>OX465440.1:9653877-11091799 GCA_950005045.1 Agrotis exclamationis
AGCAAATATTTGTATGATTTACAAGTAGTTGGTGCGCATATGAGTTAATTATGTTTGTAAAGGCACCCAAGATACAGGTGAAATTTCTAGTATGGACCAATCGGGCATGCGAGCGGCGAGTCGGGCATGCGGGCGGCGAGTAATGGGCAACTCGCCGCCTGACCATGGACCATACCCGGGTCGACGACGCGTTATGTTCCACGCGCGCCTCAAAGAGCGTCAGCAAGATGACGGTGCCCCCCTCTAGAGTGCCAAAGCCTGCCGGGGACCCTGGAACGTAAAGGGCTAATGAAGGACATCGTGGATTTTAGTCAGTACAAGTCTGACAGTCCCTCCCGCCCTGCCCTGTGTGGGAGGAATCATTTGATGATTTTACCACGCAAAAAAAAAGTATGAGCCATGCTTTTAATAAAAAAAGTTAAATGATTACCTACAACAAAAAATAAGTAATAAGCGCGGGTCATATCTGTTTTAACTGATATGTGAAAGACAATGCCAATGAGATGTCACTGTAGTCCCATGACACTCTATTAGTAACAGGAGCTTGCTGATTATAGGCTCGTATAGTCTACGTGATCTTAAGTTACAATTATTGTGATCGTTAATTTTTCATGCTACGAGTTTAACGCCTATAATAATTATGACGATCGATTCTGCCAGTAAAGTTAGTTAACCTATTTGAGTGTTTGGAGACCATTTAAATAAATTTTCTGAGTAATATTGTTTAAACTACAGTACTTTGTCATACTTCGAGTCATAATCAGCAATATTTGTCAAAAACATTTCACCATTTAACTTTGTGAATGCAAAAGTTTGAGAGAAGGAAAGGATAGATATTTGCGATTATTCTATTCCAGTACTTTAGAAAAACCAGTATTTCAAAAGATAGAATCATAAAAATTAATTGCATGAAACATCGATAAATATAACATTTTATCGACAATTCCTGACCCAAAAACAATCGACACCGTCCCATCCCTAAACAAAAAAATCAGTACAGTTCACCTGAACACCATGTTATTATTTGAGCCATACTTACTCGCCAGGCCGCCGTAAAACCGCTCGTATTAACCATTAACCAACCGTAGATGTGTTTGAGATGAATCTATTTTGAATGAAACTGAGTCAGGTGATGAAGAATGGTTGTTTTTGAGGAATTTTAACGCCTGCTTTTGTCTGGATGAAGTTTCCTGTCGGTGCATTTCTGACGTAGTCATTTTTTTTCTATAATGGTCTTGTGTTTGCCTGTCGGCCCTTTTGGACTTGTAACTATTGCTACTCTACATATAAGAAATTTGAAGGTTTCTAAACAGGCTGTTTTCTTTGTAACTTGTCCTGGCTTGCCGTAACGTTGACCTCTAGGCACTCCTCGAGTGTATTATCCTCATCAGATCAAAGTATATATTTTTACTTCAATTAGCACAGTAAATATAATTAATAAGATACAGACCTAGTCACTCACTACGTCTAATAACTAGTACTTGTTTACAAGTATTGTAGTTTCCAGTTTTTAAAGCACAGATTCTCTATGGAGAAAAATGGGCAAGAAACTCCATGAACATTCTGCACAAGTAAAGTTCGGACCGCGCATCTTGGACTGCGTTCCGTGCTGTTTCCCGCAGTCTGAACTTTACGTGTGCAGGGCGCTTTACTCTTGGTATGAAAAGACGAAAGGCACACAGATAACCCGATTAACACATAGGTTACTTTTATCCCAGTACTACGATTCTGGGGGATAATTTTTAACTACCATGCAGGCGTAACAGTGTCAACTCCTAGAGTATATTTTAGTCCTAATCAAACCAGGTCACTAGTTGAAAGCTTTTCCTTTAAGCTCTCACTTTCACGCCTGTTATCAGTTATTATGTGCTGTTCAAAGAAATGCTTTAAACCTAGATGCAGTTGTGTGAAGTGCTAGGTTCCTAGTATCCTACAACCCAATTGGAAGCATCCGCATTTTATGATAAGAATCTAATTACGTTCCGCTATTAGAGTAATTTTTGACAATGTGTTTTCTTTGTTTATAATGCGCACAGCAAAAGAGTCAAAGAGAGTCCCACGATCCCGGCAGGCTTTGGCCGTCTAAGGGGGGGCCAAGGCAAGGAGATCCGTTAGGGGAGTCCTTGCCCACACGCCAGGCTGCACCGTCCCGGGAAACTGAGCATCCCTCCGGACGTGTCCAGAAGGGATCTTCCAGTCTTCGGGCACTCGTGGAGGTTTCCTGTCCTTAGCACCCCAAACTCACTACCTGCGTCCATGGTCTCGAACGCATAAATTTGAAGATCATCAATCATCAGCACTACGAAAGATTGGACAGAAATTGTTCAGCAACTACAATTTTCTCACATGACCCAATTTCTCCTGACGACAACCGAAAATAGGACACCCAATCCATATTCATCCAATGATTTACCTTCTAACCTTCACTTTGCTGACAAAAGTTTCGTCCAAAAAACAAAAACACACATATTACTAAAAGCAGACAGAAGATTCTGAACGAAGTAAACAAAAGAATAAAGACACAATCCCTATGAATAAAATAAAAATAGTAGGAGATGATATCGTAGAAAACTGGCTGACTATGGAATATGTCGAGTTATTATTCGGCTAATAACTGGATCGTATTAACTTTTGTGCACAGAGTTAGGAAGGGACAGATGTGGCGGACGGAGCAAGGAACAATATTTTGAAACTATATGAATAATAACTCAATTATTAGTGGGATTTGAAGTTGGGATGGTGAATAAGAATATGAATGAAATTAACTTACCAAGACCAGATACCTAACACAAAAGTAAAGAAGCCTGTAAAATCAGCAGAGAGTGGGACAAGGACTGTTATGATGATGATGAAAATTATAATAAAGACATTTATCAATTCTAGTAGCTTTGATATTAAATTCAAATTGGGATTCTTGTAAGTATTTTGCGCAATCGGTTCGTATTAATGTTATGTATTGGTTTAATAAAGTTTTTTGATTTAATCAATCGATGAAATCTGTACTTCCCTCGACTACAATTTCCTTTAAAATGCAACGATGATTAAATTAAGCGTGCAAAATCTTTTATCTAAAGTTTGATTAATAATTCCAGTCAGTAAATTGACAAGTGCAACTGTCACTGATACAAACAAAATGAAACAAACCTGCAACACTGGAAATTTCATTTTACTGACTGGAATTAATAATGGTATTTTAGATAAGGTTAGGTAGAGTTTTTAATGTCAGCTGTAAAATCATATCCGTCCTTCTCTGAACAATTCCCAACTCTTCCAATCAATGTCTTAAAGGCATTTATAGATTATTCATTTGTATCTCGCAATATCGATTCTTTTATGTTATTGTTTTGCCGTCGTTCCGTCTACTACACAGATATCAAACGTAATTGGCAGTTACCGTATGACAAACTTATATTTGCTGTCATATCCACCCTTATCTTTAATACTTTATGAACGATTCTTGTTTTATTGACTGCAAAGGGTATTGGCAGATGTTTCAGTGACTTTTCTTCTAACAAGTTTAATGTATTGACTTATGCCAGTTTTGTAGCTATTAGATTTTCTTCGCTTTCGTGGAAGTCGATGTGTTTCGTCTATTGAGCTTGAGTTAAGTTACTTGTTCTCGCCAAAGTTTCAGCTTTTATGTTAAATAAGAACACTGGGCGTGCATAGTTTATTGCCCGTTTAGAGTCTTCCAGTAATGGGAACTTCAGGGCTGATTATGTCATTTTGATTCTACGTAACATTTCATTTTCCCACTTCCAAAGATCTTCAAAAGTAAGGGGCTAAATTTCACAAAAAGAAAGCACTAATTTTTTTGCCAAAATTATACATAGTTTAGCAGATTAGACAAACTTTTAGGCACTTTTTGTGCTGTAATTATATGAGTCGTCGATAAATTAAATAAATCGCAATCAATCCAATAACATAACAGTAATTCTTTCCACTGCAACTTACTGTATACAATTGTATGCAACTTTATAGAACAAAGACAATCTTTACTTCATCCATGACATCGACTCAGAAATATTTCTAGCACGCACTAATGAAATAATGGTGTAAAACAATTCTAGTAACTTTTAACGTAGATTGAAAACAATTGGAGACTATATTGCTCGTTTGCAGCCATTGTAGACGAACCTTGGATCAGTTTATAAATAAAAAGGGAAGTTGGTGTTAAGAGTTGCACTAAGTATTATGTTCAGACGGACTATAAAGATAATGGGAGAATCTGGGACGTTTACTCTTGGCCACAAGAAACACGATTAAACGATTCGCGTTTAGTGACTAAGACTGAGGATAAAGCTAACGGTAAAATCTGTTTAGCTGAGGATGCTTCGACCACGAATCACGGCAAAGAAACAAGTGAGTCGTAAGACGCATCATCCGAGGCCTTATACAAATCTTTAGTGGCTTCGTAAAAATGCTAAAAAAATGATATCCCTGCAAATGTAAATCATTTCATAGTTCAAACATACCAGCACGTTTATGTTGCTGCAATTTTGCACAAAAAAAAAACAGACAAAAATATTGCTGACGGAAATTGAATACGTAATATAATTAAATAGCAGACACTGCAGAATTTCATTACCAGACTTATTCCTTTTAATATTGTTGTCTTGTTCACGTTCATTCATCGGGTCATACAAATACTCAATGAAATTAACATCTACTACGACAACCAAGTTTACATTTGAAAGAACAATGCCCTAAATATCTTTAGTGTATGTAAATACAGTGCAATGCTTTTTACTATCGGTCTACACATAGCAAATAGAATATGCGTACATTATAGTATCATCATCATCGTTTGTATTACTAAATTAATTCAATCTCATTTCTAAAGATCAAGCTAGAAAAGGGTCAACATAATTGCGTCTTGTCAACAAAAAATCCTAAAGTACTGTTTTTATAAACGCTTTTACAAGCATAATATCTTCACTACTTGTCAACGTCGTTTAGCAAAAAACGTTTGAATGCAAAAAATAAATCCGATGGCGTGTCGACACCCTTCGCTTAATACGAATCAGTTTATTTATTTCCCGTCGTATGTCGTACTTCCAACTTAAATGATTGTCTTCAAATACTTAAAATTGTTTAGAAAATCGAGTTACATTCCTTTCAGCTTGGTCTTCATCCTTCATCCAATTATCAACTTTAACACCATCAAATACAATTGAATTTAACACTGATGCACTTAAATCTAAATCTGAATTGACATCTTTGCGATCATGTTGCAAAAATCATCAAATTGTGTCAACTGTACTATTGATCTTGTAACTTATAACTTTAAGTTTAAAATCCTTTAACAATGCACCAGATGCATCTTTAACACCATATTTTATTTTCATATCAATATGGGTTATATATTCCTTATTTTCTTCACCATTAAGTTCATTATTTAGTTCTTTATTAAATTCAGGCTGCAGAATGATTGTTACAATATTCTATACAGTTAAGTCAGCCTGTCGGTCCGTTTGATCTGCTGCAATTACAGTTTTACTGCGATCGTAAACACGGGAAACAAAATGGCTGCAGGTAAGCCCTATTGTTATCGTTTTTTACCCTCCATGGGTTTTTTAGATGGGCTCTCTAAAATTAGTTATGGGTTCAAGTTGTGAAGGTATGTTGCTGAAGACATCTGCTAATAGTTTTTATCTTTTAAAAGCTTTAGACGATAAAGAGATGTGTGAAGTTTAAAACTTACTTAGGTTTATTAGGGGTAGCTTTGATATGATAGTTGTGATTAATTTTTAATATTACATACATATTTTGGTTTTTTAACATACACACCGATGCTTTCACGTTCTCGGTTAGACAAACGTTGAACAAATTAAAATTCATTACGGTAGACGAGTCTGCATTTTTTTTGCTAAAATGTATTAAATTTTTTGCTTGAAAGCGAAAATGTTCTGAGTCAGGTATTGTTTGTGAGGCTTTCTATACCTATAAGTTGCGTCGTCAATTTGATTAAATAAAATACTGTAACGTTGATGGCATGGATGACATGCTTGTGTTTAAAGAAGATAGAGTGTTGGTGAATATGGAGGATAGATTGAGAAGAATAAAGAGATGGACTTTGTAAGAAATTATGTGGATAAGGAGGAAATGATGCTGTGGCGTCTGAGGAGATTAAAAGAGTGACGGGTTTGAATGTGGACGGATGGAGAGGAAGAAGAAGTACAAAAAAAGACTGATGGATTGTGTAAGTGAGGAATGATACGAAAAAAAAAGTGTAAATGATGCCGTGACGTCTGACAGGGGAGAACGGGAGAAAAAAACATGATGCACTGACCACAAGGGCAGAAAGTAGAGAGAGACCATCGGTTTTATTAAAGTAGAGATGCAAGATCATTTTGTGTAATCAGTTCAAGCCTCTTAATGTAATCTTTAATAGGAAGCAATAACAGGTAGAATATTCAGATGGACCATAAACAAATGGTTTCTAACATTTAAAGCTTTTACTTTTGCACAAATAAGGTTGAATTAATTACCCGGCTTCAAAGATTTATGATTAGATACAAGTACTAAGATATCCAAATTAGGTCCAACAATGTTTAATTAGAATCGCGTGAAATGCTAATTTTGTATTTATTATCTCTCCCTCGTTATTGTTTATCTGAATAAACGTGAATGTTTTTCTTAAAGACGGGTACTGTTCCCATAAGCTAAAAACATAGGGAGTGTGTGAAATAAATTTCCCGCTGATGTGTTTACAAACAGCATTTATTGTTCATGCCAATTTTATAATGATCCAATAAAGACTAGGTTATTATAATCAATCATAAGGCGTGTGTGTGTTTTTTTTTATTGCTAAGTAATGAGGAATTACCTTTTAACAGATACCGCTTTTTGACTAACGAGGGCATAATAAAGGACCTGCAATACAGCCTTGCGCAACACTGCAACTTGAGCATCGCACTATGAAGATGTTAGTTGCAAATTAATTCAAGGCTATCACGATTAACGGCAAGTGATTGTAGTATTTATTTCATTCAACGTTGAATTTATATCTCCAAAGCATTGTTTCTTAGTAACTCCATTAGAAGAGTATCTAGGACAATCAAAGCGTTAAACATCAACTTCTAAAAGGCTTAAACAAAATATTTATGACCTTAAATCTCGAAAGGTTCTCATATTTTTCGTAATAAATACAATTTGTTTGACATTTACGCGTTTAAATCCTATCTTTCGATCAGCAAATCAATTTGAAAAATGATAATAACTCACGGTATTAAACTCATGAGTTGAGGATAAGCTCACAATTGATGGTCGCAGACATTTTTCTGCAGTCCACAATGTTACTACAAGTTGTCGCAACTTTATAGAACTCGATGATAATTTTTGCGTAAACGTACGTTGACATTTCGCGAGCCACCGACATTCCGGTCTCTAAAGTTTACGTAGTTCGTAGTAAGGGCTTGGAAGGATGAATTCGTGCAGCACTATATTGCATCTACACGCCCTCCGATTCGACCCTTCCCCTTACTGAGAATCCTATGGAATACTTACAAACGGCTTAAAGCAAGCCAGTCTGGTTTTGTATTTCAATGCGCGCGGATCGCAAGCGCGTCGGTTCAAACGTAAACGACTGCACACAAAATCTTTTTTCGATTTTGTCAAACAGTTCGAATTTTAATAAACGCTCTATGGAATCTTGAGTTGACAGCTTTGTTTTTTAAAAGAGTGCCCGGCAAAAGTAAACTTTCGCAAAAGTTTGTTTAAAAAGTTTTTATTTCTTTTTCGTATTTTTTTTTTCTGTTTGCATTACAGTGATTACATTGTTATTTTGTGGTTTTTTGTTTGAGTGGTTGTTTTGGTTTATTTTTGAGTTTGGAGTTAAAAAATAAAAGTTTTAGTTTGTTTTAATTTTGCGGTGTTAATGTGAAGTGTTGAGAGTTAAACTTTTGTAGTGTTTTACGGAATAGGATGTTTGTAAAGTGACTTTGTATTGTTATTCGGCACTATGAAGTTTATTTGGAAAATTTTGTGTTCCTTGCTGCTTCTAGTGCAAGCTGTCCTGGGAAACTGGTGGTAAGTTATTTTTTTTTACAGTAATTTATTAGTTTCTGATATTTTTTTTAATTAATGGGTAAAAATAACTTTCAAATTTTCATGATAATAAATTTTAATGAAAATAATGTTATTTTTTTCATACGCCTTCTTACCTAAGTCGTCAATTGAGTACTTATTTTGTACTAAGATCGAAACTGCAACTTACCGCCGCACTTCTTTAACTCTATTGTTATATTTATAAGTTCGTAAATACTAGCTTCATAATTTACTAAAAAAAAAACTACTTTGTCTAAGATTACTGTAACCATTTTTTTTTTTTTTTTTTTTTTTAGCGTGGTAAAATCATCAAATGAGTCCTCCCACCCCGGGCAGGGCGGGAGGGACTGTCAGACTTGTACTGACTAAAATCCACGGTGTCCTTCAATAGCCTTTTATGTTCCGGGGTCACGGTAATGAGATAAGTCCCGCGACCCCGGCAGGCTTTGGCCCTCTTGGGCGGGGCCCCGTCATCGTGCTGACGCTCTTTGAGGCGCGCGTGGAACACAACGCGCCGTCGACCCGGGCATGGTCCATGTCCGGGCGGCGAGTTGCCCTTTACTCGCCGCCCGCATGCCCGCGCCTACGGTGGCCGGAGATCGTCTTGCGACGTCCGACGCCGTGGGCGTCTACCATTGCGGGTGGGGCGGAGGGAGGACGCTGTCCTCTCTCTCTCACGGCCCGCCTCCTCCTTAACGAGCATTACTGCCTCGCAGAAGGAGGCGACCGCTTCCCACTCCGTCTCGCCCCGCAGCATGGCCTCGACCAATGCCGGGCGCGAGAGGTCTCCGCCTATCGCTGCCGTGAGGACACGGCGGTGCTCTGCCCAAGCGGGGCAGTCTTGCACCGTATGCTCTACTGTGTCCTCCGGGCGATCTTCGCAATGGTGACACCCCGGCGTTTCTTCCTTCCCCATCCGACACAGGTACCTCCCGAAACATCCGTGTCCGGTGAGGACCTGCGTCATCCGATAGGTCAGGACGCCGTGACGCCTTTCCAGCCACTCCTCAAAGAGGGGTCTTACCGCCGCGATTGCGGCGTGCCCGAACCTCGGTTGCGACAGTCGTTCCCTCCATACTGCCCTGAGATCGCGCCGGACCTCTTCCCGCCGCGCCTCGACTTGTCGGGGCAGCGGGAATTCTCCCCGGCGCCGCGCCTCCACGCGCCACTCATAGACGCATTACTGTAACCATAGAAGAAAGTTACCGCATCATCTTTTATTACATACATTAATTTACTGACAGATAAGTCATAACATACAGCCTACTCTACTGAATCTAGAAACGTTTTTCACACAGGAATTCTTTTTTTGACAGAGACAGAAGATAAAATTGCATCAATCCTGGAGCTCTTTAAGAAGCAGTTGAATTTACGGAAGATCATTTTTTTACCGATCTTCTTTGAAATCACCCCCTTAACAGTTTACTAGCAAATTAAAGTTTGTACGCATTTTCATAACTTTTGCCAAGATGAAATGACTTCGTGCATCATCACCATATTGTGGTTTCTTTCTTAATAAATCACAAATATTACTGTTACCAAAGATTTCCTTCTCAGAATGAAAGATTCTGTGGGAATATTTGCCATAATAAACTTTCGCGGGAGAATCGGTAACCACACTATCTTTATTATTGAGAACAGAAATATCAAACAAATTTTATTACATAGGTATTTTGTTTTCATCTGGCTTGAGAGTAATTCAAGTTCTCACAGTGAAAAATTCACAGGATCTTGTAAGACAAAGATATTATTTTAAAATCACACTGTTATCAACAGGTACAAATAATAATAAAAGATATCTACTTTTAATTAATAAACCATATTATCCAGTGATTCTCACGGTTAATGGTTAAAAAAAAGATCTGACGAATTGAGAACCTCTTTCTTTTTTTATTTGGTTTTATATACTCTGTGAAAATATGTATAACTTTTTACATTCTGTGAAAAAAATTTAAAACCGCTTTAGCAGTTTTTGAGTTTATCCATAACAAACAAATACAAAATTTCAATTCTTTTCTCTTTTTACTTCAAATTTAGTTAAATTAATGAATAAATTGACTGACAGACGAACCACACGCGTTTTTAATTGGAAGAACGTGAGAACGCTCTGCGAAAGGATTTTTATTTATTTTCCCTCAAAAAAGTATCTATTGTCCATTCTAAAATCCTATCCCAGGTAATGCTAATGATACTAGGGTGCCAAATTAAATCCAAAACCGTTACCGTTACCGTTTGGAAAACATTATCCAAATTAAAAAATTCCACACCTGTATTAAAGAGGGTTCCTCGGGGTGCGAGACGGTCTGTTGCGCTGAGTTTGGCGCAATGTGTCCGTGTCGCAACCCAGGAGAACTCGGAGCGTGCCTGGGAGCAACTACTCACCTTCCCTTACAGGATTCTGCACGTCCAGAAAAATTTGGCTTCAAAAAAATCTCTGACCAACCAAATTAAGGAAAACTGCAACATTTCGGCTCCTATTTTAGATTCTAAATTACCCACTTTCAATAGTACATTACAGAAAGGCATTTGTGCTCATGTGGAATCCAAATTAAGTGAGGGTGATATTAGGGGGGCGGCCAGACTGCTATTCAGCAGTGATGTGGTGGCGCCATACTCTCCGGAGACTTTTTCAGCCCTGGAGAGTAAACATCCAGCGCCTGCGGATGGTCTCACCTTTCCTGATCCGCCCGTTTACCCCATTGTTCAGGATACTCCAATCAAAATTACAGCCCCACAATTGATCGCAGCCGTGAGCTCTTTCCGAAGCGGTTCTGCCGGTGGCCTCGACGGCCTGACTCCACAACATTTGAAAGATTTGTTGAGTTCAGGCGCCGGGGATGCTGGTGAATCGCTTCTGAAGGAGCTTGCGGTTCTGGTCAACCTAATGCTCTCCGGCGGCGTGAACGATGCCGTCGTCGATGTTTTGTACGGGGCCAATTTATGTGCCCTACGCAAAAAGGACGGCGGTATTCGTCCCATTGCTGTCGGGTGCACCTACAGGCGTATGGCAGCCAAAATATGTTGCAAGCTATACAGTGATTCGCTTGCAAAGAAGTTCCAGCCCTTACAACTTGGCTTTGGCTCCAAAGGGGGCTGTGAGGCTGCCGTACATGCCCTATCCTCTTTTCTAAACTCAGGAAATGGTGACGTCATTCTCAAGGTTGACGTTAAGAATGCCTTTAATTCTGTGAACAGGGACACTTTGTTGGCTGAGGCAAAAAAGGAATTACCTGAAATTTTCGGTTTTTTGTGGCAGTGCTACCGGCACCCTTCTAAATTATTATACAAAAATAATGTTTTGGAGTCAGCAGTTGGATGCCAACAAGGTGACCCTCTCGGGCCTGTCATTTTCAGCCTAGCCATACATCCCATCATCCAAAAACTAAATTCAAAATTTAATGTTTGGTATTTAGATGACGGAACTTTAGGAGGTGATGTAGACACCGTTATCAATGATTTTATATTACTCAAACAAGAATTTAAATCCATCGGTCTGGATCTTAACCCTTCCAAATGCGAAATTTTTCTTTCTGACACGACTGACAGACAATCCACCCTTGATAAATTTAATGCAATAGCTCCCCAGATCAAAATTTTAGACAAAAATTCTCTGCACCTCCTAGGTTCCCCTATTTTCGAAGATAGTTTTTCATCATTCATCAATGAAAAAATTAACAATTTTAACGACATTTCAGATCGACTTTCCCAAATTAATTTACATTCGGCTTTCACCATTATTAGGTATTGTTGTTTTGGTCCAAATTTTATGTACTTTCTCCGGTGTTCTCCTTTGTGGAAGCATACACATATTTTGGACAAAATTGACCAAATTATTCGCGAAACTTTAACATCCATCCTTAATGTGGCCCTGGACGACCGAGCGTGGCTGCAAGCCACCCTCCCTATCCGATTTGGTGGACTCGGCGTCCGCAAAATTTCTAGTGTGAGTTTACCGGCGTTCCTGTCCTCTGTCCACAGCACTGAAACCTTAACCAGGAAGATCTTAAGTCTCTCCCTGGTTGACTCTGAAGTGCCGTGCTTGACCGATGCGGAGAACGCCTGGAAAATGACTTGCCCGGATTCAGATCGACCCGTGAACCCATCTTCCCAGAGGCAGTGGGATGAGCCGATCTGCAGGTTGGTACGGTATAATCTTATTAATACGTCAACCAATTCTGTAGAGCGTGCCCGCCTGCTGGCTGTGGGCGAATGGGAGTCGGGTCTATGGCTTCAGGCACTACCGTCACCCAACATAGGTACCATGCTGGGTGACGAAACCTTCCGGATCGCTACATGCCTGCGTCTGGGCGCTCCTTGCGGGGCTCCACATCGTTGTCAGTGTGGCGAAGGCGTCGACTGCCTCGGGCACCATGGCCTTTCCTGCAGCAAGAGTGCTGGACGGCTAGCACGGCATGCTAGTTTAAATGACATTATCCGTCGTGCTCTTGTCACCGCCGGTGTGCCAGCCGTTTTAGAACCCAGTGGCTTGGCACGCGACGATGGGAAGAGACCAGATGGGATGACTATAATGCCATGGAAGTTGGGTAGACCTTTGGTGTGGGATGCAACATGTGTCGACACCCTTGCGCCATCCCATCTTCCTGGTACTACATGCTGTGCTGGTGCGGCTGCTGCAAGTGCTGAAAACCTCAAACGGCGCAAATACAATAGCTTGACTTCTAGCTATGTATTTGAGCCGTTTGGGGTTGAAACACTAGGGCCATGGGGTCCGAGTGCCCACCAAGTTTTCAAAAACATCGCCAAGCGCATAGTCGACGCCTCGTGTGACCAGAGGGCTGGCCTATTTCTTGGTCAAAGGATCAGCATTGCCATCCAACGTGGCAATGCTGCCAGCGTTCTGGGCACTTTCCCCATTGACAGCGATGTGGATGAGTTTTTTGACGCCCTATAATTGTTTTTTTTTATTATTATTAGTTTAGTTATTTTTGTAAATATTTTACTTTTAATTTTAGTTTTTAGATGTAAATATAGTATGTATTATATTAGAACTGTATACTTCAACTACAAATAAAGAACCAAACCGTTACTGTAGAAAAGGTTAGAAACAGGCAGATAGAATTTCTCAATATAACATTAGTATATGGATTGAATGCAACAGCTAATGTAGATATATTGTCTATTCTAACATAGGTAAAGATCTACTTGTGTACCAAATAAAAACCAAATTTGTTACGGTATTAAAAGGTAACAGGCAGGCAGACGTAGTTACTGACTTTAATATTATTAGCAATGGACAGAATGCAAAAGCAAATGAAAAGATTTTGTCTATTCTAACACAGGTAAAGGTCTACCCGTGTGCCAAATAAAATTCAAATTTGTTACGGTATGTAAAGGGAACAAGCACATTAACAGGCAGAAAGAAGTAGTTTCTGACTACAATATTAGTAAGGATTGAATGCAAAAGCAAATTAAGAGATAACGGTCTATTCTCACATAGGTAAAGGACTACCCGCCTGCTAAGTTAACTCAAATCCGTTACGATGTGAAAATGTAACAGATAGACAGACAGATGAAGTTTACATTAATATGTCTTATCGTTGTTGGAAAGACTTGAGGGTATAAGCAAATGCCAAAGACAGGTACCTAAAAGAGATAGCAATAGAGATATTTAAATTATTACAAATGCCGATCGCCCAGGTGAAAAGTAGTTGTATTTTTTACAGAACGCAACAAACAAGCAATAAAATAAGAATAAAAGACGAAGACGCAAACGGAACAGCAATAGAGGAAAATAATATTTAGCTGTTACAAAACGTTATTTGTAAAGCAACTGTTATTAGTTGAACAACAGAACCGTATGTCGCAATAGCAAACGTGTTGGTACTAAAACCGTTTTGTTTTATTCCCAAATATAAACGAAAACGTTCTATAAATATAACATCCCTAACATAAATAATAACTGTTTACATTTCTCATTGCACTGCACTATGTTTGACATTTGACCGAAAAACAAAATAGATTTATGTAGGTAAAGCAATAGGGCTTATTTTGGCATAAATACCTGTTTGATTTATAGCAAATGCATTTATAATTTATTTGAATAATTTTGATTTATTATAAATGCAAGGGATTTGTTTGACGAGTTATATGGTGTCCATCATTCATGCAAGATGTTGGATTTGTATCAATATCTAAATCTGTATCGTTTTTATTTACTTTAGTATGAACTACAATTTCAACCGTATTGTATTTACTCTTATAATCGTCTAGGCTACTGTACACTACGCGACAAAAGTCCCCGATACCCTACGACTTTGATATCCCGACGACTATCGCAGAACAAATCCAAAGAGGTTCGTACAATGGCAAGTGTCAATGGATACCAAAGTATCGGAGATTGGAGTCGTGTTATGTACGAAGGGACTTACTCGTACGGAGAACGAACAATAATGAAGCACCACGATTTTAATAGGTACAGAGGGTCTACAAGCCTAGACGAAGTGACAGCAAAGCCAACTATGGAAAAGTCAAAAATGTGTTAGATTTACATTATCTATCGAAAACTTATGTCAATTCTATCAAGGCTTTGTAGAAATACGTAATGCATGAAAAGCGATTGCCATTTGTTCCTTCAATGAATTGATGAAAAACAAATGACCTCTGGACACTTGTGTCACAGACTGGGAGGGTGAAACCCTTGTATCCAATATTCAATGTGGTTGAGATCATGATGTATGTTATATATTTCGCCATACTGTCAGAGAATAAAATCTAAAATTTGAGTGTGAGACAAATAAAACTGAAGAATTTGAAAAAGTTATGTTGATGTTTTCCAGAAGTACAACAGGCCATCGAGAAATGCCTTTTAATATTCTATATTTTTACAAATATTTCAATGTGAATACCTATTTAAATTTTAAGGGTAGAAAAAAAAAAACAAACGTTAACACAGCTGCATATAACAAAGGTTTGCGAGTCATTAAAGTCGAAGTCAAGAAACGGATAATATTAGACAATCACACATCGTTTGTTCTTTACGATTTGAGACACGACACTTTAAATGGTGTAGTTAATATAATTTCTGAAGACGATAACGTTCACCTTTATGGTGAACTAATTGGAGAAGACACAAAGACGTATAAATATCCTGAAGAGAAACGTGAATCAAATCGTAATCTGCCTTCAAGAAACAATGGCCACATTGCTCGAACTAAATTGTTCAAGCAATGACACTGTGGCAATAGGATAACATAGTATTGTTCTGAAAGTGTGTGCGAATAGGTAATACATATATGACAGTACTGACGAAACATGTATTGCATTAGACGAAGACAATTAAAGGCAGAAGGATACTACAACCGAGTAATCTTTTCGACAAGTTTTCACTTTGTGTAAAGTGTGTGTAAGCCAAACAAAAGTATTCCATTAAAACTACGTAGTTTAAACATAACTGAAGAAACTTCAGTGTGTACATAGTATTTTGTCAAAAGAGCATCCTTCTTTGTCTATTAGCAAAATGTAGAGAATTTCGAATTTGCCGATGTAACTTTAACTTTGAAACGGTACAAAAATGATATGATCACTTCACCTGTTCTCATCACCTAACGCCTGTTCTCTTGACCTCTACATGGATCACCAGCATTTATTTCGTTTTACGTTTATTTTAATCGTGATTTTACATCCCTTCTTCCATTAATAAGGGAGCTGTTATTAAATTAATTATCATTTACTCTCTTTTGCATTCGTACTTATCTTAACCCAAATCGTTATTTCTTTGGTCTTCTTATTCTTCTTCATTCATTTCATTTATCACTATTATACCAGTTAACGTTTTCGGTAAAACGTGGAAAACTATATTATCCACATAGATTTCTATATTATAACAGTAATTTGAAAAATCAAAAGTCCTTAACCCCCAAAAAAATTTAATAGACGCTGAATCCGCTTCTAAATTTAAATCTGGCCCAAATGCGGGACCTAATAAACTATAAGTACCAGACGTAGGACACTCGGCAGACAAACAGTCGCGCTTTGATGTCCGCGATGCATGTCCTAGTAGAGCTTTGGCTAAAGTATTTATATCTCGGTACTTGAGCGATAAGTTACCGTCTTTTGTTTTTGTTCTTTGATGGTCGTTATTAGGCTGATGGCTTTGTTAGGGTTAAGTAAGATATGGAGCGTGAGTTTATTGATCTAGAAGGGATTTGGTTTAATTAGGGGATTACGGATTGCTTTTAAATGATGGCGCTGGGTTGTTGTTGTATTTATAGCTTATTCGAGACGACAAATACTTAGCATTATTTCTATTTCTGATTTGTATGTTTAAAGTACATTCCTAGCAATATGTTCTAATTATATTTATTTAGCAATTACACTTCATGATCCTCATCTTTACTGTAATCGTCTTGATACATTTCACACTTTCTTTGTCCATTATCTTAGATTTAACCGCCACTATATCGTTTACTCCTCTAACTTTCAAACTATTATCTCTACTATCAAGGCCAATTCATTTATCTTTGCTTTAGCCTTCCTCAATCTGTCCTTATTTAACAACATTTTATTTATTACTCCTCATCACAATCTTTAAAACCACGTTGACGAATCCTATTATTATTTGTAATTACCTACCTGTTGCCAGCGGCGAAATCGGAATAACAACTATTCTACGATTAATCTAAGTTATAAACTATCTTTATCCAAATCCTTTCAATAGTTTTTGACGGAAAGAGTAACAAACAAACTTAGAATTAAACCTGCTTGTTTCACTAAAACATGACTATAGAACCACAACACCAAACAATTTTGGTTCCGGGAGCAACCGAAGGAGGTAACAAACTTACAAACCTGACGATGGAGAAAATCAAATAGTTGAAGACACGCTTGTAACAAAACTAGATTACAGCTACTTATCATTCATGTAACAAGATGCGCCTACACAGGTGATCCAGTTAGAAGTATTAACTGTTAACATAAGCTTGAAGCTTGATATAGTAAATGATCTTGAGAAGGTAATTTCTTAGATCATCGTGGTTGGCAGGTACAATGATGATCGATGTTTGAAGTCACTAGCAGGTGTGATATGAAGTGTTTCTTATAGTGTGTTAGTGAATAGTGTCATTTATTTCAAATGAGCCAGTAACTTTAGAATTATTGTCAAAAGACAAAAAAATAAAAGAAAATACTACACAATTATGGTGCTTCGGTCCCTGTAACAAGACTTATTACTCGTTACTGTGAAAGTACTGTAGATAACCATTCCAAGGCGTAGATCTCTATGGAGAATAATGAGTAAGAAACTCAAACCATGGACACTTTTTTCAATCAGGTAATTTTAACAAATCCTTTCTTACATCATTGGTGTTGAGATTAAAGATCGCAAAGTATTCAATTCTTTCTAGACTAGCTAAATATGGAGTGGTATCGAAAGGCGTTAAAAATCGTCTTTCTAACGCTGTAATTAAGACGTTTCAGTGGATAAATGCATCATTAACCCAATGGCTCTCAATTAATTTATAGTCGGCGCAGCATAATTATTTGTTTCCAGACTTACTTACCTAGTATCTATATCTTAGTCGTCTTTCACGCGTTTAGTTCATTCATGAGATATTTTTGGGGTTTTTGAATCGACTGCGGCGACAGTCGAGTAAAACAGATAAAGAGAGCACACTACTTTAACAGACTTCGAAGAAAGGAGGAGGTTCTTAATTCGTCAGAATCTTATTTTTTTTTTGTATTATTCCTGATTTATCGATGACGTCTGGACCATTTTGGACAGTTCTTCTTTGTTTGAAAGGTCCTTCACAGATGGTCCCATGGCCATGGTAGGTAATCATGTCAGGACCTGATGACGGGATCTTGGAGAAATCGAATGGAAAATGAATGAAGAGCTACGAGTATTATTGGAAGTCGGTGGCAAAAAAAGGCATAGAAATAAGAAACAAAGTCACGTCACGGACTTCCAATAATAACTTATCGTTCAATAGTTATTTTACTGTTTTTGCGTTTTTTTAGATGTCGGTTTTTTATGTGATTCTATTGCTAAAACACTTAAACAGAAGAAAACAATTTGTAAAGTACATACACGGTAACTCTAACACATAAATCCTTTATTTTAATTAAATACACAATCACTAAGTAGGTAGTTTTATGGCTTTATTTATTTAAATTAATTATAATGCAAGAAATAAGTTAAATATTTAATGTAATAATTGCATCTACTATTTACTATTGAAATATGACTCGGAGACTTACTATAGAAACTTTATCGTGAGATACAAGACAAAGATTAGGTCATTCTATTTACTAAATGAATTATTTTGACTATGAATAAGGCCTTCGTGGAGGAGCTCGTGGCTAAATAATTACATCCGCACAAACCGATCTTTCGGGTTAAGCCGCGCTTTCCGAGGTTGGTCTGTGGATGGGTGACCATCAGCCACAGCGAGTTTCCTCCGTGCCTCGGAAAGCACGTAAAGCCGCAGGTCCCGGCTGTCATTTGTAGATCTTTGACAGTCGTGTCAGTCAGAAGCTCTAAAAGTCTGACAACCAGTCTTACCATGGGGTATCGTATTGCCCAGTTACTGGGTTGTGGAGGTCAAATAGGCAGTCGCTCCATGTAAAAAACTGATATTCAGCTGCATCTGTTTCGATTCGAAGCCGATCCTAATATAGTTGGGAAAAAGGCAGGCAGATGATGAATAAGGCCCTTCGTACACAACGCTATGCAAGTCTGCGATAAATATTTTTTAAAACGTTGCCCCACTCTAAGAATTTCTTCTGTATCGTGGTTGCCTTAACAAACACTTAAAAGGGATAGAAGAATTTTGTATAGAAGGTGGCCCTATCAGTCACCCGCCATTATGTTTTTTAAGCTATTGCATAGCTTTTATCGCAGGCTCTGAGCTCGGCGCGCGCGAAAAACATAATGAAAAATCCTAAGGAACTACTAATTAGTTGCAGTTCAAAAAAAAGTTTTTGTTCCGGGTAATCGAATCTGCGACACGAAGCGCAACGGTCAATCGTACTTGTGTTAGGATGGATGGATGTTTGATACTCTTTCACACAATTCCAGTATAACAGAATAGAATAATTATACTTTAGTGTACACCAAAATCGTTACATTACTGTTTTATAAAATTGCTAATAAACTAGGGTTACAATGGCGGTCTTATCGCTAATAGCAATATCTTCCAGACAACCTGTTAGTGGTCTACGGATTTAAAATAAAACGATCCCGTATGATAATATTCGACATAAACGCGGGCGAAGTCGGTGCCAATGCATAGTAGTTAATAAAGAATTATAAGATCATAATCTTAAGTAAGCACATTACATGCACAGTAAAACAATAATGATTTACAAACAGCCGTATAAGAAGTTATGCATGTTTATGATAATGTGATTGTGTTTAAAGAAGATGTATTGAGAGACGAAGCAGAGACGATTTAATAAGTTTATGTTTATGATGATTACCTACTTAATTAAATACATATTACCAATTGGTCGAACAAAGAAAGAAATATTTAAAAAGAGAAAAAGACAGTAGAAATCATAAAAATGACAGAATGCCAACAATAGAAGAAAACCTTATTCCACGCTGGGGTTTAAACCCGCGCGATTAGGATACAATACTTATTGATAATTTTGTCCAAATCTGGTATGAGACAGAAAGCGAGACAAAATTGGTCCTAAACATGTCTAACAGAACAAAGAACAAAAGAAATAACACTTTAGATACTAATTTATCCTAACTAGGACTGTTTTAGAGCAAAATATCACCCTAATTATCCACTTAGACCAGACATAAACATTGACAACTTCTTTAGACCATCAAAGTGAATAATCACCAATCAGAGCGTTTTAAAGTTCGAATTAAGAACACAAATCCATAATGTTGTGCATGTATCTTTTTAAGAACGCCTTCGCATTTCCAAAATCGAATTCAAATTTTATGAAGCTTCGTTTAGCTTAACGAATACGGTTGATGGCACAATAAATGCTAAATTGCAGATTTCCTTATTTAGTAATGTATAAGTAAGATTCTTGTAGATTGGTGTGATTTCGCTTGTTTTGTCGTGTTTTTCTCTAATGCGATGTGGTGTACCCATTGGTTTTCTTCTAGGCCATAATTGGTACTGTACAATTAATTAAGGTGTGGTGTTATCTCAATATTCCCAAAAATTGGTTTCTTAGAACGTCGAGTATGACGTAATGTAATAAAAATAAGTAACGCGAAAAATACAGTGAACAGAGAAGGGTATAAAGAAGAATTTAAACCGGACAGAATAATAAATAATAGTTTGATATTCCCAATAAAAAATTGGGAAGTTGTAGCACAAAATAAAGTTTGACGTCGAAGATCTCTGTATTTCCAGCGATAACAACAGTTTTTTTTTAAGAATTGAGTAGGTTTTCCATTTTTTTAAAACTTTAACCAAACCATTATTTAATTTTATGTCTATATTTTAAATAATCTAAAGAAAAGCAGTAAAATAAATGCCCATTCGCAGCTTACGTCACATTTCAACACAAATATAATTTTTCCAATTTTCAATCTTATTGACGCTCCATAGTGGTGACAATAGTTTACGCGGTCATAAGCGATTAAAATCGTAGTCAGTCCGCGCCTTAAATTTAAATTTTGGTGTTGTTTTATTTTTGTCTAGATTTGTAGACAGTTAAACTTTTTCATACATCGCCTTAAAACATTTACTTTTTCACAACGTGTTTATAATTTTAAATTAGAAAAAAATAAAATAATGAACATAATTTTGACATTACTATAAAAACTACTCTACGAAAAAAAAAAACATTTAATAAATAATTCAAATAAACATCAACTCAACCCTAAAAACGCCGCCCCGTTTCAATAACAACAATTGCCCACCTTTCCCGTTTTTAACCGTATTTAGCATAGTCGGGACGGCAAATACACTGTACTTACATCCTGTACGGCTCTAATAATAGTATAAATGGGAATATTTAACTATAAACAAGAGGACAGACGCACACACATGTCGTTACGGGGCGTTAACTTCAAACGGACCGCAACTAACATTTTACTAAGAATCCGTTCTTTTTTTGTTGTTAGTTGTTGATATTTCTTTGTTGGAGAATCATTTTAGGGTTAGTCGATTTAGGTCATTAGGTGTGTATTATATTAGGGCCTGAATTCACTCGCGTATGAAGTCTTTAACATTCCTCTATGATATGTTTTCCTTTTTCTTTGCATGTAATGGACTCAAATTGTTTCCTAGCTATTTGCACAGCTCTATCTTCTCTTCTCTTACTTCAGAATCTTTTAATTTTGATCTATTTCTTGTGAGGAAATAACTACCATAAGAGCCTCAAGTCTACTATTGCAATAGTGTCAACATGGTCTATCATTGATTTCATAATCGTTGATTTTGATAAGTTTGGTAATCTACTGATATGATAGCATTATTGTGACTACCAATGGTCAATCACTGAAACTCCATTGAAAAAATGGCATACAATGGTAATCTTGTACATAGTTTTTTTTTTTCTTTTTACAAATTTCTTAGTACTTTAGATTGCTTGTAAGACTAATAAATAATATGTAAAAATATTTAAAACTGAAATCTGGCACGAAAAAATGTCCAAATATCATATAACACAACTCTTTTATGAGACCATTGACCGACCAATGATCGACTAATGAATTTAGCAGATTACGAACTTTTTGCAAAATGGTAATGGGATCGTGTTGTAATCACGAATTTTTAAATAGCAGACGGACCCCTGGATCAGCTGTATGAAGATGTTTAAATGGATTTATCTACAGTTGCATAAAAGTAGAAGAACTATGTAAGAACCCTGCAGACAGAAATAGAAGCCCCGCTTTAAAGGAACTTAACCAAATCGAACATCGGTGTTCCTGAAATCTTGCTACAGCGTTTTTTAGATTTGGTGGTTTCTATTTTGATTTAGGATAGGTGGCATTTATCCATTTTGTCATACAAAAAGAATGATGGATGAGCATTTAAATTGTAGCCAAAATAAAATCGGTCCCAGAGATTTCCATAGAAAGAAAGAAAAGAAAAAATATTTTATTTGACACAGACATGCACACACATTCAACAAAGACATAGACAAAAAAAAAATATTTAACAGAAAAATTACAAATGAATCAAGAACACAATATCTAACAAAAAAAAAATAGTTGTATGTCATGACTGTGACTGTGACATAGAGAATATTTATACTTGAAACTAGAACAGAGACCAGTGAGGTTACAGACCGTTTACTTATTAACAAACAGAACTTAATATACTCAAGTTACAATGCAAAAGGTCTAGTCAAATGACTTTATGGTAGACCCAGACTTAAGTACCGATTAGTTCTAAACGTTATTTGACAAGACATGGCCATCCCTGTCCGTTCTATGTTTGTAGTCCGATATTTGATTTTAGTTATTTAAATTGTGCCCCTTATTACTTTGGCTTTCAAAGGTTATGGGAAACTTGTGAGTAAGTTGTAGTAAAGTTTTGAAATTAATAGTTGGTCAGTAGTAAATGTTTGTAGGGTAAACAGGACCAATACTATTTGTATTTTAGACTATTTCTGTGTCTATTTTAGACCAATTTTATGTCTATTTTAGACCAATTCTATGTCTTTTCTACCAAGTATAGACAAATACATTTTTAATTTATTTTTGAGCGTAGAATCATTCTTATTTTCTACTAGCTTCCGCCCGCGACTCCGTCCGCGCGAATGTCGGTCTTCGCGTGGATGGTTTATTTCTCCATTTTGAGTAACTCTGACAATGACATCTTATAAATATCTATTGGACCCAAATACGGCTAAGCCTATAATAATTAAGGAGATCCCTCTATTGAGCTACTGCTGTTGAGCTCGCGTTCTGTAGTAAGTATTTTTTCATAGTAATTCCGACCTTGTATTTACAAATAACTGATCGAAACAGTAATCAAAAAGGTCGCGCTAAAAAGCACGGTTTAAAATTACACGCATACAATATTAATTCTACGGACGACCGCTCGCCACACTGGACACGTCCGCTCGCATCAAAATTCAGAATTTATATGCATCGCGCGGCGCGGAACGCGGCTCCTTATATAGGAGTCGGGGAGGCGTGGCCCGCATGTGCCGCAAACGGTTCAAGCCAAATCCGACTTTCGGCGCTACAGGTTACGGCGCTGAATCCACTGCAGGTAATGCAACGTGTGTTCGCGGTTCTACAGAACAACGTCTATGAATAAAACTGAAAAATAAGAATTTTTTTTCTACGTATTTTTCCAGGATAAAAAGTATCCCATTTTATGCCCAGGATAATAAGGTATAATTATACCAAGTTTCATCGAAATCGAACCGTTACTTTTCACGTGATGCCTGCATATACAGACAGACAGACGGACAGACAGACAGACAGACAAAAATTTTTTAAATCACATTTGGTATCGATCCAGCAACACCCCCCGCTATTTATTTTTTCAATTTTTTCAATGTACAGAATTGTATGTATAATATGTATAGATAATTTCAAAAGTGCCTTTTGATAGCCTAATTGCAATTCATTTTGACTTTGTTCGTATACGACTGAAGTACTTTTTTTTCTACATGCTTAACATTTCCATGTTTATATAGGTAGAAATCTTTCTATGTTGCGTTATTTTGTCAGTTTATTCGACAAAACCTGCGGTGGTCTTAATTGTCGAAACTGACAAACCATCTTGCTATTAGCAGGAATGACCACATTCTTTCAAAGCTAAATACGTTTCTTATAGTAATGATTTCATTTTCAAAGAATAACTGGTACTCACAATAACTATAATTAACTGATTCCGTTTACTTATGAATTTTGACAGACTTAACATTTGGCTTCAGAAAACAAAGTTAGCGTAGCGTTAAAAGCCAGTTACCGTGACGACTGTCGAGACAAAGTTATGGTTTCAAAGAAAAAATGTGAGGTTAATCAAAAACGAAATACTGTTGGAACACAAGCTTCCTGTCCTTGATAATAATGGTGGAATGACACATGTCTTCAAATAAATTATAGAACAGGCGGTACTTTGCGGAAATCCATGATATTAAATGTTATGAAAGAATATCAGCTTTAATTCCGCAACAAAAATTCAGGGTTCGATGCAGGATGCAGTATCATGCATATGCACATGCAGGAAAGGTAATAACTTCCCGATCTCATGCATATGATGCACACGTACAAGAAAAGCGGAAAAATATGCCATGCAATCAAATTATCAAACCTATACTGACACTGACCCTGACACGTTGACTCGACAACCGCTCGCGCGGGGCATTGTCGAGTCAACATCTCCTGAGAATGCCCATGATGGTTTTGTTTATCCCAAATCCCTCACAATTTTTATACTGTATACAAATAAGAGCCAGTAATTGTTTGACTATAAATAATTAACAGAAAACTCTGGGTCTAAACGAACCTTCAGTGATTTGAAATTTTGCATGAAATACTGCACAGAGCTAAGCCGATGTGAGGGGTTGTTTGATCAATATGTTAAACTAACTTTTGTTAAAATCCCATACATTTATTTGAATTTAACAAATAGTTTATCTAATTTAAATAACGCGGCCATAGCAACAATTACTTTGGATAAGTTCATTAGATCTACATTGATTCACTCCAAAAAGTCATAGAAGACGGCTATGTGATCGGTCGATCCTATTATAAGACGAATAACTACGTAAGCATTTTAAAATTCAAACTTCTACAACGCATTTCCTTCAACCCTCCAAGCAAATAAAGCAGCCAACATTTACATTATGACGTATCAACCGCAGATCCCCTCACCACGAGCCTATTGCTATTAGGGTTGTAAACCCCACTAAACGCTGTTTGAGCGATGAAAGCGCGTCAATTCTTGCCAAATCTAGTTGGCAAGAATTGACAGATTATGATTGAAAAAATCAGATTGTTTTTCATTAAAAATTAAAAAAAAAACCTAACACTTAACCACACACTAACGATTTCACCACGATCAACTTTGCACACAGCGTATATATGTAACCTAAATAATATAAAATGTAAATGAAAGTAAGTTTATTTCTTATATTTTCATGCCCAAACCACTTAACCGAGCAACCTGAAATGCAAATAGTTGCGTTGTCAGGTGTTCTGAGACGGACATTGGGTACCTTTCAAGCACTGTTCCCGAGAAAAGCGACAATAACGTTCATAATTATTATGATACAATTATCGCCACATGTATGATCGGAATTGAATAGGTGCGTCCACACAGAGCGAGCAGCCTCGCGAGGCATTTGCTTCGCGCGGCAAATGCCTCGCGAAGGTACTTGCTCTGTTTGGACGCGCGATTGTTTCTCGACCGAAGCACGAAACAATATACGCGAGCAAAACAAAAGCCGTCACTGGATGGCTCGGGCACTCGGTCGTCTGCTCGTTCTGTGTGGACGCACCTATTGTCAAATTCTAAATGAACGCGAACGAAACCACGGGAAAAACCTACACCGTTTTTAATTTATTTCATAACAAGGTACCTAATTGTAGGTACTGAATCAAAAATTATATTTTTCAATCTAAAAAAAGTTGGCAACCCTAATTTCGACTGATGGCAACCACCTACTGGTATTATGACTAATTATTTACTTAATGTTGTGTAGGGTTGGGTGAATGGTACTAATTTGAAGGGAATTGTAGAATGTTCTGGGCTTTATAACGTAAGCTTTGAGGATGGTGATGATGTCAGATGTGAATTCAAAATAATTATCTAATATAAAATTCTCGTGTCACAGTTTTCGTTGCCATACTCCTCCGAAACGGCTTGACCGATTTTGATGAAATTTTTTGTGCTTATCCGGTATCTATGAGAATCGGCCAACATCTATTTTTCATCCCCCTAAATGTTAGGGGTAGTCCACCCCTATTTTTTTTTGTTTTTATACAAAATTTTTAATTTATGGCAAAACAACGTTTGCCGGGTCAGCTAGTATTATTATAAAATACACGAAGAAGAGGCCGCTTTGGAAGACGCCCATAACGCATTGGGATTGCGATTCTGGCGGCTTACGGACGGCTAGTAATTGGAGCTCAACTTC
This sequence comes from Agrotis exclamationis, assembly GCA_950005045.1. NCBI lineage: Eukaryota > Metazoa > Arthropoda > Insecta > Lepidoptera > Noctuidae > Agrotis > Agrotis exclamationis. The sequence continues at coordinate 9,679,963 of OX465440.1, forward strand.
TGATCAGGGAGTGAGGTCGGTCTTGATCGAAGGAAGGACGTGAAAGACGGGAAGGAGGAAACGGAAGAAGGGCGCGCGGGTTCGCCAGAAGGAGTGTTAAATATGAAAGGAGGTCTTTGTCTGGAAGTGGAACAGAACTGGCCAGGAATGCGGTGCCTGCATGAAGTTCCTAGTTTTTGTGTGACTGAGAAAAAGATAAGAGTAGAAGGTAGAGTAGCGAGTAATGGGTGACTCACCGTCCGATCACGAATCATGCCCGGGTTGTCGGCGCGTCGTGTTCCACACCTCCATATAGGGCCGAAGCCCGTCAGGGTTGCGGTACTATCCTAATAGGTAACCGTGACTCTGGAACGTAAACGATTACTGAAGGAACACCGTAGATTTTAGTCAGTACAAGTCTGACAGTCTTTTCCGCCCAACCCAGGGTGGGAGGTCACAAACACACACACATACAAACGCAAATTTTCGCATTTGTTATATTAGTAAGAAAAGTAAGAGATGAGTGAGGAGTAAGTGACCTCGTGGCTTAATAGTTACAGCCGCATAGGCCGTTCTTCCGGGTTAAGCCGCGTTTGCCGAGGTTGGTCTGTGGATGGGTGACCATCTGTCATAGCGAGTTTTCTCCGCGCCTCGGAAAGCACGTAAAGCCGTTAGTCCCGGCTCTCATTTGTAGATCTTTGACAGTCGTTAATCACAGTCAGAAGCTCGAAAGTCTGACAACCAGTCTTACCATGGGGTATCGTATTACCCAGTTACTGGGTTATGGAGGTCCGATAGGCAGTCGCTCCACCTAAAATACTGATATTCAGCTGCATCTGGTTCGACTGGAAGCCGACCACAATATAGTTGGGAAAAGGCTAGGCAGATGAGTAAGAAAAGTAAGATTTAAACCCCATGGCGTTTTACATGTAGAAGCATAACTCTTGTACTTTTCAACGTACATTAAATGAAGTAAGACTAAGTATCGAAATAGGTGCTTACTTTGATATAGTAACTGAGGTAAACTCGACACTAACACGTTTTGATATTTTAGTAGCGTAACTAATCATAGTTTATGAGTGTCGAGTACCTGTAATACTCGTAGTAATACTCGAAGTATTTTAAGCATCTTAAAAGTTATGAGACAGTTTTGCAAAGGTATTTTACAAGTTTTTGTGTAGTTACATTTTTCCTGTGGCCTGTCAGATGTAGCGTGACTTTTCACGTTTTTGTGACGAGTAAACTGGAAATTTTGACGTTATTTTAGTGGAAAATTAGTACTTCGTTTGTACACTAGAGGCACTTTTTCAATTTTCCATAAAATTATTTTTTTTATTCCACAACTATCACACAACGCCATCTAGTCCCAAGCTAAGCAGAGCTTGTGTTATGGGTACTAGACAACTGATAAACATATTTATATATTCTAAATATATACATATTATAGATAAATTACACCCAGATACAGAACAAATGATCGTGCTCATCACACAAACATTTGTCCTGGGTGGGAATCGGACCCACGACCTCCGGCATAGCAGTCAGGGCCACTAACCACTAGACCAACAGGCCTGTCAGTTAGTAAATATTTCAAGTAAACTGTAAATAAAATTCAGAAATCTTGTAATAAGGCCTCTGTGATCAAATCTTGTAAGTTTTTGACTCACACTCCGGTTTCTGGACTGAAATTTTGTACACATAAGTACGATAATTATGTATAACGTGTAACAATGCAAAATTATGATGAAATGGAGCTGATGTGATGCAGATAAGAACTCTTTAATAAAACGACGCAACCCCTTAACAACGCAAAGTTTGGACTCGTTATTTTTAGTTTTTAGAGTATTTTTTTAATAAAAGTTTGAATTTTTATAGTATTTTATTTATTTATTTACTCTTTAACAAATCACTACGGTTGTTGACTTAGCAAAAACCGAGTCTAAAAACCACTTACAAAATTATTTTCAAAAATTTTTTTCTCAACAATAACAATTTCCCGCAACAAAATAATTACGCTCGCATATTAGTTTTACATGTTATACGAAAATTCAAATATCGTATTTGTCACAATTACAAAACGTTGTTTTAATAATATTCTGACCATAATTTGACATAAACATGTGTCGCGTCGTCGAGACTCAACATTCAACAATGGTGACCAACATTGTTGCGTACGATAACATAACATAACATGTAAACTGTCAACATTAACAAAGAGTTGCATTGTAAATGTTGGGCCAATGTTTGATCAAACAACCCTTTGCATAGAAAATAGTGATGCGAAACGTCGTATTATTACAATAAATTTTTGGTACGCGCGTATTATTAATTAAACAATTTATGAATTAGAATTAATTATAAAATATTATAAAAAATATGTTTTCTGGTTATTTATAAGAAACATCAAGATCGAAATTAAGTGCATGATTATTATGATTAATTCTGATACAAGATGTGGTCTTAATTGGAAATTGATAGGCAATGCCATTAGGAACCTAATATTTTTTATGTAAAAATACTATTGAGGAAAAAACTACAAATCGCTTTTTCCAATTTAATATCAATTATATCAAGCTGTGTTGATGTCAATATACTCAATCTATTAGATAAACGGCATAAAATAAATATTTTTATTCAACATCAGTAGTTTTCGCTAGTTACTACGTTTACACACTATGTGTTGCCAAGTTCAGGCCGAGGCAGAGTGTCTAAAAAGGGAATGTGGATGGCGAGTGGGTTTGCAGTTGGCAAGACATACTATGTGGTACCTACTATGGGTAGCTCGCCGTCCGATCAAGGACCTGTACCCATACATGACTTGCCATTACGATACTAGATCATCGATATCGTCCGCGTTTGGCGCACTCATTGGCCCGCTCCAAGGTTGTATAAACTCTCAACCAATAAGAGCGCCAAACCCGGTCGATATTGATGATCGAGTATCGTAATGACAACTCATGGTACTGACACAGGCCTAGTTCGACAACACGTAGTGTTCTACGCGAGCCGGTCGCTATCAGCAAACTGACGGAGCAATATAGTCACAAGGTCGCGGGGATCGCCTGTAAGGGACACTATGGCTCTGAAATACAAAGGGCAATTGAAAGAACAGGGTGATGTTTTAGTCAGTAAGAATCTCAGAATCCCTTCCATTCCACCCAGAGCGGCACATTTGATGAACCAGAAAAAGAGAGTGTCAATAAAGTATGTCTAAAGTCTAAACTTTAAACCTTTATAACCTTAAACCGTTTTACGCTGATTCTTGATTTCTGGGTCATTAAACTTAGGAGCCAATTTGTCTGGGACTCTTACTCACATATTTACCAGTACTCTGTAATTTATTATGACAACTAAGCTGGTCTAGAAAGAAATAAACTAATCAGGTGATTAAGTCAACAAATATATTTGCTTCTAAAGGTCATTGTAATATTTATTGGTTTTGTGTAGATAAGGATAAGAATTTACTAGTTTAATTTGTAGTAATTTACTTGACTAATTGTGTGCATGTGATTTATTTTGAGAACGAACTACAACCTGATAGAGAATTAGCGGCTTTAATTTTATTATTTCTTAAATAATTAACGTTTCCCCTCACTATCGATTTCTCACGTATCGTAGATGTGCTTAAAGTCACATGTTACACAAAGACAGATCCGGAACAATTACTTGTAGATCAAACAAAAATCGCGGAAATCGAACCCTCGACCCGCACCGTAGTAGTTGATCGCCCGGACAACTATGCCAACCGTGCCACCCATGCATCATGCCACCATGCCATGTTTCCACTGATTGGGCACAGGCATTCTCTCTGTGACGAATGGGTTGTAATAAGCTCCTACCGGCTAGCCGCTGCAACTTATACCTAAATATTTTAGCATAAAGATCAGTTTGCTATGGAAAATAACCTTTTTTAAAGTAAGCCTCTATATTTAGTAGTTACAAATATTATATTAAATACAAATAATTGTAAATAATATTTTGATACCGATGAAGAGTTGCGACATCAACACTACATCACTTCTCAACTTGCATTAACTTTATTCAACTATTAAATTTTAATGGACTAATATAAATCCTAAATCGTATTACCCCTGGGTATTGCAAGAGCCCATGTGTGCCCCCACCGTACGTCCAGATTGCGTCCCATTCAATTTGTGAGTGCAATATATCAACAAAACTCGGTAGATACAATCATTTGTAAGGCGTCACTAAGCATTTTGTACGATGTACCCATGTAGGGTTGTGCGTAGTGAATTAAAGATTACCTGAATGGGTTCAATTTTATTGCTAAAATTTTGGTTAACTTTAGCAAAATGGGGGTTTTCTCGTAAATTTTTGGGTATACATCCATACTGTAATATTATAAGGAGGTAAAGTTTTTATGTCAGTTTGTAGAAAGTTCTAAAAAGAAAAGCTCTAGAAATAGGTACTTATCCGATTTTGAAATCTGCGCGCACGTAGTCGCGTGCGGAGAGCTGGCAAAAAATAAAAATTATTCAATTTTGATTGTTAGATCAAAGTTTAAATAAATTTTCAATACATCACTAGAGATAAGATTAGCCGCTTTTAGACTTAATTCCCTTATTGGCTTTTAGACATACTTACTGTTAGGATATTTTTATAAAGATCTCTATAATTTGCAACAGCAGGTATTTGAAAAAGGACAACTACTAGGATGAAAATAATAAAATTACTGTTATCACTTTCAACGCTTTCAAGATTGCAGTGTTTAAATTGCAAATTATTTTCCTGATTTATTATGACGGATATTGTCGAAACGATATTAAATTGTGTATTGAAAACAAAATGATTCAGATGAGTTATTATAAATTATTGCGAAGTAGGTAATTAGGTACTTAAAATAATGAAATAAATAAAATGTGAATAATTAAAAAGACGATTTGTTTTGTGACAAGCTTAACTAATTCACAGAAATCAAACTTGCTACAAGACTGACAGAAAATACCCGAGGCCACAAATAAAAATAATTGTTCAGAGGCCGACTTTATGGCTTCGTTACGCCCAACTTTATTTTTGTAAAAAAACGTTTCATATAAAAACTTCGAAAAATATTTTAGGCAAGTCTCCTTATTTCATTGGCATACTTCAAACAATTTTTAAATTATAAATAAAAACATTCCAATTTATTTCCTTCAATTCAAAACGGCATGACGTCAATACCTTTTAAATTAAAAATAATAATACGCTGCATAGTACAATGGACAACCCTATCGCCTAAGGGCTATTGCACATCGCTTGGCTAATTTGGTGATGTTATACAAGTCGCCTCACTCTTTAGTCCGCCTATTACGATATTGGACTGTCTTAGTGATGTGCCTTTTTCAGTGTGAAAGTTGGCGAATTATCGATATTTTTGTATATTTTGGAATTTTATTTACTTTTCTGAATGTATACATCCGATGCTAGACTTCAGCTTTATTTTTGGCGATTTGGTACAGTTAAGCTATTTTTTTTACATGTTGTTATTAATGTTTACTCAATTTTACGAACAACAGAATCGAAAGATATTAAAAGATTGTACTTACAAATAGACTCCATAACTTTTCAACTAAAAAATCCAAAAAACCTTGACAAAAAACCGGTTATCATTCGTGCTCTTAAATCAATAAATAAATAAAAACATCGATAAAAACAATCCCAGCAAAACATCGATACTCTCACTCTTCACCATTCAACCCATCACCCGTATATGAATATTTAATTTCACCCCTTTCTGTGTTTATTTATTGGTCGTATATTTCACAGGCCGGGGTTGAATTTGCATGCGTTACCGCGTTAGTGTATACGCTGTCCAAATTATTGTGGGGTTAGCCTTCTGTTGCAATGAATAAACGCAGATAACGGTGACGGGATGTATTAGTGACTGGAAGTGACGATTGACATGACGTCATGTTGTCAAATATATTTTTTGTTGCGATTTTTTATGTGGGATTGCATTTGATTATTATCTTTTATGCATTATCATTTTGTACAACACTTACTGTAATATAGTTAAGATAAATCATCATCATTTTCCCAATATATTTATTTGGTGTAGGCATAGTATGTTTTTTTCTTTGATACTTCCCTACTGGCTTAAATCTCATGCATCAATTATTTTCTCTGACATAGTTTTTATTTACGACTTTTTTATCAATTTTAAGTCTCTTTCCAATTGATTATCTACTTAGTCATTATCTTCAAAAAACATCGATCTTTAAAAAAATGAACATTGTTAATATCTCGTTTTAAGTTAATAGATTGAGTGTCCATGTAAGCTTAAAAAACATTTAAAGTATTTGCAATATTCAATCCAAGACTAATTTTAAATACGCTCAGTAGACAAAATTAACGATAAATCCCTTCTCACCAACGCTACAGCCGACATTTAACTTTATCTCCGCAACAAGTAAATATTAGCCCCACCAATAAAATACACAGATAAGCCGTATCTAGGAATACTAATTTATTTAAAACCCTATTCTGCATACATCGATGTCGACGTACAACGTACTGCATGCGTGTCACATCACTATTTTTATTGTTTTAAAGCCATTGATACACCGGCGATTGTTATCAAAACATTGTTTTGTATGGATAAACCATAATTTGTTTATTTTGGGTACATTTTGGTACTTTGTTCTGCTCTGATACAATATTTCATTTAGTTCTGAATAATTTATTCGTTATTGAATAATATTTAGTGGCTCGAAGTTGATTAATATTAGTTCGGTAATTGTGTGTTATTCTGGAATGTTATTTATGACTGAAAGACTGGAATACAATCAAGTGTCTATAAATTCTTGGTTTCATATTTTAGGTATGAAATAATACGCCTAAAATATGCGACTCAAATAACAATAAAATGCTATGAGTTATTTTGGAATTGTCATTAATTAAAATGTAGAGTAAGAGTTTCCCAGAAAAACAACAATAATATTCATTGATTGTCAAATTCTAAATAGTCGCGAGCGTTTTTAAAAGCGATTATTTACTTTTTTGATAGAAGAGCCTCTACTGGCGCAATAGGTATAACTGCCAATGTCCACAGCCTATCCCATATTGCTTTTACTCCTTTCTCAGGTGACATAGGCATAGATTACTTATGGCACTTATACATACTTGGGGTATCTTGGATCTTGCTGACTGGCAAATATTTAACAAAATTGTCAATACTAGAGAAGAAGATGCTTCTAACAATTCCTGCAAACAAGGGTTTCGTGCAAAAGCGTGGGAACGACTTGCAGATTGATACAATGACAGACAGTGGATAGGGAATACGGGGAATTGTGTGTGTTCATTTGTGTTGCTGGCCCATCTAATTACCTATCCATCTTACTGAACAATTTTGTGTTGTGTTGCCTAGCTCCTTGTTACAAGTGTATGCTCAGGCACAGGTGCACTTTCTGTTCCTTTACTCCCATTGTCCGATGGGACGGCACGACCGTAGAGAGATCAGACCAATGGTTGAACGTGCATACTTCAGTTCGTAACAGTTGTCTACGGGTCGAGCCAATTTTGGGCAATGATTTTTCTAAAAGTTTTGCATTGGACTGGAGTAGAAATAACTTTGTCTATTATTGATAGAAAAAGGAGAAAATTGGTCATGCGACGCGTACTGGTGATAATTATGAGGATGGAGATTCGTGTGAGACATGGCTTAATTCTGCATTCATGTAAAATAGCAGTTACAACGTAACAAAACCAAGGAATTTCGTTTACTTACGTATTCATACAAAGTTCTAACAAAAGAAAATACCCACTTTATACCAACTCCATTTCAAATCTATTTACTAACGAACTCAAATTCAACCGATCCGAAAATATTAGTCTACGAAAAGTTCCGTTTCACGTTACAAAACTTTTCATATAACTTGCGGTGTTTGTACCATTCTGTTTGACTTCTAAAACGGCGTCGGAGTGAAACGGAACGTTCTATTCAATATGGCTGCCTTAATAAAGTATAACAATAAGTTTTTGAAGTTAAATACGTAGGAGTTGGGATCGGAAATGTCGATTGAAATAATTTGATTCTTTTGGAGAATAAAATGTGGATTTTATGCGTTTGATTGAAGTTTGGTCAGAATTCGTTTTGTTGGTTCAATGAAGTTGCCCCTTATCTAAAAACTTTGACTTTGATTTTATAATGCAGTTTAATTAACAGTATTCAAAGGCCTTAAGTGTATATATTTGGATTGTTAAGACTTTGCCACCAATTTTTAAGGGCGCATGTATGAAATTTTTTACGAATTAGGAATATTTCCTTCATTTATTAGATTTATTTTATGATGTGAATAAGGTTCCGTCAATGACTGAAAATTCACTCGCAAGATGCAAGAGTATAAAATATCGCACTACCAAATAAAATAACATTTAAAACTAGGCCAAAAGACAAGTACCTAGTTTTAACAACTACCGAAAAAAAAATGCAGATCTGTTTTAAAAGAACCGTTTGATTAATGAGTTCAGTTTTTGTTGCTTCCATTCAATACCGTTAGTTGTGGCCATGAAATACCGTGGGTGAGCTGTAGTAAGGCGAAGAAGTCTTATATTAATTGATGTGTATTTTTCATGCTACCTACAAACTAGTTAATACATGTTTTTGACGATATACACAAAATATTTTGGCAAATTCTTGATATTTTCGCAATGTTGATCCGGGAACTATTTTATAAGATTTTACCATCAACACGCTTTTAGTTCGCCTGCATTTTGTTAGACATTAATACCTTTTGACAAATAGGAAATAATTATAACGTCTACCACAAAAAAGTTAAACAATTGTTAAACACTTGCCTAAAAAAACTGTCAACGTCAAAACGACATTTCACGTTGATAATTAAGTAACAGAGTCGTTTTGCAGTAACACTTTTTTAGACAAGCGTTCAACAGATGTTTATCTTTTTTGTAGAAAGATGGTTAGAAGTTTAAAATGAATAACATCTCATTTCTTTTTCTTCTTGGTAACAACAGTTACATGTCCTTTTTCAAGTTTTTGTAGTTGTTAGTCTTGTAACAGAGTCATAATGAAGTGGCGCGTTAGTTTCGTCGCGGAAAACCACAGATAATGAAAAAAAATAAAATGTCAAGTGTGATAGGTCATAGACGTTATGGCGCAGAGACCTTTATTAAAGTTTAACATGTCTTTTAAGACATCTCCTCCACTATTATTTTCTGATTAATTTCGTTGCAGATCCAAGACAGGTAAATTCATTCACCGGGACACGTCGACCTTCATTGTCTCGGCTATTTTCTGGTGGGTTGCCAGTGTTGCCACTGTTGATTCTGGCTTTTAGGAGTTGTAGTGGTTTGGGTTTGCCCCAACAAAAAAAAAGTATAAAAGAGATTTTACATTATTTGGTCTGCTAAACATTAAATTGTGTTAATTATAATAAAACTTTAACTTTCTATAAAACAGCTAGTTTCATAAAACGTAACGGTGTTCAATGATATTAATAAGATATTCCGTTACGTTTCATATTAAATTAAGTATCTTTTAAATTAATACTGACATTTTCTGGTGCGTAGGAGTTGACAAAGTTCATTCAATCAGAAAAAGAAAGTTTTTAGTTAATTGAAAAGAAAAGCCGGGATGCCCTATGAAGACTTACACTGGCCTTATTGGTGAAGTGTTTCAGAAAGGCCGGGTGCGTAGTACTAGCAATCGGCATTCGTGTATGATCAGATTTATGAATTTGTATGAGGCGAAAGGAGCATGTAAGGGTCGTAGCAGGTGGAGCTCTGTGGTGTCTGCCTGCTCCGTGGGAAGAAGGCGTGACTTTATGTTTGTATGAAAAGAAAAGTTCTCATCAGTCACAAGTGTTTGTTTTTGGACTTCGTAAGTATGACCATGTTTCTCATCTTCGCAAAGAACTCAATAGGCTCCCAATTCGTTTTCGCAGGAACACTCGGATATCATGTCTACTTCACAACATCCTTCATAAGCCCCCATACCCTAGATTTACTTACGCACGCTCGTCCCAGCGTTGCTTTTTGTAGATCTCACCTTAGATGCCTCCTTAAATCCCATCCTCATAAAACGAGCTATTATTTCTATTCCTTCTCTGTCCATGCTGTAAGGTTGTGCAATTCGTTTCCGCCTAGTATTAGAGACTCGAAATCCATTTCAATTTTCAAAAATAGAGTCAAAGAGCATCATCTTTCCTCTCAAAAGTGACTATTCTATCTCTTTATCATCATTTACTTTTGTATTTATATAAGTACTTATTATATATTAATTATAATTTATATGTGTACTAATATTTAATTAGGTTAACATTCATTTTTATCTCATTATTATTTTTTTTTTTTTTTTTTTTTTTCACTCTTCCTGTCGCAGGTCTGCTGGCAGAAATTTCTTATGAAATAAGCAGTGCCTTTGTACTTTTAAGTTTTTGTATGTCCTCCATTTTATATTGTGTGTACATAAATGATTAAATAAATAAATAAGTGCTACTTTTCTTACAAACGATTTTCTTGTAGTGACCATGTATTCTGGATATTTGCCTAGCTTATTCATTCTCTTATTACATGAGACATAAAGAACAAAATTGAACGAGACAAACATTAATTTCGGCGCTTACCGATTATGCTTTCAGTAAACGATAAGAGCTCGGAATCGGCTTTGCCGCCCCGCAGCGTGTCGCGGGTTCGATCCCCGCATGGAACAAATATTTGTATGGCGTACAAGTAGTTGTTCCGGGTCTTTGTGTTTGTGTATGTGAATTTATATGTTTGTAAACGTACCCATGACACAGGAGTAAATCCTAGTGGGGGGAAGGTTTAAAAAAATATATTATCTGAATGCACCTTCGGAGTGTGATGATAATTATGTTCTTGAAAATATTTTAGCACAAAGCAACTTATGCAATTATAATTATTAGTTTATTATATTTATTACTGTACTCATTAGGCTATGGTCAGCCACGTCAATCAAGTGAAACGTCAAGAAACGTTCTCCTCCTCCTCCTTCTCCCTCTCTCTCTCCGAGACCGCCTCCCTCTCCCTCTTCCTCTCCCTCTCCCTCAATAAAATTGCCCCTTGCTCAATAAAAGCATGCTTTCGTGCTAGTAATGAGCACGTTTGTCCGTACCTTTATGAGCACGTCTGTCCGTACCTTTATGATTGCCGAAGTCTCCCGAACTGAAACGACGTTAGACGATGCGTCGTGTCAGGTAATTTCGTTAGGTTTTTGGGAATTTCATGATTCGGTCGCCGCACCGCGCCGCGCTCAGAGCCCGCGATACAAGCTATGCAATAGCTTAAAGACGACTTACTTTGCATTTTTTTTTTCGGATTAATTAAGATTTTGTCAAAGCTGCCACTACTATTGTGCTTCAGCTTATTTTCTTTTACTAATTTAATAAAAATTTCTAATCAGAAAACCAACATCAAAACTGTAATTCCCCAGTCTTCGTTTAGTCTATAAATCAATGTTTAGAATCAAACCGACAGGATATTGTTTATTCTTGTGGTTGATATTAACTGTTTGTAACCCATCAGGTACACAGAATAGTACAGAAGTCTCACTTCATATTACTAAAGTAAACAGGCGCACAAACACATACTCACAGAAAACAAAGTACTGTGTGTAGTGTGCGTGCGTTCCTAACTTCGATCGATCAATAACGTTCCTAAAAAAAATGCCAGTCGTCATTACGCTCTTGCAGTATGTGAATCGTGGGTATGTGCTAGTGTGTTTCTAAAACCAACGTCTGTCGCGAGTGCGCTTGCACTTGCTGTATGTGAATTGTGTGTAAGTGTGCGTGCGTTACTTACTTCGGTCAATAATGTTCCTAAAACAAATGATAGTCGCGACTACGCTCTTGCACTTTCTGTATGTGAATCGTGGGTATGTGCAAGTGTGCTCCTAAAAAAAATGACAGAGTGAGTGCCCTTGCATCCGCTGTACGTAAATCTTCTCGATATATGAGTGCATTTCTATAACAAAAAAGTCAGTCGCCAGTGCGTTTGCACTCGCTGTACGTGAAGCGTGTCATTGTGTGCGTTCTCGCTATTTGTATAGAGCTGGCCTTCTGTATCTTTATTTTATTCTGTGACTGAGCTATTGGGCATTGGTTAACCGCAACAAATGAACTATTTTATGAAACGATGATACCTCGCCTCGCTCAGTGAATACCGATGCTCTATTAGTTGCTTTTTCAATGTTTTACAGATGGGTTTTCAATGAAGTTTCCTTTACAAAATCTAGAGTACGATCACTATTGTTTCTGTGTCTTTTACCTTAAAGACAATTCAAATTAAATAGCCCCATCCAGTCCTCCCAGAGAGGAGGGTAGAGCCGAAGGGACTGTCAGACTATTACCGACTATAAATCCACTCTGTTCCTTTAGTTGCCCTTCACGTTCCAGGGTCACGGTTACCTTAAAATACAGTCCCGCGAAAGTCAAGTAGACCTTTTTTTGTTCGTGGTAAAATCATCAAATGAGTCCTCAGGAATCGAGCGACTGTCAGACTTGTACTGATTAAAATCCACGGTGATGCTGATGTCCGGGAACATAAGGGGCTACTGAAGGAATCGTGGAGATTAGACCCTTACAGTAGAGTAGTTTTACGTAAAGCTCAAAATCAAATCCTGGATAGGTTATACCTATAAAGGCGAATGCACAAATGAGGGAGCCCCCCTCATTGATCAAGTAATTGCTGGCAGCGATGCAACTGGCACTAGATGAGCAAGATACCGAGGATACCTTGAAAAGAAAAAAAAAATAAACAAAATAACTTTATCTAAATACAAATCAATAAAATAAGTGGCATCGTAGCAGTTAATGACAGAGATATTTCACACAGTAAAGTATTTGGGGCATTCCTAATGAATCTTATCTCCAGTATTTTTTTTAAATTGGAGATCTGTCGTGATATAATTAGTGTTTTAGGGATGCATTTGAATTTGTTATTTATTTGGATTTTCATGATACAGAATTTTTATAATTTAGCAGTGGTGGCCCAGTGGTATCGGCCTCGACTTACGAGTTGTAGATTGTGGGTTCGAACCCCGTCAGGCGCATTACTTTGTGTAATTTATTTCAACACCACTGCTCTCAAAACGGTGAAGGAAAACATCGTGACGAAACCGGCATGTCCTAGAACTAAAAATTCGAAGACATGTGACATCTACCAACCCGCACTGGGCCCGCGTGGTGGATTACGGCCCACTCTCTCTCACAGAGAGGAGGCCTGTGTCCCAGCAGTGGGAACATTTATAGGCTGATGATGATGATGATGATGAGAATGTTTATGAAAATCTGCAAATTTTATGGTATTCTCTTTATGACATTTTCGATGTTTTGACAAGTTCATTGTCTGCAGTTTCGACGCTCGGTCAGCATTGCACACTAGGCTGTCCTAAAAAAATCTTTTAGAAAAACACTGCTGATCTTGAAAGTGACACTTTACTTATGGAAGATTGGGGAGGTAACTATGTATACATAAAAACCTAATAAGTTCGCAAAAGTAAATCTTATAAATTAGTTTGGTGCTAAACGGACTTTGGTCCTTAAATCCAAATTATTAAAAAAGGAAAACACACAAATAAAACCTTGTACCTATACCTATTTAAATGTCAAGCAAGACCGTTTTGTAAACATCACGATTTGACAAAGTAATGTCATTTATACCTCTCAATTTAACTATGGAAACACGGAACCCACACGAAAAGAACGCTTTTTACAAAAATATATTTTTTTTACCCAAAAGTGTAAAAGGTGGACCACCCCTGACTCTGGTAGCCAACTAACTTACGACCGCCATTAATTTTAAATGATGTCAGTGGTTGTCAACAGTTGGCTCAACGTCTTTTTTTCTCTCGATAATAATTTTACACGATTTATGTGTTTTGATTGTGTTCCTTGAATTTGTATTAATTTATTTTTCATGTTTCGTTATTAGGTTTTTATTATTTTTATTGCTTTGGCTTAGCCACTTAACCCGTTCTGTTTTTTGTCCCTTACAAATTTTATTTTTCATTATATACGTCATTTTCTGTTTTTAATAAAGGAAGTGAGTCACAAAGGTATTTTTATTAAATGTCTGTTTGTTAGGTTTTTTTTTCAAGATTTTAATTATATTTCAGGTAAACGTTTGTTCTAAGTTATTTATTAATATTGCGGTTTACCTTTTCTTATTTTAGTGTTTTAATTTATTAATGCACCAAAGAATATGAAATTAATTAACAGAACTTTGTCCATACAATCTTTTATTAATTTTTTGATAAAAATATGAAACCCGGTCTAAAATATTCCCCATATCATTCCAGAAAAAAAAAATCTATAAAAATCTTAATTACCTCACAAAAATTCTCAACACGGTACCTCCACCAATTGAAAAATCGTCAAAAAATCTCCTCTGCCACCTGATACATGCCTAACTTTTTTTTTTCTAAACCCAAAATGTCCATTAACACTTTAACAAACATGAATAATGTCCCCAACCCGTCCCTAAGACCGTAATGTCCAAGAATTTCATTTCCATCATGTTTTTCTGTCGTTTTTCTTAAGGCGATGACAAGAGCTAATGTACCTCTCGCTCGCACGTTTCGACATTTTGAAAGATATAAAATCACTGATCCCATTTTTGAAAAATCGCAATCAACTATGTTTTGTGCAATCACATTGCACAGTTTAGTAAAAAAAAAACATTTTATTCGATACAAGTTTACCTACTCAAAAATTTGCTTAAGTACTAAAACTAGTAAAGCAAATTTTTGAGTAGGTAAACTTGTTAAAATGTTTTTTTTTTACTAAACTGTGCAATGTGATTGCACAAAACATAGTTGATTGCGATTTTTCAAAAATGGGATCAGTGATTTTATATCTCTCAAAATGTCGAAACGTGCGAGCGAGAGGTGACATTAGCTATTATATTCGAGGTGAGTCCGAGGTGAATCGTTACTTTGTAGTAGACGTTGTCTCCTACCCTTTTACGCGATATTTTGGATGCTGGAATAAAAAAAATAAAACAGCAGCCTCTGGCAACATCACTGACAGATGTCATTCGTTATCTTCGCGCCCGCATGACGCGTCGGAAAAAGTTTTGTCTTCTTAAAATTAGTTTATTAGAAGTATTAAACACAATCCGAGGATGCCAAAACAATATAAATAGGGAAGAAGATAAGGAAAATAAGAGAGGGAGTAAATTGGCTCGAAAGATTGAAAAATACAAAGCCAAAGATGGAGGACCTTATTGTAAGTATTTTTCACTGAAAAGATTACGACTGAAACAGTTCAGACGTCCTTTCACGTTGTGAATGTTCAGGATTGGGGATCAATTCTAAATGCATGACTAACTCCTGTCATAATTTGTCTTATGAATACTCAAAATTAAGTTTGACCTCTATTAGTATTATTCCATACAATAACTCTTTCAATGAAACTGAGAGACTTCTTGACTTATTCAAGAAATAAATAAACCTTCATAGCTAGGTTTTGTTAAACAGCTGTTCAATTTTATCTATGATTTTCCTTATACTCACAGATTTATACTAAATCTTTAAATGTTAAATAATTTCATTGTAACCAACCATTTCAAACTAGAATATACAAGGACTGTATCTCTGTATAAATTAATCTTAAAGGTGCATACTATTTAGTATTTAAGCAATTAAAGAAAATGGTTAGAAATTATTGCGGTTCACATCTAACAATAAGCTGTACAAGAGATCTTCCCCTGACCCCTGTGTATTTAAACAGTCTGGTAAACTATTAAAATCTGAAGTAGAGCATCTCATAAATCAAGGTATAAAAATAGTTAATAACCTAGATGATTAATCTGTCCCGGGTTAACATAATTATGAAAATTGAATATTTAGTTTTGATATAATAACACAGTAAATTCAACCCGGAGTTGATGTTACTGTGTTATTTTGCGTAGGTCTGACAACATTACTGCAATAGCACATATTAACTGTGTGGGAAGGGTACAATACTCTTCTAAAAATTGCATTGATTTTTTAACTTAATTTTTCTTTTTTTTTTTTTTTTTTTTTTGCTTAATAAAGAGGCTGACTGAGTCTCGTAATTTCAATGTAGATAAAGAATGGAGACTGTCTAAGTTTTCAATTCTATAATAAATAATTTTGGTCATCCAGATCCTGATCCATTGAGACCTTTTTGCATATTGGTTAAGATCATAAGTGTCCAAAGTACATATCTTGGGATAGGGGGTCCCTATGCCTGGAACATTGATGCATTTAAATGGAATAATCTCTTTCTCTATGGTTTTCCCCCATTTTTAGTATACTGCTTAAAGCTCTCCATAAGATTAGAACAGATAAGGCTAAAGGAATGGTAGTCTTACCAAATTGTGCCATTACAACCGTGATATTCGGTTTTGAATTCTCTACTAATCTCTCAGATCAGAACAATTAGACCTTCTGATTATATTTCAATGTCCTCTTTTAGAACTAGTTATCCTCTATACCTAACCCCGGGGGCTTGTATATTATCAGGCAAGCCATCAAGAGGAGAATGATACTAAGAGAGTAATGGATTTTGAAAGGTTGATTATCACAGAATACACTGGAACAATACAATAGTATCCTGTGACAGTAGTGGTTTAATATAAAGAATATAAAATAGTTTTATCAACTATATGAAGTCTTAGCTCGCTAAAGTTTCCCAAAAATTATCAATCATTTAATTATCACAAATCGACACTCTCTCATATAGATAGTCATGTAGGTTCAGACGATAGAATTAAACATTTATTTTAAGGTTTTTTCAAACTACGTCTAACTAACGCAAGTTAAATAGTTTCTAGGATCCCAGCAGTGTTACTACATTTAAAGTCTTACTGTACTCTCTTAATAGCTTCAGTTAAGATGACCTTACAAAAAAGCTTTATTAGGTTTATCGCATCAGCCACAACACTATGTGTCCAAACTTTATTGTGTAAAAATATCAATTATTATATAGAATAATAACAAAGGTGCTATTAAATAATTGATTACAGATTTCTATAAAACTCAGGTTTGTGTAAAGAAAGTCCTTCAGACTAGTGGTACCTTCCTTAAGTAATAAGCCCGAAATATGTCTAGCATAAACTGTCATATAATATTCAGTAACAAGAATCAAACCGGCATATAAATCTTTAACAAGATTGTTTTCCTTACTTTTCGTAGAATTCAAGAATAATAATAATATTCCACAACTATCACACAACGCAGAATTCAAGAATATTAAACTACTATCAGTGGGGGCTTATACAGACAATGCATGAAAGAGGCATTAATACATCCTTGTTCTCTGTGCATTCTACCAGACATGCATATTATTCAAATGGATAGAGACTAGGCTTAACTGTGGACTCAAGTACTGCAGGCAGTGAGGGGTCTTTGAGGTCGACCACCTTGGTAAATCATTATAATAAACCACTTATAGATGTTGTTCAAAATAAAATTTGCTGGGACAATTCTAACTCATTAAACTTCATCAATTTTTAATACCTATAGTGAATTGACCATAATTTCAGTGTTATATTAATACATAATAATAATTTAATATATTTAAAGGGAATATTTAAAGTTATAAGCTGTGATTGTATTAAACTGGCTTTGATAGTATTAGGAATTAAGAAGAATTTTAAGATTTTTGTTAGGTAGGTACTATAATATGCAGAAAGTTATGATAATGTGTGTTACAATCTACTTACTTCTCGTTGAGAAATTCATATTCACTTTGTTTTATGGGTTTTGAACCCCTCATTTACTTGAGATTTAAATTATCAAAGTCTGGCATGTACTTGTCCTGTACGACGGAAAACAATAACATAATGTGTTACATTTTGTCTCCTTCTCATTGAGGAGGCTATGCTCTGGATCAATTTAACATACAGTACTTCCAACAACAATTTATGTCCTGGCGGACAGAAGATTAAAGCATTATGTGTTACATGTTGCTTCCTTCTCGTTGAGAGGGCTATGCTTTGGATCAGCTTAACATACAGTACTCCCAAACAATGTATGTCCTGGTGGACAGAAAATTAAGACATTTTGTGTTACAATTTGTCTCCTTCTCGTTGAGAGGGTTAAGCTTTGGATTAATTTAACATACCTACATTACTTCCAACAACAATGTATGTCCTAAAGGACAGAAAATTAAGACATTTTGTGTTACATTTTGTCTCCTTCTCGTTGAGAGGGTTATGCTTGGATTAATTTAACATACATTACTTCCAACAATAATGTATGTCCTGGAGGACAGAAAATTAAGACATTTTGTGTTACATTTTGTCTCCATCTCGTTGAGAAGATTATACTCTGGATCAATTTAAATTACAGTACTTCAAACAAAGATTTGGTATATTGTGTTCTATTCACCTACCTCTCGTTGAGAGGATTACACTCAAGTTTAAGTACGTATGTATTCTTTGTGCTACATGTTAGCTATCTAAGAAGAGACTCCCTTAACAAGAAAAGATCCTATAGCATCAAACATAAGTTGCCTCTTACACAAAGTGATGAACTACTTATGATAAAGATATACTATTACTTAGTTATGGACTAGCAGGATATATGGCCTTAAAGTTAATATTACTACAGTAATGGCCATGATTTGATTACTGAAGCAGTCAAATGTATAGTCTAATGTAGATTACGTACATTTAGCTACTTACTCTGAACGGCTGGGTTGTCAGATGAGTGCCTAAGTACTATGAGTTAATATGGTCAGTCATGAAAATAATTCCATTACTTTTACTCAAGAACAACAACCAGAAGAAGAAGAGCCATCAGGCAATTATATTTTTCTACCTTAAGTGTGCTAACCGGATCTAAGAGGGATTATGTGCCGTGAATGTTATTGAGAGAATCCTGATGGAGGGACTAGTAAAGGAACAGACTTACATAAACCTGCACTTGTACCAAGTAATGCTATATTACTAGATGCATGTGACATGCTTGGAGACAGTTCCCGTTGACTATTCAACCTACACTGGCAATATACTAATAATAGAAGAGACTATTCTTCCGCTCTAAGATAAGGCATTTCAACTTACTAAGAGGCAACAAGTGAACTGAAATCTTGTACTTATTCAAAATTATAAGAATCGATGTAGACATCCACAAACATGAAGAGAGCGACCAATAGACTTAATCCAAATATTATTACTTTAAATACAAATAAGTCAATTCTAAGAAACTACCAGCTGTTCAAACAGCCCTGCCCACCTCCAATAAACCGAGGGATCTATCTATGCAAACCGAGGAAAAGCCAACTACAAAGACAAAACAGAAATACCTCAAGCGACAACAGTCATTTTCCAGCCGACCCCAGGCCAAGTACCAGTAACAGTTAGTGGTAATGTTTGCTACTCGCTTTGTATATTTTTATTCATACTGGGAATCTCTAACCAAAAATTCTGTTATATAAGACTGGGTAAGAGTATACTCTAACCCTTTTTTCAGTCAACGTGTGCAAGATAAGAAATTATTAGAAAATTTGGTATCATTTTGCACGACTACCTATCTCATGATACGGTTTTGTTCACATAAACACTTAACATATTTCAGCCCTAGACTAGAGATAAAGAGTAAATAAAGTCAGAATTACTTTGGTGGAAGAAGAACACTATTAATAGTTGTAAAGATATTATACAATGTATCTTAATTTCAGAAACATTTCAGATGCATTACTAGTGGTTGGGATACACATTACAAGGGGACAATCTGTCAATCTGGGAATAACAACATGTAAACTATTTAAGTTGTTAGAGGCATACTTTGCTTCGTAGAATTTTGTAATTAAAATAAAGAAGTGTGACCCCAGATGTTTAATCTTAAATATTTGGAGTTTGAAAGATAGGATTTTTTCATTAAGTCAAGGTTAGCTAAGGCGTATATCAAGATATATTCCCTTTTGAAAAAGAAATATTGGGTATTGAAACAAATTGTTTTTAGCATAAATTTATTGCCTATTTTATGTTCTCTAAACATCTACAAAGTAACGATTCACCTCGGACTCACCTCGAATATAATATAAGGATTAAACGAACTTACCTAGTGAAGTTCTATCCTTATTATATGAAGAGGTGAGTCCGAGGTGGGAGATTCCCACCCTCCCAAGATTAACTTTCAATTAATCCTCCCTGTACGGTACCTGGTACCATTGCTCTAAACTGAATGACATCTGTCAGTGATGTTGCCAGAGGCTGCTGTTTTATTTTTTTTATTCCAGCATCCAAAATATCGCGTAAAAGGGTAGGAGACAACGTCTACTACAAAGTAACGATTCACCTCGGACTCACCTCTTCATATAATAAGGATAGAACTTCACTAGGTAAGTTCGTTTAATCCTTATATTGTCAGCGCCTTAAGACACAGCTACCAAAGAAGTTATTAAAGACGATAAGATCGTCCGCCACAATTTACAGACTATCCTCTATAGCATTGGACCTCTTGTGAATTTTAATACTTAATTTAGCTGGTTGGTTAGGATTTGTGGTGTAAAATGGAGGAGTTATGCGGATGAGGTGGTTTTGAAGAATTGGGACTGGATATTGGATTTCTGATCTCGGTTTGCTTCTTATTACATAGGACCCAAACATAACTAACTGCCTAGGGTATGTTCACATGAGGTAGTCTAAACCCTCTTGGTATGTAGGATTTTCTGACAAGCCGAGTGTTATGTCTGGCTTACCAGACTTAAATCTTTGGACTAAAATGCACGTTATTTTGAACTTCTGTAATTAACTGACTTCAAAAAAAGGAGGAGTTTATAAATTCGGTCGATATTTTTTTTTAAATTTATGTACACCGATTACTCCGAGGGTTCTAGTCCGATAAGTGTGATTCTTCTTTGTTAGATGCAGTATGCTTGCCATTTGGTACCATAAAAATTTCATCCCATTTGGTTCAGTACTTTTTATTTTGTGAGCATTTTTTTGATTACTGCTATGTGGATGATGTAATTATTATGTTTGTGTTCTCCGGAACTACAGGTCCGATTTAAGTATGTAATTGTTTTTTGTTGTACCTACTAGTATTTTTTTAATTTAAAAGATTTATCCGTCCTTTAAGGTGAGTTAGGTATGCCATAAATTACCTTAAATGAAAATGGATAATGTTACTTAGAGTTGTTACTTGAAAGAAAAAATATTGATAATATTTAGGCGATATGGCCGTGTGTGTTAAAATCTTTAAACACATTTATGATGAGTGTGAGAAGTTGTGGTAAAAACTTTGGTGGACTTTCAAAGTTTTACATTTAAGGAAGAAGGGCAAGTTAAGGTGAATGCTCCAGGGTAGCCCGCGAAATTCAAAATTTCTTGGGTTTTTTTTGCAATTCGTCTTACAGTCGCGATCAATATTTTAATCAACATACAACCTAGCACTGGCTTGCAAATTGCAAAAAACCTAAGAAATTTTGAATTTCGCGGGCTACCCTGGAGCATTCACCTTAAGGGGAATGCTCCAACCAGCCCGCGAAATTCAAAATTTCTTGGGTTTTTTAAAATTTGTAGGCCAGTGCTAGGTTGTATGTTGATTAAAATATTGATCGCGCTTGTAAGACGTATGTAGTTACAGAACTATAATCAACAAAATCATCAATACAACGCTCTAAGTTCATAAAGCTTCAGGAATGACTTTTTATGTTATTTTTTTGTTCCTGAAGCTTTATGAACTTGGAGGGTTGTATTGGTGATTTCGATGATAATAATTCTGTAACTACATACGTCTTACAAGCGCGATCAATATTTTAATCAACATACAACTTAGCACTGGCCTGCAAATTGCAAAAAACCCAAGAAATTTTGAATTTCGCGGGCTACCCTTGAGCATCAACCTTAAGTAAAAATAAGTATTTACAATTATAATATTGTAAAATATTTCGCTTATAAATTGCACCACACAAATTACTAACTGTTGTCGATCGCATCGAACAATTTAATTATCTACAAGAAATATCTTGAGAGTAATTAGTATAGAAATTAATAACATGCACTTTGATAATGTTTGTGTCCTTTTACGACGAGTCAGTCATGAATAATATGATTTTATTACATGAGATTTGTAAATTATTGGTAGGCGATAAGGTCCGTCGGTTTTGTCTTTCTCGTTTATAATGTCGATGTAATATAGTCATTTTTATTCTGAAATTCTGGAACGAGTTATGCTCGGAGTAAATTTGATGGATAAAATCCGGAACGAAGTAATCCGTCAGAGTACCAAAGTTGCTGACATAGCAGAAAGAATAAGTAAGCTAAAGTGGCAGTGGGCTGGTCACATCTCTCGCAGGACAGATAACCGCTGGGGTAGACGTGTCCTTGAGTGGAGACCGCGACTCGGCAAGCGCAGTGTGGGACGCCCGCCGGCCAGGTGGAGTGACGACCTACGAAAGGATGCCGGCAGAGACTGGATGAGGAAAGCTCAAGATAGGGCACAGTGGCGCACATTGGGAGAGGCCTATGTCCAGTAGTAGACGAATACAGGCTGATGATGATGATTACACTGCTCGATTCCTATTGGGCATAGCGTTTTCTTCCTCGATACAAAGACTGTCCAACACTAAAATTATTTTTCAATTCGAACATTTGATCGAAGATCAAATAAACAAACTATTTAGCGTTGTATAGATTTTGCGTCACTGTTTAAATTATACTGATCTTCATTATCGTAACGATAAGGTTTCTGTTATGAAATTGATGGTAAAAAAAATATTAAATTGTAGTGGCATTGATTTTGCAGGCCAAAACAAAAAAAGGCATAAAAAATGAATCCCTTTTTTCCGTAGTCTTTTTACATATTCAGAGTCATCATCATCATCATCATCAGCCTATAAATGTTCCCACTGCTGGGACACAGGCCTCCTCTCTGTGAGAGGGAGTGGGCCGTAATCGACCACGCGGGCCCAGTGCGGATTGGTAGATGTCACATGTCTTCGAATTTTTGGTTCTAGGATATGTCGGTTTCCTCACGATGTTTTCCTTCACCGTTTTGAGAACAGTGGTGTTGAAATAAATTACACAAAGTAATGCGCCTGACGGGGTTCGATCCCACGACCTACAACTCGTAAGTCGAGGCCGATACCACTGGGCCACCACTGAGTGAGAGAGTGATATTCAGAGTATTTGGTATTATTTTATGTTTCTATATTCAAATTACCTACTTGAAATTACTTTGTTTCTGTCGAATTTTTTTTTACATAGGTAAATTAATTTTGACGAATCATTTTGTTTTCAAAACAACACAAAATATTTATATTTCTTCCTTGAAACCTGCTTTGCATATACCTCTATGCTCACTTTATCCATCGCTAGATGGAATTCCACCGGGGCACTTATAGAACTGGAGTTTATCGCAAAAGTGTTAATGCTCAATGTATCCAGTCTAAAGTTAGATTAGAAATTCTATTACTCTTTGAAGTTAACTATTTCTTAGGATTGCATCTTCGATGTAGTTTTCATATAACTGTTTGCATTCTTTGATTTCTTTGGATTCGTTGAAATTCTTTCTACAGGTTTTTTTAAAGTAATTTTGCTTCTAATAATAATCCTTTTATTTTTCATTCATTTGTTTGTTTTTCCGTAGGTATACAGCTTTGTCACCTTCATATTATGTATAACAAACACAAATAAAAAACTTTTTCAAAAAAAAATGTAACCGACTTCCCACAAAAAGTTCTAAATAACCTACAAAAAACTTGTCTTTCGAAAGTCGATGACTTTCTTTTTTATTTCATTGACTTCTTGTCACCGACTTTCGAAAGAAAAGTTTTTTTGTAGGTTATTTAGAACTTTTTTGTGGGAAGTCGGTTACATTTTTTTTTTGAAAAGGTTTTTTATCCTTTTTAGTTTCATTTTTCAACCTCTTACATATACACTAAAATATTGTAAATCCGTAGCACCGGTGATAACATCGTCCATGTATGTACTCTTACACAATGAGCTAAAAATTAAAACTGCTGCACCAAACTAAATGAAAATTTTATGGGACCAAATGGCAGATATACTGTATCGAACAAAAAAATAATCATCGAAATCGGACCAGAAACCTCGGAGTAATCGGTGTAGACAATGTTGAAAACTTTTTAGGTTTTCGTTGTTTTTTGTTGATTTTTCAAAAAGTGCTAAACCGATTTCGATAAAATTTTAATGGGACCATTCGGGAAGTATACCCTTTCCAACAAAAAAAGATTTTTTCAAATCGGTTGGTTCACGACGGAGTTATGCCCGAACAAACATAAAAAAAAACATTCGAATTGAGAACCTCCTCCTTTTGGAAGTCGGTTAAAAAAATGATAGCTTTAAAAATACTTTATCAAACCGATCACATCATCCTCATAAAGGATAAAACTGTGAGTACATCCATATATCCATAATTTACAAACAAAATCATAAAATCAGCAGCACATTTAAGACGCAGGTGGTCTTTACGATCCCGTACATTTTTACCAGGTTTTAATACGATATTTATTGGGTTGCGAAGTATCCGTTCGATATACCAAAGTGGTTTTTAAAGATGAGGCTACCTGGTGTCGATTACATTGCCAGTTTTGAGGGTAGGTACATGTAATTAAAAGACGTGTATCAATTTTTGCTGCGATAAGAAACTTTTTGTTGTTTTTTCCTAAATTATTGGGGCCATTATTACATGTCGAATGATGTCACATGTCGAATTAACCTCGGGAATAGACTTTGTTAATTTATTTTTACAGAGTCTTGCTCTAAAATCCTGCACTCTCCTGAATCTCGACCGATATGAACTGCCTTAAAATTTTGTCAAAAATATTTAGTTTTAATTCCGTAGGTAAGACAAAAACTTGAGAAGTGTCAACGGACACCCGGATGGAACGAAGTTACTGTATACACTCAACAAAAATAGATTTAAAAAAATCTAAAAACCCACGTTTTTAAATATCCTAAAAATAAGAAAATAAAAGAACTGAGAGAGGGGCCACTCAAAACGTGGGGGCGTATATTATTTAAGGGATTATTTATGGGATATATTTACATGACGTGTATAGATCGTGGGTGTAACTTGTAAAGATACGCCCCCACGTTTTGAGTGGCCCCTCTCTCAGTTATTTTATTTTCTTATTTTTAGGATATTTAAAAACGTGGGTTTTTAGATTTTTTTAAATCTATTAATTATTTTATTATTTTTATCTTTGTTCATCGGGTTTGAAGCTACCCTGAAAATTTCAGCCTGCTAGCTTATCGGGAAGTGCCTCAAAGCCTGTCCGCCATCTTGGACGTCCGCCATATTGGATTTAAGTCACGTGACTATTTTTTCGTACTCCTGACAGCAAACCCTTTCATTTGATATCCACATCATAGGGGTGCATTTCAAATAGGCTGTCTGCCATCTTGGACGTCCGCCATATTGGATTTAAGTCACGTGACTATTTTTTTCATATTCCTGACAGCAAACCCTTTCATTTGATACCCATATCATGGGGGTGGATTTCAAACAGCCAGTCCACCATCTTGGGGAGGCCGCCATATTGGATTCGTTATGACGTTTCTTAGCTTGTCATGTATTGTCATCAGAACTCAGAGTGTGTGCAAAATTTCAGCTTGCTAGCTTATCGGGAAGTGCCTCAAAATTGAGTTGCAAAAGTCCAACCGGAACGACAAACAAACAAACATACAAACAAACAAGAATTGTGAGTGTATAAAAACGTGGGAAAAACGTGGGAAAATAATCGTCGCGACGCCACACTGTTCAATGTGAAATAGAAAGACGAAACGAAAATATCTGGCTTGCTTTCTATAAGAGAGAGAGAGAGAGAGAGAGACAGACAGAGAAACATGCGCACGCCGCACGGCTTACAAAAGCTTACTATAGCAAAAAGTGTCGTTACAACTTATGGTCTTAATTTTTTCCGTCTAGCCCCCTTTCGCAACGCGCGATAAGGAACTTCATTCCAAAAAAAAATCCAGGCTTGGATGTAGGATGCAGTCCTACTCTCATAAAAATGCACATGCAGGATGCTTTAACACCCTAACCCTCATGCATATTATGCACACATGCGGGCATGAAATGTGATGATCGAATGATGTTTATGCAAGTAGGTTATATCAACACTTTTACACGTCTTTTCACAAAACTGAGAAAGGCCGCTGTTTCGTACCTGACTACTCTGAGAAGAAACAGCCGAAACAAACTCAGAGGTCACAGTCTCTTTTAAAGCCCAGACGTTATAATTATAAATATAGATAGGTGAGGACCATGTAGGTTAGTGTCAGAAATGGTCTTTTGAAGAAAGAACCACACAAATTCGGGTGGACCTGTCCAGTCAGTGTAAGCACAATCTCCGAGTCCCAACTCATATTGGCTTAAGACATTATTCGACAAACTTAGTTACACCAACGGCCTTTAATAGACTGGTAATGACATTGCAACCTTTGAAGATAAAAATCTTCTTCAAAGACTTCATTGCAGAGCTACTGTTGAAAAGCTTATACAGACATCAACATCATATCAATGCCTATGACATCTGATACTTATTGAACTATGATTCTCAATTCGCATTGGAACCCCGTTATGTTCAATATATACAGCATGTGTAAGAAATATGTTGCATGTATTAAACACTGGTAAAAAAACATGTTTCTTCATAATTTACTACTTGGAGAAACATCGCGAAGAAACTTTTCTTTTAGGTCATAATTCAAAATCAACCTGTTCTTTTGGTTGCCCTTTGAAGTTTCAGGGCCGCAGTAAATTTTTCCCACAACCCAGGCTGGTATTCAGTCCAATAAGGCTCCGCCAGTTTACTGACAGCTCCGTCAGTTTGCTCAAAGATGTGCGTAGCAGGGAATATTATATGCCGTTTATGCGGTTTGAATTTTTAGGGTTCCGTAGCCAAATGGCAAAAAACGGGACCCTTATAAATTCGTCATGTCTGTCTGTCTGTCCGTCCGTTTGTCACAGCCACTTTTTTCGAAAGTATAAGAGCTATCCTGTTGAAACTTGGTAAGTAGATGTATTATGAGAACGGCATTAGGATTTTTAGAAAAAAAAAACACCAAAGCCATACGACCGTGTAACTCTATCTTTAAAAATGATATTGAGGTTACTAATATATATTTTTTTTCTAAACTGAACAGTTTGCGCGAGAGACACTTCCAAAGTGGTAAAATGTGTGTGTGTGTGTGTGTCCCTGCAACTTCTTAAATAAGAGAATGATTTAACTAAAAAAATATATGATGTAAATTACCATGCAAACTTCCAGCGAAAGTTGGTTTGAACGAGATCAAGTAATTAGTTTTTTTTTTAATAAGTACATCGTAAACCGCAATTTCCCTTTCAATGTTACTTTTATATTATGTTACTTGCTGCTACGGAACCCTTTATGGGCGAGTCCGACTCGCACTTGGCCGGTTTTTCTTTACTGCAGAAGAAATAATCTTTGTTGATTCGTATAATATTTAAAAAAATATCTTTTCTGCCTTGTTTCAGGTAAGGACATTTTTTTGAAATTTCACCAAGAATACAAACTTTCAGCGGATTTCAAATGTTCAGAAAGGGCAGTAAGTTACTTATTATGAATTTCTATTTTTAAAGGCTGATTATGTCAGCTGGTGATGGTGACTACATTTTCTTGAAACATGCTGTATGTACCTACATTAAGACCTAAGTGACTCGTCCTGGTGGCTAATAATACTTAAATTGAGGTTTTACGAGCCTCTACAGGTTTTGTAAGAGAGGTTGTAGATTGACCGTGTGAATGTTGGTTGAATGTTGGCTGTGTGTGGTATATGCCAATTTGTTGTTGTTTTTTTGGATTAATAGTTGAAGCGGTTGAAGTTTGTGTTTTAATGTTATTTGTTTGATTTTTATCAATATGCTGAAAAATAATAATTGTCTGAAGAATTTATTTGCATATTTATTGTTTTTATAATTTAAATTTATCGCAGTAAATTGTTTCTGAGAAAGTTTTGTTTTCTAACATTATATTAGAAATAACTAGAAATTGAAACATATATCCCACCAAAAACATTTCATGTAAAATGTTGCCAAGACGACCACATAATGTTTGGCCTGTGAAAAAGATATCAGATCTCACGTTTAGCCAAACTTCTGAATCTACACGGCCTAATTCTACCGACCCTAACTTCACAAATTCTACATATCAGTAAAAATGTATGGGAGCGAAAGTTATAAGTTTATGTTTTTTTTGTTGGTTGTATACTAAACTGAGATAACATACCAAATTTCAGCTTTCTAGCACTTCAGGAAGTAGCCAAACATTTTGATGATAATCAGTGTGTCAGTGACGAAATCGGTGTATTTTAGATATCAATAAAATCTTAAGTATTAGAGCTATTCAATTGAAACTTTCTATGTTTAATAAGTCTATTAATGGCATCATATCCTGAGAATATGAACTATCTGGTACATCGGAAACCAACTCTAGTATGAGGGTTCTAAAAACGACGAAACACTTCGAGAAAAGGTATAGGTAGTGCCCTTGCGCTTCGCTTGGCTCGTCTTGGCGGGGCCACTACCGTGGCCCCAGATTATAAATGACACATGGCGTTATGTTCGATTCCTAGTTACAAAGTTTTTAAATCATTTTTCTACATAATGATTATTGTTCTAAATAAATTAGCAGCCATTTCAAAATTCAAGTTACAACCTTACACATACTAAAACCGTAAACCCAAGCTTTTAAACAACCTTTTCCATAATACTTTACGATTATATTTTTCTAATAGACTCACACATATTTATTTTTAGTACTGGCAACTTTGAGCACGGCATCCGCAAACGTCATTAGCATAAGTATTCATTTGCCAAGTGGTCTAACTATTATGTGACTTCTTTAGCTTTCCTGAGAATATTCTAGTCTCTGGTTGCTAGCAAAGACATTCCAGAGTTGACATATTTATTTTTATTACTTAATTGCTTTCCTAATATGAACATATTGTGCTGAAGCTGTATACGTCTTTACGATGAATTGATTTGAATATGTAGTAAATTAAGTTCCAGTATTTTGATACTTAAGACGAACTTCAAATGGAACCAAAAATCGATTAAATAGTTAAACTTCTATAAAGGTGCTGATATATTTGAGCGTTCGCTGTTTTAAATTCATTTTGTAGAACTGAACAACGAACAGAGCCAAACATCGATACGATCATTTTCACGATTTTTCTGGTCGTAAAAAAATATTTCATATGTCGGACTTGACAGTCGGCTCAGCAAAAATCTCGCTATAACGTTAGAATGCTCGCTAAACACTCTCGTTTGTTTTTCTGTAATGTAACATTTGCAAGAATGCTCATTACAAGTGAATGCTCAAGTGTACCAGCACCTTAAACACATGCAAAACTACATTTCAAAGGAAGCCTTACGAAATCTAGGACATTAACTCGACGACTTCACATTATAAATAAAATTACAGATCAAAATCCCATGTCAATAAAGAAACTACTATAAAATAACGATAAAACTTGTATGCAAAAGTAAAAATAAAATTTTAGCGATTACCTCGTATGGTGTGTATTCACTTTTGATTCGAGTAGTTAGTTTTACCGTGGAATATACCTCCCTCTAAATTTTCGGAATATAATTACTCGTATTGACATTCTTTAATTTACCTTTTGAACTATAGGTACTGGTGGTGGTTACATAGTCTGTTTTTCAGTTTCTCTAACTCCGGCGGTAATAGGTCTCATAATAAACAAAATCACTACTCTTCCTTTTAAGGCCGCATAACCAGAAACTTGGCAACGTCGCAAATGGCTGTCAAATATTTACAAGTTTTAATTAATTTGGCAAATTTACTGTATGTAAATATGAAATATTGCTCTGTAGTGCACTAAAAAATAGATATAGGAATGCAATTAGAACACTGAATTTGATGTTGTAACCGTTTCAGGTGTAAAAAATGCATTTGACAAGTTTCCAAATACTTTTTTTACATCTAAAACTGTATATTCTGTGTTACGATATTAATTATTGCATTCCCTTATCAATTTTCTAGTGCACTACAGAGCCATATTTCTTATTTCCATACAGTAACATTGCTAAATTAATTAAATCTTGTTAATATTTGACAACTATGTGCTACGTTGCCAACTTTCAGATGCGCTCTTAACTTTGCTGTAGGTAGTCGGATAAACAAAAAAAAAAGTTAAATATGTAACTGGCCAATAACAAGCTTTATAGTTGAGTTGCCTGCTAAAGGTTACACTCATCATCATCATCAGTTTATAATGTTCCCACTGCTGGGACACGAGTCTCCTCTCTGTGAGAGGGAGTGCGCACCGCGGGCCCGGTGCGGGTTGGTAGATGTCTCATATATTCGAATTTTTGGTTCTAGGACATGCCGGTTTCCTCAAAATAGTTTCCTTCACCGTTTTGAGAACAGTGGTGATGATATATAAATTACACAAAGTAATGCACCTGGTGGGGTTCGAACCCACGACCTACAACTCGTAAGTCGGGACCGATACCACTGGGCCACCACTGCTCTCGAAAGGTTACACTGGATGGACTTAAAGACCCATGTACACATTACAAGTTGTGCATGCAAGTTCGAATACATTGCGGTATTCATTTGATCTACTGAATTCATTGTCCATTAATAGTCTACAATGTAGTCAAAATTTGCATGCAACCTTGCATGCAATTTTAAATGAGTCTTTAGTATCGTCAAAGCTTCAACATTCCGTTAAAAAATTAAAAAATTTATGCATGCATGCATATTGACATCGCCATTGAATTCCGCGTACAGAAGGACCACACACTTTAGCAATTATTATGCAAAATTATATGAGTTTGTATTAATTATATTTTAATGTAGCCATCCTTATGCATGCCTAGGATACCCTTATAAGTTTTGATAACATCTAGATTGAATCTGCTGGCTTGGTCGGGTATTAATGGTATGAAGTTTAATAAGAATGTTATGGGTTTTAAAATGCTTGTTTTATTTAAGTATGGCAAAGCTTGTTTCTGTAAGAGTTTTGTGATAAAACCATAGGTGTATAACTGTAGTAAAATCAGTTTAAATACTGAGACGGTAAACGACGGTAATACTTTGAAAATACTCGTTACCTTTAATATTTACTCGTTTAATGAATTTTTTGGACCTAAATGCTATGAGATACCTGTAGTTTAGATTAAAAATCGGATTAATTATTTTACGTTTACGTGACGCACTGATACCTACTAGCGCTTGATATTAGAAAGTTTTTGTTTCAGTTAATGAAATTACACTTTATAATAACTTATAATCAAAATATCTTTTGCTTCCGACTTTAGACTACAATTAGTCAGACTAAATTTGAATATGCATTCAAATACCTTTAACTATTCCATATTCCAGAAAAAGGTGTTTTTTTCTTTTAATTTAATCCTTATGTTACTTTGTGTCACAAATGGCAAATAAATCGTTGTCAAGACACTTCGGAATGTTACAAAAAAAAAATCAGCACTTTGACTTTGTTTGTCTACAAAATTCTTCAAGAACTAACCTTCCGCTATTCAGCGAAAGTAACATCTCTCCAACATCTCAAGTTATCCCTGTAAATATGAAATACTTACGTTATGTGCAAAGAATGTTGGATTCGCGACAATGCGGTATAAATTCCGCGGATACAAAGAAACAGTTATTGAGGCGACTGCAGACGCGGCGTGTTGAATGTTAGAAAACAGGGTTGTGCATTTTCATTATTTATTTATTTGCTTTTTGATGTACTAACTACTACTAGTTATCAGTTAAAGTGAGCGTAATAACAAATTCTTTTATTGAAATTAAAAAAAAAATAGTTTTTTATGAGTAGTCCAAATAAATCGACTGTGACTACGAATACTATCGAAATTGCAAATCGTTGTTTTTGTTTTATTGCAGAAATATACTACTAGATAAGCAGATACCTATTTAAGAAGTTTTGAATTGAACAAAATCAAAACTACAACTGCATTCTAGGGCAGAATAAAACTTTAAATTGTTCTCCCGTAAAATATGTGATTTGCATATTTTAAGCATAATTTAATATGGTTTTAATTTTACAAAAATACAAAAGTATTTAAAATTTCTCAAAAAAAAAGGCTATATTGGCTGGCATAGTAATTCTTGTGGCATAAACCTCGCTTATAACATTAGTGCACAAAAAGTTTAAATAAATAAAATCTTAACTAAAATCAAACAAACTCCTTGGCAACCCTAATCATAAGAATAGTGCATTTGAGCGGCAGCGGCGGGTTATCGCGCGACAACAGGCAGTCGCGCTCGCATCGGCAGCACCACTGTTAATTGTAAAATTACGCTCTTCACTGCCATTTCAATATCTAATACTACTTCTATATTTACTTCTTTTTGGTAACCTTCTTTGATGTAATGCCGCGTTTACTTGTATACAAGTTACAAATTGTATGCAACTTGAACAAACCTGCATACAAGTTACAAGTAGGTAGTTTGAACTGTAGATTTTTGTTTTTTTTTTTTTCAATTCAACATCATCATCTTTATTCAGTCTATTGCAGTCCACTGCTGGACAAAAGCCTCTCCTAGGGAGCGCCACAGCGTACGATCTCCCGCTTTTTTCATCCAGTCACTGCCAGCTACCTTCATCAGGTCATCGGTCCAACTTGCCAGGGAGAACTTTCCTACTCCAGCTTTCGTCGGTTCAATTCAAGCAAATTGTATAGGTACAAATGTGACGTCATACTTGCATGCAAGACTTGCCCAATAAACGCACCTTGGCTGCTTTTCCACCAGAGATGCGCTATGTAGCTGTGCTGCGAGGATGTAAAAGCTGAGCTACGAAACTGTGTGACCGTTTCCACTGATGCTACGCTATGTAGCTGTGCGGTAAGATGTGCTATGAAGATGCGTAGCTGCGCTACGAAGATGTGCTGTCACAAGGTTGCTGCGCTACGAAGATGTGCTCGTGGTGTTCAAAGTTGCTTTAAGGCAATCACTTGCTTAATGCTTAATGAGAATAATGCAAGAATGTGAGAAAAAACAAACCAAATTTTAAATGTCAATAAGGTCGAAAATGGCTTGAATCTGTTTTTTTAACTTGCTATCGCTAAGCAATAAAAAAAACAGGTTCAAGCGATTTTCGACCTTATTGTCATTCATGCAAACACCGGATTTAATGAAGGAGCAATGTTAGCGAACGAGAATGTGAGAAAAAACAAACCAAATTTTAAATGTTAATAAGGTCGAAAATCGTTTGAACCTGTTTTTTTAATTGCTGAACGATAGCAAGTCAAAAAAACAGCTTCAAGCGATTTTCGATCTTATTGACATTTATGCAAACACCTGATTTTAATGAAGGAGCAATGTTAGCGAACGAGAATGTGAGAAAAAACAAACCAAATTAAAAATGTCAATAAGGTCGAAAATTATAGATAGTCAATATACATATATTGCGTGTCCTATCACTGTCTGTGCTATGAAGATGCGCAGCTCGAGCTATGCGATGTATCGATACTAGGGAAAACGACCCATAGCACGCATCCACAGCACGCAGCCATAGCACGCAGCCACAGCACGCAGCCGTAGCACGCATCCTTACATATAAAAAACACATCTTAGTTGAATCCGTTTCCACCAGTGCTGTGCTATGTAAACCAGTGAATATGATTGGTGGATATCAAACGCATCCGCAGCAACGTAGCATAGCGCATCTCTGCTTTTCCACCAGAGATGCGCTATGCTACGTTGCTGCGGATGCGTTTGATATCCACCAATCATATTCACTGGTGTACATAGCACAGCACTGGTGGAAACGGATTCAACTAAGATGTGTTTTTTATATGTAAGGATGCGTGCTACGGCTGCGTGCTGTGGCTGCGTGCTATGGCTGCGTGCTGTGGATGCGTGCTATGGGTCGTTTTCCCTAGTATCGATACATCGCATAGCTCGAGCTGCGCATCTTCATAGCACAGACAGTGATAGGACACGCAATATATGTATATTGACTATCTATAATTTTCGACCTTATTGACATTTTTAATTTGGTTTGTTTTTTCTCACATTCTCGTTCGCTAACATTGCTCCTTCATTAAAGTCAGGTGGTTGAATAAATGTCAATAAGGTCGAAAATCGCTTGAAGTTGTTTTTTTTATCTTGCTATCGTTAAGCAATTGAAAAAACAGGTTCAAGCGATTTTCGACCTTATTGACATTTAAAATTTGGTTTGTTTTTTCTCACATTCTCGTTCGCTAACATTGCTCCTTCATTAAAATCAGGTGTTTGCATAAATGTCAATAAGATCGAAAATCGCTTGAAGCTGTTTCTTTGACTTGCTATCGTTCAGCAATTAAAAAAACAGGTTCAAACGATTTTCGACCTTATTGACATTTAAAATTTGGTTTGTTTTTTCTCACATTCTCGTTCGCTAACATTGCTCCTTCATTAAATCCGGTGTTTGCATAAATGACAATAAGGTCGAAAATCGCTTGAACCTGTTTTTTTTATTGCTTAACGATAGCAAGTTAAAAAAACAGATTCAAGCCATTTTCGACCTTATTGACATTTAAAATTTGGTTTGTTTTTTCTCACATTCTTGCATTATTCTCATTAAGCATTAAGCAAGTGATTGCCTTAAAGCAACTTTGAACACCACGAGCACATCTTCGTAGCGCAGCTACGCATCTTCATAGCACAGCTACCTTGTGACAGCACATCTTCGTAGCGCAGCTACGCATCTTCATAGCACATCTTACCGCACAGCTACATAGCGTAGCATCAGTGGAAACGGTCACACAGTTTCGTAGCTCAGCTTTTACATCCTCGCAGCACAGCTACATAGCGCATCTCTGGTGGAAAAGCAGCCTAAGAGTCGCATAATATATTTTAGTAGTCATTTGTTTTAGCTTGTAATGAGTTGACAGGTTCTTCGTAGTTAGCAAGGTTATAACGGAATGAAGAAAGTAACCTCCTAATCAACCCTGTTACCTTTTCTTTGTTGCAGCTTCCTTTATGAGGACAGAAAAATCTAATCAAGTTAATTTCAATATTTAATGTATTATTATATTTTATTAATTACAGTAATCGCCTTCATCTTTCTAGTCTTATCTC
Organism: Agrotis exclamationis; assembly: GCA_950005045.1. Taxonomy (NCBI): domain Eukaryota; kingdom Metazoa; phylum Arthropoda; class Insecta; order Lepidoptera; family Noctuidae; genus Agrotis; species Agrotis exclamationis. Next base: position 9,714,945 of record OX465440.1, read on the forward strand.
ATTCTACTTGGTGTCAGTACAACACGTTTTCTTCTTCTATTCTCCTCTGTCAAATGACCCGTAATTTTCTTCTTAGCGTGCCGATTTCAACCTAAATTGAATCGTCTACGACCTGGGAAAGGAGTTTAGCACCCTTAGAAGCTTCCGCATCAGCTCGACTCAACGTTTGTTGAGTAGCAACACATTTACATTTCAGAGCTGACTCGTCAGTAAATCTCCAGCTGAGCAGATTTCCTTTGCGTCGGTCGGCCTATTTATGAACGTCATCATACTCATCATTTACATATTTTTCTTCCATTAAGCAATTTAAAACTAAAATCTATTCAACATTATCATTACTTCTTTGGCCCTATTTATTTAGGATCGGCGCAGATCTCCTTCTTTTCCGTTCTTCTCGATTTTCACAATTTTCTAGTCAAATTACCTCTCACACTGTTATAATGTAACCTTAAAAATAAGACAAAATGATTAATACCAGCTCACGAAAACATTAACACAGTACCCCAAAAATTACATCATCAAAAAACTGAGCATCGTCAAAATATTCCCCGCCATTTTCAACAGCTAATTAACTTACTTCATAAACAATCTTACAAGCTCAGAGCCACAGATTAACAATACCATAGATAAGGCAAGAGAACATCCCAGCGTTGACTCAAACTCGCTTCGATAATCCTTCGTTAATACAGTTTATATTTATTTAAAACGGACTGGCTGGATTCGATAGCAACCTCTTTTGTTTTCTACTGCCATCTAAATTCGTTGTCGTGTATCAATTTACTTTTGTTCGATTTCTGCTGTTTTCAAGGGATAATGTGTATTGTGATTTAGTTTAATTATTGTTGACTTTAATTCTAAGGATTATGGAGGGTTTTACGTGAATTATATTGACATTTTGACTTAATTGGACAAAATGGTCCTCGGAGACTGAAATGACCAAAAAGTTGTAGTGACATTCTATATTTATCTGAACTGTCAATGTCATTGACAGAAATACATCTACAGATAAAACAACTGATTTTGGACTGTTATTTAAAAATAAAATATAAATTCACTATTATAAACACATGAGTTGCGCCATGTAACTTATATCGTGGACCCATACTTAAACCCTCAGTCTCACTAAGGAAACAATTAGTATAAATCAGTAAAAAAAACACAAAAACTCGAAATGTTGACGCGTACCTTTAATCATCCAGGTAAGACCATCAACCGGTAATTATAATGTATGTATGTGATTAAATGCTTACGAGACCCCGCCCCCTGTGTGAGAAGGACGCAAGATTTTCCCATACAACGGATGGCTTGTAAAAATTATGGGGGCTCGATCGTCATCTCTTTTTTTTGGTCCTATCGCATTTTTTGGTCCTTCGAGTGGGATGCTTTGATTGTGTGCGATAGAGTGGCGGGTCGCGATACGTAATTAGTTGTTGGTATGAGATTAATTTGGAATAAGGTTGCTTTTTTTACTTTGATTTTTTTTTGTAAAGGTTGCAGTTCGGTGTTATTTTAGTATTGAAATGAATTTTAATATGAGTACTAGATTTTGTTATTATTTTTCCAATTACTTGACTTGTAGTGTAGGTAATTAGGTCAACTATTTTTGGAAAAAAAATCAAGATCTTATGAATGACAAAAACGTGAAAAAAAGTGTTAGAATAAATATTTCAACAGAGAAGCTATTGTCAAACAGACAGGCGAAGCGAACGGGAAGCGAAGCGTTTTTGTTTGTAATGTATGGATTTATTTGAAGCCTGTCGGCTGTCACGTAGATTATCGGATCGTTTTCGCTTTTCTATATGTCAGGAATCGCTCTGCGTTCGCTTCGCCTGTCTGTTTGACAATACCAAAAACTGTGACACAATCTCAAAACAACTCTTAGGAAATATCTGGAATTAAGACATTACCTCGCCAGCCACGCACCTGAAAGTAATTACGGCAAATTAAAAATAAACTTTTTTTGGCGCCGAATTCAGTTCACATAATGCCAACTTAAAAAAAACAAAACACCTCATTCGACAGCTGCCGCCTGCTCCAAAAAGTTTTTACTCCAAGCCTTATTATTAAGTGATTACTGGGTATTTGAGGTTAATCTCAGATTTCCCTTATGGCGCGGTGTGAATTGAGGTGAAATTATGCAGAATACAAATTGTCTATCATTGGATACGAATTAGAAATTCATAGCTGCATGGTGGCGTTGCTAGCGAGTTTTCTTTGTTTATATTATAAAACTTAAGATTATTGATTAAATGAAAATCATAAAAAAGCGAATTATTTTAGTGGTATAGATTAATTCAATTTTGGTTAGCAATGAGATCTATATTCATTTATTTCAACAAGAATGGTTTAAGTAAAATCAATAGTTGTCATATCTAGTTTTAATTTAGTTCTTAAAAATCTAACTTAATAATTAAGAGGCATTGCTATCATTATTATCTGATAATTCAGTTTTTACTTATTAATAAAATATGCTTACGTCGCTCGCGTCGGCCTAAATAATGAAAATTATAAAATGGTAAAATAAAAGACTGCCGCGGTGAAGCTATTGCATAACATTTTTTTTTTATTATTTTAAAAGAATAAAATCGCCTACCGCGTATATTTAACAAGAATATAATTTATTTAAAACGTTTGTAGTGCACTACTGTAATAAAGAACTTCTTTGTTTTAGGAGAATTTTATAAGTAGGTTTCATTGTGAAAACTCCTTTTGTAGCTAGCCGTTTGAATCAGTAAGAAAAAGTAAATTGTTTTTATGACGGATGTTTATATACCTAATTGCCGAAGTCTCCCGAACTGAAATAATGTTAGACGATGCGTGATGTCAGGTATTTTCGTTAGATTTTTTCAATAGGTTTTTGGAAATTTTTTGATTCGGTCGCCGCGCCGCGCCGCGCTTAGAGCCCGCGATAAAAGCTATGCAATAGCTTAAAAGCATTTTATTATTTTCATGATTTTTGTGTCGTTAGAGACCGAGAATCAAAATATATTATTTTGTTTTTATTTTTCAGTCGTTGACTGTGCAGTAAAATTTTATCGCTACGCTACCACCACAACCTTGGTTCATTCATATTGGTACATCAAAGAACTGGTTCCTAAATTGTCGTCTTTCTAGTATTATTTCCGTTACTTATAATGAAAGTATTAGTACCTGTTACTCAGTAGTAACAGGTACTAATACATTATGCGTTATTTGACTAGGATTAGTCATATTTAGCTCGTTTCGTTTACTTTGTGTCATGTTGGTTACAGTTAGGGTTGCCAACTCTCGAAAAGACCAACCCGGGAGAATTTGTTTAAGTTTTAGGGGGGGGGGGGGGTATAGACAGAAAGAAAATCTATCGGTTAATATTTATCGGTTTTTCACCACAAAATCATAACAGTTTTTACATGAAAAATAAACAGGGGTTTCTGTGTTTTGATTTCGTGAAGAAGTCAGCGTAAATCCACTCGATTTTCTGCAACGACATCTCACGCAAAAATCCAACCTCATCGTACAATTTGTCATTACCTATGACAATATTTAATCATTCTTGGAGTCTAGTCTAGTAATGCCTATTCATGTGATTGGTTCTTTTAAAGGTAAAATTATTATTGCTTGGTATTCCAAATCTTCTAAGTGATAATCTATTCAACAAAAATGGTGTGACCATTTTTGTTGAATAAAGTTATTGAACTAAGTTTAGATTTGACATTTGTTTTTTGCGGTTTTGTGGCTGCAACGCGAGGGAATAACGACGACCAAGGGACGGATGCATTTAATTTTTAGAAAAACCGGAGAAATTATAGCTCTCCGGGAGGTCGGGAGGTTGACCATTATTACCGGAGTCTCCCGGGCAATCCGGGAGGGTTGGGAACCCTAGTTACAGTTCTTGTCGTACTGATTGGAAATTAAACTTGTATGTTTTAACTAATAATTTGAATACCGTAGGTTTATTTTAACTAGTGCGTGGGTATTGCCTCGGAAAAGGTCCTTCCGTATCTTAGGGTGACGCTAAGGAGCTCGTAGCTAAATAATAAAGGTCGCACAAGCCAATCTTCAGGGTTAAGCCGCGCTCGCCGAGGTTCGTCTGTTGATGGGTGATCATTTATCTTAGCGAGTTTACACAAAAAACTGTTAGTCCTGGCTGTCATTTGTAGATCTTTGAAATCCGTAACTGTTCTAGAACAGAAGCTAGAATGTCTCTCAGCCAGTCTGTTACTGGATTGTGGAGGTCAGATAAGCCCCCCTAGCCAAGTCGCAAACGATAATCGTATACGCTCGGTACTCCCCAATAGATTTTCAACTTTATGTACTTGGGTATAAAGTTGAAAATCTATTAAAGATTTCTGAGCGTTAGCGACTGGAACGAACGAAAACGCTACGAACTCTTCAATAGATCTTCAACTTTATACCCATGTACAAAAAGTTGAAAATCTATTAAAGCCTACTCAGCGTTTGCGTTTATCGTTTGTTACATGGCTACAGGCCAAGCAGTCGCTCCATGTAAAATAATGATTATTCAGCATCTGGTTCGATTGGAAGCCGAACCCACCATAGTTATGAAAAGGCTAGGCAGATGTTCGTAGTAGGTGATGTAACATGGAATATATCAAAATGATACTTAGTCTACAGAGGCCTTATCATGAATTTTCACTTATTGTGACGTAAAGTACACTGGAACTTTGACATTTAATTTCAAGGAAATAATTAGTTCCTTCTTCGTACACCAGAGGCGCTGTTCCATTTTCCATACAAGAAACGCTGTAAATACTGGAAAGACGCTGTAAAGTAAATAAAATAGTGAAAACTCGTGATAAGGGCTCTGGTCGGATTCAAAATAAATGTTAGATATGGGTGAGTCACACCCACCGTGGGTGTGGTGCAGTTATATCTGGATTTTTGGGTAGTCCCTCGAAACATAAGTCTGCCCCTAGTTGATTTCATAGATTCATCCCTATTTTAGGGGTTTTAAATAATTATACGCAATATGGGAAATAATCAATTGAATATTTGTTATGGAATAAGATGCTTTTCATCCAAAATGTAGCAGAATGATTTTGTAAATTAATTGAAAAATGTTTGAAAAGTTTCGCGGCCACACTCACGTCAGATATAAGAGTCAAAAGGGACATTGATATGCGTATAACATAATTAAACAATCTCTTTACAAGATAAACAGCTCCATTATCGACTCAAGTATCAACTTCCATAATAAGGTCTTTTAAACCGGTTCACAATAACTCAAAAACTTTCTATACAATCTTTATCATACTGTTGACTGAACTTCAATATAAGTATTTATGTTGGAAGTAGGGATGCATAATTGTTACATTTGTATCGATACTTTGAATCGATCATGATGCCATACGATTTTGGGATCGTATTGAATGCCTTCGATCCAAATCTCCAAATATTGATAGGAATCGTATCGTCCGTCTATTCCCAGTGGAATGTGTGATACATGCAGTAATATCAATACTTTGGGTCGTACAAATGCATGTATCGTATGGTACTTACCCTACAGAGTCTATGCAAGCGACAAACGTGGCCATAAAATGGCCTACTTAAAATACTTATTTGAATATATTTTTTTAATGGGCAGAAATAAATTGCAGAACGCCTTCTGCTATGATCTATGCATACTCTTTTTGCATTTTATTAAAGCAATCTTCGCAATAATCATGATTCATTCACACGCAGAGCAAACTAGCTTTATCAATAGGAGCTGTCATAAAACTATCGAATGACAATAACAAGTGCATGTGAATCTATGATTACTGTGACACAGTATAAGTAAGTATAGCAGTTCAACTTGGAACAAATTGTCGGAATCGACACACACGCACACGATTTTTTTTTCTGATTCTATAATTATGCCTTTTCTACGTGATGGATGTTTTCGTTAACCATTTTGTGAATAATGATGATTATGCTCTTTATGACATCGAGTTATGGAAACCAAGTGAAGTTGGACAAGACAATTTAGTAAGGAAGGGTTATGGAAGATGGAGTAAAGTTGTGCCTGTGGCGTCCAAGGACTGGAAGAAGTGTTGGTCGACTAGCTCCGAAATGGGCAGATTCGACCAACGCAGGTATATCCTGTATGAGGTTGGCATAGGAACGAGGAACTTAGCACATGCAAGGAGAAGCCCATGCCCAGCAGTGTTAAAATCTGGTTGTGAAATATGATGATGATGATTAAATAAGTTACATATTATAATTATACGCCTTACGGGGTTTAATCCAAGGCCTAAAATTCCGTCAGTCATGGAAAATCGACAACACAGTAACTAACGATTTTTGCTGTAGGTACTAGTGGAGCCTATTTAGTTTACTGGTATCTCTATACTGTGACTGTGATAGTTTTAGTGCCCAGATGTCTGCTGCATATGAAGCGAAGGACATTGCTTATCTATGTAGTTTAATGCTGCACTATTTATAATCGCGTGAAGTAATGAAGTGCCTGCGAAATAGAATTATGTACTAGACTGTTTGTCTTTATGTACGAGTAATCACTTCATCTGGATTAGCTATCCAGTGGATAATATTAAAAAGATTTTGTGCAATTAGTGAAGCCAAGGTTTTGTTCCTCCCTCGGTCCTTCGTTTGTGTAATAGAATAAAGATAGCTTAGTTATAAAGTTTTTTTTTTTTTTCTAAATGCGTTTATTTTGCCAGTGGTGGCTTCGCTCAGTTTGGTTCATTTAAAAGACATCTACATCACACAAAATTAAATCTTAAGATACTCTAATTAATGACCTCATTGCTATAACATCTTCTTTATTTATGCCAACGCTCGAACACTGACTGGATTAAAGTCTAAGCACGATTCTGATCTTTAAATCCTATGAGTTGTTGCATTGGCTTCAAGATTGCTGATACATGCAGTACTTTCTCTTTAGATTACGATTCGATACCTATGTATATGTACATTTTACATGTTTATGCATAATCAGGCTATAATATTTTCCTAAGACTCGGGTCTCCGAACTATGAGAAGGAATGGGCTGTATAATTCACTACGTACGCCTAGTGTAGGTTGGTAGATGACATTTTTATGCTCTTGGTCCTGGGTCATGCGGAGTCATGCCGAATTCTTCAGCGTTTTAAGAGAAATTGAGTTTTTAAGCTATTGCATAGCTTTTATCGCGGGCTCTGAGCGCGGCGCGGCGCGGCGACCGAAACAAGAAATTCCCAAAAACCTAACGAAAAAACCTAAGGAAATTACCTGACACCACGCATCGTCTAACGTCGTTTAGAGAGTTTTTTCGGGAGACTTCGGCAATAATAAAGGTACGGACAGACGTGCTCATAAAGGTACGGATAGACGTGCTCATAAAGGTACGGACAGACTCATAACTAGAAAACATGCTTTTATTGAGCAAGGGGCAATTTTATTGAGGGAGAGGGAGGAGGGGGAGAACGTTTCTTGACGTTTCACTTGATTGACGTGGCTGATCATACCCTTATTAGTAGGTACAGTAATAGATAAATATAATAAATAAATAATTATAATTGCATAAGTTGATAAAAAAATGCTATGCAATAGCTTTAACGCGGCAGTCCCCGAGTGCCACACGTATTTTTTTTCAATAGCCTAGTTTGTGTCCTTCTGCTGGGCAAAAGCCTCCCCTTTTTCCTTCCAAACCTTTATCCTTTATCCTATATTCTATTTTGGGCAATTTCGGGCCATGTCTGCCCCTCGTACATGATCAGATCGAGAGCAAAGCTGATGAAAATAAATTACACAAAGTTAAGCGCCCTGAAACTTAAGAACAAGGTCCTGGTGAGGTAATTACTACTTTTTTAAGTAGCCTGCTCTGACCCACTTATGCCCAAAGGGCTTCCATTTTTCGCGATATTGAGCGTCATTCGTCCAGTTCGGACGGAACCTATCAAATTTGTCCTGCCATCTCCTCTGGAATTATTCCGTTTATTTCATTTTTTTTGGATTGACCTAAATTAATTTCTAACAAAGTTTTGCTAAAAATCAGAACTTAGAACGTTTAGTAATCGATATTATGAAATGAATGAAATGAAAAAATGAAAAAAATGAAAAAGCGTTTATTCAGGGAAACAAACATAATTTACACAAATATTACTTCTGCCAAACTGTAAAACAGTTTGTTGGCAGATGTAGCTCCCTTAAATAATACCACTAAATAAAACATAATTTTTTTTTTCTTTTTTTTTAAGAAAAACCTTTGACGTCGTAGTTCACACATAACAGTTACTAGGTAAGTAGTTAAAGTAGGACATAAACTTAATCTAGATATCTCCATATAGGAGGCCTTGACAAACTTTGTTGAGAAGAAACTTCACCATTTTGTTTTTGAAAGAAAGTTTTGTAGTACAGCTACTTTCCAAATCGACTGGCATGTCATTAAATATTGTTGGGACTAAGCATTTTCTACATCTTTGCCCATAATAGTTAACACTAGTGGGTACTATGAATCTTCTAATGATTTTATTTCTTTGGGGTCTTATGTTTACCCCCTTGATTTTAAAGTCGTCTTTGCAATAATTTTCTATGGCCAGTAACAACACCACCTTTTGATGGACCGGCAACATCTTACATTCTAAGAACAATTCTTCATAACTACTATTTTTACAACGTTTTTTTGTGTTTTTGTCTACTAACAGTTTCATAAATCTAATTTGTAATAATTTTATTTTATCCAGATATGATTTAAATGTATTACCATAGCATGCCAGTCCGTATGAAAGCAGCGACTCCACTAGTGCATAGTAGACCGTAAACAAAGTGCCCCTGTCCAGTGCAAAACTAAGGTGATGGAACTTTACAAGCACTAATCTGAGTTTGTCGCAAATCCATGCAGTACACCAGTACCTTCCTACTTTCTCTTAAATTTATACCCATGATACATTGTGTATAAAACTACATTTTACATAACATTACGCGATCTGACATCGAAGTTTATGTTCTTTAAATTGATATGACATTTTACATTGGAAACGTGACGCAGTGAGCTGATTTTTTATTACATCGTGACAGCGCATATTTGGATGACCCGTTATTCACTTGTCTTTTGTAGTGGATTGATCAGCCGCTAGTGTTTCATAGAAAATATAGATTGATGAGTTAACGTGTTGACAAAAATGACTTCTTTAAATGTTTTGTTGTCTTTTTAAGCTTCTACTCGCAAGTTTTACTCTAGTCACTCTTGCTTGCTTCTGTTACATCGTCTATTGTAATATTTAATTTTAAATATAGACCGCACATTATCCGTCTTACCGCAAAAAGATAAAAAATTGTTGAACGTTTGTCTAAAAAAAGTGTAACTGCAAAACGACTCTTATGTCAACGGGAAATGCTGTTTTGACGTTGACAGATTCTTTAGACAAGTGTTCAACATAAATGTTTAACTATTTTGTGGTAAGACGGATTATGTTAAAAAAAAAACCGGACAAGAGCGAGTTGGACTCGCACATGAAGGGTTCTGTACCATTATCGATAAAAACGGCAAAAAACTATTGGCAAACGTTTTCTGATAAACTTAGCTACCTAGCTTACCTTGTGTGAGTACCTTCTCAAGAAGGAACACCAAACTAAAGGAGCTACTTAAAACCCTAAACAGCTGACGACGAACATTACTACTTACCACTGCCATTTAGGTCGTCAAATAGGAACGTAAGCAATAAATCTAAGACTGACAAAGTCGCGTGAACACACCAACAGCTAAACAACCAGTATAACCTGACTTCGCATTGTAAAGCCTGTCCTATAACAAGGGATCAACCCAAACTGGACATCTTTAGCTGGCAAAAGTAGCGATGATTACCAGTTTTATGTGATCTTGCATTGTAAAGCCTTTGGCTTACAATGAGAGTTCAACTCATATTGGATATTAACTTACAAGTGCGATGACAAATCTAGCTGTATTTTCCAACATAACCTAACCTTGCATTTCCTAGTCATTCAATACAATGGCAGGTCAGTTTATACTGGGTAAGTAGACGCATACAGTTTGTCTATAAACCGGTATTGACGGACGTTCTTCGATTGTTTTGACTGCAAACGTCTCGATGCTTTGCATTGGGGAATGTTGACCCAATGTGGTTGTCTCAGTATGTTCCCAAGATCAGTTGTGTTAATTTTATTGTCAAGTTAAGTGTATTGAGGATTCATCGTTTACGATTGTAGGTACTGTACATTCAATTCATTGATTGTCCTTTTAGAAAATGAAAATATTTCGTCTTGAACGATGATGTTATGTAAAAGATATTGATTCTACATCTTCGTTGTATATGAAAGAAGAGATTTAAACATAACTGGTGAAAATTGAAATATGTATCATGGTGGGTCTATATGGGTTATTGAAAATACTCAAACTCAGAGTCAAAAGCCCCAAATTCTTTTCTTGTTTCCATTCTGGCTTAAATTTTCCAAAATGTTCCAAAATTTCGCTTCCCGAAATTGGCAATTCCCAAAATGTCTCCTTCCTGAAACGTCTGTTTCCCAAAATGACTTCTACCCGAAACGTCTGTTTCCCAAAATGTCCCTTCCCGAAATTGGTTACTCCCAAAATCTACCATTTTAGACCGCTTTTAACATCGGTGCTATAAAATCGTTCCTCAGACGGCAATACTTCAATTACAGGAGTACCTGTTATAAGTAAACAACAAAATCCAATCACTTTCTTTCGAACACAGTACAATATACAAGTACCTAGTTGCAACCGACGGCACAAGGCAGGTAGCAATGAAATTCGCAGCATTGCCGTTCTTTATTTCATAATACTTCGCAACATCTCAGAACATACGTAAAGTCATTCACTATAATCGTTATAGGTTACTCAGAGGCTGAGGCTGCTGTTTCATTCTTGTAACCATGGCGACGACAGGAATGAAGTGTTTTATATTGTTTAACATTTGCAATGCTGTCGCTGACAAAAATATGAAGAGATTTGTTAAGCTGCGTCTACGTTAGGCGAGCCGAGCACGAGTGGAGCACGAGCCGAACACAATTCGTCTAGTGTGGACCTACTTACAAGCTTCGAACGAGCGCGCTGCGAGCAATTCGTTCGTGCTCGGCTCCGTTTCGCCTGTTGTCGGTTTTTTGACGAACACAAAGGAATTTGCTTCGCGCTCGAGGACAGTGATCGTTGTAGGTTCGTTGTACACCATCGTTGTAGGTTTGTTCCAAACTTGCGCCGAGAACGGCTCCGCTCGTGCTCGGCTCGCCTAGCGTAGACGCAGTTTTACAGTTAGTGGACCACCTACCCTAATATGTAAAGAACTTTATCATAATACATGAAGGTCTATGTTCGTTTGAGAAAGTTTTGCAGTTTGGGGTAGGTTCTTGTGCTGGCTCTCTGTACTTACTCTCTGTACCTACAACCTGTGTACCTGAGGGGTCCTAGTTCTAGTAGCCTTTCGATTCCTTATGACTCAACTAATAGAATAAATGCTTTGCTAAAATAATGTTTCCTTTTAAAAATTTAAAACGATATTGCTGCACTGCACTGCGCTCAGGATTCTGTTCTATAATTCTTCGCTCCGCTCTGGATTTTGTAGTGAATTTTGTATATTAGTATGGTAGCGTCATCTATATGTATAAATTGGATTGGAAATACTCTAAGTATAACTTAGCAATCAATTGAAAGGAAAGTCGAGCTGTGGTAACGGTGGTGGAAAACATTGCGATGAAACTAAAAAAATCGAAGGCATGTTACACTATCCCCGCTCTAGGTCCGTGTAATTAATTACCACCCACCTTTTCAGATGCCCCGGATTATAATTGTTTCAGTGCAAAAAAGCGCTAACTTACAACGATGAGAGCACTTCTAACGTTCTAAATCTTTAGTCAGAAGACTCAAGAGATTTTTTCCTCCTGCTGTTTAAAGACCTTCTTCTTCTTCTTCCTGCCCTTATCCCATTCTATTTGGGGTCGGCGCAACACGTTTTCTTCTTCCATTCTCCCCTATCAGACGTCACAGTATCATTTACTCCTTTTTCTACAATATCATTCCTTAGACAATCCATCCATCTTTTCTTTGGCCTTCCTCGTCCTCTCCATCCATCAACATTGCAACACACAACTGCTATTTAAAGACCATTGTTTAAAAAAAACTTTTTAAAAAAAAGTACCGACTTCAAAACAAATACAAAAAAGTTTAAAATAACTTTTCTTTCGGAAGTCGGTGGCTTTGTTTTGTTGTGTCATTGACTATTGCCACCGACTTCCGAAAGAAAAGTTATTTTAAACTTTTTTGTATTTGTTTTGAAGTCGGTACTTTTTTTGTGTTTGGTTTTGAAGTCGGTTCTTTTTTTAAAAAAGTTTTTATTTTACCCTTTTTAGTTCAGATATTCAACAAAGATCTCCGTATATTCGGGTCTTTAGAAATCTATAATCCAAGTGAGCAACAAAAACGGATCTATGCGGGCAACGTCACGAAATATTCATTACTGTTATATACTAAAACCTTCCCCAGAATGTAACAAACACTTTTCTGAAAACCGCATCAAAATCGGTTCAGCCAAACGCGAGATAATTGCGAGCAAACATTCAATCGACTTAGAAAATCCACAATCCAAGTAAGCAAAAAAATCCATATCTCTAAAACTACTGAACCGATTTTGATGAAACTTGCAGTGTACCCTAAGTTGAACAATACCTAGTTCAACAAAAAAAGAATTACGTAAATCGAACTTGTAGTTCCGGAGATATGCGTGCACAAACATAAAAACATACATACATACATACATACATACATACATACACTTATGAAATTTGGCACATTTGTTCAGACGCTGATATAGATTAACATATACGAAAACTGGGCAGTTCTGGAAATATTACATACATACGGGTCGAATTGATAACCTCCTTTTTTTTTGAAGTCGGTTAAAAAGACTTGAATTTATTTGTCAGCACACAAAACACTTAGAAAGATAACAATGACACTGTTGAAAGAATGGAAGTAATTTACTAAGGTATCGAAAAAACAAAGTGTGGCCAGAGTGCCTTGAAAAACTATAATAAATCGAGTCTCATTTAAAAGTAAAAGTGCTATTCCATTTGTTATTCTCTCGTTTATCTAACGATAAATAGCTTTAAAACATCTTAAATTTAACTTAAAACTCACCTTTTTAACAGTTAAACCTTTAAAACCATTTAAATGACAAAGTATACATTACTGACCGAATTAAATTAACCTGTGTTTAACAAGCATGTTGCTCTGGTACGGAGGTCAATGTAGAATGGTTCTTTGGTACCGTAAAGTTTTTACCAAATATGTTGACTTATTAGGAAATGTTTGTCAAAACATTGGACCAATATTGGACAACATTTCGGCTCAATATTAGTTCAATAGCTGATGGACCGTAGTATATTTTTCTGATGTGCATGGTTATGTTAAAATTTTTTATTGAAAGTAAAGAAAACATTATCGGACAAGACATTCTAAACGTTGTTAACAACGTGTGTCAGAAGATGCAGTCTACACATTTGAAGTTGATAGCCAATACTATATGTGACCTCTGTACTCAAGCGTTGCCACCATCCAGTCAGAGGTCTACTCCAACTGCCATCATCTGATCAGTTGTAGTCACAACATAACTGATCAGCAAGGATTCTAATGAGGCTACTTGCCTAAGATATGACCTCCGTACTACAACATCGTCAATCGTAGAGATTATATCAATTACCGTACAGTAAATCGACCCATCTAACACTACAGTAATCACATGATATTAATTACTATCTGCTTCATTTTCTCCAACACTTTCTTTAATTACTTCCAGTATAAGTAATTGACTATCATTTAACTGTAATGAGTAAGTTAATAGATTCTAAAGAGAAATGATCGAGCTTGAAGACTGCTTGTAATTATGGACTAGACAAGGTTGTGATTATCATTATAATTATTATTGAGCTTAATACGGTATTCGATATCAGTCGAGCTGGTTTGAAGATTGATCTTTTAATAGTGATAGTCACTTTATCATTAAAGAATCTTTTTTTAAATCATATTAGAATTAATAATGGTAAAGATACTTATACTATATAGGATTGTAGGAATATCACAATATGGGAAAATTTTAGAGAGATCAATGTCCAGAGATTACAGTAAGTAAATCTTATTCAATTATTTTTTCTTATTTAATGCTTTATTCATTATTAACAGATTTTAAAGGTTGATATAAACTTTTAGGAAGTATCGTGGACAAATAAAAAAATCTTTAATTTATTTGAAAAAGGAGGGACCCAATATTGAACCCTGTGGAAAATTTTCTTTAAAATTATACGGATAGAAAATTAACAATAGAGAACAATGGAATGCTTTAAGAAAAGTAGTCTCACAGTACAATGCCGAAAATGCACTTACATCAAACACCATTGTCCAAGAAACATCATCACAATCTAATAAATGTTACTCAAATGCATCGGACAAATCTTAAGTTACTACGACACTTGTCATTTCGTAAATCTTAATGCTGTTTGAAGCGAGATATCGTAATCGTAAACACCATTCTCTAATAGTTGTTAAACGTTAATTTGATTTCATTTGAGATGAGTCCCTGGTCAGAATGTTTAGTCCTATTTGAAAGTGTGTACTACTAATTCATCTCTTGTGTTGCCTGCCTCTACGCCTCTTCCCGTCGCGTGGGTACCACTCAATCACGCTTTTCGTCCACTTTTCTGTCCTATTTCGCATTGTGTGACCCGTCCATCTCCACTTCAGTCTCTTAACTCTATTGGCTACATCCGCCACCCCCGTTTTCTTTCTTATGTCTACAAGTCGACATTTGTCTCTGAGCTGGGAGGACGATCTCGCACAGGGATGGAGGAGATTAGCAAGACACCGTAAAACGTGGCACGACTTGGAGGAGGCCTATGTCAAAGGACAACCTGACTATTAAATTAAGTTATATATAGTTATAAATTGGAAAAAAAAGAAATGTATAAGTCAGTGAATAAAGGCTATTTTTATTTTATTTATTTATTTTATTTACTACTAATTCAGACCTTGTTATTTTTTCTCATTAGAATAAATCTCAAACTGTGGCCATTTTTTTAACAATTGTTTTGACAATTGAAAGCCGACTAATTGGTCGCCTCAACATTACACCGGATAACCTGGAAACGGCTAAAAATATAGTAATATATTACGGCCAAGGTGGTTTGAGAAAACATGAATGTAGAAAATACAGACAGAAACTGCAAACTTTGTTTCTTTTCTGACGGACGACAGTTATATTTTTTATTAATATTAGTTTTGCTAATGTCAAAAAGGAAAGAGGTGGGTGGCAAATAAATCTTACGAAAGAATCAGTAGTTAGGTGCGTTGTTTTAAATATAATTATTTTGAGTTTTAATTACTAACACAAGGAAGTGATTGAAAGACAAACACTGCATTGTGTTCCACGAAATATGCAGAACAGTTAGAAATGTAATTTACCAAGACAGGGTTGTAATTTGTTCCTTATGCAATTTTGTACGACGAAGATAAAGTGTGGTCACTGGTACCCATGTAAACTCAGAAACAGAGCTTGGAATTATGCAGCATATATAGCATTGATGAGTATGAATGTTGATGGATGGATTGTCTAAGGAATGATATGAAAGAAAAAGGTGTAAATGATACTGATGATGTCTAATAGGGGAGAATGGAAAAAAAGTACAATGATGATATAGAATTGAAAGAGCAATAAGCGAAGGCGAACCAAGGGCTGTCTTTGAGCCCTCAGTTGTCATTAGTTCGTAAGCTGCAAGTTAAGAGACTTTAGGTTTGATTTCAATTCTCAGTGGTCTACTAGAAATCTGGAAATTCTATAATATAAGATGGCTACATTCTCACACGAAAAAGAAACAAGAAGAAGACGTAAGAAATAAATATAATACATAGTGCCTTTGCTAGTTATTTCTAAAGCAAAATTCTTCAGATTCATTTGAATAGTTGACATTTGTTTCGTCGTACGTTTGCCTGCTATTCGCCGCCAGGGTTTTACAACAGTGTATCGTTAGGGCTATTTAAAATACACACTTATGTTAGAGGTAGCGGGTGGGTCGTGACGGTGCATACGTCAGGTTGTGGCCTGAGGGAGGAGCGGTAGCGATTTGGGGTGATGTGATTCAGGAAGAGCACTAAATTTTGCCTACTCAACGTGCAACTTTTCATCTGTCGGGCAATACCGAGTTGTTCGATGATAAAAAGAAGAAAAGAGGTTCTCCAAAGCGTGTAGGTAAAACAATATTTTACAAAATGATATCAAATTGAAAAAGAGACAAGTTTGTGTATTTTGTCTGTATTAGTATTGTTTTGAGCAGCTTTTATATCCAAGATTTTTCTGACTGCATAGTTATGTTCTTTTAACGTTGAAATCAGATCATATTGATTTCTTCTCGTTGTTAAGTTAAAAAAAAGATATTCTATTTTTTTCTACGCTATGATTTTGAGGTATAATTAAACGCAATTTAGAGATCACTATAGTGTCATTTAACCATAGGAATTTAGTTACTCAAAGAAAAGACAAATCTGTTAATGAACCCGCTCATTTCCCCGCTATCGCTTCCTCCTTTCCGTTAGCCCACAAACCTAGGGTGGCCCGTAAAATTGTGTATTACCATCATCGTTCCACGACCTCGCCGGCGTTATTAAAGGTACTATGACCTTATGTTATGACCCAGGTGTTAAAGCACTGATGGGTCTACCTACAGCAATTATACGACCCTTAATACATGCAACTAATGTTTAGCGATTAGTTTTAATAGCACTTAGCGGGACATACGTGGCTTGTTCAATTCTGTTTAGACGTGTTCTTGAAATGGGAGAGGGCATTGTTGCACCTTCGTTTTGTTTTATTTTGGAATGCTAAATGTAAAAAGTGGTTTTGCCTTTTCCCTATCGGGTTTTATTTTGAAAGATAATGTAATTTTAGTCTTTCATCGAAGAAAATAACCATAATTTTAAATGTATTTTATTAAGCTATTGTATAGCTTTTATCGCGGGCTCTGAGCGCGGCGCGGTGCGGCGACCGAATCAAGAAATTCCCAAAAACCTTGATATCTACCAATCCGCATTGGGCCCGCGTGGCAGATTATGGCCCACTCCCTCTCACAGAGAGGAGGCCTGTGTCCCAGCAGTGGGAACATTTATAGGCTGATGATGATGATGATGAATTGCATAAGTTGATAAAAAATGCTATGCAATAGCTTTTCCGCGGCAGTCCCCGAGTGCCAAACGTATTTTTTATTTTTCTATTTGTATCAGTTTTCAATTACGTATATTTAAGCTTTTTTGCCGTGTCTAATTCAAATTCTTCTTACACTACTCTATATACTATCACTACTACTATATCTATTAAGTATACTGTCATTATTTTATACCAAAAGGTGTCGCCTCTATTAATAGGAATCTGTTTACATTTCAAGGAAGGTTTAATACGTGAGTAAATAAGGTAAAAAAAAACTTGTAAGTTGTCAAGGGACACCCGGATGGAACGAAGATACTGTATACACTCAACAAAAATAATAGTCGCGAGACCACACTGTTCAATGCGAAATAGAAAGACAAAACTAAAATATCTGGCTTGCTTTCTATAAGAGAAAGAGAGAGACAGACAGAGAAACATGCGCACGCCGCACGGCTTACAATAGCTTATAATAGCAAAAAGTGTCGTTACAACTTTTCGTCTTAATTTTTTCCGTCTAGCCCCCTTTCGCAACGCGCGGTAAGGAACTTCGTCCCAAAAAATGTTCTGAGGTGGTACGAAGTTTGCCGGGTCAGAAAATAAATAAGCACCTGTGTACAAACTAAGAACTATTTATTTTCATAAAATTAACGTCAAAGTTCCCGTTTACGTTACGTCGCAAAAACGTGAAAGGTTGCCTCCAGTCACTTCGATCCACAGACTTTGAAATAACTAGACCAAGTCGCTAGATTAAAATACCATGTTAATTATTACTTAGTCCTCAAGTAATTTTCATGTCTTAGTTTTAAAGACAGCGCGTGTATTACGGGAAGTAAGCAATTTTCTTATTTAGCTTATGAAATAATTATAATGTTGTGTTACGCATAATTACCTAGTTTCGCTATTTTGCTACTTACTTATTAACCGATTATAGGAGAGGGGAGGTAATATTTTACTTGCTATATTGTGGGTACTTTAGGTTTTAATATCTTCATTTAGATTGAAATCTAGTGATGATACGTTTAATAGTTAGAATTTATAATTGGTTTAATTCTAGTTCAGAAAATCATATTTTATACCGTAATAATGAAAAACATTTCAGTTTAATTACCTATATTGGGATAAAATAATCTGGATTATTGTGCGAAGTAAAGGGCTCTTTTTATTCCTTCCAACTGGACATTTCACTTCTCCCTATGGTTAGAATTTATAATGGTTTTAATTTTAGTTCAGTAAATCATATTTTATACCGTAATAATGAAAAATACTTTAGTTTAATTACCTATATTGGGATAAAATATTCTGGATTATTGTGCGAAGTAAAGGGCTCTTTTTATTCCTTCCAACTAGATCTTTGACTTCTCCCTATCTGAGTAAATTTTTTTCATTCCTTACATCACTCGACGAGCTTGACAAAACCAATGACCAGTAGTACACTTTGGCCCTGGATCGTGAAAACTGGAAATCATGGGGAGAGGCCTTTGCCCAGCAGTGGGATAATGTGGGCTAGCAGTATCAGTATCAATACATCACTCGTAAAAAATGTTTTCGTCTTCGATAAAGGAAGTATGTGTTGTTAAATGTCTAAAAATATGTTTTCTGCTTTGTTTCAGGTAAGAAATTTTTCTATGTTTTCATCAGGATTTAAAATTTCAGCGATGCCTGCAAAATATTCGAAAAGGGCAGTAAGTAGCAGTAATTGTTAATTTTTAGATGTCTGTATTTTAGTTTCATATGCTATTATTTGTATCTGTTAATCGGAATTATTTGTATTAATTACCCACGGGACCGCACTGTCGGAATAAATACATAGTACCTACCGTACCTGATAATGTAGGTTTTAAACCTAAGGTATTTTAACATCCCGAGAAACAAAACAACACACACCGGAAGTCAATATCAAATTGATTCATTATTCAGTACTA
Source organism: Agrotis exclamationis (assembly GCA_950005045.1). Classification (NCBI taxonomy): domain Eukaryota; kingdom Metazoa; phylum Arthropoda; class Insecta; order Lepidoptera; family Noctuidae; genus Agrotis; species Agrotis exclamationis. The sequence goes on from OX465440.1 coordinate 9,734,008, forward strand.
CCGTACCTACTTGTTTTTTGGTATTTTCCGTGGGATAATTACCAAATAGGCTAGTATTTTAAGTGGGCAACCCTATTTATTAAACCACCATGTCACAACGGAACGGATGTAAAACCAGCGGGGATTAGCTTACAACTAATTAATAAATATTAACATGATTAAGGAAAGCCATTAATTCACATAAATTGTAGTCATATTAAAATATTAATGGCAGGAAAGACTTAACCATCTTTTTCCTAGGTGTCGCAATATTTGTCTTTTTAATACTAGAGATATGAGGATTTCTATAAGGTTACCTAGTTCACATGATAGTTACAGTAGCTGATGGTATATGACAAACCGAGAATCAAAATAACTCATCATCTGCTTGCCTTTTTCCAACTTTGATGAAATCATCTTTCAGTCGATTTGGATGGAGCTGAATATCAGTATTTAACATGGAGCGACTACGTTTCTGATCACCACAACGACAATAACCCAGTAACTATGTATTACGATACCCCTTGTTAAGAAATGGTTGTCATGTAGCCTACAGACCCACGGCGAGAAGTAATGGCGAGTTGTCTCCCCGAAACTTCAAATAAACTAAAAGATACGTGGAGAAACCGCTCACATACATGTTTCTCGGGTTTTCTCGCCCTAAGCCCGTAGGCTACATCAGACTTTCCAGCTCCTGACTTTCAAGTAACGATTGTCAAAGATCTGCAAATGACATCCGGGACCAAATTTAATATTTCTAATTTAAAATCTGAGACATCGAAGAAACTCACTGTGATATATGGTCACGCATTCACAGACCAACCTAGGTGCGACATTACCTTGAAAATCGATCTTATCGACGTTATAATTTAGCCCATTTCTTATGACAAAACTTTAACGTCAAACATAGAAAAATAAAAGAGCAAAATCTCCTCTAGAATATAAATTCTAGTTAAACCTTTCGCTTCAAGTATTGAGTTCTCTATTCTATGTTTACTTATAGTAAATACGCCTCAAACCTGAAGCTTCAGCAAACATCTTTACCGCATTCCTCCACACGCTAAAAGGTTGTCATTGTGTCGGTATTATCGCCTGTCGCTTGTGAATTGGACCAACCGATATGTTGCAGTGTTAAGTGTCTGTACGGTGGTCCTGTTTGCGTTTTTTTTCGCTGAATTAGTTTTTAATCGTAAATCGTAAGCTCTGAGCGCGGCGCGGCGCGGCGACCGAATCAAGAAAAATTCCCAAAACAAAAACAAAAGAAAAAACCTAAGGAAATTTCCTGACCACATCTGACGCCACGCATCGTCTAACGTCGTTTCAGTTCGGGAGACTTCGGCAATCATAAAGGTACGGACAGACGTGCTCATTACTAGCACGAAAGCATGCTTTTATTGAGTAAGGGGCAATTTTATTGAGGGAGAGGGAGAGGGAGGAGAACGTTTCTTGACGTTTTACTTGATTGACGTGGCTGTCCATAGCCTATAGTAATAAATATAATAAATAAATAATTATAATTGCATAATTTGATAAAAAAAATGCTATGCAATAGCTTTACTGCGGCAGTCCCCGAGTGCCACACGTTTTTTTTTTCTGTAGAAGTAGGGTAGTTATTACTACAATAAGTCAGAAGCTCTAAAATTCTGACAACCAGTCTTACCATGGGGTATCGTATTACCCAGTTACTGGGTTGTGGAGGTCTGATAGGCAGTCGCTCCATGTAAAATACTGATATTCAGCTGCATCTGGTTCGACTGGAAGCTGACCCCAATATAGTTGGGAGATGGCTTGGCAGATGATGAGAAGTAGGGTAGTTATTGGTGGTTGACAGTGCAAACAAGAGTCGGTATGAGTCGGATAGAAAGAGTTGATGTCCATGCATGCAATTAGTGCAAAGGATTATCAGACTCGTACTGACTTAAATCCACGGTGTTCCTTCAATAGCCCTTTACGTTCCAGGGTGACAGTTGCCCTGGAACATTACCTGTTTAGACAGTCTCATGACGATGGGAAAAGTGGGACAGTATAGGTTAACCTCCTGACGCATTCGAGTCAAAAATAAATGTTTTTCCCTAAATTTTTTTCCATGGACAAAAAAAAAGTGGGTTTATTTAAGTGTGGTCACTGCGCAAGTCTTATTAAAATGAAAATTAATTTCGTGAAGTGAGGTGGAAGAACATATTTTTCGCATTAGCACTTAGCAGCCATTTAAATTTAGATAATTAAACTTCTTCACTCACATATTTGGTTAAGTACAGATTCGGTCATCACTTCTTATAAATTAAATTGTTACCTCAAAAAGTCAAAGTTATGAGACAAGCCTTCATAAAATGCATTGTTTAATTTCGCTTTTTATCAAAGAATCAGAGAATAATAGCGGCCATACACCATACTGCCTATCGTACAATCGGCATGACGATCGATTTGATCAAATTGGCAGTGCGTCCATATACACCATACACCATACTGCCTATCGTCCAATCGGCATGACGATCGATTTGATCAAACTTCAAATCGGCAGCAGTGATGCCAACTTAGCAACTTTATAGCTAGATCTAGCTATAAAGCGGTGACCGACAGCTACAATTTTATAAAACTTGTGCCTTAACTTTTTAGCTACTTTTTTACCGACTTGTTTTTTTACCGATTTATCCCACTAGTGGGAATCAGTTGGTAATACAAGTGAAGGTCGGAAAACATTTGCTTATACTTAAGCAAATGTTTTCCGACCTTCAAGCGATTTTCGACTTTATTGACATTAATGCAAACACCGGATTTTAATGAAGGAGCAATGTTATCTAACGTGAATGTGAGAAAAAACAAACTAAATTTTGAATGTCAATAAGGTCGAAAATCGTTTGAACCTGTTTTTTTAACTTGCTTAACGTTAGCAAGATAAAAAAGGTTCAGGCTATTTTCGACCCTCCACTCCACTCCACTCCACTCCACTCCACTCCACTCCACTCCACTCCACTCCACTCCACTCCACTCCACTCCACTCCACTCCACTCCACTCCACTCCACTCCACTCCACTCCACTCCACTCCACTCCACTCCACTCCACTCCACTCCACTCCACTCCACTCCACTCCACTCCACTCCACTCCACTCCACTCCACTCCACTCCACTCCACTCCACTCCACTCCACTCCACTCCACTCCACTCCACTCCACTCCACTCCACTCCACTCCACTCCACTCCACTCCACTCCACTCCACTCCACTCCACTCCATTCCACTCCACTCCACTCCAGTCCAGTCCAGTCCAGTCCAGTCCAGTCCATTCCATCCCATTCCATTCCATGGTAATACACACATTACCCTCCTTTGCATCGCGCAGTCTGTAAAAAGTGTCGTTACATTTTTTTCCGCCTAGCCCCCTTTCGCAACACGCCATATTTTAAGGAACTTCGTTCTTCGTTTCGAATTGAGAACCTCCTCCTTTTTTTACGTCGGTTAAAAAGTAGCTACCGAATATTAGCTAGATCTAGCTATAAAGTTGCTAAGTTGGTATCACTGCTGCCGATTTGAAGTTTGATCATTCCGATTTGATCAAATCGATTTGATCAAATTGGCATGATCAAATCGATTTGATCAAATTGGCATGATCAAGCCTATTGTCATGCCAATTTGATGGACTCCACGCCCACACACGGTCAAATCTAACTGATCAAATCGGCAGCGTCATGCCGATTGTACGATAGGCAGTATGGTGTATGGCCGCTATTAAGCTTCGGAGAAATCTTAATTATAGGGAGCTTGCCAAAAGGGCCTAAGCTTTAAAAAAGTCCCATTGTGATTCGTTTAGCGAGTCTACATAATAGTATGCAGCTAAGGTTACGATCACAAAGACTAGGCGAAGCGGTTATGAAATCGCTTTCAGTCATGAATTGAGGTTTCTTTAATCTTTATTGTATGACGCTGATGTGTTTTGTTGCAGTTAAACTAATGCATTTAGATAAGAGCAAATAATAAAAAGTGTTTTTTTTATGGTTACCATTATTTTAATGATTGTTGTGTCAGAAAAAGATTATTTTTAACCAAAATACCACTATCGGTTTTTATTGTCTCGTGACAGCTACTTGGTTTTGACCGATTTCAATTTTAGTCCTTCGAGCCGGATACGAGATCGTTTTTCCTACTAATAACATTTTGCCATATTATCTACTTACTTAACATTATTATCAAGAATCTTACTGCAGGTTAGAGGTCTCCCCGCTTTCTTTCCAATTCTCGCGATGATAGCAGTATCTACGTAACAGTATTTTATTAGCCGATGCTTTAAATGTGCTGAGCAATAGCGTCCCCCAAGTCTAGCCTAGCGTCACCTCAGACCAGTCCACATAGTATAGTTTGGGACTCTTGGTGGTCTCATAACCTTATTTGAGCCGTCTGCTATTAAAAGAGTCTACCTTATCTATAAATAACTTTATTTTATTGTTAACTAGTGGCCCGTCCCAGCTTCGCACGGGTATATTAAGAACCGCTAGTCCGGTTATGCAAACTTCACATAAAGCATCTACTAAATAGTTCGAACAAAGTCTAAACATTTGGTTTGGGTAGGTGAGCCCGTTCTTGATTACAACGAAAAGTGGCATTAATTCTTATATATTATATTTTCTTCCACCCGCTGCCAAAGGGACCTAAACTCAACTTACGAGTTTCGTAAGCTCCCGACTTGCCCTTACTTAACGCCATCACGATAATTTTGTCCGTTAATTAATTTGTTTGTGCTAGAATTTTATTTAAAAGTTATCTCTTTCAATTGGTGTTTGCTTTGGGCGTGTTACTTTTGAATGTGCATTGAATACGGGTTTGTTTGTTATGCAAAATAATGTTTATGATATTTTGACTGATGTGCGTGTGTAAATATTGAAGCAGATGGCATACAGTCTGCCTATAAATGAGAAAAAAATGTAAGTATTAATAAATGATAAGTTATAATTTATAATATACATAACTCGTTAAGCATAAAAGTATTATTTTTGAGCACAAAAGCAAATGACAAAAAGAAAGTGCATTCAAAAACTTATTTATAAAAAACATATAAAGTAGTAACCACAACATTCACTACCAACAATTTCTTTAAAACCGAAACCACAAAACATTTATTTCATAGTCGGAAGTATTGTAACAATTCCCAGATCTTTTCGTCTCTTTTAACCGACAAAGCAAAACCGACAACTAACTTGCATATCGAAAGAAGCAAGATACTATTCATAAAACTTGCATTTTTTTAAACAGTCACGGTTTTCGATTAGCACATCCCTACAATTCGCACAGTGCGTCTCATTGTACTAAAGTGGTGGACAAAAAACGTGAATAATTTTCGGTCATTGAAAACTTTCGACGCCGTATTATTAACTGTTAATCGCGGGCCCACAATGTAAGGGTCTCGAAAGTTATGCGTTCGTCACTTTGTCGGCGGCCGGCGGTTTTGTCCGGAGTTTTTTGTGCGCATCATCGAATATGTTGACCAGTGGTTTATGTAGTACGATTGAGTGGTTTTGATAGTTAATTCGAAAGGTGAAAAAGGTTTAAGGTACGATCTTAACTTATAGTATAATTAATTTGTTTTTGTCTCTGCGGCCCTCGCCTACCAAAAGATTGCCGACCGCTGGTTCTAGTCTTAAAGCTATTTAAACTCAACTTTTTTTTTAGTTTTGGACTAACCGTATATTATTCTAATTCAATAATTCTGATATCAATTCAAATTCAAATACAAAACAATTTTTTTTTGTATTTAAGTATAGATAATACAAAAAAGGTCAGTAAATTGTTAAGTCTTATAAAAGTACAATTATTTTCAAAATCATTCAATTTAAGCGGACATGAAATACGAATTATTATTATCTCCAAAGTATCAAGAATAATTGTGACAACCAAACGGCGGCACATTGCGGTAACAATGAAAACGTTTTAAAAGCCGTTTTTTGTCCAAAACGTCGGGCATCGCACCACTGTGTCAACGAAAGGTGCACATAAATATTAATGTAGACGCATTATACACCGAACTGATGGAAAATTAATTAAATTCATTATTAATTTCACATTATCTGTATTTTCCGCTTGCATTCCGTGTGTGGGAATCATGTTTTTTGCTGTTGGCTGAATGTTGGAGTTTCGTGAAACGGAATTTTATTCCATTGATTTATCTCTGTGCCTTAAATTGATGTTTTCTTTTATTTATTGAGGCTATGGATACCTCAAATTAGTTACCTATAATAATAATTAATTAAGTTTTGAAGTGAAAATGGTAGCTCTTATTAAAATACTTTCTATTCTTAAAAAAAATAACTTTGGCTCATTAGCCTGCGTTCGACCACAGCTGGACATAGGCTTCTTACAATATACACCAGTGAGTCCGGTCTTGCGTTTTTCTCAACCAATATCTGGAATTTATAATAATTATGATAGATTTTCTTCGGAAAGAAAAATTCGAACCACGGACAGGCAATGCTCTGCAATAGATGACGTTTACGTCACCTTGAGACGCTAGAAATGGAAGGAAGAATTCGCCGCGGCAGGTGTGAACCCCGGTGGCTCGGTTGGAAATGAGTGTCGGATGTACTGAGTCTGAAGGCCGCAGGTTCGAATCCTGTCCGTGGTTCGAATTTTTCTTTCCGAAGAAAATCTTTGAAAATTCGCTACGCATGCGTTAATGCGTTTAATATTTATAAAATATTAATTATGATAGAATAAGGGACAAATCGTATACGTTTTATTGCCCCTAGCCAGTTTATGCTGGATGATTTCACAACACAGCACAAGGGAAGCAATGCACAAAATCTAGTTTGAGAACGATTCCCATCTATCTCGTATGATCTATGCGTAAATCCAAGAAATACAAATAACGGCTAAACGGCCAATTTCCATTATGATTTAACTGTCGATTGCCAAGATTTACGTTTTGCGTGCAAACCGCACTTAGATTTGAAATGATACCCGTAATGGTGCGTTAACAGCCATTTTGGAAAGGTTAAAGTGTCAAGCTAAGATTACGTATAGAGAACGCAAATTGTGTTGCACGTCAAACTTTGTGGCCAGAACATTTTGATTTTGATACAGTGTGCAATTTTGTGGTGACAGCCTTAAATGCTGTTGCATGTTATCTATCGTACCTTATATTTACAATGTACGATGTTTACTCTTTCAAAATCTAGCCGAGATTATCTCTATTAGATTTAAACAGGATTTTAAGCAAAATATTTTTTTTAACGTGGCCCCACATTAGTCATTTCGCCTGTGTCGGGAGTGGGTTTAAAAACATAGACGCTCACATGCACAAACAGTCCGACCCAGTACAACTACTTGCAGATCATAGAAATATTTGAACCTGAAATACGTTGCGCAGGAGTTGATCGCTGAGCCCTTGCGCCAATCGTGTCATCGATTTTTTGTTCTCTAAAATACGCAGACTACACTTATATTATAATGTATATCATTTTCGGTTTTCCAAAATAGTGTAAATGACTTTGACATCTACACTATTTTCAAACTGAAAACAAAATGGGACCTCAAAAAACAATCGGGAGTACACTCGTCTCAAGAAAGAAGTGAAGATAAAGTTACGAATTTTTGCAATTAGAATTTGCTTACAAAGCCATAATTTTAAAATAGATACACAATTACACATTGAATTCAAATTGAAACCTTTAATCTTTTGGTACTAAAGTTCAACAAGTTTCCTAAACGTTTTTAATGAATTTAATCCAACTATGAACTCACAAAGTATTCATAACACTACCCAGGAAATACATGACCTAAAATCGAACATAGCTCTTACACGAAATGAAACCAATACGGAATATAAACCAAGTACCAACGATAACGAACTCTCAATAAATCCAGAAGGCATACGAATAGTAATTGATGCTAGCGTCCTAATTAACTACTCTCTGATATCTACTAATTGGTTTCCAAACAGGTTACATGGCTATGCTTGTAACATAGTATAGATAGGTGGCAGAAGGGCAATCAACTTCATCATCGTCTTCCTGCCCTTATCACATTTTACTTGGGTTTACGTTCTTTTCTTCCATTCTCTCCTGTCAGACTTTAAAGCATCATTCACTCCTTTTACATTCATATCATTGCTTAAACAATCCATTCATCTTTTCTTTGGTCTTCTTCTTCCTTTCCAACCATCAACATTCATACCCATCTGCTCTAATCTCAATTTACATGCTTGCGGTCGACGCAGCATGTCTTCTTCACGCATACTTGAACTATGCTATTTGTCATCTCAACAGTCACTTCATTTTTAGCCCTTTCATTCTTCGTATACTCCATCCTTAATTTCTTTGGAGTTCACGTATTGTTTGAACCTTACACACTTATACTTAAATTTTCCTGACGTCATTTTCACAGTATCATGACAACTAATTAACACAGTGTTTGGGTTTTCAGTTATCGGTGTAATTCTTTAGTTTTTATAATGTTCTCAAGCCTTATTTTATCCGGCAGCGTAAACGCACAATTACATGAACAGCGATCTCAAATAAATGACAGTCGCTTGTGCGCTTCCACTTCTTGTACGCGTAGAGTGTCTATGTGTGAGTTTTCGCTCATTGTGAGAAGCTGAACTTCTGTACTTACCTTTATTGTGCCCTGTACCGAGTATTGATAAAATTGATTTATTACTTTCAACAGTGTAGTGGTCTTTGATAGTTTGGGGTTATTTATTTGGAGTGTTAAGTGTTTTATAACGATGTTTTACTTGATCGGGTTGTCATTTATTATTTTTGAATTGAGTTGTTTCTTGTTGGTGAATAAGAGCCCGATTTATTTTATCATTGTCTTTTGAGTTTAATGGCATTACAGTTTGATTAATGTCTTCGTTACTAATATGTTCGTTTAAGAACTGATGTTGGTTATTTTGCATTGTCGAGGTCTTTAGTATCGTAAGTCGATTCACATTAGAGTGCCTTGATCTAATGACTCAATATTTTTTTTCGTATTTTTCTATCATTATCCATTATCCTACATTTGTAAATAGATATCTTAGTTATTGTAGATACCTAGTGCTTTGAAAGTCTGAAACCAGTTCTACGACGGGGTATCGTGTTACCCATTATCTGAGTTGTAGAAGTCAGATAGGCAGGCTCTATGTTAAATACTGATTTTTTCTTGCATCCAGATATTAGAAAGAGCTGATCTCAACATAGTTGAGTACAAGCTATACAGATAATGAATTTCTGTTTAGTTGTACAATACTTAAAAAAGTATATGATTAAATATTACTGGTGTTTGTCTTTCAAAAGCTCAGTTCTTGGTGAAAGTATTAAAACAAACCGTTAATGGGTTATTAAGAAAATGTTAAAAGCATTGTCGAATTAATTATTTTCCAGGCAGTTGCTTTCAGCAGATTATCAATTAGCTTGTTGACTCATAATAGTAATACGACAACTGAGTGGGAAGGGATTTTATTTTAAAGAAGACTTAGGTAATGGAAAGGGTGACTGAAGCTCTTAGAGCGCCTCGCTATTAGCGATAAGATCGCCATTGTAGTCAAAGAATTAGCAATATTGTAAAACAGTTGCGTAACAATTCTATCTTTGTTTTTATCTATCTATCTTAACTCAGTAAAATAATTTCAGCCAGCTCAGTAAAATTTTTGGGTTTTGACGTCTCCAAAATTTCGCCGTACGGTCTGCAAATTGGAGTAGGTTTTATGAAATCAAAAACAATTAATTAGAAATTAGTAACAGTGTAGAAGCCTTTGCACAAGATTTGCGCATTTTACAGCGCACCTGAAGTATGTACGGCGTACATTGTATGGAAAATGAAAAAGACTCTAGTGAACAAAGGGAAACTAATTATTTTTATCATATTTACGTCACATGTATTTTGTTTATTTTACGTCACAAAAACGTAAAAAGTCGTACTAGGGCCTCAGATATAACACCAAGAACTTAAGTTAAAGTTAACCACCAGTTAAAGCAAAATTAAGCTAGTTAACTTGTCATTAGCAAACCAATAAACAGACAAGTACAAATCTACAGTCACAACATAAATAATGAACTACTCAACAACACGCAAGAAAAATGTACAAAATCACTTAAAGACTTAAGAATTTAAATGGCTTGTAATTACAGGAAAGCCACAAGTTCCATTGCAAATAAGTCTGAAGAAATAAAAGTTAAGAATGATTGCTGGGAGCCACGCCTTCTGAATGTAAGTGATGTGAAGGCTGTTTCACATGCACGATATGATATGGAAAAGAATTCTGATAATAATGAACTGTGCGATGTTGAAATTGATATTTTGGATGATGATGTTGATAGAAACAATGTACTGACAATCGAAGATGCAGCTGCTTGATTCGTATTACACTTATTCAGAATCTCCAACAAAATATACACAAGGATAGTGGACAACTTAAAGTAGGAGATTTCAATAACAATAAAGTTATTAAATTAAAGAGCGACTTATGTAAACAGGACAAATAGAAGGAAATAAAATGCTGTTTTCATCAAGTTTCAAGTTATGATATTTAGTAGAGGAAATAATTTTTGAGTGCGCTATTTACAGCTTACTAGAAGCATCGAAATTAACTTCAATATTAAAAGAAGCATTTGCAACTATTTAGTCTTTTCTTATCTAGCTCTACTTTAACTCTTAAACTGCCTTCCTAACATTATTGGAACTATCAACATTCATGCCGTTAACAGAACATCAGAAACAAATCTTCCAACAGTTACACTAAATCGTTGTAAATTGCTTGTTCAACAGTATGAAACACCTCAAGTACTAAATAACTTAAAGGTTAAGCCTGTACTACACGATGTAGGCGTCAATACCACATAAAAGGTAGATACAGAAGGCTGGCTGGAGAAAAAAAAAAGCACTTGGACACATAGACGCTTGCAAACACCGATATCAACGAAATGACAGTCGCGAGTGCACTTCTACTCGCTGTACGTGAATTAATGAGTCTACGTGTGTGTGCATTCTTCAAACAAATGACAGTCACTGCCACGCTTGCACTTGCACTCGCCGTATTTGTAGTGTGCATTTAGAACCGTGTGTACATTTCTGAAACAAATGATAATCGCTGTAGGTGTAGATGAAGCATGTCCATGTGTGCGTGTGTTTATCGCTAGTTGCGTAGAGCTGGCATTCTGTTATTTTTTTTCTTTGTGGCCAACACATCGTTGAAAGTAAAACCGTGTTTGTTGATCCTTGACATTCGACTATCTGTATCAATGTCCACGGCTTAAAATGCTGTGGCATTATTGACAGGTTAAACGGTGTATATTGTTGTGGATAGTGGAGTTTCCAGGTTACGGTGAATGTGAAATTGGATTCTTAGTTGTACACCATTACGGTAAGATTAATTATTCATCTGATACGTAGGTTTTAATATCTTGGTCGAGAAATTGTTAGCTTTTGTGAATATCTCAGCAAAGCCGGAACCACTTCTGTAATATTTTTTGCTTCTAGATTAAAACTGTTTAGGCTGTGTATTGTATTGTCAGTCGGTCAATGAATTTAATATTTTTACAAGTATTCTTTACTCAGAATTAATTTTAATTGAGTTTAAGTTCCTGTACTTTCTATCATCTGTTGGTTTATTTTTATATTTTAGGCTACAACATTCTCTATCTTTTCTTTGCAGTTCTTGCCTAAAATACAGCAGGTACTCAGATTTAACAACCAAAACACAAAAATATTTACTCGTAACAATTTCTGTTGATACGCATCATACTCCAGTTTGATTCATCGTTGTAGGCGCGAACTGTAAAAATGAAATTGATCGTAAAACATCCCCTACACATAATTCTGCCCCCGGAACATCGGGTTTCATAATATTGCTATCTTTATTAGCTGAGGGTAAGATTTCGTCACTTGAAGAGTCGGTTTTCCTGTATTATTAGCCGTCTGTGTTTTGGATGAAGTTATATTGTGATCGGCTTTTTTGTTATGTATTTTGTTTGCGTTATGGTGTCAAGCGACACACGATGTAAAGGTTATATGACTCACGTCATCAACACTGTTATTTTTTATTTGGCTGTATTGACATCTTTACAATTTAAAAGGGTTGCCAACTTGCTATTGCCTGTGGCTTTCCTCCCGTCGTCATCACTAATAACCCTACGAGAATAACCTGGTTTGTAAACAAAATAACGTTTGATACTAAGGGATAATGAATCTTACCACTATTGAAAGAAATTTCGAAATTCGATTAGTAGTTTCAAAGATTACTTACTCTCTTCATCAAAACTTACAAACCTCTTCATAATCTTACAGCACATCTTCAAATATGTAAGTGCATTTACAAACACTATTGTGTTTAGTTAATGCACTTTGCGCAAGGGCACTTGAACAGCCAGTACTAAACATAAACTTACTTGGCTTAGATATTAAAGCAAGTAGTAAAGTAAGTACTATTTTCCCATCGACACAGTATTTATCATTATTTCTTCTTTCATACGTGTTGTAAAAGTTGATTAAAACTTTAATATTTCTTCTCAACAGAGAAATTCTTGCGACATGATCATCCTTGAATCTACAAAACACAGATGGCCTCAACAACCTCAGAACTCACTACAGTGAGTCTTCATATTCGATTCAAGAAACACTAAAATTTTTATTCCCTTTCATCAAAGGGGATATGAGGCAAGGTGTAATTTACCGGTCCCCTTCGAGACAAGAAGATATGCAACAAAAAAGCCGGCAGCCACCGTGTCCAATTTGAACTAGTGAAAAATGAATGTCTATTATCCTTACTAAATTATAGTAGGACCACCCTGTACCACGAAACGGATGGCGATGCGATAGAAACGGATTTTGTAGATGAAGTGTGTATTGATAATGAAATTGATTTTGGATTTGTATTATATTTGTAACAATCGAGAAGGATTCTGAAAGTTAAGAGTTTATTTTTCAAAAACAAATTGAGACTGAAGTAGAACAGTCGATGTTCTTGGGACCTATTAAGAAGATTTCAGTGATTTAACAACAACAAGCAGTTTTCAATACACACGACCGTTATGATCACAATCGGAGACAATATAATTTCAAAAGAATACAGCGTACTACGAAAATCAACTAGTATGTTCTTTCCTGACAATGTATTTGGTCGTGGTATTAAATAAAATACACAGATTATTAAAAGCACTGACGGTAACAACGTAGAAAAATCCAAAGATCTCGCTTCGAAACCTCACATTTCACAAAAGCTCCCTGAATTTCGCTTTCGCGCCACCACAATCCTAAATTATACCCCACAAACATCCACTATCACGTGGTAAGGGCATCGCAGGGGCCAGACGTCGTAACTTTACGATTCCAAGTTTACTGCACCAGCCCTGCAACGGTGGGGAAAAAATAAATTGGAAATTGACGCCCTCCTGATAGCACCACGTTTTACGAGTCCACTGCTAGTGTGGATGGAATGATATAGGGTTGTAGATGAGACACTCAGGTGGGATCTGTGAGAGAGCAGTAGTTTTTGAGATATGGATGACGAATATAATAGTTATTTGATAATGATGAGATTACGATAATTCATAGTTTAAAAACTCAGATATTATTTTGAAGATAATTGGAAATAAATTTAAAATTAATGAAAGTTGAAAGGTGTTATGATAAAGAACGAAGATTGAATGAAATAGTAGTTTTTCTTAAATTTATTAATGACAAACATAAGTTGAGGTTATTAAGGTGATGTGATTTTGGAAGGCATCATACATAACCTAAAGTCAGGTGCAATCTGTTTCAAACTTTTTGAAATTCGGACTACCAAACTGTAGAAATTTTGGTAATTGAAGAAGAAGAATTTTGGTGATTGATAGGGTTATGTGAATGAGATGGTACAAAAGTCACTGGAGTATTTCTAAAAGTGGTGGGACTTATTGCTCTTGGAAGAAATTATTAAAATATTCTATGATGTTACATAACTTCACAAACGATAATTTCAAAAGACAATTATGCAGTAAATGAAAAATAAAACGACGGGATTGATATATAACAATGAGGTTACAATTGTAAGTATAAGAAAGGTGTTATGTATGCTATCAAGTTAAATAGCAATAATTAGAGCCAGTACATTATTATTAAAAGTGCAGTAGAAGTGTGGTAGTTGTTCAGACATGACTCTGGAATGGACTGTGGTAGTTTCAGGACAGAATAATGTATTGAAATTGAAATATCTATCAAAGTTGCCAAAAGTTAATCTGCTGCCTGTTCTGCTAGATTTGATCAGAGTTTAAAAGAATAACGGTAGGTAGGACCTCATGTAGTTGGAGATATTAGATCTAGACATCACGTTAATAAGTAGATATTGGATTTACATTGTTTAAGAGAACAGCAGTCTTTGGGAATGGTGGTAACAGCGCAAGAATTTAAGGACATTTCGAGGACAATTTAGGTAGGTCTCGCCCTGGGTTGGACTCATTTGATCATTTTGCCACGATAAGAAAAATAGACCGCTAGAGGACAATTGAGGCTTCTCGATAATCACTCAAAAATGTGAAACTATACCAAAGAACAGTATTTTTGAACTAAAGAAAAATATTTTTGAGGCCAATCATTGATCTCAAAAATATATCAGTCTATTCTATTCTATAGTTTATTTAGTTCTATTTTATTTTTATGGGCACAACACTATTTTGTGAACAAACATCTTTACATAAAGTTACTTTTAATGCTAAAGTCGGTTGCAGTTTGCGTTTATGTACTAGGTACTTAAGGTCTTGGAGGCATGTCAGTTTTTCCAATATTTATGTCTTCTTCGTCTCCAACGTTTTCTGTTTAACTTGCTTTACATAATATATTTATGTCAATATCATTTCCTGCATCTACTAAACTGTTCCTTTTTTTTTGTTACTTGGTAAAATCATCAAATAAGTTCTCTCCCACCCAGGGCAGGACGCGAGGGACTGTCGGACTTGTACTGACTAAAATCCACAGTGTCCTTCAGTATTCCTTTACGTTCCGGGGTCACGGTTACCTGATAAGACAGTGCCGCGACCCCGGCAGGCTTTGGCCCTATAAGGATACCCCCATCATAATCAATTAAACTGTTAAGTGTACTTTCTGTTTTTCCTTTGTCTAGTTCTGACTCTTCGTCGATGACAATCCAAGTTGGATCGACCATGAATTTAACAGTTTGAGTAGGCCTTGGTTTTGTAACATGCAATTTAGTTTTATTATGTTTTTGTAGGGATAATGAAAGTGAGATGTTGTTTAATTCATCATCTTAATAAATCGTTTGTTAGAATTTTTTTTTTTAAAAAAAGTACCGACTTCAAAACAAATACAAAAAAGTTTAAAATAACTTTTCTTTCGGAAGTCGGTGGCAATAGTCAATGACACAACAAAACAAAGCCACCGACTTCCGAAAGAAAAGTTATTTTAAACTTTTTTGTATTTGTTTTGAAGTCGGTACTTTTTTAAAAAAAAGTTTTTATTTTACCCTTTTTAGTTTATTTATTACATATTCAACCCAAATTCTTGTAAAATACAAAATTTTCTTACATATGCACTAATCTTGTAATCCGGCACAACATAAAAAAATCCATATCTCTAAAACTACTGAACCGATTTTGATGAAACTTGCAGTGTACCCTAAGTTGAATAATACCTAGTACAACAAAAAAAGAATTACTTAAATCGAACTTATAGTTCCGGAGATATGCGTGCACAAACATAAAAACATACATACATACATACACTTATGAAATTTGGCACATTTGTTCAGACGCTGATATAGACTAACATATATGAAAACTGGGCAGTTCTGATAATATTACATACATACGGGTCGAATTGATAACCTCCTTTTTTTTGAAGTCGGTAAAAAAAAGTCAAGACGCCAAAAAAATCACGCTTTTTGAAAGCCCGCTTTAATATTTACTTTTATTAAATTTTTTAGGATATTCTGTTATAACAGTAATACATCATCTGTGAAAACTTCAACTGTCTATACACCGTGTTCCGGACGATATACATAAACTTCGACCAGATGTTCAAACCACGGAAGTAAGCATTTTTCATTATGGACACATTAATAAATTCTTATTTTTTGTTAATTTTCATACAAACTAAATACCTAGACGTAAATAACCCGATATGCATGCCTCTTTATCCGAATTGGCAACGTCGTATTTTCATTCATAACATTTGGCGGGCTGAAACTTGTCAAAACAAAAGTTTCTTTGATTTTTTATCTCGTTCCTCATAGCACTGTCAATGTATTATACTTATCTAAAGAGAACGTATAAGGCTACCAAGCAGGTAGATACGTATTTCGAATTGTCTTTTTAATTGAGGAATAAAAAAAAAACAAAATTCCATAACCAAATCATGATAACCTCTTCCCACGACATGCAGCCTTCGCAAAACGTTTCTGCAGTCCTTATTTTTAGTCTAGGCTTAAAGCAACGCCGGACCTCCAACGACGGGAAGGGGAGTAGGCTACCATAATTATCTTCCCATTCTGCCGTTTCGGCTTAAGTAACGAACATTCAATCTCAAAATTATTGACTAAAAGAGGGGCAGCTCAACACGCAATCTGGGGACCACGCTTAGAGCTCACGTACATTCGTAAAAATACTCTCAAAAGATAGGTCTCGGTCAAATTAAGATAAATGGTAATCACAGCATATTTTTTTTATGCATTTGAGTAGAATAATTATAATTTATAAATACACTTGTTGCGTGGGCAACATCAGAACTAACGCCACCATCTTATTTTTCAATACATTTCACAAATGAGCGCTCTCCTGTCAACCTCAATGGAGTGTCCAAAGATCCAAACACTGTAGGTTAGACAACTACGTCAGCCGTAATGTCATTCAAAAATATTTTTATTAATAAAAAATAAACTCTAAAAAGCAAAAAATAAATTTAATGTAAAAAGTTTTCGAAATGACCACCTTCTTTTTCGACACAAATATTCAAACGAGTCCTAATTTGGCCATTTAAAGAACAAGGTCCAAAATTGTATGGACACCGTCCCCACCCTTGTAGCACCTTAAAACCTATGTTAATTGAAGGGCCATAGTCATCTTATCATTTTATTGTACTACGGCGAAACTGAAATGTGCATCCGAAAAAAGTTATATCGACATGAAGGAACCGGAATCATCACAATATTATGTTCCCGATCACGATCGTTTTCTACTTTAATTATTACTGTTGGATGATTTTGTTCGTTCGTGGCTAATTGAGGAGCTTGAGGCTAAATAATTACAGCCGCACAGGCCGATCATTCGGGTTAAGCCGCGCTTGCCGAGGTTGGTCTGTGGATGGGTGACCATCTCTCATAGCGAGTTTCTTCAGAGCCTCGAAAAGCACGTAAAGCCGTTGGTCCCGGCCATCATTTGTAGATCTTTGACAGTCGTTACTGTTAGTCAGAAGCTCTAAAGTCTGACCACCAGTCTTACCAAGGGGTATCGTATTACCCAGTTACTGGGTTGTGGAGGTCCGATAGGCAGTCGCTCTATGTAAAATACTGATATCCAGCTGCATCTGGTTCAACTGGAAGCCGACCCCAATATAGTTGGGAAAAAGCTAGAAAGGTGGTGGATGATTTCGTTCGGAGTTTTCAAACAACTCTTTGGAACTGGTGACTTCCGCACGGGAACAACTCACAGGGCAGAAAAATTCTGTTGAATATCGTTATTGTGAAGTTTTGACGGTTTTTAGGAGTTTTCAAATAAAAAAATATTTTTAATTACATTATTCGGTGTTTTCAATGTCTATTACAATATTGCCCCAGGCACTGGCTGGTCCAACGAAATTCTCTAAATGCCTTCCAACTCCATAGTACCACACGATACTGACAACATGCGCGCATCCACCAACTGTCCTCATACCCGTCAAACATGAGCAGTAATATGCTTGAATAGCGTGAGCATGACTGCTTCGCAGAAGGAGGCGACCGCTTCCCACTCCGTCTCGCCCCGCAGCATGGCCTCGACGGGCGCAAAAGGTCTCCGCATAGCGCCGTCGTGAGTACACGATGGTGCTCTGTCCAAGCGGGGCAGTCCTGCACCATATGCTCCACCGTGTCCTCAGGGCGATCCTCGCAGTGGAGACACCCAGGCGTTTCTTCCCTCCCTATCAGACACAGGAACCACCCGAAACTTCCGTGTCCGGTGAGGACCTGCGTCAAGCGGAAGGTGAGGATGCCGCCCGTGGCGCATCTCCACCCACCCCTCAAAGAAGGGCCTTACCGCCGCGATTGCGGCGTGCCCGGAGTGATGAGGGCATGTCTGGGGCGGCGAATTGTACTAATACGCGATGGATCGTATCGTCCGGTGTGATGAGGGGATTTGGGTGCTTATCAGCAGATTCAAAGAAATGCTTGGAAAGGGGATAGGCGTTTCATGAACTGAAGAATTGTGGGGATTTTAAAATCTAAATGGAGACTATCGTTACATACATAATACGGGGCTCCCGTGTCTTTCCTGAGGAACCGGTTTTCGACAGTTGGTGCCTGCGCGCATGCCATGAGTATCGTGTAGTATTCTGGGGTTGCAAGGTATTTAGATAATTTCGTTAGGCCTGCCAGTGCCTGGGGCAATATTGTAATAGACCGTGATAAAACCGAATAATGTATTTGTTGTGATAAAAAGTAAACGGTTTATTTGAAAACTCCTAAAAACCCGTCAATGGTTACTTCACAATAACGATATTCAAAAGAATTCTTCATAGAACTTTTTTCTGCCCTGTGAGTTGTTCCAGTGCGGAAGTCACTATTTAGTTCCAAAGAGTTGTATGAAAACTCCGAACGAAATTATCCACCACCTTCCTAGCCTTTTCCCAACTATATTGGGGTCGGCTTCCAGTTGAACCAGATGCAGCTGGATATCAGTATTTTACATAGAGCGAATGCCTATTGAACCTCCACAACCCAGCAACTGGGTAATACGATACCCCATGGTAAGACTGGTGGTCAGATTTTAGAGCTTCTGACTGTAACGACTGTCAAAGATCTACAAATGATGGCCGGGATCATCGGCTTTACGTGCTTTCCGAGGCACGGAGGAAACTCGTTATGACGGATTGTTACCCCATCCACAGACCGACCTCGGCAAGCGCGGCTTAACCCGAATGATCGGCCTGTGCGGCTGTAATTATTTAGCCACGAGTTCCTCAATTAGCCACGAGCGAACAAAATCATTCCACGGTAATTATTAAAGAAGAAAACCACCGTGATCGGGAACATAATATTGTGACTGATTTCGGTTCCTTCATGTCGATATAACTTTTTTCGGATGCACATTTCAGTTTCGCCGTAGTACAATAAAATAATAAGATGGTTATGGCCCTTCGATTAACATAGGTTTTAAGATGCTACAAGGGTGGGGACGTTTTGGGTATTGTTCTTTACAGACATTTGTCTTATTTGTTCAGCAGCCTGAGATATTCTATCTAAGAGCTGTTCACGGTTCTGAATTTGTACGGAGTACACCTTCTCCTTTAAGGTTCCCCAGACATAAAAATCTAAAGGAGTCAGATCTGGGGACCTAGCTGGCCATGCGATATTTGTGCTACCTCGTCCAATCCAACGGCCAGGAAACGTTGCATTTAAATACACCCCTGCACATTATGGCACACAAGTGCGTGAAGCACTTGTGTGCCATAATGTGCAGGGGCCCCATCATGTTGAAGCCACATGGTTCGCAGAGTTTGAAGATCCACTTGTTCGAAAAATTCGAAGCTAGTGACGTTTCATAGGAACTCTAAGTAATTGTCAGCATTTAGGCGGTGGGGAATCTCAATAGGGCCGATCAGCTGATTGTTAAAAACACCAGCCCACATGTTTACAGAGAATTCAGTTTGATGTGACGCCTGCCAATGTAAATTCGGGTTGCTCTCATGCCACTGCACTTGATTTTTGGAATTGAATACTCCCGCTCTTGTAAACTGGGCTTCATCCATCCAAAGAATTTTTTGAAGCAGTATTGGATTATTTATCAGTTCTTGATTCATTCTCTGGCAAAAAACAATTCTTGAGAAGTGATCAGGTGGTATTATGCCTTGGGATTTTCTGTAGTGGTAGGCATGCAAACCATATCTTTTCCACAGTTTCCACACTAGCTTATGAGATACACCCACGATTCTCCCAACGCGTCTCGTTGAGAGTGTAGTGTCATGAATAATAAGGTTTATTATTCTGTTTTCTTGAGCGACGCTCAAATTGATTGCTCGTTCAGGGCGGCGTGGTCTAATTCCGATCTCACAAAATCTCCTGTGTATGTTAATAAATGTTCGTATATCAGGAACGCGCCGACCAGGGAATCGCCGTTGGTACTCTCGCACAGCTGCTGTAGCATTTCCGTCACAGAAACCGTAGACGAAGTGAATATCAGCTTGGTGTTGAGCAGAATATTCGTGCGGCATAGTGAAAGTTGTAATCAAAATGATTGATTAAATTAGTCGGAAACCCAAAAGCAAATTACAATAAACAATAATCCTGACAGTTAAAATCATGCATGACAAACAATGACAAATAACAACTTAGGTATCCATAGCGACCAGTTTAATCTCTTTGAAAGATTCGTTATCGCAAATGATCGTATTTCTTCGCTAACTCTCGGGTTCCTCTCGTACGTGCACATGAAATGCAAATAGTATTTGATAGATTTATCATTTTAATTGCACTAAGCGGCAACATAGGCCAAATTAAGATACTTTCTCACTGCATAGCTCAATTAAATTTCATTAAATGAAATTACAAATATCTTTGTAACGAAGCCTTTTTAAGTACTACTTCCTTTGTTGGATTTGATTTGTAAAAGCCATAGAAGTATTTGCTAAAGTTTATGGATAACGTGAAGAACACGGTGTATATCACGGTTCATGAGATACAGTCTTGTGACAGACGGACGGACAGATGGACGGCTAAGTTCATCTGTGTTTTCATCCTTTGGTTACGAAAATTTAAAACAAGTAATACGGGTTTGTTTTAATATCCATTGTTGCCAAAACCTGTATTTTCCATCTTCATAATATTTATAAACTCAATTTTACTTAGTTTTAAGTAACACGTAAATTCAAAAAATACTAAAATCATAATTTATTTGAAACACAGCATATATTATCTTTGAACTCTCCATACAAAACACAAGTTACAACGACTATGAACAAGCTTATGTGAGAAACATAAAACACTACATTTTATTTTGTTACCTCCTTTGTATGAAAATATCCCACTAAAGTTTACGAGGTGACATACTCATACCGAATATAAATTATGAGCCATAATGAACCTTATTACGAGGTGCTAAAGTTCACGAATAAAGTCCAAGTGTTGGATTAACAAGGATATGAATTAAATGGGTTTTGCTTGCAAATGTTCTTTAATATTTCTGAGTGTGAGTTTTCTTTGGATATTCATATCTTTTATTGATGTAAATTTATTGGATAACTTATTATTTTCTTCGAACCACGGAGCTCGTGGCTTAATAATTGCAGCCGCACAGGACGATCTTGTGGGTGAAGACGCGCTTGCTGAGGTTGGTCTGTGGATGGGTGACCATCTATCATAGCAAGTTTCCTCTGTGCCTCGGAAAGCACGTAAAGCCCTTGGTCCCGGCTGTCATTTGTAGATCTTTGACAGTCGTTACTGTTAGTCAGACGCTCATAATGATAAGTCTAACAACCAGTCTTACCATGGGGTATCGAATTACCCAGATACTGGGTTGTGGAGGTCCGATAGGCAGTCACTCCATGTAAAATGCTGATATTGAGCTGCATCTGGTTCGACTGGAAGCCGTCCCCAACAGCCAACTTGTTTGTTGCTTAAGCAACAACAACAATAGATTTTAGTACCTATACAAATTAATATAAAACGTATATCAGATGTTGAACAATTCACTTGTCTACACTAGATCCGTCTTAAACTTTTTGTTCAATACATTCTGATATTTCGAATTAAAATAAATGTACGTACAATCATGTTGAAAAGTTACTAATTCTAAAAATGCATTCAGATTCCCGTAATTTTATGCTCAGGTTGTGAGAGTCGTAGCGTGATATTAATTAGCCTATAGTTTTTCCAGATAAATGAACTATTCAACATAAAAATATTTGTTAAATTTGAACAAGTTGTTCCTGAGATAAGCGCATTTCATGATTGGTTGAACATGCTAATCTCACGAAGATAAGCGCATTCAATCAAACACTTGAGATTTATAATAATAAGTGCAGATTTCATAAAGCAATGCAATGATTAAATATATTGCACATTTAGTCAAAAAACTAAATGGCTCAACTTATTTCTTTTCCGAAATTTTTTACAATAAAAAAATCTCGCCGGTTACGATAAAAATGCCACATATTTGAGACTCTTATTATTTTAAAGTTACAATAAGATCGCTTTTTTACACAATTGTAAAATTTTGCGTCCGGTACATTTTCGAAAATTATAAAAAAAAACATTTTTATTCAATAACATCTCCCTGGTGGAATGCACACGTTTTTATAACTAACAGAAAAGTTTAAATTTTATACATAAACAAAAAAAAAAAAGAAAACAACTTACTCTTGAACCTCGCATCACGCATCCTTCCCTATAAATAATATCAAGATCCATCAATTAAAATAGTTTGTTTATGACATCAATACTCGAAAAAAGGACAATATAACATAGTGGCAGCCCACCTGCCCGAGGCGCTTTCAACAAAACCAAATATTTGAACAAAAAATCAAATACTATGTAATGACGTTTGAGATTGATGACATTTGTACAGTTGTGGAGAGAACGCATTAATTTGTACTACTATACTCTCCTTTAAGTCAGTGAATTTTTAAGCTAGATGATATTTTAATTGCATTTCAGCGTCTGAAAAGAAATCATAATCAATTTTCATTTAAATATCTTAACATTTATTATGAAATAAATTATGATTATGATGTCTAGATTTGCTGGGCTTTGACGTTTGTCAGGACTGTTTTGTCACTTGTTAAATTACTAACAGACAATCCTGGGTGTAGTTCCACATACAAAACTGAACACAACCCCGTACAAACTTAGTTAATTTACCCATTGTATTCATAAAATCAAAATCATTTCTAAACACTTGTGTCCACGACTGTATAAAGGTTACTACCAACCGCACCGATTGTTGATCTCTGACATTTGAATGAGATTACGTAACCGCTTCCTTTCCACATCGAATATTTTAAATGATTGATTCATACACAAATATGTATGGATGAGACTTTAAAATTAGAAGCCTGGGAACTGGGAATTAGACAGATGTTATAAGTGTTTGTCATTTTTATGAAGCTAAGTTTTTTTTTTTAATTCGTTGCTAACGTAATAGTAACAAAAATTTTTATTTCATATAATAATTAAGGCGATTTGTGCTTTGGTTAAACATCAATTTCGTTTAATTTAACGCAGCGAGCACGATGAGTTGTGCTAATCTATAAAGGTAAGACCGCACTAGGCGGAACTGCACCGCAGCGGAACTGCGCGACACGATGCGTAAAAATGTTCTCTAAATGAAATTATACGAGACAACACGCACAAGGGTCAGCGCAAACACAGAGCATTTTCTGAGATTATTAAAAAAAATATCTTAAGATTATTATCATACTTCGCAAAATTGAATACACGATTTGCTCGAGTATGGTTAAGCATCTATTAATAATATTGTTTTTATTTTGTTAATGTAAGTATGCAAAAGTAGTCAATAGAATCTGCCTTAAGGGTCGGCTCAGACCGAAACGTGACGCTGCGCGCACATTTCAATAGAGCTATTCAAAATCGAACCCTATTTACTACACGAAAAGATACACCTGTCACAACACGGCGCGGCGCAGCGCGGCGCCGCGCTGCATTTTAATAGCGACTCAAAATCTAACCTTATTTAGAAAAGATACACATTTGAAATATCGTTGCGTCACGTCGCGTCGCTTCGCGTCGCGGTCTGAACTGACCCTAAAGGAACAGTCAGTAGTATTTTCACATGTCAAAAGAATTAAACTCGTAGAACCTACTAACAAAATTACCTACCTTCTCATGGTTTCACAATAACTCAAAACATACGAAGACATTATGCAAAATCATAAGTCTCTTTCATTTCCAACTCCCTATCAAAACTAATTTACCTTCATTTCCACCATAAAAAATATAAAAATAAATGCCATCATACTGTATAATAATGATGTTACACAGGATGTTTTCGTCACTACAATAAAAACGCTCGTCGAGGCAGTTTAATAACGCCCTGTATATTTTATGGACGCATTAAATGAACCACGTTTTAATTCGGTTGTAAAATCAGAGGGACTTAGTGGCTGGCCTTGGGTTGGGCACTGAATTGTCTAAATACGTGTTTTAAGTTATTAAACAGAGAACACCGCCGAGAACAGCAAAGCACCGCCGTGTCCTCTCGACGGCGATAGGCGGAGACCTCTCGCGCCCGGCATTGGTCGAGGCCATGCTGCGGGGCGAGACGGAGTGGGAAGCGGTCGCCTCCTTCTGCGAAGCAGTCATGCTCGCGAAGGAGGAGGCGGGCCGCGCGAGGGAGAGGACAGCGTCCTCCCTCAGCCGCAGTGGTAGACGCCCACGGCGACGGATGTCCCGAGACGATCTCCGGCCACCGTAGGCGCGGGCATGCGGGCGGCGAGTAAAGGGCAACTCGCTGTCCGACCATGGACCATGCCCGGGTCGACGGCGCGTTGTGTTCCACGCGCGCCTCAAAGAGCGTCAGCACAATGACGGGGCCCCCCTTTAGAGGGCCACAGCCTTGCCGGGGTCGCGGGACATACGTATACCGCGACTCCGGTACGCAAAAGGGCTACCGAAGGACACCGTGGATTTTAGTCAGTACAAGTCTGACAGTCCCTGCCGCCCTGCCCGGGGCTGGGAGGACTCATTTGATGATTTTACCACGAAAAAAAAAAAGTTATTAAACTTCATCGGTCTTATTACAAAAACTCAGTAAACCTTGGTTTAAACCTGGACTATCAAGTCCAAGTTTATCTGCAGCAGAACCATAGTTAGTAGATAGACGAGTTGACTTCTGACATCGGATATACGCTCGCGGATATTTTCCAGTTATAGATTTTCCCACGTTTTTTCGATATCAAATCATTATTAATTACCGAAGATTACTACCTCATCATCTGCCTAGCCTTTTCCCAACTATATTGGGGTCGGCTTCTAGTCGAACCAGATGTAGCTGAATATAGTATGGAGTGGCTGCCTACCTCCACAAGCCAGTAATTGGGTAATACGATACCCCATGGTAAGACTGGTAGTCAGACTTTCCAACTTTTATGATTAACGACTGTCAAAGATCTACAAATGACAGCCGGGACTAACGGCTTTATGTGCTTTTCGAGGCACGGAGGAAACTCGCTATGACAGATGGTCACCCATCCACAGAACCTTAACCCGGAAGATCGGCCTGTGCGGCTGTAATTATTCAACCACGAGCTCCTACCTACCTCTTTATAATACGTGCTATCATATCAAGTATATCCTTTTCACATAATATATTGATAGTAGACACTGAATTCTCATGAGTCGTACATGCAACTAAATTCAACACATAATTATCTGTTAATGTATTATTGGTCGTATCATTCGGAGTATCATGTCAGCACATATAAACCGGGTATGTTCAAGTGCTCTTAATGTCAAGAGTCTGAGAGAGAGTTCAGTTCTGTTAGCAAATGCATAAATGTAGTAAACAGAAGAATTGTTTATATTTGGTGGTTCATAATTGCTTAAATAGCAAATAACTGTACGTTTATTATCACCCTCCTTGCACAGGGTAGGAACCCTTTTAGCTGGTGTGGCAAAGTCTCATTCAACGTAAGAAATGTATTTTCGCTCAAAAAAAAAAAACAAACTAACAAATGACTCACTATTCGTTTGAGTTGGTCAAGAATCAAAGAGTAGCTAGTTTTAAATACAACCTGAAAAAAGTTAAGCCAAAAATAGCCCAGATACAAAAAAAAACGAACTTTATTAAAAGAAGCAGAACTATTTAATCAAGGAACACAATCAAAATCAAATACTGAATGCTCACTAAACAAATTATGAAATCCGATCCTCACACAAAGCGATCCATCAAAATTTTGACAGATAAAGAAAAAGTTTTTATTTTCTACCTTTTTGTACTTCTCTGTGTACAGAATGCAGCGTCTATATTTTTAAGCGGTTTAAACTTGGAATAAACAAATAATTCTTCAATTTGTGTATTTGTTGTCATCTCGAAACCTGCTCAAGCGTTTTTAGTTGATTCTTATTTTGTGTTGTATTCATGGTTGAAATTTTCTTTGTTACCTTGTGTGACTTTAAGTGCTTCCTGTGGTCATGAGCCATTTAATTTACCACTTACTTCTTGGAAGATATTAGCATAAAGTAAACCATAAATGAACCCACTGCTGGGTTGCAGTCATTGTCTCTGTGACCTTCAATCCACCATGCTGTTCCATTCAAGACATTTACAGGAATGTCACATCACGTATCAGCCAATTGCCGTCTACTGTTGAATGTAAGCCTCCCCCAAGGGTCGCGGGATTGTCTTAGCATGCTTGATCCCCGGGTCGACGGCGCGACGTATTCCACGCGCGCCTCAATTAGCTGACAGCTCTGGTTGACATAAGGGGAGGGGGAGGGGGCGTCAGTAACCGTGGCCCCGGAACGTCAATAACTATTGAAGGACACCGTGGATTTTAGTTAGTACAAGCCTGACAGTCCCTCCTGTCCTGACCTGGGTGGCTCATTGGATGATTTTAACACGTCAAAAAATGGGAAAACTTGATCCCTTAACGTAAATGGCGATATAAGGAACACGGTGGATTTTAGTCAGTAAGACAGTCTTATCCGCTCGTCCCAAAGCGGGAGGTCTCATTATTTGAAGATTCTACCGCCAAGAAAAGCCCTCCATGTCTTCGAGTAATTATGGCGTAGATAAAGTGGGTGAGTATGAATACTAGGTTGTAGGCTCGATCCTTGACAGATAATTCCTTTCTTTCTATATTTATTTCATCACCACTGTTCTCAAAACGGTGACAGAAAACATGAATAGAAAACAAACGTCCTTGAATTATCTCCATAATTACAATTTGAAAGATCATTTGATACAACAAAATCATGGGATCATACTGTATCAATTTCTAATTGGCCAAATTGACAGCCTAACCAATAAAAATCTCCCCAATTGAAATCCAACCATCAATTATCTACTCAAATCTCAAAATCATTTGGTTAATCCATAAAAATTTCGACGAACGGATGTAATATACTGTGCAAAACCGAGAGCGTATAATTTTCGCATACGTTGAGTCATAAATATCAATTTGTGTTTAACACTTAAATTGTGGGGTTGGTCAGTTGCAGATGATTTAGATTCCGGTTCGTCTTATATTTCGGCGCCATTGTCGTCGGCATTGCTATTTGCTTCGCTTCCTTTGTCATTGATTAATTGGGTTTTAGTGGATAGATAAAGATTTTTGGAGTAATTGTGTTTTCGGATTGTGGTATATAATTATTAATGTTGCATATGAGAACAAGGATGGTAGTATTATTCGGATGAGATAGAATATTTAAAGAAAAAAATTGTAGGGTGTAATTCTGGTTCATCATCATCATCAACTAGAAGATGACTACTGCTGAATATTTAAACCGCCACGACGAACGAAAATTCGCCACTTGCATACATTGGTTGTGTAATTCTGGTTACATTACATAAATAATGGTTACTGTTGTTTTAATTTTTAATTGATTGTCAAAGAGTCTTTCAAAGAGCATACGGTTATTGCGGTCAATGAAAATGAAAACAATGCGACTGCGTGGAAATATAATTATGTGTTTTTAGCACAGTTTAAAAAAAATGACATTGATTTCATTGTTGCTCAGATAAGATTGCGACTGAATTTTGGACATTTAATAAAGGGAGTAAGTAAGCTTTCTAAATATAGACCATAATGGGTTATAAATTCTTCTTGACGATGAAATCCGAGAATGTGGTGCAGCTAACGGACCGATAAATTATATCAACACAATAATTACATAATTAAACCTGACACTCCGTGCATGGTTTCTGGTTTCACATGATCCCATTAGTATAGTTTAGATTACAGTTTCAAAGATAAGATATAACAGGAAGGAAGAGCGTGTTATAAATATAATTAGCAATGGTTCTACTTTACACGATATACACGAATAGATTTTGGATTTAATTTGCCATGTCATGTCTATGTATCACAATAAAAATTAAAACATATTAATTTGAGCTCTGGTGGCAATTTTTCAGAAATGAATGAAGTCTGTATTGCTCCCCAATTGGAGGAAAGATACTTTAAGAAGAAAAAGATTTCTGAAACATGCTTTCGGATTCAATTCTTGTGTCACCTGTGTATCTTACCAAAAGTGTCACGATAATTAATATCGTTGCATAGATGACAAGTAGGTATACTGTAATTAAAATAATGCCAAGGAAGACATCATTCATAATACAAATAAAGATATTGAAATACTGATACAGATATCAAACTGTGATTGAAATCAGCGGTAAGACGGAAAGGCCAATAAATATAATGATAACAGCCCATTGATTAAAAACATCGATAGAAAAATATAAATAACGTATTTATTGAAAGCTATTATTATTATGACACGAGCGTCTTGTAAAACCAAGAATGACGAAATCATTATGCTAATTCTAACAAGCAACGATGAATTAATTTTCATTAATCATAATCTTATACTAATTATGGTCAGTAACAAATTAAGTTTCCAAAATATTTTCACCAGTTCATTAACATTCATAACGGCAGTTTTACGCATATCTTAGGCTCCGTTCACAACCTCTGGCGATACGATATACGACGTGACTTGCGACTGGTGTCATCGAGGCCGAGTGGTTACGCTGCGCAGAAAGAACGGTTAGGTCTTTTATCTATAACTTCATGTCATTGAACGACTAAGTTAGTTGGCTGTGGAAGGTCCTATCTCCGTCCTATTCCCGCGCATATCTTCTCGCTTTAGTACGAGAGAGACCGCATAAAAAGCGGCCGCAGTTGACACTCGTGGCCAATCGGTTACTCACAACGCGCACCTCACGTCAGAGCGCTCAAAGTTGCCTGCTGTCGACAGCCGCCCCTCAGCCGCGAGGACGTCTCCGGATGATTAAGGTATTGTGCAATCCTTCCTATATTTCGATCTGCATTCTGTCTTGTGTTCCCGGCAGAACGTAATTTCCATGTCTTTCGTTCACAGCCAATTAGCAATTAGAAAAATTTAGCATAACCCGCGCTTCCATTTGGTCCTAACGAGCCTGGATAGTTATTGAAATCAGTGATAACCATTCGCCATTCGTAGTCGGTAAAAATACTCGTATTCTAATTAGTTTTGTACCAAACACTTGTCTCGCCGACAGGTGTGGGTATATCGTTAAATTCTCGGTAAAACCGTTGTATATTCGTAACACCAGCTAGTAAATCGTTGCTATAACTGGTTATTTCGCTTAATCCCGCATTATTTTAAAATATTACCGTTGAATTACCGCTTCGCGCTCAATCACCGACGCATTATTGTAAAAATAAATACCCACTTAGGTAAATTATTCGCTCACATCGCTTTCACAACGTATTTCGTTTGTTACATATTTATTTAATTATCGTTATTAGAAGGTTGCTAGATGGCGCCTACAGATATTACTCTTAAACGATTGTTAGGAAAAAGAGATCGAATATTTTCTCGTATGCAACGTATTTGCGATAAATTGAAAAATATTGATTCGGAGGAATTCGATAAAGAATCATTCTTGTGTGACTGTGAAACAATAGATTCGTTGCGTACTGATTTTGAATGTGCGCTGGACGATATAATCGCTCATGAACTTAAATTAAATCCTGATTATGTCGTCGACTATCAGGCACTTTCTTCATTCGAAGACTTACTGGGTAGGGTGAAGCGGGCAGAGAAGAAATTGCAGGTTCAGGCACCTAGTGAATGTAAGAAATCTCCTCGCTTGCCCCCGATTGAAATACCCGAATTTAATGGGGATATTAAAAATTGGCCGCTGTTCATCGCCAGTTTTCGAAATGCCGTGCATAATAATAGTTCGCTAACAGCATGCGAGAAATTATATTATTTAATTGGAAAATTAACAGGCAAAGCTCGTTCGATATGTGCCGGAATTACTCCGTCAGCTGATAATTACCCACTTATATTCGATTCACTTTGTGAAAGGTATGAAGATAAACGGCAATCGGCAACTTCATATCTAGACCAATTATTTGAATTTAAATCTATTTCGTCAGGTTCGCCGGCTACTTTAGAATCATTTCTCGATAAATTCGCAACGTCGGTAGCCGGGTTTAAAAACATAAAGGTCCATGACCACGCTGATTTTATTTTATTGCATATCGCTCTTAAAAAACTCGACATAGACACTGTACGGGCATTCGAATCTAATCATCAATTAAAATCAAGTAGTTCCGAAATTCCATCTTTTAGTGAATTAGTTGAGTTTGTTCGTGAGCATATAAAGGTGTTAGAACGAACTTCGTCAACAGTCTCTAACAATAAATCACCTGCAAATCGCAAACATACTAATGCATACACCTGTATAGCCGATAACGAACCTACCGCGTGTGTTTTGTGTAAGGAGAAACATGATCACGTATATAAATGTAAAGTATTTAATAGTTATAAACCCGATCAGAGATTTAGGTTTGTGAAATCAAACAATTTATGCATTAATTGCTTAAGTCCAAAACATCGTGTGTCCGCTTGTGGGTCAAAGTCCACTTGTAAAAAATGTAGCTCTAAACACCATAGTTTGTTGTGTTTCGGCAATAAATTGAGCGACGCGCACGGTTCAAGGTCGACCGGCGCTCGCACGCCCTCTGCTGAGAGACTTACGAAGCAGACTGATATATCGTTGTGCGCGACTGATGAAAACCGTATTAATTCTTTATACCGGGGCCCAACCACCATATTGATTGCTACCGCGCAAGTTATTGTAGTAGATTCTTTTGGCAAAGAACATATTGTTCGCGCAATATTAGACAGCGCTTCTCAAAGTAACTTTATCACGCGGGATTGTTGTCAACTTTTGGGTTTGAACATAAATAATAAACCTGCCTGTTCAACCGTCAGGGGCATAGGAGGTGCTAGTAAACAAATACAGGGTTCCGTACAAATTAAATTTTATTCTCGTTTCAATCGTAATATAAACTATAATATTGAGTCATTCGTAATAGATAAAATTACTGAACGTTTGCCAACTGCCACGGTTGACGTTTCGCTTTTGCATAATTTTAAAAACTTACAGTTAGCAGACGATACATATTTTTCTTCAAATCCGATTCAATTATTGATCGGTGCTTCGACTTTCCCGCACTTACTCTTATCTAACAGAGTTCAAGGTCAGCCTACACATGCGTCTCCAATCGCCTTGCAAACTGTACTCGGCTATGTAATTGTCGGTAAGGCGCCGATTCTCATCGATGACAATTCGACCGTTTCGTATTGTTGCACCGCGGAGCCGTTAGACGTAGCGATGCGAAAATTCTGGGAATTGGAAGAAGTAAATGTTCCCCCGGTACTCAGCCTAGATGACAAATTATGTGAGGAGTTTTATGCCCGCACTACCACTCGAAATAGTGACGGACGATACGTAGTCGCTTTGCCTTTCAAGGGTGATGTCGAATCCCTGGGCAACTCACGTCAAGCAAGTGAACGCCGGTTTCTCTGCTTGGAAAGGAAGATGCAAGCTTCTCCTAATTTAAAGGCCGCGTACGACAACGTCATCCTAGAATATTTAGAGAAGGGCTATATTTCACCTACAATTCCTGATCCTTCGGAACCTTCGTACTACATTCCGCATCATGGTGTGATCCGAGATGATAAGGTCACAACCAAACTTCGTGTCGTTCTCGATGGTAGTTGTAAAACTACTACCCGCGTTTCGCTTAATGACCTCTTGTATGGTGGACAGAACCTACAAGGGAATTTGTTTAACATTATAGTTAATTTTCGTTTGTTTTCGATCGCGCTTTCATCAGACATTCGTCAGATGTTTCCCAGCATTGGAGTCCGAGAACCTGATCGGCGTTTCCAACGCATCTTGTATCGGTTTTCGCCGCAGGAACCTTTGCAAGTTTATGAGTTCAATCGTGTCGTTTTTGGACTCAAATCTAGCCCCTTTCACGCGCTGCGAACTATTAAGCAGCTGGCGGAGGATGAGGGTGACTCGTACCCTCAGGCTAAAGCCATTGTCGCCACGGGATTGTACATGGACGATTTTGTCCATTCCGTCCTCACGGAAACCCAGGGCATTTCTACCGCTTCAGAGATGATTGGTCTCATGAAGGCGGGTCAATTCGAGTTGGTCAAGTGGACCAGTAATTCACAAGTAGTATTGAATTCTATCCCGCTTTCGCATCGTCTGCCAGCTGACAAGGAGTTCGACGGGTCCGACCAACATAAAGTACTTGGTTTGTGTTGGTCGCCCACGTCAGATCACTTCGCCATGAGAGTAAACACTCCCACTCAGACTTGTACTAAGCGTACAATATTATCGTGCATCGCTAAAACATGGGACGTCATGGGATTTGTCGCGCCTGTAGTCTTGCATGCCAAGCTTCTTATCAAGAAGCTTTGGCTATGCAACTGCGACTGGGATGAGACACCACCTGAAGATATAGTCAGGCTGTGGACTCGCTTTAAGGAAGAGCTTCCTTTGCTCTGCAACATAAAAATCCCACGCCACGTTGGTATTGTCGCTGATAGTGTGGTCACACTCTTAGCTTTCGCGGACGCTAGCGAGAAAGCATACGGGGGAGTGATTTATTTCCACGTCCACAATAGCGATGGCAATACAGTCAATTTGATAACAGCTAAGTCTAAGGTCTCTCCCAAAAATGTAGTTTCTCTCGCTCGTCTTGAGCTCTGTGCTATTCTTGTGTTATCCCAGCTAATAAGAAATGTCGTGGTCGCTTGTCAAAACCGAATAGTTTTCCGTGACATATTCGCATTTTCGGATTCGACGGTCGCGCTCTGTTGGGTACATTCGTCGCCCCATCGTTGGAATACCTTTGTAGCCAACAGAGTTTCGAAAATACAAAGCGATTTGTCACCGCAAAATTTATATCACGTGTCCGGTGCGGACAATCCAGCAGATTGTCTTTCACGCGGACTCACACCCTCACAAATTATAGACCATCCGCTTTGGTTCAGGGGACCCCCGTGGGCTCACTTGGACATTTCACAATGGCCTGTCGCTCCTTTCAATCCCTCCTCAGTGTCTGAAGCACCTGAAGAGAAGAAAAATTCGTTGTTAGTCGCTGCACCTAACGAAAGATCTTCTATTCTTTGTTTAGTCGATCGTATCTCGTCTTGGAGTAAATTACTTAGAGTGGTAATTTACGTTTGTCGTTTTGCTAAGTTGTTACCGGTTAATAACCGCATGTCAGCATCGGATTACGATTTCGCTGAACTACTCATTCTACGTGAAATTCAACGCTTCTATTTCTCAAAGGAAATTGCCAGACTCAGAGAAGGCAAGGATTGTAGTCATTCTCTTCGGCACTTGAAACCTTTCCTCAAAGACGGACTCATTAGAGTCGGAGGCCGTTTAAGAAATTCAGATTTGGGTTATGAAGCGAAATATCCAATTCTACTCCCAAGAAAAGATCCTATTCTGAATTTGCTTGTCGAATACCATCATAAATTGAATTGCCACGCGGGTCCCGACCTGCTGATGTCACTGTTACGTCAAAGATATTGGATACTTTCTGCACGCAATTTAATTAGGAATAGGATTCATAAGTGTCTTCCCTGCTTTCGTCTCCGTCCCAAGCCAAGTTTCCCTGAGATGGCAGATCATCGGTCTTGTCGTGTAGTTCAAGCAACTAAACCGTTCGTTCACACGGGCACGGACTACGCTGGTCCCTTCAAGGTTACCATGTCTCGCGGCCGAGGCATTCGTTCTACCAAGGCATACGTGTGTCTGTTCGTCTGCATGACTACACGCGCGGTACATATCGAACTAGCCGGTGATCTTAGTACAGTCAGTTTTATGAGTGCTTTCAAACGATTCCTATCAAGGCGCGGCCCGGTTAGTAGGATTTACTCGGACAACGGGACAAATTACATTGGCGCTAAGCGTAAACTTTCGGAACTTCACGACTTCCTTTGTTCGAAATATCACAACACCGAATTTGGTCACATGTTAGCTGAAAATCGCATAAATTGGTCACTTAATGCCCCGACTGCTAGTCATTTCGGCGGTAATTGGGAGGCTAATATTAGAAGTTTAAAGATTCACTTATACCGTGTAATAGGTGATACCATCCTTTCGTTTGAAGAGTTAAATACCGTTCTTACTCAAGTCGAATCAGTAATGAATACTAGACCTCTTTGTAGGACACTCTCTAGTGATCCTTCAGAACCACTAGCTTTGACTCCAGCGCACTTTCTGAATCTCACCCCTTTAAAATACTTGCCTGCCGAGGAGATAGACGAGAGAACAATTGTTTCGAGACATAAATTGTTAGACCAATTAGTACAATCGTTTTGGAAGCGCTGGAGAAGCGGATATCTTCACACTTTACAATCGCGTCGTAAATGGAACACGCCGATCGATCCAGTCACTGTCGGTACGGTTGTGATTCTCATAGTAGATAATTCGCCCCCACTTCACTGGCCTTTGGGTGTCGTGGAAGAAGTTTTTCCTGACTCCACAGGAGTCACTCGCATCGCCCGAGTTAAGACATTGACTGGATCCTACTTGCGTCCCGTCGTTCGTCTTTGCCCATTGCCTAACCAATAAATTCGGCTCTCGTCATCCAAGGTTAGGTTAGCATTAGTAATTAATTATTTGATTTCATTGATATTTACGTATAGATAATAGTTTAAATTGTAGTTTAATTTCACGAATTTCGCCTTCAACTCTTGAAGGCATCCCTTC
This sequence comes from Agrotis exclamationis, assembly GCA_950005045.1. Lineage (NCBI taxonomy): Eukaryota > Metazoa > Arthropoda > Insecta > Lepidoptera > Noctuidae > Agrotis > Agrotis exclamationis. Next base: position 9,768,891 of record OX465440.1, read on the forward strand.
AAGCCCGGGGGGAATGGTTACGCTGCGCAGAAAGAACGGTTAGGTCTTTTATCTATAACTTCATGTCATTGAACGACTAAGTTAGTTGGCTGTGGAAGGTCCTATCTCCGTCCTATTCCCGCGCATATCTTCTCGCTTTAGTACGAGAGAGACCGCATAAAAAGCGGCCGCAGTTGACACTCGTGGCCAATCGGTTACTCACAACGCGCACCTCACGTCAGAGCGCTCAAAGTTGCCTGCTGTCGACAGCCGCCCCTCAGCCGCGAGGACGTCTCCGGATGATTAAGGTATTGTGCAATCCTTCCTATATTTCGATCTGCATTCTGTCTTGTGTTCCCGGCAGAACGTAATTTCCATGTCTTTCGTTCACAGCCAATTAGCAATTAGAAAAATTTAGCATAACCCGCGCTTCCGTTGTCTATTGTTTATTTCATTTGACTACTTTTGTGTCGTTATTACTCTGGGTATACTCTTAACAAATGATTTTATTTGTTTTCTCCGCAGTCGTTATTGAAACATTTGTGGCCAAGCAGTTAGTTATATGTAGTCAATCGATTGACACATTTGACGATTACAAGAACAATTTGAACAAGAACTTACATTGTTCTTATGTTGATTTATAGCCGAGTCGTTGTATTAGGCAATAGAATGCACACGTGAGTCAGTTAAGGCTACTAAATCATTATAATTCATGTAAATCCATTTTAAGTAGCTGTTGGGCTATTTTTAAATGATTTTTTTACCAAATGCTAAAATGCGTGGAATGTATATGTACAGTTGAAAGCCGACATAAAAATATAACACGCTTTGAAATTGGTTGCCAATTTTCTAAATCAATTTTTTCTTAATTAAAGCAAGTCCTAACATAGTCCCTAGCGGCACTCCACCACTAAATCCTCAATCCTCTACCCATACTTCAGCCAAGCTACTACAAAACATCTAATAAACTTAAAATCTATCGTGCACCTTCATCTTTAGCATAACTTTCGGCACGCACATAATATTATTGATAGTTATGACGCTCTACGCTGTATCAGAGTCATTCATTAGCTTTATTACCTTCCAAGGCGTGGGCTTGAAGACATCGCGGTACAATGCGACCTGTTATTTATTATTATTGTTTAAGTTTAATTGTTAATCATAGTGTTTAACGTTGCTTAAGTGCTATTATGGTTTTTAGGCGTGTTAACTGAAGGTGGAGTTAGAGAGTTTTGTAACATTTTTTTTTTATCAAGTTGTAGAATCTTTTTTTAATAATAAGGTTAATAAGTATTATTGATGGTCGGCATTACCGTTGTGGGTGAGGTATATTGCAGTTCAAGTTAAATTTTGTTTAATGATATTTTATTTGGTACTTTACAATAGGTAATTCGCTTTTTTTTACATATAGTAAAATCTTAAGAATAGTCTGATGTTCTCACCTGTATCCTATAATCATGTAAAAATACAGACCTCTCTGTGTGAGATAATGGGTTATAAAATGATGTAATCAATCGCACAGGCCCAGTGCAGGTTGATATGAAATATTTTAGGATGTCTAATACCAAGAAATTAATGTTTTTCCTTTAAAATATACTTCTTCACTTTGTTATTTGAAAAATACAAAAACGTGATTTCTCTCGTGAATCATGGAAATTGCGTGTGTGCCAGATCACAACCTCAAAATCCTACCAAATAACATGATCACAGAAGAATTTATTTCTCAATAACGCTCAAATCCCTTCATGTAACTAACACATAACCAGTACATAAGGTTTCATCACCTAACGCAGTAGCGACTCTAAAACAAGTCATTTCCATCGCCTTTTATTAAATCGTAAACACATTTGACGGGCGTTTTACTTTTTTCAATAAAGTGTTTATTGGCTTTCCACTTTATTGCAGCTGTAACGTTAGATTTTGAGTATATGGTACCGTTTGACGGTGGTTTAACGATGGCGGGACCTGAACCAATAGTTTGGTCGCTTTTATTGAACAAAGTTGACGAAACGTTTAAATTTACTTTGGATGTAGATGATGAAATCAATTTCACTTGATTATTTGTTAAATTAATGATATTTTATATTTTTTTTACTCCAGCATAATGCTAGGAAAGAGACTTTAATTTGTGATGTAATTCGTTGTAGAAATATTATTTGTTGATAATAATGATTCCACTTGTCTAATGCCCAGCATCTGAATAATAATATCCCAGTTAATTCTCAGTAGCTACTGCTTCAATATTTTAATTATGTCTCAGTTAAACGTCACCACTTCATGTCATCTGTTTACTTGAAACGAATTAGTTTCTGCTACTGTTCTTTTAAATTAAGATTAATTATAGTAATTTCCGGTGTATTGTTGATTGCTTACCATCGTTATGGGATTATATTATTTTCAATTCATCCTTAGTTTAATTCAAATCGATAAAAGTACTAAATGCTATATAATATGCTTTGTCGCCCCATATTGAAGCAATAAACTCGCGTGGTCAGTAAATTTTGTAATCGAGTTAGAGTTAAACTCGATTACAAAATTTACTGACCACATCTCATCACGAAATTCATTAGCAATAAACTTTGTATCACGCATAATCAAATCAGAGATGGGGTACTTCCACCAGTGTGCAGTGACTCATTCTAAATGTCATGAATACGGGGAAATTTGATGGGTAACTGTTTAAAAATGAATGGGTAGATATGATTTTTATTGAGTTTTTGATTGTCAATTTCTGTTGAAGGTTTTGGGTGTCGTGTGTCAGAAGTGGGAATACCTAGGTTTTGATGAATAATTTAGGCGTTTTGTTTATGTATTTTGGTGCTTCTGCGGTTTTTTCTTTTAATAATTGTTTGTGTGTAATGAACTTTAGTCCAGTCATATTTTGTTAAGACCATGTGAAACTTTCATAACCTTATTTTTCGAAATGACTGAACGGATTACAATGAGACTTCCTAAATTTTTGTTTCTATGAAAAATTCTGTCTAATTTAGCTGTTACACTTTTTTTTGGGCGATGTTCTCTGCTAACTTTTTAAACCTATGTGTCTTACTTTCATGTACGATGTATCTCTTAACTTTACAATCTTCATTTATGTATGCGTCATCCGTCTAGGTATTTATTTGTAATGAATTCACCAACACACACTGGAAACACACGGCGCACTTCTTTGCTTTATTGATTATGTTATTGGTTCATGTTGAAAGTCTTGTCCAATATCTTGCCCTATAACGAGTTGGTCTCTAGATTGACTGAATTAGATGCTTGCATACCAAACTTTACGGCTATCATATTATTTCGATTGACAAGATCGCGTCTCAGGTTTATTGCTGTTAAATCAGCTTACTTTATGGCGCAGCAGCTGCGATGGTTAATGATTCTTTTGTCTAGAATTAACTATGCCTAGTATTTATAGAGATAAAAATTAGTCTCGATCAAAACGTTTACAGTTATTTCAATTTAGATCTTTTGTATTTTAACGTTATCTTGTTTTAAATTGTTTGTCATCAGTAAGATTAATTTCTGAATATACACACATCAAAAGTGTCTAGGGATCAAGCATTTTTATGCGGATTTCTTGAGATTGAGATGTGGCTTTGTAATAAATTTATGATTTTATAAATTTATATGGATCCTTTTTGGTGCATTTCATAATTTGAATCAGGAACTGTGAATCAAATTCGAGTAAAAGATGAAAATCAGCTGTCAATATTTTCCCTATAAAAACATACAACGCATTGAAGACATTATTAGTGCTACTGTTTCCCTACTACTGATTAAAACCAACGTTATTATGGAGCGGCGACGTCATTTAAGCAGGGAAGAAATGCTCAGAGCCGTGGGAATGATAGAAGCTGGTTCCCGGCAACGTACTGTGGCTTTAGCTCTGAATACAAGTCAGAGTGTTATCAGTCGACTTTGGACACGTTACCGAAGCACTGGTACCGTGGCTGAGCGCCATGGAGGACGGAATCGCTGCACCACACGGAGACAAGACCGATACATTCAAATCTTAACTCGAAGAGCTCCAACAATAACCGCCATGATGTTAGCCGTGAGGCTTCATCACTCTTCAGGGAACTTAATTAGCGACCAAACAGTCAGAAACCGCTTGCATGAAGTGAACCTTCATTCCCGAAGACCGCTACGGGTACCACCTATAGCAATGCACAATCGTAGGATTCGATATCAATGGGCTCTTGAACACAGAAATTGGGCAGAAGAACAATGGCGTTTCGTGTGCTTTTCTGATGAGTCTCGTTTCGGTATGAGACCGGATACAAGACGTATACGACACTGGAGAACCCCTGGACGCCAACAGCGATTAAAATCCTGCCAGGAAGTCCATCCTTATAGTGGTGGAACCATCATGGTATGGGCGGGTATTTGGATCGGCGGAAGAACTGAGTTGATTTGGATCAGAGGCAACCTCAACGCTCAAATTTATGCTGAGACGATTGTATCAGACGTCATCGTTCCTCTACAAGTGCAAATCGGTCCCTTATTTCAGTTAATGCATGATAATGCACGACCGCACACCGCAAGAGTTGTAAGACAGACTCTCGCCGCAGCTAACATCAATGTCCTGCCCTGGCCTGCTCAGTCGCCAGACTTGAATCCGATTGAGCATGCATGGGATGCTACAGAGAAGAGCTCTGCCGAATATGGAGGGTATCCAGTCGCAAGAAGACCTTTTTTTGTTGTTGCAACGAACATGGGCGGCCATTCCACAGCGTGATTTGGATGAACTCATTTTGAGTATGCCAAACCGATATTCTTGTGTTGTTAGTGTTCGCGGTAGAAACACGGATTATTAATTGTTTAAGTTACCCAATAAAATTTTAAAGAAAACTGTTATTTCAGTCTTTTTTTCGAACTTTTGTGTTAGTGGTTCAAATGTCAAAAATCCCTTTATTAGGAAAATGGCAAATTTCTTTATTAATGCAAAGGTGACTTGGTTTATCGTTACTGTGACAAACGAAAACACTTTATTTGATGAATCCTTAAAGAAAATTTTAATTAATATCAATCAGGAGAAAAGTTATTGCAAAAATATATGTTGATCCCTAGACACTTTTGATGTGTGTACATTCAACTTGAATTTTTAGTGTAATATGAATTCCTCATTGCATTTTTTAGTCATTGTCAATTTTCATCATCGTGATTACAGATCACGTTCATCATCATTTTGACACTGAAATATAAAGTAGATAGTGATACAGTTTTTTTTTTAATTATTAATTTAATGTAAACTTTTGGTATTTAGATACTAACTTCTAAAGAGAACAATAACATATAACGAATAGATATCTCGAGCTTAGAACATCAGAAACAAAACAACAGCTGACGATGTAAAATGATAATTAATCACTGCATTTTTCACAAAACCTTTCAAATACCACCTACATACAGATTTTTTCTAACGCAACATTTATTTATTACCCAAACGTGTCTACACGCGTTAACCAACTTAACACCTCACTTAACCACTTCGGACCTGAATTTATATAAAGAGTCAATAAAAATATTCTTAAGGTTTTTCTGTGAGTTAGTAGTGCAATAAAGGGATTTTTGTAAAAATATGCGATTTATCGTTTTTACATTTTTGGAAATTTTGATGTCCACTCAAGTGGACATCAGGATTAGAGTGTTGTATTAATACATATTTAATGAATAAATGTTTTGTTGTAATATTTTGAAGTAAGTAAGTAAAACTATACAATATTATTATAATATGTAGTTTATTTTTATTTAACATCTTACACTGTTCGGATTATTCTTGTTTTTGATGAAATATAATATATGCTGGGAAATGGTCGACAGCGTCATACTGGATTTCCCTTGCTGGTCTTATTTCTGTTCTGAAACGGTGTTGCTTTGATGTAACTGGTGAATTTACTGGACTGCTACCACCAGATGCGGGCTGTCCTCTTTTCTGCCAGGAATTGGGTGCCCCATGATTGTTAGAGCTTTTGCAACGCGCTGCCAAAAGTGCAACAAATCCAAAATGTCTGTACATGGTATATTACAGGTTTTGCAATCTTCTTGGTTCCAGCCAGCTATTGGTTAGTGCTAGGTCAATGGCTTGAAATGACATACGCAATGTCCATTTTTTGGATCTAATGAAGATTCGATACAAACTAATCAGATGATCAGTTTTATCTAAACCACCTATACCACTGTTATATAATTCCATAAGTTCAGGACGCGGTATAGTTACTGGTACGTATATTTTATTTCATCGCCGAATTTCACCTTGATTTCCTATTCCAACAAAATTTGAAGCAAGTACTACACCTTCCTTCTGCAAAGCTGTCATGCTCGCGAAGGAGGAGGCGGGCCGGGTGACGGAGAGGACAGCGTTCTCCCTTCACCCTAGCCGCAGTGGTAGACGCCCACGGCGACGGACGTCGCTAGACGATCTCCGGCCACCGTAGGCGTGGGAGTGCGGGCGGCGAGTAATGGGCGACTCGCTGTCCGATCGTAGATCATGCCCGTGTCGACGGCGCGTTGTGTTCCATGCGCGGGGCGCGCAAGAGTGTCAAATTATTTCATTTTTAGGCGTACTACTTGATCCGAGTCTAGATTCTACATCCTCTAAGTCTTTTTCGTCTACTATATCATCCTCCTCTCCAGAGTGATTACCTATCTCTCTTTTGCTTGGTAGCTTTATGTAACTACCCACACGAACATTTCTTTGTGGTATTTCCTGTACCATTTCATCGTCACTATCCGAAACTGTTCTTTTTTCTAATAAATTGAGTAAATTATCCACATCTTGACTTTTAGATATATCAAAACCTAAAAAAGCATAAAAATAACATGTAAAATTCAATACAAAGTGTTATTGTAAATACGTTTGGTTTACAACGATTGTGACCCCATGTCCACTGAAATGGACATCGACTTTATCTTCAAAATTATGAAAACAACCGCATATTTAGTATTTTTTGTAAATGAATATCTTAGCAAATATGATCACTATGCAGCATAAAAAATATCTAAACAATCGATCAAGTCGTTTTGGAGTAAATAAAATAACACTAAAGACTTACTCGCATTGCGCGTGGCCATGGCGAACGTCAACACTTGACTAATCATTTCATCCTACCTACAATAAATCCTTTGGTGTTTTGTTTATCATAACGTTTCTAGGTAAGTGGTCGGTCCAATCAAATGTTTACACTAGCGATTTTATTAACCTACCTCATATTTCACGCCATAATAAATCGTGTCCATTGAAATGGACGCTGGGTCTGAAGGGGTTAAATCAAAGTAAAATAACCTTTAAAGACATGAAAATAGAAATGAAGAACAGTGCATAGAAATTTGTGACGTTTCAACATCGGACGAAAGTCAACAATTACCTTCCTGTTGTGATAACGGTATCCAGGCTAATTACCGGTAAAGTGTTACAGTTAACAGATTTTTTTGTTGTTGCTGTCAAAATTCTGTAACAAATTGTTCTTTTTAGGGTTCCGTACGTCCGAATACAAAAACGGAACCCTTATAGGATCACTCGTGTGTCCGTCTGTCTGTCGCTTACAGTCAATTATCTCCGAATCTACTAGACCGATTGGGTTGTAATTTGGTACACATATCAATTCCTGTAACCCAAGCACAGAGGTGTGACGTGAATAGATGAAATCTGTATGTGGGAGGTAATTTTTGGGGGGGAAGGGGAATATGAAAAAAAAAGTTTTGAAAACTGCATCCTGTGACATATCAAATGAAATGTCTTGTTGAGACAATCTTAAATGTATTTTTTTGTAATTTTAAAATAAATAGTTTCCAAGTTATTCAAGAAAATAGACGAAATTTGACCATTCCCCCTCCCCTCTTATCTCCGAAACTACTGAACCTAAAATTTTGAAAAAAATACAGAAATTAGTTTTATACTTATAGATTATAGGAAAACCTATAAGAAGTCCATATCTGTATATGGGAGGTAATTTTTGGGGGGGGAAGGGGAAAATTAAAAAAAATATATTTGAAAACTGCATCGTGTGACATATCAAATGAAAGGTATTGTTGAGACAAACTTAAAAGTATTTTTTTTGTAATTTTAAAATAAATGGTTTCCAAGTTATTAAAAAAAAATAGACGAAGCGTGACCATTCCCCCCCCCCTTATCTCCGAAACAACTTAACCTAAAATTTTGAAAAAAATACAGGAATTAGTTTTCTACTTATAGATTATAGGATAACCTATAAGAAGTCCATATCTGTATATGGGAGGTAATTTTTGGGGGGGGGAAGGGGAAAATTTAAAAAAAATATTTGAAAAGTGCATCGTGTGACATATCAAATGAAAGGTATTGTTGAGACAAACTTAATAGTATTTTTTTTTTTGTAATTTTAAAATAAATGGTTTCCAAGTTATTCAAAAAAAAATAGACGAAGCTGGACCATTCCCCCCCCTCATCTTCGAAACTACTGAACTTAAAATTTTGAAAAAAATACAGGAGTTAGTTTTCTACTTATAGATTATAGGATAACCTATAAGAAGTCCATATCTGTATATGGGAGGTAATTTTTGGGGGGGAAGGGGAAAATTAAAAAACAAATTTGAAAACTGCATCGTGTGACATATCAAATGAAAGGTCTTGTTGAGACAATCTTAAATATAATTTTTGTAATTTTAAAATAAATAGTTTCCAAGTTATTCAAGAAAATAGACGAATTTTGACCATCCCCCCCCCCCCTTATCTCTGAAACTACTGATCCTATTTTTTTTTTAAATACAGAAATTAGTTGTCTACTTATAGATTATAGGAAAACCTATAAGAAGTCTATGATATTAAAATAACATGGTAAATCACTCAATATTGTGCGTACCAATTTGGGTCAGATTAAAAAAAAAAACGTGATAGGTAACATCGTACGGAACCCTCTTCACGCGAGTCCAACTCGCACTTGGCCGGTTTTTTGTTTTAAAAAGTCATTTGTATAATTGACTTTTTAACAAATTATTGACGACTTGACAGAAAAAACGAGTCAGTTCGATATGATTCTATTAATATTTTTTATTATAGATTGATTAGATTTCAAATTAAATTATTATACAAAATTTAATACGTTTAGCTGAACCAAATTAGTGATTGAATATAAAATTGACATAAATCATGACGATTTGACAAAAGTTAGGTAATTGAATTTGTTGCTATAATTTATTGCTTTTAGACATCAAACTAATTTATTACATTGATGACACTAATTTATTAATTGAATTTGACGTTGTTATAATATATGACATTATTAATTTGATTTGACATACTTGTATTAAGAAGTCAAAATGCTGTGTCGCTTTTCAAAATGAAATAATTTGACAGTTCGTTTATACAATAATTTAGTTAACGATGTTGCGTGTTAATAATTTCGAATGGTTTATGGTTGCTAACATTTTTATTACAAAATATTTTCATTATAAAAAATCTTTACAACCTCATTATTTACTAGGCTTTTAATTTATAGTCAAGGGGGATTTATGGGGATTTGTTAGTATTAGCAGAATAAATTATGTAACATATTCAATTTAGGCAAATGATTTCGATGCTCTCAAAAATTTAGGTTGTATAAGTCAGTTTTGTATAATGTGACTCCTAAACTATTAAACTGATTTTGTTGGAAGGTAAAATTTAGTTTGCAAAGTTTTTTCTAAGCCTTAGCATCATACCTGTGATCCCTGAATGGATGGGCAGAAGATCTTCTTTTTGTACGCCCTCATTTGGCCAGTTATGTTAAATCCCATGTTATGGATGGCGAGCCTATAATTACCAATCAGACACAAATCCAGACTCAGTGGCTGCTACTGAGAAATAAATAAAAGACATTTCATGAAAATTAAAGGCTATTGACAGTTTGTATGAAACATTTTACAGTCTCTCTTCTTGAGACTAGTTTCTAAGGAAGGATTAAACTGATCCTCACCAAATGTTTACATTCAAAGTGGCCATATTGAGTACTGAAAGCTAAGCCTGAGACTTAGCGGGTTTTCATTCAAAACTTCTTGCGGTCGCCTATTTCGCAAGTCAGTGAGAAAAATTCTCCGCTGGTTCCCTTTAATATGAAAAATCAACTTTGTAGTATATGGAAGTGGGTTCAGTTTTGATTGATTAACTGTAGTTGAAGTTTAAACTGATGTCTATTGGAAGGTTAATAGGCAAGTAGATACTTAAAGTATGTAAGCCCTTTCGGATACAACTACAACGCGACGCAACAATTCTCCCATACCTTACGACTTTAGTATCCAACTATCCATTGACGCGTGCCTTTGTACGAACCTCTATGGATTGGTAGCGCGACAGGCGCTTGGATACCAAAGTCGTAACGGTGCATCCACACCGCCGGTAAAATTTGTGAAGCAACAAAAGGCAACACGGCAATATTCGGTAACATTGATAACTTTTGTGGCTCCTTGTTACTATTTGTTGATTGTTACTTACCCGTGCATCCACACCGCAGTAACATCCGACAACAAAAAGTTACTAAGTGTTGCAGTGCTACTGTAAATCGAGTAACGTTGCTCGACAATCGGTAACATTGTTAGATAATGGGGGTAACATTGTTACCGAATGTTGAGCAACGTTACTCGATTTACAGTAACACGTCAACACTTAATAACATTAAATAACATTTTGTTGGCTGATGTTACCGAGTAACATTTGGAAACGTTGAGCTACAAATGTTACCGGCGGTGTGGATGTACCGTAAGGTATCGGAGACTTGCGTCGCTTTGTGTACGGATAGGCTAAATGTTCACACATTTAATGCGCCGTCGTAATGTAAAGCGGTGTAAGTTTGTTTATTGAATTTATGAGGAATTTTTATGATTAAAGTACAGGTATTTACCTATATTTGTTAAGGCTAGCCTAACGGGAATGCAATTCGCATTCCCGTTAGGCTATGATTTACGTACAATGTACGAATAATGTAAGTATTCTAGTGTGAATGTATTGGTTATTGGTACATTAAATTCAACACACTCAAATAGCACAGTAAATAAGAAACCAAAACGAATATTTTGGGTATTTTATACCCTGTGAGAGGAAGTTGGCCTGTAATCTGCCACGCGAGCAGGCCCAATGCCGTGCGGGTTGGTAGATGTTTCGAATTTTTGGTTCTAGGACATGCCGGTTTTCTCATGATGTTAATGTACATCAAATTAATGTCGTAGGTATAAAAAATTTACTTTTGTAATCAATCAAATATCATAAATTCATTTCTATAATCTCAATATTGTGTTAATAATGTCGTGATTAAAATATTGAAGTAAAAAATTGTTAGTTTTGTCTCGAAATTGTAAATCAATTTCGAATTGTATTTTTTATAAAACATTGCTCCACACTAGGAATTTCTCCTGGATCGTAGGTGCGTTTACAAATATTTAAACTAACACACACAAACACCAAGACTAGGGGCCTTACCACGAGCTCTTAACGCGATCCAGGTTAGGCTGAAGAAAAGAGACAGAGCTATACAAGTCGCCTAGCGCCATCTCTTTCCCACATTAGGATATGGAACTGGATCGTATTAACAGTTCATGGTAGGCCACCAGGAACAACAACGTCTAGATCACACAAATATTTGCTCCAAGCGGGAATCGAACCCGCAACACGCAGCGCACCATTAAAATTGCTCAATTTTCGCTCGTGACTGTATCAAAATCGTCAAAGCATTTCTCAAATATTTTCAGTTTAATGAACGTATTGTGAATGACACAAAGGGCTTACAGGAAGCTAGATACACAGTTACTAAGACTTCTAGGAACATATTCCTATGATCTTTTGGCTATATACAAAGGGATTCGCTTCGCCATTTTGTATCAAAATGAACGTGTGTTTCCTTACTGCGTTCGCGGAATTATGTGCACTATTGAAAGTTTCGGTGCGTAGAATATTTGATTTTACGGTGCGATTTGTGTAAGTTTATTGAAATAAAAGGTTCAACTTTGTTCTGTTATTTACCTAAAGGGATTCGCATAGCAAAAATCGGGTTGGAGAAATATGCGCTTTTTTTGCTGTGAAATTCCATTACGAATTAGAAAAAAGTTGAATTTATTGCAGCTTAAGAATAAAAACTACATAATTTTTAAAGAAAATGTGGACCTTGCACGATGAATTGCAAAGAAAATGATTAAATAAAATATTTTAATTAATTCCGGCAGAATTGCACTTAATCTACTTGTATTTTGGGTTACCTAGATAGTGGTGAAACGCCAACCTATCAATAAATTAAAAAAATGAAAAAAACCATTGTTTTTCATCAAATGTTTTTTCAGTCAAGGCTAACCTATGCTAACGAAAAATTAATTTCAATGCGTTTGAAAGCCATATTAGAAAGATATACAAAACTCTTTTAAGACGATTGTCAGTTCGGGCACGCCGCAATCGCGGCGGTAAGACCCTTCTTTGAGGAGTGGCTGGATAGGAGTCACGGCGTCCTGACCTACCGCGTGACGCAGGTCCTCACCGGACACGGAAGTTTCGGGAGGTACCTGTGTCTAAGGAGAAAGGAGGAAACGCCTGGGTGTCACCACTGCGAAGATCGCCCGGAGGACACAGTAGAGCATACGGTGCAAGACTGCCCCGCTTGGGCAGAGCACCGACGTGTCCTCACGGCGGCGATAGGCGGAGACCTCTCGCGCCCGGCATTGGTTGCGGCCATGCTGCGGGGCGAGACGGAGTGGGAAGCGGTCGCCTCCTTCTGCGAAGCAGTAATCCTCGCGAAGGAGGAGGCGGGCCGCGTGAGGGAGAGGACAATGTCCTCCCTCCGCCCCACTCGCGGTGGTTGGCGCCCACGGCGACGGACGTCGCAAGACGATCTCCGGCCACCGTAGGCGCGGGCATGCGGGCGGCGAGTAAAGGGCAACTCGCAGCCCGACCATGGACCATGCCCGGGTCGACGGCGCGTTGTGTTCCACGCGCGCCTCAAAGAGCGTCAGCATAATGACGGAGCCCCCTCTCTAGAGGGCCAAAGCCTGCCGGGGTCGCGGGACTTATCTCATCACCGTGACCCCGAAACATAAAGGGCTATTGAAGGACACCGTGGATTTTAGTCAGTACAAGTCTGACAGTCCCTCCCGCCCTGCCCGGGGTGGGAGGACTCATTTGATGATTTTACTACGTTGTCAGTTGTTTAAGCCGCCAGTCTTCCCATTTACCAGATAAAAATTCCAAAAATTTTAATCGGTTACAAAAATCCTCTTTTCATAATATTCAAAAATGTCGCAGTGTAACTAATGCCTATTACGATTGAGACAGGAACTCTATTAAGACTTGGGGAAGCGTGAAATCGGTATTACCTGCCAGGCGTTGATTGTTATAGCAAACAGTGGCGTAGCGTGCCTTGGCGGGGCCCCGTATAAAAATTTGTTTAGGGGCCCTTAGATAGGGTAAAGATTTACCACTCAAGAAAAAAAAATGCATTTCAATGCGTATCTACGCCGAAATATAAACAAAAAATTAACAAAGATCATCAAAAAAATTCAAGATGCGACTTATCAGTCCAGAGATCGGAATTAGATAGAGTTATTTTAATAGTTGCATCGAAATGTTGATATTAATATGGATCTTCCCAGGATTTCAAATAGACAATGTCGTGCTTAAAACAGTATTACATATAAATAATAATAATAAGAACACCAGAGATAGATTAGAAAATAAATTGTGTAAAAGTAAATATCTTTTTTATTTAATAAATCATTAAGTTTTTATTAATTTTTGTTTACGCATGTTGGGGGCCCCTGTGGCTCGGGGGCTCTGTATAATTAATACGGCAGATACGGCGGTAGCTACGCCCCTGATAGCAAAGTGCATATTGCCAGTGAGTTGGTAGTGAGAATTATGTGAGTGGGGTAGTCTTTATCGAGTTTGTCGGGTTGTTAGGTTATATAAAAGGGGAAATATATTTAAGTAACTTCAAAAAGGAGGATGTTAAAAAATAAACCGATTACATGGATTACTCTGAGGCTTCTCGTCCGATTTGTGTGATTCTTTTCTTGTTCGATGCAGTAACACCTGTCATTCGGTCCCATAAAATAATCATTCAGTTTGATCCAGTAGTGTTTACTTTATGTGCATTTTTCGCTTATTTACACAATAATGGACGACTTTACGTTGACGTTTTTACAGGTGCTACGGATTACAAAATTCTAGTGCACACAGACTTTGAATTTAAGGCGCGGACTGACTACGATTACTACGTCACCACTATGGAGCGTCAATAAGATTGAAAATTGAAAATGATATTTGTGTTGAAATGTGACGTAAGCTGCGAATGGGCATTTATTTTACTGCTTTTCTTTAGATTATTTAAAATATAGACATAAAATGAAATAATGGTTTGGTTAAAGTTTAAAAAAAATGGAAAACCTACTAAATTCTTAAAAAAAAAACTGTTGTTATCGCTGGAAATACAGTGATCTTCGACGTCAAAGTTTATTTTTGTGCTACAACTTCCCAATTTTTTATTGGGAATATCAAACTATTATTTATTATTCTGTCCGGTTTAAATTCTTCTTTATACCCTTCTCTGTTCACTGTATTTTTCGCGTTACTTATTTTTATTACATTACGTCATACTCGACGTTCTAACAAACCAATTTTTGGGAATATTGAGATAACACCGCACCTTAAACTAAAAATTCCCAGGTCGCGGTCGGCTAAATTGTTTTATTGAATTTGTTTTGTTTAGTTGATTTCAGCAGATTTTCGGTGTTCTGTGCTTGCATTTCTTCTCCATAGATTTGCAGAGTCACCGAAACCGCGACCAATCCAATCTCATTCAGTTTAACTGCAATAAATGGTTTGAGTTTGCATTAACTTTTCAAGTTCCAGTTTTTTGGACGCGGGACTGTCTCATCAGATTACCGTGACCCTAGAACGTAAACAGCTATTGAAGGATCACCTTGGCTTCAGTCAGTACAAGTCTGACAGTCCCTTCCACCTCTTCCTGGGCGGGGGGACTCATTTGACGATTTTTACTACGATAAAAAATTTAATTTTTTGCATATTTTCATCCAAATGGGCTACTATTTATTTCATCAATAAATATTTAACAATTTAGCAGTTCCATTCTGCTATCAAACAAAATGTTGCAATCAAAATGCACTCTCTAGCTTTAACAATTTAAAATAAATTTTCCATTGACAATGTTAAAAGTGCCATCGAATAAACACGGAGAGTGTGCAAGCGCCGCGATTTATGATAATTCCTGTGTTGTCGCTTACCCCAAGTGGCTATTTAAGTCAAGAAGTGTCGGTTACGTTACAAGTCACAAGTTGGATGGCTTGCTTGCCTATTTGTGATAAAAAAGTTTTTTTAAAAAAATGTAACCGACTTCTAAAAAAAAACAACCACTAAAAAGGGTAAAATAACCTACCAAAAAACTTTTTTTCGGAAGTCGGTGGCTTTGCTTTTTTATTTCATTGATTTTTTTGCCACCGACTTCCGAAAAAAAGTTTTTTGGTAGGTTATTTTATCCTTTTTAGTGGTTGTTTTTTTTTAGAAGTCGGTTACATTTTTTTTAAAAAACTTTTTTATTTTACCCTTTTTAGTTTAAATATTCAACCGAAATTCTTGTCAAAAACATAATTTTCTTAGTTATGCACTAGAATTTTATTATTCTTAGCACTGATTATAACATCGCCCATGTACACAATAAGCAAGAACACCAAATTATATGAATTTTTTTTGGGACCTAATGGCAGGTATACTGCATCGAACACTAACCCATATGGGTCATTAGTATAAATGAATTAAGTCCAAATACAAGATAGCTGCTGTAAACCGTTGAGGAGTTCCCAGAACTGTTCTTCGTCTTCATCATCAGAACCCTAATGACAGTTACAACCCATCTAGGTGTAAAGTTCTAATCAATATAAATGAATTAAGTCCAAACACAAGGTAGCTACTATAAACCGTTGAGGAATTCCCTGAACTGTCCTTCGTCTTCATCATCAGACCCCTAATAACAGTTACAACTCATCTAGGTGTAAAGTTCTTATCAATACAAATTAATCAAGCTCAAACACAAGGTAGCTGCTGTGAATCGTTGAGGAGTTCCCTCGACTGTCTCTCGGCTCCATCATCAGATATACTCCAGACCTTTATTAAATTATAGTGCTTTGAAATACTTAATGAAAAAAGTAATTTACTAAAAACAGTCGACGCCTACTTACTGTTAAGGAGTTGTTGAACCTTCCATCATCAGCTCAGCTACATGAGATGATGATTACTATACGCAAGTACTTAAATTACTTCATAATATTTGCGAAAAACGATGTGTGGGCCTATAAAATTTGAGGGTTGCCCTCGATTTCTCCAGGATCCAATCATCAGATATTGAAATGGTGACAATGGGACCACACGGGAAGCACCAGCTTTCAAATAAAAAAAGAATCATCAAAATCGGTTCACCCAGTCGCAAGTTATGAGGTAACAAACATAAAAAAAAAAAATACAGTCGAATTGATAACCTCCTCCTTTTTGAAGTCGGTTAAAAAGGTGTGTTTTCGACTTTCGATTTAATGTTTGTGGTTTTTGCTTTGCATTTTATTTCAAGGGTTTAAAGCAGGTATGTGCGAGTACTCTTTTTAACTGATTTCAAAGTGGAGTAGGTTTTCAATTCGGTCAGTATTTATTTTGTGTACCTATCTGCACCGATTTTTCCGAGGTTTTTGGGCCAATTTATCTGATTCCGATGTGTGGTGCCGTTGCTCTACAATTTTCGATACAATTAACCTACAAGTATTATTTGAAATCTTTAAAGACTGGTATCATAAAAAAATCTTCTAACTTTTCTCTTATTTAGCACTTATTTAATGAGTCTCTGTTAAAAAAAAAAAACAAACTGTTTATTTCCAAATATGCATCATACAACTGTCATATGCAATAACGCTCAATCTTATTGAGGCATGATTATGTGCGCTATCGGATAATATTAATTAAGGTTACTCGCTCCCAAGTCATTGTCAGGTAGTGGGCCCACCCGTATGCCTCTCCCCTCTTTTATACATTTCAATAGTGTAATAGTATTTCAGGATATTTTTCACCTGTTTAGATTTTTTATTTTCTAATTTTTTGGCTAACTCTTTAGGCAAATAATTAAGAATTTCTGGAAGAGCATACGACCAAACCCTTTTACCATATTCATTATTTACTCTTGGCAGTTTATATAGAGGCAAGTATGACAGGTTGCGGACAAAGTTAGGTCTACTAGTTTTCTGTAACTTACTCATGTATTGTTCACAATAGTCAGAGGCAACAGCTAATTTCACTTTGTCGAATAAAGTTAAGTTAGGCAAAGGCTTAACTTACGTTCAAAAAATGTCACTTAAACCAATCAAACTTTCTTTCACGAAAAGCTCCAAATGCGACAAGGTTCTTTTACTGATAAGCAGTCTTCACACGGTCATTATCAATATTTGCTTTCAAAGATTTTTGAGTAATTGCCTTACCTTACATAGTTAGCGGTGTGTGTGAACATGATTTTACTAGTAGGGATGTGCATTCCTTGCATACTTGCATAAGTATCGATACTTTGGATCGATGATTGCAACTGTTCGATACGAGTTTAGGATCGTTTGTTGGCACTTTGGCATAAAAGGCAATAGGCCTATATTTACCAGTAGATTAAAGAACAAAACTATGCAATGATCCAAGTCTCTAAATATCGAATCAAAGTTTGTAAAAAAAAACATTGTTTTGTGTTCTATCTGCGTTCTTTTATTAAATTTTCAGATCATGTGTGATTTATGCCTATTTGGTATGACACGATCAATTTATTCCGATACCCATATTTTTGTATCGATCCTAGCTTTGTATCGTATTTGTCTGTTATTATAAAGTGTGTGGGCCCGTGTTTCACCTAGTTTCTATCCCTGGGTAAAACACGGGGATTGAAGAGTCCGTACTCCAACTGTTACTTTCGGACTCTATACTAATCAACTGTATCGATATAATATATTGTAGTATTGAGTCATAATGAATATCGATATTGTAAAGTATCGGATCGGACAGAGCATCACTAACTTAGCGGTATGTTCGGAAACTTGTATTTTACTTTGACGTTTCCAAAGATACCGCTAATACAGTTTTATGACGTTAAATATTTAATATTTTGAGTAAATGTTGTTCGAGAAAAGTTTTGGTTGCATGGATATTATGTTATCAGTATATTGTAGAAATGTATTTTCTCAAGAAAAGTTGTTCTAGAGTCTTTTTTCTATATCGAAAACGCTACAACAAATACCCAACTTTGTCATCCAGTGCGGATATGGAAAGCTGTCTAATATAATACCTAAGTGATTCTCCTGAGACTTTTGACAATCCCATCTCCGTAATCTGCTTTAATGTTTCAAGAGCACAGATCTCGCATCTCCTGTCGGTAATGAGTGGATTATGCCCCGATCTCTCGGACAGCCACACTTTTATTTTTATTTTTAACTAGCTTCCGCCCGCGACTCCGTCCGCGCGGATGTCGGTCTTCGCGTGGATGGTTTATTTCTCCATTTTGAGTAACTCTGACAATGACATCTTATAAAAATCTATTGGACCCAAATACGGCTAAGCCTATAATAATCAAGGAGATCTATTGAGCTACTGCTGTTGAACTCGCGTTCTGTAGTATTTTTTTCATAGTAATTCCGACCTTGTATTTACACATAACTGATCGGAACAGTAATCAAAAAGGTCGCGCTGAAAAGCACGGTTTGAAATTACACGCATACAATATTAATTCCACGGACGACCGCTCGCCACACTGGACACGTCCGCTCGCATCAAAATTCAGAATTTATATGGATCGCGCGGCGCGGAACGCGGCTCCTTATATAGGAGTCGGGGAGGCATGGCCCGCGTGTGCCGCAAACGGTTCAAGCCAAATCCGACTTTCGGCGCTACAGGTTACGGTGCTGAATCCACTGCGGGTAATGCAACGTGTGTTCGCGGTTCTACAGAACAACGTCTATGAATAAAACTGAAAAATAAGATTTTTAAGGAATGTTAGTCACCGTTGCCGGCACGAAGAGAAGTTCGGTTTCTTGACAAATATTTATTGTCCACAACGTACAAATTATTTATACAAAATAGGACAACTCCCGACCACCTTTTCCCAGGGCGGATGAAGGCAGGGGTTTTTGGCCCTCTAAACCAAAAATAACAGAATGGAATGACTGTTTAACTTTATGATAAAACTTAGTAGCCGAGTCTTGTGTAGCTATTCCAATTAGGACGTAGCCCGCAAGTGCACTGCTAGTCAAGTCACACAGAAAAATAATAAAGTCGCGGTAGTCATTAACTCTCGGAGAATCTTAACACCGCGATTCAGAAATGCGCGTCATAGGCACAACGCCATCTAGTAGTGAGTGGTGGTCTAAAGGGGAGGCCTATGTTCAGCAGTGGACGTCCTATGGCTGAGATGATGATGATGATGACGTATTTTTCCAGGATAAAAAGTATCCTATTTTATGCCCAGGATAATAAGGTATAATTATACCAAGTTTCATCGAAATCGAACCGTTAGTTTTCACGTGATGCCTGCACATACAGACAGACAGACAGACAAAAATTTTTTTAATCACATATTTGGGTTTGGTATCAATCCAGCAACACACCCCGCTATTTATTTTTTCAATATTTTCAATGTACAGAATTGACCCTTCTACAGATTTATTATAAGTATAGATGTGGTAAAATCATCAAATGATTCCTTCCACCCAGGGCAGGGCGGGAGGGACTGTCAGACTTGTACTGACTAAAATCCACGGTGTCCTTCAATAGCCCTTTATGTTCCGGGGTCACGGTAATGAGATGTCCCGCGACCCCGGCTGGCTTAGGCCCTCTAGAGCGCCCCGTCATCATGCTGACACTCCTTGAGCCTCCCGTCGACCCGAGCATGGTTCATGGTCGGACAACGAGTCGCCCATTGCTCGCCGCCCGCATGCCGCATACGGTGGCCGGAGATCATCTGCCGACGTCCGACGCCGTGGGCGTCTACCACTGCGGCTGGGGTGGTAGTCACGCGGCCCGCCTCCTCCTTCGCATGACTGCTTCGCAGAAGGAGGCGACCGCTTCCCACTCCGTCTCGCCCCGCAGAATGGTCTCGACCAATGCCGGGCGCGAGAGGTCTCCGCCTATCGCCGCCGAGAGGATACGGCGGTGCTCTGCCCAAGCGGAGCAGTCCTGCACCGTATGCTCCACCGTGTCCTCCGGGCGAACCTCGCAGTGGTGACACCCAGCCAGGCGTTTCTTCCTTCCTTATCAGACACAGGTACCTCCCGAAACTTCCGTGTCCAGTGAGGACCTGTGTCATGCGATAGGTCAGGACGGACGGACGTTTAGCGGCGTTGTACACTTTTTTGTAATGAGTAAAAAATCTTGAACTCGCGTCAGGATCACGTGACCCTGATCGAAAATTCGTAAGACGAAGAGGCAAACGATAGCTTGCATTTTAATCGTGCAACGTCATCTATCGAGTATACAAAACATTTGTGATTTGACACCTGTACGACACTAACAAGGTGTAACAAAATTCGTTAATTTCATATCTGTAGGTACCACTGCAGTTTTAAAATATAACACAGTAATAAAACCGGCACTACCGGAGTGCAACCCGTCGTTTTTAACCGACTTCAAAAAGGAGGAGGTTATCAATTCGACTGTATTTTTTTTTTTTTTATGTTTGTTACCTCATAACTTGCGACTGGGTGAACCGATTTTCATGATTCTTTTTTTATTTGAAATTTTATAGGCCCACACACCGTTTTTCGCAAATATTATGAAGTAATTTAAGTACTTGCGTATAGTAATCATCATCTCATGTAGCTGAGCTGATGATGGAAAGTTCAACAACTCCTTAACAGTAAGTAGGCGTCGACTGATTTAGTAAATTATTTTTTTATTAAGTATTTCAAAGCACTACAGTTTAATAAAGGTCTGAAGTATATCTGATGATGGAGCCGAGAGACAGTCGAGGGAACTCCTCAACGATTCACAGCAGCTACCTTGTGTTTGAGCTTGATTAATTTGTATTGATAAGAACTTTACACCTAGATGAGTTGTAACTGTTATTAGGGGTCTGATGACGAAGACGAAGGACAGTTCAGGGAATTCCTCAACGGTTTATAGTAGCTACCTTGTGTTTGGACTTAATTCATTTATATTGATTAGAACTTTACACCTAGATGGGTTGTAACTGTCATTAGGGTTCTGATGATGAAGACGAAGAACAGTTCAGTGAACTTCTCAACGGTTTACAGCAGCTATCTTGTATTTGGACTTAATTCATTTATACTAATGACCCATATGGGTTATTGTTCGATGCAGTATACCTGCCATTTGGTCCCAAAAAAATCATTTATTTTGGTGTTCTTGCTTATTGTGTACATGGGCGATGTTATAACCAGTGCTAAGGATAATAAAATTCTAGTGCATAGGTAAGAAAATTATGTTTTTGACAAGAATTTCGGTTGAATATTTAAACTAAAAAGGGTAAAATAAAAAAAGTTTTTTAAAAAAAATGTAACCGACTTCTAAAAAAAACAACCACTAAAAAGGGTAAAATAACCTACCAAAAAACTTTTTTTCGGAAGTCGGTGGCAAAAAAATCAATGAAATAAAAAAGCAAAGCCACCGACTTCCGAAAAAAAGTTTTTTGGTAGGTTATTTTACCCTTTTTTTTTATGAGATTAATTGCTGAAGTCCTAAGCCAGAACTTGCAAGCACAGGGGCTCCTATAACAGTGAAGGCAATTAAATAAATTTCAAAGGGTTCCTGCCTAAGTAAGCCTTAATACATATTTTGGGCCTTTACTATGCCCTAATTAGCTCCATTTAATTTTCCCCAAAATGCGGTTACCATTCTTATACAAGAACAATTTCAGGAATTTTAACGTAACCCCAATAAACGGCACTTTAAATCCCTTTCCCACCAACTATTTGTATTAAAAACGACCGGAAGGCACTTCGGAACGGTAAAAGCGGAAATGGATTGGTTGCTTGTGCGCTGGTAACACTATTAGTCAGTGTTGCCAGCCTTATAGGATGTTAGCACGCGATGTGTTGGTCTATATATTTTTTTTTAATTGAGAATTTAATATTGTAATAGGTTTAAATCACTTTTAAATGTGATTTTTGTTTGTTTTAGAGAATTTCATGCTGTGTTTGTAAATTGAGTCTGTAGAAAATTGTAGTGAATGTTTTTATGAATTTGGGGTATATACAAAACTACCGTTGTGGTCTCATGACATAATTTCTCTAGACGTTTGGTGACTTTGCCGCGTGTAGGGTGCCTAGAAAACTGTTAATCGTTTTCAAAGCTTCTACATTTTCTACAAATACTTCTAAACAGTATCAAATTCATTTTTCAATCATAAGGCTGCGGTTCGACTGAGGCGGAGCGAAGCATTTTCCGCGCGAAGCAGCTGGTTGGTGTGGACGTGTCTCGAGCGAGGCAAGTGACAGCGCTGCCGCGGTCGAGCGACCGAGCGCCCACAAGCCATCCAGTGTCGGCTTTTGTTCTGCTCTCGTGTATTGTTTCGTGCCTCGGTCGAAAAACAATAGACGCGTCCACACAGAGTGAGCAGCCTCGCTTGTCAGTTTCCTCGCGAGGCTGCGCGCTCTGTGTGGACGCACCTATTGGTGAATCGCGGCACAGCAGCTCGTCTCCGCTTTGCTCCGCTCCGCCTCAGTCGAACCGCAGCCTAAGTTGGTTTCAGCGAGTTTTCAAAGGACATTTCATCATAATTATCACGTCTCTTTACTGGTCACATGCCTACCATAGACTTGAAAAAGCACTCATAGATAGAATAATAATAATGTACACTTTAACTTTTAAAGTCGTTATTAAAATTATTACAGCTCTTTAACAATTTTCTTTTCTTTTTTTTGCTCCTTTTAGCGCTGTGCAGCATAAATTGTTTACGCAGACCAAACTGAATTTCAACCTTTCAACGTGAAATTCTCAGTATAAATTAATGTAAGAGCTTCCGTGTATCCACTTGACACAATTCCTAGGAATATTACTCCGTGTTCCTGCGGCGGACTAAAATTGGGTAGCGAATATTTTTGCTCTGTGGTAAATTGCATTTTTTTTTGCAGTGCAACTTAATTATCTGGCAAATATTCATCAAAACTGGGACACATCTGGTTAATTACGTAACTAGCTGGTTCCCGTGGTTTCACCTTCACTATTCGGTTCTTCTTGGCTGCAGCAAGATGTTTTGTAGCTTATAGTCATTCTCGATAAATACGCGTAGACTATCATAAAAATATTTTTCGATCCGGACCTTACAGTTCTTGAGATTACCGTGTTAAACAAAACAAACTCTTCAGCTAATTTGTTTAGAATTTGTAGGAACACAATACGCAAGGATGTGCCATAGAACGCCTGTCGTCCAAATAAATGAAATAATGACTTTCAGAAACCTTCCTATTAAGGAGGAACCTGCTAAACATTATTTGGACACTAGGTTTTTATCTGGGGCTTCGTAGGTATGTGTTAAGCCTCCTGCAGACACACGCGATTAATCGCGCGGGGCGACATGTCGCGGTCCATTCGAAGTATTTTTAGAGTGGAAATTAGCTTGGCTCGTTGTCGCAGCGCGATTAATCGCATGTGTCTGCAGGAGGCTTTAGTGTATTGATTTTTTCACAAGAAAAAGTTTGACCTCTAAAACACATCTTTTCACGATACCCGTTACTCTAACAAATGCTCATGAATTATAAAAAAAATAACCTCTGCGTTCCACTTACAACCGCAACTAACATGCTATACCTGAATTAACCCTCGCAATTAAAACCATAAGTACTAATTAGGCTTGAAACTCTTAATAAAAAAGAAAAAATACTAAAACTTCCTTAAGCACTATTGACCCCGCAATACAGGAATTATGACGTCACAAATCCTATCTAATAACATGGATGACGTAAACAACGTCCCCCTATTTAAACGTTGAATGTGCTTCCCTTCAGAGCATTGCACGTGCAACACTCAAGGTCCCACAACCCTTTACACATCCTCTCAAGCTTGCAATTAAAACGAAAAACACAGCGAAACAACGCCATACTTACTCAACAAGCCAGAAAGAGACAACACGCCTCATTTACCCAAGCACTTTTATTTCCACTTGCTCTTGAAAGGTCGTCGGCCAATCAACGGTCGTGGCGCGCCCGCCTCGCATTGGTCCGTTTGAATAGAGAATATTTTTTTCGAAAATGGAACAAAAGCGGAGGGTAGGTAATAGCGAGTTTTGTTTTATTCGAGTGGCATTTCGTATTTGAGTGGAGGACGCCACATGAAGCGGACGTCTCGACGCTTAATTACCTTATATTTTCACTATTGTTTCTTTAAGGACACTCGTACGTTAAGCTGGCTTTTCATTTTATGATGTTCAACATTGTTATTTTATTACAGGGAACTCGTTTAGTACTTGAGTGTGGGGCTTATTACAAAACAAGCAAATTAGCTGTGTTTATTTCTTGGTAACCACTATCCTGTGTTTGTCAGGAACTGGCTTCTTTCAAGTGTTTGTAGTCAAAGTACGGGATACATTTCATGTCTCTTTTCATGCATTGGTAAAGGAAAGGAGGTTGTTGGAATGTTAGTATGGATGGGACTTCCTGTTACAATTTTTTTTTTTGTTTTATCCGTCACTTGTTTTGCCCAAGAGGAGCTTAGATCTTTAAAAAACGAATACTTACACATTGGGTTAAAAAGTTCTAGTTCAGTTCATGGTATACCAGTGTTAATAAAAACATAAAAATATGAATAGCTCTTTAGGCATTGAAACGAAACAGAGTTTTGTAAGGATGGCTTCATTTTTGGTACTCCTTAGGGCAAAAACTACCTCAAAGATTTGAATATTTGGCACACAGCTGAAAGTTTATAATCATGAAAATTTTTACCCCGGTAGTAAAATCCTATCATCCTATAGGACAGTTACTGAATAATAACAACACGTGGGCTAAACGGCGTTTAACTGCTAATTAAATCAGATTGTAACAGCTTTTCTTTTTTTTTTTTGGGACAAACCCACCACGCTATTCCCAAACCACTGCAACTCCTGAAAGCCAGAATCAACAGTGGCAACCACCAGAAAAGCGCCGAGGCAATGAAGCTCGACGTGTCCCGGAGAATTAATTTAATTACCTGTCTTGGATCCTGCAACGAAATTAATCAGAAAATAAATAGTGAAGGAGTAACAGCCTTTTGTACAATTAAACTGCAATGAGATTTGCCTGCACAATATGTCATTCTAAAAGCTCTATTTTACGTAAAGGAATGTCGTCGATCCTAAATCTATTTTACTCGAAGCCCTAAAGGTCCTTTCCATTTCGTTTAGGTTTATATCTCGCTACAGTTTAACATTTCTATGGTGAAGTGGGCGCGTTTATAGCCAGTTATATCACATACGGAAATACCGGACAAGTTAAGGCTGAAATCGAATTTGTTGCTATCGAAACTGAAAGTTTTACAACATGTTTTTTATCATGTTGTAAAATAGGTTTTAAAATTGAAAAAAAAAGAACCGTTTTCATGTTCTAAAACTAGATTTTATTGAAGAATATATTAAATGAAGAAAGTGATGAAAAACAGCAAAAAAACAATCATAAAAAAATGTAATCTTAAGAAAAATATGACTACTTTAGTTTTTTTTTTTTTAATTTAGAGATTGATATTGTGGGTGCAACTAAGTTTTATTTTATTTTTTATCTGTATAATTAAATTCTCAATTGAACAGTCTTCGTTTCATTAGGATGGCATACGTAGTTCGGGAGATATTCGGGTTTATGTGACTGACCCGTTATTTTTGGAACCGAATGTAGTTCAGTATTATGTTATAGTTTTTAGAGAATCTCGACAACCACATGCTGAAAATTAACAAAAGCGTCACTTTTACATTGTTAACTTCATCAAATTATTCCATCTATAGTAAATACTTCTACTATTGTCACTAAACGTTTGTTTCACGAATTCGGTAATAGATTTGTAACCATTTCTAATCACAAATCCTCTCTTTCCAGGAACTTAGCAGCCCCACGCCCCCAACCAGCCCTCGGCAACACATCACTAGAAACATTCACATCCTTGCACAAAGAGAATTGCCACAGACTAGAGTTTCTCGTGGAGCGACAGAAACAGCTGTGTATGCTGTCTGATACTATGATAAAGGTAAGATTGTTATGATCATACTTTAATAATAACTAGGTATGATATGATAATAAGAGTGATATGTTCCTAGATATGATACGCTGCTAGGTATGATATTATATCATGGCATCATCATCACGTATGCTATGTTACTAGGTATGATACTTAACTACAAACGTTCACATAACTGCAAAAAGAAAAGTATCACAGACTAGAGTTCCTCTTGGAGCTAAAGAAATTACAGCGTTTGCTGTCTGATACTATGATAAAGGTAAGATTGTAATGATCATACTATGATAGTAATAATTAGGTGTGATAAGATACCAGGTGTGATGAAATCCTAAATGGGATACGTTATCAGTATGATGTGCCACTGTGTATGATACTTGAATGAAAAAATTCACAACGCTTCACCATAAAAGGTGCTACTGACTAGAGTACTAAAGCAAAGGACAGAAATAACTGTGTATAAATGTAAAAATAATATTATTATAAAGAACATCCGCAGACGTAAAGTAGGTGATATGGGTTTTAAATTATAAATAACAAAAAAATGCGTTGTCAATAAACAAGTCATGATCGTAAATAAATTGCATCTGCAAGTCCGTGCATAAACAATGATTAGGTCCAATAGTTGTGTTATATTGTGTGGGCTAGCACCACGGAGGAGTTAGCGAATGGAGAGCTTAATCTTTTGTTAGAGAGATAAAATTCATGTTAACTGCGAGCCTTCTTAAGAAGAAGTGTAAGAAGAAATAATATACATTATTTCTAATACGATAAAGTTTTTTTTTAATACTGAGATGTTAACTTTATTGCGACATAAATTTGGAATCTATGGATAAAGATAACAGTAATTAAACCTACAAATAAACACTACTAAAAACAATACAATAATACATTAATTAAACCTAAATATTTACCAAATAAAAAAAAATACGATAAAGTTATTTCATTAAAATTTCATTAAAACTAGTTATGTCTAAGAAAAAAAACCGTCATCCATATCATAAGTAATTTACATGACCATCCCGTTGCACTTTGCGCTCACTTACGATTTAGCAATTTAAAAATCTCAACTATGAAACTTGCAGCAAAAGTTATAAGTATACCTATATCTAATCGAAATAGAATAAATAATCTGATAACAACTATATAACTTGTAATATAATCGTCAAGGAGCTCGTCTTTTCCATTTAAGAATAATGTGCAAGATTTGTGAACGCTCCATCAGTGTAATACTCCGTGCCACTCGCCTACGCTTGTCACTTGGTGTCGGAAAGTAAGTCAGTTCAATCCTGCCTGCATAAATAAATCGATTAGCTGGAGGTGCTCATACGTGAAAGGAGTATAAGGCTTGGTTGGATACTTCATTCTTGAAATTTTTGTTGTTTGATCCTTCCAGTTTTTTGTTAAGTACAAAAGGACAATAAAATAAACCTTTATGAAAGTAGCTGTACCCCGTTGTTTCAACCACACTGCTCCGCTCCTATCGGTTGTAGCGTGATGTTAAGTAGGGGAACAGTGTATAAGACGGGGACGCGAGGTATGATGGGAAATCACACACCTAAGGCAAACTTAACACAAAACTAACGTAGCACAAGCGCCAACAGGACGCCATTTGCATCTGGCAGCTTGTAAATGACGTCCTGATGGCGCTTGCTCTACGTTAGTGTTGTGTTAAGTATGCCTAAAGAGTGTATGTCCCCATTATACCTCGCGATTATTAACGTCCCCGTCTTATACACTGTTCCCCTTTATAGCCGAGTTTTTGAATTCGAAACAGTCGTTAACGAGATTAGCGCGTATAAACAAACGAGCAAACATACAAACTCTTAATATTAAGTATAGATACGTAAGAAATATGTTCCTTATGAATCTTTTAAAATATTTTGCAATTTGTTGTTACCTATAATGTTTTTTAATCCAAAATATTAGTTACTAGATTAAATCTGTACATAAGTTTACTGTACTTTTTAAGATAAAACTTTCCGCAGTGCATTTTGGACAGATTATTCTTGAGTATAATGATAGAGAGATAATGCGTAGTCTAGTTTTTGTAGTCCTCATTTAAAGCTTTAATTAAAAAGTAAGCTGGAACTATAAAATTAACAGGCAAATGTATTCAAAGTCATTGCGAAGAACGAATTAAAATCTTTAAGCTTATTTCATCCCGTTACATTAATTACCCGTTAAATAACAAACATATAAATAAAATTAAGGATGCAAGCAATAAAATATCTATAACAGTAAATAAAACTGGTTCACGATAAAATTAAATTGATTAAAATCCAACGTATAAGGACTCCTATAACAGATACGGAACGAACAACTTTATAAGCACTCGTAAAATCGTGTTGCTAAGACATAAAGGGACTGCTCCATTTATGCGGATATAATTGGTGATTTCGAAAGCACAATTATGTAGAGACATCACCAAATTATTGGAAGTTCGTTTTGAATAAAAGTATTGTAATGATCAGTTAGTACAGGATAATCATATACAAAATTAATTTATTAAAAATACTAACTTGGAAAATATTAAAGATTTTCTTTATATAGAAAAAAATTGAAATTCGCGACACAAGCCTTTAATGCCTATAATATTTGGACAATATTGTTCAAACAGTGACGGTCCTTGCCAACCTTATTTTTATCTATCAGAGAACTTAATAAAGGGTTGAATTTGATGAAGAAAAAGCAATAAGAAAACACATAAATAAATTTAATAATTTAATTACAGACAAAAAAATCTTAACTAAATCTGGAGATTTAGAGTAGTTTTAGGATTTGATTAAATTGAATTAAACGAATTACTACATTTTAATTACCTGAAAAGGAGAACCTTAACATTAATCAACATTAACATCACAGAACCACTGAAAGAGTCACCAACATACAAGATATAAAATAAACAAGTTCAAATTCAATAACAACTACTCCCTTTTTTTTAGCGTGATAAAATCATCAAATGAGTCCTCCCACCCAATCCAGGGCGGGGCGTGGGACTGTCAGACTTGTACTGACTAAAATCCACGGTGTCCTTCATTAGCCCTTTACGTTCCAGGGTCACGGTAATGGTATAAGTCCCGCGACCCCGTGTTGTACTTCCTAGCACGACCATGAACATATTTATTATAACTTTTGATGGTAATAAATTTCTTTTATTTTGTACTATTATATACCACTAATTAGAAATTTTGTACCTCTACATTACCGTAGATATGCAGGTCGTGCTAGGAAGGTTGCTTCCCAGCACGACCACGCTAAAATTCCAGCTGGCATTCAAGTTGAAGACACGGGAGCATGCCTTATAATTTATACCCTTATGTACTGCAATTTCATTACCGGTAAATAGTCGTAAAGTGTAAGAAAATCAAAATAAAAAAAATCTGCCCAGGCCTTGCCTGTATTTTATTTTAATACTTGACACTAGATGGCGTACAATATAAAAATATACAAATATTATAGTAGGGAAGCCCAAGAAGGGATTATTATATTTATACCCCGGCCGGACCTACTAGATGTTTCTAGAAGATGGACAAATTTTCTGGAAACATTCAAAGACTTCTACACAGTCCCATACCTTCTAGAACATTCCAGAACCATCTCGAAACATCTAGATCGACACACTATTCCGAAATTACGTCACGTCATAGCGTACAGCGTAACTTCGGTAGGGCGTAAGTTCAGCGGCAAGTTATTCTGTGACCACACATTATACGCGACCGAAGTTCGGTTCGATTACCGACGAAGATCCGGGGGCGGGGAGCAGCAGGGAGCCGCCCGCGCCACCCGCACCGAATTTCTGCCTCGTAAGTTCGGCACTTATGGTGTGTTATATCAGCCAAATACGTCGGAACGTGAAATCAGCCGCCGAACTTCGGTCGCGAAACTTCGGCATAGTGTGTTTAGACACTAAAAATAAAATGTTATGCAATAGCTTCACCGCGGCAGTCTCCGAGTGCCACATGTATTTTTATGGTTATAAATTATCGACATTATTTGATTTTATTATTATAAAATTAAATAACATCGATAATTCAAATCGATAAACTAACTACTTTCAGTAGCAATTTAGTGGTACTGCTTTTGAGCAACAGAGGGCGTTTACAACAATTTTAGCAAATATTCTAGAAAACATTTAAAAATATGGTCAGGTAATAATATTATAAAATGTCGCGGCGAGAATTTTGTGCAATCGTGTGAATTTAGTTCATTCGTTTCAATATCACAAGACGCAACTTGGCATATTTTTAATAATCCCTTCTTGGACTCCCCTACTATAATATTTGTATATTTTTATATTGTACGCCATATAGTGTCAAGTATAAAAATAAAATACAGGCAAGGCCTGGGCAGATTTTTTTTATTTTGATTTTCTTACACTTTACGACTATTTACCGGTAATGAAATTGCAGTACATAAGGGTATAAATTATAAGGCATGCTCCCGTGTCTTCAACTTGAATGCCAGCTGGAATTTTAGCGTGGTCGTGCTGGGAAGCAACCTTCCTAGCACGACCTGCATATCTACGGTAATGTAGAGGTACAAAATTTCTAATTAGTGGTATATAATAGTACAAAATAAAATAAATTTATTACCATCAAAAGTTATAATAAATATGTTCATGGTCGTGCTAGGAAGTACAACACGCGACCCCGGCAGGCTTTGGCCCTCTAGAGAGGGGGCCCCGTCATCTTGCTGACGCTCTTTGAGGCGCGCGTGGAACACAACGCGCCGACGACCCATGGTCCATGGTCGGGCGGCGAGTGGCCCAACAACTTCTCACTTAGCAACCTAAACGACCGCATAAAAGAAAACCGACCCTAACTTTAGCATTAATAGCAGTTTTATTTTAGTTAATAAAAACATACAATTACTATTCGCAGTACACTTGATAACGTCATAAAATTTAATCTTAACGATGTCGAAGTTAATTGAGATCGCTTTGTAGATAATGGCTGTAAGAGTTATTGAAATAATCGATCTGATTTATTGACACCCAGTCGCGGTTAATATATTATTATTCGGTTACAAGGTTTGTGAGGGATATTTTAATTACCTATATTTTTTTTCGTTTTGAGTAGTTGCAAGTTTTTGAAACGGTTATTGTAATATGGGTCATAAATGCATCGTAATTATCCTGCCTTTAGAAAAACATATTTAGGGTTGATGATCCATGTGTTTCTTTTTCTATACTTCTTTAGTAAGTGTAATCTCAGTAGTCATTTCTTTTCTCTCCCCACTGCTGGTATGGTATGGTGCAATAGCCTTCCGAATATCTGTTTACAATCTTTCATTTGTCATGTTTTCACCAGCTGAAAAATAGAATCTTTTTAGAATTTGAACACACTAATCTCTCACTTCACGAAAAATGAGATTGTGATTCAGAAGGATGTCCTAAAAATAGGTTATAAAAAGGTAGGCAAGAAAAACTAGAGCAAGTTTTCTCAAATGATTTTTGAGGAGTCTAAGGAATTCCCTCAAATAAATTTTTGGAAGAAGTTCTACACTCTTATTCCATCATACCTAATATTTTGAGGACTCCTCACATTCCAGAAAGGAGTTCGTATGGGCGACCACCCATCTTGTCTTTTTAGTATAATTTTCAGAAAAGGTCATTTGAAATTTTTGAGACATTTTAGAACCGTTTTCGATATTTCGTTTACAAAAGATAAAGTGCCGATTTAGGGTATAATTTAAAGATTTTACTGCTTTAACTAAACATTTTTACGTTGTAGCGTGAATTTTTATAGCTATTTGATGTTCAGAAGTTTTGTTAAAGCACACCGTATAAGGACCAAGAATTTAAAGTATTATGAAAAGTTTGGAAGAATTAGGTTAACTACTGCGATTATTTGGAGGGTGTTGTTGAGAAATTCTAGTGCTGTAAGATTAAGTTCATAGCTCATTAGAGCTACTCAGCGCCCGACGAATACTGCTTTGTCTTTCGGTATCTACTTGGTGGTTCACGAGTGGAAGCCGCGGTATCACCAGTAAAGGTATCGTTCTCTTTTCTGGATCCGCGATTTGCCAATTCGCAGTCACGCAAAATCTCGGTGACAGTTCGCTGCTTGCATGCTTATGCAAGCAGCGAACTGTCACCGAGTAGTACCTACATTTGCTTTCCGCGCTAGGACAGCCTTAGAGCGAATATTAATCGCACAAGACGAGGTGGTGCGGGTTAGGTGGCGGGTGGCTATTTGACTAAGGATATATATATGTAGGAGCAATTCTGAGGCTTACAAAAAATTTACGGATATGGGATGATATGAAACTTAGAATTTGTTTTTTAATAAACTAATTTAGATAACTAACAACAATATTTCCATGATATTTACAATCCAGCAAAGCAGAATTAAGACTAGCTTAGGTACTGCCTCAGGTCATACGATTTGCGACGCAACTTGCCTCATTCCTTCACGTGTAAGTACCGTCGGTTGTGCAAGTGCAAATCGTATCGTGGTGCCAAGTAGCAAGATCTTATTAAATTTTTTCACTTGTTTTTCCCGTAGTCGAAACAATATACTCAAACTTGTTAACTTCAATGCTTTTCAGGAACAATTTCGACTACAACACTTTATAAATTCGCATACAATATTAACCAATATAATCTGTCGAAATTCCAGGTCCTTCAGACTGGCGCCCAGCAGGCGGTGGAGGAGTGTCAGCATCAGTTCCGACACAGCCGGTGGAATTGTAGCACGGTGGAGAATTCTACAGATATCTTTGGAGGTGTTCTCAAGTTCAGTAAGTATTACAGTACGAACCTAATCTCATAGACAAACGAAAGCTTCTTGATAGCTAGCTAGGCAAAAACTCTGAGAAAGAGATGGATTAATTGTGTGAGGAATGGTATGAAACAAAAAAATTTTAATGATAGGATACTGGTTGAGAATTGAAGTAAAAAAAACCGGCCAAGTGCGAGTTGGACTCGCCCATGAAGGGTTCCGTAGTAGCAAGCATAGATTAGGGATATAATTATATTAAGATTAGTAAGTAATATACACCAACAATAGAAATAACTTTGTTAGGGTTCCGTAGCCAAATGGCAAAAACGGAACCCTTATAGATTCGTCATGTCTGTCTGTCTGTCTGTCTGTCTGTCTGTCTGTCTGTCCGTGTATGTCACAGCCACTTTTTGTCGAAAGTATAAGGGCTATCCTGTTGAAACTTGGTAGAAAGATGTATTATGTGAACCGCATTAGGATTTTCACACAAAAATCAAAACAAAACAAATTTTGGGGGTGCCCCCCATACTTAGAATTGAAACTCAAAAATTTTTTTTTCACCGAACCCATACGTGTGGGGTATCTATGAATAGGTCTTTAAAAATGATATTGAGGTTACCAACATAATTTTTTTCTAAACTGAACAGTTTGCGCGAGAGACACTTCCAAAGTGGTAAAAAGTGTGTCCCCCCCCCCCGTAACTTCTAAAATAAGAGAATGATAAAACTAAAAAAAATATATAATGTAGACCTCAACCAAAACTACCAACGAAAATTGGTTTGGATGAGATACAGTTAGCAGTTTTTGAGATATAGTACATTTTCAAAAACCGCAAATATAACTTTGCCATTCATACAAATACTATGAAAAACAAAGTTATTTTTATTGTTTGTGTATATTACTTACTAATCTCAATATAATTATATCTCTAATCTATGCTTGCTCCTACGGAACCCTTCATGGGCGAGTCCAACTCGCACTTGGCCGGTTTTTTTTTTCATAGTGTTTGTATGAATGGCAAAGTTATATTTGCGGTTTTTGAAAATGTACTATATCTCAAAAACTGCTAACTGTATCTCATCCAAACCAATTTTCGTTGGAAGTTTTTGTTGAGGTCTACATCATATATTTTTTTTAGTTTTATCATTCTCTTATTTTAGAAGTTACGGGGGGGGGGACACACTTTTTACCACTTTGGAAGTGTCTCTCGCGCAAACTGTTCAGTTTAGAAAAAAATGATGTTAGTAACCTAAATATCATTTTTAAAGACCTATTCATAGATACCCCACACGTATGGGTTTGGTGAAATTTTTTTTTTGAGTTTTAATTCTAAGTATGGGGGGCACCCCCAAAATTTGTTTTGTTTTGATTTTTGTGTGAAAATCCTAATGCGGTTCCCATAATACATCTTTCTACCAAGTTTCAACAGGATAGCTCTTATACTTTCGACAAAAAGTGGCTGTGACATACACGGATAGACAGACAGACATGACGAATCTATAAGGGTTCCGTTTTTGCCATTTGGCTACGGAACCCTAAAAAGAGGTGTTGGGACGACTCGGGGTGAAATGGGATAAGAATAGGCAGACGATGGTGAACTATATGCAATAACGATACTAGAAAGGAGAAAGATCGTAGATCTCAGTGAAGCAAAGAATTATAAAGATAACAAGCCAAGACACTGAATAGACAAGGAGACATGATAAAAGTTTTTTTTATTTAAAATAATTTACACTATTAAAACAGTAACACACCAGATGGTAACACAATTGCAGCTAAGAAAACTTTAAAAGATGGAAAAAAATACCACGACTTCTACACAAAGCAGATCTTTGTATTACATAATATCGAACTAGTTCTCAAGCCGTTTCCGCAATCCACATACAGAAATATAAAATACCAGTCATCGCTCAAGTTCAAAAGGATCACAGCAAGCATTCCATCTGTTGTTTGAAGTTCGAGTACGTTTACGTCTCCGAACGCTCGTCCATCATCAGCCTTGTTTATGTTCCGACAACTTTGGTCTGGAAGACATTTTGGGAATTGATTTTGTATGCAATATTGTAGAGGCTCAGTGAGTTGAAATTCTAAAGCATATGTCATCCATCAAAGCACATGTGTTGAGATTCTTTAAAGTTAAACAAATTGTTAAGTCCTCTCATACTTTTGGAAGTCCCCAATGCTATATTCATCTTTCACGGGACACACAAGCTTTATTTGGAAGACTTGGCCTTTGCCCAGCAGCAAAATAGCACAGATAGATAAAAAAGCTATAAAATTAATTTGCATTAGTATTTATAGTTTAGTATGTATGCTAGCTAGTACCAGGTGATGAATGGATGTCTACAAAAAAACTAAAGGATCCAGATGAATCTACAGAAAAACTAAAGGATCTAGATGAAACTGATACAGATTATAGTCTGAAATAAGGCTCAAGTCTTCTAAGAGTATCAGAAATGTGTACATACACACATCAAAAGTGTCTAGGGATCAACATATATTTTTGCAATAACTTTTCTCCTGATTGATATTAATTAAAATTTTCTTTAAGGATTCATCAAATAAAGTGTTTTCGTTTGTCACAGTAACGATAAACCAAGTCACCTTTGCATTAATAAAGAAATTTGCCATTTTCCTAATAAAGGGATTTTTGACATTTGAACCACTAACACAAAAGTTCGAAAAAAAGACTGAAATAACAGTTTTCTTTAAAATTTTATTGGGTAACTTAAACAATTAATAATCCGTGTTTCTACCGCGAACACTAACAACACAAGAACATCGGTTTGGCATACTCAAAATGAGTTCATCCAAATCACGCTGTGGAATGGCCGCCCATGTTCGTTGCAACAACAAAAAAAGGTCTTCTTGCGACTGGATTACCCTCCATATTCGGCAGAGCTCTTCTCTGTAGCATATCCCATGCATGCTCAATCGGATTCAAGTCTGGCGACTGAGCAGGCCAGGGCAGGACATTGATGTTAGCTGCGGCGAGAGTCTGTCTTACAACTCTTGCGGTGTGCGGTCGTGCATTATCATGCATTAACTGAAATAAGGGACCGATTTGCACTTGTAGAGGAACGATGACGTCTGATACAATCGTCTCAGCATAAATTTGAGCGTTGAGGTTGCCTCTGATCCAAATCAACTCAGTTCTTCCACCGATCCAAATACCCGCCCATACCATGATGGTTCCACCTCTATAAGGATGGACTTCCTGGCAGGATTTTAATCGCTGTTGGCGTCCAGGGGTTCTCCAGTGTCGTATACGTCTTGTATCCGGTCTCATACCGAAACGAGACTGATCAGAAAAGCACACGAAACGCCATTGTTCTTCTGCCCAATTTCTGTGTTCAAGAGCCCATTGATATCGAATCCTACGATTGTGCATAGCTATAGGTGGTACCCGTAGCGGTCTTCGGGAATGAAGGTTCACTTCATGCAAGCGGTTTCTGACTGTTTGGTCGCTAATTAAGTTCCCTGAAGAGTGATGAAGCCTCACGGCTAACATCATGGCGGTTATTGTTGGAGCTCTTCGAGTTAAGATTTGAATGTATCGGTCTTGTCTCCGTGTGGTGCAGCGATACCGTCCTCCATGGCGCTCAGCCACGGTACCAGTGCTTCGGTAACGTGTCCAAAGTCGACTGATAACACTCTGACAAGCCACAGTACGTTGCCGGGAACCAGCTTCTATCATTCCCACGGCTCTGAGCATTTCTTCCCTGCTTAAATGACGTCGCCGCTCCATAATAACGTTGGTTTTAATCAGTAGTAGGGAAACAGTAGCACTAATAATGTCTTCAATGCGTTGTATGTTTTTATAGGGAAAATATTGACAGCTGATTTTCATCTTTTACTCGAATTTGATTCACAGTTCCTGATTCAAATTATGAAATGCACCAAAAAGGATCCATATAAATTTATAAAATCATAAATTTATTACAAAACCACATCTCAATCTCAAGAAATCCGCATAAAAATGCTTGATCCCTAGACACTTTTGATGTGTGTATTTGTGGGGTAATTTTCAACGTTGACGCAGACAACAAAGATATAGACAAAAGCTACTGTTAATTATATTATCATCACGCATAACGCAGACACAATGTCATCCACGCAGATATAAATGTATACTGATACTAAGAATACTAATGATATTGATTCAGTGCTTATACCAATTCAATTTTTGTTGTCTTTTGCTTATTCACATATTATCCACTCACACAGAATTCTTCATCAATAACCTTGGAAGACGTAAACAATAAATTCCTTTCCTATAAACATAGAAACCCGTTTCTTTCATTCTCCTAAGACAAAAACACAGCTGATCCATAGTATACTCCCATCTTTCTTAACCTCAACTGAGGAAAGACAAGGTGCACAGCGAAATGCACTCAGTACTCTGTTATTCTTATTAACAAACGAGAATCATCTGAATATACTATTTGACGCGCTCTTCCGTTCCTGATCAAAATCAAAGTTTGTATATAAGTTTACATCAAGACCAATTTCATAGAACTTCATCTTCTTAGACATGAAATGTTTATTTTCATATGTCGATTACTTCGTGTGCGTTTTGTTGACGGAGCAGCTCAGTTTGTTTACTGTAAACTACTAACAACGTAACCAGTTTCATTGAGCTGCCACCCCTCCCTCTTGTCCTAGTATTAAAGGTGTCAGGATGTGGTTGCTTGCCTTTTAAGGGATCTAATTTCTTGGTTGCTTCAAAGATTACTGGTCAACGAACTTATGTATGGATTTTCTGTTTCATTTTTAGAATTTGAATTGTATTGGCAGATTTTGCTTCTACTTGACCATTCTTAGTAAGATTTACATTCATGCAATGCCGGACACTTGTCTCATGACTCTGTTAAAATATTATTATAATCTTTGACTCAATGAAAAGTTTTCCAACGTGGAAAAATAACAATGAAGTCTTCTTGTGAAATGATATCAACATCTGGTCATTTGAGATTCCTAGACAGAGATTTGCGCGACATACTTTTATGAAAAATTCATAATAACTTCGTCTTGTATGTGTCGACAATACCGTAGTTATTTTAAATAAATGAGGCATTGTAGGCTAGCTTCTATCTGCTTGTAATTTTCTATTACTTAAATGCTGGACAATTTCAAGTACCTAAATGTTATTCGGCCTGCTATTAGCTAAAATACTATGAATCTGTTCTTCAAGAGCAGGTATTTTGGGAGATCTTTATTGTGTTATCAACTTTTTCATTTATAAATATTTTATAGGAAGTTCTCATTCTCAGATGAATTGAATACTCAGATGACTTTATTTTTAAATATCACTATTGTTTTCGTAACTGCCAGTTTTTCATTTCCCACATAAGATTATCTCCACGTTTATTACATTTGGTATACTTTCTTAACCAATATTGTCTCTAACTTAACCATCATCCTCAAAATTTTCAGAATCTCGTGAATCAGCATTCGTGCATGCGCTCTCCGCAGCTGCGTTGGCGCATGCAGTGGCGCGCGCCTGCAGCCGCGGTGAACTCAACGAGTGTTCCTGCGACTCGCGAGTTAGGAAGCGTACTCCAAGGCATTGGCAGTGGGGAGGTTGTTCGGAGGTAAGGGAGAAATGGATTTGAGACTTCAAGAAAAAAGGTATCAAGGATTGGCGGTTGGTTGTAAAGTTAGTCCCATTTCTTTACGTTTACCCCAAAATTTCCATGAGAACTAAATTTTAAGGGTCATTTTCTTAGTCAGTTAAATGAATTGAAATATTTTAATGATTTAAGAATTAGGATTAGAATTAGGATTAATGTCAAAAAAACTACGTGCTCTTGTGGATCTGTTAGGAACATTAATGGCGAAACTAAAATAAAGTTAATTTCAATTTTCAGGACATACGATACGGCGAGATGTTTAGTAAAGACTTTTCGGATTCCAAAGAAGATAAAAATACTGATGAAGGGCTGGTTAACCTACACAACAATGAGGCTGGACGAAGGGTGAGCTTATAAACCCATTTACATTTTTTGTTGAAAAACGAATTTTTGGTTTAGATTATGATAGTTCAATAAGCCATCGTTCTAAAAAAAACGGTAGTAAAGTTTTCATTACGAAATGAGATTCACCTAAAGATATCATATTATTATTTATAAGATACCCTTTTTTTAATCACCTCTTATTATGGTTACTTTAATACTTTGAATACGCTTTATTTTTTTGTATATGTCATCTTGATGGATTCCTTTATCTTCTTCCGACTTTACATCTGTAGTTAATTCATCTCCTACCATTTTTTCTCCACAGGCTGTTCGTGGTCGCATGCAGCGCGTCTGCAAATGCCACGGTATGTCAGGATCATGCTCGGTCCGCGTCTGTTGGCGTCGTTTGCCGCAGCTACGAATGGTCGGCGACGCACTGTCTACTCGATACGAAGGAGCCTCTCATGTTAAGGTTTGTGACTTTATTGCACTAGTGATTTAGGTTTCTCGTACTAAATACTTACTTCAATTTGACGAAAATCTAGACCCAGAGAACTTTAAACAGGTTAATGTGACCAAAGATAATTATGGTAAATAACCAAGTTACACGTTAATTATTTAAATATATTATTATGTATACTTATAAGTATTATTTCAATATTCAATTAGTTTGTTTTGTCATGGATATAGAAGTAGACCTGAATATAATAAATCAATTAGCCTAGGATAACTTAAGCTTGTAAGGACGTCCATTAGGCTTAAAGATTTGCCGGAATCAGGGTTAAGCAGTAGGCTGTTGAAGGTCGATGATTATGATGTAAATAAAGGGCGAAAATTGTTTTTTCATAGTCGTTATTATTATTAATGAAATAATGAATCATTGCTTTCCAGGTGGTAGAACGCAAGAGAGGCAAGAACATAAGAAAGTTACGACCATTACACATGGACATGAAGAAGCCGAACAAGACAGATCTCGTATACTTGGAAGATTCACCTGACTACTGTGAACCCAATGATGAGTAAGTTTCTTTTGGAATAACTTCTTTTTTACAAAATAAACTGAGACAATATGGCTGTGGTCGCTAATTTAAGGCAAGTGAGTTAAACATCACATGCCTCCTCCTACCACTGGATGTATGTATGTAGTATTTTAAGCAGTCGACGGCTTTCAACTGAGACAGTGAAGATGAAAACGATTAGCAAGCTGTTTTCTTATTTTTTAATAGAGAAACGAAATAGAATTTTACAAAGAAATCAGTTCATTCTAATTGTTCGAGAGACTTGAAGCTCAATAATACAAATAAGAACTTGTTAGTTGAAATTCTCCTATACACAATTTTACAAAGAAATCAGTTCATTCTAATTGTTCGAGAGACTTGAAGCTCAATAATACAAATAAGAACTTGTTAGTTGAAATTCTCCTACACACTGCCACAAAGGAGACTACTAAGCTCACTTCAGTTAAAAAATGCTTAAGAGTAATCTTAAGAGTAATTGAAGCGATTTTTTATGTTTTTGGATCTGTATGCGTTATGATTTTTGTACAGACTGCATCAAGGGTCAATACTAGGCCCCGATATTTTTCATAACGTACAGAATGTTAATGCAACATTATTTTGTCTCATAGGCTAGGAATCCTAGGCACTCGCGGCCGAACTTGCAACAGAACATCAGCTGGACTTGACGGCTGTCGCCTGCTGTGCTGTGGTCGAGGATACCAAACCCGAATCAGAGACCACGAAGAGAAATGCCGATGCCGATTTGTATGGTGTTGCAGAGTCGAATGTGAAATCTGTCGGTTTAAACGTGACCACCATGTTTGTAATTAATGAAGAAGAAGCAATTTTGGAGAAGATCCGGTTGATAATTTTAGTGAAGTCAACGTTTTGAAAAATATCGATGATTCATTTGAGGAAAGATTTGGTTTTGTTGACTTCTGCAGTGGAATCCGTGTTGATAATGTCAGAATTGAAGTGATTAATCGATAAGATAATTAAAAATCGTTATTGTTAGAGAAGAAAACTGAGAGGCAGTGAATAATAAAAATACAAGAAGCAATAATGTAAAATTAAACTTATTCCTTGATTCATTTATAACTTAATCTGTCTCATAATGCTATCTTCATTAATTAACTTTACAATGAAAATAAACCCTAAATGATTTAAAGATGAAGCTGATAGAAGCTATTACTATTTTTTAAGACAAGTGACTTAATCAACAAATTATAATTTATTTTAAACTTAATATTACGGAAGAATAGTTGGATATTGTAGAAATTGAAGAGTTTTCATAGTCTAGAGCTCTCTTGAATATTTTGATCTGATCAAGCTTCAATATTAATAATTTACTTTTATTCGTCTCTTTATTTGATGTTATTAATTTCGTTTTCATTAAATTCGTCTATAACAGAATCCTTGTTATAAATCGCCGACTGATTATTAATTTAAATTAGTATTTTAGATAACATTTAAATTTCTGAAGATTAAGCTTTAATATTATTTACAGTATTACTAACTTATTTTATTTTTAAAATTTGTACAAAGTTGTAAATAGTGCTTTTGTTAATATTTTAATATTGTTAGTCATAGTTTTGAGGCATTTTCTTCTTATTTATGTGCCGAATGTAAATATTAATACTTTTATTGTGTAAACGTTTACACACATTGATTTTCTACCTCATGAGGATTTCGTTCATGCCATGATAATAATATTGGTTAATTTAAGTGAAGGAAACAGTTCTGTTACACAAATCTGTACTTATACAATTGTTTGCAGTCACTGATTTTGACGTACAGTTTAAACCATTGTTGTAAAATGCAGGTACACACGAAGAAAAGATTTTGGTAAATTCAACCCATTAGAGAACGAGATTTTATATGAGTTTATTACCGGTTAAACCACGTAAGGGCCGGCTAGCTTCAATAAATTTTAAATTTTCATCAACAAGTCTTTGAAAAGACTTCGTTGTAAACAAGTTGACATAGCAAACTGAGCCTTATAGATTAAACACTGGTACTGAAAATTACTAAAATTCCGTAACAAATACCAGTACTTATATAGTATTTTATGGAACTGCTTCCTCGAAATCGCCAGTTGTAAATATTTTACCTAGTAAGCTAGGTCTAATAACTTATTGTATTAGGAATGTGATAGCTTTATTCCTTTTAGTGTTAACTCTTATCTACGAAACTTTTGGTATGTAATCGTCGATGTTATTTGTACATAGTCTTTAATGATATTAATGTAACATAAATAGTTGTAACGTATGTGTTTAGATTAAGAAGGCTGTGCTTTTTGAGGTTTTATGATTGGTCTTCTAATACTGCCATTCCAAATTCTGTATTTTTTTCCTTTGCATCAACCCTTACTGGACACGTATATGACAACTATAGGATCCTAGTTCTCACAAGAAATGGAATCCTGTGTTTAATAAGTTTACTATATTAATTCTGTTGTAATTATTGTTATCATCTTTTTATTGATGTGTCCATTCCCTTAATTGCATTCTGCTTTACTTTTAATAGTTTCATGTCTTATCTTTATTTGTTTATGGTCATCAAACTGTTCGTCACCTCCTTACATTATGTCCCTTACAGTATACTCTTATTCTTCGACTCTTACTAAAATCATACTCTTCATTTTTTATCGTCATCAATTGTCTCATAGTTTTCAATCATTCGTTCAACCTTTTCATTCATTTGTATCATAGGCGACATCGACTAGAAAGAACCTTCAAAACAGCTTTCTTAGAACCTCAAAAAGTCGGTATCAAATCAAAATTTTACACTTGCCAACTTAATGTAACGTGTCAAATATTAGAATTCAAAATCGTCTATTATAACTTTAGTGTTAAGTGATTTTTCTCATTGACTCAAACGTATCACCAATGATATTTTAGTACTTAATCTGTATGTAGAATTCAAAGCCAATACTTTTACTTGAAATTAGGATTGTGGCAATTAAAAATGTCGTAAGTGATTGGGGGC
Organism: Agrotis exclamationis; assembly: GCA_950005045.1. Taxonomy (NCBI): domain Eukaryota; kingdom Metazoa; phylum Arthropoda; class Insecta; order Lepidoptera; family Noctuidae; genus Agrotis; species Agrotis exclamationis. The sequence goes on from OX465440.1 coordinate 9,811,693, forward strand.
GCAGTCAAATTTGCATCGTTTGGTTGACCACTGAAAGTTGAAAATCCAATAACACGCGCAACGTCTCTTTCAAGATATCGGGAAGTTAATGTTTCTTCGTAGAATGTCGCGTCCATTAAATTATTTGAGAATGTGATGCTTGTCTTCGATTGTAATGTTAGGGCGCAATTCAATTGCATTTATTAAACCTTGATCTTTATTTTCATTAGGGCATTCGTTCGTCACTGCCACTGACAAGTCCGTCAATGTAGAATCTGTTTTAAATTCATCATTATACGGTTGTTCTTCGATTTTACTATCAGAGATATCTGAAATAACTGTAAAAGCACTGAATGCACTATGTAGAAGCTGAACTAATGGTACTATAAGGTACTCTCTGTAATATTGGAATTGCGCTTTTGATCTAACATTTTGCATCTCCCATAAAAAATGTTACTAACATCTTTTCTACAATGAAGTTTTAGGCTGTACATGTCATTTAAAGTCTAGATAACGTTTCAGTCTGAAACTCAGTCTAATCTTTAATACACAGTTTCGAGGTAAGACTTAGTATTTACCATTTTGGATATGGAATAGTTACTATTTGATGTAAATGGTATAAAGTAAATGTATTAGAAGCAAGTTTTTTATTTCCTTCTATTTTATCAACCCCGACTACGATAAATAGGTCAGTGAAATAGACTTACTGGATGGATGGCCCACCCATCTAAGGGCAGCTTAAGCTTGAATATCTTTCTTTTAGCGCGGTAAAATCATCAAATCAGTCCTCCCACCCAGGCCAGGAACTGCAGGAGGGACTGTCATACTTGTACTGACTAAAATCCACGTGTCTAATAGCCCTTAACTAGCTAGGTATATGTATAAACCCACCTTTAGGGTCAATTCACAACGGACTCGACACTGGGCGCACGTTTCAATAAAGCGACTCAAAATCTACATTTATTTACTATGTACACGAAAAGATAAACATTTCCAATATCATCGTCTCACGTCGCGTTGCGTCGCGGTGTGAACTGATAGTCTTAACCCACCTTTATAGTAATGCTTCCGTTTAGTAATCGTTATTGTCGCCAATTAAAATTATTATTGATTAAGAATGTTATCGTTGCTACCACACCTATTACTAGGTAATCTAATAATCGCTGGACAAATTAGTTAATCCATATCGTTATTTTGTTTTCCTGGTTCATTGCATAATGGAAAAACAAATAGATAATTTATACTACTATCGTTTCAGTAAAATCTCTCAAGAAATAATAAAATGATTTGAATGCATCTATCTTACCAGTGATATTTTTCTTTTGTCATGGTAAAATCATCAAATGAGTCCTCCCACCCAGGGCAGAGCAGGAGGGAGGTCAGACTTGTACTGACTAAAATCCACGTAGTCCTTCAATAGCCCTTTAAGTACCGGGTTCACGGTAGCTGTTTAGCCCCCCAGGCTTTGGCCCTCTAAGGCGCGCGGTGAACACAATGCGCCGACGACCCGGGCATGACAGACGCCCATTACTCGCCGCTCGCATGCCCGTGCTTACGGTGGTCGGAAGTCGGCCTGCGACGTCTGTCACCGTGGGCGTCTACCACTGCGGCTGAGTCGTGAGGTGGACGCAGTCCATAGAAATGTACTGCGATAGGTTTTTTTTTATTTGCAGGTAGATAATGTAACGTTTGTTAATTAGACTACTAGGTTTTCAGGAATTCTTAGACAGGCACTTATTCAAGCGTTTTTTTTTTACCATTTCAGTGGTCAGACTATTGATGAAGACCACAGGTTCGCGCTGGATGCTTGACGTTGCCAACCGGTTCCATTGGCTTAAAAGCTTAGGGTTATATTCAGAGTGGACGTCCTACGGCTGATATAATGATGGTGACTCTTTCTGTGACTTTCTCAAAATAGAAAAGAAGTTCCCAGAAACTATTTCGACCTTTTCTTAATTAACACGTTTACTAATCATGACGATGCGTCCACCGTATGACTCGCACATTAATCCGATAAAATTAAGTGATAATTAATCTAAATTAAAAGATAGAACGTTCTATAAAAACATTAGGAAGGGTCCTCTATCTACGCATTTGAAAAATAGGTCGCCATAATGAGGTCGGTAGTGTTATTCTCTTTTTTAATCGTGGCGGTAGCAAGTGTTGCTGGTCAGGTGGGTTTGGTGACCCCTCCACCGTTGCAGACCCCTCCGCCATTGCAGACTCCTCCGCCGTTGCAGACCCCTGACCCATCGCCGACCCCTCCCACGAGCACGACCCCTGAACCTGAACAAAATGTGCTTCCATTAGCGAAGGAGTGTGACGTGGAATTGTGCAAACTGCCGGACTGTAGATGTTCATCCGTGAACATCCCTGGTGGTCTTCTGCCTAGGGATACGCCTCAGGTATGATTCTTAATCCTATAGAAAAATTTGTAAGTAATGACTCTTCTTCATCTTACAAGATTACAGGAAGACGGTTTTTATTCTCTTACTAATTTTTCTAGCCGAAAGATTGCTTAGTTTAGAATTAACTTCATCATCATCATCACCCACTGCTGGGACACAGGCCTCCTCTCTGTGAGAAGGAGTGAGGCATAATCCACCACGCGGGCCCAGTGCGGATTGGTAGATGTCACATATCTTCGAATTTTTGGTTCTAGGACATGCCAGTTTCCTCACGATGTTTTCCTTCACCGTTTTGGGAGCAGTGGTGATGAAATAAATTACACAAAGTAATGCGCCTGGCGGGGTTCGAACCCACGACCTACAACTCGTAAGACGGGACCGATACCACTGGGCCACCACTGCTCTTGTCTATTAACTTAGATGTCAATAATCTAGCTACTGAAATATTTGAGGTATTCCAGAAAGGGCACCCGCTGAAATGGCACCTGAGCGAATGGCTCCTAAGCTATTCCACGAACGGCACCTATCAAATTTTTTTGCAGGTGCCCTTAGTGGAATAGTTTTAAATCTAGTATTTTATTCCACATAGGGCACCCACAGATCCTACTAGTGCTGGGACATTTTTTTTTAGGACAAGAAAATGAAAAATCTATTAAAATGACTGATTTTAATCGATTTTTTCATTTTCTTTTTTTCGAGTTTAGAGTAACCAACAAAAATCATGTACTGGGCATGCAGGGGCGGACCGAGAGTTTGTAGGTCCCTGGGCTAATACTACTTGGGGGCCCTGCCTATACCTATACTTAATTAACTAAATGCTATTTTAGGACTTGACTTTTTTTAGTTAAACCAGCGTTTCGGACCTCGGGTTCCTCACCAAGTTCGGATCAATATCTTGATATCACGCAGAAAGTGCGGATGATGTGATGTGATGACGCCTCACCGAACACGGTTGTTTCGGGTAGTTCTTGCTCCGCCTTGTTCTCGTGAGGTGATCAGCGGTGGCATCCGGCCCTGTTCTAGGTTATAAATAGCCCATAGGTAGATCCCCCCTCGTAGACATGCATAAATTCAAGGTGGCACTTTACCTATAAGAGAGCGTATTTAAGTAGAAGAATACGTAAAAATACAAAACGTATCAGTCTGATGACTATTTTATTATGTAAATGTTGACCTTACTTATTTTCGTTTTGTGACCTATCTTTTTTATGCCATGGACCGCATGACTCTAGCGTGCAGCCTTCGGCAGGAGGTGTTCGTTTTTCCTACCAAGATTGGGTAGGAGCCGCTTGAATGTGGCCTCAGCCCGATCCAGCCTAGGAAGATATCAACGATCTAATAAACTAACAGGACAAGTTAATTTATAGTTTGTAATAAAGAAGGAAAAACTAAGTACCTAGATTTTTTTCTAAACATTGTAAAAGTTAAGTTTTTGTGTGTTAACGGATACGTCACCACCCATAAATTTAAAACATATCAGTCTGATGACTACTTACTTACGCTCTCTATTACCAAATACATAAGTGCCAGTTTCAATTTATGCAAGCCTAGTAAATTTCACGGATATTCACCATAAATACGTTTTAGTATTTGACGACAGACGAACACCTTCTCCATGATCCTGTTCTCTAAGTATGTATTTACTTTTCAGAACACACATTGAGTACTCTCATACAAATCTTACTAACTGAGATAGGGATAAAAACAATAACGCCAACAACGTAAAGATTTTTATCCGCGACAAATGTTACTTATCTTACTCCTTAATAAATTATAAAGATATAATTTTATAATGCTACTATTAAGCTCGAAACTAGTTTTAATCGATTATTTTGACGTCCTAAAAAATAAACGTCCTATCACTAGTACGTATTAATCCATAGGTGCCGTAAGTGGAATAAAATGCTAGATTTAAAACTATTCCACTAAGGGCACCTGCAAAAAATTTTGATAGGTGCCGTTTGTGGAATAGCTTAGGAGCCATTCGCTCAGGAGCCATTTCAGCGGGTGCCCTTCCTGGAATACCTCAAATATTTTTAACAAAACTTCGAAAAAATTTGCTAAAATTTTCCATTTTGTTAGAAAAGTTTTATTAATAATTTGAGAAGTTGTAGTATAAACCTAATATATGTATACTTACTAGGGCTGGTTTTTTAAAGTTATGTTTTACTGGTTATCAAATATCTAATACGTTAATATGTTCAGTTTTTAGGGTTCCGTAGCCAAATGGCAAAAACGGAACCCTTATAGATTCGTCATGTCTGTCTGTCTGTCTGTCCGTCCGTGTGTCACAGCCACTTTTTGTCGAAAGTATAAGAGCTATCATGTTGAAACTTGATAAGTAGATGTATCATGTGAACCGCATTAGGATTTTAACACAAAAGTAAAAACAAAACAAATTTTGGTGGTGTCCCCCATACTTAGAATTGTAACTCAAAAATTTTTTTTTCATTAAACCCGTACGTGTGGGGTATCTATGGATAGGTCTTTAAAAATGATATTGAGGTTACTAATATATTTTTTTCTAAACTGAACAGTTTGCGCGAGAGACACTTCCAAAGTGGTAAAATGTGTGTGTCCCCCCTGTAACTTCTAAAATAAGAGAATGATAAAACTAAAAAAAATATATAATGTAGACCTCAACAAAAACTTCCAACGAAAATTGGTTTGGAAGAGATATAGTTAGCAGTTTTTGAGATATAGTACATTTTCAAAAACCGCAAATATAACTTTGCTATTCATACAAACACTATGAAAAACAAAGTTATTTTTATTGTTTGTGATAATCTCAATATAATTATATCCCTAATCTATGCTTGCTACTACGGAACCCTTCATGGGCGAGTCCAACTCGCACTTGGCCGGTTTTTACTTTTACTTACAAAAAATATGTTTTCCAAAGATTTTCGCTATGGTATTTTGAGACCAATAGTGGTTTATAAAACAAGATGAGATAAACCAAGATATAAGAGAGATTATCTTTTGAAGCGCTCAGGCTCAGAATGTCCACTTCCCAAAATGTCCACCGGTTGCAAAACGTCCATTTCCCAAAATATCCACTTCCCATAATGTCCACTTCCCAGAATGTCCACTTCCCAAAATGTCCATTTCCCAAAATGTCCACTTCCCGAAATGTCCATTTCCCAAAATGTCCACTTCCCTACGACAGCGCCTTCTAACTGCTACTACTTTAAACTGGGAATATGAGTAGTAAATATTAACTTTTTTTTATTGAATGTTGCCAAGTTGAAGTAAACGAAAATAATTATTCTTTTCCAGTTCGTCACAATAACATTCGGTGACGGTGTCAACGTAATAAACATAGAGACCTACCGAGAAATCCTTTACGGTCGCCGGAACTCAGACGGTTGCCCCGCAGGAGCTACTTTCTTCGTCACACATGAATACACCAACTATCGTTTGGTCAATGAACTGTACAACCAAGGTTTTGAGATCGGACTGAATTCCATAAGCCACAGAACTCCTCAAACCTACTGGGCGCAGGCGAACTACAATGTCCTTAAAGAGGAGATTGCTGATCAAAAGTATCAGATTTCTCACTTCGCTAATATTCCTATTGAGAGTATTAAAGGTTAGTATTTTCTTTACTATAATGAAAGTACCATTGACACTCATGTGACTAAGAGAGTGATGAGTATGAATTTTGATGGATGGAGAGGAAGAGGAAAGCCAAACAAAAGATGGATGGATTGTTTTAGGAATGAAATGAAATAAAAATTAGTAAATGATACTGTGACGAATGATGGAAATGAATGGAAGAAAAAAACGTGTTGTGCAGACCCTAAGTAAAATGGGATAAGGGCAGGAAGATGATGATGATCTTTCGATGTGCTAAACCATCAACCACATCTTCAGCTATCAGACGAGATAATGGCCAGCCTGTCGCTAAATAATAATAAAACAGGCATTAACATAAATCCAATATTTCCAGGTGTTCGCCTCCCCTTCCTCCAATTGGCTGGAAACGCGAGCTTCCAAGTCATGGCTGACTACGGTTTGGAATACGACAACACTTGGTCCACCAATTCGTTTAGAAACCCTGGTCTTTGGCCCTATACACTGGAATATGGATCTACCCAGGATTGTATGAATCCTTCTTGTCCAACCGCTTCTATTCCAAAAACTTGGGTCCTGCCGATTGTTTCCTGGACTGACAGAGCAGGAATTCCATGCGCGATGGCTCATACCTGCTTTTACGGGTAAGTACTTGAATTGAAGTAATTGAATTTCGCATCGGCGCCCGCCGATCTGTCTGTCCTGATAGCCTTTTTCTTTATAAAAGCACGCATACGTACAAAGCGTTTTGCAAACACTCATAGAGCGCACAGCTAAGAAGTTGATTTATTCCCTGTCGGATTTATTAATGTTAACACCGAAATGCGTAATTTAGGAAAAAACATACTAGTTCACATTTATAATAATTAAGGCCTGAAACATATTTACGTGTCATGACGCGTCAGGAGCAACCATTAATTATTATGAATTGTCATACGTTAAGTATATCTAGAGACTCATTTGAATGTAGTGTCGTCATTGACAAGAACATCTATTTGTTTATTCTTTTGCGCCATCACATGACACGCCACGACACGAAAGTAGGGGAACAGTGTAACGTAGCGCAAGGGCCAACAGAACGCCATTTTTATTAATGGCCGCTCGCAAATGACGTCCTCATGGCGCTTCAGCTACGTTAGTGATATGTTAAGTAAGCCTAAAGAGTGTATGTCCCCATGATACCTCGCGTCCCCGTCTTATACACTGTTCCCCTATGTTTTAAACACACTATGCCGAAGTTACGCGACCGAAGTTCAGCACAATTACGCCTGCAATGCTATTTGAATTACTGACGACACACTATGCCAAAATTACGTCGCGTCATAGCGTACAGCCTAACTTCGGTCGGGCGTAAGTTCAGCGGCAACTTATTTTGTGCCCACACATTATATGCGACCGAAGTTCGGTTCGATTACCAACGAAGATCCGGGGGCGGGGAGCAGCAGGGAGCCGTCCGCGCCGAATTTCTGCCGCGTAAGTATAAGTGCCGAACTTACGCGTTTGTCATATCAGCCAAATACGTCGGAACGTGAAATCAGCCGCTGAATTTCGGTCGCGTAACTTCGGCATAGTGTGTTTCTTCATAAGATTTGTTTATGTCTGTACCAAATACATTTGTTCAACATCTTTCTATGTTTTCCTTTAGTCCCAGTGTGAATGATGAAGATGCCTGGTTTGAGTTCATCGTGACAAACTTTGAGGCGCAGTACCTCGGCAACCGTGCTCCCTTTGGCTTCCATATCAACGAATGGTATTTGGCTAGTAACCCAGCTGTCAAAGCCGCCTTTGTCAGGTTCCTGGATTTGATCAGCAACTTAAGTGATGCCTTCATTGTAAGTACTCTTTATTAACTCACCTTCATGTATTTTTGGGTGTTTTGTAACTGGTTTTAAAGTAACTTCCCGATTTATAAAAACCACCGGGCTATAAAACCGGCCTAGGCCCCCATTCATCATGACTCGGCCCCCCTTCATGACTTTCCCTTAGAGGGCATAGGCCTGCCGGGTCGCGGGACTGTCTTATCAGGTACTCGTGGCCCCGGAACGTAAAGGGTTATTGAAGGACACCGTGGATTTTTGTCTCTACAAGTCTGACAGTCCCTCCCGCCCTGCCCTGGGTGGAAGGACTCAATTGATGGTTTTACCACGACAAAAAAAAAAAAAAAAAAATGGGCACGGACACGCGCCTGTCACCGTACCCGCCACTGCGCCCGCCACAGGCCTAACCCCCCAGTGAATCCACGATGTAGTAGAAATTCCTTCTGAGGGGCAAAGTTTTAGACGATTTTTTTGACCTAATCATTATAATGTTTTTTTTTTTTTAATTTTCCAGGTTAATTCCAAAGAAGTTATAGACTGGGTGAAGAATCCAATTCCTGTGAATGAATACAGGAATAAAGGCTGCAAGGTTTGGGAAACCAAGGCCTGTCCCCTCGCCAATTGTGGTGATCTCCCATCTGAACATAACCAGGTTTGTATTCTTAAATGACTATTTTGGATCACCTCGTTAATTTGGTGGTCTCAAGCGACTGCTGAGCATGAGGTCAAGCAAAGTGTTATTGGGTTTTTCAAACCAATGTTTTTTTAAATAATACTACGGAGTTCGGTCGTTCGTTCATTCGTGCCCGGATGATAGCAACACGATATCGGCGGGATTGGTAGTTTCATACATTTCTAGGGAAAATGAGCGAGAAAGGACGATTTGCTAGTGTCGTGTCCTGTCGTGTCGCTATCATTACTGTCCTGTCATAGCACCGATTGTCAAGGATAAAGTACACTCTCAGAATAATGTAGTCATTATTATTTTGAGAGTACACTAGACACAACACTCGTCTGGTGTTACTTAACACACTTTAGTTCATCCTGCGCTCCATAGATGTCGCTAGTTGTCTCTTTCTGTTGATGACTGATTATGCCCTTATGTTATTGTCTTATATTATGTACTAGTGTGGCCCGTCCCAGCTTCGCACGGGTAGGTATATTAAGACCCGCTCGTCCGATTTTGTGAAAATTTCACATAAAGAATCTACAAAATAGTTCGAACAAAGCCTAATCTTGTGGTTTGTATAGGTGAGCCCGTTCCTGAGTTATAACATTACAACGAAAAGTGGCATTGATTTTTATTATGTTAGATAATAATATAAAGCACATATCTAATATAAATATTAATTTCTATTTCAGATGAGATATTGGATGGAAGCGTGTACTGGTAACATCTGCCCAAGAGTGTATCCTTGGACGGGCAACCCTCTTGGATTATAATAAGTTTATTTTTATAACTTAGTAGTTTAATTAATTGTTAGGTATAATTTATTTTATGATGTACTATAGATATAATTATATTTATTAAATGTTAAATTTATTATCAATTCTGTATTGTTTTTATTTTTAGTTTAAGATTCCTTGAATTTTTCAATTACTGAATATCATTAACATCTGTCTAGCCTTATCCTTAACTGTTTTGGGGTCGGCTTCCAGTTGAACAAGAAGCAGCTCAATATCAGTATTTTACATAGACTGCCTATCGGACCTCCACAACCCAGTAACTGGGTAAAATGATACCTCATGGTAAAACTGGTTGTCAGACTTTTAGAGCTTCTTACTGTCAAAGATCTACAAATAACAGCCGGGATCAACGGCTTTTCGTGCTTTCAGACGCACGGAGGAAACTCGTTATGACAGATAGTCACCCATCCACAGACCAACCTGCAAGCGCGGCTTAACCCGGTAGATCGGCCATAATGCACTTCTTATTAATACGGTACAAAATTACAACAAAACTACTATACATTTTTATAAAACATGGCAGCACACTAGGAAATTCTCCAGCTGGTTTTAGCGGTACGTTCCTTGAAAGATTTCTGATTAAGAAGAGTAAGTTAGGTTCCTTTAATGTGGAAAAGTATTGGATTTCTGTGCAAAAATGATAAAACCCCGGGCTATTTTACTGAGTTATCTTGACTATGGGCTGATAGTAAAATCATTATACTACTGATATTGTAAACGTGAAACTTCTTGAGGATGGATGTATGGATGTTGGTTAGTCTTTCATGCAAAAACTACTGAATAATTTATTAATTATTTTTAAACGCATTAACGCATGCGACGCGCATCTTAAAGATGATTTTTGAGCAATGGCCTAGTTGGTAAGGCGTCTGGAGTACTTATCCAGAAGACGCGGGTTCGAATTCCACTTGCAACTGAATTTTTCTTTCCTCAAAAATCACCTTTAAGATGCGCGTCGCATGCGTTAATGCGTTTAAAAATAATTAATAAGTATGGTAGACACTATCTCATTATACAACATTGATTGGGCTGTAATGTCAACGTGTTGGTGGAAGTAGTTAAACACTCATCCAAGAGATGGCGCCACGCTACCGTAAAGCGTTCAAAACGAGGAATAGAGAATTTCAGCTTGCAGGTGTAGTGTTGCAATGGCCTAGTTGGTAAGGCGTCAGGAGTACTTATCCACAAGACGCGGGTTCGAATTCCACTTGCAACTGAATTTTTCTTTCCTCAAAAATCATACTGAATAATTTAGATGTTTGTAGTTAGTTTATTTCAAAATCAATCAATCAACATCAAAGCATTTATTTCAAGTAGGTACATTTACAAGCACTTTTGAATTGTCAAAGACAAAAAAAAAGTAATTCAACTCTGCAAAATTATGGTGCTACAGTCCCAATCACAAGACAAAAACTGTTAAAGTACCGTAGATGTCCATTCCAAGGAGTAGATCTCTATGGAGAGGAACGGGCAAGAAACTCCATGGACACTCTTTTTAGATCGCCAAAATTCTTCTGCTCCATAATGCTTCACACTCGCCACATGGCGAGTCTGAAGCCAGGCTGAACTAATTGATTAGGGTATCGAACCGGGAAATCCCGGTCCTGATAATCCCTGGATTTCCCGGTTCTTTCAGCATTTGAAAAGACCCTGGACTTCCGTCCGAGAAAATTTTAAATAATACGTTTAAACTTGTAAATTATGTTATGGAACTAATAATATAATAATAATATTCTTAAGGTTCTCGAATGGAGACCACGCACCGGCAAGCGCAGTGTAGGACGTCCACCCACTAGGTGGGCAGACGATCTTATGAAGGCCACAAGATCACGCTGGATGCAGGCCGCTTACAACCGGTCCTATTGGAAGTCTAAAGGGGAGGCCTATGTTCAGCAGTGGACGTCTTACGGCTGATATGATGATGATTATTCTTAATTTACCGGGTTATAATGTTCGGATACACGTGTGGATGACAGAGAAGAAAACTTGCAAATGTACTGGTTTTATCTCGAAAGCCTTTGACTGGATCTCGAGACTCAAGTCTAATCGGCAAGCTGTTTTCTTTTGGCATCCCAGTTGATTTTTGTGGCTGGATATCAGAATTTCTTAGTGAATGATCAATCAGAGTAGTTGTTGATGGCTGATCATCTGAGTTTATGGCTATTGATTCCGGAGTTCAACAGAAGTCTGTTTTCTCTGCAACTCTTATTCTGTTGCATATTTAATTTTCTGACTCACTTCAGTCTGGTATTGTTGGATAGGCAGATGACACATACTATTTCAGAGATATACTTGCCCGCCTACTGAAAAAACAAGTGAGGATGAAGTTCATTCCTTCAGAGTCCATGTTACAAGAAACTTCTCTCTTTAACCACCAACACACAGACGCATATTTGTACCGTGAGGTGAGGTAGGAGTAGGTGGAAACTATAATTATCCGTTATGGAGTCAATTCGATCAACTCCTACTTTTCCGGGTACATTGTTCCTATAACTGATCAGATCGAGCTTCTGGGCATGGAGCTGACATCCAGTTTCACAAAGTTAACAATTAAACGTTTAAAACGGTACGATTTTTTTATTCTAACTATTTATTTATTACTCAAGATCGCGCGGAAGCGAAATAAGTGATTCCATATTTTTGATCGCGATTGCAGTTAAGTTAAATTATATCATGAAAAAAATAATTTAATTGTCTCTTTGATGCGTCATTTTAATTAATAGTCGGCGTCTTTTATAAAGATCGATACATCGATCAGACTATCCTGTTTGATAACTTTTATCGTATAATAAATACATGCAGCAGCGAAGAACCTTTGATCTCTGGCGGTACCGTCATCCGTGTCTTATACGGATGGCGGTGCCGGATACCGCTAGGCTAGATATCAACGCCTGTATAACTTGGAGCAGGTGGCACTTTGGGGTCACGGGTGTTCAGAGTGGGGACTCTGAGTGACCTCATAGACGACGGCGGTATAGTGGTCACGTGCCGCCGTACAAAATTGCACAGCGAAGTCAATAGGAGACTATCATATAGTTTCACTAGGGAGGTGCCCTAACAGGCGTTGCACAGAGGGGGCCAAGGTGAGGTCTTTTAAGAGGAAACGGGGCCTCCTCCCATGTGTTGGTGGTGATCACCGGGGTGGTTTTAGTGAGGTAAAAATCCCACACTCCCGGTCTTATCCCCAAAGACCGGTAGCCTTTTGAAGGTTTCCCCCGAAAAAAAAAAAAAAAGGCTAGATATCAAAGGCTTTGTACATAGATCCTGTGCCGCTAGACATTAAAGGGGCTGTACACGGATGGCGGTTAACCAACGAAGAGGAAGCGCAACAAATCACATTGAAACTTGCCGATTATCTCTTTCCTAGCCTCATAATCATCTCATTTTAATTAAGTACACCTCTGCCTAACTCTTTTGGGATTACAGCCGTGATGTTATGTTATGCCACAGAATAATTAATAGTACTATACGTACAGAAGGACTACTCCAAAAAAAAATCAAACAAATGTAAAATCTATATACGACAGAATAAAGTACATTTTAACTGGCAGCCGTACCGCCCACCTACTTTTATAATAGCCTAAACTTCCCGTGCGCAAGCAAAAATGTACTGAATGGTTACGCCCGAGAGTTTATTTTGGTTTATCTGACGCCAACGACATTAAAAGGTTACTATGGGTCAAGCTCAATAGGGTTGCGACTTGCGAGTTTAGGCACAAATAGGTAGGTACCTATGCGTATTTTATGCATTTGCTAAATTACATTTTTTTTTTTTTTTTATTTATATATAGTACATATTTATTACTAAATATGTACTATATATTTTTTTTTCTTCATAATAATATTGTGTTATTAATTTACCAAAAGCACCTAAAGCAAGGAACTTGTGCGTAACTACACGTAACGTAACAAAAATATTAAGGAGACGGAGCGCGTGCGTAACGGGTTGCGCGTGGCAGCCGTAGTGAATGGGCCACGACATAATGGCCCCGCAACTACTTGCAGTTTTATGCCTACACCGCGGAGTGAGACAGGCCTGGTTATGCTTAATTGCTTGAAGTCGCTAGTTCTAGTAATACTTATCATTATATGGTGTTTCTCGGCACTTACAAAAAACAACAAATGTATGAAAACGACGAATCTGTGAACTTGTACTACCTATATCATCAGCCTTTAAATATTCCCAATGCTGGGACACAGGCCTCCTCTCTGTGAGAGAGAGTGGGCCGTAATCTATCACGCGGGCCCAGTGCGGATTGGTAGATGTCACATCACATGTCTTCGAATTTTTGGTTCTAGGACATGCCGGTTTCCTCACGATGTTTTCCTTCACCGTTTTGAGAGCAGTGGTATTGAAATAAATTACACAAAGTAATGTGCCTGACTGGGTTCGAACCCACGACCTACAACTCGTAAGTCGAGGCCGATACCACTGGGCCACCACTGCTCTCTATCTATGTATAACTTGGCTGAGAAAAATCCTACAACTTTTGTGCCACCTACTACCCACAAATACTATTTTTTTCCTTGGCACTTCCACGGCACTTTCAAAATAACAATAAAGATAAACTAATTTTTGTCCAGCGATAATGATCTAGTAATAGGTGTGGTAGCATCGATTACATTCTTAGTTGAGTGATAATTTCAATTGGCGCCGATTACGATCACTAAACGGAAGCATTACTATAAAGGTGGGATTAGATTAGTGCCGCGTTAAGGTTGATGCTCAAGGGTAGCCCGCGAAATTCAAAATTTCTTGGGTTTTTTGCAATTTGCAGGCCAGTGCTAGGTTGTATGTTGATTAAAATATTGATCGCGCTTGTAAGGCGTATGTAGTTACAGAATTATTATCATCGAAATCACCAATACAACCCTCCAAGTTCATAAAGCTTCAGGAACAAAAAAATAACATAAAAAGTCATTCCTGAAGCTTTATGAACTTAGAGCGTTATATTGATGATTTTGTTGATTATAGTTCTGTAACTACATACGTCTTACAAGCGCGATCAATATTTTAATCAACATACAACCTAACACTGGCCTGCAAATTGCAAAAAACCCAAGAAATTTTGAATTTCTGCTGGTTGGAGCATTCCCCTTAAGCTTGTTTCCACCAGCAAGGCTGTGTAAGGGTCGGCAGACGATTTCCGGCCACCGTAGGCGCGGGCCACGAGTAATGGTCGACTCACTGTCTGACCATGGACCATGCCCGGGTCGACGGCGCGTTGTTTTCCAGGCAGAGTGTCAGCTTAATAAAAATGATGCAAATAGTAGGAAACATTAACAAGAATTCATCGTGTCCTTAACATGTTTCATTACTGTATCGACATTTCGGCTTGCGATGTTTTCATTCCACCAAACGTCAAAAATCTCCTTACGTTTTACACCGACCGCTATATCTGAAAAAATATATATTTATTCTTACGGCGGATTACGGCACATAAAAACGGCAGTCTTTTATAGTTACTAAACTACACTTACCGTAAAAAAAATACATGTGGCCGCGGTGAAGCTATTGCATAACATTTTTTTTTTATTTTAAAAGAAAAAATCGCTTACCGCGTATATTTAACGAGAATATTAGTAGATTATGCACCGAGGGGCTAAAGTTGTGTCTTATGTCACGGGCGTCATATTGAATCTCGAGCGCAATGAAGGATTCGGGATTTAACTCCCGAGCGTAGCGAGGGAGTTAATACAAGAATCCTGAATGCAGCGAGGGATTCAAGCTAGCCCAAGGCAAAGACACCTTTAGCCCAGAGGAGGATACTCTACTTTTTACACCTACTGTGAGAAAATAATAGCCATAGTACGAAAAACAAAGACAAGACAAGACACGATCAATTCGATTTTCGAAAAAAAAAGTATCTTCTATGGTTTTGTCGTGTTTGTCCTAATGATATCACTCTCATGGATGTGGCGTTTGTGTAAACTAAGTTTTATACAGGGCTGGTAGAATGGTTTTGGATGATTGGCTGTATGCATTTTGAATTTAGAACGTCATTGGAGACGCTCGTGAAAATAGAGTATTTTTGATAAAATGTGATAAATCGACTATATTATAGATAGGTTTTATTATTTATTTATTTATTTACAAAATCCACAGCAATCTTAGTGCAGTTTATTTAAAATAAATTAACTAATGTTACAGCCAATTACTATTACCTACGGTATTACGGCGCGGTACGGTATTTGTTATTATTAATGCCAGTTTTAATGTTATTTCATTCCTTTTAAAAAATGGTTCGTAGGTAGTTATCTAATTATTCTTACAATATTATGTCTTCGAAAACATGGCAACGATATGAAGAAGCAATCGTTATGATTTTTTAGGAAATCGAGAATATCATCCACGCGTAGTAAGGGTTTCGAGAATAGCTTTCCTCTTTCTGGCACACTAAATCAGACTTGGCTGTATGGGCTCAGCTCCCTTTGCCTGCCCCAAAGAGGAACGAAAAGAACCAAAAAAAAAATCTAGGCTGCATGGGCTAGATAGATCCCTTTGTCTTCCCAAAAGGGAAAAGAAAATTAAAAAAAAAAATCTTACTGGCACCAAAGGGTGTTTGTTGTTTATAAACATATTCCAAATTCAAATCACATTATTGACCAGCGGGTAATAATGAAATCCAGTACAACATTATTGACCGGCTGTGCCCTCGGCCACTAATGACTCACTTTAGGTTAAGGTTGCTTGACATATAATTTGACATTTTCGAGCAGGTGGTGTGAAAAATTTATTTATGATGTTTGTGGTGCACTACTGTAATAAAGAACTTCTTTGTTGTAGGAGAATTTTATAAGTAGGTTTCATTGTGAAAACTCCTTTTGTAGCTGGCCGTTTAGAATCAGTAAATCCCTCTTCGTACCTTTATGAGCACGTCTGTCCGTACCTTTATGATTGCCGAAGTCTCCCGAACTGAAACGACGTGCTGTCAAATGTGGTCAGGTTTTTTCGTTAGGTTTTTCGCGCCCACCGCGCTCAGAGCCTGCGATAAAGCTATGCAATAGCTTAAAAATATTTCAACACCAATTCACTCCAATCACATTAGTTCGACTCAAATGTATTCGGATGAAATGCTCTACTTTAACACTAATTTGTTGATACTTTTATTATTTGATATAGTTAAATATATACATATCATAGCAAACTAATTTATACAAAATTATAAAGTCTTGACTATCAGCTCAAGTTCAAAATTTAATTTGTAAATAAATTCTCACAAACAAACCAACGTGATAGAAACTTCTGCACTGACTGGCGGGCACACCCACAACGCGTGCGTAGGATATGTCAACAAGTTGCAACTTGTACGCTCATTTGTTCATGTAAACTCGCGTGATACGTTTAGATAGTGTTTTGTTTTGCCTGGCTAGTTGACCATTTATTAAAAAAAAATCATAATCCATTTGCATCACCTAAATTTTAAACATTTTGCACGCGTAGATTATCGAAAAGGACCTATGTGCGGCGGTGCTCTGCCCAAGCGGGGCAGTCCTGCACCGTATGCTCCACCGTGTCCTCCGGGCGATCCTCGCAGTGGTGACACCCAGGCTTTTCTTCCCTCCCTATCAGACACAGGAACATCCCGAAACTTCCGTGACCGGTGAGGACCTGCGTCATGCGGTAGGTCAGGACGCCGTGACGCCTATCCAGCCACGCCTCAAAGAGGGGTCTTATCGCGCCGAAGCTCTTCCCGCCACGCCTCGACTTCTTGAGGCAGCGGGGATATACCCCGGCGCTGCGCCTCCACGCGCCACTCATAGATGCGCTGGAGGGCAGTCACCTCCAGATCCCAGGGCAGAGACAATGTGGTTGGAGTAAATTTGAAACTAGCAAATGTTCGATGTCCTTTTATAAGTAAATGCTCTAGTCCAGAGGTTCCCAAACCGTGCGTCGCGGCGTCCTGGTGTGTCTTAGAGAGTACAGAGAGACGCTGTGAGACGCGAGTGTCGACCATTCTCATTGATATTGCGTGGAACCAAGATTCTATATGTATAAAATATCCACCAGAAAGAAGAGGATAGTCTCATTGATCTCTTTTGCAGCTGCAAACCCAGATTCACGTGCTCTGATTTAGTGGAGTTCGGAACCAGGTATTATTCACCTGGTATCAACTAGCTAGGGCGCAGAGAAAAATTTCTAAACCTGTATGTGCGCCGTGAGCTGAAAAAGTTTGGGAACCCCTGTTCTAGTCTAAACCCACCTTAAGATTGCAGAAGTTTGTCTTGAAGATTAAAAGTTAGACATCAATAAAAAACCAAAAAATACATGTTCACTCCGTGACTGTACTAATTAATGATGAAGACCAAAGGACCGCGCTGAATGCAAGCCGCTTCCAACCGGTCTTATTGTAAACCTATAGGGAGCCATAGGGTTCCCTATAAAGCCTCCGGGATTTGCTGCCGTCTAGATCTACTGACGTCCACTGCTGAACATAGGTTCAGCAGTGGACGTCCTGCGGCTGATATGTTGATAATGAATATTTCTGTGCCTTTCTCAAATTAGTAAATAAGTTCCCGGTTGCTATTTTGATCTTCTCTAAGTTATCACGTTAACCAATTATCACGATGCGTTCACCGTATGACTCGCACATTAATCTAGATCGCAGATTAATTATTATCACTTAATATTATCTATTGAGTGATAAGAATTTATCAAAATTAAAAGATAGAACGTTCTATAAAACATTAGGAAGGGTCCTCAATCTACACATTTGAAGAATAGGTCGCAATAATGAGGTCGGTAGTGTTATTTTCTTTTTTATTCGTGGCGGTAGCTAGTGTTGCTGGTCAGTTGCAGACCCCTCCACCTTTGCAGACGCCTGACCCGAACCCTCAAACGAGCACGACCCCTGGACCTGGACAAATTGAGCTTCCAGCAGCGACGGAGTGTAACGAGGAATTGTGCAAACTGCCAGACTGTAGATGCTCGTCCGTGAACATTCCTGGTGGTCTTCTACCAAGGGATACTCCTCAGGTAAGATGGATTTATCTTACAAGATTATTTACAGATAAATTTTATTATTCTGTGACTGATTTTTCTAGCCGATAAATTACTTAGCTAAGAATTAATTTGGCTATAGTATTTGTTTCTTTTTTTTCGAAGGTTTGCAGTAAACGGTAAAATTTCTTATAGGAATCCTAATAATAGTAAAATTTGATTTATACACCGTTCCTACATTCTTTGCAAAAAACAACATTGCTACAACAAAGCTGAAATGCTTGAAAAAAATACACACATACAAAATACCTATACAGTTTTAGATTTTTAACCATATGCATCAGTATTAGACTAAAAAGTGCTGAGCATTCAATTGTAATGAGCATTCTTGAGAATGTTACATTACAGAAAAACAAACGAGAGCGGTATGCCAGCATTCTAGCCAGCGTTCTGGCGAGCGTTTTGCCGAGCCAACTGTAAAGTCTGACATCTTCATGAAGAAATTTTTTCGACTAGAGTGTTCGCTTTCGTGGCTGTGTTCGTAGTTCAGTTCGACAAAATTAAAAACGGCGAATACTCAATGTTCTGTTACATGAGAATACTCAAGTCTATCATTACCTTAAAAACACCAGCAATATTCGTAACATTGTTTCGTCCCTTCATTAGATTTGATTGCATTCTTTATGAAATTAAATTCTCAAACACAATTTTGGTACTGGAACTTCCAAAAATATTGATACGAGTACAAGTGTTTTTAATCAAAGTTTCAATCGAATCAGATGAAAATTACATTTTCATACTCGACAATATTTTAATCTTCTTATGGGATGTATTTCCTAAAATTCGTTCCCAGTACACACTTACGCTATTTAATGAAAGTTTATGTAAAATGTTATGCTTCTAGACCCAGCAGTTTTAGCTGTGCGTCGATCAGTCAGTGGCTGACTGACTCTGATAGAGAGTTCCTTTTTAACCGACGAAAAAAAAGGAGGAGGTTCTCAATTCGACATGTATATTTTTTTTTTTTTTTTTTTTTTTTTTTTTATGTATGACCACGCATAACTTTTCCCAGCGTGGTCCGATTTCAAAAATTCTTTTTTTGTTGGAAAGAGTATATCTCAAAGTTGGTCCCATTTTAATTTCAAAACTAAAATCGGCCTCTAAGGGTAGAAAAAAAGGAATTGATTGTCAACTTTCCTACAGAATTTTCAGTTGTGAACCGATTCGTTTGAAATAAAGTTAACATATGTAGTTCTGAGGACATTATTATATAGCAGAGATGTGGAGAAGATAACATGATGGTGTCACCATCATCAGATCAACTCCAGATCCCTGTTATGTTGTGAAGTCAGTCCCAAGAGTTCCTCAACAGTTAACAACAGCTATATCGTGTTTGGACTCATTTCACTCAGCTTGATGAGAACTTTAGACCCAGCTGAGGTATCATTGTCATCGAGGGTCTGAGAATGGTGACGGAAAGCAGGGGCAAGAGGTCCTCAACAGTTAACAGCACCTATATCGTGTTTGGGCTCATTTCATTAGTCTTGATGAAAATTTTAGACCTAGCTGGAGTATAATTGTCATCGAGGGTCTGATGATGAGGACAGAAGGCAGTAGCAAGAGATCCTCAACAGTTAACAGCAACTATATCGTATTTGGGCTCATTTCATTCATCATGATAAGAACTTTAAACATAGTTGGGATTTGACAGTCGTTGACAGTCTGAGAGTGGAGTTTTTAGTTGCAAGTTACAGGTCCTCAACAGTTAATACTAATTACTGTGACGGTTACGTTGACAATGACAAAAGGGAAGACGGGTTTTTCCATGTGTTAAACACTCTAATCATGGTATACAACTAAAAAGCTAAAAATAATAACTTTTTAACAAAAAAATCAAACCGACGAAAGATTGAACTAAAAAGCTAAAAATAAATTTTGAGGCGGAGCCAAAGAAACAATCAACGAAAAGCAACCTAGCTACAATAAAATTATGCTTCGCTTCAAATAATTAATTTAGGTACATGTTTGTATGTTTGTTTGGCGCCGCCTCAAAATTTATTTTTAGCTTTTTAGTTCAATCTTTCGTCGGTTTGATTTTTAGGGTTCCGTAGCCAAATGGCAAAAACGGAACCCTTATAGATTCGTCATGTCTGTCTGTCTGTCTGTCTGTCTGTCTGTCTGTCTGTCTGTCTGTCCGTGTATGTCACAGCCACTTTTTGTCGAAACTATAAGAGCTATCCTGTTGAAACTTGGTAGAAAGATGTATTATGTGAACCGCATTAGGATTTTCACACAAAAATCAAAACAAAACAAATTTTGGGGGTGCCCCCCATACTTAGAATTGAAACTCAAAAAATTTTTTTTCACCAAACCCATACGTGTGGGGTATCTATGAATAGGTCTTTAAAAATGATATTGAGGTTACTAACATCATTTTTTTCTAAACTGAACAGTTTGCGCGAGAGACACTTCCAAAGTGGTAAAAAGTGTGTCCCCCCCCCCGTAACTTCTAAAATAAGAGAATGATAAAACTAAAAAAAATATATAATGTAGACCTCAACAAAAACTACCAACGAAAATTGGTTTGGATGAGATACAGTTAGCAGTTTTTGAGATATAGTACATTTTCAAAAACCGCAAATATAACTTTGCCATTCATACAAATACTATGAAAAACAAAGTTATTTTTATTGTTTGTGTATATTACTTACTAATCTCAATATAATTATATCTCTAATCTATGCTTGCTGCTACGGAACCCTTCATGGGCGAGTCCAACTCGCACTTGGCCGGTTTTTTTTTGTTAAAAAGTTATTATTTTATAAAATACTAGTGGCCCGTCCCAGCTTCGCACGGGTATATTATGAACCGCTCGTCCGATTTTGTGCAAACTTCACATAAAGCATCTACTAAGTAGTTCGAACAAAGCATTTGGTTTGGATAGGTGAGCCCGTTCTTGAGTTAAAACATTACAACAAAAAGTGGCGTTGATTTTTATATATTAGAAAGATAAATAAGATAATCGAAATCGGTTTCTTACCTGTAATTATCGCATTTACTTTGAGGTGCAGTCTTTCAAGGTCATTTTGGTATTATATAGCAACTGCAACAATTAACCTAGTATCATAATTACCACAATAGGTTATCTTATCAGCAACATATTGATTGCAGCAAGGTAAAGACCCTTTGATTTTTAGCGTGGTGAAAACATCAAATGAGTCCTCTGAGGGCAGAGCGGGAGGGGCTGTCGGACTGGTACTAACTAAAATTCACGGTGTCCTTCAATAGCCCTTGACGTTCTGGGGTCACGGTAGCTCGTTAGTTCCGCAACCACATGCCCGCACCTATAACAGTGGCCGGACATCGTCCTGCGACGACTCTCGAGGCGGCTGCGCCTGTTTGCGACGCTTACGTCTCATCTGTCTGGCCTGCTCCTTAACATTGATCATAAAAATGTTTCCCAGCGTCACAAATAATTGTCCTTTTGTGACAATATGTTCTAACACTACACAAGCATTCCCTTCCAATTCGTCACAGTCACTTTTGACGACGTCGTTAATGTCAAAACATTTCCATTTTTTTGGAGGCTTTCCACTCGTACTATTCCATTTGTAACAATATTTGTCCTAACGCTCAACATAATTATATTATGTTATCAGCCTATTGCCGTCCACTGCTGAACGTAAGCCTCCCCCAAAGAGCGCCAACCCTCCCGGTCCTGGGCAGCCCACATCCATCCGCTGCCAGCCACATTCTTCAAATCATCGACCCATCTTGCCGCAGGTCGTCGTACACTACGTTTGCCTATTCGCGGTCTCCACTCTAGCACCTGTCTGCTCCATCTACCATCGGTCCGTCTACAGACGTGGCCAGCCCACTTCCACTTCAACGTGCTTATTCTACGCGCAATGTCGATTACTTTGGTTCTCTCAACATAATAACACACATAATAATTAAACATTTCCTTCCAGTTCGTCACACTGACCTTCGACGATGGCATCAACATCAACAACATCCTAACTTACCGTGAAATCCTGTACAACCACAGGAACCCTAACGGTTGTCCCGGCGGAGCTACTTTTTACGTCAGTCACGAATACACCAACTATGTCCTCGTCAATGAACTCTACAACCAAGGCTTTGAGATCGCTCTGCACTCCATCAGTCACCAGACGCCACAGACTTACTGGTTGGAAGCCACCACTGAGGATATGAGGAGAGAATTTGGGGACCAGAAAGCTCAAATGTCTCACTTTGCTAACATTCCTTCTGAAGCTATCAGGGGTAAGGGTTACATTTTCTGTAATAACATTGGATTTTACAAATGAAATTGAAATGAAACGAAACTACTGTGGAATATTGATGACCTGCCACTGTATTAAATACAATCTTTATTTATTTCAGGTATCCGCATTCCCTTCCTCCAAATGACTGGTAACGCCAGCTTTGAAGTGATGAAGGAATACGGTTTGGAATACGACAGCTCTTGGCCAACAATCAGTCATATCGACCCTGGTTTATGGCCATACACCTTGGACTATAGGTCGACCCAAGACTGCGTCATTCCTCCCTGCCCTACTGCCTCCTTCCCTGGACTATGGGTCCTGCCATTGGTCTCTTGGTCTGATCTTCAAGGTGTTCCCTGCTCTTTCATGGATGCTTGCTTCTGGATGTAAGTTATTAGGTTTCATTTCATTTCAAGAACTCGTGGTTAAGAGCATGGGCCGAAAGCGCTTGCAAATAAAATATACCTCGTCCTAGCTTCTGTTTTAGTCACTCTGAGGGTGGGGTCCTGGGTTCGAATCTCGGATTTTGTAATAAGTTCTATTAGGTGCGTCCATATAGAGCGCGCAGTCTCGTGAGGTGTTTGCCGCGCGAAGTAGCTCAGTTAGTGTGGATGTGTCTCGGCCGAAGCAAGTGCGCGCGATGCTGCGGGCAAGCGACCGAGCGTCCGAGCCATCCATTGTTGGCTTTATATGGTTCGTGCCTCGGTCGAGAAACAATTGCGCATCCAAACAGAGCAAGCAGCTTCGCGAGGCATTTGCCGCGAGAAGCAAATGCCTCGCGAGGCTGCTCGTTCTGTGTGGACGCACCTCTCAGTAGCTGTCCGGAATTTGGTAGTTGGTGATATAATACCTCCATGCCTCGCAAAGCACGTTAAGCCTTTAGTTCTGATGCAGCCATCAAAGAGTCATTCCAATATCACAGGCTGTTTTTTTGGAACAGGATGTTTTAACTGTTTTTCTTGGAACTGGAATTGGTGAAACAGGTTCCTATTTCACCTGTTCCAGTCTAGCGCTAATTAAAATCTATTCATATGTACTCGTATTTTTTCAGACCCGACCGTGACAACGAGGAAGAATGGTACCGATTTATCGTCAGGAATTTTGAGAGACACTACATGGGTAACCGCGCTCCTTTCGGCATCTTCGTCCACGAGTGGTACTTAAGTGCTTATCCTGCTATTAAGGCAGCAGTAGTTCGATTTATGAAGACGGTCGAGGGCCTTCCTGATGCCTTCGTGGTAAGACATTATCATTAGAAGTCCACCTAAAAGTACACTCATTTATCATCATCACCAGCCGGAAGACGTCTACTGCTGAACATAGGCCTCCCCTTTAGACCGCCACGCTGAACGACAATTCGCCACTTTCATCCATCTGTTGCCCTCGATTCTCATGATGTCGTCGGTCCACCTAGTGGGAGGCCTTCATACACTTGCATTTCGCCAATTAAATTATTTAAGTATCCTGTAATTACGCAAGTCTTTTCAGGGTTCCGAGCCCAAAGGGTAAAAAACTCCGCTGTCCGTCCGTCTGTCTGTCTGTTTGTCCACCTATCATCAGACATGAAACTTTATAGTTAGACAGTTGAAATGTTCACAGATGATTTATTTCACTCGCCGCTATAACAGCAAATACTAAAATCAGAATTAAATAAATATGGGACATGATTTTTTGGCGTTTTTGGTTTCGTACTTTTGAATGTAAAAGATTGCTGAAGAGTGAGTGTGATATCGTCTGAAAGCTACAAAAGCGACGCTCTATACGACATAATTATTAGGTTCTAGTTTGACTTTCTATCATTACCTACTTCTTTTAGACACACATTTTTAATCTCAGGTGAACGCGCATGAAGTTATCGACTGGGTGAAGGACCCCAGCCCAATTGATGAGTATAAAAAGAAGCCTTGTCGTAGACACATCGGTACAAACTGCGCTCCTTTGAGCTGTGGGCCTCTTACCTCTAGCCATAATGGAGTAAGTATAAAGAAAGAATGAATTAAAGGAAAACAAACATCGCGTGTTCGATTCCCACACTGATCTAAAATTATTTTGATCTATAAGTAGTTGTTTCGAGTCTGGATGTATGTACATACACCTATATGTCTATAAATGTTCGTACATGCGTAAAAAATCAGAAACTATGCGTCAACATCATGATCAGCCTATTCTCACAGGGACACAGGTCTCTTCTCCATCTTTTTGTCCTGAGCGGGTTGGTGGATGTCACATGACTACGAATTTTTGGTTCAACACTAGCGAGCTATAATTGATCCAGGGTAGCTCCTTAAATAAAGGCGTTAACAGAAACCTTTAAAATAGTTCCATTGATATTATTCTTAACTAGTTATTAAGTAGTCGCGCGGAATATGTCTGATTTCATATTTTTGCTCGTGAGTGTAGAACATTTGACGACGTTTAACTTCACCGCTGAGCAAAAACTTATGGTTACTAAATTATAAATTACTACCAATGTTTCATCCACCTTATCAGTGAATATTAAGATCTAATTTTGTTTTTTTCTACAGTTGGACTACTGGATGCAAATCTGCAACGTTTGCCCAAGCGTCTACCCATGGCTCGGCAATCCGCTTGGACAGTAAACCTGTGCTTCAATCGATTTTGTTTTTGAATAAAGAATTCGATCTTATACGTTTTTTTTTAAATTTATAAACCGTCAAAGACACTCATCGTAAGACACTCAGAGTGTCCATCGGGCACTCTCGTCTGGCACCAACCAGTAGGATGGAGCATCCCGGGATTTTTAGACAGTTGGCGGGTCAGCCTTTCGGGTGTGGCTGGCACCTTCTACCTGCGGTCGGCCAGCGGCCCACCGTGCCTCGGATCCCGATATCCACGAACAGTCTCCCGATCCATCCATAACAGCGCGAATCAGACTGGCTAGCCATCAGTGGAATGGCTATCTCTTAAGCTATTGTCAAACAGACAGGCGATATCAGTAGTCTTTATTATGCTCGAAGTGAATGTATTTTGTATCGGACTAGCAAGCGCCGCGTAGGACGTCCACCAACGAGATGGACAGACGACCTTATAAAGGTCGTCGGAAGACGCTGGATGCAGGTCGCTTCCAACCGGTATATGTGGAGATCTAAAGGGGAGGCCTATGTTCAGCAGTGGACGTCCTATGGCTGAGATGATGGTGATGAATGTATTTTTATTATACATACCTACATAATTACATAAACTCACGTGCTTTCTTCCCATAGGGTTAGGCAGATACCACAGAGCTGCTACGATCCTTACATACCATTCCTTTCATACATCTGATCATACACGAACGCCGATTGCGAGTACTTCACACCCGGCCTTTCTGAAGCACTTCACCAATGAGGTCAGTGTAGGTCTTTTTCCGCTCCCACCGTATTATTATTGTAGTTTTATGTGGGTAAATTTTTATCAATTTCTCCGCCAGTTGTAGACCGATTTTCAATTATTTTTTTAGGGTTCCGTACGTCCGAATACAAAAACGGAACCCTTATAGGATCACTCGTGTGTCCGTCTGTCTGTCGCTTACAGTCAATTATCTCCGAATCTACTAGACCGATTGAGTTGAAATTTGGTACACTTATCAATTCCTGTGACCCAAGCACAGAGGTGTGACGTGAATAGATGAAATCTGTATGTGGGAGGTAATTTTTGGGGGGGAAGGGGAAAATGAAAAAAAAAGTTTTGAAAACTGCATCGTGTGACATATCAAATGAAATGTCTTGTTGAGAAAATCTTAAATGTATTTTTTTGTAATTTTATAATAAATAGTTTCCAAGTTATTAAAGAAAATATACGAAATTTGACCATTCCCACCGCCCCCTTATCTCCGAAACTACTGAACCTTAAATTTTGAAAAAAATACAGAAATTAGTTTTCTACTCGTAGATTACAGGAAAACCTATAAAAAGTCCATATCTGTATATGGGAGGTAATTTTTGGGGGGGAAGGGGAAAATTTAAAAAAAAATATTTGAAAACTGCATCGTGTGACATATCAAATGAAAGGTCTTGTTGAGACAATCTTAAGTGTATTTTTTTTTTGTAATTTTAAAATAAATAGTCTTCAAGTTATTCAAGAAAATAGACGAAATTTGACCATTCCCCCCCCCTTGTCTCCGAAACTACTGAACCTAAAATTTTGAAAAAAATACAGAAAGATCTTGTTGAGACAATCTTAAATGTATTTTTTGTAATTTTAAAATAAGAAGTTTCAAGTTATTCAAGAAAATAGACGAAATTTGACCATTCCCCCCAATATCTCCGAAACTACTGAACCTAAAATTTTGAAAAAAATACAGTAATTAGATTTCTACTTATAGATTATAGGAAAACCTATAAGAAGTCCATATCTGTATATGGGAGGTAATTTTTGGGGGGAAGGGGAAAATTAAAAAAAAAATTGAAAACTGCATCGTGTGACATATCAAATGAAAGATCTTGTTGAGACAATCTTAAGGCGCGGTCTTATCTCATATTCCCAAAAATTGGTTTCTTAGAACGTCGAGTATGACGTAATGTAATAAAAATAAGCAACGCGAAAAATACAGTGAACAGAGAAGGGTATAAAGAAGAATTTAAACCGAACAGAATAATAAATAAGAGTTTGATATTCCCAATAAAAATTGGGAAGTTGCAGCACAAAAATAAACTTTGACGTCGAAGATCTCTATATTTCCAGCGATAACGACAGTTTTTTTTTAAGAATTTAACCTACTAAAGTAGGTTTTCCATTTTTTTAAAACTTTAACCGAACCATTATTTAATTTTATGTCTATATTTTAAATAATCTAAAGAAAAGCAGTAAAATAAATGCCCATTCGCAGCTTACGTCACATTTCAACACAAATGTCATTTTTTCAATTTTCAATCTTATTGACGCTCCATAGTGGTGACAATAGTTTACGCGGTCATAAGCGATTAAAATCGTAGTCAGTCCGCGTCTTAACTGCATTTTTTTTGTAATGTATATAAAAGAACAGGGTTTTTTATTAAGACTCGACTACAGCCGAAACCGCTTAACGCAGTAACTTTAATTTTAGACAGCAGTTGCAGTCTACCATGTAGGGAAGCAATAAGACGGGATTTTGCGAAAATCCTCCTCTAAGGGGGTGAAAAGGGGTGAAAACGTTTGTATGAAAAATCTTATTCCTTGGGTTTATAAATTTGATACTTGCCACGAATAAGAACACAAGTAAATAAAAAAGATTGGTTCTATTATTTTTTTTAAACTACCCTCGATTGGTAATCTAGGCGTTGTTAAAGTTTGTATGGGAAAATCATAACGCGTGAGGCGATTAATGTGAAAATTAGTATTTATATACTAGATCAGAAATAATTAAATACGTGTTTTTGGATTTTTCGATAATCACCCCCCAAGTTAGTGAAAAGGGGTATTCAAGTTTAAAGGGGAGGATCTTTAACCGCTAAACATATAACCTGAATTTTGGTCGGTAGTTGCAATTTATTATGTAGGTGAGCACTAAGAAGGGATTTTGCGAAAATCCACCTATAAGGGGGTGAAAAGGGGTGAAAACCTTTGGATGTAAAATCTTATCCCTTAGGTTTACAAACTTGAAACTTGGTACGAATATAAGTAAAAGTAAATAAAAAAGATGGGCATTATTAGTTTTTTAAAACTACCCTCCATCGGTAATCTAGACGATGTTAAAGTTTGTATGGGAAAATTTGTGAAAAGGGGTGATTAAGATTCGATAAGCTCAAAATTTGGCATAAGTTATTTCTCAATCAAATAAAGGATGCGTATTTATTTATATTTCAGAAGTCAACCCATAGCGGGGTGAAAATTGGAAAATTAGTTTGTGTACAGTAATATTTCAAAAAAAGGATTTGATTGTTTGTATTGAATAGGCTCCGAAACTACTAGACCATTTTCATATTTTACAAAAGTATCCTATGAGGAGGGTGACCGGGCATTATATTCACTTTGTTCGAAATCAGAAACACGCGCAGACGAAGTCGCGGGCGGAGTGCTAGTCTATATATATAAAAGAACAGGGTTTTTTCTTAAGACTTGACTACAGCCGAAACCGCTTAACGCAGTAACTTGAATTTTGGACAGCAGTTGCAGTCTAGCATGTAGGGAAGCAATAAGACGGGATTTTGCGAAAATCCTCCTCTAAGGGGGTGAAAAGGGGTGAAAACGTTTGTATGAAAAATCTTATTTCTTGGGTTTATAAATTTGAAACTGGCCACGAATAAGAACACAAGTAAATAAAAAAGATTGGCTGTATTAATTTTTTAAAACTACCCTCCATTGATAATCTAGGCGGTGTTAAAGTTTGTATGGGAAAATCATAACGCGTGAGGCGATTAATGTGAAAATCAGTATTTATATACTAGATCAGAAATAATTAAATACGTGTTTTTGGATTTTTCGATAATCACCCCCCAAGTAAGTGAAAAGGGGTATTCAAGTTAAAGGGGAGGATCTTTAACCGCTAAACGTATAACCTGAATTTTGGTCGATAGTTGCAATTTATTATGTAGGCAAGTGGTGAGGATTTTGCGTAAATCCACTTATAAGGGGGTGAAAAGGGGTGAAAACCTTTGGATGTAAAATCTTATCCCTTATGTTTATAAACTTGAAACTTGGTACGAATGTGAGTATAAGTAAATAAAATAGATGGGCATTATTAGTTTTTAAAACTACCCTCCATTGGTAATCTAGACGATGTTAAAGTTTGAATGGGAAATTTGGTACAAAGGGGTGATTAAGTTTTAAGGGAAGGATTTTACTGCTTGCTTCGATAAGCTCAAAACTGGGCATAAATTATCTCTCAATCGAATAAAGGATGCGTATTTATTTATAACTCAAAAGTCAACCCCTAGCGGGGTGAAAATCGGAAAATTAGTTTGTCTACAGTAATAATTCAAAAAAAGGAAAGATTTGATTGTTTGTTTGTATCTTATCTTTCCTTTAGTGAAATAGGCTTATATTTAGTGTGAATAGGCTCCAAAACTACTAGACCATTTTTAAAGTACTATAAGGAGGGTGACCGGGCATTAAATTCTCTGAGTTCGAAGTTAAAAACACGCGCAGACGAAGTCGCAGGCGGAGTGCTAGTTTTAAAATAAATAGTTTCTAATTTATTCAAGAAAATAGACGAAATTTGACCATTCCCCCCCCCCTTATCTGCGAAACTACTGAACCTAAAATTTTGAAAAAAATACAGAAATTAGTTTTCTCATCATCATCCTCAGGGCGTTAATCCCGGTTGCTACCTTAGCCTCCACCTCGGTGCCCGGGGTCCGCCTTCCTACCTAGACGCCTCCATTTCACACGGTCTTGTGCATCTCCTGCCGTGAGCCCATTAGCACGCATATCGTCCCTTACGACGTCAAGCCAACGTTTCTTAGGCCTCCCTCGTTTTCCTGGCCCCGGCGGGGGCGGCATGGCAAGGCATTTGTTTCCCACGTAATCTGCTGGTTTTCGCAAAACGTGGCCATACCAGCGTAGGCGACTTTCTTGCAGTTTATCTGCTATGTCACGGACATGAAGGCTGCCGCGGATGCGGTCCTTCTGCGAGACTCCGCACATCCAGCGCAGCATATTCATTTCCGTGACACGCAGGTTCTGCTTATGTCGCTCAAGTATAGGCCACGCTTCACTGCCATACAAAAGAACTTAAAAACAGAAATTAGTTTTCTACTTATAGTTTATAGGAAAACCTATAAGAAGTCCATGATATTAAAATAACATGGTAAATCACTTAATATTTTGCGTACCAATTTGGGTCAGATTTAAAAAACGTGATAGGTAACATCGTACGGAACCCTCTTCACGCGAGTCCAACTCGCACTTGGCCGGTTTTTAACTATAAATAGCCTAATACTTCTGATATGGTCCCATACACCATGCCAGAATTTGATAAAAATACTGCAATATAAAAGTGTACCGAAATCTATTTGGTGTTCATTTAATTCGGGAGTTCTTTGACCATGATTGGCTATCTACGAGTAGTTTTTATTATTAGTGAAAGTTACAGCGAATTAAAATTTCGTACGAACTCATTTGTTTTAAAGTCGTCACTGGAGGTCTACTTTCTAAGACCGTTAACGAAGACACGGGTACGAATGTACGGAGGTAGCCAAAACTTAGAGACCGTGCCACTACACCACTACTGAAATCCTTTTGACACAGCGCTAGTGCTTATGTCATTACTATAGATCGGAATAGGTGGAGCTATTTTATGTACTTGTCGTAGGTAAGAATAATATGGATATTCCCCGAGTCCCGGGATTTGGAGTGAGACAACAAGTTACTGTTGGTAAAGACTTGAATTCTAGTGGCGCAGAAAGAGACAAAAACAGGTGCGTCACTCTAGCAACAGAAACACCCTGCTTTTTGTTTCCATAATACGGCGACATTACGGGTCTCGATCCCGCGGAATATCCATATTAACATCAATGTTTGCAGTCAATGAACCTAAATAGCTCTACCTATTCCGATTTATGGATTACATAAAATTGCCATTACATATTTTTTATATCATTACATCAATTTTGGGGACTGAGTCACTCGTGTCTGTTGAAGAGTACCCCTGCATGATACCCTACTCGTCCCTGAGTGGTGCTAATCAAGTGACATCAACTGGTGGTATATTTCGGTCGAAGGCTCGCGACAAGCCATCGAGCAAAAACATATAATATTATAATACCAAGCAATAAGAGATAGCCGTTCCACTGCTGGCTAGCCGGTCTGATTCGCGCTGATATGGACGGATCGGGAGACTGGTCGTGGAGGATAGCGGGATCCGAGGTACGGTGGGCCGCTGGCTGACTGAGGGGGCACAAGCAGTGTGCCAGCCGCACACCGATACCTTTGGGTAGAAAGGTCGTATAAACCAAAACCCGACTTTTCAGGAGAGCGGAAAACCTATTTTTTTTTTTTAAATTCATAACTTTTTATTTTTTGAAGTTATAAAAAAATGATCTATGAGAAAGGTTCTTACAATTTGCAAATGAAATAGGTTAAATCAAAACCTATCTATCTTCTTTAGTTTTAAAGTTAGCTTGGATTTACGCCTGAGTAAAAATCAATTCTTGGTTAATACACCCCATGAAAATGTACTTTAAAAAAACTGTATAGGTCGTGTTTCCATTTTCGGTAAGCTTATGGTCACATTTACTGTCGTGAAAACCCACATAATGTAGTTTTTAGGGTTCCGTACGTCCGAATACAAAAACGGAACTCTTATATGATCACTCGTGTGTCCGTCTGTCTGTCGCTTACAGTCAATTATCTCCGAATCTACTAGACCGATTGGGTTGAAATTTGGTACACATATCAATTCCTGTGACCCAAGCACAGAGGTGTGACGTGAATAGATGAAATCTGTATGTGGGAGGTAATTTTTGGGGGAAAGGGGAAAATGAAAAAAAAAGTTTTGAAAACTGCATCTTGTCACATATCAAATGAAACGTCTTGTTGAGACAATCTTAAATGTATTTTTTTTGTAATTTTAAAATAAATAGTTTCCAAGTTATTCAAGAAAATAGACAAAATTTGACTATTCCCCCTCCCCCCTTATCTCTGAAACTACTGAACCTAAAATTTTGAAAAAAATACAGTAATTAGTTTTCTACTTATAGATTATAGGAAAACCTATAGGAAGTCCATATCTGTATATGGGAGGTAATTTTTGGGGGGGGGGAATGGGAAAATTAAAAAAAAAATTGAAAACTGCATCGTGTGACATACCAAATGAAAGGTCTTGTTGAGACAGTTTTAAATATATTTTTATTGTAATTTTAAAATTAATAGTTTCCAAGTTATTCAAGAAAATAGACGAAATTTGACCATTCCCCCCCCCTTATCTCCGAAACTGCTGAACCTAAAATTTTAAAAAAAATCCATAAATTAGTTTGCTACTTATACATTATAGGATAACCTATAACAAGTCCATATCTGTATATGGGAGGTATTTTTGGGGGGGGGGGGGGAAAGGGAAAATTAAAAAAAAAATATATTTGAAAACTGCATCGTGTGACATATCAAATGAAAGGTATAGTTGAGACAAACTTAATAGTATTTTTTTTGTAATTTTAAAATAAATGGTTTCCAAGTTATTCAAAAAAAATAGACGAAGCTTGACCATTCCCCCCCCCCTTATCCCCGAAACTACTGAACCTAAAATTTTGAGAAAAATACAGGAATTAGTTTTCTACTTATAGATTATAGGATAACCTATAAGAAGTCCATATCTGTATATGGGAGGTAATTTTTGGGGGGGAAAGGGAAAATTAAAAAATAATAATTTGAAAACTGCATCGTGTGACATATCAAATGAAAGGTATTGTTGAGACAAACTTAAAAGTATTTTTTTTGTAATTTTAAAATAAATGGTTTCCAAGTTATTAAAAAAAAATAGACGAAGCTTGACCATTCCCCCCCCCCCTTATCTCCGAAACTACTGAACCTAAAATTTTGAAAAAAATACAGGAATTAGTTTTCTACTTATAGATTATAGGATAACATATAAGAAGTCCATATCTGTATATGGGAGGTAATTTTTGGGGGGAAAGGGAAAATTAAAAAATAATAATTTGAAAACTGCATCGTGTGACATATCAAATGAAAGGTATTGTTGAGACAAACTTAAAAGTATTTTTTTTTGTAATTTTAAAATAAATGGTTTCCAAGTTATTCAAGAAAATAGATGAAATTTGACCATTCCCCTTATCTCCGAAACTACTGAACCTAATTTTTTTTTAAATTCAGAAATGAGTTTTCTACTTATAGATTATAGGAAAACCTATAAGAAGTCCATGATATTAAAATAACATGGTAAATCACTCAATATTGTGCGTACGAATTTGCGTCAGATTTAAAAAAACGTGAGAGGTAACATCGTACGGAACCCTCTTCACGCGAGTCCAACTCGCACTTGGCCGGTTTTTTGTATTAAAAACCATTTATAGTCATAGATCAATTGAATTCTGACCAATAAATAATCCTGTTACTGTCAGAATTAGTAGGAACTCAATTATTATTATTCTAATACCCAATAATTGGTCTATTCAAATAAAATAAAACTACCTGAAATACGAAATCAACATTTATTGAGTATTATAATACCTTCTAATCAACATTTACTATTATTTCAATAATGGTACGACATACCTAACAGGTTTAACATTTATAAATTGAAAAAATAATTATAACAAATGCGCTGGTCTATCCCGCTCGCTCTTTTGCTTGTCGCTGCGCGCCAAATGCGAGCCTTGTGTGTTAGTCGTAAATTGCTTCTTGCAATGAACATGGTTTATAAACCAACATCGCGAACTGCCTTTGGATTTACGTTTATGTTTAGGTAATGCATTTAACACGTTAGGGCTTATAAACCATTTACAATTAACGACTATTTTACTCCCTGAGTTAATAAATTATGGTCATTTACATCATCATAAAACTACGAAAAAAACTTTTTTTTTAAAAAAGTACCGAATTCAAAACAAATACAAAAAAGTTTAAAATAACTTTTCTTTCGGAAGTCGGTGGCAATAGTCAATGACACAACAAAACAAAGCCACCGACTTCAGAATGAAAAGTTATTTTAAACTTTTTTGTATTTGTTTTGAAGTCGGTACTTTTTTAAAAAAAGTTTTTATTTTACCCTTTTTAGTTTATTTATATCAACCCAAATTCTTGTAAAATACAAAATTTTCTTACATATGCACTAATCTTGTAATCCGTCACAACATAAAAAAATCCATATCTCTAAAACTACTGAACCGGTTTTGATGAAACTTGCAGTGTACCCTAAGTTGAACAATACCTAGTACAACAAAAAAAGAATTACTTAAATCGAACTTATAGTTCCGGAGATATGCGTGCACAAACATAAAAACATACATACATACATACACTTATGTTTGGCACATTTGTTCAGACGCTGATATAGACTAACATATATGAAAACTGGGCAGTTCTGATAACATTACATACATACGGGTCGAATTGATAACCTCCTTTTTTTTAAGTCGGTAAAAAAACATTCGGCTGTTACATTGAAAATTTATTTTTTACTTTTTTTAAGAGGCTATGACCGAAAATATCTGGGTCGTATTAACCATTTTTGTGCGAATTTCTGCATTTCGTATATACAGATCGATAGAGAAAAAAATCTGAGAAAAATGGTAGGTATATAATATAACTCAATTTGGCCAAAATGGTTTATACGACCTTTCTACCCTAGGTCGTACAACCGGGCCGCCAACTGTCGAAAAATCCCGGGATGCGCCATCGTGCTGGTTGGCGCCAGACAGAGTGCCTGATGGATACTCTGAGTGTCTCACGATGAGTGTCTGATGGTTTATAAATAAAAAAAAACGTATAAGATCGAATTCTTTATTCAAAAACAAAATTGATTGAAGCACAGGTTTACTGTCCAAGGGGATTGCCGAGCCATGGGTAAACGCGTGGACAAACGTTGCAGATTTGCAACCAGTAGTCCATCTGTAGAAGAAACAAAATTAGATCTTAATATTCACTGATAAGGTGGAAGAAACATTGGAAGTAATTATAATTTAGTAAGCATAGGTTTTTGCTCTCACAGCGGTGAAGTAAAACGTCGTCAACGTCGTCAAATCGATATTTTCTATACTCGTGAGCAAAAATATGGAATCAGTTAGACAGATTTCACGATTTCACGCGATCTTGAGTACTTAATAACTAGGTAAGAATAATTTGTACCATTTTAAAGGTTTAACTGTTAGGTAACTTTAAACTGATACCAAACTCATTGATACCAAACCAATTGATATCTAACGCTATTATTTAAGGAGCTATCCCGGATCATTCCAAGTGTTTCCATACTTTAGATCGCTAGTGTTGAACCAAAAATTCGAAGACGTGTGACATCCACCAACCCGCTCAGGACAAAAAGAAGTAGAAGAGACCTGTGTCCCTGTGAGAATATAATGGCTGATCATGATGGTGACGACGCATAGTTTCTGATTTTTTATGCATTTACGAAAAATTATAGACATACAGGATGATTTTTTAGTCACCATCCAAATTTTGATATATTAATCTTTGGCGAAAATCATTGAACACGTGTTTTTTTCTTTTTGTATCACTCAATACAAAAATATTGAGATATTACGTCACTAAGTTGTCTATAAAAAGTTGATGAATCTGGACACCGCGCTGTGATGGTGTCGCTCAGGTGTAGCGGGGCGGGGCGGGGGGTAAGCGGGGTGCGTTCTGCCCGTTTCATGCGCCGGCAACTGTAGTATTATTAACGTTTAGCTTGGTGACCACGCAAAGCGGATAATTCTTATGAGAAAATGATTTAATATGAAAATTTTACGTATCGATTTTTTTTTTAAATGAAGTTAGTGATTGATACCTAATGCCTAGAAAAATTTTGGACGGTGGTAAAAAAGTCTTCCTGTATATACAAAATCCAGAACATCCAGACTCGTAACAATTACTTATAGATCAAAATAATTTTAAATTAGTGCGGGAATCGAACACGCCATGTATGTTTTTCTTTCTTTCTTTATACTTACTCCACTATGGCTAGAGTATATAGGCCCACAGCTCGAAGCAGCGCAGTTTGTAGCGATGTGGCTACGACAAGGCTTTTTTCTATACTCATCAATTGGGCTGGGGTCCTTCACCCAGTCGATAACTTCATGCGCGTTCACCTGAGGTTAAAAATATGTGTCAAAAATAACTAATACATGGTAATTGTAAACAGACGAAACGTCGCGGGGACGTGTGATGGTGGCGGTTAATCACAGAAAGCCAAAGTGAACCTAAGCCCTTTCGTCCTTTCGTACACAAAGCGACGCAAGTGTCCGATACCTTGCGACTTCGGTATCGACGCGTGTCTATGTACATACGAACCTCGGATTTGTATTGCGATAGGCGCCTGGATACCAAACTCGTATGGTATCGGAGACTGTGTCGCGTTTGGAGGCTAATAGTTATATCGCATAGCATCGCTTTTAGGGTTCCGTAGCCATATGGCAAAAACGGAACCCTTATAGATTCGTCATGTCTGTCTGTCCGTCCGTATGTCACAGCCACTTTTCTTCGAAAGTAAACCGCATATTAGGATTTTCACATAAAAATAAAAAAAAACAAATTTTGGGGGTACCCCACATACTCAGAATTGAAATTTAAAAATTTTGTTTTTCACCAAACCCATACGTATGGGGTATCTATGGATAGGTCTTTAAAAATGATATTGATGTTACTAGTATCATTTTTTTCTAAACTGAACAGTTTGCGCGAGAGACACTTCCAAAGTGGTAAAATGTGTCCCCCCCCCCCTGTAACTTCTAAAATAAGAAAATGATAAAACTAAAAAAAATATATAATGTAGACCTCAACAAAAAATTCCAATGAAAATTGGATTGGATGAGATATAGTTAACAGTTTTTGAGATATTATAATACATTTTCAAAAATCGCAAATATAACTTTGCCATTCATACAAAAACTATGAAAAACAAAGTTATTTTTATTGTTTGTGTATATTACTTACTAATCTCAATATAATTATATCCCTAATCTATGCTTGCTACTACGGAACCATTCATGGGCGAGTCCAACTCGCACTTGGCCGGTTTTTGTCGCTTTCAGTCGATGTCACACTACTAGGTAATTCACGAGCAACGGCATATCCATGGTTGTTACTAAGAATGTTTTAGTGACTTCTTGAAGGCTTGTTGTGCCAAAAGCTGAATTTGTAAACACATTTCATAGAAAATAATTAAGATTGTCTTTTTAATTGTCGGCACAACAACACCCTCAAAAAGGGTATGAAAATGTTGCAAGCTCGGCAACGCGCAACACGCCTCTGGTAAGCTGGGACTCACTTAGCAGTGTTGCATGTAACGTATCAGATACTGTATCAACCTTCAAGTGGGTACGGCTCGTCCACGGTCCACCGCGTATCTAGCTACGAGTTGCCGGATCCGCAGTGCTCGCGACGACGTCACGCCGACAACATTATTTCAAATCTTAATTAGATTTAATACTTTTTCTTCCGTTCGTAGCTCGCACCTACGTACTCACTATTGCGGTCGTGTCGCCGTCCACGAGCACACTGCGAGCCGCCTTTGTGTTCTGTGTGATACCGCCACTCGGCGGGTCACTGCGAGCTTACAGCGAACCACGCGCGAACGGCTCGCAGCGGGCTCGTGCCTACGTACTCACTTGATACTGTATCTGATAAGTCACATGCAACACTGCTAAGTGAGTACCCAGCTTCACATATTTTTTGCTATAGCGGCAACAGAAATATTTCATTTGTGATATTTTCAACTGTCTATCCACGTTTCATGAGGTATAAACAGACGGACAGGGAGTCTTAGTAATAGGGTACCGTTTAAGCCTTTGGATTCAGAACCCTGAAAAGACTCACGTAATTTCGGGATACTTAAATAGTTTAATTGGCGAAATTTGAGTGTATGAAGACCTCCCACTGGACCGACGACATTCTGAGAGTCGTGGGCAACAGATGGATGCAAGGGGCGAATTGTCGTTCGGCGTGGCGATCTAAGGGGGAGGCCTATGTTCAGACGTCATCCGGCTGATGATGATGATGATGAGTTTACTTTTAGTTAGACTTCTAATGATAATGTCTTACCACGAAGGCATCAGGAAGGCCCTCGACCGTCTTCATAAATCGAACTACTGCTGCCTTAATAGCAGGATAAGCACTTAAGTACCACTCGTGGACGTAGATGCCGAAAGGAGCGCGGTTACCCATGTAGTGCCTCTCGAAATTCCTGACGATAAATCGGTACCATTCTTCCTCGTTTTCAAGGTCGGGTCTGAAAAAATACGAGTACATAATTATTTATGAATAGATTTTAATTGAATGAGCAGTGGTGGCCCAGTGGTATCGGCCGCGACTTACGAGTTGTAGGTCGTGGATTCGAATCCAGCCAGGCGCATTATTTTGTGTAATTTAATTCATCACCACTGCTCTCAAAACGGTGAAGGAAAACATCGTGAGGAAACCGGCATGTCCTAGAGCCAAAAATTCGAAGACATGTGACATCCACCAACCCGCACTGGGCCCGCGTGGTGGATTATAGCCCACTCCCTCTCTCAGAGAGGAGGCCTGTGTCCCAGCAGTGGGAACATATAATTATAGGCTGATGATGATGATGATGATGAGATTTTAATTAGCGCTGGGCTGGAACAGGTGAAATAGGAACCTGTTTCACCAATTCCAGTTCCAAGAAAAACAGTTAAAACATCCTGTTCCAAAAAAACAGCCTGTGATATTGGAATGACTCTTTGATGGCTGCATCAGAACTAAAGGCTTAACGTGCTTTGCGAGGCATGGAGGTATTATATCACCAACTACCAAATTCCGGACAGCTAATGAGAGGTGCGTCCACACAGAACGAGCAGCCTCGCGAGGCATTTGCTTCTCGCGTCAAATGCCTCGCGAAGCTGCTTGCTCTGTTTGGATGCGCAATTGTTTCTCGCCCGAGGCACGAACCATATAAAGCCAACAATGGATGGCTCGGACGCTCGGTCGCTCGCCCGCAGCATGTAAAATTTCCAAAAAATAGTCTGTTGTATTGAAATCAATGACTCTTTGATGGGTGCATCCGAAATAGTCAGCAACAGTGACAGACAGACTCTTTCTATTACGATAAGTTAGAGAAGAAAAGAGCATGTTTAAACCGTTCCAGATAACTCTATCTGGAACGGTTTAAACATGCTCTTTTCTTCTCTACAGACACTCGTCTGTTTTAGATTATTAGGGGAATAGGCAAAAACAGGAACTGTTTCTTTTTGCCCGTCCTAACATCTAAGTGCTCATTCACACTAATCCGTCGATTGTGTGTTTTGACGAATCGTCTTTTTTCACAAATCGTTATTTTGATTTGTATGGGCGGCTATACATTTTAATTGCCCGTGTTCACACTATTATAGAATCGTGAATAATGACGCATACTTCTTGTGACGTTTCGTCTTTCAAAAACCTTCAGTTTTAAATCACGATTCGTTATGACGGACGTAGTGTGAATGAGCCGTAACGCAGTAAAAAAGGTATATTTTTTTTGCAAATCTTTTCGGCTCATGCAGCTGTTATCGCTTATCCACGAGTTCTTTAAATGAAAATAACTTACGCCCAGAAGCAAGCGTCCATGAAAGAGCAGGGAACACCTAGAAGATCAGACCAGGTGACCAATGGCTGGACCCATAGTCCAGGGAAGGAGGCAGTAGGGCAGGGAGGAACGATGCAATCCTGGGTCGACCTGTAGTCCAGGGTGTATGGCCATAAACCAGGGTTGGTTTGGCTCACTGTTGGCCAAGAGCTGTCGTATTCCAAACCGTATTCCTTCATCATTTCAAAGCTGGCGTTACCGGTCATTTGGAGGAAGGGCATGCGGATACCTGAAATAAATTATAAAGATCGTATTTAATACAGTGGTCATCAATATTCCACAGTAGTTTCGTTTCATTTTAATTTCATTTGTAAAATCCAATGTTATTACAGAAAATGTAACCCTTACCCTTGATAGCTTCAGAAGGAATATTAGCAAAGTGAGACATTTGAGCTTTCTGATCCCCAAATTCCCTCCTCATATCCTCAGTGGTGGCTTCCAACCAGTAAGTCTGTGGCGTCTGGTGACTGATAGATTTCAGAGCGATCTCAAAGCCTTGGTTGTACAGTTCATTGACGAGGACATAGTTGGTGTATTCGTGGCTGACGTAAAAAGTGGCTCCGCCAGGACAACCGTTAGAATTCTTGTGGTTGTACAGGATTTCACGGTAAGTTAGGATGTTGTTGATGTTGATGCCATTGTCGAAGGTCAGTGTGACAAACTGGAAGGAGGTTTTTGTTGAGCGTTGGAACAAAATATTGTTACAAATGGAATAGTGCAGTCAATTATTTGTGACGCTGGGAAATATTTTGATGAATGCTAAAACAATATTACATGTTCGAAATCACTGTTTATTTTCTTGAGTTTCCAAAATATTCAAAATCTCACTTTTTAACACATCAAGAACATAGTGACATTAAAATTTTACGAATCTGGGGCCACGGTAGTGGCCCCGCCAATACGAGCCAAGCGAAGTGCAAGGGCACTACCTACCTTTTCTCGAAGTGTTTCGTCGTTTTTTGAACCCTCATAGAGTTGGTTTCCGATGTACCAGATAGTTCATATTCTTAGGATATGATGTCAATAATAGACTTATTAAAAATACATAGTTTCAATTGAATAGCTCTAATAGTTTAGGTTTTATTGGTATCTAAAATACACCGATTTCGTTTCTGACACACTGATGATCATATCAAAATGTTTGGCTACTTCCTGAAGTGCTAGAAAGCTGAAATTTGGTATGTAATCTAGTCAGTTTAGTATACAATCAACAACACCGATTTTATGAATTAGGGCATGAAAGTTTTCACGGTACTGTAGACAGTGTACTATACAGTAACTAAAAAACCTATTAATAAGTACTGTCAAACTTTCGTAAACGCCACTTGGAAGTTTTCTTGCCAAATACATAATAAAAAAAAGTCTGCCTAGCAACTTGCAAAAAGAACTGAAATCCCACCAAATACATTTCATGTAAAATGTTGCCCAGACGACCACATAATGTTTGGCCTGTGAAAAAGATATCAGATCTCATGTTAAGCCAAACTTCTGAATCTACACGGCCTAATTCTACCGTCCCTAACTTCACAGATTCACCATATCAGTAAAAATGTATGGCTTGGCTGTTTCGTTGCTTCAGAAACTAAAATATTCGCATCACCTTCACGACGCGCAACGGTAGCGAAACGGCGAAGCCATACATTTTTACTGATATGTAGAATCTGTGAAGTTAGGGTCGGTAGAGTTAGGCCTTGTAGATTCAGAAGTTTGGCTTAACATGAGATCTGATATCTTTTTCACAGGCCAAACATTATGTGGTCGTCTGGGCAACATTTTAATTAAAATTTTTGGTGGGATTTATATTTACGACAAATATTTCTGCTCTCCAGTCAAAGAGTAAGTTCCTATTTTTAACCGACTTCAAAAAAAGGAGGAGGTTCTCAATTCGTCGGAATCTTTTTTTTTTTTTTTTTTTTTTTATGTATGTTCCCCGATTTCTCGAAGACGCCTGGACCGATTTGGATTTTTTTTCTTTTGTTTGAAAGGGTATACTTTCCAATTGGTCCCATGATCATCAGGTCAGGATCTGATGATGGAACCCCAGGGAAATCGAGGGCAACCTTCAAATTTTATAGGCACATAGTACCATTTTTAACCGACTTCAAAAAAAGGAGGAGGTTCTCAATTCGTCGGAATCTTTTTTTTTTTTTTTTTTTTATGTATGTTCCCCGATTTCTCAAAGACGCCTGGACCGATTTGAAAAATTTTTCTTTTGTTTGAAAGGGTATACTTTCCAATTGGTCCCATGTTCATCAGGTCAGGATCTGATGATGGAATCCCAGGGAAATCGAGGGCAACCTTCAAATTTTATAGGCACATAGTACCATTTTCATATATTCTCTAAAGCTGTTCAAGTATTTGCATCTGATAATCATCATCTCAGGTGGATGAGCTGATGATGGAAGGTACAACTCCTCAACGGCTTGGAGTAGGCAACGACTGATTTAGTTTGTGTTCGCATATCTCTGGAACTAAAAGTCCGATTTAAGTAATTCTTTTTTTGTTGTACTAAGTATTGTTTAACTTACGGAATACTGCAAGTTTCATCAAAATCGGTTCAGTAGTTTTTGAGATAGGGAATTTTATTAGCTTATTGTGCACTTGAGAGAGAATGATTTATTTGAGAAGAATTTGAGTTGAATATTTAAACTAAAAAGAGTAAAATAAAAAACTTTTTAAAAAAAAATGTAACCGCCTTCAAAAACAACCACAAAAAAGGGTAAAATAACCTACAAAATAACTTTTCTTTCAGAAGTCGGTGGCAAAAAAACAATGAAATGAAAAAAAACAAAGGCACCGACTTCTGAAAGAAAAGTTATTTTGTAGGTTATTTTACCCTTTTTTGTGGTTGTTTTTGAAGGCGGTTACATTTTTTTTTTAAAAGTTTTTTTCATATATTTTCTAAAGCTGTTCAAGTATTTTCATCTGATAATCATCATCTCAGGTGGATGAGCTGATGATGGAAGGTACAACTCCTCAACGGCTTGGAGTAGGCATCGACTGATTTAGTTTGTGTTCGCATATCTCTGGAACTACAAGTCCGATTTAAGTAATTCTTTTTTTGTTGTACTAAGTATTGTTTAACTTACGGAATACTGCAAGTTTCATCAAAATCGGTTCAGTAGTTTTTGAGATAGGGAATTTTATTAGCTTATTGTGATGTTGTTACCGGTGCTACGGATTACAAAATTTTAGTGCACATACATGTAAGAGAATGATTTATTTGACAAGAATTTGAGTTGAATATTTAAACTAAAAAAGAGTAAAATAAAAAACTTTTTAAAAAAAATGTAACCGCCTTCAAAAACAACCACAAAAAAGGGTAAAATAACCTACAAAATAACTTTTCTTTCAGAAGTCGGTGGCAAAAAAAACAATGAAATGAAAAAAAAAATAAAGGCACCGACTTCTGAAAGAAAAGTTATTTTGTAGGTTATTTTACCCTTTTTTGTGGTTGTTTTTGAAGGCGGTTACATTTTTTTTTAAAAGTTTTTTAACAATTTTACAGACGCTTTACAAATTTTTTTAGTCTCAATGAAACTGTAAGAAGACCACACGATATGCACGCGTAGCATGGCGCCGTAGAAAGGGCTTTTGTCGACGGAAGAAAAGTCAAAATGACAGAACGTAGAAAGATCTTTACCGTTTTAAGCATGGCAATGTTAAAAATATAGAAAATAAATGTTTCTATTATTCAATGGT
Organism: Agrotis exclamationis; assembly: GCA_950005045.1. Lineage (NCBI taxonomy): Eukaryota > Metazoa > Arthropoda > Insecta > Lepidoptera > Noctuidae > Agrotis > Agrotis exclamationis. Next base: position 9,855,042 of record OX465440.1, read on the forward strand.
GTACGATTCGTGTCATATTTATTTAAAAAACAGTTTGTATAGAAATAACAATGAAATTACTTTGTCTATTCTTGGTAGAATAGAGATAGAAATGGTCATGCTACGCGTGATGTACTACTTCCTCGGTAAAAAAATCTGTTGCGATGGCTCTTACATATAAATTAAAAGAGCTACCAAAACTTAATACCTACATAACATTTCGTACGTATCCAATCTTACCTGAGGTGTATCTTTACGAGCTAATCCACCAGGAATCTCAACGTTTGAGCATTTGCATTTGGGCAGCTCACACTCAACGTCTGGAGTGCAAGGTTCAGCTTCAACCAATTCCGAATCATCAGCTATGACTGCCGAAGCAACCAGCAATAACGCTAGTACACCAAGTAACTTCATACTGCTGCTTGCACCAGAAAGTGACGATGAACGAGCCAACTTCGTCGTTTTATACATAAAGATTGATTTAATCGATCTCGTATGTTTAATTGATGCATTTTGTTACAGTTATGTGTTTATGTCTTATCTTTGAAGCGGCGGGGTTCATGTTTATTAATAATTTTTTTCCACTTAGCAAAAAACCATATTTTTATTATTCTTTATGACCTCCCTTCTTGTGTCCTATGTCGGAGATTAGATACACCATTGGGATTTTCACGCTTTACTTCACCCGTGGTTTTGTGCTTCGGCAATGACTTCACGTTGCCACGTTTTCTTGGAACGACTGCGCTTGCTACTTTATTCCAGTGCTTGTTGGGAATATGGTTTTCAGGGCGACGCAGTTTGTGATCAAACCAGTTTTACTTGAACAGTCGTTTTTCATAGCACAATTTCGTCAAAACAACTTTGGAAATGACTGAGTCCGACCAGAAAATCTTCAAAAGTTGACGAAAGCATCTTGAATGATGTTGTTGATGAGTTTCACTCTATGAGAAAGGCGATTCGCCTGCCGTACAGGGCGGAAACTAGTAAAGGCGCCTTTTGCTTTGGTGATCTGGGACGTTACATCGAATGCTGTTCCTCCAGTTCCTGTTACGATACATCCGAGGTAAGTAAATTCAGACACTCATTTTATTCCGTCCCCGCCATGGCTGCTGATCGACCAAGATTTAGCTCATTGCCTCAAAACAAACGCCTGGGTGTCACTACTGCAAGGATCGCCCGAAGGACGCGGTGGAGCATACGGTGCAGGACTGCCCCGCTTGGGCAGAGCACCGCCGCCGTGTCCTAAGGACGGCGATAGGCGAAGACCTCTCGCGCCCGGCGTAGGTCGAGTCCAGTGCACCGTTCGTAAATAATTTAATTTTTAAATTATTTTTTTATCCTGATCACATTTAAAATGTCATCCGAACGGTGCATACGAATTATGAAGAACGTGTTGTTGTTGTCCTTGAATATTTGACATAGAATTTGCATTGTTTAGGTACCCATTGAGTATTTTATTATTCATTATCTCAAAAACATTTTTAATGCAATTCAATTACTTAACGCTAGTACAATTAAGCCTCCTGCAGACACACGCGATTAATCACGCGGGGCGACATATCGCGGTCCATTCGCAGTATTTTTAGAGTGGAAATTAGCTTGGCTCGTTGTCGCAGCGCGATTAATCGATTGTGTCTGCAGGAGGTTTTAGGGATTCAAGGAACAAGGAACTTCAAGAAAGAGGTCAACCACCAAATCTAACTCGGCTGGGCAGCATTCGGGAAACTGCGTAACTTTAAGATAAAGATAAAGAGCTCAAGATAGCCCAACGAGTTATGGAGAGGGCTATTCCCGGAGTCTCTCTGCGGGATCGAATCAGAAATGAGGTGATTCGTAGACGAACCAAAGTTGCTGATATAGCCCAGCAAGTGGCAGTGGGCAGGCCGCACAGCATGCAGAACTGATGGCCGATGGGGCCGCCGTAAGTTTCTCGAATGGAGACCACGCACCGGCAAGCGCAGCGTGAAACGTCCACCTGCAAGGTGGATAGACGATCTGATAAAATTCACAGGATCTCGCTGGATGCAAGCCACTTTCAATCGGTCTTATTGGAATCTATGGGAGTGGCCTATGTTCAGCAGTGAATATCCTACGGCTGCTGCGATCTACTATTATTGATCGAAGTACGGCTGATATGATGATGATTTTAATAAGACCGATTCATCACAGAAGTGTGTTTTACTTTTACCCGAATACGGCAAAGCGAAAAGGAGGGTTATGATTTTGACCGGTATGTGTGTATGTATGTTTGTTTGTTCCGTCATAACTTCTAAACTTGTTATCATTACATGACAAATGAGGTGTCGTTAGATGCGTGTCAGTTGTCCGCTAGTTATAGGTGACGTGTCACCAAACCCAACATGGCACCCTCTAGGGGCGTGTAAAGTCGTTAATATTTTCGCACAGTATCTCGACATGGGTATCAAATTAAAGGGCTTGATGCGCACATTTGAAATATATGTACATTATACACCGTGTTCCGGACGATATACATAAACTTCGACCAGATGTTCAAACCACGGAAGTAAGCATTTTTCATTATGGACACATTAATAAATTCTTATTTTTTATTTTTTGTTAATTTTCATACAAACTAAATACCTAGACGTAAATAACCCGATATGCATGCCTCTTTATCCGAATTGGCAACGTCATTCATAACATTTGGCGGGCTGAAACAAATGAAATGCAAATAGTATTTGATAGATTTCAAATTAAGATACTTTCTCACTGCATAGCTCAATTAAATTTCATTAAATGAAATTACAAATATCTTTGTAACGAAGCCTTTTTAAGTACTACTTCCTTTGTTGGATTTGATTTGTAAAAGCCATAGAAGTATTTGCTAAAGTTTATGGATAACGTGAAGAACACGGTGTATAGCTTTTGCTAGCTACTTTGCCTGTTTCTGACACTGTCAACATGGGTATCAAATCAAAAGGCTTAATGAGTACGTTTGAAATTCACTAGCTACTTTTCTGTTATTATTATAACAAATCAAATAATTAGTAATATAACCCCAAAAGTAATTAATAATATATGTTCCGTGTTACAGAAATTTTTAAGTAGGTAATAGCCGTGGTCGTATGCCACCTGGCCAAAAAAGATTGTGTGAAACAACCGCAGGTGGCACACGACCACGGCTAAAAGGCATAAAGTTATGTTCTTGATTTTGTGATTAATTAAGTCATTATAAAAAAATATTTTTGTATTTTTTATTTTTACCTGTCACTTCCTTATGTCATTTATATTCGGAGATAATTCCTAAAGCCTAACGGTAATTTTATTTTAATGCAAGATAAGATACTTTGGTTTTCACCGTTTGACTGGACTGGGGCCGATAAAACATTTAACTTGGATGTGTGTGTATGCTGAACAGAATATAACACATTTTTCTAGATCATTTTATGCAGCTAGTTGATCATTAAAACATAATTTTACCGGACCACAGTGAGTATGGTCAAGTGACTGAAGACAATTTTACCTAACCAAGATTACGTACTGCATTGTATTAACTCCAAAATCTTGGACAGGAAGACACCTAAATTATTTTCTTTATTTACATTTCGTAGTGAACGTTAACTGTTACCGTAATACTTAAGTAGTTAATTAGTTATGATTTTTTTTGCAAAATTTAAAACTTCAAATCGTTCTACTCAACAATTCATACAGTGATCATTAATACAATTTGCCTTTCCAGCGTCGACATGAATTCCTCTATTAAACATCATCTCGGTGTTTATAGTTTTGTTTAGACCTATTCTATTTCTCACAATCTATCCAAACTTTTTGGTCTGTTATGGTGTTCCTAATCAAATCATCAACATCTTTATCATCATTGGCAGCCCTTTTCCATCCACTGCTAAGTATAGGCCTCCTCTCTTTTGTGCAATGTTTCAATGAGCTGCGCCAGTATAAACCAACACACGGTCTTCTGATATTATTAAATTGGAATCTTCCACCCACTAGGCGTTTCGTTCGCCAACACTTCTTCTACCGCCACTTCTCGGACACATTCAGTAAGGGCTCTACTCCATCTTCCATCACTACGTTTGGTTAAGACGTGGTATAGTTATAATATTATTACCTACTAAAAATGACGTATTATATGTATATAGACACGTCATGAACGAACATCGCGGCGCTTAAAAACGGCGACAATACTAGAACTACTTACGCGTGAAGAAAGAGAAAGAAAATATGACACCGTACGGCGGGAGGGAGACGCAACTAAGCGCAATGTGGCCAATTGGCTTCATTTTTGTTGCCATTTTAGAGTGCGGACAACGTATATATAGTTTACATATCATTGCCTACTAAGATATAATTATTTGCTAACCTTGTTGCTCTTATCCTAATTTATACGTATTTGGGGTCGGACTTGCATTTCTTCTTTATCCAAATTATCATCATGTGAACTGTATTTTAAAATTGTGATATTAACATGTCAAAGGTTTATTTGTATTAGTACTTTTCTTAATAGATCTTTTTGTGAAAGAACTCTCTATTTGTTCCGCTAAGCAGATTTCCAAGTTTTTAAATTGAAGGGTGTGGGAGCTATGTTTTAAGCTATTGCGTAGCTTTTATCGCGGGCTCTGAGCGCGGCGCGGTGACCGAACCAAAAAAAATCCAAAAACATAACGAAAAAACCTAAGGAAAAAACCTGACACCACGCATCGTCTAACATTGTTTCAGTTCGGGAGACCTCGGAAATCATAAAAATATCCATCATAAAAACAATTTACTTTTTATTACTGATTCTAAACCAGGCCAGCTACAAAAGGAGTTTTCACAATGAAACCTACTTATAAAATTCTCCTACAACAAAGAAATTCTTTATTACAGTAGTGCACCACAAACATTTTAAATAAATTATATTCTCGTTAAATATACGCGGTGGGCGATTTTTTCTTTAAAAAAAATGTTATGCTATAGCTTCACCGCGGCAGTCTTCGAGTGCCACATGTATTTTTTTTCTTTAATTGATTGGCTCTTGGCTTCAATCTTACCCAGATCGAAAGATGACACCACCCAGAAGGAACTGGAACCCTTACACACCGACATGGATGGAACACATGGCGCCGAATTCCGAATAGGCTGGTGGTTGCGAGCCAGGCGGCCTTGGTGAGGCTTACCATCGTCACTGAGATTAATAAGCCGTCACCGCAGGTTACAAGTAGCTTGTGGTGTTGTTGCTCGGGACGGATGGCTAGGAGGTAAATCAGCAGCCTCCATTTGAATGGTAAGGTGCTCTCTGTAAGAAAAAAGCGTCTCCTTTTGTCGTTGTATTCAGGTCTTTAGTAACGTAAGGGTCTTTACCTTTCAGCAATCAATATCTTGCTGATAAGATACCCTACTTATACTACGTCAATTATTGCAGTAGCTATATCAAAGTGACCTTTAAAGTCTGCACCTCAAAATAAATGCGATGGTTACAAGTAAAAAACTGTTTGACTATCTTGAGTTTATTTTAAAAGAAAAAACTGATTGGCTGACTGACTGATCAACCAACGCACAGCTGAAACCACTGAGCTAAGAAGCATTATTTTGGAAAAACGTTCCTTACATGACGTAAGTGTATATTGCGATCGAATTTTAGGAAATTCATCCCTCAAGGAGGTTAAAATATGTGATGACAGTTTGTATGAAAATAAATTTAATTTTCATTTGATTAACTTTAAACTTCCATAGCAGACTTATCAATCTCGTTGATAAAACATATTTTTCAATATTTTTGGAAGTTCTAATCCTGAAATCCTCGCCAACTTGTGTTTGAGAATTAAATTTTATAAAGTATAGGTACCATCAAATCTAAGTAGGTACGGGACGAAGCAATGCTTTTAAATGCAGTCATTTTAAGGTGCTGATATATTTGAGCATTCACTTGGAACAGAACATCGAGCACTTGCCGTATTTAATGTTGTCGAACTGAAAAGGAACAAAGCCACGAACATTTTCACGATCTTTTTAGCGAACGCTCTAGTAGATGGTCGTCAAAAAAGTTTATCCTGATGATGTCAGACTTTAGGTACAGTGGGCTCGGCAAAAAGCTCGCCAGAACGCTTGTTGGAATGCTGGTAAACCGCTCTCATTTGTGTTTCTGTAATGTAACATTCTCAAAAATGCTCATTACAAGTGAATGCTTTTTTTTAGCGTGGTAAAATCATCAAATGAGTCCTCCCGCCCAGGGCAGGGCGGGAGGGACTGTCAGATTTGTACTGACTAAAATCCACGGTGTCCTTCATTAGCCCTTTACGTTCCACGGTCACGGTAATGGAATAAGTCCCGCGACCCCGGCACGCTTTGGCCCTCTAGAGGGGGGCCCCGTTATCTTGCTGACGCTCTTTGAGGCGCACGTGGAACACAACGGGCCGCCGACCCGGGCATGGTCCATGGTCGGGCGACGAGTTGCCCATTACTCGCCGCACGCATGCCCGCGCCTACGGTGGCCGGAGATCGTCTTCGGAGGGCGTCTAACACTGCGGCTGGGGCGGAGGGAGGACGCTGTCCTCTCTGTCTCACGGCCCACCTCCTCCTTCGCGAGCATGACTGCTTCGCAGAAGGAGGCGAGCGCTTCCCACTCCGTCTCGCCCCGCAGCATGGCCTCGACCAATGCCGGGCGCGAGACTAGTGAATGCTTAGCATTTTTAAGTAGGTAAGTAATGATACAGATGTTAAAAATCTAAAACTGTGTATCATGTGTGCTTTTGCGTCTACGTAAAATGCACATCATGTTAATGATAAAGTGATGTCCAGGATCATCGGGACCACACATTTAATTATAATGCATTTGTCATCAAAAATATTCCCATTTCTTTCTAATTCTATGACATCATCGCCGATTATTTTGAAAATCCAAATAATTATTATTACCTATTTTAAATTCGTATTCGGTAGTGTTCCAAACCGGAATCTCCGGGAAACTATAAATGGTTTTTATCTTTATCTAACATGATTGATATCAATATCAGAGAGATTTCCGGCTTAAGATTTGAATAGACAAAAGTAATGAATTAAGTAAATAAGTAGGTTGTTCTGATAAAACGATAAGGAATTTCCTAGAATTTGGAACACGTAATTATTCATTTGTTTACGTTGTAACGTTGTGAAATATCAACGTTATTTCATTAAACTGCAATGGAATGTGTAAACATTCCTTTTGGTGGCGTAGTCTACGTGGTACAACTAGGTATGTTGATTTGTGAGGATCAACATACAAAATTTAGTTTTTTTTATGGTTTGTCTAAACATTAAAAAAAACAGATGCAAAAACAAAAAAAACTTTCCTTCTTATTTCCTTGACTTTTTTGGGCACCGACTTCCGAAAGAAAAGTTAATTTACACTTTTTTTGTTTTTTTTTTTACATTTGCCAATCCTTAAAGCCTCCTCCAGACACACGCGACTAATCGCGCTGCGACAACGAGCCAAGCTAATTTCCACTCTAAAAATACTGCGAATGGACCGCGACATATCGCCCCGCGCGATTAATCACGTGTGTCTGCAGGAGGCTTTAGTCTTAAAAATGTACAAATAAACACAAGTTCAATCCGTCAAAGAACATGGATATAATAATTATTATTTTCTTGTGTAGTGCATATCTTTCGATTACGTCACTCGTTGTGGTATGATATTTTGCCACAATCTTTAATCAGATAATTAAATAATAAACACTAGCTATCGTAGCAATAAATCGCGGAGGTAGGTAGATTAACAGCTGTAATTAGGTTTCCATGTAAAGTCAATCATATCCGCTTGTAACCGAATAAAATGGAAGCCGAAGATGTAGGTCATCATCATCATCAGCCTATAATGTTCCCACTGCTGGGACACAGGCTTCCTCTCTGTGAGAGGGTGATGTGGTTGATAAATGCACATACGTTTTACCAAAATGTTGATACACGTTGATCCGGTTCGAAGGACCAAAATTTTGTAACATGACAGGGATCACTGAAATTCTACAGGCATAAAAAACGGAATAACATCTAGATTGCTGTATTGCCAACGATCTTTGACATGTAATATTATTAATAGTACGTTTATGACATTACACTTTTTTTCTATACGCCATGACTTTTTAGTCGTCTTACAAAAGTGGTCCACTTACTGTATCCGACCTAAAAAACCTCTAGGCGAGTTTCTTTTTTTTTAATCGTTAATAATATTTTGGACCCGGGTACGTCCTTAAACGGACCCGGGTACGTCCTTAAACTACGTCCAGCCACCGAAGGACGGGCAGCAGCGTCCTTTGTAAACTTTCGGTGACCTTACTGCGATCCCCAAGCCGCCTGCCAAGCGTGGGGATTATGGCAACCCCCCCCCCCCCATTATGATTGACAACAATAGCACACGGCCCCCAGTCCCCGGCAGCTCCGCTATTCCTGGTCTGGGTAGCGGATCGGGTAACGGCGGAGCAGGGGGTGCTAAGAATCCCCGGCAGATGCCCCGCTACCACCCCCAACGGACTCTGGCCCTGGCAACACACAACATCCGCACACTGAGGACCGATGAGAAGATTATCGAGCTGGAGGAAGAATTGAGCAAAATGCGCTGGGATATCTTGGGATTATCTGAAGTCCGAAGAGAGGGTCAGGATACGATAGTTCTAGATTCCGGCAACATGCTTTTCTACCGGGAAGGAGACCGTAAATCCCAGGGTGGTGTTGGATTTCTCGTCCGCAGGTCCCTCATCAACAACGTTGTGAAAGTCGACAGTGTGTCGAGTAGGGTAGCATACCTTATACTCAGAATAACCAACCGGTATTCGTTGAAGGTCATACAGGTATATGCACCGACCTCGACACATTCCGATGATGAAGTAGAGGCATTGTATGAGGAGATATCCGAGGCCATACATACCTCCGAAACATACTTCACCGTTGTTATGGGGGACTTCAACGCGAAGGTGGGCGCACGGAATGGCGATGAGTTGAGAGTGGGGCCATTTGGGTACGGGCAGCGAAACCATAGGGGCCAGCGACTGGTCGACTTCATGGAAAAGGAAGAACTTCATTTAATGAACTCCTACTTCCAGAAGCGGCCATCCAGGAGGTGGACGTGGATGAGCCCCGATGGTACTACCAGAAATGAGATCGACTTCATCATGACGACCAAGAAGCGAATATTCAGTGATGTCTCTGTGATCGCCAAGGTGAAAACCGGTAGCGATCACCGAATCGTCAGAGGCACATTGAATATCAATGTGAAGCTTGAAAGGTCTCGTCTGGTGAAGTCCACGCTCCGACCTGGTCCTGCCCACATCCAGAACCCCGAAGACTTTCAACTCGAACTGCACAATCGCTTCCAGTGCCTAACCGAATGCGAAACTGTGGACGAGATTAACAATGGGTTGGTGGAAACTGTCCAAGCTGTGGGGTCCAAGTTCTTTAAGACCCCGCGCCGCAATAAGCCTCAAAAGCTCTCGAATGGAACCATCAAGTTGATGCAAGACCGGGCCGAGATGAGGCTGCAATCTTCAGCTGACATGTCGGAATATGGCAAACTCAATAGACGAATCTCTAAATCAATGCGACGTGACCTGCGTGCCTATAGTGCGGCACGGATCAAAGAGGCAATCGAGCGGAACCAGGGCTCAAAAGTCTTCGCAAAGAATTCGTCTATTGGGCAAAGCCAAATGACAAAGCTAAAGATTAACGACGGCAGCATCATTTCGACGAAGCCGGAGATCCTGAGAGAGCTTGAGAGGTTTTACGGACAGTTATACACATCAACACGACAACCCAGTGTCGGTACAGTTCGAGACGCAAGAGCTAAACTGACTCGACACTACACTGAGGATATCCCGGACATCAGCCTGTACGAGATTAGAATGGCTCTTAAACAGCTAAAGAATAACAAGGCGCCGGGTGAAGACGGAATCACAACAGAACTTCTGAGAGCGGGTGGAAAACCGGTACTTCTGGTCCTCCAGAAGTTATTTAATTCCGTCATACTCGAAGGTACTACGCCAGAAGCATGGCACAGGAGTGTGGTTGTTCTTTTCTTCAAAAAGGGTGACAACACCTTGTTGAAGAACTACAGGCCAATCTCACTTCTGAGCCATGTATACAAGCTGTTCTCAAGAGTCATTACGAACCGTCTCGAACGCAGGTTTGATGACTTCCAGCCTCCCGAACAAGCCGGTTTCCGAAAAGGTTTTAGTACTGTAGACCACATACACACGCTCCGCCAGATTATACAGAAGACAGAGGAGTATAATCGGCCATTATGTTTGGCGTTTGTGGACTATGAAAAGGCCTTCGATTCAATCGAAACCTGGGCAGTATTGCAGTCCCTCCAACGATGTCATATCGACTATAGGTATATCGAAGTGTTGAAGTGTTTGTATAGAAACGCCACCATGTCCATCCGACTTCAGGAAGAGAGCACGAAACCAATCCAATTGCAGAAAGGCGTGAGACAGGGAGACGTTATTTCTCCGAAACTGTTCACGAACGCGTTGGAGGACGTTTTCAAGCTCTTGGAATGGAACGGATTTGGCATCAACATCAATGGCGAATACATCACTCACCTTCGTTTTGCCGATGATATAGTCATCATGGCAGAATCGTTGGAGCACCTCAATGCTATGCTCAGCGACCTCAGTATCGTTTCCCAACGGGTCGGCCTTAAAATGAACATGGACAAGACGAAAGTCATGTCGAATGTCCATGTGGCACCCGTACCGGTTGTTGTTGGGAATGATACTCTCGAAGTTGTAGACCATTACACTTACCTTGGACAGATTGTTCAGTTAGGTAGGTCCAACTTCGAGAAAGAGGTCGCCCGAAGAATCCAACTCGGATGGGCAGCGTTTGGGAAGCTACGTGATATCTTCTCATCGAGAATCCCACAGTGTCTCAAGACAAGGGTGTTTAACCAGTGTGTGTTGCCAGTGATGACATATGGCTCTGAAACGTGGTCTCTGACTGCTGGCCTTTTAGAGAGACTAAGAGTCACTCAACGAGCGATGGAAAGAGCTATGCTCGGAGTTTCTTTGCGGGATAAAATCCGGAACATGGATATTCGGCGAAGAACCAAAGTCACCGACATAGCTCATAAAATTTGCAAGTTGAAGTGGCAATGGGCAGGCCACATCGCTCGTAGAACTGACAACCGATGGGGAAGAAAAGTTCTCGAGTGGCGACCACGGACCGGAAGACGCAGCGTAGGTAGGCCTCCCACTAGGTGGACCGACGACATCGTGAGGGTCGCGGGCAACCGATGGATGCAAGTGGCGAATTGTCGTTCGGCGTGGCGGTCTAAGGGGGAGGCCTATGTTCAGCAGTGGACGTTTTTCCGGCTGATGATGATGATGATGAATAATATTTTGTATTATTAACCCTAGAAAGATAGTCTGCGTAAAATTTACGCATGCATTTGCGAAATATAGCTCTGTCTTTATAAATAGCGCGAATCCATAGATGTGCGCTTAGGACATCTCATTAGTCGCTGAAAGCTGCAGTATGGCGCAAGTTTCAAGAAGGTAAGTGTAACCGATTTTGAAATATAACGACTGAGTGCGTCAAAATTACGCATGATTATCTTTTATGTAACTTTTATGATTTCGACGTGTATATATTTTTTAATTTTTTTATCATATTATAGGTGTATAATCATTATTAATATTATCAGTTTCTTTATAAAGATATTGAAGCAAAAATATAAAACAATGGGGAGTAGAAACTTGGACGAAGACCATAATCCCTGTGAGGATACCAACAGAGAAGCAGGGGACCATGAAAGTGAAGATGACGTCCAGAGCGACATAAAAGAAGCTTTTATGGATGAGTTACAAGAAGAACAGCCCTTTTTGCCTTTTTATAATGAAGCGAAGGGCAAAAATGTAAAAAAAAAACACTATGTCGTGAGCATAACTTTGATATGTGCTAAAGCTGTTTGTAACAAAGTTTTATATAACTAAATGTTCCTAATGTATATAAGATATTCTAGTTGTTTATTTTGTGCTATAAAAACGCTGATTATATAAAATAAAAATTAGTTTTGATATGAAAGAGTAAGTGTTAAACAAAATTGTTGATTTAGAGCGGAAGATTAAAGTTTCTGTTTTTTTTAAATAAATAAATTATTATTAATAAATTATCTGCCCTCTTAATTATTCTGATATATGTGTAAATATATATAACATACGATTTTATTGAAATAAAGCAATAAAACTCAATCTACAGCTAATCAAAACACATGCGTAAATTTTACGCATGAGTATCTTTTCCGTACTACACAAAATGATTATCTTTCTAGGGTTAATAAATAGGTACATTTGAAATATGAAACACCCTGTTAAAATGTTTACGTATCAAACTGTAGAGTATACCTACCCAGCGCATTAGTCGGGCAGATCATTCCATCTCCATTTTCTATGAGACAAGGGTGTTTCTAACTACGCCTCGCGTCATAATAACGAAATAAAATTTTATTTTTAAATTTTTCAAATCTCTTAAATACCTATTTTTTTATCGTAAACGTGTTCTAGTCATTGAATACATGAACTGGGCTGCCGTTGTAAGACGACTAAAAAGTCACGGTGTATAATAGTGTTTTGGGCCTAAGAAGCCCTGACACGCCCAGAAATTGTTGGGGTAGGTCAAACCTCGTAGAGTTTGATTGATCGTGGTTCGAATTGCAAAGTTCCTTTTTTTGTTAGATAGTCTATTTATCGAGGAAGGTTAAAGGCTAAAACAATATACATTATAATATCACGCTACAACAGACAGGAGCTGACCAACGGGGGTAAAACCACGGGAATCGCTATAGAGAGAATTATAGGAAATTACTTCGACGTCAGTGGCCTTAGCAACGCCAGTTGGATTCTTATCGAGTATTAATTAGGTAACATTAACGTTATCCGTTGTTTGTTTTTACAGTAAACGCCTTTCTTTGAATCATTATCTGATTAACATTTTGATAATTTTATTATTATATCAACTTCTGGTGGCGATTTTAACTTTTTTTTCCTAGAAATCCCCACTAGACAGTATGTATTTAATAGTAGGGATTTTTGGAATTAAAAGTAACAATCCACATTGCCCGGTGAGGATTTTTGTTAGTGGGGATTTTAGGAATAAATCTTAGCCTTAGGCTACGTCCGCACAGGCAGGTGGCTTGCTTAGTACCAAGACCTTAGTGGCTTACAATCTGGCTACTTGCTAGAATACACGGTGGCCGCACTGAGAGGTGATTTGAACAGAGGTTCTCTTTTAAAAACTGATTTAATTAATATTTCATCCATTTGTTTCTTCTAGAATGCCTCGCGCCTAGTGGCAAAAAACCAACACGTTTGTTTACCTGGATACATGCTAAGCGACTAACTAGGCGTCAAGCGCGCAATGCGGCCGTTCGCAAACATGCTAGTACGTTCGTTATACTAAGATACTCGCGGCTAACTCGCTAGGCTCTAGGCGCTAAGCAAGCCACCTGCCTGTGCGGATGTAGGCTTAAGAGTTTCTCAAGAAGAGATAAACCGTCATTTTAACTGTCGGAATCCTTCCTAATTTCTTCAAAATACCGCGAGCCTGTGACATTACTTTCCAACCACAGTAACTCTTGAAAGCTATTAATTTTGAAGAGGTAATGCTGGAATAAATGACGTCTGATACTTTACCTCTTCCATATTTTTATACAAACATTACGTTGGTTAAAGATCCTTCCGGAGTTGTTCGAGTGATGTCTCAAATATTGAAGTAATTGCGAAGTTCGAAAATATGATAATGAAGAGTTTTATCTCGGAAACTTTTTTGTCTACAGAGACTGTTCTAGTCTCATATTGTAACAAATTTAGTATTCTTTCAAAACGTCCTAAGAAGGTATTATCAGCAACTTATTCATTCGGAATATACTTTCCAGAAATAAAACCCAAATTCCCTTTTCTTTTTTATACTTGGTTGTGCTCGAGATCTAACTTGGAATATACATTTGACCAACATCATGAACAAGTCGAGTGAAGAGCAGTGGTGGCCCAGTGGTATCGACCTCGACTTACGAGTTGTAGGTCGTGGGTTCGAACCCCGTCAGGCGCATTACTTTGTGTAATTTATTTCAACACCACTGCTCTTTCTTTTTTTTCGTGGTAAAATCATCAAATGAGTCCTCCCAGCCCTTACTGTCAGACTTGTACTGACTAAAATCCACGGTGTCCTTCAACGGTCAAGGAAAACATCGTGAGGAAACCGGCATGTCCTAGAACCAAAAATTCGAAGACATGTGACATCTACCAATCCGCACTGGGCCCGCGTGGTAGATTACGGCCCACTTCGTCTCACAGAGAGGAGGACTGTGTCCCAGCAGTGGGAACATTTATAGGCTGATGATGATGATGATGATGAACAAGTCTGCAAAAAAAAGTCTATTTAGATTATCATATGTTGTAAAAGTTGGGTAAAAAAAATCAGTTCTTATAGGAAAACTATTTGCTATCAAAGACAGTAAACAATTAAGTTATTAAATACCTACTGACGTAGGTATCGGCGGTGCTACTTTGCTTTAAATTAATTTGAATATTCGATCATCGATAGCAATCGGTACAAGATTATTTTTAATTTATAATCTATTTTAAATGCAGTGATAACAGCTGATTACATCATTCATAATTGGGTGAATTCTTTAATAACACCGTCATCAATAAATCAGACCATTTCACAACGTTCATTTTGTGTCATATTTTTTTGTAATCATAGTTCATCATCATCATCGGCCTATAATTTTGCCATAGCTGGGACACAGGCAGGAGAGTGGGTCATAACCCACCACGCCATCGCCATCGCCAGTGCGGGTTGACAGATGCCAAAAAATATCTTCAAATTTTTAGTTCTACGATATGTCGGGTTCTCACGTATTTTCCTTCACTGTCTTCAGAGCAGCATTACTGACTAAAATCCGTCAATAGCCCTTTATGTTCCAAGGTCACAGTTACCCTATGAGATGGCCCCACGACCGCGGCAGGAATGCACGTAGCTGGGTTCAAACCACGACCTACAACTCGTAAGTCAGAAACAATACCACTGGGCCACCTCTGCTCTCATTATCACTGCTGTCATCATGGGTGATGTAGGTATGTGGAATTATAAACTTTTACTATAGCTTCAGTAAAGTAAGATCCGGTTTAAAAAATATCTGAGGCCTTATCATGAGTTTCCACTAGTGACGTAAAGTAAACTGGAACTCAAAGTTCCAGTATACTTTTACTTTTACATTTAATTTCAAGGAAAAAATTAGTTCCTTCTTTGTACACCAGAGGCGCTGTTCCATTTTTCCATACAAGAAACGCTGTAGTAAAATAGCGAAAACTCGTGATAAAGAGCCCTGTATGTTAATTATAACGTAACCTCGTACTTTTAGAATTCCGTTAAAAACCTCTTACTTCAAGACTTTTAAACAGCCAGTAAACAGTTCCTAATGCACTCTTGCACGAAACAGCTTTTTTAACCACTTCAAAAATATGAGAAAATATTTAAAACATTCCTAAAATCGGGACTGTTTCATCCAATTAATTTACATTTTTTCATTAAAACTAGGGATGCATCGATACGCCATTTGGCCGATACGATACCGATACCGATATTCTTATAAAAATATCGGCGATACCGATACCGATACCGATACGCTTATTATGAATTAAAGAAATAATAAATAAATCACAAGTCATTTTTTTATTTATTAATATACCTAAAAAGTAGTGACATATGTTGATATTAGATCATCATCATCATCATCATCTCAGCCATAGGACGTCCACTGCTGAACATAGGCCTCCCCTTTAGATCTCCACATATACCGGTTGGATAAGCGACCTGCATCCAGCGTCTTCCGGCGACCTTTATAAGGTCGTCTGTCCACCTCGTTGGTGGACGTCCTACGCTGCGCTTGCTAGTCCGTGGTCTGATATTAGATAAATTTTTATAATTAACATTAATAAGATTTTTGTTTAAAAAACAAAGGGTACCACTCCATAAGACGTGACGTCGTTTTTTATAGCGCCAATTTTTTTTTTGGTAGATTAGACCATTTCTATGGTATATTTGAAATCGGCGAATTGCGAAAAACCATAGGGGTTGAGAAAAAAAATCCGAAAGTTTCCTTCAGGATGGGTTTGTTGGGAGTATTATGGGTAGGGAAAATCATGTGAAGGGACTAAACTCATTTTCAAGTGATAATGAGGTCAATGACATGTTTAAGGTCAAGGTAAACAACTCCGAAGTCAAGGTCAAATACTCTGAAGGTCAAAAAGTCTAAATCAACTTATTTTTTTTCTAATTTTGGAATGTTATTTTAAAACGTTGACGGAGCACCGCTTCGCGGTGCTCCTTCTTCTGGGTGGCTTAAAACAAAATAACCACGAAGGGGATGGCTTCTAACCTAACCTGTCCGTGTCGGGGTGCTCTAAATCCCGAGCTCGCTTCGCTCGCTCTTGCATACTAAGAGGAGTAACACTGTAGTAGACTCTATAATTATCTTTTTAGGTGGTTAATGTTGTTATAAAAAAAAATACCAGAGAATTATTTTTTTGGTTTTGCGTTCCTTTTCTCTGATTAAATTTGTACACCACAGACGATATAATATAACACATTCGGTTGTCGATCGCTCATTTTAACGTTCCGTTTCACCTAAAAACACATTACGCTTTATATTTGATTTGAGGTTAGAAACATTTTTAGCTCTTTCCGCCTGCCAAACGACACTAAAGCCAACCCTTTTTTTCGTAACTTTAAGATTTTTTTCTCGAAAACTTCGCTTCGCCATGTAATATTTTAGTAAATCGTTCTACATGTCGAGCTCTATACAGAAAAAAATATATCAGCTTCTAAAGCGACGTCACGACTTATAGAGTGGAGCCAAACAAAGTAATCTTAATTTTTCGGAGAAAGGCGCTTTCGCGAGTCTGTTTGAAAAAGACCTGCGCTAGAAAATAGTCTCTCAGATGCGTCAGAACTCACTTGGAATCTAAAGTTTCCTATATCGAAACCTTAGGTATCTCTCGACTTCTTCTTTGAGAGAATTACAGCTCAGAGTAGACAGGGGCTCATCTTCCCACAAATACTTCAAAGCCCGTCAGTCGTAGGCATCTCAGAACTTATAGTTGCAGTAGGTACCTACTGGGTTTCCCTGGGCATAGTTCGTGCCTCGTTTACAACGAAATAGACGAGACAACACGCTCGTTTACACAACATTTTGAAATTAAAAAGTATCGTTGAATCGGTCATAAAATATCGTCGATACCGATATATCGGCTAACCCGATGTATCGCCGATATATCGGTATCGGTATCGGTATCGGATGCATCGCTAATTAAAACTATAATGTATGGGTACAGCGCATCCTGTTTCATCCCCACAGTACTTCCAGGGACTACTTACATGAGCAAGAAAAAACCAAATCAAGGACGTTAATGTCAATATCTTACCACAGATGGCGTTAATTTGTCAACGCCATCTATCGATATTTTGAGGAACTAACTTCAGTTTGAGCTCGTAGAGGGTTGGTTTGTCTGAGGTGGGTGATTGGAGTAGTAGTTTTAATTTTCTAAGAGAGATGGAGACCAGTCGGAAAAATAAGATTCGATCAATCTTTACTAATACTATTACTTATTATTATTTTTTGGTTTAATCATAGGGTGAATTTAAATTCAAACAACAATGTTAAAAGAAAGAGAAGAGAGAAGTTAACAATAATAACTCCAACTTAACAATTTAACATTAAGAAATATCGCAACTGCATTGCAGACGCATTTAAATTAGTAATTTAATATTTTATAATTCCGATAAGTTCACAAAATACATTTCGTTTAGCTTTATCATCCGCATATTTAAATCAAACGCTTTATCAATTACTGTTCCATATCAACCGTGGAATAAATTCTCTTATCGTTCATAACGGAACATTCAAACGGTATTACTAACTAACCACAAATAAATAGCAGCCCCAAAGGGCTTATTATGTTCAAAATAATTTGACTACAACAGGGAATAAAATTGATGTTCCATATTTGGCACAACGTATGACTAAAATCATCATCAGCCAACTTTGTTCCATTAATGATGGGTTCGGTTTTTTTAAAGGAAATGAATGCTCATTCATTTGTAATGAGCATTCTTGTGAATGTTACATTATAGAAAAACAGACAAATAGAGCGTTCTGGCGAGCTTTATGCCGAGCCTACTATCAAGTTTTATACATATTTTCATGAAAAAATTTTTGACGACCATCAAATTGAGACTTCGCTAGAAAGACCGTGAAAATGTTCGAAGCAATGTTCGTCTCTATGATTGGCTCTGTTCGTTGTTCAATACGACAAAATTAAAAACGGCGAATGCTCAATGTTCTGTTACAAGTGAATGCTCAAGTTTATCAGCACCTTAACTGAATGCCGCCGATTACCTTTACATATAGAACATACAACCCAAAACCCAGGTAATAATAGGTTATACGTTACCCTTTAGGCATCGTTCAAAGGCACGCGCCACGTTATCGGTGCGTTACGCAGAGCAAACCGCCGGAAAAAACAAACATACGACGGTGACTTCAAGGAGAAGCGGCAACAATTGACGAATGAATTGCCGCGCCACGCGCCACTTATCCTTGAACTAGGCCTTGGAAAACCAGGTAGTTAGACTTTCGGGCTTCCGATTATCGTAATATACAAAATAGTCGGGAACAGCTGCAGCTTAGCACTATTATTGCGATGAGTTGTCAGAAAACTGAAAGGGCATATTAGAGCCAAATGCTTACCGGTGTCTCGGGGATGTTAAAAATATGCGCCTCCCGAAAAATCTAAGGACGACTAACTGAACAGCATGATTATTATCTTTATCAGTTAAGTCTGACAGTCCCTTCTGATCCACCCGGAGCGGAAGGACTCATTTAAAGATTGCCTAACTAAAAAAATAATAGCATGCTTTCTAAATCACAGAAGTAACGCGGTTAATAGGTACCTATGTATTAAATATGATGGTCACCTACGCACTGAACAAACTCGACAAGCTTGTTACCTAAGCTATACCGAAATATGTCACATCAATTATTTCCCACATGTCCCAAAAATGGAACATCAATTATTTCGCCGGTTTATTTGGCTTGAAAGGAATTTGGGATAGTGGGCAGGTTTACACCTGGGACATCGTTACGACCAAAACTCCCCAACCCTACAGGGATTTCTGGGATTTCGCGGTTCGGATACGCCACTAAGGATGCCTTTTCGAAATCCTGATCTTTTTCACCGTGTTTATGATCTTTGCGACCCCGATTATATGTTTAGACAGTGCTATAAAAATATAAGGAGGGTTATATCTAGCACGAAATAAAAATACGCGAAATATTATGTAGGATTCCTTAACTTATTTGCATTATTTTATGCGGGAGTCATATTGTTTGGGTTTTTATTATATAAGGTAAAAGG
Organism: Agrotis exclamationis; assembly: GCA_950005045.1. NCBI lineage: Eukaryota > Metazoa > Arthropoda > Insecta > Lepidoptera > Noctuidae > Agrotis > Agrotis exclamationis. The sequence goes on from OX465440.1 coordinate 9,874,427, forward strand.
TAGGGTCCTAAACGCTGTTTATTTTCGCCATGAGATATTCATTCAATTTTCCATACTGGTGTGAAAACGGGTCCTCGTTCATCATTCTTAGCACATAACTTTAGACTTTATTAAAGCGTAAAGGTTATATTACGATGGTTCTTAAAGTTATATGTTCTACTTAGCTTACACCCGCTGTTTCGCTCGACAGTTCTTTTCATTTGTTTTCCCAGCCTTAATCTAGACCAGAAGCAAAGATGGGTTCTTAGATGGAGTGAGCTCACTCATCCATCTACACCTAATAGTCCTCCTGACCGATTTCGGCCACAGCGGTCAATCTCAATGGAGATTAGCCATATTTTACGCGGGACATATTATAGTGCACAAGTGAGTGCGCAGGCACAGATGCACTCTTTGTTTCTTTACTCTCATAGTTCCGATGTGACGGCAATCCGACACGACCGGAGAGAGATCAGGCGTAGGACCAACGGCTTAACGTGTTTTCCGAGGGACGGGGTATTATATCGCCAGTATACACCTACACACTGACTGAACAGAAAGAAAGAAAAAAAGAAAAATTATTTTATTTGGCACAGACATGTACATACATTCAACAAGGACAAACATTTATAACACAGAAAAATTACAATACTAACTCAAAAACAAACTATAACAAAAAAGAGACATACTAAACATAAGCAGCTGTATGTCATGACTGTGACAAGAAAGGCTTCCCACTTAACATAAAGCTGTGCTATGGGGGACCCACAGCACAGCGCTGATTTTCAGTGGTCACCCCGAAAAAGAATAAAAAAGAAAAGTGTAGCTACGGAAATCAAGCTAGGGTCATAAATAGATAATAATTAAATAGAAGGACAGATAAAGGTACAAAATAAATCATGAGTCAGGTGGCCATGTTGAGGCCTGCTATCGCACATGGGATCTCCCAGCCGTCATCGCTATTTAGAGGTAGCCTGTGTTGCTGTTGCTCGGGGTGCATCGCTCGGATGTAGATCTTACCCACCCTAAAATCGATTACCGTTCCACAGATCGTTCTCCAGAGATTACAATATTCTGTGTATTAATTCAGGTGGTTAACTATCTGTACCCTGAGCACGAGTTTTCAGTATTTGAGACGTAAAGTAAACTGGAACTTTGACAACTTCAAATTGACAATTTTCAAGGAAAAAATTAGTTCCTTCTTCGTACACCAGCGGCGCTGTTCCATTTTTCCATACAAGAAACGCTGTAAATACTGGAAAGACGCTGTAAAGTAAAAGAGTGAAAACTCGTGCTAAGGGTACTGTATGGCGAGTTTCATCCAAATATAATGAGTAGTTTTTACATAAAAAATAGTAAAAATAGTAAAAAACGTCCGTACATACATTCGTCTTTACAAACTTTTACATTTTTAATATTATTAAGATTCATATATTCAACTGCTTCTATAAATAGTGGCTCATTTTGGTCACCTTGCCAATGGAGAAGAAAGAGTTGCAATAAAATGTTGATTATCATTTTGAGCATCTATTTTAAATTTACGGTCGTTCATAATTTTCCTTAAAATCTTTCTCAACTATGTTGCGGTCGTTTTACAACTGTGTTGTGGACAGCAAATACCAGGGGGTCTAAAAGGCCTCTTCCTCAGAATCATAATAGGAACTATGGTATTATTTTAATGGAATTTCACATCTGGTGGGGATTGTTACTTCATCATCATCATCAGCCTATAATGTTCCCACTGCTGGGACACAGGCCTCTCTGTGAGAGGGAGTGGGCCACAATCCACCACGCGGGCTCAGTGCGGGTTGGTAGATTTCACATGTCTTCGATTTTTGGTTCTAGGACACGCCGGTTTCCTCACGACGTTTTCCTTCACCGTTTTAAGAGCAGTGGTCATGAAATAAATTTCACAAAGTTACGCGCCTGCCGGGGTTTGAACCGACGACCTACAACTCGTAAGTCGGGAATGTTACCACTGGCCACCACTGCTCATTGTTACTTATTTTTATAAAATCCCCACTAGGCTGAGTTTATTTAAATAGTGGGGATTACTGAGAAAAATACAAGCCGATCTCCGACCATCTATCATAGTGAGTTTCCCTCCGTACCTCGGAAAGTCCATAAAGCCGTTGGTCCCGGCTGTCATTTCAAAGTTGTAATAACTGTTAAGGTGCCGGTTCGCGAGCGAGACCGCGACACGAGACAGCGACAGGAGACCGCGACACATGTCGCGCTCTCTTTTGCATAGGCGGCGGTTCGCGCCGCGACAGGGAGACCGAGACAGGAGACCGCGACACTTGTCATTGCCTATGTTAAGTAGTGTCGCGGCCGCCTGTCGCGGTCTCCTGTCGCTGTCTCCTGTCACGGTCTCGCGCGCGAACCGGCACCTTAAGTCAGAAGCTAGTCTTACCAAGGGGAGGCGTATTACCCAGTTATTAGGTTGTGGAGATCAGATTGGCAGTCGGTCTAAGGAAAATACTGATAGGAATCCGGTTTGACTGGAAACCTACCCTAAGATAGTTGGAAAAAGGCTAGGCAGACTGATAATGATACTGTAGCTATGGCGTGATATTGTTAAAATTATTGGTATTTCATAATCTTATCTAAACATCTTATCTTTTAGTATTCAATTGTATGCATCCGTGATTTCTGTTTTTAGCTGATACAGACGTATTTTCCCAAAGATAACATCTGGCACGGAAGTAGATATTATTTTATTTGTGGAATCAGATGAATGAAAATGATAATGAATATAATTATTACCTTACTATGCTTAGCACAGAACGTTCACTACCGGACATAGTTAAATTTTGCACTATATTTCGGTAATATCACTCAAATGCCGAGCAAAGCAGTGGATGTTTCAAAGGTATCAGCTCAGACTTACGACTAATTCATTTCATGGCCACTGCTCTTAAAACGGTGAAGGAAAACATCGTGAGGAAACCGGCATGTCCTAGAACCAAAAATTAGAAGACATGTGACATCTACCAACCTGCACTGGGCCTGCGTTGTGGATTGTCAGCCCACTCCCTCTCAAAGGGTGGAGGCCTATGTAGTATGGTTAAAATTATAGGCTGTTCTGTGTACGTTCTACCAGCTAATTTTAACTACATCCATACTTTTTTGTTATATTATCTTAATTTAAACCATCTTTTGCAATGGTAGGACAGATATGGTTTCCATTCTAGAACACGTTTTCTCCAAAGGTCCATAGTTTTATGGCCAAAATGGCCGCCACATATACCAGCTTACTTATTCTTTGAGCTATGTTTTTCAAACTTTTACGGCTAATATTAGCATCGACAATGTTTCCCTTTCCTTCTATTCAAGTTATTTAGCATGCGTAATATCCCATTTTATATTTACAGCCAACCCTGCCAAACTTTATTCAAATGCTAGTCTAAGTGTTTGAATACAAATAAGTCTGTATATATCGACAATTGTGAATTGTGCGCGTACAAAAGCGTCTGATCGATGCCACTTTTTGGTGTCCCGCGGGGAACACCGCAAAGTTTGGCTTCCCCTCGCATAGTTTTCAACTTATTGTTGGGTATAGAACAATGGAAGATATAATGTTTGGCGGTATTTATCAGTTACTGTTTGTGTTGTTATTTGTATACTCATTCATTTTGTGTACGGAGAGTTTGGGACATCGATGCCGGGGAGAATTAAAGAGTTCCTTTTGAGATACCTACAGTGATAGAATACTATTTATTATGATCACCAAAAAAATCTCGTGACTCGTTATGACTAAAAAAGTGTACCTTCGATAACCCTTTACGTTTTAGGGACACGGTTACTTTTCAAGACGATCCCGCGACCCCGGCAGGCGTTTGGCCCTCTATAGTCCAGTCAGATTACTGACAGCTTTTTGAGGCGAGCGTAGAAAATAACGCGCAGTTGACCCGGGTATAGTCCATGATCGGACGGCGAGTCACCCATTACTCGCCGTCCGCTTGAATCGTGTTCGGTCAATAGCATTAGACTTAACTAGCTGTTGTTAATGGCTTCACCCGCGTGTAACTTGCAAATTTGTCCCACGGGATCTAGGTTATAACCTATCTGTGTACCAAACATCCAAAACCGTTCAGCAGTTTTTGTGTGAAAGAGTAAAAAATATCTATCGATCCATCCTCACAAACTTGGCGTGGTAGCAGGTAGAATACAAAGGTGCTTATTTACCTAATAAAGAAAAAAAAACTCGTCATAGAATCGACAAAAGAAATAGAAAGAAAAAACAACTTCAAGGAAAGACATACTTATCATCTGTGCACGGATTTAATTTTTCTTCGGACGTGAACGGAAAGCGAGAAGAGGAAGGAAAACAAGATACCGGAATTTGTTTTCTTGTGAGCAATTATCGTGAGAGGAAACCGAGAAAGCGAAGATTTTAATATTCTTTAGTGGATTAATATGAAGGAAAACACAGGTTTTGCGGTTGTCTCACTCTCACCGCATGATATCGTCTCACTATATTTTAATAGATAGCTTATATTTAGGTTAATACGTGTACCTACAAGAGTGCTGAAGTATCGTAAAATAATAATAAAAACAAGGTAAATATCTCGCCAAAAAGCTGCTGGTATACTTGTTCATATTTACTTGTAACAGAACATCGAGCTTTCGCCGTTTTTGATTTTGTCGAACTAAACATCGAACAGAGCCAAGCATCAGTGAACGCTTTAGGCAGTTGATGATCGTCAATTATTTTTTTAGTGATTTTGTCAGACTTGACAGTCGGCTCGGCAAAAATCTCAGATTATTAGAATACTCGCTAAAACGCTTTCGTTTGTTTTTCTGTAATGTATCTTTCTCAAGAATGCTCATTACAAGTGAATGCTCAAGTTTATCAGCACCTTTAAGTTTTAATGATTGTTAAAACAGATGATCGGGATACTTAGAACATTTGCTACGTCGATCGGATTGCGAGACCAATCTATAAGCTTCTCGAAAGTTCCACAATATTCTCGACTATTCTACTGAAGATTGGTCTGGAAGTTTCTAGAAAATTCTACCCTGTTCTAGATGTTTCGAGATGGTTCTGGGATATTCCAGAAGGTATGGGACTATGTCGAAGTCTATGGATGTTTCCAGAACATTCGACCATCTTCTAGAAACATCTAGTGGGTCCAGCCGGGGTATAAATAGGGCACCGATCGGCGACCTGAGTCAGTCTGGTTTTGACTACGATCGAGGCGACTCGAAAGTGAACTCAAAGCGAACATCTCGTAGTGACTTTATAGTGTTTGTTTTAGTAGTGAATTGTGTTGAGTAGTGTTAAGCGTTTGTTTTAATTAACAGTAACAATATTATTCTGGATAAAAACAAAACCGTCAGAAATAAACAACCCGATGCAAGAAACCATTACTCGACTATCAGGCCTGCAAATCCCAAATTAATTCAAGGATTAAAAACAGGGGTTCAACAAAACCCAGTAACAAATTCAACAATCTCACAGGAACGCTAGGAGAATAAAGGCGGGTACTAAATTGCAAACAACAAAAATGTTCAGAGCAAACGCTTCCCTTGCCAAAAGGGTGGACACACAAAAAGGCTATGTTCACACTGACACCATGTTTTTGTCTCGTCCGTCATACGCTTGACAAGGGTCCCGGATAAGCTTCGCTGTGTGCTCTACCCTTTAATTATTCTCGGTTTTTGCACGAGTGATTTCGAATATGGGCGAATGAACTGCTAAGGTTGGTGATCTGGACTAGATTCGTTTGGAAATGTGTTATGCTGGTCAAATTCAGGCGGGAACTCAATATCGTAATTGTTTTAGTCCCAACTGAATTTGATTGGAATTGTTTTTTATAGTAATGGTTGGTGTTTGAACTATTTGTGTGTAGTTGAATTGCTTATAAATATGTATCTTTGCTGTGCTTGTTATGAGTATATCCGCATCAGATACCCTTGAAAGGTCAGGCAGAAGTTTACGTAATACTACCCGCATTTTGCCAGTTATGTTTAAGTACCATGTTACAGGGGGCGAGTCTATTGTAATCAACTGGGCACTAATTCAGACTCCGTGGTTGTTACTTAGAAAAACCTCATGGTAAAACCCCTTCTGTGTTATTGGGATTGCTTTTAGTTTATTCGGAACAACGAGGCAGTAACTTATATAGCTTGAAAAGCATTTTTCTACTTAGTGTTATACATTACTGCATTGATTTACAATGCAGTAAGTATAATGCGACTAACTATATTTTTTGCTTATTACGTTTTCACTTCTAAACCACTGGAACAAGCATCCTGAAATTTAGCATAAACCTTGTCAGGTGTATAGAAACGGATATACTTAGTACCTTTCATCCCCGAAAAATAGTACTGTTCCCTTGGAAAACTACAATAACGTTCGAATGATAAAATAGATAGCGCCACTTGTCAAATTCGAAATTAACTCAGGCGTAGCCTCGGACAAAAGTTAGTTACTCATGAGGTTGTAGACGATCATAGTTTTTGAATGAAATATCTAGGTCAAACGATAACTCTTTATACCTAGGATTTCCGGTCATGTCAAAACACGAAACAGAAACAAAAGTTACAAGCATTCAAAATTCTGGAAACCTTGTGTCAGTAATGTTTACCCTTTGTATGAAATAGTCACTGAATTAGGTCATGAAGTAAAAGTTACTAAATATACTCAGAAATTCAAAATGGCTAGCATAATTCAAATTAATACACCCGTTCCCCACTCTAAAGTTGTGGATGACCTTAATATTTTTAACATAAACGTCAACCACACAACTTCACGTCACCTGTGTTAAACTATCAAACTGGCACACAGTTATTTAGAGTACATTAGCGCTATAGAGACCTCAATTTGTGAGTTCGCGAACAGTTTAAAACTACTGTATGGCCCCAGGGTGGGGTTGATGTTTAAAACAGGGTTTCAGAACAAGAGCTACTATGGAGTCGCTTTGTGTTGCAAGATTTTAAAGTTTTATTCTGAAGTTGTTCGGGAAACTGCTTCTATTTTATGTTTCATAGTGAAGCAAATTGATGGATGTTTTTGTCATGAAAGATGCAATAAATGATTTTTCATTTTTTTGTAGCAGCCTAGATAAAATTCAAATCAATATCTCCCATTTCCAATGAAACTTCATAATCTAAATAATCTTAATTAAAATTAATGAATTACGAATGTAATAGCCTCTTTCTGTCCTTTTGTGAATTAAAACTGAACAGTTTTTTTTCGCTGGGGAGTTTTTCTGCAACTTCTCTTTCCTAAATAAAACACTAAGAACTGGTGGGACGTGTTTTGAGGGATTGTCTTTAATTATATTAATTAAAATTTCTATAGTGCGAATTTTGCATAAATTGATTTTATAGCGAGTGGCAAAAGCTTAGTCACAGGATGTTAAATTGGTAATCCAAAGTACCCGGCCCCACGTTGGGCGCCACTTAGCCGACGGTAATTTTTATTTTTCAAGGAAACTCCACGGTTTTCCGTTTCCGGGATGACCGTACCACTTTTATGTAGTCACTGTTTAGTGTTTAATTTCAACTGTATTAGATTACCGCGAAACCGTTGCTACTATTATTTAAGCCAATAAACTTTAACGATGACGACATAACTGAACAAAAACTGTACAAACTTCTTTTAGTTGTTCCGTTGAAGGTGTTAATAAAAACAAATGAGTTTCATTAAGAGTTTAATGTTTGAAGTTTCGAATGGGAAGGTTTTATTTGTTTTTGTTTGCAGTGATATCCATGTTTTGGTTTTTTAATGGAGGGTTCTCTTGATGGTGTTATTGTGTTTTTTTTAATGGGTGCTCTTTTTTTTTAATGTTTGAAGTTGGTGGTCTGTGTAATCAGCCCGTAATGTTTCGACTGCTAAAACATAGACTTCCTCTCTGTGAGAGGTAGGCTGAGTAGGCTGCAAATTTGGCCAAATACATACATATATCACATTTAACAACCAGCAGAACGTAGTCAAAGTGATGCGTGTCATCATCATCACAATTATCTACCTAGCCGTTACTGAACGATTGAGGTTGAATTTCAGTGTTATTGAAGTTGGCCACCACCTGTGCAACAAGTGTGTCGTCAGCGTAGGTGCTACGCTGGCGCCACTAGGAAGATTGCCACGCAGCACCCAGTCATAACCGATATCCCACAGAAGCGGCCCTAGAACCGATCCCTGTGGGACACCGCACGACATCTCTCTCCGGTTCTACTCTCCAAGCTAAATGCGGTAGATGACAGCCATGTCCGTCAAATATGCTTCGACTACGCGATGGAGATAGGTCGGCACGCGGTGGTACTGGAGTGACTCCTTGATGTACTCCAGGACAGGGTGTTGAAGGCGTTGGTGATGTCGAGTGACACCGTCAAAACGACCCTGCTCCGGGATATCTCATGTCGTGATGACGCTTACACGCATGCTGGCTTCCACCTTGGAACGCCTCCTGGGGAAGCCAAACTGGCTCTCCGCAAGATCCGGTCTCATCCGCATCACTCTTTCAAAGACCTTACCCGTATGCGGACGGAGAGTCCGCAGGGCGGGGCTTCTTGATGAGAAATGTTTAGCTCCAACCGCATGATTTTGCGTTTCACTAAATGTATGTAGAATTTACAAAACTAACAGAATTTCGAGTAGGGTTTAGAGTGCGTATGCAAAATAATTTTGGCAATTAAGAAAAGAGATACTCGTAGTTGTTAGAAATAATAATGTTAGTTATAAACCCATGTTTGTTCTAATTTCTTTGACGTAATTTTTCTTTTTTAAATTTAGTTTTAATTGTTGTGTCACCTACTACTTAAAATGTTTATAATTATTCATCTGAAGTAATTATTTAATAATTATCTATTTATCAAAACTTGAAAGCGCGGCTAGAATAGGGGCTGAAAGATTACGGTTTCGATTCCATCAAGGAGCAATAACCCAAAAAATGTCATTACTACTCGTACTTATAATTTATTATACCTACTCTTAATAAAACGAAATACCTGGCTAAAAAAAAAAGTACCTACCAAAAAAAAATTCTCCAGGCAATTTTTCCAGCCCGGCTAATTCTTGTCACTGATAAATAGTAGGTATCTTAAAGAGGATTTACTTACGTAAAAACTTGGCCAAAAGAAATCTGAGCTGTGGCGATTAAAAGTGACAAGTTGCCGCTATTAAGCGCTATTCCATTTCTTTGAGAGCCTAAGTTTGAAGGTGTTGAATAAAAATATAGAGTGCTAATGTTGAGTACTACGACATTCTATGTTTTTAGGTTTTCCTTAGCAGGATTTCTGGGCTAAGTAACTTTTAACTGTTTTGTTGATGTAGTGTTCACAGTTAAGCCTCTTTTGCCTAGGTCAGTTCGTTGAGTAGTCCAAGTCATTACATACTGAGATTTCGCCGTCTCTATCTCCTTAAATTGTTGAAAGCGGCTGTCGTTTGTCCATTGTGTCACGTAGTAGCAGTTATTATTAGTTAGATCGGTCGAGGGAAAGTTTTTAAAGTAAAGGCAGATAGATGATGTTGATCTACTTCACTGACTACATCCGGAGTCATTTACTATTCGGACCTTATGGAATCTAGAACAGATTTTCGTCGGTTCAAGCGCTTACTAGACAACTGCATGGGCTTGTTATGTTCTGTTTTCTGTTTGATATGGAAGGAAGTGAAACAGCGTATTTTCCTACAGTACTGCTGCACTATATTTATCTGATTCATTTCGTTGTGCAGGATCCAGACAGGTAAATTCATTCTCCGGGACACGTCGAGCTTTATTGTGGGGGCTTTTCTGGAGGTTTTCACTGTTGATTCTGACTTTCTGAAGTTACAGTAGTTTGGGAATAGTGAGGTGGTACTGTACCAAATAAAAATAAGATGGTTTTGATTTAGTTACAATACATTTTGGTGTACGACTATAAGGTACGATTGACATAACGCACGCAACGCGAACTTACTCACGAAACAGAAAAAAAAAACATTTCTAGAGTGGGGCAACATTCTCAAAAAAAAGTAGTACGAGTTAGACACGCACACCAAGGGTTCCGTACTATCAAATAAATAAACCGGCAAAAAAAAAAGGATTATTGCTGTATCTGAGGGCCTCTGAAAAATTTATTTCATTCTGTTTTTTTAGTATTTGTTATTATAACGACAACAGAAATGAAATGTCATCTACTGTCTACTATTAATTTGAACCTTCTCACTATCACGATTCATGAGATACAGATTGATAACAAATGGACAAACGGACAGCGGAGTCTGGGTCCCGTTTTACTTTTTGGGTACGGAACCCTAAAAACAAAGCAAACTGTACCCTGAGCACGAGTTTTCAGTATTTGAGACGTAAAGTAAACTGGAACTTTGACAACTTCAAATTGACAATTTTCAAGGAAAAAATTAGTTCCTACTTCGCACACCAGAGGCGCTGTTCCATTTTTTCATACAAGAAACGCTGTAAATACTGGAAAAACGCTGTAAAGTAAAAGAGTGAAAACTCGTGCTCAGGGTACTGACATTATTTTCTTCCAGTACATGTCTGATTTGAGTTTGATTAGCAAATGTTGTCACGCAAAACGAAAATCAATCATAATTTCGTCAGGCTAATGTATTTGACATGTTTTTCTTTACAAAAATGTAGATATGCTTTCTTGGAGTTATAAATGTTACAGGTAGATGTGAGCTATTCATCTTTCAATGTAATTGAGTAATGAGGAGTAGGAACTTATTATGGAGACAATTTTGGGAGAAACCTACCCAAATCCCAAAAAAAATCTTATATAATTATTTTTAATGTTATTTCGACAAGAGAAGGTTTGATTGGATAGGTATTAGTAGTAATTGTAGTAGGTATTAGTTAAAGTTTGAGATAGGTTAACGTGCTGGCGTCTGAACGGACCCAAAAAAAAAAATCCCTTGAAGAATTATTTTTGGAAATTATCTAAATATACATTCATATGGGGACAATTTTCCAAAAGGGCGAAGATGGTAAAATCCGAAACTATGAAGAAAAACGAAAAATATTGAAAGGAGATTCGAGGCCAATTTTGATGAAAACTAAAACTGCATCATTGGATTTCTATAAATGATAAATTATAAATGATATTTATTTTTGCAAATAGGTTTTCGCAAACACTTTTACATGTCAAAACACTTTTTTTATAGCTAGATGAGGCCGGTGTTTCGTACCTGACTACTCTGAGAAGAAACATCCGAAACAAACTCAGAGGTCATCGTCTCTTTTAAAGTCCAGACATTAAATTGGTTAAGTCATGTGAGGACCCTGCAGGTTTGTGTCTGAGAGGGTCTTTTGAAGAAAGAACCAAACAAAAATCAATATCCCAGGAATCATACCCGTTGAATTTGTAAAAAAAAAACACACGTTGTATTATTTGAAGTCAGCCGATAGTGTCACTAACAAACTCCAATTTCTGGGAAGAAATAATTAAAAATTATAAGCATATTTTCATAAAGCATTTTCAACAGTTTTCAACAGCAATCATTTTATTTTCCTCTTACCAAAAACAAACCTCAGGAAAAACCAAAACGCCATGATATCTCCTATCACAATCAACGATCACCCTGATTCCTTCACATACTCAGTAACGGCCGGTAATACCTTTTGAGTTATTCCTGGGAATCGCACCCCACCGTGGGCCTACTCATTTCTCATTTGGCCCGAAGTGAACAAATTGCAAGTACTTACTGTGGCACTAACGTTCGAACGGAAATCCTACTAAGGGAGCAGATAGTGCGAGTTTTGAATTGCGAAAAGAAAAAAATAGGTAGGTATATATTTGAGATTTTTAGGTCTTACTCTTGATGACAAACTTACAATGAAACCTCTCATTGAAAAAGTAAGAAAAAAGATATTATCACTGACTGGTGCACTTTTTTTTTTTTTTTTTTTTTTATCGTGGTAAAATCATCAAATGAGTCCTCCCACCCCGGGCAGGGCGGGAGGGACTGTCAGACTTGTACTGACTAAAATCCACGGTGTCCTTCAATAGCCCTTTATATTCCGGGGTCACGGTAATGAGATAAGTCCCGCGACCCCGGCAGGCTCCGGCCCTCTAAAGGGGGGCCCACTCATCTTGCTGACGCTCTTTGAGGCGCGCGTGGAACACAACGCGCCGTCGACCCGGGCATGGTCCATGGTCGGGCAGCGAGTTGCCCTTTACTCGCCGCCCGCATGCCCGCGCCTACGGTGGCCGGAGATCGTCTTGCGACGTCCGTCGCCGTGGGCGTCCACCACTGCGGTTGGGGCGGAGGGAGGACACTGTCCTCTCTCTCACGCGGCCCGCCTCCTCCTTCGCGAGCATTACTGCTTCGCAGAAGGAGGCGACCGCTTCCCACTCCGTCTCGCCCCGCAGCATGGCCGCAACCAATGCCGGGCGCGAGAGGTCTCCGCCTATCGCCGCCGTGAGGACACGTCGGTGCTCTGCCCAAGCTGGGCAGTCTTGCACCGTATGCTCTACTGTGTCCTCCGGGCGATCTTCGCAGTGGTGACACCCAGTGACTGGTGCACTTAGAGGAATTGTCCGATGTCTCCCACTACGGGTCAGATATATTATTTACAACTCGATGGTTAAACCTCATCTCGATTACCTAGTCGAAATATGGGGAAATGCTGCCAAAACTCACCTTAAAAAACTACAAACATCTCAAAATAAAATGATTAAAGTCTTATTCAATTACGATTATTTAACACCTTCTCAAAAGGTCTATAAAGAAACAAAAATAATGAATATCAATCAAATTTACAAATATAACACCTGCATACTTGTACGAAAAATAATTAATAGAGACATACATACACAAATAACATTTACAAAAAGAATTCAAATTCAAAAACGCATGACGAGGCAAGCTAACCATATAATTATGATGTTTTTTCCTCATAGAAGTGAATAATTGTATTCTTTTTGAGCGAAATAAATTTCTGAAACCGTAAACCGTAGATTTTTGTGAAAAGGTAATTAAATACAACGACAACGAGCGCACGGTTGGTGCAGTGGCTGAGTGATCAACTGCTGTGCAGCGTGTCACGTGTTTGATTCCCGCACGGATCAAATATTTGTATAACCAACAAGTAATTGTTCCGGGTCTGGGTGTGCGATTGCGTATGTGGGTTAAAATGTTTGCAGACGCACCCACGATACAGGAAAAACCCTAGAATGGGACAATTTTTAGGACCCCTTTCTGAAAACAGTCAGCAGGCGTGAGCGGGAGCCCCGCACAGCAGGGTTCCCATTTCTGTCTGTAGTGTTTAATCTAACCAAACCGAACCTCGGGATGCTCCCAAAACAAAAGTTGAGTTGAGTCGTGGCTGAGTTAGTAATTTTGTGGCTCAGTTTATTATTTACCTTACACATACATACGTATATTCTAATATGAAATTGATTTGTCCATTCACTTTGATTACGAGTATTACTACACTTACAAATTTCTTAGGACACCAACAAACTGTTTAAGGTGCGGTGTCATCTCAATATTCCCAAAAATTGGTTTCTTAGAACGTCGAGTATGACGTAATGTAATAAAAATAAGTAACGCGAAAAATACAGTGAACAGAGAAGGGTATAAAGAAGAATTTAAACCGAACAGAATAATAATTAAATAGTTTGATATTCCCAATAAAAAATTGGGAAGTTGTAGCCCAAAATTAATTTTGACGTCGAAGATCTCTGTATTTCCAGCGATAACAACAGTTTTTTTTTAAGAATTTAGTAGGTTTTCATTTTTTTAAAACTTTAACCAAACCATTATTTAATTTTATGTCTATATTTTAAATAATCTAAAGAAAAGCAGTAAAATAAATGCCCATTCGCAGCTTACGTCACATTTCAACACAAATATCATTTTTACCGACTTCAAAAAAAAGGAGGTTATCAATTCGACCCGTATGTATGTAATATTATCAGAACTGCCCAGTTTTCATATATGTTAGTCTATATCAGCGTCTGAACAAATGTACCAAATTCTATGTATGTATGTATGTTTTTATGTTTGTGCACGCATATCTCCGGAACTACAAGTTCGATTTAAGTAATTCTTTTTTGTTGTACTAGGTATTGTTCAACTTAGGGTACACTGCAAGTTTCATCAAAATCGGTTCAGTAGTTTTAGAGATATGGATTATTTTATGTTGTGACGGATTACAAAATTAGTGCATAATATGCACTAATTTGGGTTGACTATTTAATAAATAAACTAAAAAAAGGGTAAAATAAAAACTTTTTTAAAAAAGTAACCGACTTCAAAAACAACAACAAAACAAAAAAGGGTGAAATAACCTAATTAATAACTTCTTTCGGAAGTCGGTGGCTAAAATCAATGAATTATAAAATAAAGCCACCGACATTCGAAAGAAGTTATTAATTAGGTTATTTCACCCTTTTTTGTTTTGTTGTTGTTTTTGAAGTCGGTTACTTTTAAAAAAAAGTTTTTATTCAATTTTCAATCTTATTGACGCTCCATAGTGGTGACAATAGTTTACGCGGTCATAAGAGATTAAAATCGTAGTCAGTCCGCGCCTTAAATGCATAAAACAGAATGAAATCAAAGTGAGTTTCCATCGTAGCTTCGTCGCTCTGAATGATGTGGAATAATGCTCCAGCCTTCCGTCATTACGGCCCAACGAGATTGTTTAGGCAATGAGTAGTTAGGTAGTGTATTGTTTGTTCGCTTTCCTACTGTTCTGCTTTTTTCCTCAGGTGGAATGAATGGCCAGTTACTGTGGCGAGTTGATCCACTTTCATGTCGCTTTGTTGAAAATTAGCTGTTTTATATCATGACTGGATGTATTAATGTTTATGATAATGCTAGACGGGATTGTGCGTCAGTAATATCAGCCGTATAATATAGGCATTTTTTTTTTAGCGTCGTAAAATCATCAAATGAGTCCTCCCACCCAGAGCAGGGCGAGAGGGACCGACAGACTCGTACTAACTAAAATTCACGGTGTCCTTCAATAGCCCTTTATGTTCCAGGGTCACGGTAATGAGATAAGTCCCGCGACCCCGGCAGGCTTTGGCCCTCTAGAGGGGGGCCCCGTCATCATGCTGACACTCTTTGAGGCGCGCGTGGAACACAACGCGCCGTCGACCCGGGCATGCCATGGTCGGGTGGTTAGTTGCCCATTACTCGCCGCCCGCATGCCCACGCCTACGGTGGCCGGAGATCGCCCCGCGACGTCCGACGCCGCGGGCGTCTACCACTGTGGCTGGGGCGGAGGGAGGACGCTGTCCTCTCTCTCTCGCGGCTCGCCTCCTCCTTCGCGAGCATAACTGCTTCGCAGAAGGAGGCGACCGCTTCCCACTCTGTCTCGCCCCGCAGCATGGCCTCGACCAGTGGTATAATAATATAGGCATGCGGATGACGAGAAATGGGTGACTCGCCATCCGATCATGGTCGTTTTCCACGTGTGCTTTAAAGAGCTGTCAGCAATCTAATGGGGCCTCCATAGAGAGCCAAACCCTGTCTTATCCCCGTAACCATGACCCTGGAACATAAAAGGGCTATTAAAGGATCACCGTGGATTTTAGTCAGTACGAGTCTGAAAATCTCGTGGAAGGATTTTACCACGCGAAAAATAATGCCAGCATACTGAAAAACACTGTCGATGAATAACGAAATTAGTTGACATTACAATAGCCCACAAAATAAGACACGTGTATCCTATTTCAATACAAAATCTTTTATCATTATAGCAAAATTGAAACCTCCTGAGACATAAAAACCCGTGGTTTATATTAATATTTCACGAAATTGTTTAATTTTAATAACAATCTTGAGTACCTCTACCTACTAATAAATAGATTCTTTACTTTTCTAAGTATTCGTGGCAAAATTTCATATTAAGAGCGCTTAATCTGAAAGTTGGCAACGTCGCAAATAGTTGTCAAATATTAACAAGTTTTAATTAATTCAGCAATGTTACTGTATGGAAATAAGAAATATCGCTCTGTAGTGCACTAGAACATTGATATAGGAATGCAATTAAAACACTGAATTTGATGTTGTAACCGTTTCAAGTGTAAAAAAAGCATTTTACTTTTTTTACATCTCAAACTATGTATATATTCGGCGTTACGATATTAATTATTGCATTCCCTAATCAATTTTTTAATGCACTACAGAGCCATATGTCTTATTTTCATACAGTAAATTTACCAAATTAATTAAAACTTGTAAATATTTGACAGCTAATGGCGACGTTGCCAACTTTCTGGTTATGCGCCCTTAAGGTGCTTCTAAACTTGAGTATTCACTAGTTATGAGCACTCTTCCGAATGTTTTATTACAGAAAAACACACGAGAGCGTTTAGCGAGCATTCTAACGAGCTCTTTTTGCTGAGCTGACGCTCAAGTCTGACATCTTCATGAAGTAAAATTTCTTGACAGCCACCGACTAGGAGTATTCGCTAAAAAGATCGTGAAAATGTTCGTAGCAATGTTCAGCTCTATAATCGGCTCAGCTCGTTATTCAGTTCGGCGAAATTAAAACCGGCAAATGCTCGATGTTGTGAAAACTCGTGATAAGGCTTGTGAACTTCTAGTTATTTTAAAGTAAGAGCTTTTATTGCTTACTTTTCTGTGAGAAAAGTGATATTTTATTAGGGTTCTTTATTCATAGTATTAGTATTTTATGTATTTTGATTATACAAATATAAATACTGCATTGCCAAAGTTTACTTAAATATTTTCAAAATAAAGTTTAAGTCTGCTCTTGACACTTCCTGCATGTTTAAACGCCTCCATGTACTATAAATGCATGTCTACCGTAAAATTGAGTTCCTTTCCAACGGAATGCGACAGACGTGTGTCAAGAACCAACGTAAACATTCACACGACAACACCCTTAGACCCCCACCATAAGACTTACTTTACTTTGATTCAACTCTAAAATTATATTGCCAAGCGCAGGAGACGGTTGCACTGACCATTTGAAGTTGATCTTTGGCTTGTTCGCAAGCTCCCTTCTGTCGCCTTATTTGGATAGCTTGGAGGGTAACGGGGTAGTTCAAGTTACGCTGGTGTAGTCTAAAACGTTTTATGGTACACATGTTTGACACTTCAGCGGTGAATGATGTCAGGATATAGCTCCTACAGTATCTGGTGTTGGCTCGGGATTTTGGAGTGCTAAACACACTTTTAGAGAGATTTCTCCGAGAAACTGTAAGTTAGTGGGTATGTCGGTCAACAACAGCAATACCTCTACCCTGGCGTGGAAACATATTTTGTAATTTTGAAATTCGAACACGGCTTCTCTTCAATCGTTTTCTACACTGATAGGCGAGCCGGCCCCACTGCATTTCCTCGCTTAGTGAGGTGAAAAGTTGTGTGTTGCACTCGGCAGCAAAGTTATTTTGCGTCTCGTACCTTTGAAAACTTCGTTACGCTCAGTTTTCAAATCAAGTACTCGCATCAAAAAACAACTTTGCAGCCTTGCATGGCAAATAACTATTTCCTATTCCTCCACTATTCTTTCCTGATTAATTTCGTTGCAGGATCCAAGACAGGTTAATTTATTCTCCGGAATACGTCGAGTTTCATTGTCTCGGCGCTCTTCTGGTGGTTGCCACTGTTGATTCTGGCTTTCAGCAGTTGCAGTGGTTTGGGAATAGTGTTGTGGGTTGTCCAAAACAAAATACGACGGCAAAAAGTTTGTATTTAACAAAGGTTAAAGAATGTTACCTAATATTAATATCGTGTTGCATTCTGTTGCTACACAAAAAATAACGTGGATGTACTTTATGATAAACTAAAAAAAAATTAATACAATCACGAATATGCTTGTCACTGATTTTTACGACCGTTTATTCATTTCGACGCGTTATCATCAAGTCCCAGTAACACGTAGCAACAGTTTTATGATCTCAAACTCAAGCACGTTATATAGGCGTATTGAGCCAAAACGCCGGTTTATGAAGTGCATGATGATGATGATGATGATGAAGTGCATAACGCACTATTGAGCAGGAACTTCGATTTGGGTATATGAGAAAGCGTTTAAGCGCGTTATTAAACCTAGATTTCTACTTGATAGCTATGTAGACACTTCCTTTAGTCATACTTTGATTGATTTCTTATTTATGTCTATCATGTTCCCACTGCTGGGACACGTCACATGAAGTGGGGGCAGGTTGACCTCAATGGGTTCGAATTTTTGTTTGCTTTCTCTTGTTTAAGAGCAGTGATAAAAGTGGTCATTGGGCCTACTTACAAGCATTACCTCTATTTCTGTCTTAATCAAGGCAACAGTTTTTAATGAAAAAAGTTAGATTTGGGTGTAGTTTATACAATAAAACCTTACAACTTTATTTAGTATTCAAAATTTCTTTTTAAGAGCTTTTATTTAGTTTCACCTGTCCCGTAATGAAATCTTGCAAGTTTTTGATCCACTTCCCGGTTTCCGTTTGATCTGATTTTCACGTATTTATTGTATCGCATAACTATGCAATATTATGAAAACATGGAGCTGATCTGATGATGGAGCTAGAAGGAGACCATAGGAACTCTGTAATGAAACACCGTAAACCCACCGAGCTTAGACTCGTTTGAATTTAAATGACTTACTTTCCATTAATTTATGTTTAGTCACAAAATTATTCTGTCATAAAAACGAAATGCAAAAGTGAAGTGTAAACAGACAAAACACAGTCGAGCTCAAAATGGATTGAGCTCAACCGTTCTTCATTCGAAATAGGTGAATGTGAGTCTTCAAATGGACACACGGATGCAACGTATAACCCCAGAACGCTCAATTCTATACCAAAGGAGAATTCAGAATTGGCTGGCTCACACTTTAGTGCCAATATCTGCTCCAAAAGCTTCAAATCCCTTTGAACCCCAAAGAGGCGAATATTAAAAAGTATTTATTACAAAATGGGAGAAGTTTGTCATAAAGTAGCAAAAGTTTTTGACAGGGGATGTAAGATTAGATATAAAAGGACAAAGGAAAGATGTAATTAAGGACAAAATACTTATTTTGTTTCTTTAGTATTTTTGATTGCTAAGATAGTGCGCATATTGGAGTCAAAGCAGTTTTGGGAGTCGATGACAGAACTGAGGGGTTCCCTTATTGGCTCCCGGCCCTCACCGCCTTACTCGTGTGGTTAGTATTCTTTATGGGGCATTTGGTCGATTTTTCGGTTAATTTGCCATGCGTATAATCACGAGTCGCATCACTTGGAGAAATCAGTTGTAGAAACGAGTCAAATTGTCATTTAGATGATTCGTCTCGTAAAAAATTAGTTGTATTGAAGGGGGACAGATGAAGAAAATCCTAGTTTGTCCTGTTTTGATCATTGTTTTTTTTTAACATAGCATGAGTTCTATTTATGTGGAACTAGTAATAAAAAAAAAACAGAAGTTGCAAGCTATGAAGCTCGACAGCATTACCCGTACCCAGAGTCCCGTGAGCCCAGATGAGACAATCCCGCGACCCCGGCCCGTACTTCGCTGCGCCCATGCCTGGCAGTCGTAGGTCTGCGCCCAATCTTAGATCGTTAAGTCGCGTGTTATGAAAGGAGGTTATAATCTTCGCGAAAGATCGTTGATGATGCCTTTAATTATTTTCGTGGCCTGGTTAGTCTTTGGTGTTGAAGGAAACTTTGTTTTGTTAGGTAGTTGAAAAAGTTTGAGGAGATTAGGAATTAAGATAATTCATAATAATCTAGTTAAATATTATAGAACGTTGCGAGACTTGGTGCTTGGTCCGATAGGCTTTATACAGAAAAAATAGTAGCTATGAATAAAACGCAGTTCCTAATTATACACACATCAAAAGTGTCTAGGGATCAACTTATATTTTTGCAATAACTTTTCTCCTGATTGATATTAATTAAAATTTTCTTTAAGGATTCATCAAATAAAGTGTTTTCGTTTGTCACAGTAACGATAAACCAAGTCACCTTTGCATTAATAAAGAAATTTGCCATTTTCCTAATAAAGGGATTTTTGACATTTGAACCACTAACACAAAAGTTCGAAAAAAAGACTGAAATAACAGTTTTCTTTAAAATTTTATTGGGTAACTTAAACAATTATTAATCCGTGTTTCTACCGCGAACACTAACAACACAAGAACATCGGTTTGGCATACTCAAAATGAGTTCATCCAAATCACGCTGTGGAATGGAGGCCCATGTTCGTTGCAACAGCAAAAAAAGGTCTTCTTGCGACTGGATACCCTCCATATTCGGCAGAGCTCTTCTCTGTAGCATATCCCATGCATGCTCAATCGGATTCAAGTCTGGCGACTGAGCAGGCCAGGGCAGGACATTGATGTTAGCTGCGGCGAGAGTCTGTCTTACAACTCTTGCGGTGTGCGGTCGTGCATTATCATGCATTAACTGAAATAAGGGACCGATTTGCACTTGTAGAGGAACGATGACGTCTGATACAATCGTCTCAGCATAAATTTGAGCGTTGAGGTTGCCTCTGATCCAAATCAACTCAGTTCTTCCGCCGATCCAAATACCCGCCCATACCATGATGGTTCCACCACTATAGGGATGGACTTCCTGGCAGGATTTTAATCGCTGTTGGCGTCCAGGGGTTCTCCAGTGTCGTATACGTCTTGTATCCGGTCTCATACCGAAACGAGACTCATCAGAAAAGCACACGAAACGCCATTGTTCTTCTGCCCAATTTCTGTGTTCAAGAGCCCATTGATATCGAATCCTACGATTGTGCATTGCTATAGGTGGTACCCGTAGCGGTCTTCGGGAATGAAGGTTCACTTCATGCAAGCGGTTTCTGACTGTTTGGTCGCTAATTAAGTTCCCTGAAGAGTGATGAAGCCTCACGGCTAACATCATGGCGGTTATTGTTGGAGCTCTTCGAGTTAAGATTTGAATGTATCGGTCTTGTCTCCGTGTGGTGCAGCGATACCGTCCTCCATGGCGCTCAGCCACGGTACCAGTGCTTCGGTAACGTGTCCAAAGTCGACTGATAACACTTTGACTTGTATTCAGAGCTAAAGCCACAGTACGTTGCCGGGAACCAGCTTCTATCATTCCCACGGCTCTGAGCATTTCTTCCCTGCTTAAATGACGTCGCCGCTCCATAATAACGTTGGTTTTAATCAGTAGTAGGGAAACAGTAGCACTAATAATGTCTTCAATGCGTTGTATGTTTTTATAGGGAAAATATTGACAGCTGATTTTCATCTTTTACTCGAATTTGATTCACAGTTCCTGATTCAAATTATGAAATGCACCAAAAAGGATCCATATAAATTTATAAAATCATAAATTTATTACAAAGCCACATCTCAATCTCAAGAAATCCGCATAAAAATGCTTGATCCCTAGACACTTTTGATGTGTGTATTCATATTTGGTACGAACGATTGTATAGATTTTGATTTTATTGTTTAAGTCAGTCAGTAAGTGAATTTACTCGTATTTATGCTAATATTATAAAGGTGATGAGTTTGTTTGATTGAATGAGCTAATCTCAAGAAGTGCTGGCTTGAATTAGAAAATTATGTTTTGTATTGGATAGTCAAACTATTTATCGATGATGGAGATAATGTTAGCTGTAATTTTAGTTGCAAAGTATGTATTGGAAAGTCAAGCAACGCACCCAAGATTTCACCTTGAACCAAACAAAGTTTAAACCAATAACAGTTTTGTTAGAACCTTTCAAAAAGGAAAGGATCGAAGTAATGTCCTTAATGTTTACCGATAAAAATAAATCGGCTCATTCAAAGATTCCATCACGAGATAGTCAGGTGTACAGTAACCCTTAGAACGTTTTTTTTTTGCATTTAAGCGTATGGAGTTACGCATTAGAACTTTTTTCTATGGTTTTTCTAAGATGGAATCCGTTTTATTTCAGGTCCAAACGATTTTTTTTAGCATGGTAAAGTAATAATACCTAATATTTTAATTATAACTAGCTGCTGCCCGCGACTTCGTACGCGGATTCTGTTGCTTATGCCAGCGGCACGGGGTCGTCAAAATCGAACATCTGATAAGTCTGATGTCCAATTTCAAGAGCCCGGGTAAAAAAATAAATGGGAGTTTTGGCCTGTAGAGTCAAATTTTTATTCATCATCTAAAATTAGTTCTAAACTGTTACCGCCTTTACTGCGTGGAGGTAGTCCCAGCTTATGTTATTTTAAAATTATACAGTGAAATTAGTGATAGCTTTGATTTCCACATCAGGTGTTCCAGATCTTCAATTTTATACGTCAACAGAGAGTGCTCATCACGTAGAACAACTCTTGCTAAGACGTCATTCCTATACTTATATGTTGCTGGAGAGAGCTCATCACGCAGAACAACTCTTGCTAAGACGTCATTCCTATACTTATATGTAGCTGGGCTCTTGGTGTCCCACATCAGGTGTTCCAGTACTTCAATTTTATACGTCAACAGAGAGTGCTCATCAGGCTGAACAACTTTGCTAAGACGTCATTCCTATATTATTTTATTGTGTAGCTGGTCTCTAGGAGTTCCACGTCAGGTGTTCCAGATCTTCAATTTTTATACATCAACAGAGAATGCTCATCACGCAGAACAACTCTTGCTAAAACGTCATTCCTGTATATGTTATAGTAGCTGGGCTCTTGGTGTCCCACATCAGGTGTTCCAGATCTTCAATTTTTTTACGTCAACAGAAAGTGCTCATCAGGCTGAACAACTTTGCTAAGACGTCATTCCTATATTATTTTATAGTGTAGCTGGTCTCTAGGAGTTCCACATCAGGTGTTCCAGATCTTCAATTTTTATACATCAACAGAGAGTGCTCATCAGGCTGAACAACTTTACTAAGACGTAATTCCTATATATGTTATGGTGTAGCTGGGCTCTTGGTGTTCTACATCAGGTATTCCAGATCTTCAATTTTTATACGGAAACAGAGAGTGCTTATCAGGTTGAACAACTCTTGCTAAGACGTCATTCCTGTAGGTATATGTTATAGTGTAACTGGGCTCTTTGTGTTCCACATCAGATGTTCCAGTTCTTCAATTTTTATACGGCAACAGAGAGTGCTTATCAGGCTGAACAACTCTTGCTAAGACGTCATTACTGTATATGTTATAGCGTAGCTGGGCTCTTGGAGTTCCACATCAGGTGTTCTAGATCTTCAAATTTATTATCTCAGCAGAAAATGCTCATCACGTGGAACAATTTTTGTTTCGGCTCCATTTTTGTATCTCTTATAGTTTAGCTGGTCTGTTGCAGTTCTGCACCAGGTGTTCAAGTTTTTAAGATAAGTCATAGCCTATATGTTGGCCAGACTTAATACCTATACAACAAAAAAAGAATCATTCAAATCCGTCCAGTACTTTTTGAGTTTATCCCGGACATACATACAGACAAACAGACAAACAGATAAACAGACAAACAGACAAAAATTCTAAAAACTATATTTTTGGCTTCGGTATCGATTGTAGATCACACCCTAAGTATTCTTTTAAAAAAATATTCAATGTACAGTTTTGACTTTCCTACCATTTTATTATATGTATATAGATTAAAATATTAGGTATTATTAATTTTAAGTTTAATTATAAACGTTCTAGGGTCACGGTTCCCTAATTAGACAGTCCTGTGACCCCGGCAGGAGTTTGGCCTTCTGTGGAGGCCCATGAAGCATGGCTTGGTTTTGAGGTGGAGGCTGTCCTCCTCTAAACGCGTTGCGCCTCCTTCTTCGTAAGCATTACTGCTTCTTAGAAGCAGGTGAATAGGCTGAGCCTTTAAGTGACCTGAAAGCACGAGGCTTTATCATACCAACATAGCTCTGATTTGACAGAAATAGAAGTCACTGGGCGATGACTTTGTCCAGTGGAATCACTTAGGTATTTTTGTTTCTATCAAAATCAAAGCATTTATTTCAAGTAGGTCAGTTACAGGCACTTTTGAATTGTCATAGACAAATAAAAGAATATAATTAATCATTAAAAAGTTATGGTGCTACAGTCCCAGTCACAAGACATAAAAACTGTGAAAGTACCGTAGATGCCCGTTCCAAGAAGTAGATCTATATGGAGAAGAACGGGCAAGAAACTCCATGGACACTCTTTTTAGATCGCCAGAATTATTACAGAACCTTTGTTACATCATTCATTTTGAGGTGGTACATTACCTATGTGAGAACGATGTAGCAAGTTTTTTAATTATCGATTGAGCCTTCCTACTATAGTTAGTACAAAAGAGAATATAAGACGTAAATGATTAAAAACTACCCTATTTTACCTATTCTTTACGCAATTGGTATTTTTTGCTGCTAAAAATAATAAAAAAAGAGTTTATGAAACCGCCTTGATTTTCTGTAATCACTTCAACATTATGCGTCAAAAAGCAACAATTTGTAAAAATGAAGTAAACCTCAATTCATCTATCAGGCCTAATGAAATGAAAACATAAAATGCAGCAATAAACAAATAAAATCTGAACATCGTCTACTTTAAAAAATGACTCACTTTACCATAACGAGGTGTACACTGTTTGGAGGTACTGTCAATGAAAGAAAATTGTGTACTGGTGAAGAAAAAGAGACAGAGCTATTCCAGTCGTCTAGCGCCACCTCGTTCCCACAGTGAAACTACTCACCCTTTAAGACGGCATGGTAGGCCACCAGGTTAGCTTACTTCTCTTGTACATCAAGGTGAATGAACCGAGGCCTTGTCACAATATTTCTGTATTTTATTTACAGCGTACTTGAAGTATTTGCTACGTTTATTTATTATATCGAAAATTGATAAAGCGCCTCTAAAGTGTTACGAACGAGGAAGTTCCATCAAAGAAACGTCAAAGGTCCCGTTAACTTAACGTCACAAAAACGGGAATTCTAGGCTAAGGCTTGTACCTAGGTTGTATTTTTAACCGACTTCAAAAAAAGGAGGAGGTTCTCAATTCGTCGGAATCTTTTTTTTTTTTTTTATGTATGTTCCCCGATTTCTCGAAGACGCCTGGACCGATTTGGAAAATTTTTCTTTTGTTTGAAAGGGTATACTTTTCGATTGGTCCCATGATCATCAGGTCAGGATCTGATGATGGAATCCCAGGGAAATCGAGGGCAACCTTCAAATTTTATAGGCACATAGTACCATTTTCATATATTTTCTAAATCTGTACAAGTATTTGCATCTGATAATCATCATCTCAGGTGGATGAGCTGATGATGGAAGGTACAACTCCTCAACGGCTTGGAGTAGGCATCGACTGATTTAGTTTGTGTTCGCATATCTCTGGAACTACAAGTCCGATTTAAGTAATTCATTTTTTGTTGTACTAAATATTGTTTAACTTACGGAATACTGTAAGTTTCATCAAAATCGGTTCAGTAGTTTTTGAGATAGGGAATTTTATTAGCATAATAGTGCACTTGAGCGATGTTGTTACCGGTGCTACGGATTACAAAATTTTAGTGCAAATACATGTAAGAGAATGATTTATTTGACAAGAATTTGAGTTGAATATTTAAACTAAAAAGAGTAAAATAAAAAAAACTTAAAAAAAAAATGTAACCGCCTTCAAAAACAACCACAAAAAAACCGGCCAAGTGCGAGTTGGACTCGCGTGAAGAGGGTTCCGTACGATGCTACCTATCACGTTTTTTTTTAAATCTGACCCAAATTGGTACGCACAATATTGAGTGATTTACCATGTTATTTTAATATCATGGACTTCTTATAGGTTTTCCTATAATCTATAAGTAGAAAACTAATTTCTGTATTAAAAAAAAATAGGTTCAGTAGTTTCGGAGATAAGGGGGGGAATGGTCAAATTTCGTCTATTTTCTTGAATAACTTGGAAACTATTTATTTTAAAATTACAAAAAAAATACATTTAAGATTGTCTCAACAAGACCTTTCATGTGATATGTCACACGATGCAGTTTTCAATTTTTTTTTTTTTAATTTTCCCCTTCCCCCCCAAAAATTACCTCCTATATACAGATATGGACTTCTTATAGGTTATCCTATAATCTATAAGTAAAAAACTAATTACTGTATTTTTTTCAAAATTTTAGGTTCAGTAGTTTCGGAGATAAGGGGGGGGGAATGGTCAAGCTTCGTCTATTTTTTTTGAATAACTTGGAAACCATTTATTTTAAAATTACAAAAAATAATACTTTTAAGTTTGTCTCAACAATACCTTTCATTTGATATGTCACACGATGCACTTTTCAAATATTTTTTTTTAAATTTTCCCCTTCCCCCCCCCCAAAAATTACCTCCCATATACAGATATGGACTTCTAATAGGTTATCCTATAATCTATAAGTAGAAACCTAATTCCTGTATTTTTTTCAAAATTTTAGGTTCAGTAGTTTCGGAGATAAGGGGGGGGGAATGGTCAAGCTTCGTCTATTTTTTTTGAATAACTTGGAAACCATTTATTTTAAAATTACAAAAAAAAATACTTTTAAGTTTGTCTCAACAATACCTTTCATTTGATATGTCACACGATGCACTTTTCAAATATTATTTTTAAAATTTTCCCCTTCCCCCCCCAAAAATTACCTCCCATATACAGATATGGACTTCTTATAGGTTATCCTATAATCTATAAGTAGAAACCTAATTCCTGTATTTTTTTCAAAATTTTAGGTTCAGTAGTTTCGGAGATAAGGGGGGGGGGAATGGTCAAGCTTCGTCTATTTTTTTTGAATAACTTGGAAACCATTTATTTTAAAATTACAAAAAAAATACTTTTAAGTTTGTCTCAACAATACCTTTCATTTGATATGTCACACGATGCAGTTTTCAATTATTTTTTTTTAAATTTTCCCCTTTCCCCCCCAAAAATTACCTCCCATATACAGATATGGACTTCTTATAGGTTATCCTATAATCTATAAGTAGAAAACTAATTTCTGTATTTTTTTCAAAATTTTAGGTTCAGTATTTCGGAGATAAGGGGGGGGGGGGGAATGGTCAAATTTCGTCTATTTTCTTGAATAACTTGGAAACTATTTATTTTAAAATTACAATAAAAATATATTTAAGATTGTCTCAACAAGACCTTTCATTTGGTATGTCACACGATGCAGATTTCAAATATATTTTTTTAATTTTCCCCTTCCCCCCAAAAATTACCTCCCATATACAGATATGGACTTCTTATAGGTTTTCCTATAATCTATAGGTAGAAAACTAATTACTGTATTTTTTTCAAAATTTTAGGTTCAGTAGTTTCGGAGATAAGAGGGGAGGGGGAATGGTCAAATTTCGTCTATTTTCTTGAATAACTTGGAAACCATTTATTTTAAAATTACAAAAAAATACATTTAAGATTGTCTCAACAAGACATTTCATATGGTATGTCACACGATGCAGTTTTCAAAACTTTTTTTTTCATTTTCCCCTTCCCCCCCAAAAATTACCTCCCACATACAGATTTCATCTATTCACGTCACACCTCTGTGTTTGGGTCACAGGAATTGATATGTGTACCAAATTTCAACCCAATCGGTCTAGTAGATTCGGAGATAATTGACTGTAAGCGACAGACAGACGGACACACGAGTGATCCTATAAGGGTTCCGTTTTTGTATTCGGACGTACGGAACCCTAAAAAGGGTAAAATAACCTACAAAATAACTTTTCTTTCAGAAGTCGGTGGCAAAAAAAACAATGAAATGAAAAAAAAGTAAAGGCACGTACCGACTTCTGAAAGAAAAGTTATTTTGTAGGTTATATCCAAACATGAATGCTATTCCCACGTTTTCATACACTCACTTTTCTTGTTTGTTTGTCGTTCCGGTTGGACTTTTGCAACTCAATTTTGAAGCACTTCCCGATAAGCTGGCAGGCTGAAATTTTGCACACGCTGAGTTCTGATGACAACACATGACTAGCTAAGAAACGTCATAACAATTCCAATTTGGCGGCCTCCCCAAGATGGCGGACTGGCTGTTTTAAATCCACCCCCATGATATGGGTATCAAATGAAAGGGTTTGCTGTCAGGAATACGAAAAAAATAGTCACGTGACTTAAATCGGATATGACGGACGTCCAAGATGGCAGACTGGCTGTTTGAAATCCACCCCCATGATGTGGGTATCAAATGAAAGAGATTGCTGTCAGGAATACGAAAAAAACAGTCATCTGACTTAAATCCAATATGGCGGACGTCCAAGATGGCGGACAGGCTTTGAGGTACTTCCCGATAAGCTGGCAGGCTGAAATTTTCAGGGTAGCGTCAAACCCGATGAACAAAGATAAAAATAATAAAATAATTAATAGATTTTAAAAATCTAAAAACCCACGTTTTCAAATGACTTGGTAATCCTTAGCACTGGTATTAACATCGCTCATGTACACAATAAGCTAATAAAATTCCCTATCAAAAACTGCGGAACCGATTTTGATGAAACTTGCAGTTTTCCCTAAAGTGAACTATACCTAGTACAACAAAAAAAGAATTTTGAAAATCGGTCCACAATTGGCGGAGTAATCGCGTAACAAACACTCAAAAAAGTAAAAATCATCACATCATCCATCAATAAAAATGCTCACAAAATAAAAAGTACTGAATCAAATTGGATGAAATTTTTATTGGACCAAACTGCAAGTATACTGCATCGAACGAAAAAAGAATTACACTAATCGGACCAGAAACCTCGGAGTAATCGGTGTACATACATAAAAAAAAAACATACCGACCGAATTGAGAACCTCCTCCTTTTTTTGAAGTCGGTTAATAATACATAATAATTAACTTTAAACAGCCTGTTTGTGTAACCTATAAACGTTACTAGTAAACCGGTTTGGCTGTCTTTGGCGCGACACATATCTCTTTTTTCGAGTGTACCTCGTAACTACAGAATTTATGGCACAGATGTAAATAACAGACACGCGGGATCCAATTTGAAACACCGCTTAAGATGTTCAATTTTTGTGAGTTGGGTGTACGCATAATTTATTTTACAGGGTTACTTTTCAGGCCGAGAAAAAAATGGAGTCTTATTTATAATTTATGATTATGAATATTTATCTACACATTGTCAATTGAAAGAGAAAACCCGAATTACTGCGGCCTTTTCACATAAAGGGCAATTGAAGAAACGGATATAAACGGAAACAGTATAGTCATTACGAGCCTGACACGCCCACCATAATACCGCCAACCTTCAAACTCCGGGTTTCTTCTGAGAAATCCTATTCAAAACACCCAATATCGCGACCGAGTATCCAACTCAGGAACCCACAATCAGCTCTCGCAGTTGCAAACACAACACCAACGTGGCAGTACATAGAAAATAGAAATGCAAATGACTGAGTGAAATAAGTTTAGTTAAAAAAAAAACGACGGGTTGCACTGCGGGAGTGCCGGGAGAAGTGAAAACTTTTTTATTACTGTGTTACATATTTAAAAAAATAATGAATTTTTTTACTCTTGTTAGTGTCGTACAGGTGTAAAATCACAAATGTTTTCATATTTATGCTCGATAGATGGCGTTGCACGATTAAAATGCAAGCTATCGTTTGTCTCTCCGTCTTACGAATTTTCGATCAGGGTCACGTGATCCTGACGCGAGTTTAACAATTTTTACCCATTACAAAAAAGTGTACAACGCCGCTAAAAAAGTTGTCATTCAAAAAATGTTTTTTCTAAAACTCAGTTACCTGTAAACAAATAAAATACAACCACATTTACGAAACGGTTGCTAGAACGAACCAAAACGGATTACGAAATAAAAGGGTATGGAAAAAATGAGGTAACATGAGGATTATTGCACAAAACGGAATAACACAAACAGAAAGGACACAATCGTACTCACCATGAGAAGAACGTAAAAAGAACAATAATCAGCTTCGCCTCAAAGGATTATGCGAGTTATAAAAACTGGTGCGAGTTTGATTTGTTTACGAAGAATTCCGTGAACCTAACTTTATATGAGTCTGTTTCAATATGAGTATTATTTTTAACCGACTTCTAAAAAAGGAAGTTCTCAATTCGACCTGTATGTTTGAATATTTGTACGTGATTATCTCGCGTTTGGTTACACCGATTTTGACGCAGTTTTCAGGAAAAGGTTTTTTAAACAATAATAGATATCCCGAGACGTTGTCTGCGTGGATCCTTTATTACTTACTTCGATGGCGGATTTTTGTTAAATGTCTGAAATAAAAACTTTATTTGTGAATTTAGTTTTGCTCTTGCCTCTAGTCTAGGTCGGAAGTAAAAGATAGTAAAAGACAAAATCTACAATGGACTGAGCCCCACTTGCTAAAGAAATCTCATCGCTGCACTCTACTCTTTGACGAAATTACTCCACAGATTTTAATGAAACTTCAACAACAATATCGAAAAATAGTGTTAAAACTAAATTAGTCCCATTTTATACAGAGATTTTCAATAATTAGAGATTTCGTAAAGCCTCCTGCAGACACACGCGATTAATCGCGCGGGGCGACATGTCGCGGTCCATTCGCAGTATTTTTAGAGTGGAAATTAGCTTGGCTCGTTGTCGCAGCGCGATTAATCGCGTGTGTCTGCAGGAGGCTTAAATGTTTCTGATCTCTTATAACTTGAATAAAAAAAAGTCGACTGCTTATTCGAGAAAATATTTGGAGTAGGTACAAACAGTTTTCCTTTTTGCGAAATCATCTGTTAAGATAAAACGACATCTATATCGTTTAATCTGCATTTCAACTGAAACTTCACATCGAATGTTTTTGATACCGCAAACGCAATGAAGATCTTATCGCTTTAAGTTTAAGACGAAAACTTTAATGTCTGAAGGCAATGAACGTAAAATTTCCCAACACTGTTTGAAACCATTCAATGAATCAAATTATGCTTATACGAGTGTTTACGCGATGTTGTTTATTTCATTAAGAATGCTTTCGAACAAAGGAGCTCTTTGCTGAATATTAACAGCCAAAAACAACAGATACTCAAGGTTAAGCAGTGCTTGTCGAGTCCGTTTACAGATGGGTGTCCATGCATTACGGGCTGTGTTTTCTGAGAGCCTTGAAAATAATGTTAACCCGTTGATCGCGAGCTATACCTCGAAACGTATCCCATGGGATGATTATACTCCTTACCGGACACGGATGTTTCGGGAGGTACCTGTGTCGGAGAGAAAGGAAGAAACGTCTGGGTGTCACCACTGCGAAGATCGCCCGGAGGACTCGGTGGAGCAAACGGCGCAGGACTGCGCCGCTTGGGCAGAGCACCGCCGTGTCCTCATGACGGCGATAGGCGGAGACCTCTCGCGCCCGGCATTGGTTGAGGCCATGCTGCGGGGCGAGACGGAGTGGAAAGCGGTCGCCTAGCTACTTCTGCGAAGCAGTCATGATAGCGAAGTAGGAGGCGAACCGCGTGAGGGAGAGAACAGCATCCTCCTTCCACCCCAGCCGTGGTGTAGAGGCCCACGGTGACGGACGTCGTCAGACGATCTCCGTTCACGCGTTGTGTTCCACGTGCGCCTCAAGGAGTGTCAGCATAATGACGGGGCCCCCTTTAGAGGGCCACAGCCTGCCGGGGTCGCGGGGCTCACAAATTACCGTGACCCTGGAACATAAAGGGCTATTGAAGGACACCGTGGATTTTAGTCAGTACGAGTTTGAAAGTTCCTCCCGCTCTGCCCTGGGTGGGACTCATTCGATGATTTTGCCACGCTAAAAAAAATTGTGTTAATTCAGGTTATGAACAGTTTATATACCAAGTTTTTTTTTATCTATATCCGTTCAGCAGTTTTTGCGTGAAGTCGAGAGTAACAAACATTTTATCTTTTCTTTTAATAAATTCGTAAGATAATAACTACTATACTCCTATGAGTAGGTATAGTTATTATTATCATTCTATAAGTGATTCTGTATGTCTGTATAAACTCAAAGAATTTACTGTAAATTTTCGGTGGTTTAACGCAGTGTCTGCGAAATTGGTTTCTAAGCTAGGTATTTACATAGTTGACAAATATTCTTTAAGTGTTAAGAGTATTTACTAACACAGAATTTATAGTAAATGAATTCTGCAAAATGAACGAACTAACGAACGCCACTGTTGGCAGAAGATAAATAATTCTAAAGGACCTAGTTATTTTTCAACAGATATTATTCTTAAATGAACATCTCATCAGCCTAACCTTTTCCCAACTATATTGGGGTCGGCTTCCAGTCGAGCCAGTTGCAGCTGAATATCAGTATTTTACATGGAGCGACTGCCTATCGGACCTCCATTACTTAGTAACTGGGCAATACGATACCCCATGGTAAGACTGGTTATCAGACTTATGAGCTTCTGACTAACAGTAACTACTGTCAAAGATCTACAAATGACAGCTGGGACCAACGGCTTTACGTACTTTCAGAGGCACGGAGGAAACTCGCTATGACAGATGGTCACCCATCCACAGACCACGGCTTAACCTAGAAGATCGGCCTGTGCGTCTGTAAATATTTAGCTACGCGCTCCTCTCAATGAAAAGAAATATCTATAAACTAAAAGATTTTTGAAGTGAAAACTTCTTTAGCGGCGTTGTACACTTTTTTTGTAATGGGTAAAAATGTAAGACTCGCGTCAGGGTCACGCCACCCTGATCGAAAAAGCGTAAGACGTAATTTAAATAAGCACCAGCTGTCGCTCTTAGCATGAACCACGTAGAATGTAAATTCGTAAGACGAAGAGGCAAATGATAGCTTGCATTTTAATCGTGTAACGCCATCTATCGAGCATAATTACATGAAAACGTTTGTGATTTGACACCTGCCTGTACGACACTAACAAGATGTAATAAAATTCGTTAATTTCATATCTGTATCACTCCAGTTTTAAAATATAACACAGTAATAAAAAAGTTTTCACTTCTACCGGTACTCCCGGAGTGCAACCTGTCGTTTTTAGGGTTCCGTAGCCAAATGGCAAAAACGGAACCCTTATAGATTCGTCATGTCTGTCTGTCTGTCCGTGTATGTCACAGCCACTTTTTGTCGAAAGTATAAGAGCTATCCTGTTGAAACTTGGTAGAAAGATGTATTATGTGAACCGCATTAGGATTTTCACACAAAAATCAAAACAAAACCAATTTTGGGGGTGCCCCCCATACTTAGAATTGAAACTCAAAAAAATTTTTTTCACCAAACCCATACGTGTGGGGTATCTATGAATAGGTCTTTAAAAATGATATTGAGGTTACTAACATCATTTTTTTCTAAACTGAACAGTTTGCACGAGAGACACTTCCAAAGTGGTAAAAAGTGTGTCCCCCCCCCGTAACTTCTAAAATAAGAGAATGATAAAACTAAAAAAATATATATAATGTAGACCTCAACCAAAACTACCAACGAAAATTGGTTTGGATGAGATACAGTTAGCAGTTTTTGAGATATAGTACATTTTCAAAAACCGCAAATATAACTTTGCCTTTCATACAAATACTATGAAAAATATGAAAAACAAAGTTATTTTTATTGTTTGTGTATATTACTTACTAATCTCAATATAATTATATCTCTAATCTATGCTTGCTGCTACGGAACCCTTCATGGGCGAGTCCAACTTGCACTTGGCCGGTTTTTTTAAATTCCTTTGTGTCAATTTGTGAACTTTACTGTTTGTGTGTCATAGTACATAATTAGCATGTACTGTCCCACAGAACAGGCTAATTAATAAAATAAACAAAATAATAAGTTCGTCTGCAGTATACTCGTATTTCTTAAATTTCATGTGTATTTCATTTTAAAAGATCAACATAGTTGAAAGTCTCTCACTATTGTAGAAAACTTTGAAGAAAATAAACACAGCACTTAACATTACGATACGAAACCTCCCCTCTTAACAACAGTTACACTCCACCTGTTCTAAAATGATTCTACACAGAAACATTAGCTTTAAGCCACGTTCACTTTCTAGACCACATTAGATGCGACTAACATGCGACTCTGACCAATTTATTTGTCTTTTCCGCAGCCTTGGTCACGCCTCTCAGGTGATGCGACTTGGGTTTGTGCGATACGCGCCCGTGGCTTTGGTTTCCTCCATAAATCAGTGTATAGCATAAGTTTGCTTTACTAGTTTTACTTTTTTTTTTTTTTACTTTTTTTTTTTTTTTAGGGTGGCAAAATCATCAAATGAGTCCTCCCGCCCTGGGCGAGGCGGGAGGGACTGTCAGACTCTTACTGACTAAAATCCACCCGTGTTCCGTCGGATGCCCTTTACGTTCCAGGGCCACGGTATCCTGGATTAACAAAAATCCGCAACCCCGGCAGGCATTTGGCCCCATAAGGGGCCCCGTCGGTGACGCGTGAAACACGACGCGCCACCGACCCGGGCTTGGTCCTTGGTCGGACGGCGAGCATACCCATTACTCACCGTCCGCAAGCCCGCTCCGCCGCTGTGCCAGGGACACGCGTTGGAGCGTCCACCCGACAGGCTATTTGCATACGGGCAAAGAAACCCCTTAGGCACACAGTGCCTAAGGAGAGTTTTTGCCCGCATCCCAGGGCGCACCGGCCCGAAAAACTGGTCTTCCCCCCGGACGTATCCGAGAGGGAACTCCAGTCCACGGGCGCACGTGGAGGTTTCCTGTCTTAGCACCCCACTAGTTTTAGTACTTAAGCAAACTTTTGAGTAGGTAAACTTGTATCGATTAAAATGTATTTTTTTTACTAAACTGTGCAATGTGATTGCACACAAAATGGTTGATTGCAATTTTTCAAAAATGGGATCAGTGATTTTATATCTTTCAAAATGTCGAAACGTGCGAGCGAGAGCCACATTAGCTCTTGTCATCGCCTTAAGTCGCGTGAATCGTGGCGCAGCAGTAATCCAAATAATTGTACACGGCAACCTTAGCTTTGGTCCATAAAACAACAAACGTGGGAACTAAGATTTTAGAGTAAAACCGAGTAATGCGGCGCTTTCTAGTCGAGAGCTGGCTAAATGCGGAACGTATCTAGACGGGCGACCTGTGCAGACTCCTGGATGGTCGTGCAGTTAGGAATTGGATTGGAGGTCCTGTTTTACTTGTGTTTTCAAAGGGAGAAATGATTGTGCATATTATTTGGACATATTTAACATGAGGCCTTTATTCAACGGAGGCTTTTATTATGACTTCCCGTTTTTAGACGTTAATTTGATGGAAAAAGTAGTTCCTCGTACGACGTACGTACACTAGAGGCACTGTTTTATTTTTACCGACTTCAAAAAAAAGGAGGTCATCAATTCGACCCGTATGTATGTAACACACGTATATGTGTATCAGAACTGCCCCGTTTTCATATAATATATGTTAGTCTAAATCAGCGTCTGAACAAATGTGCCAAATTTCATAAGTGTATGTATGTATGTTTTTATGTTTGTGCACGCATACCTCTGGAACTACAAGTTCGATTTAAGTAATTATTTTTTTGTTGTACTAGGTATTGTTCAACTTAGGGTACACTGCAAGTTTCATCAAATTTAGTTCAGTAGTTTTAGAGATATGGATATTTTTTATGTTGTGACGGATTACAAGATTAGTGCATATGTAAGAAAATTTTGTATTTTACAAGAATTTGGGTTGAATATTTAATAAGTAAACTAAAAAGGGTAAAAAAATAAAAACTTTTTCATAAAAGTAACCGACTTCAAAAACAACAACAATACAAAAAAGGGTGAAATAACGTAATTAAGTAATAACTTCTTTCGAAAGTCGGTGGCTAAAATTCAATGAAATAAAAAATAAAGCCACCGACATCCGAAAGAAGTTATTAATTACGTTATTTCACCCTTTTTTTGTTTTGTTGTTGTTTTTGAAGTCGGTTACCTTTTTGAAAAAGTTTTTTTCAATACACACATGCAGTACATATTTCAAGTAGGTACGCTATAAATTAATTAAATACAGAAATCTTGTGATAAGGCCCCTTTCTTAATAGTGTTTTCAAAAAGATAAATAATTTTGCATAGTCGGGCATTGCATGACATTCTCTGATGGGTAAACCAGAGGTGGTACTATGGTCTTTCTACTCTTTTCGGCTTGGAAAATCATCAAATGAGTCCTCCCGCCCGGGTTGGCGGAGCGGAAGATCCCTTCCTTTCCGCCCAGCTATAATTTGAATGTATCACAACTTAACTAGAAAATAATTTAAATTGACGGAAATAATTTTAAAATCTCATATTTTTCTGGCTATTTGGGCATGTGAGTTTGAATGTTTGTAAACGCACCCTAAAGCAAGGCATAAAACCTAAATCCTAATATGGGACAGGGTTTTCTAAAAACAAAAATGTAAAAATATTTTTGTTATTCTAAATTAAAAAAGTATTATAGAAGCTTGTAAACCTGTTATTTCTTCAGAGGCTACTTAAATATTAGGATACATAAAGTACTAGTTTCAAAAGTAAACCTAGACCTTTTTGCCTGTTTAAACAAAGTCGTTTATAACATTGTTATTTTACAGTATTTCATTTACAACTACCTAATTTATAAAAAGATAGATTTTGCTTGCGGCTTTGTTAGAATTTTCAAAGATTTTGTCAATTAATTTTAATTCTTGAGGAAATCGCACAAACTGACGGAATAATAAATGTTTCATACAAAAATTCACTATATTTTCATTTCTATCTACTAATTGCCAACTCCTAAAAAAAGCTGAAAAGTCTAAAAGAAAGTCGATAACGACGTAATATTATGTTGTGGGATTGCGGTAACAACACATAGAAATGCGAAAGCACCAATTGCTTTTGATTTGCTGTCGTTTATTGAGGAGTTCCCTCGATTTATCCAATATCCCATCATCAGATCCTGACCTGATTTCCATCTGTAAAGTATACCCTTTTAAACAAAATAAGAATTATCCAAATCGGTCCAGGCGTTCGTCACCGAAAACCGAAGAACATACATAAATGATTCCAAAAAGAAGAAGAAGATTGAGAACCTCCTCCTTTTTTATATCGGTTAATAACAATTTTTAATGTTTCATCTATCCCTGTACCATAATCCATCAAAACCGGTTCAGCTATTTATTAGGTATGAAAGCGTAACTAACATACATTCACATTTAAAATACTGGTAAAGGATTCTTGCGAAAAGTTAAAACTGTAACAAATAAATCTAAGTATTTTTAAACAGTATCCGTCGTATCACAAAAACTTTTAAACGTCTGTTGAACACTTGTCTAAAAAAATGTCAGATTATGACGTTGAAATAAGATCCGTTTTGCAATCACACTTTTTTAGAAAAGTGTTCAACAGATGTTTAAGTTTTTGTAGTAAGGCTGTATAGGGTTAATACAAATCAATATACTGACGCATCGCAAAAGGTTTGAATTTGGAATAACCCTTTGTATTGATTCGGTCTGGTATTTACGTCCTGGGGCTTCCAGGAATTTGTACTATTGGATTGTTTGCTAAGTGGAAACGTGATGCCAAACATAATGTAAATTAACCAATTAACCAGTAATGAAATTATAACCTTAGATTATAAAATGTCCAGATTCTGTGTTCAAAACCACGAAAAATGTGAAGCCACATTTTTTACAAATGTGTGAGTGAGCGCCACGCATACATTTAAATGTTTTCACTTGTTTTGCATAGAAATCGAACGAAGAGGATAATTTTTCTTTCTATTCTTTGGCTTCAATTCTCAGTAATCTAAGGTGACATTAATATTTACTACTCTTCTGCTATTCTTTTATGATTAATTTCGTGGTACACCTAGCATAGTTTCTACCCCATTTTATTTTCCCATGAGATAACTTTCGAGTAAGGCTTCCATTGTTGCGGAGCGAGCTGGCGGAACGGAGAAACGAGGAAATATTAACCAATAAGATTGCATAAAATCTTCACTCCCCTTTAGTGGTGCAAACCTATTGATTAATATTTCACCGTTTCTCCGCTTCGCAGCCTCGCTCCGCTCCTATGGATAGGCCAGCCTTATAGCGGTTAGCCACTGGAAACAAATGAGCTCACAACTTAACACTTACGCCCGTATTACAGAATGTCATTCAATACTCAAGCATTACTTAAAACTAGATTCAAGCCATTTGTTTGGTTGAAACTAGTTTTAAGTAATGCTTGAGTATTGAGGTGTTTTCTGTAATACGGGCCTTAGAGCTCATTTCAGATCTTCAAAGAACATTGTTTTCAATTAACATTCTTTTAACACAGAAACCCAATATTTCCTTCATTAATAATTACGTATTGTTCCAAAGACCTAGTGCCTCCAAACCGTTTCCTATCTCTTGTACGTCATTGGCCCGTCTCGGTTCATTAGCAGCGATTAATCACGCCGTCCTCCGCTCGGCCTTGAGCCACCACAGCTAGTAAACACGAGATAGATTGGATACAGAAGGCTGAGTTCGGAAAGTACATTGACCCATTTTTTCAGCTTTATAGGTTTGATAGTATATTCAGGTTGATCTTGATTATTATTTTCTATGGCCTGGCCACTATTTGCGCGATTAAACGAGCGGGGCGATTATTGAAAAAACCTACGGAAAACATAATGTCCGCAACTGTTTACAACGAAGCGCCGCGCCGCGGCAAT
This sequence comes from Agrotis exclamationis, assembly GCA_950005045.1. Taxonomy (NCBI): domain Eukaryota; kingdom Metazoa; phylum Arthropoda; class Insecta; order Lepidoptera; family Noctuidae; genus Agrotis; species Agrotis exclamationis. The sequence goes on from OX465440.1 coordinate 9,912,802, forward strand.
GTGCCAAGCTAATGTTTACTCTAAATATACTCCAAAACCGCAAAGATGACGCACGTTTAATCGCGATTTGTCGTCGTGATATGACTTGCGTTTTAGCGGCTAACCCATTGCTCTGCGCTCCATCTGTTACGGAGGCGCAGAACGATATTTTTTTTTTAAGGGAAATCTTGTTTAGCGGCGTTGTACACTTTTTTGTAATGGGAAAAAATGTAAAACTCGCGTCAGGGTCACGTGACGCTGATCGAAAAAGCGTAAGGCGTAATTTAAATAAGCGCCATCTATCGCTCTTAGCGTGAACCACGTAGAATGAAAATTCGTAAGACGAAGAGGCAAACGATAGCTTGCATTTTAATCGTGCAACGCCATCTATCAAGCATAATTATATGAAAACATTTGTGATTTGACACCTGTATGACACTAACAAGATGTAACAAAATTCGTTAATTTTATATCTGTACCACTCCAGTTTTAATATATAACACAGTAATAAAAAAAAAATCACTTCTACCGGCACTCCTGGAGTGAAACCCGTCGTGTTATTTTTAAAAAACACTGCCCCACACTAGGAATTTCTTCTGTTTCGTGGGTGCATTTACAAACACAGAAACTCACATACACAAACGCCCAGACCCGAAGCAACTACTTGTAGGTCATACAAATATTTGCTCCGTGCGGGAATCGAACCTGCGGCATACAGTGCAGCAGTCCAATCGCTCAGCCACTGCGCTAACCGTGCCGACATACGATTCATGAGGTACAAGGCTAAAACCAACGACCATATAATATTGTGGTCGTTGTGTACAATTTAACATACTGAGCTTCGTATAGTACAGTCTCGGTTAGTCGGTTACGTGCGAAAGTACGGGGCTGTTTTACAAAGATGCCCGGCACGAAAGCGCGGCATAATCTTCTTAGTGAGGCGGATTTGCTCCTCCGGTCAACTTGCGCAAGATTTGCCGCTCTGCACTCGACTGGGCGGATAACGAGTAACTTAACACGAAGGAGATGGCATCGTCGTCGTCAGTGCTACTAACGCCATATCGTTTTCACCCATTGTACAAAATCAACCTTCTGTCCTTACCTTTAAAGTGTTTCAGCTACCGCTGCTACTAATCTACTAAACGAGTGTTAACTTGGACTAATATTCCAACATACATCAAGATCTTAGCCATTTAGAACATTGATGTATTGATCCTCCCTCGAAGTGGACTGTTACAGAACTATTGGGTACTAAATGGTCGTTATGTTTCTTTTGTTTTCGATGTTTTTCTTTGGTAATAATAGTTCTATCATTACTTATGTTTGTATCCAACGTAGAATAGAAACTGATTAGGATTCACCTTCTAATTTATTTAAGTAAATTTAAGTTTAATCATTGTTATGTAGTAGTAAGTGTACGGCATGATGGGGTCGACGTATCCATTGCGATAAAAACCCCAAATTAATTATAAAGACTGGCCTGTTGGTCTAGTGGTTAGTGACCCTGACTGCTATGCCGGAGGTCGTGGGTTCGATTCCCACCCAGGACAAATGTTTGTGTGATGAGCACGATCATTTGTTCTGTGTCTGGGTGTAATTTATCTATAATATGTATGTATTTAGAAATATTTAAGTATGTTTATCAGTTGTCTAGTACCCATAACACAAGCTCTGCTTAGCTTGGGACTAGATGGCGTTGTGTGATAGTTGTGGAATATTATTATATATTATATTAATTTAATAAACGATTATAAAAAAAAAACTACGTAATCAACACATTGCCAACTAAATGTACTGTATTGCAATGAATGCCTCTGTAAAGTATGGAAAACATTTAATAACAAACTTTGCTTGGGCTGACAGACCTGAGCATTGATATGCTGATAGAACAGAGCCAAACACCGGTACGAACATTTTCACGATCTTTTTAGCAAACACACTAGTCGGTGGTCGTCAAAAAATGTTTGTTCATGAAGATGTCAGATTTGACAGTCAGCTCGGCAAAAAGCTCGCACGAACGCTCGCTAAAATGCTGGCAAACCGCACCTTCTTAAAACGCTCTCGTTTGTTGTTTCTGTAATGTAACATTCGCAAGAATGATCATTACAAATGAATGCTGATGTTTATCAGCACCTTTAGGCATACAAATATCTACTTTTATTCTTATGGGATAAGAATCAAATGATTGGCATTAGCTACTTTAAAATACCAATAAAAATTTTGCAGTGTAGTTGCAGCCAAATAATATTGCACATTACCAATTCAATCAATTTATTTTCATGGTTCTTTCAACGTTCATTTGCAGGAAGAAATTGGAGTGATAAAATTTTATGCTAGCTGCAGTACCGATATAATAACAGAACAACTATTGTTGGCTATGCTACCCTAGTAGCCAGAATTAGGGTTCATTCAGACTATCCACAACCACACCACACCGCAGCGATGAAATGTGGTCGATGTGTGGTTTAAAATATTGTCACTGTAGTCACTGTACTAAGTAAGAAACTGGATAGCCATGAAACCAAAACCGACAAAAGTGGAAAGAATTGCAAGAGGTGGCCTACTGGTGGGGATTCCGACTGGTGGGGATTTGTCAGTGGGATTTCTGGAATAAACTGGCATAATGTGATCCGGGTGAATTCTAGTTTTGTTTCCAAGACAAAATATACGCCCGCCCACGTTGCGTGGTTGTGGTACGTGTGAAACAACCCTTAGATACGGAATCAGGAAAACGAAATAAATGAAAATCTATGAGCGTTGTAAATGCTTTGAAGGAATTTGCTCTGTCGTAAAATTCAATGTTACTAGAGTCAAACAAAAAAGTTTTAATAAAAAAACAATTACAGATTTTTGAATTGTCAAGGAGCCAGTCAGTTGAAAATAATAAGAGGAACTTAATCTTAAAAAAATCTTTTGAATGTGTATCGTCGTTAACAGCCAGCAATTCAGCATGAAACTCCGTGAAAACTCTTTTGTGATAGAAGTCCTATCATCATGCATGGCTTTTTAGGGTGCCGTAACCAAAGAGTAAATAAAACCTTGCCGTAGGTACCCAAAGAGTATTACGACTCCGCTGTCTGTCTGTCCGTCTGTCACAGTCTGTATTTCATGAATAGTGATAGTTAGACAGTTGAAATTTTCACAGATGATGATTTTTTGTTGCCGCGGCTATAACAACAAAAAACAAGAATAAAATAAAAAAGTAAGGGGGCTGCCATACAACAGACTTGATTTTTGAAGTGAAATCAGCGGCGTTGTACACTTTATTTTTGTAATGAGTAAAAAATTTAAAACTCGTATCAGGGTCACGTGACTCTGATCGAAAAAGTGTAAGACGTAGTTTAAATAAGCGCCATCTATCGCTCTTAGCGTGAACCACGTAGAAAAAAACTTCGTAAGACGAAGTGGCAAACGATAGCTTGCATTTTAATTGTGCAACGCCGTCTATCGAGAATATATGAAAACATTTGTGATTTAACACCTGTACGACACTAACAAGATGTAACAAAATTCATTAATTTCATATCTGTACCACTACAGTTTTAAAATATAACACAGTAATAAAAAAAGTTTTCACTTCTACCGGCACTCCCGGAATGCAACCCGTCGTTTTTTTGCCTTTTTTATAGATAATGCTACTGAACCCTTCGTGCGCGAATCTGACTCGCACTTTGCCGAATAGAAAATCAAGATGATACACGCGTAAGTCGAGATATACTCGTAAGTATAAATATTTTATCATTCTTTAATATTATATCAATATCTTTCCTGCAAAATTGAATCTGATATAATACCTACTTAGATGAGTTTTCTCGTGGACATTTTAATAGCCGTCGGCTAAATAGGGTCTTTGTTCTTGTTGGATCGTAATGGTATTGTCGGAATATTACAGTTGAGTAACTAATAAAATATAATATGTATAGTGTATTAAGCTTTCACGGTATAAATGACAAAATGTGACAAGTGTCTCAAACCCGTCCCGCAATTGACAAAATAATGTCACTTGAGGGATTTCTTCGTGATTGTTTAATATTTTAAACGACTTCAAAAAAGAGGAAGTTCTCAATTCTATCGGTCGGTTCATTTTATGTACGTAATCTGATTACTCCAAGGTGTCTGGTACGATTTGTGCGACTTTTTTGTTCCATGCATTTGGTTCCACTTTTGTTCAGGAGTTTTTATTTAATAACCATTTTTCGCTTATTGATTACTTCGGCGATGTTATTCACATTACTATGGATTACGAAATTATAGTGCACGTGTAAGAAAATTATGTACATACCTAAATAACCATAATTTGGGTTGAATAATATTGAACTAAAAAGGACGAAATAAAACTTTAAAAAATTAACCGACTTCAAAAACAATCTCTGAAATCTATATATTAGCTTTTGTTTCGGAAGTCGGTGGCAAAGTCAAATAAATAAAAAGAAAGCCACAGACTTACGAAACAAAACTTATTTTACACTTTTTTGTGGTTGTTTTTTATGGTTTTGAAAAATCATCAAATGCCTTATCCTGCTATCATTCAATAACTTTTTGACCCCGGAAAAAAAGGGCGTATCCCCCGCGTTGTCACGCACTTCTTTTCTAGTTTGGTAAACAAAACATAACATTTACATACACGCTACCTCGAAAGCCGAGGCATCACGGATGGACAATCACAATGTCGTTAGAAAAGACGGACACGACATCATGATGGTTGCAAGGAGGTTAGATACAGAAGTGCCGTTTGAATAGAACTTTGGAATAGTGTAGAGATTTTTTTTTTAGGTGGTAAAATCATCAAATGAGTCCTCCCGCCCTGGGTGGGGCGGAAGGGACTGTCAGACTCTTACTGACTAAAATCCACCCGTGTTCCTTCCGATGCCCTTTACGTTCCGGGGCCACGGTATCCTGTGTTAAGAAAAACCCGCGACCCCAGCAGGCATTTGGCCCCATAAGGGGCCCCATCAGTTTGCTGACAACTCCCCGAAGGCACGCGCGAAACACGACACGACGCGCCACTGACCCGGGCTTGGTCCTTGGTCGGACGACGAGCTACCCATTACTCACCGTCCGCAAGCCCGCTCCGCCGCTGTGCCCTCTGCTAATCAGAGGGACACGCGTTGGAGCGTCCACACGACAGGCTATTCGCATACGGGCAAAGAGACCCCTTAGGCACACAGTGCCTAAGGAAGAGTTATTGTCCGCATCCCAGGGTGCACTGGCCCGAAAAACTGGTCTAACCCACGGACGTATCCGAGAGGGAACTCCAGTCCACGGCCGCACGTGGAAGTTTCCTGTCTTAGCACCCCAGTGTAGAGATTTGGGTTACGGTCAACAAATCACTTGATTGTAACTTGCAGAGTATACGACATGAAAAGATCCTGTAGAGAGTTGAGAAATGTGACATGGTTTCTAAAACTAAATTCATAATTCCAGGTTTGAAGATGGATCCATCATCATCTGCCTAGCCTTTTCCAAACTATATTGTGGTCGGCTTCTAGTCGAACCAGATGCAGCTGAATATCAGTATTTTACATGGAGCGACTGCCTATCAGACCTCCACAACCTAGTAACTGTGTAATACCCCATGATAAGACTGGTTGTCAGACTTTTAGAGCTTCTGACTAATAGTAAAGACTGTCAAAGATCTACAACTGACAGTCGGGACCAACTTCTTAGATAGATCTAGAAGGTATATTTTTCTAAACCTCACGTGATCACAATAAAATTCTTAATCACACAAAAATGCAGCATTTATTATCACCCACACACGTCTTTTTTAGGTAGTAAAATCTACTAAAGAGTCCATTCACGCCCCGTGTGTAGAGAAAAAGGGACAGTTAGACCTGTTCTAACTAAAATCCACCGTGTTCATTCAATTGCCCTAAACTTTCCTGGTAGGCGTTTGGCCTCCATGAAGGCCCCGACAGATTGCTGACAGCTCTTTGAGGCGCGTGTGGAACACGACTCGCGGCCCGATGATGATGGCTGATAAGATGGCGAGCTCTCCGTTACAATAGTCGGAAATCGCCTCACGTCACGTCCGATGCCCTGAACGTGTCCTGACGCAACTGTGTCGTAAGGTGAATGATGACCTTTCCTGAACAAATTCTACCGCATCCTTCGCTTCGTTACTGTTTCGCACAAGGAGGTGACTGGCTCCTATTTCTCCCCGTCCTGCATCATGGCCTCAACCAATGCCAGGCATTAACAAGCGTCTCACATTCTTCTTCTTCTTCTTCCTGCCCTTATCCCATTCTACTTGGGGTCGGCGCAACACGTTTTCTTCTTCCATTCTCCCCTATCAGACGTCACAGTATCATTTACTCCTTTAACAAGCGTCTCACATTGATATGACTAAATTGTGCAATCACCCTCACGAAATCAGAAGCCAGATGAAACGGGACCGGAACAAACGCGCCCTTGCGTATTTCTGAAGAAGTTAATTGATTTATCAGCACAAGGTCGAAACCACGCAACGGATAAACTTTGACGAGTTCAATTTCCGTATAGCTTCATCGAACCACTCAGAAAACTAACAAACTTTGGTGCAAATATGCAGTTTATACTGTGCTTCATTCAAAACAAGAAAATTAGTAACATTGGACTTGTATCATGTCTATCTATAAAAATATTACAAAGCTGAAGACTTTATTTGGTTGTACGCGCTAATATCAGGAGCAACCGGTTCGAATTGAGATATTATTTCTGTGTTGGATAGTCCATTTATCCAGGAAGGCTATTAGGTTATAAAACATCACGCTGCAATCAACAAGAACCGAGCCTCGGGAGTGAAATCACGGGGAACAGCAAGTTGACTACCTATAACAAAGTCTCAAGTGAATTTTAAGCGATTTTGAACTTTGTGCATTGCAATTTTACCTAACATGTGAGCACCTGAACTTGTTTAATGGACTATGGCCATGTCAATGAATTTACTCTTGGCTTCAATCTAGTCTAGAAGCAAAGATGAGGGTTATAATGAAGCGAATTCACTTGAAGGAACTGGAACTCTTGCGCACCGATAGAACACAGGAAAAACTATTTGGTGCCGGACTCCGACAGAATGGTAGTAGCTAGACAAGTGGCCCTGGTCAGGCCTACCTCCGTCATTCGCCACGCAGCCTTCACCACAGGTTACAGGTAGCCTTTGGTATCGTTGCCGGTGTGGACTGCTAGGACAATCCGCTAAAACTACTTCTGGAACAATACACTGTTCTGATCTCCAAAAAAAAGTCACCGACATGTAATCAATCCCTCTAAGAGCGAAAGAGGCTGTGTCCCAGCAGTGGGAACTTTATATGGTATTTGTATTTTTATTTAAGGAATACTACCAGTTTTTTTCCCCGTAGTAAAATCATCAAGTGAGTCCTCCCACCTTAGGGCGTGGCGGGAAGAACTGTCAGATTTATACTGACTAAAATCCACGGTGATCCTTCAATAGCCCTTTACATTCCAGGGACATGGTTACCTGATGAGACAGTCTCGAGAGCTACCGGCTTCATACAGCATACAAACAAATAAAATAAAGAACAATTGCAAAGAATTCGTTGAACCACTGATTTACCAACACAACGTCTTAGAGGCGTCACATCTGTTTTTATTTTTTAGTCCCTCAGCACTTACTATTTATGTTAAACATAAACGTTTCTTACATTAGGCCCTTAAAAGGACTAGGGATGGCTGATAAGGAAAACGACTCTAAGATATTTTTATTTTGCTATTTACTTGTTACGAAATTACAAAGATCGAACTTAACTAAAGTAACGTGCAATTTTAAATAAAAGAGCAACAGAAAAGCCTTTTCGGAGTTCGCAAAAGAATTCAAATAATAAAGTTTTTAAGTATTTTTTGTTAGACGAAAAGTTTAAAAAAATGTTGAATTCTTTTATGGCAGCCATAAAAAAGTTTGGGAGTTATGGATTTTACGCTTTTTGATAGTTATAGGCATTTTATAAGCACGAATAGAGCTCTTTACACGGCCTTAGGCGCGGGCCAGACAGAAGAGACGTAAGACGAAGACGCGTCGCGGACAGGCGCAGAATTATGAGCGTTACGCCCGCGACGCGTCTCATATTTTGAGTCGCGACGCTTATAATGCTGTAGAGACAAATGTCTCCGTCCCGTCTGCGTCTTACGTCTTTTCTGTGTGGCCAGCGCCTTATGCGATGCGTCATGGTCAAAGGTAAAATAGTTACGGTGAAACGTGTTAGCACCGAAAGTCACCCATCGGTCAAAACAATGATCTTTCAAGATCTGGCTCCCACACATCAGCAGACGAAACGCAGACGAGCTACTTGACACCGGACTAAAGGTGGCTTCTCACGGCGAGTGATAACCTTGTGCCTGGTCTGCAGCACGCGCACCTTTGTCTCCTTGAGCGTGATTCGCCATACAAAGATCGGGCGCGCAAGCCCGCGTGACGTGTCGCGGCGATTTATGATACGCGCCGTGTGGAGCGAGCAAAGCAAGTCGATAGCCAGGCGAACCATGAAAGCAACTGTAAACGATTTTCTTCATCATGTTTTATCTGTAGTCACAATTGCAAGACACGTCTGCCTATCGTGACATCGTACAAAGCCGAAAACTAAAAAGAAAAACATTCATACTGTTTCAATTTGACGACAAAACCAGTTTAAAAAATTGCTGTCTTGTCTATTCGCGACAACCATCTATTACTTCCATAATGGGTCTTCAACTACTATATTTTTTGCCTTCCTTGTCATGTCACCTTTTTGGTGACAACCAAGTCTTGGTACCAACAAACCTTGAAGCCATCTGCTTAAGCAAACTGTTCGTTACTTTACTTCGTTTCTTTTCAAAGTTGGCGATGCTACGACCAAATTATATTGAAGCACGTCGCGTATCGATTTGCGCTTTCTATGGAATTAGGGGCCGGTGAGGTGGTGAGCAATTCTGTGATTTTTAACTGACTTCAAAAATAAAGAAGGTTCTCAGTATGTATGTATGTTTATCCGCGATTATCTCGCGTTTGGCGGAACCGATTTTGATGCGGTTTTCAGAAAAGAGTTCGTTACATTTTGGAGAAGCTTTTTCAGTTTATTAGGTTTTAGTATAAATAACAATAATGGGTATCTCGTGGCGTTGCCCGCATGGATCGGTTTTTAGGGTTCCGTAGCCAAATGGCAAAAACGGAACCCTTATAGATTCGTCATGTCTGTCTGTCTGTCTGTCTGTCTGTCTGTCTGTCTGTCTGTCCGTGTATGTCACAGCCACTTTTTGTCGAAAGTATAAGAGCTATCCTGTTGAAACTTGGTAGAAAGATGTATTATGTGAACCGCATTAGGATTTTCACACAAAAATCAAAACAAAACAAATTTTGGGGGTGCACCCCATACTTAGAATTGAAACTCAAAAAAATTTTTTTCACCAAACCCATACGTGTGGGGTATCTATGAATAGGTATTTAAAAATGATATTGAGGTTACTAACATCATTTTTTTCTAAACTGAACAGTTTGCGCGAGAGACATTTCCAAAGTGGTAAAAAGTGTGTCCCCCCCCCCCGTAACTTCTAAAATAAGAGAATGATAAAACTAAAAAAAAAATATAATGTAGACCTCAACCAAAACTACCAACGAAAATTGGTTTGGATGAGATACAGTTAGCAGTTTTTGAGATATAGTACATTTTTAAAAACCGCAAGTATAACTTTGCCATTCATACAAATACTATGAAAAACAAAGTTATTTTTATTGTTTGTGTATATTACCTACTAATCTCAATATAATTAAATCTCTAATCTATGCTTGCTGCTACGGAACCCTTCATGGGCGAGTCCAACTCGCACTTGGCCGGTTTTGCTTACTTGGATTGTAAATCAAAGGCGCCGATTACACGATTATTTTTGTTGAATTGATAGCATTTTCGTTACAGTGCTATTGATGTACAGTGAATTCAGTTGATCAAACAAATATCGCAATTTAGTCAAACTTGCATTGTCTAATTGGGGCTAATTGGGGCTTAACGATACCTTCTGGTGTCCGAGTTAGGTAAGCCTTCTCTTACATTTTGATAATAGAAGTTCAGGTTTCTTCACGATGTTCTCCTTCACTGATGTCAATGATGATTGCTCGATGAGGAATTGAAGAAAATAATGCGGAAATATAAACTAAATTATCATAAAGGCTAAAGATTGAATTGATGGATAGATTTTTTAAACACAATTACGTTAAATTGCTGAACGGATCTTGATGAAAGGTTCAGATATCATTCTGGAATAATACTTAAAATATCGCTTTTCGAGTTACACACGGAGACAGACAGCTAGTATTTTATATTGTTTATGGCTATAAGCAACAACGATCATCATTTAGTTGTTATATTGATAATAAACTACGCTGGTTTAATGTAGAGTGTCGATATTAACTAGCTTAGTTTACTATGAGGAAATTGACAGGGCCACGATAGGGCCAAACGCATGTCGAGGTTAAGCGACGTCTTAGTAAGTTATCGTGATTTAAAGGGCTAATTAAGAAACACGGTGAATTTTAGTCAGTACGAATCTGACAGTCCCTTCCGCAGTCCACTCGATCCAAGATTTTACCCTCTGGATACTGAACTTTACAAAAGGTATCGGTATTTAAGTAATTTTCAAACGGATTAATAGCGTAAGATAGTTATGATGTTCAAAGTATGTTTGTGATAGTATAATTACCTTCATTTACTGATATTTCAAATCTGATGCGATTACAATCAGTTATGAAATATTGTGAAATCTTGATTTATTACACAGTTTCGGGAAAACCACGGAGTATGTTTACTACAACAATTTTCGCGTCTTTCCTTAATAGAAAGATACTAACTTTAATTTTCTAATCTTATTTTTCATTCACAACAAAGATCATAGCGACATATTAAATTAATAAGTCCATACATTTCAGAACAGAAGTGTTTCTTTTGTGAGAGGACCTGACCGTAATAGACCACTTAAGTCCAGTAAGTAAAACTAGATCTACGTCACAATGTTTCCAAAATCGTGGTTCTAGGAAATGCTGATTATTTGTGTCGTAATCATTCGTTTGTATTTTGTTAGCGCCGCTCCGACGGGCATGCGGGCGGCGAGTACCTAATAGGCAACTCGCCACCCGACCATGTACCATGCCCGGGTCGACGGCGCGTTTGTGAGCGTCAGCAAGATGACGGGGCCTCCCTCTAGAGGGCCAATACCTGCCGGGGTCGCGGGACTTATTCCATTACCGTGACCCTGGAACGCAAAGGGCTAATGAAGGACACTGTGGATTTTAGTCAGTACAAGTCTGACAGTCCCTCCCCGCCCTGCCCTGGGTGGGAGGACTCATTTAATGATTTTACCACGCAAAAAAAAAAGCTCCGCTCCGAACACCGCGCGCCATTGAAGTTTTTCTTTTTCAAAAAAAAAAGAATGCCAAATTGCCTTCAAATTAAAATAGATAACTAAATACCAAAATTCCTACGAAATAAGTCTTCTCAACTGAATATGATATCGTATAGACAGAATTATGAATGGATGTCTGTAGATAACTTAATACTGGCCTGTACCATAAATTAGGCTTTCCCTGTCAACCGATATAGGCCAGAGGAATTATTGTAGGAGAATCTTTCGGCTATTTCGGCTAGTGTGTGTTTTAATATCGTAAGTGGGATTGTGTCTTGTCGGGGTACAATGATTTGAGGGACTATGCGATATGATTTATTCTTTTAATGGCTTTTGGTTTTAGTTTGTGATGAGGTTTTATAAAAATTGAATTGATTTGTTATTAACATTGAAACGACAAAAATGTTATAATTAATTCCTATTGATATTCTTTCTTTTCCTGTTTCGTAAAAACCTTGCCCCTAGGAATTTCTCCTGCATCGTGGGTGTGTTTACAAACATATTAACAAATGTGCATCATCTTCGTGTTACAGACAGTACTTCTACCCTGAAAATCCCGCGACCCTGCCGTGTAATTCTATAATGTAAAAAAATCTCTATGTAAAAAAAATCTTAACAAAAAATACCCGCGGAACCCTTCAACGAAACACATTAAACTATTCTTCGTTCAAGTCATTTTGCTTGATACCGTGCAAACTTTTATGAATGCCTTCGCCACAGTATTGATTTATTTTCTTTTTTTTTTCCTTCCTCTATTGAACGAAGTTCGGCAAGTCAGTGTGGCGTGCTTTGCTGTGTGTGGTGGCTCGGCAGCCATTTTATTTTTGTTTACGAAGTTGGTATAAGTAGGTTGCTTGACTGGTGGGTGGTTTTCGTCGTAAATAGAAGATACTTTTTTTGGGGTAAGAAAGGCTTTACGTTTTGTCATTACTTTGTTAATTGTCGTCAATAATTTATGTTGTTCATTGAACACCATTTATTTATAGTATTTCTAGTATAAGCACCTAATCAATCGTAGAATCAATCCCATCCCATTCCATTTCCTTTAATTTCAAAATACGACGTTCAAAAATGCCTCTTTGATGGCCTAATTGAAATAAATGATTTGACTTTGAAAGGGTCAATACTCATACTAGCGCACAGTCGAGTCATCAATCTGACACTTAACATAGCAAATACACCCATATCTCCACAACATAATGCACATATTTCTTGTGAGCTAAAAAGAAAATCACAGTCGTGCGTACTGCGTATCTGTATTGGTAAGTAAAGGAAACTGGTTAATAACCGAAGATCACGAGGCAATCACTATTATCACATCAACTTATCACTCTACATCATCATCATCATCATCAGCCGGAAAACGTCCACTGCTGAACATAGGCCTCCCCCTTAGACCGCCACGCCGAACGACAATTCGCCACTTGCATCCATCGGTTGCCCGCGACCCTCACGATGTCGTCGGTCCACCTAGTGGGAGGTCTACCTCCGCTGCGTCTTCCGGTCCGTGATCGCCACTCGAGAACTTTTCTTCCCCATCGGTTGTCACTCTACACTCAATCACAAACTATTGGGTGCTTCCACATTAGATGATATCGGCACGATATCGGTGGGATTGGTAGCTTCATACATTTGTAGGGAAAATGAAGGAGAGCGGACGATATGCCAGTGTCGTGTAGACCGTTATCGTCTAATGTGAAAGCACCCCTATCTAATAAGAGCAATTTCCACTCATCATCATCATCAGCCTATAATGTTCCCACTGCTGGGACACAGGCCTCCTCTCTGTGAGAGGGAGTGGGCCATAATCTACCACGCGGGCCCAGTGTGGGTTGGTATATGTCACATGTCTTCGAATTTTTGGTTCTAGTTTGGTTCTAATTTCCACTACTATGAGGTATTTACACGTGTCGAATTTCAATCGATTTAGCCGTGCGAAATTCAATTAATGGCAATTCTAGTAGATCGCAAGTAACTTAAATCATGGAGTCCGCGCCATGACTGAATTAGTCCTTTTGTCGTGGCGCTAGCTGTGTCTATAACGGTTATATCAAATTGCATAAAAAATGTAGTACTCGTACTCGTCATCATCATCATCATCATCATCATCAGCCGGAAGACGTCCACTGCTGAACATAGGCCTCCCCCTTAGACCGCCACGCCGAACGAATATTCGCCACTTGCATCCATCGGTTGCCCGCGACCCTCACGATACCTCGTACTCGTACTTACGAGTACCACGAATTTTTCGCAGGCCTTCTTTTGTGGTGCGTAATCTAAGCCTAAAATTTGACATTGCCTTCTACGATACACGTATAGTCTTTTCGTCTCATCCACGATTATAGAATACATACAATCCAATTGTTTGTTATGGCTATATTTTCAAAACAAATGCGACAAACTGATTGTGTAGCGTTGTAACATCAATAAACATAGAAGTGGGCATTAGTTTACGGTAACTAAGTTGCTGCTCTTATGTATAGTGTTGTGTATGATCTTTATCGATAACTCAATGGGAACTGTTAATTTGAAATGGAAGAGAATTAAAGCGAGTCAATATTAATTATTTTAGCAGTGGTGGCCCAGTGGTATCGGCCCCGACTTACGAGTTGTAGGTCGTGGGCTCCAATTCAGATAGACGCATTAGTTTGTGTAATTTATTTCATCACCACTGCTCTGAAAATGGTTAAGGTGAATCATTGGGAGGAAACCGGCATGTCCTAAAACCAAAAATTGTGTGACATCTGTCTACCAATCCGCACTGGGCCCGCGTGGTTTATCACCCACTCTCTCTCACAGAGAAGAGGCTTGTGTCCCAATAGTGGGAACATTATAGGCTGATGATGTTTATTAATTATTATCTTCAATTCGTTATTGAATTGAATTGAATTTACATCATGGATTACTAAGTAATCCATGATGTAAATTCAAGTATCAAAATGTATTTTTCTTACTATATGTAGTGATGCCAGATGTAGATTTTTTGAATTTGCCGCTATTTTCCAGGCTCATGTTTCGTGTGTCAGACTGTAGGCTAGTTTGTAACGTAAAAGAAAAGAAAAATTAAAAATACTCGTTTCACACGTAATATTTAGGTATTCAATGTTTTGGATTTATTTTTAAATACGAGAGTTATTTGTTTTGGTTTTCGATTAAAATTGGACCAACATGCTACAGAGTAGGTATTTGTAATTTCGAAAATCGGCGTATTCACATGACGTTTAAAGGTTACGCATTCGTGCCGCTGTGTATCATGCCCAGAGTGTTACTCATATCTTTCATTCTTCTTTATTAGTCGATATCGTAGCTCCTTCGTACTCAACTCGACTCAAGTCTCTGAAACCTTACAACTTTGGCCCCTCGCCCACGGGCGACTTTTTGTAGCGATGCAGTCGCGATGCTGTCGCGCGTAGCATCGATACCGACGCGAAGCGGTCGCTAGCAGTGTACCCTCGCCCACGGGACCAGATTCAGTCACGATGCAAACGCGACTCGGTCGCGATGCAATTACGACAATTCGAATTAAAACAATGATGATTAATTAATGATTCGACTGATTTCTGTCTGTGTTGCACTAATGTTCGGTTCCCACTCCCGCGCCGCGCCACACGCCTTCCCCCCTGTGTTCTCTCTTCGAAGTCGTCATTTTCAAAACTTTATCGATACCTGAAAAACATCGATACCGACTACCTCCCCATCCCTATATTGGGTTAGGAACTTGCCATAGTGTGAGCAAACATTTGGAGTGGCCCAAACAATGATACCCTTATTTAATCAGACGCACCTGCTTGCCTTGATTCCGTAGGTTAAGTGGAACGGGTCTTAGTAAATTGCTTAGGTGGAATGTTTAGCTGTTACGATGTAATTAAGTTAGAGAAAATTATGTTCTTTTTTTGATACATTTGTGTTATTCTCTTGACCACATAACGTAAATTACATTATGCCTAAAATCCTTAATCCTTATCTTATTATATCGTATCTGACCGTGACATCACTTTGGGCCCTATCAGAAAACCAGCGCTGTGACATTGTAATAAATGTCGCATACTGCACATGCTGAGATAGGAGCCTTTTGGCCTCGCACAGGACTATTCATGTTATTTTTGTTACGTTTATCTTTTATATATATATAAAAATCTATATTTATTATTTTATATTATTTTATATAATATAAATTTGTTTATCCCTTGTGTTTCTTTTTCTTATGTATACTTATTGTATCTCTGTATAATTACTGTTGTTCTGTCCTGTGTGTGTCATAAATTCTTTTTCTTTCTTTCTTTCTTTTAAGAGTAAGGAAAGTAGGGATATTTTTAAAGTAGTGCAGCAATGTTTGTATGTTATTATGTGAATAAACACGTATTTTTATTATTTTTTACCAAAAAATATTGAAGTTATCATTTATAGTTATCATTATCATTTATCTATAATATTTATGTAGGTATTCAAAATATATAAGTATGTTTATCAGTTGTCTAGTACCCATAACACAAGCTCTGCTTAGCTTGGGACTAGATGGCGTTGTGTGATAGTTGTGGAATAATATTAATATATTAATAATATTATTTATTTAGAAACTGTGTTTGAAGGTCACGCGTTAGAGACTCGTGACACGTGTTTCCCCGAATGCCCCAGAGAAACAAACGGCCATTTATTAGGTTTCATTGATTTACAAAATTATTGTAATACTTTAAGGCGCGGGCCACATAGAAAAGACGTAAGACGCAGACGGGGCGGAGACATATCTCTCTTCGGCGTCTCTTTCATACAAAATGTGTAGAAGCGTCGCGACACGTAAGACACACAGAAGAGACGGGGCGCGGGCGCGACTCTCATACATTTTCGCACGTCCGCGACGCGTCCTCGTCTCACATACGAGTTTTCTATGTGGCCCACGCCTAACAGTCACAAACACTTGTTGTAAAAGTATTAGTTCCATGTTTTTCATACTTTACGTAAAAGTGGTTGAAATAAAATGTAAGTTTTAACTATATAGGTTTTAAATAATAACTTATCAAAACTTACCTTAAAAACTGTTTTGTAAAGTTAAAAAAATAATCAGAACGTCAGTTTGACATTCCTTTCAGATCGATGAATGTAAACAAAAATATGAATTGAAACTTAGGGACATATTATTTTTTGTAATAGTTTATTTTTGATTGAGATCCGAGTTTTTAATTATTCTTTAGTATTATTTTATTTGTATTGTTGGACACATAAGGACAGGTAAGATTTTCTTAACATCCATTAGCCGAATATATTTACATCCTGAATGAAAAAAAAATCAAACCAGAGCTACATTCAAACGTAGAGACTAAGTTATATCCGTAAGGTTCTTGAATGGAGACCACGCACTGGCAAGCGCATTGTGAGACGTCCACCCACAAGGTGGACAGACGATCTGATTAAGACCATAGGATTACGCTGGATGCAAGCCGCTCCCAACCGTTCTTATTGTAAATCTTTATGGGACATTTATGTTCAACAGTGGACATCCTATGGCTGATAATGATGAAGATAATGAAGTAACATCCACCAACAACTGACCCTCTCATGAGAGGGTGGGAAACATAATCAACAGATATAATGAAATGACGGCACGGTCGGCAGTGGTTGAGCGATTGGATTGCTGCTCTGCGTGTCACGGGTTCAATTCCCGCACGTAATAAATATTTGTATGATCTACAAGTAGTTGTTCCGGATCTGGGCGTTTGTGAGTTTATATGGTTGTAAACGTACCCGGGTGATTCTTTAAAACCGAGGGAATTCGGCTCATTGGTCTGGCTCAATTATTTTTGTACAATTTAAACTCAGTTAGGATAGTAATTTGTCCGGGTCATTAAATGTAAAAACATATGTCAAAGGCACTCATTTGCACCCAGTGGCTTACGACTTAGAGCGTGCTGATTAATTGATCAGCCAGATTAATTATGAAAAAGGCAGAATAATGAGACTTTGCGCCAGATTAATTTGAATCATGCAGTTAAATGATAATGTCATTTTATTTTCCATAGATTTTATTAATTAATCATTCATAATCACAGTTGCAATTTGCTTCCCACTCCCGCAACATGGCCTTGACCAATGCCGGGCGCGAGAGGACGCCGCCTATCACCATCGTGAGGACACGGCGGTACTCTGCCCAAGAGGGCAGTCCTGCACCGTATGCTCCACCGTGTCCTCCGGGCGATCCTCGCAGTGGTGACACCCAGGCGTTTCTTCCTTCCTTATCCGACACAGGTATCTCCCGAAACTTCCGGTGTCCGGTGAGGTCCTGCGTCAGGCGGTAGGTCAGGACGCCGTGACTCCTATTCAGCCACTCCTCAAAGAGGGGTCTTAAGGCCGCAATTGCGGCGTGCCCGGAGCTCGGTTGCGACAGCCGCTCCCTCCGTGCCGCCCTGAGATCGCGCCGGAGCTCTTCCCGCCGCGCCTCGACTCTTTGGCGATGCGCCTCCACGCGCCACTCATAGACGTGCTGGAGGGCCGGCGCCCTCAGATCCCAGGGCAGCAATCCGACAAGGAGGTTGGCCGATTCACCGGTGATCGTGTGGTATCCTCGGATCATCCGGATAGCCATGACCCTCTGGCATGCGACCAGCTTTGCTGATCGCGTCCGCATGCTCAGGGCCCACACGGGGGCCCCGTAGAGGGCCATGGACCGCACGACACCGGCGTACAGCCCCCGGCAGAAGGCGTTTGGCCCGCTGAGATTGGGAAGGAGTCGCCTGAGGGCGGCTGCTGCCCGGTTCCGCTTTGGGGCCAAACGCAGGAAATGCTCCCTGAAGTTCCACCGGCTGTCGATGACGAGTCCCAGGTACTTCATCGTCGTCCCGACGCTGATGCGAACCCCTCCCACCGTTATGTGGGACTCTGACCGCGGCGCGTTCAGACGGCCATGAAAACATATGGCTTCTGTTTTGTGCAGCGCCACATCGAGTCCCAACTGCCGGATCCTTCTTACGACTGTCGCAACCGCCTGCGTCGCCAGGTCGGGCGCCGCCTGGTGCGACTCTACCTCCGCCAGGACGAGCGTGTCGTCAGCGTAACATATACCGTCAGAGAGTTCGCCACGCAACAGCCAGTCGTAATAGATGTTTCACAGGAGCGGCCCCGGGACCGATCTCTGTGCAACACCGCCGACATCTCTCGCCGGTTCCATTCTCCCTGGGGGTAGATGATGGCTCTGTCCATCAGGTAGTCCTCGACTATGCGACAGAGGTAGGTCGGCACCCGGAGATACCGGAGTGCCTCCCTGATGCAACTCCAGGGCAGGGTGTTGAAGGCATTGGTGATGTTGGACATCACCAATGCCTTCAACACCGCCTTGACCAGGGTCGTCTTGGGGATACCGCATCTCCCGTCATGAGGGCTCTCACGCGCATGATGGCGTCTACTGTCGAGCGCCCCCTGCGGAAGCCAAACTGGCTCTCCGCAAGGTCCGGACCCACCCAATTCAGGTGCCCGACGAGGCGGTTTGCAAATCTCACTCTTTCAAAGAGCTTGCCCACCTCATCGAGCAGCACGATGGGCCGAAATGCGGACGGAGAGTCCGCAGGGCGCCCGGCCTTCTGGATGACAGGGAAAATAATGCCTGGAGAGCGCTCCAGGCATGCGCTAAAGAGCCCTAGTCGAGGCCCGAGAGTCTCCGAGGCCAGGACCCAGATTTAAGGCTTTCTTCTCTTGTTTGTTTCTTTGGTTTTGCCATCTTGATTCTTAATAGAGATCTGAAACAAGAAAATGGGGTTTTATTATAAAAATGAAAAGTGCATAGGTAAAATCCAGTCTAACCCCAGTTGGACTGGCATCTTGCGTGTAATAAACTGTAAAAACTGTGGTCTATCACTAAATAAACTTCACAAGACTAAATATAATGAGTAATATTAACACAGTAACGTTCAATTTTTTTATTACCTCATAAATTAAGTTCGTGTGAGGTTCATCCATGAAAAGAAATCTAATTCATCTGGACATCTAAATTCATCTGGCCTTAAGAGCCAGATAAAACCAGACTAATGCGAGTCAGATAAATTAGGAATTTGAAGATAATTAAACTCTGCTCTTTTATTTATAAACTTACAAAAGTAATAGTGTAATAAATGTTAATAAACAACCTATTACACACTTTGGTTTTATAACAAAACATAAGGACATATGCACAATTCATAAATTAAGACAGATTAATTATGCCGCTTACCTTACAATCGCCAGACCACGAGTTTTAATCGCACTTTTTCGCCAAATACACGGGACGCTTGACCACTCCACGCCACGGATCGGCAATGACTGGCGCAGCCAATCACGAGTCGATTTTATTAAATGAAATACTTGATGTTAACGTTGAATTCATGCATGGCAAAGATGCGGCAGACGAATTATCACTTTAGTCGGGGACAATTTTTAAAGTATTGTTATTACGAGAATATACAAGTATTTCGAATTTAATTATGATAATATTAAGAAATAAACATTCAAATATCGATACAACTTACAATTATTTTTGTATTTCGACAATTGGTACCAGGAAACAAAATTATTTAACAAAAACCGACGTTGGGACACAGCAGATTAATTAGAATTGACTGTTATCTGCAAACATAAATAATATTTATTTCAATTAATCGCAATAGTAATATAAGGCCACGATAGATATTAACTATTTACAAAACACCTGTAAAGGATATTTTAATTGGACATTACTTTCTTATGTTCTTCAATGAAAATATGGTCAAAACTGTGTTTCAAAGAATCACCCCACACAGGAGAAATTCCTAGTGTGGGCAAAGATTTTTTTTTAAAGATGTTTTTTTGGGGTTCCTTTAGTCAAGGGATTGAACGGGACCATATTATTGAGACTAACGTTTGTCACCCGGCTGTATCATGAATCGTGATAGTTTTTTTTGACTGACTAATTTTCAACTGACTATAGTCAGTTGAAAATTTTACAGATGATGTATTTACGTTGCTGCTATAACAATAAATACTAAAATTTAAAATAAAATAATTATTCTTTTCCACAGCTAACCAATCATGGCGAAAGAATCAGATGCTTTGGAGAAGATGAAGTTGCTAGAAGACAGAATCAAAGCTCCTTCCATATGGGGCCGGGTGCCCTGCGGAGTGAGATTCGAAGACTTGCAGGACTGGAGATATGACGATGCCATACGGTTGCTCAAGAAACATTATTTAACAGAAGAAGGAGAGGCACGCTATTTTTTTTTTTATATAAAAATAAGTCGGGTTTTCCTTCCTGACGATATAACTCCAGAACGCACGAACCGATTTCCACGGTTTTGCATTCGTTGGAAAGGTCTCGGGCTCCGTGAGGTTTTTATCAAAGAAAATTCAGGAAATTTTTTTTCTTCTTCTTTTAATCACCAAACGAAATGTTACATAAAACGAAGCCATCTGGTGGCAAAACGGAGTTTGCCGGGTTTGCTATTTTTTTTATGTTTTTTCTCTTTTCCGCAATCTAATCCATTAGCAAATATGAGGCCTAAGATGGAGCGAGTTCAACCAGAAGGAACTATTAAAAAGACAAGTCCTGTGATGGACTATTTTTGTTGTTAGTAATGGTCACACAGACAGATGCATATTGCGTCGCATGCTATGCCACGCTACATCTTTTCTGCCCAGCGCACACCGCTGGAGGCGCGGCGCAGCGCATTTTGAGAAAAAAATTTAATACAAACCTTATCTACCTTGATATACGGTCGCGCGCTCTCTTATGGTAGCTTGAGGGCGCTCCGAGCACCGTGTCCGAATTTATTCTTACATTGACCGTAAATTAAGGTAGTTAAGGTTAATATTAAATTGTTATGTCAAAGTGCGCTCCGCTACGTATAGTGCTACGTTATGCTACGCACCTCGCCATGACATGGCGCTACGCTACGTGCTACGTCATGCTACGCTCCGTGCTACGGCGTAGCACGCACTACTACGATCACGTAGAAGGTAATAGTATCACGTCTATTTGGATCAGAAAGTATATTGGTAGTTGCGCTATCAACTTTTTGGCTGACAGACATGTACATATTTTATTAAAACAAATGGTTTAGCTGGGTAGGCCTTTGGTGTGGGATGCAACATGTGTCGACACCCATGCGCCATCCCATCTTCCTGGTACAGCGTGTTGTGCTGGCGCTGCTGCTGCAGGTGCTGAAAACTCCAAGCGGCGCAAATACATTGGCTTAGCTAGTAGCTATGTGTTTGAGCCGTTTGGGGTTGAAACTTTAGGGCCATGGGGTCCGAGCGCTCACAAAGTTTTTAATGATATCGCCAAGCGATTAGTCGACTCTTCAGGTGACCAGAGGGCTGGCCTATTTTTAGGTCAACGAAATCAGCATTGCCATTCAACGTGGCAATGCTGCCAGCGTTCTGGGCACTGTTCCCGTTGACAGCGATGTGGACGAATTCTTTGACGCCCTTTGAATATTTTTCTTTTCTTTTTATTTTTTGTACATATTACTCTTTAGTTATTATTGCCATTTTAATTGTAGATTATAATGGTTTATTAAAAGTAATTTGAAAGGATTTCATTCAAGGTTACGCTAAAAAAAGCTATTAATTTTTGAAAATCTATACTTATAATAAATCTGTAGAGAGGTCAATTCTGTACATTAAATATATTTCCAAAATAACTATCAGGGGTTGTTTAGGGATCGATACTGATGCCAAAAATGCAATCAGTAAAATTATTGTCTGTCTGTCTGTCTGTCTGTCTGTATAACCGCTATAGAAACAAAAACTACTCGACGGATTTTAACGAAACTTGGTACAATTATTTTTCATACTCCTGAGCATGTTATAGTATACTTTTCATC
This sequence comes from Agrotis exclamationis, assembly GCA_950005045.1. Taxonomy (NCBI): domain Eukaryota; kingdom Metazoa; phylum Arthropoda; class Insecta; order Lepidoptera; family Noctuidae; genus Agrotis; species Agrotis exclamationis. The sequence goes on from OX465440.1 coordinate 9,934,965, forward strand.
ACGCTACAATCAATAGGAGCAGAGCAGTGAAGGGATTCCGATTGGATTTTTACAACTCAATTTTGAGGCACTTTCCGATAAGCTAGCAGACTGAAATTTTGCACATGCTCTGAGTTCTGATGAAAATACATGACTAGCTAAGAAACGTCATTACAAATCCAATATGGCGGCCTACCCAAGATGGCGGACTGGCTGTTTGAAATCCACCCCCATGATATGAGTATCAAATGAAAGGGTTTGCTGTCAGGAATACGAAATAAAAATAGTCACGTGATTTAAATCCAATATGGCGGACGTCCAAGATGGCAGACAGGCTATTTGAAATGCACCCCTATGATATGGATATCAAATGAAAGGGTTTGCTGTCGGGAATACGAACAAAATAGTCACGTGACTTAAATCCAATATGGCGGACGTTCAAGATGGCAGACTGGCTGTTTAAAATCCACCCCCATGATATGGGTATCAAATGAAAGGGTTTGCTGTCAGGAATACGAAAATTTAGTCAGGTGACTTAAATCCAATATGGCGGACGTCCAAGATGGCAGACAGGCTATTTGAAATGCACCCCTATGATATGGATATCAAATGAAAGGGTTTGCTGTCGGGAATACGAAAAAAATAGTCACGTGACCTAAATCCAATATGGCGGACGTTCAAGATGGCAGACTGGCTGTTTAAAATCCACCCCCATGATATGAGTATCAAATGAAAGGGTTTGCTGTCAGGAATACGAAAAAAATAGTCAGGTGACTTAAATCCTATATGGCTGACGTCCAAGATGGCGGACAGGCTATTTGAAATGCACCCCCAAGATATGGGTATCAAATGAAAGGGTTTGCTGTCAGGAATATGAAAAAAATAGTCACGTGTCTTAAATCCAACATGGCGGACATCCAAGATGGCGGATCGGCTATTTGAAATGCATCCCCATGATATGGGTATTAAACGAAACGGTTTGCTGAATGGGATACGAAAAAAAATATCACGTGACCTAAATCCAACATGGCAGCCGTCCCAAGTTGGCGGATAAGAAGTAAATTAAGTTTGAATATGAAGAAGACTAAAAAAAAGTATAATATTTAGTGGGTGCTCAAAGCGTGTTTTTCCCACGTTTTGTCGTTCCGGTTGGATTTTTGCAACTCAATTTTGAGGCACTTTCCGATAAGCTAGCAGGCTGAAATTTTCAGGGTACCTTCAAACCCGATGAACAAAGATAAAAATAATAAAATAATTAATAAATTAAAAAAATCTAAAAGCCCACGTTTTTAAATGTCCTAAAAATAAGAAAATAACCCTACGGGGCTGAGAGATGGGCCAATCAAAACGTGGGGGCGTATCTTTGCAAGTTACGCCCACGAGCTATACACGTCATGTAAATATCTCATAAATAATTCCTTAAATAATTTACGCCCCCACGTTTTGAGTGGCCCCTCTCTCAGCCCCGTAGGGTTATTTTCTTATTTTTAGGACATTTAAAAACGTGGGTTTTTTAATCTTCCGTCGCGTGTGCAACCCTAATGGTTAAGCTACACAGAAATCATTTATGACGGAAATTTTCTCCTTAAAATTATATAAAAAATACCCCACGACAGCATATGTCTATCTTTTATGGTTGACTCACAATAACACGTGTAACTCCCGATAGCTTAGCAGTTCGAAGCTTTCTGATTACATTTGAATACTCTTACGTTTATAACACTCTCAGTCACCCCTAATTGAAAAAGTTAACATTAATTGACTGCTCCATAAAAAAAAATCATATAAATCAGTACAGAAACACCAAAGTTATACATGAAATACGCCAATAAGCCATTGCGCGTGAATACTGAATCATGCTATAAGGATTTTTTTTGAGAATCGGTCGCCGCGCTCGACGCGTCTCGCGGCCGAAGGTATAAAATAGTCAATTTATAGAGAAAGGCTATAGGCTATATATCATCACGCTAAGGCCAATAGGAGCGGAGCGCCAATGAAGAATGCTTCGAAATCCGGGTTAAATTTAACGTTAGCCCAAAGTAACTATTCCACGCGGACGAAGTCGCGGGCAAAAGCTAGTTCTATAAAAAAAAATTGTATCATTCCAACCTGAAAACGGATCAATAAATGAAAGAGAACGATCTTAAAACACACTACATATTTCCTCATTTAAAACCAGAATTGCAATTAATATCCTGGTAAATTAATTACCACCCTATTTTTTTTTAATTACAACATAGAAACAGCCATTTATTACCTCCTCGTAAAAAAATAAAATTTCGACCAAACAATGTGGCAATCAGTTCGAAACTGACTATTTAATTAAAGGGTACAAAAACAAAAAAGATGAATCGCCCCTTCGGAAATCTTAATTTACTTAATTAAGATGTTTTGTGCCAAGAAAGAGTGGGTGAAAAACAAACTGCCTGTGTTTTAATGTAGGCTCTAGTGAGGGCGTGGAACCGGTTACTCAATTCCTTTTTTAAATGTTTTTTTTTTTTTTTGAGGACTGACACGTTTCACGGACGGACACTGACTGAATTGTGGATGCAGCTCCGGGTAGACACATTTTTTATGAAAAAAAAAAAAACATAAGATACTCGTAAGTGTCCGAGGGGAAAAAGGTGGCAAAGGCGTTCCAGGGTCGGTACCCCGTGATTTACTTAAAGTGCCTCTAGGATTTGGGGCTGGTTCTTGATCAGACGGCGAGCTACCCATTTAATGTCGTCCGCAAGCTGAACAAGTACTTCCAAGTTCTTCTTACTTTATAAATAAACTAGAACAGTAAACGAATAAAGGTCAAACTTTGACTGGCCTGTTGGTCTAGTGGTTAGTGACCCTGACTGCTATGCCGGAGGTCGTGGGTTCGATTCCCACCCAGGACAAATGTTTGTGTGATGAGCACGATCATTTGTTCTGTGTCTGGGTGTAATTTATCTATAATATGTATGTATTTAGAAATATATAAGTATGTTTATCAGTTGTCTAGTACCCATAACACAAGCTCTGCTTAGCTTGGGACTAGATGGCGTTGTGTGATAGTTGTGGAATATTATTATTATTATATTATTATTATTATTCTCTTTATTCATTTTTTACCTTATTATATACATTTTTAAATATTTTCACAAAAATAAAATAATAAAAAACATTTAAAAATATAAATAATAGTGGCCCACCGGTATCGGGAACAGGGTCCAAGCTACCGACGGTCAGGGCTCCAGAGAAAGGAACCTCCTGACAATGCGCGCCGTGTCCAGAAGAACTGCTCTCTGAATCAGGCCCTTGATCCAGCTGCCTAAAGAGAGCCTCCTTAGATGTTGGTCGAGGCTCTTGGCAATTAAGCCATGGACCGACACGACTATCGGCACAATGATCGCTGAATCCACATCCCACATATCGACAACCTCGCGAGCCAAATCAAGATACTTAATTTGCTTATCTTTTACAGCTTTCACGAGGTTCTCATCATGCGGGACGGTTATGTCAACAATCATTGTGCGCCGCTCTGATCGATCCACCACCACTATATCAGGTCTATTGGCTACAATAGTCCTGTCAGTGATGATGGATTGATCCCAGTACAGTGTGATATCGCCACTTTCAAGAACTGGGTCGGGCTCATACCTGTAGTACGGCACTTCCGATTCCACAAGGCTGTATTTCAGAGCAAGTTGCTGATGGATTATCCTGGCTACAAGGTTATGTCTATGCAAGTATTCTCCATTAGCCAGACGAGAACACCCGGAAATAATGTGACGGATTGATTCGCCAGGACGGTGGCATGCCCGACATATGTCAACCGTGCCATCCTTCACAATAAATCTCCGGTAGTTATTCGTCATCATAACTTCATCCATAATTGCACAGACAAAACCCTCGGTTTCACCAAACAGGTCCCCGGATCGTAGCCAGGCCACGGACGCTGACAAATCTACATCAGGCCCATGTAGAGCCCGGAAAAAGCGTCCGTGAAGCTCCTTGCTCTGCCATACCTCCATGCGATCATTAGTGTCAAGCACCGCAGGTTTGCGCCAGTTCTCTTTAGCCAAGGAGAGCGGGGTGAGGCCCTTGTCCACCGCTACTACATCTCGATGCATTCCCACGTCGGCTTTTAGGAAATATTCCCTGAGATTGCATATCTCGCGATTGTGGAGAGTCTTAGCGTTTAGAAAACCTCGACCTCCACATTTTCGCGGGATATACAATCTCATAACTGAAGACCGTGGGTGATGCATTCGATATGCAGTCAGCAATGTACGGACCCTCCTATCCAGGGTATCAAGTTCTGTTTGAGTCCATTTGAGTATGCCAAAAGAGTACATCACTACTGGCATGACCCAGCCGTTGAAGGCGCGCACCTTATTACCACCTGATAAAAGGCTATTAAATACTTTTTTCAGGCGGCCAAAGAAACGCTCCTTCAACGATTGCTTCATGTCAGCAACATTGATGCCCAACGCTTCGGACATACCCAAATACTTATAGGTTTCGGTTGCTGAGAGGGATCTAAGGTTTATGGAGTCCGTGAGTTGGGTGCTCACAGATTCCACAATCTCCCCTCGCTTTACATGCATGACCGCACATTTGTCCACACCAAATTCCATCCTGATGGCGCTACTAAAGGTTTCAGTTACCTTCAGTAGCTTCATCAGTTGTAAATTGTTGGGGGCAAAGAGTTTAAGGTCATCCATGTAAAGGAGATGAGATATAACCTGACCGTCTCTCCTCAACCGATAGCCAAGACCTGAATCCTCCAACAGTGTGCTAAGAGGATTCAGGGCCAAGCAGAACCAAAGTGGACTCAAACTATCACCCTGGAAAATACCTCGCTCTATCCTTATCGGTTCGCTAGTTCTCTGGATATGCCGACATCCTGGATAGCGAAGGACTGTCCTCCATTGCCTCATACACGACATCAGGAAAGTGCACAGAGTTGTATCAACTTTATACAACTCCAGCACTCTCATGAGCCATGTATGTGGCACCGAGTCATAGGCCTTCTTATAGTCTATCCAACATGTCGACAGATCCTTTCGAGAACGGCGAACCTGTTGGCTAATGGCAATATCAATGAGGAGCAGCTCCTTAGTACCGCGGGACCCGTTCCTACATCCATTTTGAGAAGCAGACATGATAGAATTCTCATCAATGTGTTTACTAATTTTAGCTCTCAAAATGGATGTAAGAACTTTATAGAGTGTGGGAAGACATGTTATTGGTCTATAATTTTTGGGTTCCGCAGTACTACCCGATTTATGGAGCAGGTGGGTTATTCCTGTCGTTAGGAACTCGGGTATCGATCCTGACTCTAAGGCCGACTGGAAAAGGGTTATTATTATTATTATTAACGTGCAAGAATAATTTTGTAGCTGCATCATTGTACCTACATCAACGCCCACTGCACGCCGCGCGCGCCGGCCGATTGACGAGCCGCCGCGGGCTAACGCGCATTGTTTACCTAGGGCTCCGTTGCCACCGCCGCCGCGATGGTGGCGCGCCCTCTCATGTTTTCTGTGTAACTAACAGTGACTACGTACCGCGCGCTGATTGGACAATGTAATTTTTATATATTTTTGAATCTGCCCACAATTTTGACTTTGTAAATAATTGCTATAAAAGTGACTGTTCCTAAAATAAACAAGAACATTCTATGGACTACCACCGATCGTTTCATTTCTATCACAACGCAACCTGGTGCCCCGCACAGTGGTGACCCCGACGTGATCCTCAAGCACAAGTGTCGCATCATGGACGATCAAGGAAAAGAAAAGGCCAGCGATCGTAGTGATTCTACAGCACTACAAGTTCCAGAGGTAGCCGGTATTTCGCTGTCGCTGAGGATTCCAGCATTCTGGCGCAACCGTCCCCGTTTGTGGTTCGTCAGTTTCGAAGCAGCCACGCATGATTTGAAGAAAGGACAGCGGGAACTATCACAAATGGTCGTCGCACGATTGGAAAAGCAAGACGTAGATCAAATTTGTGACCTGATTTATGACCCGCCAAAAGAAAACCAGTACAATTTATTGAAAGAACGGCTTATATCAGTTTACGAAGAGTCAGAGAATCGGCAATTCCAGAAACTATTGTCCGACATGGAGCTCGGCGACCAAAAACCCTCTCAGTTGCTGCGGCGCATGCGAAATCTAGCGCGTGATAAGGTTCCAGACTCCACGTTACGACTGATGTGGATGAATCATCTCCCAGCTCAGGTACGATCTGTTCTCGTCGTCACCAAGGAGACCACCTTAGACGAATTATCCCTACTGGCCGACAAGATGACTGAACAAGCTCAGGAAGTCACAGCCGTATCGTGTGAGCAACAGGCAACTTCACCACGTGGCGATACACAGAACCTGATCGAAGAAATAAAGAAGTTATCTCTCGAAGTAGCCTCACTCAAGTCTTCTCAGCACCACAATTGCCATTGTCGTTACCGCGGTCATGGAAATTCGTCGCAGCGATCACGCTCCCGCGCACGCTCAAATCCACGTGCGCCGTACCGCTCACGCTCAGCAACACCGTCGCCCTACTGCTTTTACCACAGAAAGTTCGGCAGAGACGCTAGATGCTGTCGCCAACCCTGTTCTTACAAGAAAGAACATCAAAAGGAGACGGAAAACTGAAGCAAGCGCTGGATGCGGCGGACTCCGGCGTCTACGAAAAATCATACCGCCTTTTTATCTATGACAAAACGTCGAGACTCACTTTCCTGGTAGACACAGGTGCTAACATATCTGTCTTACCACGGAACAAAGGTCAGCGGATGAAGAAACTACCATTCACGCTGTACGCCGCTAACAACACCGTCATACCCACCTACGGAGAAAAAACACTGGAATTAAACTTAAACCTACGCAGACCATACAGATGGAAGTTTGTAATCGCCGACGTCAGCAAACCAATCATCGGAGCTGATTTTCTCAACCATCACCAGCTCGTTGTTGATCTACGGCATCGAAGATTGATTGACATGACAACCCAACTGTCTGTCATGGCACCCGCCCGAGTATCAAATGTGCCCACGGTACGTAGCGTTGACTTACAACAATCGTATCACGATATTCTTGCTGAATTCCCCGGCACAACCCGAGTGACGTCAATGAAGCTAAGCCCGAAGAACAACGTCGAACATTATATTGAGACCACAGGACCGCCGATACATTGTCGAGCCAGACCTATACCACCGCACCGCTACAATCAAGTCCGACACGAGTTCGAAGTCATGATCAACCAAGGCCTATGCAGACCAAGCAAAAGCCCATGGTCAAGCCCACTCCACGTGGTAACGAAGAAAAATGGCGACCTACGTGTCTGCGGTGACTATCGAAGGTTGAACACGGTAACTACACCTGACCGTTATCCGATACCTAGAATCAAAGATTTCACCTACCACCTGGCCGGCAAGAAAGTACTATCAACAATTGATTTAAATCGCGCTTACCAACAAATAGTAGTCCGAGAACAAGACATCGAAAAAACTGCTATTATTACTCCATTTGGCCTGTACGAATTCCCAAGAATGTGTCCTGGCCTTAAGAACGCTGGGCAAACATTCCAACGCTTTATCCATGACGTCCTACGTGGGCTAGATTTTGTTTTCCCATTCGTGGACGATTTAATGTTGGCTTCGACGAACGACAGTGAACACCGAGAACATTTGCGCATAGTACTCAAGCGATTACAAGATAACGGGATAACTATAAACCCTGCAAAATGTGTGTTCGGGCAGAAATCAGTGAAGTTCCTCGGATATACAGTGTCAAGCGAAGGCATCAGACCACCTGAAGAGAAGGTCAAGGTCATCAACGACTATCCAAAACCAAAGACAATTGAGGAATTACGCAGCTTTCTTGGAATGATTAACTATTATCGTGAACACATTCCAAACGCCGCAGCTGTGCAAGCGCCGCTCAATGTATATCTACATAACTGTAAGAAACGCGACAAGACAGCAATCAATTGGACGGATGAGTCGTCGCTTGCATTTGAAAAGTGTAAGGAGAGCCTACGGAACGCCGCACTGCTCGCACATCCCTGCCACGCCTCCCCACTCGCAATAATGAGCGACGCATCCAACAGTTGCGCTGGCGCAGTCCTTCAACAACACGTAAACAACATGTGGCAACCTCTAGGCTACTTTTCAAAGAAATTTTCGCCTACTCAAGTGAAGTACAGTACCTATGACCGGGAATTACTCGCAATATACATGGCGATGAAGCACTTTAGAAAAATGTACGAAGGACGCGAGTTAATTGTGTTCACCGACCACAAGCCGCTTACCTACGCTTTGTCAAAAATATCATCGGACAACGAGACGCCACGACGAACTCGCCAGTTGCTATTTATTAGTGAGTTCACTACAGATATTCGGCACATCAGTGGAAAGGACAACGTCGTAGCCGACGCACTATCACGCATCGAGACAATTACCTGCCCCACGACCATCAATTACGCAAGTTTGAGAGAAGCTCAAGACAACGACAAAGAATTACCCACATTGAAAAAACAAAGTAATATTCAATTGAAGCAAATTACTTTGCCAGACTCGAACGAACAGATATACTGCGAGACATCAACTAGCACCGCACGCCCGTACCTGCCAACGGCATTCCGATTAGCTGCTTTCAACGCGCTGCATGGAATAAGTCACCCAGGAGTCAGAACAACGCGCAAGCTCATGCAAGGTAAATACTTCTGGCCAAGCATGAATATAGACATTGGCAAGTGGGCTAAGGCATGTATAGCTTGTCAACGAGCAAAAGTGCAACGACATACCAGCAGCAAGCTATCAACATTCGCACCGACCGAGCGATTCAAGCACATACATGTTGATATCGTCGGACCGCTACCCACATCAGCGAGCGGTCATCGTTACTTACTTACCATGATTGACCGCAACACCCGATGGCCCGAAGCTACGCCCATACTGGATATGACTGCTGAAACCATTGCGAAGACAGTATACGAGACCTGGATTACAAGATTTGGATGCCCCGAGACGCTGACAAGTGACCAAGGCCGTCAATTTGAGAGCAACCTGTTCAATGCCTTAACCAACTTACTAGGCATTCACCGTGTGCGAACTACGCCATATCACCCACAAAGCAACGGCATGATTGAACGCTGGCACAGGTCACTCAAAGCCGCGCTCACCGCACGTCTAATAAAAGGAGGTACGTGGATCGACGAGCTACCAACCGCGCTGCTCGGACTACGCACCGCTTGTCGCACCGACACTGGAGTTAGTGCTGCGCAGCTCACCTACGGGTACAACCCCAGACTACCAGGTGATTTTTTCTCATCATCATCACGAAGTGAAACCATGGACTCAGAATACGTCGACAAACTTCGCAAGACCATAGACAGCTTGAAACCGACGCTCACACAACAGCATAGCAACAACCGTGCTATATTTGTCCACTCTGACCTAGACACCTGCAAATCGGTTTTCATCAGAGTTGACGCTGTTCGCAAGCCACTACAGCCAACGTACGATGGACCCTACCCAGTGTTGAAGCGAGAGAACAAGGTGTTTACGCTGCAGCTACCAAGTCGAATAAGCACGGTGTCAATAGATCGACTAAAGCCGGTTTACACAGTCAACGACGCCGCCGAAGTCCCAACAGCATCGACACATGTTGCTGACGAACCTGTGAAGAAGACCTCGTCCGGACGCATTGTCCGGCGACCCGCACGCTTCGCTTGAAGGGGAGCACTGTAGCTGCATCATTGTACCTACATCAACGCCCGCTGCACGCCGCGCGCGCCGGCCGATTGACGAGCCGCCGCGGGCTAACGCGCATTGTTTACCTAGGGCTCCGTTGCCACCGCCGCCGCGATGGTGGCGCGCCCTCTCATGTTTTCTGTGTAACTAACAGTGACTACGTACCGCGCGCTGATTGGACAATGTAATTTTTATATATTTTTGAATCTGCCCACAATTTTGACTTTGTAAATAATTGCTATAAAAGTGACTGTTCCTAAAATAAACAAGAACATTCTATGGACTACCACCGATCGTTTCATTTCTATCACAACGCAACCTGGTGCCCCGCACAATTTGTTTTGTAATTATGATGTATTTTATATGTAACTATAATTCATTTAATTTACAATCACTTGAGAATTTTATTTCTCAATGTATTCAGCTATCTGTAGTAGTTCTAAGAATTTTCTAAAAGGCTCCTCCGCCTACAGTAGAACCCCAAATATAACTCCCTCCAAAAATAATTGAAAAATACTTTTCATAGATATTTTTTTAATAAACCTTCTTTAAGTTTATTAAATAAACCCGATTTGCTTTCGAATTTGAGTCCAATTTCAACAATTTGTTTGAAAAATATTTTAATTTATACATTTTTATTTGATTAAAATACTTTTCGAACCTTTAATGGGTTGCTGGAATTAAATTTATTCTTCGAGAAAATAATAAGTACTTTTCTAAAAACTTGAATGTGCTAAAATATTTATTTTTAATCTTTTTATTTAAAAATCACATGCCACTATTTCGTTCATCTCGGATTAAACAGATTTCAGTGAAATGTTAATAATTACAATGATTTTGGCAATTTAAGGTTCTTCTAAGATAGTATAGTTTTGGACCTAATAAGTGGAGTCTGGCGAAGTAAGCTATGGTCAGGAATTTAAAGAGCCGGTCAAAATTTTTACAATTTTTTTAATACTTATTTAAGGTCAATGCCAAACTGATCTTTACTTTCGGTATAACAAGGTTATTTTTGGGTTTGCTGTCACTAACAAATCTGTTAAAAAACTTTATGAATTCTCTGTAAATATAAATAACAGTTTGGTCTCTGGTGTGAAAAAACTTACAGAGTTACTAAACAACAACGTACGTGCCAAGCAATTTTGAACCCTACGTGGTGCATTTTCACCGTAGGCTTTTGACTTGCTAATAAAAATTTTGATAAGATTCATTTTCTTTTGTTTTCAGATAACCTACAGATCATTGAAGATTATTGAAGACAAAGAGGGAACAGATGAGTTCACTCATAACGTACGGATATGGATGAAGGACAAAATGTCTATCGCAGCTGTTAAAGAAGGAACTGATAAGCTGGTTGGAGTACTCATCATGAGGATACAGGAGAAAGGTTAGTAATAAAGTCAATTTAAAGATACATTACTCGTATAATGTCTGCATATACGCTTGGAAATTAACTCTTCAGCATGGGAGAAACAGGCATAGAATCGGCTCAAGTGGCAACGCTATGTACAGTGAGCTTCGTCAATTGGTTAACCCTGTAATTAACGTAGATGCTTCCACCACATCATTACGCGGACTGTACAGCAGCAGGTTTATACCTTTGAAGAGACAAGGAGGTTAAAATAACATCCTCATCGTAACTAATATTATAATAATTGTGAAATGAGTTTGTTTTGTTTGTCACGCTTTTCATTAAACGCAATTCGCAATTTTGGTACAAATATAAATAGGACCCTGAACACGGCAAATATTACTTTTAAATAAAATTTGAAGGGGGTGAAACGAGGGAGAGGAGATGGAAGTTTTTTTTTTAATTTAGCAATAGAATCGCGTTCGGCTACAATCTGGCATGATAGTAAGCTAGCAAAAGCTAGTTATTAATCATGAAAGGATCAGGTAAAATGGTGATGATTTAAAACTAATAGAGAGTGATTTTTACCTACAACTTTTGTAGTGCACTGAAAACCTTTATTTTCTCATTAAATACAATCTCCTAATAATAGTCAATCGAATTCCCATAAAAATCGAATACTTACACAGAAAAGCTAGTCGCATCACTATTCTGAATCTATTTGCGTATCAATCGAAACGAATGGAAGTCGATTCGTTCTGAACCGATGGCAGTTACATTAGGGGGCAGATTCCTTGAATGCTTCGAGCCTAAATTTTTACTGCATCCGTAAAAAGAATTCCGATTCAGCTATAGGGTTCTTTATGGTTGGTACAAGTTGTAAGATATAGCGAATTCATTAAGACTTTTATTTAATTTGTTTGAATTTATCTTATTGAAAAATCAAATTGCTACCTGTTGTAGAACATATTACCTATTTATTTTTAAGATATCGAAGCAAAACCAGTTACAGTTACAGCCTATCCGCTCAATACCTATGCTCGACCTCAGCGTCAAGCAAGTCTGGTGTTTAAGCAACTATTAGAAAACGGCAACAGGCGGCATTGCCACTTATGGAACGTTGTCATAGGTGATTAAACCTGCGGTATCAATGGCTGAATCATAACTTACAATTTCTCATTTTTTTTCAATGTAATTCCATAAATAAATTTATAATATCACATATATTATAAATTTATTTATGTGAACTGTGAGCAGATTTTAAGTTATCATTTTATTTATTTAACGCTACGAAAAAGCTTATTGTTATTACGTAGCTCACGTAACGTATTGTATTTAGGCAAAGATTCATCACTCAGATCGACTTTATGGTAGTTCAATCGTTTTATAAAATTAATTTAAGCAGCGATTTTCCCAACACGCTACCTCTCATCCCTCAAACCCTGTTTCTTGTACGTAAATTGGATTCCAAGTAGTAGATACGGATAGGTCTATATTAGGGGCGGTGATGCTATCTAAGCGTATACAGAATACTACACTGACTATGAGCATCAAGTCGTGAGGTGAGCTTATTTTCTGATTCGCTATTGATAAACAGAAAAGGAACATTTGGATTCTGAGCAAGCTAAAAGTAAATACAATGTGATTTTTAGTGGGTTCCAAAATGAGACCTGTCTAGTTTTGTTAGAAATAAATGCTCGTTTTTATACCTTTTGTGTGAGGTAATTTTTTGTAGATTTGGGTAGAAGCAATCTAAAAAGTGTCTGGATAAGAAAATTGCTTTACCTGTATGACGTTAAGCTTTCTAGAATAGGTATCTTTGGAACTATTACGGCAATGACATAGCTAGCATATTGCTTTTATAAGTTATGTTACCTTAGTTTAGGTTTTAATTCCAGTTGAAGACGAGAATAAATTGTAAAACGGTAAAGAAATAATAGTAAAGAATTCTAGATATGTGTTGAAACCTAAGCGCTCATGTACATGACGCCTCACGCCACCGCCGCAACCACGCCTCTAGGCAGTGTACACGGTCTCGACCGCGCCGCAACCGCGCCGTCGCCGCGCCGCCGTCGCGCCGCCACCGCGATGCCATTCGCTAGTGTTTGATTTATTTTTATTGAACCTACTTATAAAAAATAAGGTTTCTCAATTCGACCGTATTTTATGTATTTTTTTTATGGTTGTTCGCGGACAACTTCGTCTGTTATGAACCAGCTAGCTACGTATAACCAACAAATGTCTAGTGGTATGATAAAATCAAGCGACGCGGAGAAGGCGCGGCGGCAGCGCGGTCGCGACCGTATACACAGCGTGGAGGCGTGGCGGCGGCGCGGTTGATCTAGTGGCTAAACGATTGACTGCTACGTTGCATATTAAGGATCAATTCTCGAACGGAACAAATATTTGTATGATCTGCAAGTAGTTGTTTCAAGTCTGTGCGTTTGTGAGATGTAAGTTTCTTTTTTTTTGTGTTTTCAGTCAAAAAAATAATTAATAGATTTAAACAATCTAAAAACCCACGTTTTTAAATGTCCTAAAAATAAGAAAATAACCCTACGAGGCTGAGAGAGGGGCCACTCAAAACGTGGGGGCGTATATTATTTAGGGGATTATTTATGGGATATATTTACATGACGTGTATAGATCGTGGGTGTAACTTGCAAAGATCCGCCCCCACATTTTGAGTGGCCCCTCTCTCAGCCCCGTAGGGTTATTTTCTTATTTTTAGGACATTTAAAAACGTGGGTTTTTAGATTGTTTAAATCTATTAATTATTTTATTATTTTTATCATTGTTTATCGGGTTTGAAGCTACACTGAAAATTTCAGCCTGGTAGCTTATCGGGAAGTGCCTCAAAGCCAGTCCACCATCTTGGACGTCCGCCATATTGGATTTAAGTCACATGACTATTTTTTTCGTATTCCTGACAGCAAACCCTTTCATTTGATACCCATATCATGGAGGTGGATTTCAAACAGCCCGTCTACCATCTTGGACGTCCGCCATATTGGATTTAAGTCACGTGACTATTTTTTTCGTATTCCTGACAGCAAACCCTTTCATTTGATACCCATATCATGGGGGTGGGTTTCAAACAGCTAGTCCGCCATCTTGGGGAGGCCGCCATATTGGATTTGTTATGACGTTTCTTAGCTAGTCATGTATTGTCATCAGAACTCAAAGCGTCTACAAAATTTCAGCCTGCTAGCTTATCGGGAAGTGCCTCAAAATTGAGTTGCAAAAGTCCAACCGGAATGACAAACAAACAAACAAACAAGAAATGTGAGTGTATAAAAACGTGGGAATAAAGTGGAAATTCCTAGTGTGGGTCAAAGTTTTAATAAAAAGCTAGGTTTAATCGAGAGATAATACATTTGTAACCGATCAATTTTGATTCTCTAAATTGCAATGTTTTTTTTTTTCTTATTTCTATTTTCCAAACTAGTGAAGTTAATAAAAGTAATAAAAAAGTTTTTAGGACTTGCTCTATCAATACTAATACAGTTAATATCAATCAACGTCTAGCCAAATTGATTAATTAGTGAATCACAGAATTGCATGACATTGATTAGATACAGCCTGAGGAGCGATTGCCCGAAACGATTTCAAAATGGAAGCGTTCATCTGACGTTTGACATGCCAAACTGTCAATGTCAATTGAAGTTGATTAATTAATTAGTTTTGTCTTTGAGAAATCGCAGACGTTATAGTGTTGTTTAAATGACGATTTTTTGGGTTTTGTCTATTTATGTTAATCTTAAAAAGTTTCAAATTATCTTAAATTCGATCTGACACATTTTCTGGCTTGCGACCACCATATTGTCGGAGTCCGGCTACAAACAGTTTTTACTGTGTTTTGTAGGTGCACACAGAAGTTCCAGTTCATTCTGTGTGAGCTCGCTCCATCTTAGAGCTCTTACACACAGAGAGAGGTAACTGCAGCCGTCGACGCGCGTTGGCATTTCAAATGCGCGGCACACTACAACTACAAGTGC
This sequence comes from Agrotis exclamationis, assembly GCA_950005045.1. Taxonomy (NCBI): domain Eukaryota; kingdom Metazoa; phylum Arthropoda; class Insecta; order Lepidoptera; family Noctuidae; genus Agrotis; species Agrotis exclamationis. Next base: position 9,950,020 of record OX465440.1, read on the forward strand.
CGCTATAGGTCGACTGCTGCCGTCGACGCGTCGACGGCAGCCGTCGACATATCAACTGCGCGGTACACTACAACTGCAAGTGCCGCCATAGGTCGACGGCTGCCGTCGACGCGTCAACTGAAGCCGTCGGCGCGCGTCGAGACGCGTCGACGGTTGCCGCCGATGCGCGTCTACGGCTGCAGTTACCTCTGCCGTTGGGAACATGCCGTTCGTGTGTAAGAGCTCTTAGGTGACATATTTGTAGAAGTAAGGAGAAGAGGGGCTAGATTAAGGCCTAGAGTAAACCCTATGGAAATAAAACAAAAAAATGTTGCGTACCTGAACATGATTGGGTCTATTCTTGTGCATATATTATACTCGTACGTATCTTTGCAGGAATAGACATTCAACATTACAATTATAGATTTTGTAAACATCGCATTTGGCACAGGTCTAGATCCTTTTCACCGAAATAATAAAATTTATATTTTGCATTTAATGTCACCTAATAATGTCCTTAAAATAGTTCTTGATCTCATGACTTACTTTTAATGCTTTAATAACTTCATTCTTTTTTTTTCTACTTCCAGCCGCCTTCTCCCGTACATTCAGCCGTGTCAAATTAACCCACAATCCATTGTACTCCACTGTCATGAAGTTCTACAATGAGATCGAGAAGCCGGTGAACGTCTTCAAAGAGCTGAACGTCAAGCGATACTTCAAGATATACATCCTCGCTTTGAAGAGCAGGTATAGGCATCGAGGTTTGTTAAAACCTTTTAAAGCACAATTGTATTTTTCTTGAAGCGATTTTTTTTCAATCTCTCAAGACCAGGGTCTAACCAGTGCGTTTTACCCGTACTGACTTATGGGGCCGAAACGTGGATACTCATCCACAAATTCGAGGTTGCTCAGCGTGCAATGGAGAGAGCAATGCTCTAGGTTTCTCTGTATAGAATAGAATACACTTTATTATGCACACCATACAAATTATTGGTACAGAGTATATCTTCTAAATAGGGTGACACAATGGGCGGTCTTATCGCTAAAAGTGATCTTTTCAAGACAACCTTTGGATGGATTTCGGATTTTGGATTTCGATAGAATTCGCAACGAAATCATTCACCAGAGAACTAGTGTTACCGATATTGCGTGTAGAATCAGCATGCTGAAGTGGAAGTGGGCTGGCCATGTCTGCAGATGGACAGACAGACGTTGGAGCAGATATGTATTAGAGTGGAGACCGCGTAAAGTCCAACGTAGTATGGGACAATCTATACGGTACGATGGATAGATGGTTTGAAAAAGATGGCTGGCTGTGGATGGATGCGCACTGCCCAGAACCGGGATGGTTGGCGTTCTTTAGGGGAGGCTTATGTCCAGCAGTAGCAGGACGACAATTGGTTGAAAAGAGCACCATAAGATTAATCTTGTATGAAAATTTCAGGCATAGCAAAAGAGATGATAAAAGCAGCAATAAACCTAAGTTCAAGCGCAAACGTCCCTGCATTAGCTGGTATATTCACCACTGCTCGATCGCAGGCCATAGCATCGCAGATAGGATTCACGAAGCTCAACGAAATCTACTACATCAGATACTTGATTGATGGAGAAGTAAGTTTTAAATGACAGATTGTAGTGGCTCTTCCAACACATGATCGCAATCGGAACTAACTTCATCTAGCCATTCAGTCATCGCCTAGTCTTTTGCCCAATTTCTTAGCGATAGCCTCGTAAACACGAGGCTATCACTAAGAAATTGGGAAAACACAATCTAATGGTCAGAGAAGATGTGGTCGACGGTGAAGCACGCTTCCTCAGAAGTAATCTATTCAGTATTCACTCTTCACTTAAAGACTCCAAGGATGTAGCTATCAGGAGATACAGACTAATTGAATTCCACTCCTTAACTGTGCACACAGAATGAAGGTATTGGTAATGTTGCGGTTGCTTCCAGTTGAACTGAATGAAACTGAATACTAGTATTTTATACCAAACTTCCATACCCCAGTAACTGAGGAAACGAACCTTTGGCTGACAAAAAGGTATCGTTTTCCTCTGTTACTGGGTTACATAGTCGGTAAAAATAATCAAAATTGTTGAAGTTGTGGCACAAATTGAACACAATTTGTATGTAGAGGTGACCTCACAAAGGTCTCGAAACAAAATAGAAAGCTGCGTAGTATTCAAAACACTTCCTTGCATCCTGCCTATTTAGTCCACATGAATAAATTCTGACCATAGCATGAATAAAAGGACTCATCAATGCGAAGAAAAAGAAAGATCTACTCCATCCCACATCTGAAAAATTCCCACTGCATCCAAGTATTGCAATGCATAAACCTCACATCTTTCACAACATGCTATAAGTCACCTGTCACTCCTAATCTTAACCGCTCAATTCTTGCGTCCCATTCCAAATGATTGCTCGCCTGTCATGGCGTTTGGGTTGGTGATCTATAAACCAGATTTTTTGCTTCGAAGTGAGTTTGCATCGTTTGTATTGATTGATGGTAACAGGTAACAGATGATTTAGTGTGTGCCATCATTTTTCTGGTGAAATCGATGAAGATATTTCAGGGTTTTATTTGACGGCAACCGATGGATGCAAGTGGTGAATTGTCGTTCGGCGTGGATGTCTAAGGGGGCGGCCTATGTTCAGCAGTGGATGTCTTCCGACTGATGATGATGATAATAATTTGACGGCAGTTTTGCTATGAGGATTTTGGTGCTTTAACTTTTTTTTATTTGGTTCACGGTGTTCCTTCAATAGCCCTTTACGTTCTAGGGTCACGGGTCACCTGATAAGATAGTCTCACGACCCCGGCAGGCTTTGACCCTCTAAGGGGGCCTCGTCAGATTGCTGACAGTTTTTTGGGGCGCGCGTGGAACATGACGCACCCTTGACCCGAGCATGGTCCATGATCGGACCGCAAGTCACACATTACTCGCCGTCACCCCGTTTCCTTTGGTAAGAGACTGATTCCTCTACACAATCCTTAACTGAATTTTCATTACATTTCAGATAGTCTTCTTTGATACCGGCCTAGGAAACTACGGGGCAGCTATGATGGCTTATTTAATACCAGGAGTAGAGGAACCCGAAGAGTTAGTGGCTCAGCATTCATCCAGGTTCAACCTACCCAATTTACCTAATGAAGAAGCGGCGGAAGGTGAAGCGGGTGATAAAGACGACGGAGATGATAAGCCTGTCGATGCTGACGGTTCAAATAAGAAAGAAAAAAACTGATTCGGTGAAAAAGAATGATTAAATGTCAATGTTCCTCTTTGGGAGTTTCTTTTTAGGGTTCCGTAGGTACTCGAATGGTAAAACAGGACCCTATTACTAAAACTCCAGTGTCCGTCCGTCTTTTTGTCTGTCTGTCTATCCGTCATCAGGCTGTATATCATAAACCGTTCCATTTACACATTTAAACCCAAAAAGTAATTTCTCTCTATGACAGTAAACTATAACAGCTCGTTCACGACCTTGCCGATGTGAGCGGTGACTTAGCGCGGGGGTGGTAAGATCAAATGTATAGAAATGTTTGGAACACGCCACGAGGGTCTGCCGGTGGCGAATTCTCGTACTTACAAAGTAATTAATGTCTTATTCGCGCCGCCCGCCGTATCTCTCACCGCTTAGATCTAAGGGTCCCCACATACATCAGTTTTCCTGATCAGGAATTCCGAACGGAATTCGAAATGATGAATGAAATACGATGAAATGTGAACAACACACACAAAACATGCATACATACTTTTAAGAATTCACTGTTTTCGTATAGAAAACGGATCAGGATTCCTGATCAGGAAAACTGATGTATGTGGGGACCCTAAAATCGTGAACTGACCGTAGCACAAAGTTCGTCAGGGTCGCTGTAATAGCGGGCATGCGGGTGGCGAGCAATGGGCGATTCGCTGTCCGACCATGGACCATGCACAGGTCGACGGCGCGTTGTGTTCCACGCGCGCCTCAGATTGTCAGCATGATGACAGGCCCTTTAGAGGGCCAAAGCCTGCCGGGGTCGCGGGACTTATCCAATTACAAATACCGGCATGGATCTTGAGCGCTGACCTTCACCTGCACAGAAGTGAGTTATTAGGTCTCTTTGGTGGATGAAGTGAGGAAGGGGGCGGGGAAAGTGTAGTGATTGGCCCGCGTAGCGCATCGCGTCATAGCCACCACTCGGGATTCGTTCTTTTGTGCGTTTTATTTGTTTTATTGTGCGTTTCATTTGTCGAAAGTGTACGATGCTCAAAGCGATCCCCAGTCTTACGCCGAGCGCTCAAGAACCGTGCCGGTATCTGTACCGTGACCCTGGAACATGAAAGGCTATTGAAGGACACCGTGGATTTTAGACAGTACAAGTCTGACAGGTACACTGTCCCAGGGCAGGGCGGGACTGCCCTGGGTGGGAGGACTCATTTAATGATTTCACCACTTAAAAAAAAAGGATTGCTGTGATAGTTGAAGGACATTTTCAAATTATTGTTTTGTACTGCAGAGTAACAAGTTTGATGTTATCAAAAAAAAATATACCTAGACCAGGGTATAAATTTTAAGTATACAATACATATATACTTTTCCTGTCGACATCTTTACATCACCGTGAAATTCGTGATGTACAAAAAAGATATTTAACGTCAAATTACACGGCATTTTATTACATGTTACGACACGTTTACGAGACGACTGTCCAGTAAGCCTTTTGTTGTACTAATAGCTAATCTATAGAGTAGCAGGAGAAATATTAGATTTTTTTACTCTGGGTGGAACGAAAAGGCATGTCAAACTCATATTGACTAAAATTCACGGTGTTTCTTCAATAACCCTTTATAAGTTCCAGGGTCACGGTTACCTGATAAGACAGTCCCGCGACCCCGGCAGGCATTTGGCCCTCTATGGGGGTATGATCCATGATCGGACCTGCGGTAGCCGGAAACCACCACGCAATTGCAGCCCTCCGTTGCCTTGTGCGTCCCGCGGTGGTTGGGTGGTGAGGAGGCTGTCGTCTCACCACGCGTTCCGCCTCTTAGGATAAATATTGGCTCAATTTGAATAAATGGAACCTTTCAACTCTACGGTTTGCACTTCGGGGTTGAGCAGTATTGTATCAGTTACTTCAAAAGCCAAGGGTGCTGTTGAAAAACATATCATAACCAAGACTTGAAGGTTAGCGTTTTCCAGAAAACCCAAAAACATTCTGGAAACCGGTTCGTGGAGAAGAAAAATCTTAGCAACGCTTTTCGTGTAGCAAATCTCAAGGTTTTTACAGCACGTACATAAAACTGGTAATCGTTGGGAACGAACGGGCGGACGCTATTGGCAGAGGCCATTTTGTTAAAATTCTACAGGTGGTACTATGAGGTATAATCAAGCTGGTTTGTTAGAACTCTGGCAGCAGACGAAAATATAAATGGCGTCTAATTTTGGCAAAAGAGCAAAAGTTTAAGCTTGAAATTGCGGTGGTGGCTAACTTTATGACGTCACAGGTCAACTGGCACAGTTAGCTACGTTTAGGGTCATTATCGCATCTAACCAGTATTAAAGACAAAATTATTACAAGCAATAATGAATATTATAAAAGCGAATGTAGGTTCGTTTGTTACATTTCACACCTAAACTACTGAACCGATCATCCGGTTTTGCATATTAGTCCAGTCAGCAGGGATTTTTGCCCTACAGTAAAGTATAAATAACATTTTTTTGTGGAATTTATTGTGTTTATACTTCTCTTAGACATAATAATTTGTCATAAGATAGGTTACCGCAGACACTCCTCGAGGTCGAAAACATTTTTCATGAGTAGCAGCATCATCATCATTATCATCATATCAGCCGTAAGACGTCCACTGCTGAACATAGGCCTCCCCTTTAGACTTCCAATAGGACCGGTTGTAAGCGGCCTGCATCCAGCGTGATCCTGTGGCCTTCATAAGATCGTCTGCCCACCTAGTGGGTGACGTCCTACGCTGCGCTTGCCGGTGCGTGGTCTCCATTCGAGAACCTTACGGCCCCATCGGCCATCAGTTCTGCGTGCTATATGGCCTGCCCACTGCTATTTCAACTTGCTAATTCGTTGGGCTATGTCGGTAACGTTGGTTCGTAGCAGCAGCATACTTAAGCAAAACAAATTCAAAAAAAAACTACACCACCTAATGCGAGGCAAATTTGTCAGGTGTACAGACACGTACAATGTACATAACCTTTCATCCAGAAAAGAAGTATTGTTCCGAAGAAAAACATTAAATAAATAAATGTGTGTCTGAATTACATAATTAACATATTAAGTCGTAAAGCCTCTCTGTAAAGGAGCGGGCAGCAAACCAACATACAGGCCCACAGTGTATGTTGGTGGAAGTGAAATCCATGTTTTCGAATTTTCGGCTTTAGAGTATGCCGAATTTCGCACAATGTACTAAAATTTCAAGACTAATATTATAGTATTAATTAACTTTATACAGGATGATTTTTTAGTCACCATCCAAATTTTGACATATTAATCTTTGGCGAAAATCATTGAATACGTGTTTTTTCTTTTTGTATCACTCAATACAAAAATATTGAGATACCACGTCACAAAGTTATCTATAAAAAGTTGATGAATCTGGACACCGCGCTGTGATGTGTCGCTCAGGTGTAGCGGGGCGGGGCGGGGGGTAAGAGGGGTGCGCTCTGCCCGTTTCATGCGCCGGCAAGTGTAGTATTATTAACGTTTAGGTTGGTGACCACGCAGAGCCAGAGCGGATAATTCTTATGTGAAAATGATTTAATATGAAAATTTTGAGTATCGATTTTTTTCAAAAATGGGGTTAGTGATTGATACCTAATGCCTAGAAAAAATTTGGACGGTGGTAAAAAAGTCTTCCTGTATTACTCAGCAGCCCACAACTGATCATAGGTCTGTCCCACACATATCAGCCAAACCTATCCTTTGCGTTTTGTCAGTCACCAAAATTAACATCATCATTATCTACATGATGGGTCCTCCTAAAGCCCGGTTTCCACTGCGAGCGGAGCGGACCCATTAATGACTTTATTTTATCTCGCAAGAGAAATCTGCTTACAATTTGCTTTCCCACCAACTAAAGAGTCGAGAAAAAATGGTAGGATTGGCTATTTTTACTCTGTCGGCCGCTGAGTCATTTCCACACGACTCTTTGTTTGAACACATGTAAGCAGTTTTCCTTTGCGAGGTAAAATAAGTCATTAATGGGTCCGCTCCGCTCGCGGTAGAAACCGGGCTTTTGAGCCTGCCGGGGTCGCTGGACTATCAAGTAACCGTGGCTCCGGAAAGTAAAAGGCATTGAAGGACACCGTGGATTTAAATCAGTAAAAGTCTGACAGTCCTTCTCGTCCTGACCTGGGTAGGAGGACTCCTTCGGTGATTTTTTACCACGTAAAAAAAAAACATCTGCTTAGCCTTTTCCCAACTTCCAACAGCCGACCCGAATACAATTTTTTGGAGCGACTGCCAATCTGATCTTCACAAAACATAACCTACCTTTTCTAGAAGTCGGGTAATAATCAATACACACCCCATTACTTCTCTTTTGTCTCACACTCTTCCCGAACAAAACAAAATGATCGATCTTTCCGTAAACATCGTCATCATGTCCCCTAAAATAAATTATAATGAGTTTAAGATGTTTATCGCAGATGTCCCCGTGTAACTTTGATTAAATAACTTATTTTTAGAAAGTTTAGATTCTATTGAGAAGCCCTAAGGTAAAGTTTTGAGTACCTCAATGGGCATTATCCTTTTATGTTAAAGTTGAAGATGCTATCAAAAGACGGGACAGTCTTCTTACAGTATACCCACAGGTATATTTTTGGCAAAGTATTTGGCAAAAACAGTGCAATGAGTGTACCGCTTTTGCCCAAAATGCAATTGTTTTTTTGACCTTATTCTAGTGCCGAAATAAAGATGGGACCTTTTTTCTATGTGGTAAAATCATCAAATAAGTCCTCCCGCCCAGGGTGGAGCCAAAGGGACTGTCAGATACGTACTGACTAAAATCCATGGTGTTATCAAATATGAGACCTATGATGGAGCTTACTCCTTAAGGAACTGGAACTCCTGCGCACCAACGGTGTTCCGTGTAATCTATTTGACGCCAGACTGTCAGGATGGCGGTCACGAGCCAGGCGGTCTTTTGCCACACCGCTCGGAAATCACCGTTAAAACAAAAAACCAAGTGTCAAATATGTAAAATTACACAGAAGCTGACCATTCGTATGATGGCTTCTTTAGAAAATATTCTGTTGTCACGACTACTGTTACTAACCTCATCATCATCATCAGCCTATAATGTTCCCACAGCTGGGACACGGGCCTCCTCTCTGTGAGAGGAAGTGGGCCATGATCCACCACGCGTCCCCAGTGCGGTTTGCTAGATGTCACATATCTTCGATTTTTTGTGACCTCAGCATACAATAATTTAAATGAAAATACTGTTCATAAGCCGATTTCCGATATTAAAGGTAGATGAAATGGAAATTTTAAGCAATCCTCTACAATTAAAGATCTAATTAGTAAAGTGCGTTAATGAATAAGGAAGAACGAAATTGGGAATGAAAGTACCTTTTATAAATCAAAGGGAGCAAATACAGAAACAGTAGGCACAGCAAATATACAGTTGGAATTAAGAGGTCCAGTCAATCAATTTGATCTTTTTGGCTTTAGACAGGGATAGAAGTATGCTGACTGAATGTGTAAGAAAAGGACACAGAGTGGAAAGTTTAATCAAAAACAATCCATTTCAATATTATTAATTAGCTTCGGCAACAAGGTTTTGTTAGTGACAAAGATTTATGAAGTTTGGATGTGGTATTTTATTTTACAGATTCTTTTTTGGGCGATTTTTTTTGTTGGATTGATTGATACCTTTGGCTGTCTCATTATTACAGTAGTTGGAAGCGACTTTTTCTAAGTGTTCGAGCATACTTACCACAAAACGCGACGTCGGCGTGGTAGTGACAAAAGGTGATCGAGCAGTGGTTTTTTGTGAATACTGTCACTGCAGCTGTGTTGTCGTAGCGGTACTACTAATGAGGTTGTGGTTGTAACAAATATTAATTTGTTCTGGGTCTGGTTGTTAGTCTAAGCATGCGAATTTAAGTGTTTGTTAACGCACCTAACGATACAGGAAACTTAATATTGTGAATAATAAAAAATAAAAATTACAAGCTTTTATTTACTTTCACCTGTTCCGTTGTCTGTAATCAAATCTTAGAAGTTAAATTTGATCTACTTCCCGGTTTCCGATATAGCTGAAAATTTGCACAAATATGTATATCGCGTGACGATGCAATATTATGATGACATGGAGCTGATCTGATGATGTAGCTGGAAGGTGGCCATAGGAACTCTGTAATGAAACGCCAGAAATCTATTGAGTTTAGACTCGTTTGATTTGTCTTGACGAGTAGTAAGAATTGTTTTTAGCAATAAATTTTTTTTTTACGGTGCATCCACACCGCCGGTAACATTTGTAGCTCAACGTTTCCAAATGTTGCTCGGTAACATCCGCCAACAAAATGTTACTAAGTGTTGACGTGGTTACTGTAAGTCGAGTAACGTTGCTCAACATTCGGTAACATCCGCCAACATGTTACTAAGTGTTGACGTGGTCGAGTAACGTTGCTCAACATTCGGTAACAATGTTACCCCCATTATCTAACAATGTTGCCGATTGTCGAGCAACGTTACTCAACATACGGCAACATTTTGTTGTCGGATGTTACTGCGGTGTGGATGCACGGGTAAGTAACAATCAACAAATAGTAACAAGGAGCCACAAAAGTTACCGAATGTTGCCGAATGTTACCGTGTTGCCTTTTGTTGCTCCACAAATGTTACCGGCGGTGTGGATGCACCGTTAATCAGAACATAGTTTATTTAAATTACTTACTTGTTACCAGCTCCAGTCTACATCGCAAATAATAGATATTGGAAATAAACTCAATTTATATAACTTATTGGAGTTTCGTCTATCATTGTCAAGGAAATTATTCAATTCGATCTCCTTCCACAATATCATAGGCCGTAAATAAAATGGGGTCCAAACGAATAGTAGAATTAAAACGGACACTTGTAAAAGTGATACACTTCTTGGATTTTAGCAAAATTATTAGCGATTCTAAGCGAGCAAAATTATTTGACAGGCCTGTTGGTCTAATGGTTAGTGACCCTGGCTGCTATGCCCGAGGTCGTGGGTTCGATTCTTACCCAGGACAAATGTTTGTGTGATGAGCACGATCATTTGTACTGTGTCTGGGTGTAATTTATCTATAATGTGTATGTATTTAGAAATATATAAGTATGTTTATCAGTTGTCTAGTACCCATAACACAAGCTCTGCTTAGCTTGGGACTAGATGGCGTTGTGTGATAGTTGTGGAATATTATATTATTATTCTACTAATATTTGTAAAATTGTTGACATTGCAAAACTCTTTATAAAGACAGACCATTATAAATGACTATTATTTTATCTCTTTCCCTTACATTGTTACCAAATACTTATCTGAACGTAAAGGGCTATTGAAGGACACCGTGAATTTTAGTCAGTACGAGTCTGACAGTCCCTCCCGCCCAGCCCAGGGTGGGAGGACTCATTTGATGATTTTACCACGCTAAAAAAACCGGCCAAGTGCGAGTTGGACTCGCCCATGAAGGGTTCCGTAGCAGCAAGCATACATTAGAGATATAATTATATTGAGATTAGTAAGTAATATACACAAACAATAAAAATAACTTTGTTTTTCATAGTATTTGTATGAATGGCAAAGTTATATTTGCGGTTTTTGAAAATGTACTATATCTCAAAAACTGCTAACTGTATCTCATCCAAACCGATTTTCGTTGGTAGTTTTGGTTGAGGTCTACATTATATATTTTTTTTTAGTTTTATCATTCTCTTATTTTAGAAGTTACGGGGGGGGACACACTTTTTACCACTTTGGAAGTGTCTCTCGCGCAAACTGTTCAGTTTAGAAAAAAATGATGTTAGTAACCTCAATATCATTTTTAAAGACCTATTCATAGATACCCCACACGTATGGGTTTGGTGAAAACATTTTTTTTGAATTTCAATTCTAAGTATGGGGGGCACCCCCAAAATTTGTTTTGTTTTGATTTTTGTGTGAAAATCCTAATGCGGTTCACATAATACATCTTTCTACCAAGTTTCAACAGGATAGCTCTTATACTTTCGACAAAAAGTGGCTGTGACATACACGGACAGACAGACAGACAGACAGACATGACGAATCTATAAGGGTTCCGTTTTTGCCATTTGGCTACGGAACCCTAAAAAAAGTGTCTGTTCCTACAATGTTGCTTTTCTCTATTTCGAGAAACTGGCAATTTTATTTGACATTTGGCTAGGGAGGGTTCAGGTATTGAAATATTTGCTTTATAAAATATCACTACAGAAATATCAAGCAAATTTAACACAAAGAATTTTTGTATCTTTAATATTATGGGGAATATTTTTCAAAAGAGTTTTCAGAGTACCTAGAAACTTTTCGAAAACAAAGCATTTATTTACAGTTTTGATTCTTCTATTGAAAATAACGCACAAAGAATGTTTATATTTCTATAGTTCTGACCACTAACGAAGGAAAAGGGTCAGATACAATGTTACTGGGAATATTGAATCTATAGCGAAACTAAATATTGTCTAGGACTTACCTCACTCTGACCAATATTAGTACAGGCCTTTCCTTATTCCTGGTTCAAAAATTTGATGAAGAAGTTAGTCTAAAATTGTAATTTCAACAATTGCGGAATATGTTATCATGGTAAAATTGTAGTTCAAAATATCATCTGCGGGCTAACTATCTAACTGGCCACTTATATAATTATATCCTAATAATGATTCACTTGGTGAATAGGTGCGTCCACACAGAGCAAGCAGCCTCGCGAGGCATTTGTCGCGCGAAGCAGCTCAGTTAGTGTGGACGTGTCTCGGCCGAGGCAAGTGCGCACGCTGCTGCGGGCGTGCGCTCGAGCCATCTAGTGTCGGCTTTTGTTTTGCTCGCGTATTTTGTTTCGTGTCTCGATCGAGTAACAATAGGCGCGTACACATAGAACAAGCAGTCTCGCGAGGCAGTTTCCTCGCACGGCAAATGTCTCGCGAGGCTGCTCGCTCTGTGCGGACGCACCTATCGAATAGCCAAGTAACATTGCTGGAAAAATACGAAGTAAATCATTAGGAATATTGCTTTTAGTGGCTGTTAAGTCATCAAATGAGTCCTCCCAACCATACTGTCAGACTCGTACCTACTGACTAAAATCCACGGTGTCCTTCAGTACCTTTCTATGTTCCAGGGTCGCACACACATTACCCTGATGAGACAGAACCGCGACCAGACCCGCTGCCTTACGTATTCTCCAAGTATGGTTTTTGATTCCCTTTTATCGAATTACGCTGGAACATCATGGTATCCCACTTCCCCATCCACACGAAGCTTATGTTCTAACAGCGAACATAATTATTAAAGGCTCCCTCACGAACGTAACAAAGTTATATTGTTTTTTGAACGTTAACTGCTTTCAAAATTTAACGGCAACACACGTAATATGATAAATAAACCTTATATTTAATGACACAAAGGCGACATCAGAAAGGAGTCTTTATGAACGATTTTCTTTGAAAAATATCAGCGGTAAGAATGGGATGGAAGAACGATTCATATTCTGTCGGAATATTTATGAATAGGGTGCTTATTGCATTTTAAAGCAATGCTTTTATACATAGTAAGTGTACATAATATGATATACTGGCTGAACCTACTTTACTAGGCGTCAAACACAGACTTTGTTGGGATGAAAAAAAAAACGCACCCTGGGAGTGCCGGTAGAAGTGAAAACTTGAATACAGTGTAATCTCACTAATCCGGCTCTATTTAAAACCGGAGGGTGCCGGATTATTGGAATGTTCGGATTACTGGATTATAGTGAAAAAGTCATAGGTAATTAATAAAGCGTTTCATAAAGGGAATAAATGTAATAAATAAAATGATTAACTAGTTTTAAAATAATCCTTAATTAAGGTCTGCTTTTGTGCAACTTGTAGTCCTTGCTTAAAAACCTTTTCTCGCATGTTAAAGGAGTTAACGAAGTTTTTACTTCAAAAAGAAAGCTATCCTAACAGCCCGTTCACGACTCTAGTCTTAGCGGTGAGTGATGCGGCAAGCAGCGCGAATAAGGCATTAATTACTTGGAAGCAAGCGAATTTGCCACTGGTGGCGCATCATGGCGTGGATCAAACATTTCTCGCCGCCCCGGGCTAAGCCACGGCCACAGATTACCACGGCTCACAGTGGCAAGGTCGTGAATAGCCGCATGTCCGTCTCAGTACACCTGAAAACGTATATGCAAATAGGTGCGTCCACACAAAACGAGCAGCCTCGCGAGGCATTTGCTGCGCGAGGAAACTGCCTCACGAGGCTGCTTGCTCTGTATGGACGCGTCTATTGTTTCTTGACCGAGTCACGAAACAATACACTCGAGAAAAACAAAAGCCGACACTGGATCGCTCGGGCGCTCGGTCGCTCGACCGCGGCAGCGCGCGCGCTTGCCTTGGCCGACACACGTCCACACTATACCTATTGATTGTTTCAGTGGTTTGGGCGCGAAAAGTTAACTAACAAACTTTCTTGCGCATTTTAATATTTGTCATCTTAATATTTGTGTACTTACCAAACCGTTCATCTGAAAACATTATGTTATGGTACCGAATTGCCGTGTCTGCCCATTCCGCTGTTAAACACGCGATGGTTTGTGCGGTATGTTGTATTTTGAATAAGATGTATGTATTTGTAACCGATGGATGCAAGTGACGAATTGTCGTTCGGCGTGGCGGTCTAAGGGGGAGGCCTATATTCAGCAGTGGACGTCTTTCGGCTGATGATGATGTATTTGTAAATTTTATTGGAAAAAAAAATGAAAAAAAAAATACAATGTTAGTTAGGTTTTGGATAAAAATATTCATGTTGCAAATGATTCATGGTTAGTGGGCATTCTTTACTAACGCCAACGAGCCGCAGGCAAAAGTTCATAAGTAAACGGGGTTTACGTCTGACGAGAAAACGCATAATACATAAATTGACGCACGTACTTAAAGTGTTAAGGGCACACACGCGTGGGTGTTAATAAAGGTTACATTCTGTTGACATGAGCATCAGAATAATACTTTTTTCTTTTATTACATTATTAGATACATTGTTTTGACATTCGATGACGTCTATACCGCCCTTTAATGCGTCAATGGATAAAGAAAAACAACAATATCCTTTGTTTATTCTTTTCAATCGCGGGAAAATTTATTAGATTTACTATTATTCTTTCAAAGAGTTGTCAAAGAAAATGTTTCTGATAGATCTTTGGGCGTTCGGATGTCGATAATCTTTGTTTTGAAGTTTATTTCTTTGATTGCGATAGGTTAGGATGAATTTTGTGTTGAAATAAAATGTGAGTATAGAAAGAAATTTTGATTACAGTCTGACTGATTTTTTGCTTTATACGACCTCAGTTTTTTTTTTAAATCAGAAATCTGTGTTCAGAACAATTTAAATGATATAATAGGATATTTGACTAGAAAATTCTAATTAATCCGTCAGTTAGATTATCAAATAATATTTGACCCGTATTTTTTCTTTTTTTACGCAAACCGGAATTGACGGAGATATGATGCTTTCAAAATTGCCAATACGTCACAATTTACTACATTTTTTACTGAATTCTGACGTCACGAGCCCCTACTCTCGAGTTATAGATGTTTTATATCTTGGTAAATATTCAATGATTTTACATAAGAAAAAATATGTGTCCGTTATTTTTCAAAACTCTAAATAACGGACTTATTAGATTTATAATTTATTGATACTGTCAAATAGCCTATTACAAATGCGCGAATGTAATTAGCAGCTGATTTTGTGGCTGTAAATCGGAAAAGTGAACACTAGTGTATCGGTCCCGACTCACGGGAAATAGGCATAGGTTCGAAGCCAGTTAAGCAAATTACTTTGTATAATTTATTTCATCACAACTGTCCTAAAATTGTGAAGGAAAACATCGTGATGAAACCGTCTTAGAACCAAAGATTAGACATGAGACATCTACCAACCCGCATTGTGCCCGCGTGGTGGATTAATGTACACTCCCTCTCACAGAGAGCCTGGGTCTCAACAGTGGGCCCTTTATGGGCTGGTGTTGATGATGATTTGTCAAGAAATTAGCAATTCAAAGTTCATTAAAATCAATTCCCAAAGCAGACTGATCACAAGTTCTGTACTAACTAATCAAGTTGTACGCTGTACAAACCAATACATTATGTAAAGGTACATATGTGTTCGGTAGATCACGTTAAGCCTAATTTAGATCACTCGATAGTGGAACTAACTAGTTGATCTTTGATCTCTAGTTTATTTTATGTGAATTTAGTTACGTTGCCATTCGAGCAGACGAGCCCTAAAATTCACTGTGTTCCTCAATAGCCCTTTAGGTTCCGGGTACGGTAGCTCGTTTGACCCGCGACCCTGGCAGGCTTTGGCCCTCTAAGGAGCCCCCGTCATTTTGCTAAGAGTTCTTTGAGGCGCGCGTGGAACATGACGCGCCGTCGACCCGGGAATGGTCCATGATCGGACAGCGAGTCGCCCATTACTCGACGTCCGCATGCCCGCGCCTATGGTGGCCGGAAACCGTCCTGCGACGTCCGTTGCCGTGCGTGTCTCTCACTGCGGCTGGGTCGTGAGGTGGACGCTGTCCTCTCATTCACGCGTCCCGCCTCCTCCTTCGCTAGTATGACTGCTTCGCAGAAGGAGGCGACCGCTTCCCACTCCGTCTCTCCCCGCAGCATGGCCTCGGCCAAAGCCGGGCGCGAGAGGTCGCCGCCTGTCGCTTCCGTGATGACTCGTCGGTGCGTTTCCCAAGCGGGGTAGTCCTGCACCGTATGCTCCACCGTGTCCTCCGGGCGAGGAGGTGAGTCCTGGAGTGGAGACAGCGTATCGGATCGCATATCCTGGGACAGACTGGATGCGAAAGGCAGAGAACAGGGTGATGTGGCGTAGCCTGGGAGAGGCCTATGTCCAGCAGTGGACTGCGATGGGCTGATTTGATTGATTAGATATATATTATATATGTTAGGGCTAAAATAGAAGCAATCAATCAATGATGCTGATATTATATATCATCATCATATCAGCCGTAAGACGTCCACTGCTGAACATAGGCCTCCCCTTTAGACTTCCAATATGACCGGTTGTAAGCGGCTTTCATCCAGCGTGACCCTGTGGTCTTCAAGATCGTCTGCGCACCTAGTGGGTGAACGTCGTACGCTGCGCTTGCCGGTGCGTGGTCTCCATTCGAGAACCTTACCGCCCTTTCGGCCATCAGTTCTTCATGCTATATGGCCTGCCCACTGCCATTTCAACTTGCTAATTCGTTGGGATATGTCGGTAACTTTGGTTCGTCTACGAATCTCCTCATTTCTGAATCGATCGCGCAGAGAGACTCCGAGTATAGCCCTCTCCATAGTTCTCGTTCGGCTATACTGAGCTTATATAGCGTATACATGAATTAAAATATCTCTTCCTAATTTCCTATTCACCAACCCGCCCCCATAAAAGCCACATGGCCTTATAATTCCGGCTCAATTAGCTCAGTTCAGTGAGTATGCGTGACGCGATAGCGCAGGGATTCTAACGGCTCATTGTATTAGTTTAGTGTTGTGAGCTAGAAATATTGACAGGGACGTTCCGCTGGGTAGTTTTGTTGCGGGTGATGATTTTATCAGGATGATTTAGGGGTGAAAACACGCGTAAATGTTTGAAAAGTGGAATACCTAGGAAATTCGTTAACTTTAAAGGTGGGTCTACGCTTAGGAGCCAAGAACGACTTATGTAGCGTGGATCGACTCAACTTTTCTTTTCTGATTAATTTCGTTGCAGGATTCAAGACAGTTAAATTCATTCTCCTGGACATGTCGAGCTTCATTGTATCTGTGCTTTTCTGGTGGTCTCCACTGTAGATTCTGGCTTTCAGGAGTTTGAGAATATTGCGGTGGGATTGTCTCATCAAAAAAAGGCCCTCTTACTGCACACAGGGCATGAGAACTCGAGGACTTTTTCTACCAAAAAAAAAACTTTTTGCACTTTTGTTCAACCAAAGAAACTATTCACAACTGTTTCCTTTATAATAATAATAATAGTTTCACACAAAATAACCGATACAGGGTTGTGTTAAATGGTGTAACATGATATAAATATTATTTACGGTGTAATAACTGTGTCACTACTTGTAATATATGATCCAATGAGGCCCGGGTATTGTGTTCTTTTGTACTATGGGATTTTTTTGGGTTAATATTATGTAAGGTAACTATGAAAGAAATGGCGGCAAAAACTGAACATTTTTTTGGATAAAAATGTTGGGTCTTATCGTTCAATACTTACGAGTTTTTAACGTTCCCCTCACTAGATTTTAAGCTATTCCATAGCTTTTATCGCAGGCTCTGAGCGCGGCGGGCGCGAAAAACCTAACGAAAAAACCTGACCACATTTGACAGCACGTCGTTTCACTTCGGGAGACTTCGGCAATCATAAAGATACGGACAGACGTGCTCATAAAGGTACGAAGAGGGATTTACTTTTTCTTACTGATTCTAAACGGCCAGCTACAAAAGGAGTTTTCACAATGAAACCTACTTATAAAATTCTCCTACAACAAAGAAGTTCTTTATTACAGTAGTGCACCACAGACATTTTAAATAAATTATATTCTCGTTAAATATACGCGGTAAGCGAATTTTTTCTTTTAAAATAAAAAAAATGTTATGCAACCTTCACCGCGGCAGTCTCCGAGTGCCACATGTATTTTTTTTTGCCGTATCTTGTGTGCATTTACAAACATTTAAGCAGTAAAACCCAGAACAACTCCCTGTCGACCTACCATGACATTTTAAAACGAGAGTCTTTAGGTAGTTACAAATAATAATTATTCCGTGTGGGAATCGAACCCACGACATGCAGCGCAGCAGTCCAATTGCTCAGCCACTCAGCCGTCGAATTGCCTCAGCTCTTTTTTAATGATCGACAATGTTAATTCTGGTTTTCACGAGTTGTTTGATCAAAGTGTGACCAACTTGTCCCACCTAATCTTCCAAATAAGAGTCATTAAGCTGAATTTTTGGCGCACAATTTTCTTGCCCTTTGACCTTTTTCTAATTCAAGGTCAAAGGTCAACCAATTCAATAACCCAGCCAATCATTATTCGAAAATAAGTGGCTGAGTAACGACCCTTGATTACAGCTATAAAAAATATGAAACCAACGGCTTGATTGCTTAGTAATGAATAATTTCAAAGAAAATCGTCGCGAGAAGTGAATTAATAACGGTATCTATTCTATACATATAATAAAACTGTAGAAAAGAAGTTTTTGTACATAAAAAAAAAAATAAAAAAATATAGCCAGGGTGTTAAAGGACAACCAATAGAACCGATTTCCAGCATTTTTAGAATTTTTGTCTGTTTGTCTGTTTGTATGTTTGGTTATTCGGGCATCACGTAAAATGTACGAAATCAATGTAGATAACTTTTATACACAACGATTAAGCGTAGCTTGAAGTAACATTTAGTTTTTGTTTCATTGCAATCGGTTCAGTCCATCAAAAGATATTTGAATTTAAAGTGATTCAGAAGTAAAATAATTATTACGGTCAGTTCACACCGCGACGCGCAGTTCAGTAGCGCGATCTAGCTTCGAATAGAAAAACTACATATTTAAATAATTCATCTAAACCAACGATAACACGGTAGATGGCATTAAAAAAAACCTGGAATAGAGCTGTTAAATTGAAGTAACATTAAGTTTTTTATTTCATCGTAATAATCAGTTTACACCTTACAAACAAAAAATGTAAATTAATTAAAGCGTTTTAAAGGAATCGTAGGATGGGATAGGATGGGATAGGATGGGATAGGATGGGATAGGATGGGATAGGATGGGATAGGATGGGATAGGATGGGATAGGATGGGATAGGATGGGATAGGATGGGATAGGATGGGATAGGATGGGATAGGATGGGAAAGGATGGGATAGGATGGGATACGATGGGATACGATGGGATACGATGGGATACGATGGGATACGATGGGATACGATGGGATACGATGGGATACGATGGGATACGATGGGATACGATGGGATACGATGGGATACGATGGGATACGATGGGATAAGATGGGATACGATGGGATACGATGGGATGCGATGGGATACGATGGGATAGGATGGGATACAATGGGATACGATGGGATACGATGGGATACGATGGGATACGATGGGATACGATGGGATACGATGGGATACGATGGGATACGATGGGATACGATGGGATACGATGGGATACGATGGGATACGATGGGATACGATGGGATACGATGGGATACGATGGAATACGATGGGATACGACGGGATATGATTGGATACGACGGGATACGATGGAATACGATGGGTCACGCATAGGTACGACCTGTTTCCTTGAAAGAATGACTTTCACCCATGTCTGCTTACGTCCTGGGGCTGCCAGCGCCGGTAAAGGCAGGAACGGGCAGGCTCCGGAGTCCGCCCATACTACTTCTTCTCTTGCACGAGCATGCGGGCGGCGAGTATGCCTGGGTCGACGGCGCGTTGTGTTCAACACGCGCCTCAATGTGTCATCACAATGACGGGCTATCGAATTACCTTGACCCCGGAACGTAAAGGCCTATTATAGGATTTATAGGACACCGTGGATTTTAATCAGTACAAGTCTGACAGTCCCTCTTACCCTGCCCTGGGTGGGAGGACTCATTTGATGATTTACGTAGGTTACATCATTCTGGAGCAGGTTTATGTATGCTCCAGAATGATGGTTTACAGCTTATGTTGTTAATAAAGAAGCACTAAAAAATACATTGTTAAGTTCCGACATCCACGCGAACGAAGTCGCGGGCACAGCTAGTAAATAATATAGGGTTAACTTTTAGCTAATAATTTCTAGCTTAGCCTTGTTTGGATCATATCGTAACGTTTTTTTTTTCAAGTAATTGTCGAGGTGAGGGCTTATTTTAGTGAGAGTGTCTTGTAAAATTGACCTTCCTGAAAAAGTGCTCATTTAATTTTCCGATTTTAAGTAAATGACATTGACTTTCTATTATATCATTTTAAGTCGTTTTTTAATTAGGCTACTTCTTCTTCTTCGTCGTGTCGATGATTCCTTAGGTTTAAATGAGCTTCAACTAAAAATCTGCCACATTAGGCTAATTATAAGTCATAACCAAAGTCTAAATTACTGCTGAAACTAATTGGTAGCAATAATAATTTCATAGTTTTATACTAGAAAAGTCCTCTTGTCAGCGTTATTCAAGTAAATTTTGGATAAATCCCCCTTTTCGTGCTCTAAGAAAATATAAATAGTTGATGAATTCTTTTTATAGTTCGATATTTTGATTGCGAGTTCTCAAAAATAAGAATTAGAGTAAATATTTAAAATAGAAGTAGCCTACCTAAACATTGTACATGTACATTTAAATTTTTAAGACCCAACAGAATTGCCTCTCCATCTTTCATCCATATAAAAATGGTTTAAAAAAAACTGCTTCATGGAATGAAACCCTGTAGGTGGAGTAGATAGTAAAAAAACTGTTATATTTATCTAGAATGTTCTATCATCCCTAGCTAAGTAGCTGGTAAGACATAGACCCCATTCGAATGAGGTGTTCGCCATCGGTTGTATTAATAAAAAGCTAATTCTTACCTAGACTATTGCCGTTTGACATGCAATGTCGTGACTTATAGCATTTAGTCGCTCGGTTGTACAGAAACGAGGTAAGTGACTTTCTACGTCTACGTGTTCTTGTCTGTCTGTGAAGGATCCGGCTCGAAGGACCGTAATGTTAATTAATATACCTATAAACAACATATATTTTTTTTAACTTTCGGTGACCTCACTGCGATCCCCAAGCCGCCTGGGCTGCCACCAATGGGTTGGCGGAAACTGTCCAAACAGTGGGGTCTAAGTTCTTCAAGACTCCGCGCCACAATAAACCTCAAAAGCTCTCGAACGGAAACGTCAAGTAGCAAGACCGGGCCGATATGATGTTGCAATCTTCAGCTGATATGTTGGAATATGGCAAATTCAATAGAGGAAATAGAGAGAAGTATATAATATACAGAAAAAAATACCGACCAAATTGAGACCTTCCTCCTTTTTGAAGTCCGTTAAAAACGCAAATACAGTTACCGGCATGGATCTTGAGCGCTGACCTTCACCTGCGCAGAAGTGAGATAATAGGTCCCTTTGGTAGATGAAATGAGGAAGGGGGCGGGGAAAGTGTAGTGATTGGCCCGCGTAGCGTGCCGTACGGTAGCGCATCGCGTCATAGCCGCCACTCGGGATTCGTTGTTTTGTGCGTTTCATTTGTCGACAAGTGTACGATGCGCAAAGCGATCCCCACTCTTACGCCGAGCGCTCAAGAACCGTGCCGGTATTTGTACGATGTTCTAACTCTTAACAGGTTTTTTTTAGTAAAATGTGAATTTGTACAGCTTTTATACGAACGTTTTTAAGAAAGTTGTTTGTTTGGCTTCACTCTTCAACATTGAACACGAATGCCAAAGGAAATATATTTTGGACACAAAATATTGAAGTTGAAACAAGATTTGTACGTTTGTTTGTTAAATTCTCTTTTGTGTAGGTACGTGTACATTCGGAAATTGCTGCGTTTAGATTCGAAGGTATTTCATGATGGGATGCTATAAAAAACAAATGTGTTTTATAGCATTACCTACAGTGAAATGTGAATTTTTTCGTGTAGTAAATAAAGTTCGATTTTGAGTCGCCCTACTGAAATGTGCGCGTAGCGTCTTGGTGTGAATTGACCCTAAGTTTTGCAAATTCTACTCACAAGTTGAGTATTATGAGTGAATAGCATACCTCTTAAATCTAAATCACCATGTGTTATACCTCGTGCAATGAATGGCGCGATTGAGTACAGTTAGTCTGCCGGAATACAGGTATAAATCATTGTTTAAACGCTGCACTTTCGGAACACCTCGTCAGTTAGGTACCAGGGAGATATAAGCTGGATGAATACACCAGTTTAGTTACCCATATATCGTGCGGAGAAAGTTTTTTCTGGGAATTTGTCTTTACTAATTGGGTTATTGATTTGTATGGCAACAGTTAAAGCTGTCTCTGGGAGCCTCAATACATATAAGTTCAGGTTTTTTTCTCCATCTAAGTGTTTTCCTTCGCCAATGTCAGAGATGTATAAGATAAACTTACATAATTATTATTACTTTGCCAAGATTGAAACTTACAACCTCGCGCATGGCAGATATGGTTTTATCATGAGCCGCTGCTGATAGCTGATATTGATTTAAAATCCTTCTAGTTAAACAGCCAAATTAGTTTCAATTAGTAAAACTGCTTTAACCAAAGTTATGGTTTAGTTCATGCTCAACCCCCAACGGTTGAACGTGGAGAACATTTAGGGGTTGAACATAGACGGGGTAGAAATTGTGGGGGCAAGTTTATAACCTACACAGCCCATGGTCGATAGTGCCTCAAACAAATATCAACCACTCCAACATCCAGGCCAAACTATTAAATAAAAGAAGCGACCTTGATCTAATCTCATAAAAACAGAACGTATTAACGGTTAAGGTAATCAAATTAGTAGTCAATGGATATATTCGTCACAGAATTACGATATAGGGAAGAAGTCGACGACGGCGACGATAAAACAACGACACAGTCCCGGGTCTATAAAAACGTTCGTTGTATAAGGCTAGGGTTGGCAACAGTTTACAGTCGATTTTTCTTACTAAAAAGGTTGTTTTGGCTCACATATCAACATCCTATAATGTTCCCACTGCTGAGACACAGGCCTCCTCTCTGTGAGAGGGAGTGGGCTATAATCCACCACGCGGGCCCAGTGCGGGTTGGTAGATATCACAAGTCTTCGAATTTTTGGTTCTAGGAGATGCCGATTTCCTCACGATGTTTTCCTTCACCGTTTTGAGAGCACTGGCGATGAAATAAATTAAGTACACAAAGTAATGCGCCGCTGGCGGGGTTCGAACCCACGACCTACAACTTGTAAGTCGGGACCGATACCACTGGACCACCACTGTTTGTAGATATTCTGTAAGTGACTATAATTTATAAGGTTACTTTTAAACCGTGAATGCTCAAAACAGTGTTCGATTTTACCCTGCTCCTACGTTTGTACTTTGTATACTTTGCGTGCTAGGACCTAGAATCCTGCTTAGACGGTTTCCAAACCCGGGCAGGCATTCGGCCCTTTGGGGGTCTCGTCAGTTTTAGTTGTGTCGTCAGCTGACAGTTCCTTGCGTACATGCACTTCGCATGTGGAACACAACGCACCGTTCTCGACCACTTTGGCAACCCTGGAAAGAAGAAACGTTTTGAGACAATCCGACGAGATTTAGAGGTATATTGGTTTTATGTAAATGTGTATTACGTTGCAGTGTAGTAAAACAGTTTGAAGTGATGATTTTTATATTGTTTAGGAACTTGGCAACAAGTGATGGGTGCAACTGTGGTGAATATTTTTACCGACTTCAAAAAAAAGGAGGTTATCAATTCGACCCGTATGTATGTAATATTATCAGAACTGCCCATTTTTCATATATGTTAGTCTATATCAGCGTCTGAACAAATGTGCCAAATTTCATAAGTGTATGTATGTATGTATGTATGTATGTATGTATGTTTTTATGTTTGTGCACGCATATCTCCGGAACTATAAGTTCGATTTAAGTAATTCTTTTTTTGTTGTACTAGGTATTGTTCAACTTAGGGTACACTGCAAGTTTCATCAAAATCGGTTCAGTAGTTTTAGAGATATGGATTTTTTTATGTTGTGACGGATTACAAGATTAGTGCATATGTAAGAAAATTTTGTATTTTACAAGAATTTGGGTTGAATATGTAATAAATAAATAAACTAAAAAGGGTAAAATAAAAACTTTTTTTAAAAAAAGTACCGACTTCAAAACAAATACAAAAAAGTTTAAAATAACTTTTCTTTCGGAAGTCGGTGTCGGTGGCTTTGTTTTGTTGTGTCATTGACTATTGCCACCGACTTCCGAAAGAAAAGTTATTTTAAACTTTTTTGTATTTGTTTTGAAGTCGGTACTTTTTTTTAAAAAAGTTTTTTAGACAACAGTTTTAAATGACAACACAGAATACTTAATAGTACTTTACTTCTCTTACAGTAGTGTCACTTCACTGTAAAAACTTCCGGCGGTGCGCCTGCGTGTGCTTTCAGTTTCATACCTACACCGCGGAATGTGCCAGGCCTGCAGTGGGGTACCTCCCATCGCCCGTTCACACGCGCTCTGTATATATTTTTGACTAAAATGTACTTTATTCTCTCGAGCTTAGATTTTACATTTGTTTGTTTTTGTGAAGTGACACTTCTGTACGTAGTACTATTAAGTATTCTGTGATGACAATCAGTTATATTGTTGGAGATATCTAAACATTTTTAATACCTGGAGACTCTAGTAAAGGAGCACCTTTTTTGGGGGTAAAATCATAAATCATAAAGTCAAATGAGTCCTGGGTGGAGTGGAAGAGACTATCAGACTCGTACTGACTAAAATCCACCAAGTACCTTCAATTGCCTTTTACGTTCCAGATAATCCCGTGAACCCGGCAGGCGTTTGGCGCTCTTTGGAAATCATAGATTGCAAACAGCTCTTTGAGGCGCTCGTGGAAGAAGACGCGCTGTCGCGTCGACCTGGGCATGGCCCCTGATCACACGTTGAGCTGCGGGATTATTTGTTCAAAGCATAAATAAAGACAAATATAACTAAGTAACATTTTATTCCATCCCATGCTAATCCGTCTCGATAGCGACTGGTATCTTAAATATCTTTATACATGTATGAGATAGGGCTAGAGATTTTACCATTATTTTGTTCGTTTTGGTATTTTTATAAGCCTACATCCCAAACAAGGCTACTCCAAAAAAAAAGAAGAATAGTGAAATGCATTTCGCAAAAAAACTATATGAAGCCGCAGAATCAAAAACATTTTTAACAAATAAATGGTGTTCGTTTTTCAGGGCTCTGGAACCGGATTTATTCACGGATGTTGAGGCTATCGAAAAGGTGGCTAAAAGGAATTCAGTGTGATGTACATAATCCATTCAGTATTGTGTTTTTATACACAAAGTTCAGAGGAACGTTGAAAACAGAAAACAAAGAAAATCGGAAAAATATATCGTTTTGTTTTCGCGATATGTTACAGATGAAAATGGCGCTTTTACATCACACACATAAATTTACAACGTGCTTATTAAAAAGTTCAACACACCAACTATACGTACGTATGAATTATATATTAGAAGGAACAATGAAGATCAATCCGAAAGAATATAGTATAACGTGACCTTGGGCGTATTTAAATGACATTCAGGCATATATTCTTAAAACAATATGTTAATTAACGAAGAAAATGACGCTTTTGCTTAACTACATAAACGGACAACGTACGTATTAGAAAGAGTTTTGATGACCGGTAAAAAATAAATATAATAGAAATTGACCTTGAGCTCTTTTGGATGACTGACACCACGCACACAGTCTTAACGCAAAGTGTTAAAGAAGAAAATGCTTTGTTCACTATCTATACGTACTGTGTACGTTAGAAGCAACAAAGAAGACCGATAAGATAGAATATAGTTGAACGTGACCTTGACCTGGCCTGGCGTAGCAAGAAGTTTCAATAGAATAAGGGACCAGCTTACAATGGTTGACGCGTAGCCCGCATTCCCCCAAAAAAAACTGAATCTCTTGAAATAATCAGTCACGTAACACTTTACGACTCCCAAGATCAGACGGAAATTGGTGTTTCCTTTGGCAAATTCCACCGCCAATGTCCTTTTAGATCAAATATAATTAATATGGCTGTATTTGGCTTGAAACTGCATTCCTTATCTTGCTTTGGCACCATTTGGGGTTAACTTCGCCTCCGAAATAGGACATATATTTTAGTCTCTCCCATTAAAGCAAGTCCCTCGGAAATCGAAAATTGATGTCGGTTCATTTGTAATCTTGCATCTGAGACTTTGCTACAATATTATATGCTAACTTGTTGACTGGTAAGTGTGGTATATTATTATGATAATTAACAAAAGATGCCTTTAATACTGGGCAAAAGCCTCCTTTAATCACTATAACCATTCCCTTATTTTCCTATACATTTTATTATGTAGTAAGTTCAGACGAGTTCTCCAAGTGCGACCATTAGCCGGAAGACGTAGCTAAGGCAGTATGGCTCCCACCAGGTGGGCCGATGACTTTGTAAGAGTTGCGGTTAACCGATGGATGCAAGTCACGGATTGTCGTTCGGCGTGGTGGGATAGACCACCACAACAACATTTGCCTTTGTTCAGCAGTGTCTTCTGGCTGATGATAACGAAATTAATATAAAATAAGGTATGAATCATTACAATCGTGTTCATTATCTACTTTCAGTTCAAATGAATAGCGAATCAAAACGATTGAACAGTACATACGTGTTATATTCTCTTCGACCTATGAGAAGATTGATTCTAAACAGCTCCCTACATTAAGCCACATAGAGTATACCCACAGAAGGTCGACTTCTTATGATGCGCGAAAACGCACGCGCACATTGACGTGCTTCACCTACAGTGAGTGCGAGGGCATTCCCAAAGTGATCATTTCTTTCAACGCAACCACACATAGACAAGACATGCTTCATGTACAGCGAGTATAAGTGCATTAGCGACTGTGATTAGTTTGAGGACTAAGATTGCTACCGTATCTGTCTCCTGTCGCTGTCTCGCTCGCGAACTGCCGCTCACATTGCCTAATGTTAAGTACTGTCGCGGTCTCCTGTCGCGGTCTCCTGTCGCTGTCTCCTGTCGCGGTCTCGCGCGCGAACCGGCGGCACCTTTAGACGTGTTTGAAATGTAGCGAGTGCACGCGTACTCGTGACTGTCATCTGTTATAAGAACTCACGCACAAATTGACACATTGCACGTACAGCATCTGCAACTACACTCGCGATTGTCATTTGTTTGAAGAACTCACGCACATACTGACACATTTCTTGTGCAGCACATGCAAATGCATCGACTGTCATATCATCGTAGCCGTGCGTACAGTTCTATGAGTGCGTGAGCCTGTTTTCGTTCATTGTATGGAGTTGGTCTTCTGTTCTTATCTTGAGTACATCGTTCACTGTAATATCCGGGGCAGAACAAAAAGATACCGTACCAATCTCCCTTTGTTTTCCTTTCCTATTGATTGCCACAGTCATAACAGTGTGTATTATGATGATGAGGTCATGGACTTTGGTCGTGCTTTATTAGACGCTGGATTTGTATTAGATATTGTCCTTTCTGAGGTTACTTTGTATTCTGGGTTAAACGTGGTTGTATATTAATTTTGAGTAAGATTATAGTTGCTATCAGTATTTGTATGGTGTATATAATGAAGTCTGATTATTTAATGGTTGTCTTTAATCTCGTAATTCCCTTGATTATTCTAATATTGTAACTTCTTAAGCGTAGTCTCACACTAGGAATTCAGATAATAGAAACTCACATTCACAAACACCTAGACATGTAAGTAGACACTACAGCTAGTCATAAATTATACGTTCAAGCAAGTACGTCGTTAAAATAGTAGGGGCTAAGACACACTCCAGTATTTGGAATCACACAGTGCGACCAAACCATTATTCAAACTCAATATTTTTCAAATTACAGCCAGCCAGTCTGAAACAGAACACAAATTCCAATTTCAAACCTCAAACTCACAAAATAATGCTACAAATCCAAGATATCTGCTTTGAATTATCGCCATCCGTTCTCTCCCACAAAAAAGTTAGCATACGTGTTACGATTGCACCTGCCACATTCCCCAAATTCCGTGTTTTAGAAACCGGTGAGACGGGAAACCACAGAATTTAAGTAACCCAGTCTGTAAAAATTTCTGAAACGAATAGGAACCTTCTGCTATTGTGATAAAGTTGATAACCTATTAAAGAAATTAGATACAAACTCCACTGGGGATGTCACTTCGAAACTACATCAGCCATCTCACACACACATACATACTCGTTTTCTAGGCATTATTTAGCGAGAAATTGCGGGCGACCGTGTCTCTTAAGCATGTTCTAGACAGATGTTATCCAGCGTCAAATTATAGCGACCTTGCTGAAGGTTTATCTAGACGGCAAATGTGTCAGAATTGAAAGACATTTGGTGGATGGAATTCAAGCTCCCTCCAAGGTCATCTTGGATGAGAGACGCTAGATTACATCCGTGTGGAACATGCTCGTTTGACCAGATAATTATTACAGCGGAAAACTTGAGCTCGCAATCGGTTGAAAGATTTCCTTAGTGGTCATGCAGTTCACACCCAGAAAGAAGATGCTCTGCTGGATTGAGGAAGGGACTGTCAAGCTTGAACTGGCTAGAATCCAATCTTTTCCTTCATTTGCCTTTTTTATTTGCAGGACCTTTTAAGAAAATCCCAAATACTTACATTCCCCTCCCGTTGGTACGTGAATTTTACGCATGTGTACGTGCATTCATCAGCAAACACTGGCAGTCGAATGCTAGTAGTCCAAGTTGTATGCACCGTACTACAAACAGCTGCAGTCTACGTACAATATCAGATATGCAATGATAGATGTCTACCAACTTGTTTGTGCAATTCAGCTAAATGCGGGATACAGGGGTGTGCTTGTGGCAGGAATTTTGCCTTGCGTGCTTTCGAACCTCGGACGGAATGTTTGAACAAACATTTGGAGTAGTTCTGATTTTGTTGCATCGAACCGTGAATGGATTTAGGCTGTTTGGATTTCATCTGTGGTAGCTAGTTTTTCGGAAAGAACATAAACTTTGTCGTATCGTGGTATCTACTGCCACTGTTTATTTTTAAGCTATTGCATAGCTTTTATCGCGGGCTCTGAGCGCGGCGCGGTGCGGCGACCGAATCAAAGAATTTCCAAAAAAACCAACGAAAAAACCTAAAGAAAATACCTGACACCACGCATCGTCTAACATCGTTTCAGTTCGGGAGACTTCGGCAAACATAAAAATATCCGTCATAAAAACAATTTACTTTTTCTTACTGATTCTAAACGGCCAGCTACAATAGGAGTTTTTACAATGAAACCTACTTACAACCTACTTATAAAATTCTCCTTCAACAAAGAAGTTCTTTATTACAGTAGTGCACCACAAACATTTTAAATAAATTATATTCTCGTTAAATATAAGTACGCGGTTGGCGATTTTATTCTTAAAACAAAAAAAATATATGCAATAGCTTCACCGCGGCAGTCTCCGAGTGCCACATGTATTTTTTATTTAATTAGTATATACCAAGAAAAAAAAAACTACTTTAGTTGCATAGTGATGTGTAGTATTGCCATCTCACTGCTTACCTTTAGTCACCCATCTAAAGGCAGACTTTGGGAAGTGTTGCTTGACTTTGGTTATCCTTCCAAAGATAGACATCAGCAAGCGTTGTTAACCTTTTTCAAATATCTAGAGATAGACTTTACATTGACAAAGTACTATGTCCGTTTACAGTAACATGAAGCAATACCTTTGATCAAGCAATGACAAGCTGAACAGAACGTCGAAAATATCTGAAAACAAATACGTAATAATTTAATAAAATTTAATCATTTAAATTACTCCCTACTACTAAATAAATCTTCTACAGAAACGAATCACAAAATCCAAAGTGACACTGCACCTAAATTAAAATCAAAAATGTCCTGGTAAAAATTCATCTCTCCGTGTTCCAAATGAAAGAATTTGCATCACAAATCCGGCTTGTGATTGGGGTTGTTGTCTACAATGCGTCCGGGGACGGCCCGGGCGCCGGACACGGCACTAGGACGTGATCGATGATGGCGTGTCTGGCTGGATTGGTCTAAGGAATATGCTTACGAAGTTTTTTATTTCCTTCGTTTTATACATAGGGACACATGGCCACGGTAATCGCGGCGTCTCGTCTGTAGCTTTTGTGAAGTTTACTAGGGTTGTTTCCTACAATGCGTTCGGAGACGGCCTAGTCGCCGGACACGGCATCGTGATCATCGGCACGTCATGATGGATTATGGCGTGTTTGGTCGGTATGTGTAAGGGAGTAAAAGATTTTTTTTTAAGTTAGAAATTTTGTATTTATTGAAGAGCGTTTGATCAGTAATGTGCTCGAGATAACCCAAAGAATAAGCAAGCTGCAGTGGCAATGGGCTGGTCATAGTCGTAGAAACGATGACAGTTGGAGTAGACGTTTGAGTAGAATGCCCTCAGGCAAGGTGGAACGATGACCTTCGCAAGGTGGTCGGTAACAGCTGGATCAGAGTAGTCGGTGATCGAGTGAAATGGCGGGCTATACACAACAGGGGACTGCTATAAGCTGGATGATGAGATCAATAAGGCGGTGGGTAGACAGAGCGTTAGTTGTTAAGTTGATCGTATTGCGAGAACAATGTAGAAGGTTCTCAAAGTTTCTACCAGTTTCTAGAATGGTCCACTGAAGATTACGGTCAACGAAGTTAGAGAATTTTCTAAAAATACAATTTGGTTCGAGATGATTCTGGAATGTTCCAGTAGGTATGGAACTGTTGAAAATTCTAAGGATGATTCAAGAACATTCGAACCTATTCTCGAACTTTCACGTCGAACTCTAAGTGACTTTTAAGTGTGATAAAGTAATTAATTTATGCCATATCCAGCTTGTAACAATATTTAATGAAGTATAGAAACGGATGGATGATTCTAGACCAATAAGTATTGCCCGCTCTGCGCTTATACATTAGACGTATATCTTACGTGCTAAGTGAGGACTATGAAATAAAGCATTACGCTGTACTATAACGTTACGTCAGCTTTCTGTCATACAGGAAAGCTTACACTCACAATTTAATAGCTTCCACCATTGTTACATTCTAAAGTGTTATGAGTTGTGGTTGGAATATCATGCTTTTCTTTTAATGATAAATGTAGCGGAAAAATGGTCGGTTTTCTAATAGTATCCAATTCCAAAATATAAATATTGTTATATGTCTTAGTAGAATAATTGCTGAATCATATATTATGTATATTGAGAGCTTCAACTAGTTGCTTAAATAAATCTATTTAGATCGTTAAATAGACTTTCATCGTAAAATCAAATAAAACCGGCCAAGTGCGAGTTGGACTCGCCCATGAAGGGTTCCGTAGTAGCAAGCATAGATTAGGGATATAATTATATTGAGATAAGTAAGTAATATACACAAACAATAAAAATAACTTTGTTTTTCATAGTGTTTGTATGAATGGCAAAGTTATATTTGCGGTTTTTGAAAATGTACTATATCTCAAAAACTACTAACTGTATCTCATCCAAACTAATTTTCTTTGGAAGTTTTTGTTAAGGTCTACATTCCATATTTTTTTTTAGTTTTATCATTCTCTTATTTTAGAAGTTACAGGGGGGGGGGACATTTTACCACTTTGGAAGTGTCTCTCGTGCAAACTGTTCAATTTAGAAGAAAAATGATGTTAGTAACCTCAATATAATTTTTAAACACCTATCCATAGATACCCCACAAGTATGAGTTTGGTGAAAAAAAAAATTTGAGTTTCAATTCTAAGTATGGGGGGCACCTCCAAAATTTGTTTTGTTTTCATTTTTGTGTGAAAATCCTAATGCGGTTCACATAATACATCTACCTACCAAGTTTCAGCAGGATAGCTCTTATACTTTCGACAAAAAGTGGCTGCGACATACGGACGGACAGACAGACAGACAGACATGACGAATCTATAAGGGTTCCGTTTTTTTGGCTACGGAACCCTAAAAAATATTAAATTAAATTTAAATTTAAAATTTAATTTTGTGTGCTCGTTCCGTTTTATTGCCAAAACAAATGAAGCTAATTTGATGAATTTTGGTTAAGACATGGAAACCAAGACATGATATTATGAGGATGAGTGAACGAAGCCGCGGACAAGGGCCAGTTAAAAATCACCATTTAAGATTCCAACACCACAACAATCTTTTCAAAATAAACACACAGTCTTGCAGACATCTTGGCGACACTTTGTCATAATGTAACTAATGTCGTAACGACGTGAATCTAACTATGTAGATACATTTACGTATGCCAGTCTATTGTAGTATTGTCAACATTGTGCTCTGAGCTTGTAATGGTTGGTTCAGATGGAGTTGTGAGAGTTAGGGTTTTGATTTAAAATGACTAATTTTTGTTTTTTTTTTATATTTATTAAAATATAAAATTAGTTCCCCGTTCGTACACTAGAGACGATTTTTCAATTTTCCTTACATTAAACCCATTAAATAATTTAAGTACGCTGTTAATTAAATGCCGAAATCTTGTGATAAGACCTCAGTTCTTGGTAAAGCTTGTAGTTTTCCAATTGCGCGACTAAGATTTCTTCTCCTAAAAACTAATTAAAAAGAAACTTGTTGCAATTTGAGACCAGCTCGGGATATTCCTCAAATATATATTTACATCATTGCAATTACAACGTGCGTTGATAGTTAGTGGCATCTGTCTTAATCTATATTATTTGAAATCTAGTTCAGACAAAAATACGCTAAGTTAAAAAAAACTACAAACTACGCACAGTGAACACAACATTTCTGCGGAACATCGAAACAGTTTTTCTAGAAATGCGGTTTTAGTAAAACTCACTCTGAATCTGTTATACAAATTCACTAATCTAATTATTCCTGCGATAAAACTCTCTAAATAATTTTAAGTAAAAAAACTTATCTTCAACAATTTCATCAGAACACGCCATAATATGCCCACAATAGAACTAAACTTTGAATCACTTAGTGATTCCCCATTAACTTGCCTGTAGTTCAAAGTTATTTCACTACGTCATAAATTGCCCGCTTTCGGGCAATTATGTGCGACAATACTGCCAGTAAGATATGCAGGGCTTTTAGATCGTACACGCGATTTTGAACTCTATTTTATTGGGGCTAACGTTGTTAGGTCGTCCAGGCAATTTCGATCTCTATCTTGGAATGCTTAAGGGTGATAATGTAAAGTGAGTGGACCGTAATATGGGTGGAATAGTAATGTTGATTTAAGGAACAGTAAATGGTATTACGTATGCAATTATTATTGGAGTCAATATTGCATAGCTCTCGGGTGTTAATATCACATGTATACTAGTGAATGCCATAATAAAATTTAAAGCCTCATTTAGACGATGCAAGAAATTGCATGCAAATTGCAGACTATTAGACCAAATATTCAGTTCATCAAACAAATACCGTAATGAAGTCAAACATAATATTAGTAGCATGTAAGTTCCAGCATTGTCTAAAGCCTCATTTAGACGTTGCAAGAGTTTCCATGCATTCATTAATGTAAAATGAATTGATCAAATATATCGCAATATAGTCAAACTTGCATGTAAGTTATTGCATTGGATAAATGGTGCTTAAATGAGGCTTAACTATTCTAATTTTCATTTAAATCCCTCCGTTTAACATTCGTAAAAAGAAGTACTCGTAGTTACTAAAATTTTGCTTACCTATACGTATTAATTGAGCAGCGGGGTCGAAAACAAACCCCGCTAGGCTCTCTTGGTCGTAGTGTGATATTAGATCTTCCCCGATAAAGCTGCGTTTCCACCAGAGATGTGCGATGGAAATGTGTCGTGTGAGGATGTCTAGCTGTGCTGTGAAAATGTGTGGGCGTTTCCACCAAAGCTGTGCGATGAAAATATGCCTACGAGGATGTGTAGCGGAGCTGTGAAAATGCGCACATTCCTCGCTAAACATCCTCGCACATCTCTGGTGGAAACGCAGCCTAAATAGGCTATTCAACACTAATGTATTTTTTCAATTCGAACCAGTAGTCTCTGAGATTAGTGCGTTCAACCATACAAATAAACTCTTCTGCTTTATGATATTAGCATAGATTAGTAGATAGATGTTAATAAAAGAACAAAAAAAAATAAATAAAGAACATTGTGTGTTGAAAAACAACAACAGAAAATGTTATTTCTCATTTTTTTTTTTGTGAATAATAACAATGTAATACCTGACTATACTGCGAGGATCGCCCGGAGGACACGGTGGAGCATACGGTGCAGGACTGCCCCGCTTGGGCAGAGCACCGCCGTGTCCTCACGGACGCGATAGGCGGCGACCTCTCGCGCTCGGCACTGGTCGAGGCCATGCTGCGGGGCGAGACGGAATAGGAAGCGGTCACCTCCTTCTGCGAAGCAGTCGTGTTAGCAAAGGAGGAGGCGGGATGGGTGAGGGAGAATGACAGCGTCCACCTCACGACCCAGCCGCCGCGGCAGACGCCCACGGCAACGGACGTCGCAAGACGATCTCCGCGCGGTCACCGTAGGCGCGGGCATGCGGGCGGTGAGTTATGGGTGACTTGCCGCCCGATCATGGACCATGCCCGAGTCGACGGCGCGTTGTGTTCCACGCGCGCCTCAAAGAGCTGTCAGCAATCTGACGGAGCCCCCTAAGAGGGCCCAAAGCCTGCCTGTCGCGGGACTGTCTCATTTGGTTACCGTGACCCTGGTACGTAAAGGGCTATTGAAGGATCACCGTGGATTTTGGTCAGTTCAAGTCTGACAGTCCCGCCCCACCCTGGGCGGAGGACTCATTTGATGATTTTATTACGCAAAAAAATCCTGTTATAAATAAATCATGATAATCTGTTATTCACAGTAAGATATTTATTCAAGGGTAGACTACACATAGGGCACAAAAAAACGTCGCGACCAAATGTCGTTATCATGAATAATATATTACACTTGGTGTTTGTAACAAGTCTCTTACTTTTCAGAGTGGCCCTTTATGACAAAGGCATAGGAACCATTGATAATAAATAGTACATAAAAAATATTTCTAAAATTATTAAGTTAGCAGAAATGTCTTTAGAAGCTTTTTTTTGGAAAGAAAAATTTCGAACCGTGAGCAGGATTCGGAGCTCGTAGGTTGCGAGCTCCGAATTCATCTTTTTCAGAGCATGGCGCGAAAAATCAGCTTGAGACGTTCTTTTTTTTTAGCGTGGTAAAATCATCACATGAGTCCTCCCACCCCGGACAGGGCGGGAGGGACTGTCAGACTCGTACGACTCGACTAAAATCCACGATCTCCTTCAATAGCCCTTTGTGTTCCAGGGTCACGGGAATGAGATAAGTCCCGCGACCCCGGCAGGCTTTGGCCTTCTAGAGGGGGGCCCCGTCATCATGCTGACACTCTTTGAGGCGCGCGTGGAACACAACGTACCGTCGACCCGGGCATGTCCCGTGGTCGGGTGGCGAGTTGCCCTTTACTCGTCGCCCGCATGCCCGAGCTTGAGACGTTAGAAATGGATTGAAGATTATTATATTTTTTGGTCCTAGAACTTGTTTTTTTACGACTTCCTCACGATTTTGTTAGTAGTGATGAAATAAATTAAACAAATTAATACGCCATGACTGGGTTCGAACACACAAGGTACAACTGGCAAGTTAGTGATGTTAATACTGGGTCTCCACTGCTTTTGATTAAATTTGAAATTACATAAATACAGTCAACCTAGAAACTGATATTTTTATCATACATTCAACAGACAAGCATATAATGATGACCTTTTCAAACATCACAATACGGAGATATTTTGGGGATGTCGCATTCACCGTCCGCCCAACCCTGGCACATTGAAAAGGCATTATACAAAGATCTTATTGAGGTACCCCCCGTAATGAAGGGATGTTTCATAATGTCAGATTTTCGGGATTCCTACAATAGTACATACCTTACCTTAGAAATACTTGGGCGGCCCCAAATATTATAGCAGGTTTGGGGATAGACAACAATGTTTATAGAGGCCTATGACCTTGTTTGGGATTAAGTTCATATTATTATAATTTTATGTTGATGTCTTTTCTAGAATATTCTATTATTTTGGTACCAAAATAACCTCTCGCTATCATTTTATCATTGTAGGCAATACAAATATTTAAGCCGCGTTTACATCATACAAGTAACTTGTATACAGTTTGATCCTGTACATAGTTTTTTTTCGATTCAAGCAAGTGTATACCTATACAAATGTGAAGTTATACTTGTTTGTAAGACTTGTCAAATGGAAACACGCCTTTACAGACAGTAAAGGCCAGTGATTTTAGTTACCTTCGTATAGTTTGTATGACAAAAAAATAGCCCTTATCAGAAACATACTCTGAAAATACGAATTTCAATTTGAGTACTAAAATATGAAACCCAAATCATTACACACAGTGCCCAAAACATAAAAATCTTTTCCAACAACATATTTCGAAACCCCTGCTCCACAAAACAAAACATGTCATTAAAGCTAAAAGCGCTTCATTGGTTCGTGTTCTATAAAAAGCTGGAAACCCTCAACAATCGCACACAGTATTAACCTCGAACGTAATAGCGTACATTAAGCAGCTGCAGCGCTTTACTTAATTACGACTGTGTTTACGAGTTGAGTGCAGTTGAATCACATGCAAAATGCCGCTGGTGATCTAGGAGCTAGGGTGCGAAGTTTTCGTGTTATCTTAACTACTATTTAAGGCTGCTATATAATAGTTTCTCTGACGTGAAATCAAGGGAAAAGGTGCAGGTTAATGTAAATCTGAAACCAAGGTTTTAAAGGATAAACGTAATTTATCCTTTAAAACCTTGAAACATTTTAAAAAAAATATAATAATTATGTTATCACACCTGTAATTCCCGACGGATTAGGCTTCGGTGTATCTAACATTAAACCCACTTTTCAAGAGTTATGTTATTGCCATGTCATCATCGTCATCTTCCTGCCCTTATCCCATTTTACTTGGGGTCGGCGCAACACGTTTTTTTCTTCCCTTCTCCCCTATGTTATTGCCATGTATCGCGTACAAATTCAGACTTTATGCTTGCCATTGAGAAACCCTACAACAGTAGAAAAACCCTATAATATTTCATCCTACACACTTCTTAACCTGGGAATCAAACCCGGGCTCTTCAACCGGCTGATATGTGAGCTCAGCAACACCCAAATCGGTTGCTCCATTGACAGACAGTGTCTGAATAATATTAGTTACGCGGATGATATGGTGTTGCTTAATCCATCAATCAGTGCGTAAAGAAGGCTCTTTCAAATCTGTGAAGACAATGCGGTGACTCATGGTCTCAGGTACAACTCAACCAAAAGCGAGCTCTTAGTGATTAGGGCTCAAAATAATATCATCAAATATTTTGAACCAAAAGTAATCTTTACAAATATTGTGACGCTGTCTCCTAAACTATAGCCCCGAAAAATCGAGCGCACATGATCGCGGTGCTCAGTCAGACGCTTCCCCGGTATTTGCGACGCAGATGAGATAAAGAAGCGTTGTTTACTTACATAGCGCGTGATGCAGAAAGGTTGAGACTTGGAGAACTGTCTGAGGGTAGAAAATTTGTTGGTTTTGCTTTTATACCCTTTTTGGTCTAACAAGATAGTTTTGTGATTTAAAGATAATTTTACAGCTTGTGTTACAAGCTTAGGGGGCCTTTCCACCAGAGATGTGTTATGCAGCTATGCTGCGTAAAAGCAAAGTTACGAAACTATGTGACCGTTTACACTGATGCTTAACGATGTATGTGATGTTAGCACTGAAAAGAAAAAAAAAAAAACTCGTTAGGTACAAATCCATAAATATACCCACTTATTTATGTTTTCGTTCCTTGTATTCCGTTTGCAGTTTGAATTTTTCACGTTATACCACAATAATCTATTCTAATCAAAATAATGTTATAAACTACATAATATAAAATACACTTACTTTAGCACTCACTACTTTCAAGTTATTATTTTTAATTTCAATGTCATCTAATTTGTTAACGTTTATCGTCATTTCCTTTTATTCAATTCTATCATTTAAAAAAAAAATGTTACGTGTCAAGCGTGCAATCGTCCGCTGCGCGCCGCTGCGTGCAGCGCATTGTCGGCGGGTAACTGCACGGTTTACAATTTGAAATGCACCGGCATAAATATTGTTTTTGTAGGTACCTGCTTATTATTATTTTACACTCAATAAGGATTTATTTTATAATTATGTATTATTTCCTAATAAATTGTTGACACATATAATTATCTATTTATACATATGTATTTATATAAGTATTAGGCAGTCTACACACACAAAACTGGTTCGGCGTACCCACTTCTCAACCAGGTCCAGTTGAAAACCAGCGTCAGGCACTTAGTTGCCTGACATTTATGCTGAACTGGGCCTGTTTGGAGCAGCCGTGGGGCAAACAATATTGTGTAACAAGTGGTTTTAGGTTATTTTATTTTTATATAAAAAAAACACACTTTTTGCATATTTATTATTGTGTATGCCCCGTGTCTGTAACAATAAATGTAATTTCTTCTTCTTCTTTCTTCTTCATGTAGCGGTGCGAGTAAGGTGTGCTATGAAGATCGCCGCAGTAAAATAGCTGTGCGAAATAGATGCGCAGCGTAGGGAAGCGACGACCCATAGCAGGCATCCATAGCACGCATCGATAGCACACATCTACAGCACACATCCACAGCACATATCCATAGCAGGCATCTTTCCATATAAAACATATCTTAGTTGAATCCGATTTCATCAGTGCTAAGCTATGTGCACCAATGTATATGAGTGGTAGA
Organism: Agrotis exclamationis; assembly: GCA_950005045.1. NCBI lineage: Eukaryota > Metazoa > Arthropoda > Insecta > Lepidoptera > Noctuidae > Agrotis > Agrotis exclamationis. The sequence continues at coordinate 9,988,751 of OX465440.1, forward strand.
TATCAAAAGCATCCATAGCAATGTAGCATAGACGTATTTACGTCTTATGTAATATCTTATCTGAAATCATCGTTCAAAGTCTCTGTTGCATATCGCAAGATGCTGTCGTGATTTTAACGTGAACATAATTTTTTACAAAAACAGAAAAATAAACCTGAGACTGGGCTAAATAAACTGCGCAAGCCCAGTGCGGGTTGGTAGATGTCACATGTATTCGAATTTTTGGTCCGAGGACATGTGGTTATCCTCATGATGTTTTCCTTCAGTGGTGATGAAACAAATTATATACCACTGGGCCACCACTGCTCTGTTATAAATAAATAAATAAACAATGCCCATAAATTAAAATAAACCTAATCAGGTGTGTGTTAAACGCGTTAGGTACATGTTCTATTGTAGCTACTTCCTCCAAAGATGTACTACCAAAAGTTACAAGTTCGAAGACAACGTTACGTAAACTTAACAAGGCCTTTCTAATAGAATGGTCAGGCCCAGATGTGCCTTTATTCAAGGCTGAATAATCGAACACATGGGAAGGACCCTTCCTCGCTCGGAACCTCATCATGGGAAATTAGTTCCCGATATCATCTACATAACACCAATAATTTAGGGAAGTACCAAATTTTATGCTCATTACATATTAAATATTACAGTCGAGTTTTTCAGCGTATCAAAAATAATTTTAAAAAAATATCGTATCCGGATCGAAGGACCAATTTATTTGTTATTTTTTCTTTTTTAATAAAACTTTACAATAAGTTCTCCTGTGTCGTGGGTCAGTTTATAAACATTTAAACTGACATGCACAAACATCTAGAGCTGAAATAACTACTTGTAGATCGTAAAAATATTTTTATTATTCCATGCGGGAATCGAATCCACCATACTGCCAGCGCAGCAGTCAATGACTTAACCACTATGTCAACCGTGCCGTCAATATTTTAATATAAATGTTTAAATATACTGAACAGAAATAGGTATCTTTCATCTACCAAAATAAAGGTGAAATATAAAAAAACCTTTTATCCTTGCCTTGCCATTCATGAGAGCTTAGTTTTCAGTATTTTCTACATAATACTACCCACCTTAATTTATCTATTTTTGGAAGTAATTCTATTCTAATTAGAATTTGAGAATGAAGCTTTACATTCTATTTTCTTATTTTATAATATTTCATCAAGTATCATTTCATCAAGTATTTCATTAAGATCTTAACTTTACGTAAGCTTTACGCTTTTTCAATATACTGTACAGTAACATAATCAGCTAGCCAAAGTTTGTAATTGTTAACCACTACATGCCTGCTGTGTTCAACTGTATGACTTTAATATTCCGCTGAAGAGTTTCACTTGCCATCTTTTGCCTCTATCATCAGACCCTCTTTGTTAAACCATTGGACTTATCAAAATTCCCAGAACACCAAAATCTCAATCTCAGAGTTTAGGTACTAAAAGTCGCCGTAAAGGTTAAATATCCACCTCCTGGTTGTATCATCAGATCAGCTCCAAGATACTAAATTAAGTTATTGGCTGTTGAACAACATAAATACATACATTTTCATTTCATTGCTACAGTTTAAAGTACTTCATTTTATTTTGTTAGTTACAGGTGAATCAAACACGTATGAAAACAGATGACGGGGGCATCGTCCGCTCTTTGAACCTAACCTGTCCATGTCGGGGTGTTCCAAGTTCCCGAGTGCATAAACGTTCTAAAAGTTTCCACTCAAATTCAATATTTCACACCAAATCACTAGTATGAAACCAAACACACAAATCCATTGTGAACCAAACGGGTCTATAGAATCAACCAAGCGGCGATCGATCAATGTAAAGTACAACGCTACAGTCTACCACCTATGTAACATATCGACGTTCAGGGGTTTCGATGATAGATGGCGCCACTTCCCTCTCTGTGCTATCTCGGATTGAAATGTACAAGCAAATTGTATTTGGAAGACGTTGATTTATTTTGTTTTTGGGACTTCTTTGTAGTTTTTAGAACAAAGTGCAGTGTAGTAATTTTCCGTGCAACAAAATAGTATGAACTGATTTTAATTTACTAACAAACATTAGAAATGCGAAAGAGGTTTGTTTGTTACGTCTTTGCAATTCGATTATGACGTCCCAATTGTATAATTCACGACCTTGAAGAGGGCGAAGCCATGGGGAAAAGCTATGTCTATATAAACGGAGCTGACTATGACTAACCAGAGAGTAGGCTCAATACCTACTATATAAAAACCTAAATTAAATAAATTATGTAATTCTTTAACAGTAAAGAACCTTGAGATCTCTGTCGACACTGCAATAGACCAGTTTTACAACACATCATTGTACGACTCAAAAGACCAAAAATAGTTCTACCAACCTTGCATCCCCTTTCAAAACTTGTTCAAAACAACCTCCACTTTGAAGCTCATGACAGATTTAGCAGTTCTCCTTCACAAACACACAAAGCAATAGATTCAAACGTTTTACTGCACAAAGTTTAAATGAGATAGCATTTTATGTTACTCTTCAGGGCACAGTTTTTTGGTAGTTTGATTGAGTTTTGTCTCCCTGGTTCGGGATACTTTAGGAGTAGAAGTTTGTATTTGGATTTGTTTGAAGGTCGTGAAAAAGAAATCGTTTAGGTCCTCGCGATAACTTGTGATAAAAACCATTTATGGTTTTGATACTTGGAAAGAGAAAGTATGGTTAAAAGCGATAATAGTAAAAACATTTTTGTATCCGGCTCGAAGGACCATAGTTTTTTGTTTAATAATTAAATTATTTGTTACATTCATTAAAAGACAATTCCTTTAAACTAAAATTTTAATTTTTAAATAAATAAATAAAATGTCAAAATTATATTTAAAAATAATTATACTAAGCAACAATACCTCTTCTCTACCACAACAAAGGTGAAATATAAAACCTTTTACTAGTTTCTACATCGAAACTGGTTCATCAGAGTTCAGTGCACACCTTATGTTAGTCTCAAGAGATGAAACTCGACCACGAAGTTAATGCCTCCGCTCCTTTGGAACTGAACTTATAATAGAATGGCGACCGACGACCGAAATTGTAATTTATTTAATTAATTAACATTGAAATACAGCTAGACGATCGGGGGGGAAAAGAAAAGCTTAAGGCTGCTTTCAATTTTCCGTTTGATGAAAATACATAAATGAAATAAGAAACGAAATGATATTTATTTTTCCAAGTAGGTTAATGTGGGCATGCGGGCGGCGAGGGGCATGCGGGCGGCGAGTAAAGGGCAACTCGCTGCCCGACCATGGACCATGCCCGGGTCGACGGCGCGTTGTGTTCCACGCGCCGTCGATATGTTGACGCTCTTTGAGGCAAAGAGCGTCAGCATAATGACGGGGCCCCCTCTCTAGAGGGCCAAAGCCTGCCGAGGTCGCGGGACTTATCTCATTACCGTGACCCCGGAACATAAAGGGCTATTGAAGGACACCGTGGATTTTAGTCAGTACAAGTCTGACAGTCCCTCCCGCCCTGCCCGGGGTGGGAGGACTCATTTGATGATTTTACCATGCTAAAAAAAAAGTAGGTTCATATAAATATTTTTACATGTCTTTTTAAGACAAAATGATGCCGGTGTTTCGTAATCTGAGAAGAAAGAGCCGAAACAAACTGAGTGGTCACTGTGTCTTTTAAAGTCCAGACATTATGTTGGTCAAATCATTTGAGGGTCATGTAGGTTAGTGTCTGAGAAGGTCTTTTGAAGAAAGAGTCACACAGATTTGAGTGGATCTGACAAGTGAGGGTCAAGACACCGAGACGCGACGCTGCGCGCATATTCCAATAGAGCTACTCAAAATCTAAAAACTTTATTTACTAAGTACACGAAAATATATAGGTCGCAGTGAAATGAGGAAATCAGGGATTTCACGAAATCCCTAGGGATTTCACGAATTTCCGGCAGATGTGGAATTTTTTCTTATTTATTACGTCTTCTTACTAAAAGAATTTAGTGATATGACAAAACACCAAACTAAATCTAGTAAAATGTCAGAAAAGTCGTTTAAAAAAAAATAACCACGAAGGGGGGATCTGGAAGACCCCGCCATCCCCTTCTAACCTAACCTGTCCGAGTCGGGGTGCCCCCAGTCGTTTTTACGAAATTTTTTATTTCTCTGTGCCCCTTTTCGTACACTCCTACTTAAATACCAGCTGAACAACTTTACATTTGAACGAGAAGAAGACGGACTTCATTGACACCCCGAGGTTCGGTTTGGTTAGGTTCATTTAAACCCTGTAGACAGAAAAATCATCAACAGTATTCTTTATTTCACTAAAGGGGTTTGAAGATTTGTGGCATACCTACCGCCGCCATTTTGATTTTTTTTCAAAATCGCGGCCAGCTATGAAACCTTTATAAATCGATAGCTGACATCAATAACAACAAAAAATATTATGACACCAACCCTCGTAAAGTGTCCGGTTTCTGAGATAATAACCGTGAAAGTTGATCACGTGACATTCACAATTCTAAGCTAGTATACGTGTTCGAATGTATCAAGATGTTTAAAAATAATAACTTTTTGAACGTAATATGTATGTTGCATTATATCTGGATGTTATTTAAACATTATACGTCTGACATAATCTACTTTTTGAACTTAATAACTTATTTTTAGACTGTCTAAACTTGTTTGAATGTAATATCTTCATATGATTTAACTATCAATACGATAGTTATACGATAAATGTTAAACAATGTAAATGTAATACATGAAACAGGTTTAAACATTCAGTCTAAAATACAACTGACAGTACTCGTTACATTTATATTGTGTGATGGTTCTGTGGTTACTACAATTTCTAATTTTAAGCATATAACGTAATAAACTGTCGTCAACTCGCGAAAATTGTCTTCTATTGGTTGCATAAACCTGTCTCTCTTTCTAATATACTGGCACAAATAGGGATAGAAAAATTAAAAATCCGTTTTAAGAACATTTTATTGCCTATCAAACAATTTTAGGCGTCATGTTTTTATTTGATAAATATAACCATGGCATGTCACCTTTACTTTTTGCAATTTTGGTAGGGATGGTTAGATTTTGCCACATTTTTAAATATCGAATTTTCTTGTTTGTACCTGAAGCCATAACTTAGCCGTTACATTGTATCCCTATCATCAACAATTATGACCACTACAGACTTGGATTGGCTTGTACCGGAAGTGTATTTACTTCGCGTGTAAAAAAAGGAGATATTTTGATTCCTTTTAATGAGTCCGCGCTCGAATATTCTCGCAGTCAGAGGTAATACAAAAAATAAAAAATGCCTAATTGTGCTGTATTGAGTTGTAGAAACAATACACAAGAAGTGGGACGACTATGACGAAGTTTGTATACTAAATTACAGTTGTATCATCAAAATATCTATGCAAAATATGACACGCTCGTCTCGATACAAATTGAAGAACATATTGCTTCTATCCAGATATACTGCTGTGATGGCCACAGTAAGCAGAAACATCATGAGGCATATCATCATCATAACAGCCGTAGAAAGTCCACTACTGGACTAAGTTCTCACCCAAGGATTTTCCATTGGATGGTTATTGCCATACTCGCCACGCTTGGCAGGCGGGTTGGCGAGCGCATTTATTTCAGCTTATTAGTCTTCCAACGCTGTTGCCCATTGAAAGAGTTTTAAGCTGAGGGGCTATGGATCTTACATTTTGCCCTATCCCTCGACCGACTTTTACGGTCTGCCCGGGAAGAGAAGCAGCTGGCACATTCTACATTTTTCTTTTTCTCTCAGACCAGGATTATCAATTACTAAAATATTTTATAAAAAATATTAAGCCTTTGTTATTCCGAATTAATGTGGTCAACTTTAACACTTTGTATCTCAGAAACCGGACACTTTACGAGGGAGAATTACACTTTACTTTACTAAAAATAAGTTATTAAGTTCAAAAAGTAGATTATGTCAGACGTATAATGTTTAAATAACATCCAGATATAATGCGACATACATATTACGTTCAAAAAGTTATTATTTTTAACATCTTGATACATTCGAACACATACACTAGCTTAGAATTGTGAATGTCACGTGATAAACTTTCACGGTTATTATCTCAGAAACCGGACACTTTACGAGGGTTGGTGTCATAATGTTTTTTGTTGTTATTGATGTCAGCTATCGATTTATAAAGGTTTCATGGCTGGCCGCGATTTTGAAAAAAAATCAAAATGGCGGCAGTAGGTATGCCACGCTCCATAGTAAAATCTTCAAACCCCTTTAGTTGAGTGAAATGACATTATCTCTGGCTTTATGTTTAGTATTTTGTCAGATCAATAGATACTTTTAGTAAGAAGACGTAATATACAAGAATATTCCACATCTTCCGGGATTTCGTGATATCCCTAGGGATACCGTGAAATCCCTGATTTCTTCATCTCCCTGCGACATGTACACATTTGCAGTATCGTTGCGTCACGTCGCGCCGCGTCGCGTCTCGGTGTGAGCTGATCTTCAGTTCAAGCATTTGTGAGTTATCGTGTAGCTCGACTGACAACTCAAGGGATACAAAAGCGTCGCCGTGCCTGAAACGTCTCCATTAATGTTGAATTATTTCACTCGGAAGATCATGACCTAGGTGAAATTCTTCCATGATGAATGAGGAAAAAAGTCTTAAATGTAGCAATTTAGATTTGAGATCAGTGGATGGCACTAGGTTTGTTCTTTATTACATGAGACGTAAACATAACTGGCAAAATGTAATACGGTAAGCTGCAAAGAAATGTCAGCCCCTTTGTTAGTGAAAACACTGCCAAAAGGGGTGAGTTTTCTCTGAAGCTCTGAGCTGACCATACTATAAGGCACATTATTACACCTCTAGTTGGACATTAATTGGAGATTACAAAAGTGATGTTTCTCTAACACTTAAATTTTCAATTTTCGTGACTTAAATCATAATATAAATTTTGCAAAATATTAGCTCTCAGCAAAAGTAACAAAAAAAGAAGACAAAAACGAGCGATTAAAAAAAAAACTAAATAAAAATGCTAAAACTTTAACGAACGGTTAACGTGAACATTTGAAAGCACGAAAAGAATTCATTACCTTTAATAATACCTAGATCAAAGACAGACGGGATCGTTAGAATAGAATCCAATTATTCCTATATTCATTGCAAATTGTACTGGATTTACCAGAGATAGCTTTACTCGGGTTTTTCCTTCAAATAAATTATGAAATGGAAAAAGTTAAAGGGAAGCTTTAATTGCAGTCTATTTTTGTATATGAAAGGGGAATTTAGAGCTTAGCTACTAAATTTTGTTTGAAAGAATCAGTGACTTGTAAGTTTTTCATTTATTACGTTTTAAATATTGATTAACTTCTTCTTGAAGGAATGCTGTGCCAACAGCTGAGGGACCTCCCCAGAACGGGAAGGACTGTCAGACTCGTACTAACTAAAATCCACGGAGTCCTTCAATAGCCCTTTACGTTCCAGGGTCACGGTTACCTGAAACAGACAGTCCCGCGACCCTGGCAGACTTTGGCCCTGTAAGGGGTCCCCGTCCGATTGCTGACAGCTCTTTGAGACGTGCGTGGATTACGGCGCACCGTTGACCCGGGCATGGTCCGTGATTGGACGACAAGCCACCCATTACTCGTCGTTCGCATGCCGCGCTTAGGACCTACAGTGTAAATACGTTTCGAAAATATAATCCTTTTATCTATCCGCACAACGTTCTATCCTACTTTTTACACACCCTCAAAAAAAAATACATGTGGCACTCGGAGACTGCCGCGGTGAAGCTATTACATAACATTTTTTATTTTATTTTAAAAGAATAAAATCGCCTACTGCGTATATTTAACGAGAATATAATTTATTTTAAATGTTTGTAGTGCACTACTGTAATAAAGAACTTCTTTGTTGTAGGAGAATTTTATAAGTAGGTTTCATTGTGAAAACTCCTTTTGTAACTGGCCGTTTAGAATCAGTAAGAAAAAGTAAATTGTTTTTATGACGAATATTTTTATGATTGCCGAAGTCTCCCGAACTGAAACGATGTTAGACGATGCGTGGTGTCAGGTTTTTTCCTTAGGTTTTCCGTTAGGTTTTTGGAAATTTTTTGATTCGGTCGCCGCGCCGCGCCGCCGCCGTTCTCAGAGATGCTCAGAGCCCGCGATAAAAGCTATGCAATAGCTTAAAAATAATACTGACCGAATTGAGAACCACTCCTTTTTGAAGTCGGTTAAAAAGAGCCAGGACAAACAAAAAATATATCACTGCTTCTTTTGGAGACAACTATCAAGAATCAAGCGGTACTTAACCAGCTTGAAACTGGTGCTAGCATACCGTATATTATGTCAACGGCTTTGTGGGTGGGCCGGGCACTTGGCCCAATTTATGGTACTTCGTATATATGGCTCCACGAACAGAAAGATTTGTTTTGTCCTCGATTTGGATAACGGACATAGATGAGATGCTAAGAAACTTGATGACTGTTTAGTTCAATGTCCACATTTCGAGTTTGAAAATCTCTAAGATGCATTTTAAAAATCGAAACGCAATTCAAACGCGAGTATAAAGCCTCCTGCAGACACACGCGATTAATCGCGCGGGGCGACATGTCGCGGTCCATTCGCAGTATTTTTAGAGTGGAAATTAGCTTGGCTCGTTGTCGCAGCGCGATTAATCGCGTGTGTCTGCAGGAGGCTTTACACTGGTATTGTATTTTATGATATTTGGTCCTATCGGGCTCTGTCAGTGTGGCAGAGGCCTAGGTCCATCACTGTACTGCAATAGGACAAGTTTAGTAACTAACTTTGTTATGGGATTGTTTATTTTTTATTCCGGCAGGCGTCTAAGAGCGGGTACACATTGGGCGTTTTGAAACGCGCGCTTTGCTAACGCGCGTTTTAGAACCCCTAATTCTATTGAAGTGTACACATGCAAGCGCGCGTCAATCGCGCGTTTACATTTTTTCGTTAGAACACGCGTTGCGCGTTGCGTCAGCTGCACGCTTTGAGATACATGAGCGGCCATTTTGTTGTACATTTCAACGCGCGCTTTTGTCTACAGAGGACGCACTTTTCGAAAATGGAGATCGAGCATTTTGATACTGATTTCTTTATAGCCCGCGCGCTCAACGCAACGCAGAGCGCCCAGTATATACTAGCTCTTATGGTCAGTACCCACCAAGACGCGACGTGACACGACGATACTGGAAATGTCTATCTTTTGGTGTGATAATAAAGTTGAATTTATGAGTCGCTCTATAGAAATATGCACACAGCGTTGCGTCTCGGTCTGAACTGACCCTAACTATATGTCACTACTAGATTTACATCAAAGAAGAAATAATAATTATGTTGATGTTTTGATCAGTCGTTAAAGTTTTGGCAAACGAGGGCCAGTTAGTCGATAAAAGAAAGAGATTCTATGAAGCATATTATTAAAATTCTCATTCTCACAACGCAATATTGGTAATACACCAGAGAGATTTATTAATAAATCAACTAACTTTCTTGTTTAATCATTCATCATCAGCCTATAAATGTTCCCACTGCTGGGACACAGGCCTCCTCTCTCTGTGAGAGGGAGTGGGCCCAGTGCGGATTGGTAGATGTCACATGTCTTCGAATTTTTGGTTCTAGGACATGCCGGTTTCCTCACGATGTTTTCCTTCACCGTTTTGAGAGCAGTGGTGTTTACACAAAGTAATGCGCCTGACGGGGTTCGAACCCACGACATACAACTCGTAAGTCGAGGCCGATACCACTGGGCCACCACTGCTCTGCTCTGCTCTTAACCATATTAAAATTCCTATTCTCACAACGCAATATTGGTAATACACCAGAGAGATTTATTAATAAATCAACCAAGTTTCTTGTTTAATGGCCGCATAAAAAATTGCCAATCATCCTCCTTCGCCGCGTTAAACTTTATAATCTCCATTTTAATTCACTGAGAAGTTTTATCGTGGCTAATGAATTTACAAATCCTTCTGGATTGTGGCCCGAGTTTTAGAAAGTTGGTAAAGCTTATTCTGGCTCGCTGGTGTATAGGTACTGTGACCTGCTTTATTTTGATTTTCAGCTGAATAAGTTAATCTTTATTTTAGGTGGTATTTTTGTCAAAAAACTGCTTTTGAAATTATTTTTACATATTTTCGTAATCCACAACACGGACCCAATGCGGCTTGATACATGTCATGTGTCTTCGAATTTTCGTTTCCAGGACATGCCGGTTCCTCACGACGTTTTCTTCCACCGTTCTGAGAGCATCGGTTCTGAAATAAATTACAAAAAGTAATTCGTCTAGCTGTTCAAACTCATAACCGTAACTCAGGCATGATACCGCTGGGCTACTAACGCTCTTTTTTTCTCAATTTTATATACCTAAATCGAAACATAACTGTAAGGAAGACCACTTACAAAGTGTAATAGAATGATTTTATTGTTTTTTTTTTTCACATAACTTTAAAATTACACAACATTTATAAACAAACACGCGTCAACCACACGTTACATTAATGACACTCCATCTTTAATCAAACGCATTCAAAAGCGGCACTATTCAAAGCTTTCAAAAACCCCGCCATTCATATCAATAAAAGCCGCCAGTTTCTAGTTCAAAAACAAAAGATTCCTTCCGCAAATAGCCAATACACTCCTGAACTCAAACTGACAGGATATCCATAACAAGAAAACTCCATTGTGCCGAGTCGGAGCTCATTTGACCTAGTTTTTCGTGGCAATTAGATTGTTCGCCCCCAGCTCTGATATATTGATACTTGTTCCAATTTTATGAGAATGTATGGCTGTTTTGATGTTTGCCGCTGAAAATGGTAGGTGTTTTCGTGTTGAAGTACGATGGTGTTCTGTTTATGGGACAGGGGAAATGATCTGGATAAAGATGCGAGGGGTGTGGACATGCCAAATTCTGTGTTTGTGTGTGTTTCTATAATTTTAAACGCTCCCATGACAGGAGAAATTCTTACTGAAGAAAAAGAAAATGAAAAATGTGGCTACATTGTAGTCTGAATACGCTGTATTTTTCTTGTTAGTCAATATTTTCCCCGGTCAAAGCGAATTTTGAAAAAAAAAACTCACATAAGAATTCCAAGAAATCAAAGTGCGGGACAGCAATAAATCAAAAATATAGGATACACACACTTATTCGCTACCGAGCTGAAGGATTTGTTATTCAATTTCCTTCTCGACTACTCTGACACATATTTTTCCCATACCTTTGTTATCCGATACGCTCTGAAGGATATCGACCTATGAAAGTTTCAAGGGAAATCGCTCTTTATTACCGAGGAAGTAAGGTCAAGAATCGTGTTCGTCGATTCAGCTTTTTGTTTTAAAGATACTTATTCCGATACGGTTCATAATTGTTGGACTTATGTGTTGACTGTCTGTGCCCCAAGCTTCGCTCTTTCTGTGTAAAAAATGCTAAAATGCTGGACTTATGTAAGTAGGCCAAGAAATTCGAATTCACTTGCACAACAGATAATGAAAATAAGAACGAGCGTAGCGAGTTTAAAAATTTGTGGACCTTGGGGTAAATAAGGTTTCTTTGGGAGTCCTTGTTACGATGTTTAGAGGAATTTGAGACTCTGGGGGTAGCGGGATTCTGGGCACAAGCCAAAAGTGCTCAATAGTTAAATTGGCCATGTCCATCATGAGTATAACCTGTGCATAGCTGATACAAAGCGTCAGTTGAGTTTCTGAGCTAGGCGCCAAGTTTTTTATTTTTTTATAAATAAATTGTATACATAATATACAGATAGAGAACGTCCTTATACCATTGGGAAGGTTCATATCTGACGTAAAATACGTCGAGCGTATCATCGAATGTTTTTGATGTACGAGTAACATCGGTTGCGTGTGAACGGTCAAGTGTTTTTCTATACATTTATCTGTTCTGGCGTTACGCGACCCATAATACGCGACGCATGTTCCGTCAGATATGAACCTTCCCGTATAGGTATCATCTAATCTATATATATAAAAGCGAAAGGTCACTCACTCATAGGACACGAAATCTCGGAAACTACCAGTGGTAGGGGTTCAAAATTTTGCATAGGGTTTCTTTTTAGGACGTAGGCGCTCGCTAAGACGGGATTTTGCGAAACTCCACCCCTAAGGGGTTGTTTTTGGGGTTGACAGTTTGTATGAAACTTTGTTGCTACAAGTACTAGGAGTTTTAAATTTTGCATGCGGATTCTTTTTAGGAAGTAGGTGTTACTTACGAAAGGGGTTTTTCGAAATTCAACCCCTAAGGGGTTGTTTTTGGTGTTGATAGTTTGTTTGAAACTTCGTTATTATAAGTGTTGGGAGTCTCAAATTTTGCATGTGGAATACTTTTAGGAGGTAGATGCTCACTTAGACGGGATGTTGCGAAATTCAACCCCTAAGGGGTTGTTTTTAGTGTTGATAGATAGAGGTCTCAAATTTTGTATGGGGATTCTTTTAAGGACAAAGATGTTCACTAAGACGGGATGTTGTGAAATTCGACCCCTAAGGGGTTGTTTTTGGTGTTGATAGATAGAGGTCTCAAATTTTGTATGGGGATTCTTTTAAGGACAAAGATGCTCACTAAGACGGGATGTTGTGAAATTCGACCCCTGAGGGGTTGTTTTTCGGCATGGATAGTTTGTATGAAACTTTGTTACTACAAGTACTAAGAGTTTTAAATGTTACATGAAATATCTTTTTAGGACGTAGGTGATACTAAAGACGGGATGTTGGGAAATTCGACCCCTAAGGGGTTGTTTTTGGTGTTGATAGATAGAGGTCTCAAATTTTGCATGGGGATTCTTTTAAGGACAAAGATGTTCAGGATGTTGTGAAATTTGACCCCTAAGGGGTTGTTTTTCTAGATGGACAGTTTGTATGAAACTTTGTTACTATAAGTAGGTACTAAGAGTTTCAAATGTTACATGAGCGTTCTTTTTAGGACGTAGGTGGTACTTAAGACGGGATGTTGGGAAATTCGACCCCTGAGGGGTTGTTTTTAGGGTTGATAGTTAGGAGTCTCAAATTTTGCAAGGGGGTACTATTTAAAAAGTAGGTGCTACCTAAGACGGGATATTGCGAAATTCAATCCCTAAGGGGTTGTTTTCGGTGTTGATAATTTGTATGAAACTTTTTTTATTTATAAGTACTAGGAATCTCAAATGTTGCAACCTTGCATGGTCGTTATTTTTAGGACGTAGATGTTCACTAAGACGGGATTTTGCGTTATTCGACCACTTAGGGGTTGTCTTGGGGTTGTCAGTTAAAGATCTCAAATTTTGCATGGGGGTTCTTTCTAGAACACAAGTTTTTAGAACTAAGAGAGGGTCTCACCCGGCATTTGTCGAGGCCTTGCTGCTGAGCGGCCGCTTCCTTCTGCGAAGCAGTCATGCTAGCGAAGGAGGAGGTGGGTCGCGCGAGGGAGAGGATAGCGTCCACCTCACGACCCAATCGCCGTGGGTGACGCTTATGGCAACAGACGTCGCGAGGCGATTTCTGGCCACCATAGGCGCGGGCATGCAGATGGCGTGTAATGGTGACTCGCCGTCCGATCATGGATCTTGCCCGTGTCGACGGCGCATCGTATTCCATGCGCGCCTCAAAGAGCTGTCAGTAAAATGACGGGGCCCCCTCTTAGAGGGCCAAAGCTTGCCGAGGACGCGGGACTGTCTCATAAGGTAACCGTAACCCTGGAACGTAAAGGGATATTGAAGGATCACCGTGGATTTTAGTCAGTACATATCTGACAGTCCCTCCGTCCCGCTCTGGGTGGGAGGAGTCATTTGGTGATTTTAGCACGATAAAAAAGGGGTTGTTTTGGGATAGTTAGGAGTCACAAGTTTTGCATAGGTTTGTTCTTTTTAGGACTTTTTGTTTTCGGGGTTGAAAAAAATTTTGTTGGACATTGATTTTGATTTTCCAAATAGTTTTCAAAAAAGGCGGCGGCCGGGAGTAGAAATTCACAGAGGCAAAGTTCGAAATACGCGCGGACGAAGTCGCGGGCGAAGTGCTAGTACATAATATGTATATACCTACATCAATCAATCATCATCATCAGTTTACAATAAACTTTGGTACCAAGTATTGTTTAATGGTTCTGCGATCCAAGGAGTCACCCTTCGAACTCTAACACTTATTGGAGAGGCGTAATAAGTCGTGATCTAAAAAAACTAATAAAAAGTAGCCCTATATAAATGACAGTCCACTGTGGATCACATAAAACGGTTCAGTATATTTATTCTGCACCCCTGTAAGACAGAATGTGATAAGTCAATAATTGTATACTTTGAGGAACCGAGAAATCCTCTCTTTCTTTTTTCACTTTCAAATCTAATTTTCTGAATTTATGTTCAGGGGTATATACCCTAGAACGAAGAAAGTAAGAGGGTAAATAAAGTTATTTTATGTTTTAATAAGAACTTTCTAGATTTTTAAAGTGAAACTTTTATTACATCGTCTAAAACTTTTTCGTCTGTGTGTTGCATGTCGCGTGACGGTCGGCCGCGGAGTAGAGATAAAGTGAAAGGCGCTCATCAGAGCAGCAGAGGCCAATATGGCGGCGCCTATAGTTTGCATCAGCTGTGAAAAAGTTTCATTTTTACCGTGATTTCATAAACCACACAATTTATTTTTTCATTAACTTTTCATCAAATAATATGCATGTTTTGATAGAATTTAACTCAAAAATTACCGTTGCTGTTTTTCAAACTAAAAGTAGACCCTTGTCTAAAACATTTGAAATATAATTTAGTTTTATACTAAAATAACCTCTAAAATAAAAAGTCTTTGTAACAGAAACCAAAATCAATTTTCAAGTTGCCAGAGGCAAAATAAAAAAAAGAGAATTATTGAGATACTGCTTTTCGGCTTTCGTGGGCAGTCGGTGTTACATTGCTCTTTATAAACAAAGTTGTGACAGGGGCGAGACTCATGGATTAGATAAAGTTAGTGGGCCTTTGTTTGTGGTCGAAATTGTAAGTGGAAAGCGGGTTCTGGAATCACCTGAGAGACTTGTGTTAGCTTTCATACCCAGTCGATCTAACGTAAACATCCATTAGTATAAAACTGAACTAGCAACCTACATTTGTTTTGCACAGGTACAACACAAAGATAAAAAAATATAGCATAATTAGTTGAGAACATAGATTTTTATGAATAAAAGAATTAAAATCGATGCAGTGGTTTCTGAGTTTATGTTCCAAAAACGTACTTATGTCTAGTTAGATCAAGTGAAAGTCAACGAACGAAACATAATGTATTTTTTTTACTTAATTTTATTATTATTACTTAATTTTATTTGAATTTAAGTTATTTATACACCGTGACTTTTTAGTCGTCTTACAAAAGTCGTCCACTTAATGTATCCGACCTAAAATACCTCTAGGCGAGTTTTTTTTTTTTTAAATCGTTAATAATAATTTTTATTTTTATTAAATAGGTACATTAGAAATATGAAACACCATGTTAAAATGTTTACGTATCAATCTGTAGAGTATACCTACCCAGCGCAATAGTCGGGTAGATCATTCCATTTCCATTTTCGTGCGTTTCTAACTACGCCTTGTGTCATAATAACCAATTAAAGTTTTATAATTAAATTTTTCAAATCTCTTAAATACATATTTTTTTATTATAAACGTGTTCTAGTCATTGGATACATGAACTGGGCTGCTTTTGTAAGACGACTAAAAAGTCACGGTGTATTGTGTTAATTCATGCTGTGCAACCAGAAAATAAAGATATGAATATACGCTACTGAAAACCTGTTATTAATATAGTCTTTGTTGAAAAACGAAAGAAATTGGATACAAAAAGCAAGCAAGTTTTCCACTTGTCATGGCTAAAGCTGAAAATTCATGATATTTCACGTTTTGCACCACATATTCACAAGGTACAAACGTCATCCTGCCTTGAATCGGATCGCAACGGAAATTGAAAAGCGAGAACTATTCAAACTTGACCCAAATCACGGCATCTGTTCGATAAGGTATTGTTGCTAGCCTGTGTTAATTGGGACGGAGAGTAATGGGCGACTCGCTGTCCGATCATGGACCATGCCCGGGGCAACGGTGCATCGTGTTCCACGCGCGCCTCAAAGAGCTGTCAGAAATAGGATAGCTTGACGTGGCCCCTTTAAAGAGCCAAAGCCTGCTGAGGGTGCGGGACTAACGGGTAACCGTGGCTCCGGAACGTAAAGGGCTATTGAAGGACACCGTGGATTTTAGTCGCAGTACAAGTCTGACAGTTCCACCCGTCTTGCCCTGTGTGAGAGCACTCTCTCTATGATTTCACCTCGTAAAAAAACCCGACTGCGTAAAAACTAATTTTGAAAAATACGTGAAAAAGTTAACTTAAATAAAAACTAAAAAGAAAGAAACAAGCCCAACAGAACAGCAGGAAGAAGCAGAACAGAACGACTCACAGTCGGGGCCCATTCAAATTTTACCAATCAAGTCTTCCCAAGGGGCCCCGACTGTGAGTCGTTCTGTTCTGCTTCTTCCTGCTGTTCTGTTGGGCTTGTTTCTTTCTTTTTAGTTTTTATTTAAGTTAACTTTTTCACGTATTTTTCAAAATTAGTTTTTACGCAGTCGGGTTTTTTGTTTTTCTTTAAATTATTTTTTTATTTTACACTTTTTAGTTACGATTCATTGTTCACTGTTTTTTTTGTTTGTATATCGTTTATACTTGAAATAAAAACTTAAATCAATAAGTAAGAAAATTAGCGAGAATGATTGTTTTGTTAAACAACTTTAAATCGTTATATATCCTAAAACATTACTTAAAATGAAAAATGATTAAAGAAACCTAAAGATGATTTTAAAATACCTATTCAACGACACCCCATTTGACATAGTTCATCGACTTTTATTTTTTTCATTTTGACAATATGGCGTCTGGTTGTCGCTGTGGTGAATTTTGAGTACTGTCATGTCTTTAGTGACACTCGCAAGGTTAAGACCTCAGAACAATAACTAAAGCATAGAAGGAACCTAAATTTAACTAATATAGTCGTCTCTGTTTTCTTATATACTCATAACAGCATTAGAGAGAGACAGATGTAGGTTGCACAAAATGAAAATCGTCACAAAGGTAAACGTCAATTTGGATACCTTGGCTACCTTTATAGTACTAAGTTTAAAAGCTACTTAACGTCTCAGGTTTTTATCTATGACTTTGTTCATCGCATTTTTTCGTATAATGCTTATGGGCGCATGCCAGTTGAACTGCTTCGTTGGTTTTACGTGTTTTTGTAAAAATAGTACAAAAATAACAGTGATTTAGTGTAAATCGCAAAGCTTAAAGATTAAATAATGTTCTGCATTATAGTGAGATGTAAATCTCATTCATCCCGCAATGAAAATGATGCGGAAATCATAAGCTTCCATCGGTAAGTAATCAAATATGGTCATTTTGTCAGTTTTTCATTCTTATTTTATGTTATTTTGGCATTATTTCAAATTATTTAACCTTAGTGTACACGGTAGTGTTTTGAAATCAATATTTTATGCAATTAAATAGTTCGATTATATGGAAATTATAAATTTTAAATCGGCATATAAATTTTTGCAATAGTGCTTGCAAAAACAAACTATCGATACAATATCGATAAACTAGCGTCATCTAAATTATTACATTATTTTTCTTTACGCGTAGTTTTGGGAAGGATTAAATATTTAAGAGTTAAATAAAAACCTACGGTCTTGTGAGCGAATCGTACGTATGAGTAATGAAATGATAGTGTCAAAAATCCGTGTGGCTCAAGGTGTAATAATTTAAATTCATGTGTGGCTATTTTTTTTTGTCACTTTCAGATTTCCGTCCGATGTTGATGAGGCAAAAATGGATCAACGCTATTGCACGTAACAACTGGGAATCGTTCAGGGCCAATCGCTCTTTTAATATTATCTAAGCGTTTTCTTTGTAATTTCAATTTCTTAATAATATATGCTGTTTATAAATAAATATGTTGGTCAGACAGAAGTGAGTTCTTTATTTCACCTTAGCATATTTAGATTTACCTTTTTTTTTAGCCTGGTAAAATCATCAAATAAGTCCTCCCACCCCGGGCAGGGCGGGAGGGACTGTCAGACTCGTACTGACTAAAATCCACGGTGTCCTTCAATAGCCCTTTGTGTTCCGGGGTCAAGGTAATGAGATAAGTCCCGCGACCAAGGGAGCGATACCATAAACTAAGAAGTCGATATCGGTATTTATTTAATGCATAGTCACATTACTAGCTAATACTCTTTTGTCTATGACAGCGTACGCTTCAAATGTCGTAGAGCGCCTTCTATGCTTTAGTTATTGTTCTGAGGTTAAGACGAATCGATTGACGTAAGAATTATCAAAATCGGCCTACGCGTTTGGTCTCTAGAACGCCACATAGAAACAAACATACATACATACATACTTACATACATACATACATACATAGACTGATAAACACATTACCCTCCTTTGCGTCGCGCAGTCGGGTAAAAACAAGAATTGCGTTAATTGAT
This sequence comes from Agrotis exclamationis, assembly GCA_950005045.1. Taxonomy (NCBI): domain Eukaryota; kingdom Metazoa; phylum Arthropoda; class Insecta; order Lepidoptera; family Noctuidae; genus Agrotis; species Agrotis exclamationis. The sequence continues at coordinate 10,007,262 of OX465440.1, forward strand.
TGCAAACTTGTGGAGAAACTATTAGTTGTGTTGTTAGATTTCAAATTGAAGTAAGTCCAAAATGATTTAATTCATAAAAAAACGGTTTTTTTTTTGTTCGAGTAAGGCTTTTTATTATCTAATTTTGAGGGTGGTGTGACTATCAAAAATCGGATTCTCTATCATCCTTTCTATCATTGTTTCTATGAAATGTTTCTAGATTACGAGAAAAACGAATTTCCAATCCTATTCTTATGTGGTAAAATCATCAAATGAGTCCTCCCGCCCTAGGTAGGGACTGGACTGTAAGACTCGCACTGACAAAATCCACAGTGTTCTTTCAATATTTCAGGGTCACGCGTTATCTTTTTAGATAGCCCCACAACCCAGATGCCGCATAGTCAAAGAATAGTAACATGGGTAATCAACATTGCGCGTAGAATAAGCATACTGAATTGGAAGTGGGCCGGCCACGTCTGTAGACGGACAGATGGTAGATGGAGCATATTTGTGCTAGAGTGGAGACCGCAAATGGGCAAACGTAGTGTTATGGGTCAATGATTTGAAGAATGTGGCTGGCAGCGGATGGATGCGGACTGCCCAGGACCGGGAGGGTAATGGGTAAAAACTTCCCGTGGTTCTACTGGATCGCCTTAGTACCACGGGATATTTTTTACCTGTTACACTACTGGTAGTGAGGGAATAAATGAAAAATATGGGCAATAAATGAAAAATATCGTTTATTTCGGTATTACGTTTTCATGGCAAAATAATCGAGTTACAGACAGCATTCGAGAGCACTGTGAGTAGCCCAGTGTTATCGGCCTCGACTTCCAAGTTGTAGGTCGTGGGTTCGAACGTAGCCAGGCGCATTACTTTGTGTAATTTATTTCATCACCACTGCTCTCAAAATGGTGAAGGAAAACACCGTGAGGAAACCGGCATGTACGAGTACTAGACTTAAAAATTCGAAGACATGTGACATCCACCAACCCGCACTGGGCCCGCGTGGTGGATTATGACCGACTCCTTCTCATAGAGAAGAGGCCTGTGTCCCAAACATTAGGAACATTATAGGCTGCTGATGATGATTTGAGTTATACGTGAGAGAAGATACTGGAAATAGCTTCTTAAAATATAAATAAATTCCACCTACAACCGGTATTAATGTGAAACGATATAATTTACTAAATAGCTCATATCACCGGCTTCTAATCCCGGCCTACTAGTCGTTATCCGTTCAAATTGCCGCGGCAAACGACACGTTCACATATCACTTTTACCTTCCCTCTGTAATTGTATGTTTAGAAATTTTCATTACGTTTTGTGACACGATTCTAGATGTAATTTCTTGACACGTAAGATTTATTTCGGAATGAAGATGTGTATTAGAATTTTTTAGCTATTTTACTGAGAGAGAGAGGTACCATTTATCTAAGTAGTTATTGTTAATCATACTTTTGTTCACCGCAATCTTCTAATATAAAATCAATGCCACTTTTTCGTTGTAATGTTATAACTCACAAGAACGGGCTCATCTATTCAAACTAAATGTTTAGGCTTTGTTCGAACTATTTAGTAGATGATTATGTGAAGTTTGCACAAAATCAGACGAGCGGTTCTTAATATACCCGTGCGAAGCTGGGACGGGCCACTAGTAATTTATAAAGATAAAGAACTGTGTTATACCTAATTCATAATCACAATCCTAATGTATTTGTTGATGTGAACCCTGAAAACGTAAAGGAATCAGTCTGTTGTCACTTATATAGGTACATTAGTCTTTCAGTTAAACAACAAATCTGTTAAGGTGCAAACAATGTATAACCACATGTACTTTTCTCATTTGCTCACTTCGCGAAGTACGTACTCGTAACTACACGCTTCAAATCGTTTTATCAAAGAGAAGCGACGAACTTCAGACGTTTTAAAATTCGAGTAGAGTTTTAAAGGAAAGCGCTTATTTTAGATCTCAGGGGAGATTTGTCTGACGTTGCAAACACAGCGAAAATAATGTGCCGAAGTTGAGTACGATTTGTCTAAAATGTTTTAGAGAGAATAAGTAAATGGTTGGCTGACGTTGTTCACGTTTCCCTTCAATGATACTTCAACAGCTTTTTTTTGGAACTGTTTTTCGTACTTTGTAAAAATATTTTTTTCTTTCTTTCGTACTTTGAATTTTTTTTTTATTGAAATTTAATAGATAAATTGTATTTATTAACTGAATTAAAATTAAATTTCATACGCGGCTCGAAAGATCACCACGCGACCATTTTCCAGGGGATTCAGCTATTTAGGCGTAAAACCAAATTCACTTTTACATTTAAAACATTATTTTGGCTTAAACTATAATATAAACTAAAACACCCTCGGGAACTTCCAATAATTAGCTATCCAAAATATATTCAAGTATTAAGTTCATTATTAAACAACTAATTACTAGGTGAACAGCCAGCAGCAATGTATTAATAATTCTATATTATGAGGAGGTATTAACAGTCAACAGTAAATATAGTAAAACGGCCAATCGATAAACATAAACGCTCAGGAGCCTTTAATATATTTTCAACTCAATTTCCAAGCAGATAAAGTTGAAAATTTAATAAAAACTGCTGAGCGATAGCGAACGAAACAAACGAAAACGCTCTGTAATCTTTAATAGATTTTCAACTTTATGTGGTGGCTTATTAAGTTGAAAATGTATCAGCGACTGCTGAGCATTAACGATTAACGCTTGCCGTTAAGCTATACGCTCAGATGTGTTTAGACCTAGACCACAGCGTTGGATCGACTCATGTTTGTGTGATCGATGTAAACCCTCACTGAAAAAGGATGGTCGATCCCAGAATTAGCTATGCTATTTTCTAAAAGGCAACTTATAGGGTGCAAGCTACAACGAATTAATCGGTCCCAATCTATAGAGCAGCTGATAAACTTGAGCATTTATTTGTACTGAGCGTTCTTGCGAATGTTACATTACAGAAGATTCAGCGAGTATTCTAACGAACGTTCTAGAGAGCTTTTTGCCCAGCTGACTGTCAAGTTTGACATGTTCATGAAGAATACATTTTGGACCACCTTCAACTAGAGCATTCGCTAGAAAGATCGTGAAAATTTTCGTAGCTCTATGCTCTGTTATTCCGTTCGGTAAAATAAGATTAAAAGGGCGAATGCTCGATGTTCCATTACTAAGTGCATCAGCAGTCGCGATCAGTAGATTAAGAGTTGCACTAAAATTATGTCATTGCTAAATGACAATTTAAACGTTGGTCTTAGTAGCCTGTATCCGATAAGTTGTTCCAACTTTGTGAACTACCTCTTACATCTATCAATACGTATTTGGTCTAGACTATGCCAAATAACAGTTGATCAGTCCGGGATTAGTTTCGTACCCAAAAGTATCATTATAGATGTTAAGGAATGGCTTGCAGGTGGCAAATAATGTGAAACTCGAAGTGTGATCAAGGGCCGATGGCGGTTAGTGCTCCATGCACGGCTCAAAGAGCAAACTGACGAGGTCCCCATAGAGTAAAATGCCTGCTAAGGTCGCGGGGCTGTCTAAGTAGGATACCGTGGCCCTGGAACGCAAAGGACAAACGAAGGAACAGAATGTAATTTTAGCTAGTAACAGTCTGAGATTCCCTTCCACTCCAATCAGGGTGGGAGGACTCATTAACAATTTTAACACCCAAAAAAAAGAAATGTTGAAATAAAAAGTTTAGTCACGTTTTCAAGATATTCTTGAGAAAAAAACTGTATTTTTATGAGGTGTTCTAAGTGATGTTGTAACTTGTTTTACAAGAATACTTTATATTTTGAGTTTCGTTTTAAGTATTTTATAAGTTTCACGAGACACTTAAAGTCTAAAATGGATTTTTAGAAACTGCTAGGTACCGTCACCACGGCTTTAGGCTGGCTGTCCACAAGAGCGAAACGAGGCTGCGGAGCGGAGAAACAGAGCAATAAGCTCAAGCTCGTCTCACCATCTTCTATGAGGTCTGCCGCAACGCCTTCTGGCTGTGTCAGAGCTCCACAAAGCCCACATAAAAGATGATAAGAATATAAATTCATTCTATAAAAAACTAAGATTACTTTTAATAGAGAAATGTTATTACACAGTAGATCAGTTCATGACGGATAAAACATTATAGATGTAGGTACTCAAGTTATAATTGTGTTCTTTCTAGTAGATCCGGTCTGTTCGAATGTTCGTAAGACATAATTACTATTTATATATTGTTTATTTGAGTGACATTCTTGTTTGTATTTGTATTTTGTATTGTAAAATGACACATTATAATTCAATCTATTGACTAATTAAATGACAAATGTAATAATAATAACTTATACCTACTGACATAACATGATTCTTTCTAAATTATTATTCTATTGTACTTATTATTGCTCAATAATCCTTATCATTGTTATTAATTAAATCGACTTTTGTATTTATTTGTTATATTATAAGATTAACTCCGTTCTAATGATAATTTAATTGATATGTAAACTCAATGGCAAACCAGCGCTGAGCTTTGCAGTGCCCGACAGGGTTCATGTACTGGAACCGACAGCAATGTCAAGTGTAAGATGTACATGAGAGCAAATAAATAAATAAACAAAGTGTTTATTTTGGCCCACAGCTCATTCACTGGGAATGCGGCAGACGTGGCCGGCCGAAGTCATTTCAGTGCATGCGGCCTTTTGACTAACGTCGACAAGTTGTGTTTTGGTGCGCAGTGTTGTGTTACGTACGCGGTCTGTTAGTTTGACGCCTAGAATACCGGGTAGTACTACATTAATTATCTACCCAACTAATATTATACAGTACCGAACCGCCCTAAGCCTATCGACCGGCACACGTATCGACAAGTTCCAACTCCTCCGGGTGTCGTTAATGTAGCTAAATTAGCTTATGTAGATGTACAACCATCGAGGGTCGTCTGCAAAGTTCCGTACTAATAATCTATGGACGGAAATTGTGAGTTATGAGTTGAAAGGACTGGCCCTTTCGTATGTGGCCTTGATAATTATGTGGATAGGGGTTAGAAGATAGTATAAGCAAATGATGAAAATAATTATGTGAAAACAGTTATGTTTAATAAGTTATTCCAAGAGTTTGGACACGTTTTTGGGAGGAGGAAGAGGAGGAAAAAAAAGGCACAGTTTATGTGCAGAAGAAGCAAAGAAAGCAATTTTTGTTTTCCACAAAAGATAATTTACAAACTACACTACACACACCACCATGCGTTTGACGGTTGGACACACACTGAATGCCAAATACCGTAATAAACTAAAAATTCGATTAAAGAGGTGTAGTCTTGCGCGCAGGCAGCGAGTAAAGGGCAACTCGCTGTCCGACCATGGACCATGCCCGGGTCGACGGCGCGTTGTGTTCCACGCGCGCCTCAAAGAGTGTCAGCACGATGACGCGGCCCCCCTCTAGAGGGCCAAAGCCTGCCGGGGTCGCGAGCGGTTACCTTTGTTGTTGATGACTGCTTCTGATTGGACAAAGACTATAGGAATGGCAAATCTAGTCGTTAACTGATTACAGACAAAGATCAGGATCAAGTCAACAACTGAAATAGATCGTTAATTTTCAGTGTTTTACAATAGAAATTTTAAAACGTTCGAACTTATACTTTCAATGATAACTTAGTTAAAGTGGTTGAATTTGCTCCCTGGTCGGTCATTAGTATAATTAACTAGTCCTAAAGAGTTAAAAAAACTCAGAACCTTTAAAAAATCTACAACATTAAAAAACTCAAGGGACCAAAAATCTTTTTGCCAAGTCAACCCAACCAAGGAAATCCGATATCCGATTACCATTTCCGATGTTCAATTATACAGAAAACTATCTGAAGAAAAATCTGTTTAATTCCTCAAAGAAATCTATCGGAATAATTTATGTTGCGGTTCAAATTAATTTACGAATATCTCTCCTCTTCTTCGAGTCAAAATTTTTGGAATTAAATTGCCGGAACATCGGGAACTTTTTTAATAAAAAGATTTACGACAGGTGGGTCCCGGCTGATTTATTGACTTTTCAAATTTACTATGAAAAATGTCCGATCAACTGCATACTAATGTGAGAAGAATTAATATTGAATTGGGAAGTTGTTTGGAACAATATTGTAAGAGGTTTTCCTTTAGACAAAGTGTTAGGAATTTGGTTTTGTTTGTAACTTACAGGGGCGTAGCTACCGCCGTATCTGCCGTATCAATTATACGGGGCCCCCGGGCCACAGGGGCCCCCAACGAGCGTTAACAAAAATTAGTAAAAATAAAATAGTTATTTACTTTTAAATTTTTTTTTGTCTAATCTACCTCTGGTGTTTTTATTATTGTTATTTATTTTGTAATACCGTTTTAAGCACGAGATTGTCTATTAGAAATCCCGGGAAGATCCATATTAATGTCAAAATTTCGATGCAAGTACTAAAATAACTCTACCTAATTCCGACCTCTGGACTGATCAGTCGCATCTTGAATTTTTTTGATGACCTGAACAGAGAAATGCATTTTTTTTCTTGAGTGATAAATCTTTACCCTACCTAAGGGCCCCCAAACAAATTTCTATACGGGGCCCCGCCAAGGCACGCTACGCCTCTGGTAACTTACGACTTCCTCATAAATTGATGTCTCAGATGTGAGTTGCCAACTGTGGAGAGAAAGTAATGCCACCCCTCCTCACTTCCTCAATCTTCTAGAGCATCTTTCTACTAGGTGAGAACTGCAATGGCCAATCTGGAAATCTTTCAATCAGTTGCGAGCCCAGGTTGGCCGCTGTAAAAATAATCTGGCCAAATGTGGTATACTAGACTCATTTCAAATACAATGCCAGTGCGAAGTCGCTCTACAGGATATGTCTCACCATTTTTCGTGCCCACACGCAGAGAAATGTCTGGCTACCTACACGAGAACTTCTGGTTGCAACCGTAATAAATATTAAGTAAGTAGTAGAGATAACAAGGACTTAGTTAATTTAAAACCTGTAACAAATCTGTTGGTACTTCAAAGAAATATAAATATTTAGATAACCTTTGAAATGTTTTGCCCCTTTTCACAAACAAAAGTTCACAAATCGAAACGTTAAATATTTGAATGCTTTTAAAGTCAAAAAACAAAGTAAATACAAAAGCAATATAAATTAATTGAAAACTTTTAATTTTGAATATGTTCAAAAACTATTAAACACTCCAACTACAACACAACACTTTACATGAAGCAAAATGCGAGACACCTGAAGTCTAACAAAAGGCTTACTTTTAAAGTTATTTAAATTCCCAAACTTAAATAATTATGAAATGTGCAAGTTTTAACTTTGAAATTCAACGCAGAACACTTGTTGGAAAATTTATAAGGAGTTAATTAACTACATAGTTTTAATGTGTGCTCTTAATAATCTTAATTGTATGGAAATTACTTGAAGATAGAGGTAGATAATAAAGATGAATTTAGTTTGAAATGAATTCGTATTTTCAATGAGTTATCTTTCTCGAATTTGAAGTAATTTTGGCTTAATTGCAATCTTGCGGTTAGATCTTTTTGATAGTTTGTTTTTGATATCTTTCTGTTAGTGAAGTCTGGGAGCTGATTGTGACTGAAGTTTTTAATGAAGTTTAAATTTGGATTTCGATGGTCAAATAATGACTCAAGTATATTTTAATTAAACTTAAATTTTGCAGACTAGAAATTAGAACTATTCATTTGGCAGTCAGTCCTAAGGCATCGGAAACTTATGTCGCCTAGTGTACGAAGGGCCATAATTTATGAGAAAAAAAAAAACATACAGAACTGTTATATAGCACCCCAAACAACTTTAATACTACGGTAGACGATGATGATAACCTAAATCGAGTTGGTCGAAATGAAAATCACCCTTCTTTTATTCTTAACTCATTCCGCAACCGTATGACGTTGCCAAAAAGTTTAATTTCTGTCCGTTCACGATCTCTTCAGATGACTGGCGGTATCTGATGTTCGATAACATAACTTATGTATTCCTTGTTGCCTCATTAGGGGAGTGACCATCATTCTTTTGGACGAGGCTATGGTATATTGTTCTTGGTTTCGTGTTTGTTTACCAAACGAGTTGTGGTTTTTTTTTAAGTGAAAACTTATTTAGCAGCGTTGTACACTGTTTTGTAATGGGTAAAAAAATTTAAACTCGCGTCAGGATCACGTGACCCAGATCGAAAATTCATAAGACGAAGAGGTAAACGAAAGCTTGCATTTTAATCGTGCAACGCCATCAATCGAGCATGTGCGAAAACATTTTGTGATTTGACATCTGTACGTCACTAACAAAATGCAACAAAATTCATAATTTCATATTTGTACCACTCCAGTTTTAAAATATAACACAGTAATAAAAAAGTTTTCACTTCTACCGGCACTCCCGGAGTGCCACCCGTCGTTTTTTTTTATAGTATTAATCATCAAATGAGTCCCCCTACCCAGGTCGGGGCGGGAGGGACTGTCAGACTCATACTGTCTAAAATCCTTTAACGGTGATCCTTTAATAGCCCTTTACGTTTCAGGCTCATGGTTACCTGATAAGACAGTCCCGCGACCCTGACAGGCTTTGGCCTTCTAAGGGGGGCCCCGTCAAATTGCTGACAGCTGTTTGAGGCGCGCGTAGGACATGACGCGCCGTCGACCCGGGCATGATCTATGATCGAACGACGAGTCACCCATTATTCGCCATCCGCGTGCCCTCATATTATACAGGGTGAAATCGAAATCATGGGCAATATTTTTATCTAAGGCTCTACTCACGATTATTATTGATAAAAACACAAAAAAAAATTAAAAAAAAATCATAAACCCCAAAAGTCCTAAAGTATCAAAATTTTAAAGCACAGTACACCGCGCGCGGAAGGAAAAGTAAAAGAACGTCAAATAATATTAGGCGAAGAGACTTGCATTAATATTTTTTTTGAGTCCCGAAGTACGATTAGTATAGCCAGAGTCTAAAATATTTCTCATTAATAAAATTTCAACCTGTATACACGCTCTCACAGCAAATTAGGCCAGTTTTTATTTAAAGCTCATTTATTCAAAAGGATTTTAAATATAGTAAAATAAGCGCCTAACGTTTAAATTATAATTTTACTGGATCCAAAAATAGCAAATAATGTACATTTCATGAAATTAAATGGTAAAACCGGCAGTGAGATACAACAAAAACGCCAGAAATAGACATTCATATAAAACTCATTTAATTCCATCCTTAATTTCGAGCGTTAAATCCAAAATGGCATATTAAAACATGTGTTTTATGATATGTAACTCAGTCGAAATGAGCGACGGGGTAAATCATGAAAAATATTGCAGAAGGAACACTTTAATACTGTGGATACGAACTTAATAAAAATTGTAATGAAAGTAACGTTAAGTAGATTACAATTCGGGCGGCGAGTAATGGGCGGGTGGCGAGTAATGGGCGACTCGCTGTCCGACCATGGACCATGCCCGGGTCGACGGCGAGTTGTGTTCCACGCGTGCCTCAAGGATTGTCAGCATGATGATGGGGGGGGCCTCTAGAGAGCCAAAGCCTGCCTGGGATCACGGGACTTATCTCATTACAGTGACCCCGGAACATAAAGGGCTACTGAAGGACACCGTGGATTTTAGTCAGTACGAGTCTGACAGTCCCTCCCGACTCATTTGATGATTTTACCACAAAAAAAGTAGATTACAAATATTTTAATTTAACGATACGTTCGCGTTTGACCACTATCTCGTCTGATGTTAAGCGAATATACCCTCATTATTATGTTATTTGAAAATGGTATATACTTTACGCTAGATACTCTAAACGACGAAATTTTGGTAACAAGTTGCCTATCTAAATCGCATAGAGGGCCAAAGCCTGCCGGGGTACGCGGGACTTATCTCAATACCGTGACCCCGGAACATAAAGGGCTACTGAAGGACACCGTGGATTTTAGTCAGTACGAGCCTGACAGTCCCTCTCGCCTTGCCCTGAGTGGGAGGACTCATTTGATGATTTTACTACAAAAAAAAATCTTAATCGTATACGGTCAATGTAAATTTAGAAGATGCGGTCGACGGTGAAGTTCGCTTGCCTAGAAGTAACCTGTTCACTCTTGACTTGAAGACCCCAACGAAATACAGATCCAATGAATTCCACTGTTACGGTATTAAATAACATAGGGTCAGGGTGGTTAATTCCGTCTATGGGGCGTAACCGTCTACTTGGAAATTATGCTCGAAACAGTCGAGTTGCAGTGTTTGTAGTGGTGTCGGTAAAACAGTTCTAGTTTTAACTTCCAATAAAAAATCCCTAGATGGCGTTAGTCGCCATACAAATGGGAGGTTTCGAGCACAATTTCAAGTACACGGTTACGCCCCATATGACGGAATTAGCCTCCCTGACCTTACACCTATTTTTCCTTAACCGGAACGTCCAACGGAACATCGGATACTGATACTGCTAGCCTACTTCATCCGACTGTTGAGCAAAGACCTCTCCCCATGACTTCTATTTTTCACGATCCAGGATCAAAGTGGTGTTGGTTTTGTCCAGCTCATCCCGCTATTTTCTACGAGATCTGCCGCGACTTCTTCTGGCTGTGTCAGGGATCCAAAAAGTGGTTATTTTTTATTTTGGCTCTCAGTTCATTGGGCATGCGGCAGACGTGGCCGGCACATAATTGCAACCTTCACTCAAAAAACATTTATTTATTTAATAGCTACATATTTTGTAATTGTTACAGTGCATTTTACTTATTTACTTTAAATTTTAAAGATGCTCGTAGATAATCTTTTGCTATTTTGCTATCCACTAATGACATTTTAAAGAAGTGGTCCTTCTGTACTTATTTCGGTAGTAAACCTTTATATGACAATTGTCAATAAAATCCTTTAAAATATCCAGTAACAACCGGAATGGAGGAGTTAATTGAGCCATTCGATGTCAAACGAGTTGGAGCATTTTCTACCATTTTAATGTTATTTGATTTTTATACATTGTTATCGCGTCCGAATAACAAAACGCATAAAATATAATTATTTTAAAAATGTTTTGTTGTAACTATTCAGATTTTTGACCAATTGCAAGTAGTATCCATCTTCTTGCGAAATAAAAAAATAAAAGTATTTGAGCCCTTTCTTTGTAAACTTTCGTTTTTATTTTAAAAATCTAGGACACTTGAAATTTCTCCTGTATCATGGGTGCGTTTACAAACATAGAAACTCACATGGGTAGTTCTTCAGAGACAAAATTTTCGATGTCTGTGGGTATATTTCCGTAACCAACTAACAAAACGGCATGTAATATTTTTTTCTGTATACTTTAGCTTTAGATCTAACTAGGACAAATTATATTTTTTTAATAGTAGCTATCTAGATACAAAATAAAAAATTTTAAAGTCTGTTCTCCTGATTCATATGGGGCGTGCGTTTCCCATTTTCCGGAACAAAATGGTCGATGTCGCATTTTCCCTTTGATTCATCAATATAAATTAAAGTTATATCGAAAGGTAATGAATTGACCTCTTACAAAAAAAAATATGTAATAATTGTAACTACGTTAGTGTGTTTATAATTAAGTAAATAAGAAGTGTCCGGCGTAAAATACTGATTAATATGGAGTAAGCTTTGCTTGACCGTACTTGGTCGAGGAATGATAATGAGAGTCTGGGATCTCGCATGGGGGGAAGCCTGTCCTACAACGGACATGCTAGAAAGCGGACGTGAGGCTAGTTGGCTTAGAACCCGGTGAAACAAAGGTAAATATCTGATTCATCTGTGCTTGGTTTAGGTACCTTGCTGATTACAATGCCTAATTTATTAATTTTATTTTGCTGTTTTAAGACTTTAATCTGAGTTTCGTGTGATGCTTTTGGGTTATAGATTCGTGTAGAAAAATGACAATACTGAAGTCTGTATGAATTATGAGTTAAGCATAATTTTAGGCAAAATCATGATTCATCTGTGCCTGATTGATATGTTCAAAAGCCCATATGAATCTGAAAATAAATCAGTTTTCCCATTTTCCAGCAAGAAAGGAACACTTTTGTTACGTTATTTTACTTTTCCAAGTCAGTAGAGTGTGTGTGAGACAATTTTGACATTATTCTTCGGTATTTATTTATAATTCAAACTCTATCCGTTTGTTTTTATTTTGATATTGCAGTTCACAACAATGCCACTATCAACAGTAGAAAAGAAGGAGAAAAAGAGACTCATAGAACGTACGAATTTTTTATCCTTCTAGGATGGAAATTGGAATATAAGAAAAGATCCAGACGAGTATGCTGCGTGGAAATTAAAATATTTATATTTGAAAAGAAAGGGAGAAAAAGCCAAAGTAAACTGAGAGAATATTATAATGTAGCATTAAAATGACTATCTGGTACCTATTTATAACAAAATTCTCGCTTTTCTCTAAGTATTTACTTCTGTATAAATATTATTCTGAAAAACAAGAATTTTATTGTTGAATTGACCAGATTTTTTCCTTGATAATTGACTTGACTGATAATTGTTTTTATAAAAAAATATTATTGTTGTTATAATATTTTGATTATTTTCTTAATACAGAGCTAATTTTTATTTAAAGTTTTCCATTTTTATTTCTGTTCCTGATTCATCTGTATAAAATTCTGATTCATGTGGGCACTAAATTTTTAAACATCGATATCTTAAAAACTACTTTGTAAAAACGAGTCCCTCATACAAATATATGTTATTTGGAATATCTATTTTCATATGAACATGTGTTACTGAGCTGAAAGTGAAATTAAAATTTGACCATATGAATCAGTCAAAGAATCGAATTTCGAAGAACTACCCACATACACAAACACCCAGACCCAGAACAACTACTTGTAAGTCATACTAATATTTGTTCCGTGTATCTAACCAACGATACGCTGCGCAGGAGTCGATCGCTCAGCCTCAGTCCCAATCGTGCCATCCACTGGCGAGTGGACGACGACATAAAATTTTGCCCTTTATCGTAAAATCGTAGAAGGGCTGGTTATTTTACATCATCATCATCAGCCGGAAGACATCCACTGCTGAACATAGGCCTCCCCCTTAGACCGCCACGCCGAACGACAATTCGCCATTTGCATCCATCGGTTGCCCGCGACACTCACGATGTCGTCGGTCCACCTAGTGGGAGGCCTGCCTACGCTGCGTCTTCCGGTCCTTGGTCGCCATGAGAGAACTTTTCTTCCCCATCGGTTGTCAGTTCTACGAGCGATGTGGCCTGCCCATTGCCGCTTCAACTTACTTTTAAGAGGTATATCAGTGACTCTGGTTCTTCGCCGAATATCCGTGTTCCGGATTTTATCCCGCAAAGAAACTCCGAGCATAGCTCTTTCCATTGCTCGTTGAGTGACTCTTAGTCTCTCTAAAAGGCCAGCAGTCAAAGACTATTTCACATAAGCACAATTATTTATTCCATATGCGGTCTCCTGTACAGCATGCACACATTTTTCCTTGTTAAATATAAAGCGGCGAACATTTCACATTTCGACCGCGTTCATTTTGCAGCCGTAAATTTTGACACCGCAGCACGCAGGTGACTTTCGGTTTGTACCTGAGGCTTTTGCATGAATTCTACGTATTTGGCCGTATGTTGCACTTGAAGTATTACGACGTAAATTGTATGGAAAATGAAAATGTACCTCTAGTGTGCGAATGAGAGACTAATTTTTAGGGTTCCATAGCCAAATGGCAAAAACGGAATCCTTATAGATTTGTCATGTCTGTCTGTCTGTCTGTCCGTCCGTATGTCACAGCCACTTTTTGTCGAAAGTATAAGAGCTATCCTGTCGAAACTTAATTGGTAGATGTATTATGTGAACCGCATTAGGATTTTCACACAAAAATAAAAACAAAACAAATTTTGGGGGTGTCCCCCATACTTAGAATTGAAACTCATACAAACACTATGAAAAACAAAGTTATTTTTATTGTTTGTGTGTATTACTTACTAATCTCAGTATAATTAAATCCCTAATCTATGCTTGCTACTACGGAACCCTTCATGGGCGAGTCCAACTCGCACTTGACCCGTTTTTTCCATCAAATTAACGTCAAAGTCCTCGTTTAATTTACATCCGAAAATCTAGGTTTGATTTATTATAAAAAAACTCTTCATCTAAAATAAGTATAATGCTCGTGACTGCTATACATGTATATTTTTGTTGTAAGGTTACTAAAACTGGTGGGACGCGTGAGAGAGAGGACAGCTTCAACCTCACGGCAACAGACGTCTCGAAGTGATTTCCGGCCACCGAAGGCGCGGGCATGTGGACGGCAAGTCACCCATCCCATTACTCGCTGTGTCCCTGGAACGTAAAGAGCTATTAAAGGATCGCCGTGGATTTTAGTCAGTCTCTCCCGTCCTGCGCTGGTGGGAGGACTTATCATGATTTTACAACAATTAATAAGAAAGCTTCATAGTATTAAAATATTTAATCCTTCCTATAATCAGTACAAACCCCTTTTGATAAGTAATAAATGGCCGCGAGGAACATGTTTAACAGTTTATAACTTTTAAAACAAATTACCTAAAAGTTAACCCTTCCTACAAAAAGTTTAGTTAAAATAAATAGCCTTGTTTATAATACCCAATTAATTTAGATTACCTTACACGAGTTCCATGTTAATGAATATGTTGTATTAGTTATATTATGTTCTAACAACGTGTGTCAAGGGAAAATGCCTTACATAAGAAAATTGTACTGGGAAATATTTTGATTTTAAATTAATTTGGATTATACAATTTATTTCATAACATCATCGTCATCATCATCAGCCGGAAGACGTCCACTGCTGAACATAGGCCTCCCCCTTAGACCGCCACGCCGAACGACAATTCGCCACTTGCATCCATCGGTTGCCCGCGACCCTCACGATGTCATTATTATTATAAACATAAATTAAACTATAGAGAAATCCTCAATTGGATTAAATTTAAATCTACAATAAAATTAATTATAACACGGCACAATAGATTTGTATTTTTGTGTATGTGTATGTTTGTAATAATAATAAAATTCCACAACTATCACACAACGCCATCTAGTCCCAAGCTAAGCAGAGCTTGTGTTATGGGTACTAGACAACTGATAAACATACTTATATATTTCTAAATACATACATATTATAGATAAATTACACCCAGACACAGAACAAATGATCGTGCTCATCACACAAACATTTGTCCTGGGTGGGAATCGAACCCACGACCTCCGGCATAGCAGTCAGGGTCACTAACCGCTAGACCAACAGGCCTGTCCTGTAATGAATAAACTCAAAAACTACTGTGCCGATTTCAAATTTTTTTTCACCATTAGTAAGCTACATTCACCCTGAGTAACATAGGTTAAATGTCCACCCATGTGAAGCCGGGAGGGGCTTCTAGTTAATAATATAATAGGACTATTCATTTTCCTTCTGTCGCCGTCAGGTAAAAATGTATGATATGATATCCATCATCAATCTTCTCTATGCAATAATAATGTAATGCTGTTCTTTAGTGTCGCTAAAACTTAAAAATGGCTAGACACAACGCGAGAGAAGCTTCGGACATAAGCTAGTCAAACATTTTAAGCAAGCAACAGCTCAACCAAATTTAGCAATAAATTTATTGATTAGCGTTGTCAACAGAGACTTTTATTACGTCATCCGGCTCGAAGGACCAGCTAATTTGTGACGTAATAAAGATGGCAGCCACTTTGAAAATTACTTATAAACACCCAACAGTATACACCTCCGGTAATAAACTCAATTCACTAATGAAAAGAGGAAAACATAAAATGTATTCAGTAACATAAAAGTTTTGGGGCATACTCAAATGTTTTAAGTTCTACGAACCGTGTTTTTTTGTCTCTTTCCCTCGTGTGACTTTATCTTGCTCTTTAATAAATGAGAGAACATTACTTACGTCCAATTATTGGCGAAACATTTCGCTTTATCACTAGGTCTGACAGAAAGGTTGTATCCACAAAATTACGGTTTTTCTTGCTATCATTTTCTGAACCGTGATTAGATTATTTTCATATTATATTGTATCCTTATTTATAGTCAGTTAATAATATAATAGTTAGGTACATAACAACTAATGACAAGTAAGATTTATGAAGCGACAACTTCTTTAGCTGCGCTTTATTTTGTGGTTATTGAATGAAACTGAGTAGTCATGCTCGGCTATGTAAAGGAGTTTTGTTAAGTTTGAGTTTATAAAAAAACGTCTGCACCATTATTCTTGAAATAAATTAAAAATAATTCTTGTTTCTTTCATTCGTTTCATTTTTATTACGGTATTTTGAAACATAAAATAAAAGCATAAAACGACCAGATCTAACTGAGTAGAAAACTCTATTTTTATTTCATCTAATAGTAATCTGGGTCATTTTTTGTTTGCTTTGTTGAACCATTGGCAACACACATTTATTTATTTATATTTTCTAGGACATTGTACGTACAGTTTAAACAGTAGTTCAATAATAAAATTATGTTTTGTTGCCATCAACAGCACACTAATTTGAACCATAGTAAGACATGCCCGGCTAGCTCAGTCGGTAGAGCATGAGACTCTTAATCTCAGGGTCGTGGGTTCGAGCCCCACGTTGGGCGAAACTTTTTGCAATAACTCTTTTTTACTTTACTGGTAAATTATGTGCGGTAAAAAATAAATAAAACGATTCCTAATTTGTTTTAGGTACTATACCTGACAAAATCAATTATAACTTTTATGTTATTATAATAAATTAATGGCGACACATGTACGAAACGGATTGTATGTCATATTCTAAATTAAAACGAGCAAAGGCACGGGCAACAGCTAGTATTCCATAAAAAAAAACAAAGCTTACTGGTATGTCTCGAATTTCCATGAAACTTATAACAAAACATATTGGAACTAGAAAGTGTGTTCCTCTTGAGACTTCGAGTAACCATTCAGTGTTATAAAATTCATTCATTCGTTCGGTTTTTAAACAGTATTACACAAAAATATATCTGAAATGATTACTCAAGACATAGGCAGAGGATGACGCGGGACTGTTTTAAAAGGACTCCGCGGACCTGGAACGGAAAGGTCGGCTGAAGGAAAAGGATGGTTTTTTGTCAGTCTTGCTTGACAGTTTCTTCTGCTCCACCCAGGGCCGGCTCATTTGATGACGCTACCCCCTAAAAAGATATTATCAATGAATCTAAAATGGCCCACTTCCATAGAGAGGAGGCCCTTGTCCCAGCAGTGGGAACATTATAGGCTGAAGATGAAGACGATATAAAAAAAAAACGACGGGTTGCACTCTAGGAGTGCCGGTAGAAGTGAAAACTTTATTATTACTGTGTTATATTTTAAAACTGGAGTAGTACAGATATGAAATTAACGAATTTTGTTACATCTTGTTAGTATTGTACCGGTGTCAAATCACAAATGTTTTCATATAATTATGCTCGATAGACGGCGTTACACGATTAAAATGCAAGCTACCGTTTGCCTCTTCGTTTTACAAATTTTCGATCAGGGTCGCGTGATCCAGACGCGAGTATAACAATTGTTATCAATTACAAAAAAAAAATACAACGCCGCTAAAGAAGTTTTCACTTCAAAAATATTTTTTTGTACTCAAATAAAATCGAGGGCAATGGTCTTACAGCTTTGGTGCGTTAATAAGAAAAGCTTAGGTGGAAAAGATCTAAAATTGAATACAGACTTTTTTCTTTTTAGCTTTCCCAGATTAAACATGACTCATAAATTTCTAGTCCAACCCAGAAATTTATGAGTCATGATGTTTAATCTCAAGTAAGACAATTAATTTCCTGCAGCGGAATAGTAAAAATAATAATTATTAATAAACAGTTTATTTCGTCAGGTAGCGTAATATCAACACATACTCGTATTTATTGTAGCTTCCAGTTCCATCGTAATATCAAAGCATAAGGAATCCTTTCATCTCATGAAAGCGTGAAATTGCCTCGAGAATCTTTCAAAGGACCGAAAAGATACGTTTGGCATAACAATCTATTTTTCGTGTTTATAAAGGTGGACAATTGTTTTTACGTGTAATGGAAACTTCTAAAAAATATCGAATATGATTGGTTAAGGGCCCTCTGATTAATCAATAGTTTAAAGCCTCGAGCAGACACAAAGTCAAAGTCAAATCATTTATTTCAATTAGGCCATCAAAGAGGCACTTTTAACGTCGATTATTAAAATTAAGGAAATGGGATAAGATGGGAATGAATCTACACCCATTCGCAAAGGTAGGTTGTATGAAGAAGAATGGGCAAGAAACTCCATACTTACTCTTTTTAAAAATGTTTTACAATATTTTATAACATCATTTAAAATAAATAATATGAAAGCAACGTACCTTGAAAATCTAGACTAAAATTATAAAAATAAAATAATAAGAAATAATAAAAAAAGCAAAAAGGTACATGGTGTTCATATTTTAACAAAATATTGTAATTACAGCTATTTTACAAATACAATAATTATAAGTGTGTGAGCATTCAAATTTCAACCAGCTTGATTCCGTTTAAGCCCTACATTGTACTATGGAGCAGGACCAGCATGTTTCCAAACATTTTTATCTTGGATACAATCTTCTAATTTATAATATGCTTGTTTACTAAGTGTATTCTTTATATAACTTTTAAATTTTCTTTCATTTAGAGTTAAAATTTCCCTAATAGATATTTTATTGTAAAATTTAACACAGTACCCCATAAAAGACTTTTGTACACACACGATTAATCGCGCGGGGCGACTTGTCGCGGTCCATTCGCAGTACATTTAGAGTGGAAATTAGCTTGGCTCGTTGTCGCAGCGCGATTAATCGCGTGTGTCTGTTCGAGCCTTAAGTAACTTTTGTTAATCCATAATTATTTTTTTACTAATGGTAAAAGATTTAACAAATAGTTTAACTTAGGTACTGATCAAACAACTCATCCTAAATGGAATCGTGTTTTCTTATAAAATATAAAAAAAAACTTGAGAGCTTTATGGTAGTTGCTTAGGATGAGTAACCTAACAAGCCATAACTTTGTTCTCAGATTTAAAGACACGCTCTGGGAATGGCTGCTTTAGGTACTTTGGTCGTTACCCATCCAAAGTCAGTTTTCGTCAAACTTTGTTTTATTTTGGCTAAACATTCGAAGCCTGCCCCCCTGCCGGAGGCTGCACGCCGGTGTCGTGCGGTCTATGGCCCTCTACGCCCCCGTGCTCTAGGGCCCCCGTGTGGGCCCTGAGCAGGCGGACGCGACCAGCAAAGCTGGTCGCATGCCAGAGGGCCATGGCTATCCGAATGATCCGAGGATACCGCACGATCCGGAGCCGGCGAATCGGCCAACCTTCTTGCCGGATCGCTGCCCTGGGATCTGGAGGCGACTGCCCTCCAGCGCGTCTATGAGTAAAAAAAATTGTGCTCATTACACAAATATTTGTCCTGGGTGGAAATCGAACCCACGACCTCCGGCATAGCAGTCAGAGCCACTAACCACTAGATCAACAGGTCTATCATCAAAATATCTAGTTACGAGTAGCAAGAATATGCAGATCTTGTCGCCCCCAATAATGTGGTCATTAGGAAAAATTAGGTACAGTAAGTTCACGATGTGGTTACTAGGGCAACAATTGGTGATGACCGACGTACACGAATTGGTTTAATGATCACAAAAACATTTAAACGATAGTCTGGGGGCAATGAGAACAATGTAGTATTCTACTCGTGAACGCCAAATTGGCCATTGGTCGCATGCCTAAGTCTAATGTTAGGTTAGGTTACAGATACAGAAAGGTACCCAAATCTGCCATTTGATAGATTTTCAACTTTATCACATTAAAACAAGGCTCATTCTCGATTGGAAAAATTTACAGATTACGGTAAGTTGATGAGCTGGCGTCTCGTCTGTTTCTTTTTTGCTAGGCATCACTGAGATATGGGATCACATTTTTCTATGACATTAGGTTTGCTGAAAGGGTAACACCCTTAACTAGGCTAAGAGGTACTTGCTTGTGCCGTCATAGTTTTTTTAAAACAACCCAACTTAAACTTCAACCCTTGATATGAATCTGAAAAAAAAATGTGCCAAGTCTTTTAACTTCAGAGATTCGCCTAAAGGGGGGAGAAGGGGGGGAATTTTGAAAAAAGGTTTTTACTTTTCCGAGCCTCCTCTATACGAATCCGTAAAAAAACAGAACACGGGTCTCTTAGTTTCTGAGATACGATCCCTCCCGTCCTGCCCTGAGTGGGAGGACTCATTTGATGATTTTACCACGCAAAAAAAACTGGGCCTAACATCCCCGCCATAAAGGAACCGTTCCTTTTGCGGCAAATTACGGAGCAACTTCAAGAGTCGTTAGTGCACGCTCGAGCTTATCTTGTTTGCGCACCATCTTAGATACGCTTTTTCGGTAATAATGAATGCAAGTTCCACAAAGTTGTACTGTCGGTTCCCGGTGAATATTTTGTTGAAGATGTGGAGTTCGTGAATATGTTGTGTGGAGTTCGTGGTAAATAATAATAGTCGCATCAAGTCAATATGATCGCGGGACTATCTTATCAGGCGCTGTGAGGGAGAGGACAGTGTCCACCTCACAACCCAGACACCGGCATCGGACGTTGTGAGGTGATTTCCGGCCACCATAAGTGCGGGCATGCGGTTGGCGAGTAATGGTGACTCGCCGTCCGATCATGAGCCATGCACAGGTCGACGGTGCATCTAGTTCCACGCGCGCCTCAAAGAGCTATCAGCAAACTGACAGGCCCCTCCTTAGTCATCAGGTAACTGTGGCCCTGGTACTTAAAGCGATATTGAAAGAAAGTCAGTACCAGTCTGACAATTCCTCCCATCCCGCCCTGGGGGAGAGGACTCATTTGATGATTTTATCAGGCTAGAAAAAAAACTTGCCCAATCGACAATTTGAAATAATAATTGCCATGTTGGTCTGTGGATGTGTGACTAATGGTCATCTGTCATACTATGTAGGTCCCCTACGCATCTTGAAATGCACATTACGTGAGCCGTTAGCCCTAGTTGACATTATTTTATAGATCAGGTAAGTAGTCATTGGCCCAAAAATCTAGCAAACAGTCTTACTCATTAGGTGCGTCCCCACAGATCACGCAGCCTCGCGAGGCATTTTCCGCGCGAAGCAGCTCGGTTGGTGTGGACATGTCTCGGGCGAAGCAAGTGACAGCACTGCCGCGAACGAGCGACCGAGCGCCCGAGCCATCCAGTGTCGGCTTTTGTTTTGCTCGCGTATATTGTTTCGTGCCTCGATCGAAAAACAATAGACGCGTCCACATAGAGTGAGCAGCCTCGCTTGTCAGTTTCCTCGCGCAGCAAATGCCTCGCGAGGCTGCGCCCTCTGTGTGGACGCACCTAATAGTTATTTCTTCTTAATTACTGGATTGTACATCAGATTTTTAATTTGTAAACTGACACAAACAATAATAAAACTCTTAAATAAAACATAACAAGCAAATAGAATCAAACATTTCCAAACGACTTGCTAAGCGGTACATTCTTCGCAGAAAAAAAAACAAAAGACGATCGGATGTCGTTTCCGTACGAACAACAAGAAAAAAAAAAGAAAATAATGCGAAAGTAAATAGAATGCTCATTCCACAACGCTTTGGACGGGACGGTTAGGTAAATAAATGTTATATTTATGTAGCTAGTGTATTTGATATAGAGAAGATGGGGAAAAGAAATATGGAAAGAAAGTGTGTTTTATAACAAAAATGTATGTGTTAAGATCTATAAACATCATTTAAACTACGATCAACGGAAGGATAGACACACAGCACGTGTAGTAATACCTGTATAAACTGGTTTATAACCGAATTAAAAAAACCTTTTAAAAAAATGTAATCGACTTCAAAAACTACCATGAAAAAGGGTAAAATAACCTACCAAATAACTTTTCTTTCGGAAGTCGGTGACTTTGCTTTTTTATTTCATTAAGTTTTTTGCCACCGACTTCCGAAAGAAAAGTTATTTGGGAGGTTATTTTCCCTTTTTCGTGGTCGTTTTTGAAGTCGGTTACATTTTTTTAAAAAGGTTTTTATTTACCCTTTTTAGTTTAAATATTCAACCCAAATTCTTGTCAATTTCATAATTTTCTTAAATATGCACTAGAATTTTACTATCCGTAGCACCGGTTACACACACAATAAGCTAAAAATGCTCATAAAATAAAAACTACTGAACGAAGCTAAATGATTTTTTATGGGACCAAATGGCAGGTATACTGCATCGAACAATAACACATATGGGTGCAAAGTTCTCATCAATTTAAATAAATTAAGTCCAAATATAAAGTCTCTGCTGTAAACCGTTGAGGAGTTCCCTGAACAGTTCTTCGTCTTCATCATCAGACCCCTGATGACAGTTACAACCCATCTTGGTGTAAAGTTCTTATCAATACAAATTAATCAAGCTCAAACACAAGATAGGTGCTGTGAATCGTTGAGGAGTTCCCTCGACTGTCTCTCGGCTGCATCATCAGAACAGACCTTTATTAAATTTTAGTGCTATACATACGGTCGAATTGAATAACCTACTTTTTTAGAAGTCGGTTAAAAAGGAGGAGGTTCGGCCGGTTTTTTTTATTATAAACTAGCTGACCGGGCAAACTTCGTACTGCCTCACCTTTAAACCTTCCCTGGACTTCCAGAAATAATTCAAAACGAAAATTAGCCAAATCGGTCCAGCCGTTCTCGAGTTTTAGCGAGACTAACGAACAGCAATTGATTTTTATATATAAGAATAGCTGACCCGGCAAATTTCGTACCGCCTCACCTTTTAAACCTTCCCTGGACTTCCAGAAGTAATTCAAGACCAAAATGAGCCAAATCGGTCAAGCCGTTCTCGAGTTTTAGTGAGACTAACGAACAGCAATTGATTTTTATATATAAAAAAAAAGAAGATAAGTACACTGATTACTCCGAGGTTTCTGGCCCAATTTGCTGATGATGATGATGCTGTAGGTATATCTGCCATTTGGTCCCATAGATTTCATTCAGTTTGGTTCAGTAGTTACTTCTTTCCTAATGCGCACTTGCTGAACGCCCCATTATACTTTTGGGTCACGATTTCCTGTGCGCATTATAGCGTTGACGATTAATAGAAAAATTTGTTTATGTCAAAGGTTTAAAATTTTCGACACGCCACACTTGAATCGTACATTTCTATCCTTCTTTAGCTTTTCTGTATAAAAAAAAAACTGTATCCCTAATATCTTGTTATGTAGATAGTTTATGTATATGAAAGGAAAACGTTTGGGGGCCCCAAACGTTTTCCAAAGACGGACCTGGTTATTTATGAAAAATCAGGACCGTTTAAGGAGCAAAAATGGGAACTCTTGTGCCTCAATTTTTGCTTGAAAATACTTCAAATATTTAAGTTTATGTGATTTAAAATGACAATAGAATACACATTACATTTAATATGATGTGGTGTAACATAATTTCAGGCAGTATCTCTGTGAGTTATGTAGGTAGATGACAGGCGCAGCTTCGAATGTAATGCATTCACGTCTTGACTGTAATTCATAGGGGTGAAGCAGCGGGAGTATGTTTGTAACAGAGACTACGCTTTGTAGGATATTTTGATGTTATAATGATTGCTGTACGGTATAGTTAACGCATCATTCGCGTAAGTTCTACAAAAGCATTTAATAAGATTATAAGTTAAAAGTTAAAATTATGTTTGACTTAGTTTAGGTGAATGCTCCAGGGTAGCCTGCGAAATTAAAAACTTCTTGGGTTTTTTGCAATTTGCAGGCCAGTGCTAGGTTGTATGCTGATTAAAATATTGATCGCGGCTGTAAGACGTATGTAGTTACAGAATTATAATCAACAAAATCATCAATACAACGCTCTGAGTTCATAAAGCTTCAGGAATGACTTTTTATGTTATTTTTTTGTTCCTGAAGCTTTATGAACTTGGAGGGTTGTATTGGTGATTTTGATGATAATAATTCTGTAACTACATACGTCTTACAGTCGCGATCAATATTTTAATCAACATACAACCAAGCACTGGCCTGCAAATTGCAAAAAACCCAAGAAATTTTGAATTTCGCGGGCTACCCTGGAGCATTCACCTTAAAAATTTTTGACAACAAATTGTTATGCAATATTCTCGAGCATTGTTATATAACTGGAGTATATGAGCACCTAAATAATGAAATACAAGCAACTGTAGCATTCACAGAAAACAAAACAAAATGTCGCAAAACGCAATTTAAGAGGTATCAATACAAGACATTTTTTAGTTTTCCTCTGTCGTTGTCTCTAATAGACTGCTATGGTAAACCTTTATTTCAGCTAAGAGAAAGCGTTAGGGAAGGCCAAAGAACCAAAGGAATTTGTAAAACATGGTCCGAAAAGGTGGTGAAAGATGGCAGACATGCTTCTCCCACCTCAAACAAATTGACATAAAACTATGTACCTCATGTATGTCAGGTACCTCATAAAATGTTCGAACTTAGGTCTCTGTAATATAATCTACTCCTGTCACATCGTAGTCACTTCCAAGTCTGATACGAGCAACCACTGTAGTCATGTGTATACAAAGGAGACCTGATGGTTGTCAACTGCTAGGGTTGATATTAGCAAATAATGTCAGTGGTTTTGCAACTCACAGAATATTAGGTGGAAAAGGTTATAAGTATTCGTTATAATTAGTTGTATGCCATAATGCTAGCTAGTAGATAATTCTTTACTTAAGAAGTTGGCAGATTCGATTCAAAGTTAATTGGTTGACAGTATTTCCATTTATTTTTCTTTTCTCTGCACAAAGTGAGTGTATGTTTGTAATGTATTTATCTCTATTTATTTTTATACATGTATTATAGTATTTATTCTATATCTAGTAAGTGGTTATCTTATTTTAATGCAACTACTATATTTTATCTCTGCATCACCCCAAGGTAGACTGGCAGAAAATGCTTACGGCATTAAGTCCGCCGTTGTACATTGTTGTGCATAAAGCTTAATAAATGAAATAACAATTGAAAATAACGCCTGTCGGGGTTACGGGTTGTTTTTAAAAAAAGACCGTGGCTCTGGAATGCAAAATATAAGCGATAGTCAACTATGTTCGTGTTGACTATTATTTAAATAAAAATAAGGTGCAATCGAAACTTTATCGAAGTTAGATGCCCAGACTAAGGTAACTTTATTGTATTAGTTTTGAAGATATTTTTACAAAAATTCATGTGTGTTTGCGAGCCTGTAAACTGAATAGCGTGAACGCATTGGTGAACGCACGATCTATTTATAATTTTGATCTAGGTACTGTCTTCCGTAACATGTGACAAAATAAAATTTTAAGCAAATATTAAAAATGCACTATTTAGAGTTCTTATTTTTTGATTATTTGAGCAGATAAATACATAATAGGTGCGTCCACACAGAGCGCACAGCCTCGTGAGGCATTTGCTGCGCGAGAAAACTGACAAGCGAGGCTGCTCACTTTGTGTGGACGCGTCTATTGTTTTTCGACCGAGGCACGAAACAATATACGAAAACAAAAGCCGACACTGGATGGCTCGGGCGCTCGGTCGCTCGACCGCGCAGCGCTGTCACTTGCCTCGCCCGAGACACGTTCACACCAACCGAGCTGCTTCGCGCGGAAAATGCCTCGCGAGGCAGCGCGCTCTATGGGGACGCACGCTTGATTTATTCATGTATTTCTTTCCACAACGCGTACTGTAAGGTTCCTCTCTCATGAGCCCTGACCGACAACGCCTAGCTTGGACCTGGTTCTGATACTGATAGACTACTATTACAAAAATAATTAAATATTATTTAATGATTTTGTGTGAAATATTTAAAAAAATTAAGTAATAGTTAAAAAAATATAAAAGGTAAACTACTCAAAACCAACGGTTTTATTTATTAAAAAAAAAAGATAATATTCCACATAATTATTATACGTACCTAATTAATTATACATCTGTGTTTATTGTTAGCATTCACCAACAATACAAAAAAGTGAATCATCTACAAATCAGTAATTTCGACACCTACATCACCGGCCTCGGTGGCGCAGTAGGCAGCGCGTAAGTCTCATAATCTTAAGGTCGTGAGTTCGATCCTCACCCGGGGCATATCTTTTTGTACATTGTTATTCGAGTAAAGTTAATATATTTGGAATTTGCTACCGATTTATTTGAAAAGAAAGCATGATACAACTATTATCTTCTTTTTAAAATACTTTTTCCTTTTATGTAGGTATTCAAAATCATAAAGTTGAAAATGGCTTAAAAACAAACTTTAGTTTCAAAGCTACATACAGGAGAGTAATGCTTTAGAGAATAATTTTGTTATTTATATATTGCTGAATTATCAAAAATAACTCCATATTTTCGTACCTATCTAAAGACTACAATTTGCATCCCCCATAAAAACAACCCAACGTTCACTACACTTCTTTTAACCCCTTATCTGAATACCCAGGCAACGAAATTAAAATAAATCAGTCCATAATTCTTAATCGCAAGACTGGTCCCATAATACGAAAAGATCTTAACCCACTTAATAACTACCTTCCAAATGCAGTTCCTAAAACCACAGCGATATTAAATTAAAACGAGAAACGTAATATCCTTTTAATGGGATTATTCGAGGCAGAATTAATATCTTGCAAATGAGGTGGCCTCAGAGTGAGTATAAATATTCAGGTACCGATTAAAGGGTTAATGTTTTAGATTCTGTGAAGAGTTGAGCTTTGGTTGGTTTAGTAAAAAGGAGTTTGTATATTACTGACTGACTCCACTCCAACTTGACTTACAGTAAAATTTAAAAAACTGGACTTTATATCGTATTCTTATGGGAGAATTTTAAATATTACTTACCTATCAGAAGTATACACTATCATCATCATTTACTTCGGGGTCGATTTTCAAATCAATCAACAGCTGAATATTCCAGTTTTTAACATGGAATACTAATAATCCCTAGTTAGTATTGGATAATACTGACTAGGTATTATTAGTGTCGGAGCAGTGGTGGCCCAGTGGTATCGGTCCCGACTTACGAGTTGTAGGTCGTGGGTTCGAACCCCGCCAGGCGCATTACTTTGTGTAATTTATTTCATCACCACTGCTCTCAAAACGGTGAAGGAAAACATCGTGAGGAAACCGGCATGTCCTAGAACCAAAAATTCGAAGACATGTGACATTTACCAACCCGCACTGGGCCCGCGTGGTGTATTATGGCCCACTTCCTCTCACAGAGAGGAGGCCTGTGTCCCAGTAGTGGAACATTATAGGCTGATGATGATGATTGGATAATACTACACCACAGACTTTAGGGACATAGATTACATGATAATAACTGCTAATGGCTTACTAAAACTGATTTAAAGAACTTTCTAAAATATATATACATATACAGGGTGATTTGTTATTCGATGCAGTCCTTGAAATGGGTGATACTAGACCTTATTTGCAACAATTTTAACCCCGACAATATGGGGTCTAAACTGACTGGTTTTAGAGATATCGAACTTTAAAGATTTTTCGAAAAATTTCCACCTCTCCCTCATTAAGTGCTTATTGTTAGAAATTAACGATAGTCACCACTTAGAATTTATGCTTTTCTGATAGAATATGAACGACTGAATCTAGTGAATACAAGTTTGTTGTAAAAATAATCATATCTTGGGAAATTAAGTGTCATAAAGTTTCTGTTTTGAAGATTTCTGAAAACTTTCCTTGTCTTTCAAAGCATATTTTTCAAAATAAATGTATGACACTTGGTGTACAAATTACAGAAAAAACTTCCTTGTCTCATTACCTTTCTAAAATGGTGCCACAGTATCCACTTTTGGTTAGTGTCTTACCAGAAAATTAGGGTTGTTACTGACAAAGTAGTAAATCAAAGAAAATCGGTTATAATGTTTTTTCGACCCAACATTTTTTTCTGTGGTTTTTGTCCAAACTGCTATCTGATATTAGCTTTTTGAGTTAATGCGCTTAATTTTATTCGATCGCATTAAGCAAAATCGGTCTTTATCTGGAGTATTTTTACCTATGGACCATGACTATCTGGTCCAACCATCAATTTTCTTTCATTTGAAACAGCTACTTGAAACAAATGTACAATGACGGAATGTTTAAAAGCTCTGGTTTCGCAAAAAAAAAACTAAACTGGCGTGCATAAAAGTTGGGTCACCCTACTTGTAGGACAGGTAAAAATACTCCAGATAAAGACCGATTTTGCTTGATGCGATCGACCAAAATTAAGCGCATTGACTCAAAAAGCTAATATCAGACAGCAGTTTGGACCAAAACCACAGAAAAAAAATGTTGGGTCGAAAAAACATTAGAACCGATTTTCTTTGATTTACTACTTTGTTAGTAACAACCCTAATTTTCTGGTAAGACACTAACTAAAAGTGGATACTGTGACACCATTTTAGAAAGGTGATGAGACAAGGAAGTTTTTTCTGTAATTTGTACGTCAAGTGTCATACATTTATTTTGAAAAATATGCTTTGAAAGACAAGGAAAGTTTTCAGAAATCTTCAAAACAGAAACTTTATGACACTTAATTTCCCAAGATATGATTATTTTTATAACAAACTTGTATTCACTAGATTCAGTCGTTCATATTCTATCAGAAAAGCATAAATTCTAAGTGGTGACTATCGTTAATTTCTAACAATAAGCACTTAATGAGGGAGAGGTGGAAATTTTTCGAAAAATCTTTAAAGTTCGATATCTCTAAAACCAGTCAGTTTAGACCCCATATTGTCGGGGTTAAAATTGTTGTAAATAAGGTCTAGTATCACCCATTTCAAGGACTGCATCGAATAAAAAATCACCCTGTATAATATTCTCCGTGGAGAATACTATGAATGGAATGCTGGTATTATTAGGACACAATCTCCTTGTGTATTGTAGTAACTCTACTCGGGTCCAATCGTTACACGCTTCTATAAGTGAGTGTTGGAAAGAGATACGATATAAAACTCATATTTCAAAACTTTACTTTGAGTTGAGTCTGAGTCGAGACTGTACAATATGCAAAGTCCTTAAGCCCGATACTTGGAAGCCTAGTAAAGTCTTTCAATATTAGCCTTTTCTCAACTAGGTTGAGGTCGGATTTCAAGTCTGAATAATATTTTACGAAGCAAGATATTGGCCATCTGATTTCAATAACTGAGTTCACTGACCTACTGGATGGATTATTTTTAAGATAGGATTAGTTATCAGGTCTTTGGGCAACTAAGTAGGTGCGTCCCCACGGAACGAGCAGCATCGCGAGGCATTTGCCGCGCGAAGCAGCTCGGTTAGTGTGGACGCGTCTCCGCCGAGGAAAGCGTGCGCGCTGCTGCGGGTGATCGACCGAGCGCCCGAGTCATCCAGTGTCGGCAAACAGAGCAAGCAGCTTCGCGAGGCATCTGCCGCGCGAAGCAAATGCCTCGCGAGGCTGCTCGCTCTGTGGGGACGCGCACAAAATTATTTAGAAAGTATAGTTTTTATGTGATTTTTTGGATAATTCGATCGTAATTCGTATTTACAAATAACAGAAGTCACTATATTACTGGGTATTCAAATAAAATCCAAAAAATACATAATTATAATCTTTAATATCTCAATCAGCAGACTTTTTTACCCGGTTTTCCTCAGTCACTAACCCAATATTTCTTTGTCCTTCCAACTTTTATTACTTTCTCTTTAGGTACTTCCCAAAACGACATTGCTTAGCCAAAATTTTAAAACTCGTTGAGACCTCTCTAAAAATTCTAAATAGGACGCATTAAAATTAATGAAAGGCGCCTCAAAAAAGGTTCTAATGAATGAAATAGTCAATTTGTCACTCTGAAAAGTCTGTCCATTTTCAGGTTTCGGTTTTTTCTAAAAAAAGTGTTGCGTAGTCTGGTGACCTAGTCCTCAAAACAAAATGAGTTTTTAGTTTCGAATTTATTTTTGTCTGTTCAATTTAATGTTTTTATTTTTAAATGTCCTTGTTCGGTTTATAACTGTATTCGTCTGTGTTTGTTTTTATTTTGTTGTTCTTAAATATGTATATAACGGCACCTTGCCGTTATCATTCAAATCTGGATTCATTGCGGCTGCCGAGCGATCGTGGGTAGGCGGGCGAGGAGAATTAAAATGACGTGTTGAAAACAATTAATACTGTATTTGAGCAAATACGGACGTAATTACAATCAGCACTTTCTTGTTTATTGGAATACGACGACACTCCACCGAACACGTCTTGCTTGAGTGCGATGCCAGCGGATTATCTCGTCCGACGGCCACATGCAAAAGAGCCCGGGGTTGTGTCAGAGTGAAGAAACGTCAACTCGCACTTCAAAATGTTCGCTGTCCTTCCTGACGTTTCAGGTCACTCTCCAAAAAGGTTCAAAGCGCCGTCACGGCCGGACTGACATTCGCACGTCCTCGTGCGACTGCTCACGCCTCGAGTTATCTGCAAAGACCAAACACAAATCTGGAGTACCTACTCGTCTGAGCATGCTCGCCCATCCCTGACTCTCTACCCTTTTATGCTGCCTGCTTAAAAGGATCTCGATCTTCACCCCTCACATCTGAATTAAACACGCTGGGCGGACAACTGACTTCAGGCGCCCCTTCGACCACCCACCAACTCGCATGGTGCGGTGGACCGGACAACCCGTCAGCGCCCCTTCCACCAGCCACGCAAACCACACACAGCTGCTGCAGTCAACTGGTCCTGGAACGTCGACCCGCATAGGCCAGTCCCCGACCAATCTCCCGCCACTCAGCTCACACCAGAGAAGTCGTAGTCTGATCGTGGGCGTCGACCCGGTTTAGGCCAGCCCAGTCAATCAACTACACTTCATAAATCATAATACAGAGAAAACGTAGTCTGATCAGAGGCGTCGACCCAGTTTAGGCCAGCCCCATTGATCAACCACGCCCTTCCCAACTGCCTTAGAGAGCCCTTTGCTCTAGATCGATTCCAGATAAAAACCACAGGATTTACGCAATTGTTAAAAACTCATTATTTACTACTCATTGTGTTCGGAGGCAGAGAGGGTGCCAGAACTTGCAGTCAAAGTTTGTGAACTAGACACCGATACTGTGTCACTATCATCATCGGATGCTACCATTCCATTCTCATGACTATGGACTTCCGCCGTCTCGGCCTCCTCTGTCTGATTAAATAACAAAGTCGCTACTTCAATCAACCCACCGTAGCCCCTGGGTACTGCGCGCAAGTTTTCATGTGCGTACTTATAGGTTAACGTCAATACCTATTAGCTCGTATCTATCGTGATCTACCTAGTACCTTGAGAATCGTAAAAGGACCTTTGAACTTTCGCTGTAGTTTGGTTTGGTTACGCTCGCTACCTTTTATAAAGACAAAGCAGCCTACACTAATGGTCTCACTATTGCTGTACCGCTAGCCAACCCTGATGTAACTCTAGAAAGTTGACTCTTACTCCTATTCTTAGCAATAGTTAAATCATTTGATCCCTGCGAACTAGGTGTGGGCTCTAAAACGGGATTTCTAGATAGATAGTCAGCGTGGATCGCATGCTATTGCCCTGCTTATGAACAATACAAAATCGTACGCTTGTTAACGGGTAAAGAGGTCCTACTAAAGGGGTGAAATTTTGGTATTAACGTCTGAAATAAGAAGCTAGGCCTAAAATTTGCCTGACATTTGTGTAGCTGTTTTTGGAGTAGGAGCGTCAACTAAAGACTATCTCTCTACAGTTCGTTAATAGTGCTATCAGGTGCAATGTGAAACAACACCGAGACTGAGAGGCCTATAACATTCATAGGGCGTAGAAACACATTCTACACCCCCCTTATCAATACCCGTCAAAAACAAAACTAAGTCATTCTGTGCAATACCAGGGAACTGCTCGGCGTAGCTCTGAATTACTAATGGAACAAGTAGATTCACTAAAAATTAAACTCTCTCTCAAAATGAAACAGAAACTGGCTCACCGGATACTTTGGTTAAGGTGCTCCTCGATGCCTTGCGTTCACACACGTGAACCTCTTTGACCGCCGCTGCTCCGCGGCCACCCACTCGATCTGGACACGCTGACGCCAAGTGTCCAGGTTTTCCGCACACAAAGCAGGTGACTGATCTTGGCTTATCAGTGGCTCTGGATAACTGGTCGTGCGTCTTCTCAGAAGTAGCAGACTCTTCTTTTGGTTTGCGACAGTCTATCGCTTTGTGACCCGAAGTACCGCAGCGGTGACATGTTCCCATGAAGCGTGATTCGCCGAATCGGGTCTTCTTCACATCCGCGGCATGTTCGTCACTATCCTCATGCCTTCGTTTCAGTGAAATGCCGTTAAGGATACGCAGAAGTTGAGATCTGGTGGTCAGGTTATGAGAGTGAAGCTCACGGCGGATCGCGACTTCCTTTTGACACAAAACCGAAGACACGAATCCCGTTGTAACATCTTCAGACATCTTCATCCGCGGAATGCGTTCGATAATGTTCCAAAGACGCATGGCCGCCTCACTTGCGGTTTCTTTAGCACCAACTTGAAAACGTAGAATTTCATCGAAGTAATCTTGTGGCAGCATAGGTTGAGCAAACTTTGCAAGCAGTACCTACTTCTTTTATCTCAGGCCACGTCAGCTGCGATGCCTGCAGTCGTGTTAAACAAGTAGCATCTCGGCCTTTGAGTGCACGTGTAAGTAACAAAAGTAGTTCTGCACCTTCTAACTTACGATTGTTAACTACGATTTCTGTCACGTTGCACCAACCTTCGATATCCGCTTCGTTTCCGTCAGGATCAAACTCAATTAGCTGGGTGCACATGCTGCTCGAAGGTTGCGATATAGCCATCAGTCGGGTTAAAAACAACTCCATGTATTGAGACAGGGTTGGTTCTGATGCCGGTGTTGAAGATCTCGCACGGCTATTCTCCTCTGAAGCAAGCCCTTCATATCCCACTTCTGATAACGGCACCTTGCCGTTATCATTCAAATCTGGATTCATTGCGGCTGCCGAGCGATCGTGGGTAGGCGGGCGAGGAGAATTAAAATGACGTGTTGAAAACAATTAATACTGTATTTGAGCAAATACGGACGTAATTACAATCAGCACTTTCTTGTTTATTGGAATACGACGACACTCCACCGAACACGTCTTGCTTGAGTGCGATGCCAGCGGATTATCTCGTCCGACGGCCACATGCAAAAGAGCCCGGGGTTGTGTCAGAGTGAAGAAACGTCAACTCGCACTTCAAAATGTTCGCTGTCCTTCCTGACGTTTCAGGTCACTCTCCAAAAAGGTTCAAAGCGCCGTCATATATAATATATATTATCGTAATTTTATCTATAAAGGTTATATAAATAAAGGTTATTGAGTACAACTGACCACCTTCAAGCGTAGCCATTGCCATAGCCCTGATGATCCTAATATTTTACATCCCTAGATTTCGGATTAATTTTCTACGCCCTAGGAACACCTAGTCGGATATTAACTAGTAGGTAATTTCGCCCCCAAATTGACTGCCGTGACCGAAAGTGTCAGAATGACTATATTGTGA
The DNA here is from genome assembly GCA_950005045.1 of Agrotis exclamationis. Classification (NCBI taxonomy): domain Eukaryota; kingdom Metazoa; phylum Arthropoda; class Insecta; order Lepidoptera; family Noctuidae; genus Agrotis; species Agrotis exclamationis. The sequence continues at coordinate 10,040,776 of OX465440.1, forward strand.
GCAGCTACGTTTTTTCGGCTAGTATCTAATCATCAAATGAGTCCTCCCCCCCCCCCCCTGAGTAAAGTTGTGACAGAGACCTACGCTTGATCAGACTCTTTCCGTCTTATTACAAAACGCCGACTAAATATAGTACTGGGATTAGTTCTAGGTTTAAACCATGGACTAAGAAAAACCTTATTATAAAATGAAGTTTATCACTAGTCCTTGTACTATCTATGAGTACTAAAGATAAAACCGCGAGACCCCTAGTTTATCCATGGTCTAACTTTGGTACTATTGTCAAATGTCAATTTCTACAAAAATTTGAGGTTACGGTGGCTTTAATTTTCTGTGTTTATTGTTTATAAATCGTTGAAAAATGGATATTAATATGATTGACTTAGAAGATAATTGAGATGGTTGAGACTTCTCGTCTATCTGTGATACGTCGTCATCGTGGAAATCCATTTGAATTGAGTGACGAAGATTTTAGATACAAATATAGGTTCACAAAACGTTTCGGTGCAAAAATTGTGGATCTTTTACGTAACGATTTAGCTCACGATCCTCGAGGATGCCCCTTGAGCCCTGAGCTCCAAGTAGTTTGCGCATCGCGCAACTGGGCTCGCCATGAAGTAAGTGCTATTTGTAATCTTGGTCATTGCCTAAATAACGCTCAGCTAATATTCTAATACATATTATTTGTTATTTGTAGATTCAAGATGATACATCTGACTTACATGGGGTGTCTCAACCAGTTATCAGCAAAACGTGCAAAAAGGTGGCAGAAATTTTGTCACGAATATCACGAAGATATTATATTAAAATGCCTACCAAATTACATGAACAGGAACAAGCAATCAATCAATTAACAAGCAATTGTGTATTGGATTGTAATAATATTATTTGAATAAGATTTTATTAAACTTGTGTATTTTTTTTAACTATGTACCTTGCACCCCCACCACAGTTTGTTTTGGATTTGTTTCCCCACTTTCTTCATAACTGGGTCCAGGTTTTGGGTCAACAAACATATCGTTTGTTGCTATAGCCACCATAGTAATTGGAATCTAATACAAATACCTAATAAGTAAATTCACTTTCACCATATGTTTCACATTGTCATAATAATGGAAATCAAGGTAGGCTATTTTTAGTAGTTTATATAGTTTATTTATCCAAACCTAATAAGGAAGATACTTTATATATATATATGTTATGGACAGAGAGCATATACAAGAAATTTTATTTACCACCGCGTCACTGTCATAGTCGTTGATTTCAATGACGAAGTCATGAGGAGCAATCGCCATAATTTGCAAGTCCTCTGCAGAAGGTGATGGTGGTTTTTCACCACCGCCCGTCCTTGCTTGCTCCCTTCTATGAACAGATATGTTTAATTTGGCTGACAACTTCATCCTTTTCCAAGCCAACTTGAGTTCCCCAACTGATCGTTTCTTTCCTGTTATCTCATTAAATCTAGAAATAAGCATCCTGATTTTAATCTTACTACTATTATAAATATGAAATTTGGATAGATGGATGTTTGTAACTCAATCACGCTAAAACGGCTGAACGGATCTGGATGGAGATAGATTATAATCTGGAATACCAAATAAGGTACATTTTTATCCCAGTAACAGTTTCCTGTGGGATAATTTTAGCTATGGCGCGGTCGAAGCCGCATGCAAAGTGCTAGTATGACATAAAAAATATCGTAAGTTATACACTAGTAAAAGCGATTAGTACTTGTTTGATAAATTCTAATTACGCGCCGCGAAGCTGTACTCCGTTTCACGTTCGTTGATAAAAATATAACTTGATAAAAAAACGCGATATGTGTGTTTGTTGCGCTCGTTCAAGAGGTTGGAACTTTGACAAAGAAATTAAATGATTTGTTTGTTACGAATAAAGAGTTATTATGCATTTAAAGTATGTAGTTAATATCAACATTAGGAAAAACGGAATGTCATATTGAATGAAGCCAGTGTAAAAGAATGAATGATTGCCCTTTTTTCATGTTTTATCTGTGTCTAATATTTAAACCATGGATGATCTTTGGACTAACTGGTCTTCAGTTGGTCTTACATTTGTAATATGAACACATTTTAAGCCTGGTACTAACTTTAATACCGTAACAATCCTAGACTATTTAGTCCAAGTTTAAACCAGTACTAACTAAATTTTTTGTAATAAGACGGACAATTCCATTGACAGTTAGGGAATTAATCAAAGTTAATATGCAAAAGAAATCAACAGCAAAATAAACCTTACAAACTAAAATAAATAATCCATCTTTCTGTCTAAAAGTCAACCCTGCTGTTTTAGTTGCCCTTTACGTTTCAGGACGCCACAGTATCCTGCTAATACAGTCCTACGACCCCAAGTATGGTTGCATTTAAGATACATATTCTGCTAACAGATATTAAATTCTTATGTTCAGTCCATTCTAAAGTGAACTCAAGACATAAACCTGAGCTTCACTTTTGTTCCTCATTTTTATACTTCAATACTTAGTACTAAACTTGAGAAAACTTAGCAGAAATCCCCCAAGTTCGAGCCTCACTTCCAAGGCTTTTTACCGAGCAGTATAAATATCAAATGTCCTCTTCTTCTGTACTCTAAGTCCAGTAAAATAAAGTCGAGTACCAAAGTTTTTGTACTTTAAGAAGCGTCCATGGAACACCTTTCAATGTGCTACAAGATATCGGGCGAAGTTTAAGACAACTTTAACTTGTCTCAAACAAGTTTTGTAGTGTTGTTCCAGTTTGTCGATAAAAAATGTGCAGTTACCTGCAGTTTTGTTGTTGCTAATTGGGATGCTTCGTTCAAGGTGTCACTGAAAACGTATTGTTTAGTAGCCTGTAGTCCCGGGGTCGTTTAAGATGGCATGAATATAAAGATTTTCGTATTGAAATCTTCTAGACTTATGGGCCAATGTACACCGAGATGCGACGTGACACGACTATATTGGAAATGTGTATTTTGTCGTGTAGCAAATAAAGTAAAATTTTGAGTCGCTCTAATGAAATGTGCGCACAGCGTCGCGTCTCATTATGAATTGACCTTAATTGAAAACTAAACACAGTAAGTAGTAAGCTGGGTATTATTGTATCATTTATACGTCAAAATGTTTTCATCGTTCGTCTTTTACAGTTTCACCCTATTTTTTGCTATAAATAGCCATAACTCTCACCCCAAACCAACAACAACACTATTGTATTTCTTTTATTTATACCATTTACCTATATTTCACACAAACGCGTGGACATATGTATTGTTATCGAACCGAAAATATTTAAATAACCTTGACACCGATAACAAAACATCGATAACATTCTTATCGACACTCCCACCTCACTAGCAGTGCAAATAGAAAAAGATAACACAGAATAGTGGCAGAGACATTTTAATGGAATTCCACTTCTGTTCTCTTCACAAACATCGCGAATAGAACAATTTATCTTAGCACTCCTTATTTTATAGTCTATGTCAGGGTTGAAAGAGTTATTATAATCATATTTCTTTTAGTTTGAAATATTGTGCTGATCTTTTAGAAAGATACTACATTATCTAGGCGAACGTATTTTTATGGCCAGACGGTCCAAAACGGCAACTTTAAGCATTATTCCAGCAACGTCATTAGCTATTCTTTCACGAAGTGAATCATTAGGAATATTGCTAAGTGGTCGTTTTATACTCGCAGAACTACGAAATGTATTTGTATACATTTCATTTCATGAAGATGTCAGACTTGACAGAGAACGCTCGTATGAATGCTCGCTGAAACGCTCTCGTTTGTTTTTCTGTAATGTAACATTCACAAGACTGCTCATTACAAGTGGATGCTCAATTTTATCAGCACCTTAAGCGTTAACACAAAATCAATTATACTTCCTAATAAAATCATCCTAATTAAACTTCTATTTCCCGACAGTATGATTGATGACGGATCACTTGTCTTCAACACTGGCGATCAACAGCTGTTACATTCGACAATTTAATTTATTCTCAGAGTATAGGAGAGCGGAGGGGACTTCTTTGTTACAATTTTGTGATGGGAGCTAACACCGGGGTTTTTGGAAAGGGGTAACGGAATTTGACAGACGGTTTTTTAGGGTTCCGTAGCCAAATGGCAAAAACGGAACCCTTATAGATTCGTCATGTCTGTCTGTCTGTCTGTCTGTCTGTCCGTGTATGTCACAGCCACTTTTTGTCGAAAGTATAAGAGCTATCCTGTTGAAACTTGGTAGAAAGATGTATTATGTGAACCGCATTAGGATTTTCACACAAAAATCAAAACAAAACAAATTTTGGGGGTGCCCCCCATACTTAGAATTGAAACTCAAAAAAAAAAAATTCACCAAACCCATACGTGTGGGGTATCTATGAATAGGTCTTTAAAAATGATATTGAGGTTACTAACATCATTTTTTTCTAAACTGAACAGTTTGCGCGAGAGACACTTCCAAAGTGGTAAAAAGTGTGTCCCCCCCCCCCCCCGTAACTTCTAAAATAAGAGAATGATAAAACTAAAAAAAATATATAATGTAGACCTCAACCAAAACTACCAACGAAAATTGGTTTGGATGAGATACAGTTAGCAGTTTTTGAGATATAGTACATTTTCAAAAACCGCAAATATAACTTTGCCATTCATACAAATACTATGAAAAACAAAGTTATTTTTATTGTTTGTGTATATTACTTACTAATCTCAATATAATTATATCTCTAATCTATGCTTGCTGCTACGGAACCCTTCATGGGCGAGTCCAACTCGCACTTGGCCGGTTTTTTTCCTTGTTTGCAAATAATTATTCTTCTATAAGTATGAATAAGAATCAACCTAACTGCAGATATGTTTAAAGTATCTTCATTAATCTACGAAATGTCGAATACCTAATTATATTTTGGGCGAAAAACAACAAATATTGTTCAAATAATTTTGTCTACTTATGGTAGGATTATAAGCCTGCCGGGGTCGCGAGAGCCTGATGGGGGTCGCGGGACTAAACCACGATAACAAAAAAAAACACATGGTAGGATTATAAAGCTAAAGAGTTTGTTTTTCTGAACGCTCTAATATGAGATATTACTTCGATTTGAAAAATAAATAAATGTGGTACTCGGAGACTGCCGCGATGAAGCTATTACATAACATTTTTTTTTTAATTCAAAAGAATTAAATCGCCTACCGCGTATATTTAACGAGAATATAATTTATTTAAAATGTTCGTGGTGCACTACTGTAATAAAGAACTTCTTTGTTGTTGGAGAATTTATAAGTAGGTTTCATTGTGAAAACTCCTTTTGTAGCTGGCCGTTTAGAATCAGTAAGAAAAAGTAAATTGTTTTTATGATGGATATTTTATGATTGCTGAAGTCTCCCGAACTGAAACGATGTTAGACGATGCGTGGTGTATTTTTTTGATTCGGTCGCCGCGCCGCGCCGCGCTCATAGCCCGCGATAAAAGCTATGCAATAGCTTAAAAATTGTGTTGGATAGTCCATTTATCAAGGAAGGTTACAGGTTATACCTAATAATATATTATCTCGTTAGAACCAATAGAAGCCAATCAGTGGTTGAAACTGTGTGTCAGCTAGCTTCTTCTTCTAGCTTCTAATCAGCTAGTGTTAGTAGATCAAATTGAGATAGAATTGGTCATATTACGCGGGCAGGACATCGGACATCAAAAGTGTAGGTAATTTTCACCAACTAGCAGCACCTGCGGCGAGATGGGCAGACGACATTGTTGCCATTGCGAGTGTGTCCTGGATGAGGCTGGCGCAAGACCGTGGAGCTTGGCACAAACAAAGAGAGGCCTATACCCAGCAGTGGGTGAAGACGGGCTGTGCATGATGATGATGATTATGATGAGGAGAAACGTCAAATAATTTGTAAACTGTTAACATTCATGTTATGTACCAGTTATATAGTGGTTTAAAGCTAACTGTTATTTTAAATGGACGTTTTTCTTAAGATGGGTCAGTTAGCTGGCAATTGACATCTACGTAACTACTATGTAACATAATAGTCATGTAACGATATAATCCGATTTCTATAAAACTTCTATACGACATGTTGTCTCGTAACAACAAATAGTATGTGACATGTAGTTACGTAGAAGTTAGTCGTACTGTCATGTTATTTTGGCCATTTTAGCGTTTTACAAACGTTATCTTGACTTTTATAAAGCTTGTTTTTTTTTGTTTCATCGTGTCATCCATCGTTCAGTTTTAAAGTATGTAAAGAAACAAATTAGCTTTTTAAACTGAAGGGATATTCCTACAGTTCCGTATTAATTTAGTTAATGAGACCCATTTTCCCTTCATGAATATTCATACATTTTTGTAAGGCGCTTTAGGCGAATTTGTCGCTTTAGCTTTGTTTTACTTTGTATATTATTTATTTCTGTTGTTGGAAAATAAATTCAGATTGTGAAATTTCCATCACGTTTATTTGAGCAACGCTTTTGATTAATCAATAACAGTGAAACGGCTTAATTTTCAAGGTATTGTCCTAATATGATTTGGCTAAAGCAGTATTTTTAGCCTTCAGCACGCGTAGCCTGTCAGCAAAATGACGGGCCCCCTTTAGAGGGCCAAAACCTGCCAGTGTCGCGGACTAACGGGTAACCGTGGCTCCGGAACGTAAAGGGCTATTGAAGGACACCGTGGATTTCAGAATTCAGTCAGTACAAGTCTGACAGTCCTCTTCCAACAACTTTGTCTATTCTTGTTGGAATAGAGAAAGAATTTGTGTGTTAGTTAAGGTTTTAAATAGAAAGGCTTATAAAGAATTGTTCTATTTTGCGCATCTAGGTTGTAAGCAAAATACAATATTATTTCAAAATAAAAGTTCAGCTCGGAACATAAAAATGAAAACAAGCCACTATTTTATTTATTTCTTCGATAATGGGTTTTACGACCCAGATTAGAGGCAAAACTTTGTAAAAGTAACTTTTACTTCTAAGGTTTAATGTTCATTTTTCTTTGATGAATAAACAAAATTTTTTACTTAAAAACTTCGTTGGGACATTAGGGTTACGGCCTTTTTTCAGATTTTTAAAGTCATAAAGATGGATATTTGCGCTTGGAAGTTTCATTGAAGACTAGTTTATACACTGGGGCTCGGTAATCGTATCCCGGAATCGTATTGCCAGCTTAAAAATATTCATTTATTATTATCTTTCTACTTAGCACGCTTGGCGCTGGGGCTAAGCAATCAACTCTTACGCTGCGTATTGCGGATTTGATTCTCATGCGGAACTAATGTTTGCATGATCTACAAGCAATGACATATAAACTATAGATACGTTGTCCGCACTCTAAAATGGCAACAAAAATGAAGCCAATTGGCCACATTGCGCGTAGTTGCGTCTCCCTCCCGCCGTACGGTGACATATTTTCTTTCTCTTTCTTCACGCGTATAAGTAGTTCTAGTAGGTCTTGTTGCCGTTTTTAAGCGCCGGGATGTTCGTTCATGGCGTGTCTATATTATATAATACGTCATACGTCAAGTAGTTGTTTTAGGCCTCGTTTTGATAATTAATATTATACAATACCCAAATGTCCTTTTTTTGGTATTGTTCGTCGTGTCGTTGAGCTCCTTGTGTTCTGAGTCGAGCTACACGATAACCGACAAATGCTTGCACTGACTGGACAGGTCCACTCAAATCTGTGTGGTTCTTTCCTCAAAAGACCATCTCAGACACCCGCATGGTCCTCGTATGACCTGAGCAAAACAATGTCTGGACTTTAAAAGAGACTGTGACCTCTGAGTTTGTTTCGGCTGTTTCTTCTCAGAGTAGTCAGGTACGAAACACCGGCCTCATCTAGCTTTAAAAATATTGGTTTTGACGTGTAAAAGTGTTTTTTTAACCGACTTCAAAAAAAGGAGGAGGTTCTCAATTCGTCGGAATCTTTTTTTTTTTTTTTTTTTTTTATGTATGTTCCCCGATTTCTCGAAGACGCCTGGACCGATTCGGAAAATTTTTCTTTTGTTTGAAAGGGTATACTTTCCAATTGGTCCCATGATCATCAGGTCAGGATCTGATGATGGAATCCCAGGGAAATCGAGGGCAACCTTCAAATTTTATAGGCACATAGTACCATTTTCATATATTTTCTAAATCTATTTAAGTATTTGCATCTGATAATCATCATCTCAGGTGGATGAGGTGATGATGGAAGGTACAACTCCTCAACGGCTTGGAGTAGGCATCGACTGATTTAGTTTGTGTTCGCATATCTCTGGAACTACAAGTCCGATTTAAGTAATTCTTTTTTTGTTGTACTAAGTATTGTTTAACTTACGGAATACTGCAAGTTTCATCAAAATCGGTTCAGTAGTTTTTGAGATAGGGAATTTTATTAGCATATTGTGCACTTGAGCGATGTTGTTACCGGTGCTACGGATTACAAAATTTTAGTGCACATACATGTAAGAGAATGATTTATTTGACAAGAATTTGAGTTGAATATTTAAACTAAAAAGAGTAAAATAAAAAACTTTTTCAAAAAAAAATGTAACCGCCTTCAAAAACAACCACAAAATAGGGTAAAATAACCTACAAAATAACTTTTCTTTCAGAAGTCGGTGGCAAAAAAACAATGAAATGAAAAAAAAAAATAAAGGCACCGACTTCTGAAAGAAAAGTTATTTTGTAGGTTATTTTACCCTTTTTTTATGACCAACTTACAAAATAAATATCATTTATCATTAATTTATCAATAATTGTGAATGCACACACGATACAAGAGGAATTTGGAAACGTAAATAAAAATAAAGAGAATTTATGTACAGACGCCAGCAGGTCAACCTACCCGAAACTGTCAGATTTTACCAATCGAACATTAACCTTCCACTATGGTGGTAAGGTTGAAAATCTATTGAAGAAATTTGGCAGATTGTGGTAGCTTGATGTGCTGGCGTCTGTACCTATTCAAATTTTTCACATTATTCACATTATTTTTTTTTTTTGTAGGATCAAGTAAACCTTTTAAACATCTTTTATCCGACCGAACTAACTTATGTTTTATATTTTGTAGGAAAGAAAACAATCTTTTTGTAAAAAATCTCAAACTAGGTCAGATCGGCCAACTGCAAAGAAAGGAAGAAACTTCATCGCAGTAGGAAACCAACTTATCCGAGCATTGTAATCATTTGGATAAAATGTGAAGTTCTCCGAATAACAATGCCGGTCTACCACAAAATTATCTGGCTCTGTTAGGGCACCTGCGTTCCGTAACCCTCATATTTTTGGGCAAACATGTAGTTGGTTCTGTAGTATTAGATGAGCTATAGTTACTAAATTTATTTTACTAGGTACCAGCACTCCGCCCACGATTTCGTAAATGAACGCGAATTTCGAACTTTACCTCTGTAAAATCTACTCGTGTTAACCTTCTTTTTGGGAAACGTTTGGAAAATCTAAATAAAATAACTTAAAATAATTTAAGACTTCTAGCAATTGTAGTAACGAAGTTTCATACAAACTGTCGACCTCAAAACAAACAGCTTAAGGATCCAATTTTGCATAATCCCGTTTCAGTGAGCATCGACGTCTTAAAACCCCCAAGCAAAATTTGGGACTCTTAGCACCTGTAGTTTCTGAGATATTTAGGCCTAACAATCACTGACATTGATATTGTAGCCTTTTTATCGTGGTCAAATCATAAAATGAGTCCTCCCACCCAAGGCGGGATGTGGGGGACTGTCAGACTTGTACTGACTAAAATCCCCGGTTATCCTTCAATAGCCCTTTACTTTCCAAGGTCACGGTTACCTGATGAGACAGACCCGCGACCCAGTATTTTAACCATGTAGTCCCCATTTTTAGGGTTCCGTAGCCAAATGGCAAAAACGGAACCCTTATAGATTCGTCATGTCTGTCAGTCTGTCCGTCCGTATGTCACAGTCACTTTTTGTCGAAAGTATGAGAGCTATCCTGTTGAAACTTGGCAAGTAGGTGTATTATGTGAACCGCATTAGGATTTTCACACAAAAATGAAAACAAAACTTTTGGGGGTGCCATACTTAGAATTGAAACTCAAAATTTTATTTTTCACCAATCCCATACGTGTGGGGTATCTATGGATAGGTCTTTAAAATGATATTGAGGTTACTAATATCATTTTTTTCTAAACTGAACAGTTTGCATGAGAGACACTTCCAAAGTGGTAAAATGTGTGTCCCCCCCCTGTAACTTCTAAAATAAGAGAATGATAAAACTAAAAAAAAATATATAATGTAGACCTCAACAAAAACTTCCAACGAAAATTGGTTTGGATGAGATATAGTTAGCAGTTTTTGAGATATAGTACATTTTCAAAAACCGCAAATATAACTTTGTCATTCATACAAACACTATGAAAAACAAAGTTATTTTTATTGTTTGTGTTTATTACTTACTAATCTCAATATAATTATATCCCTAATCTATGCTTGCTACTACGGAACCCTTCATGGGCGAGTCCAACTCGCACTTGGCCGGTTTTTTCTTACTTGGTTCCACTAACCAATTTGTGTCTAGAACGTCGCACGACTAGAACCATTGTCCCTCAGTCATCGCGTCGCTTAGAAGTGTTTGGTGATGATACAGTGTCGATAAAGGTGCATGATGTGTTTTAATTTTAATGCGGTTGAATTAGTACAGTACAAAATAACATATTAAGTTTGTTAAATTGGCAGATTTTTTTTAATGTAAAATACCTTCTAGTAATCAAATTACATCTGGTGTAACCAAAGCCAATTCATATGTAGGTTCGGAAATGTTTACTGACAGCTAAATGATGACTATTGATTTGGAGCTGCAAATAAAAAAAGAAATTGGTTAAATTACTAATGGGTACCTCGACGACTTTGTGTGTATGGATATCAGTACCCTTAGCACGAGTTTTCACTTTTTTACTTTACAGCGTCTTTTCAGTATTTACAGCGTTTCTTGTATGAAAAAATGGAACAGCGCCTCTGGTGTGCGAAGAAGGAACAAATTTTTTCCTTGAAAATTGTCAATTTGAAATTGTCAAAGTTCCAGTTTACTTTACGTCTCAAATACTGAAAACTCGCGCTAAGGGTACTGTACTCGACACATGTTCAAGCAACCCAAAAATGTATTTACTCTTAATCCCGTCATTCCAGAATTTATCAGCATTCTTTTTCAATATATGATTGAAAATAATTCAAATGTTATATTCTTCGGGAATTTCATCGACATCTTCCCCCGTCACTATTTAAGCTACATCTCGCGTGCTATAGGCGACACTTAATGGTGCACCACTTCGCTCGTTTTCTTCACCACGTTATTTTACCATCGTGTCAAGGATTCTTTTGCATTCATACCATATTTGCTGTTCAAAATGTTGAATTTTTCATCTGATCTTTCGATACCGTTTGTGTATCATTTTGTAGTTTTGATCAACTTTTATACATATATTAGGTGCACTTGAAAACCAACGTCGGGTGAACGTTGTTGACTGTAGTGAACTTGGCCAATTTCTAACTTATAAAATCTTATCAATTGAACACAGGCGCCTGTTCTTCCTAACTTTAAAAGTCTTCTAAGATTTTTTTTGAATGTATCATAAACATCACTAAAGGAAAACATCGTGAGGTTTGCTCACAATGTGTTGCTGGAGTTAAAGTCTAAAATTTACAGATACGCTATATTGATTATACGGTTCTGACATAGCTCTAAAGCCATGACAGGCCTGTGGGCTTTCTTAAGGCAGCCTAATAAATGATAACACCGCGAAAAAAAAAGATCCATTAGAAACATGACAAACACAATCAATCTATTCTGTACCCTGAGCACGAGTTTTCAGTATTTGAGACGTAAAGTAAACTGGAACTTTGACAACTTCAAATTGACAATTTTCAAGGAAAAAATTAGTTCCTTCTTCGCACACCAGAGGCGCTGTTCCATTTTTTCATACAAGAAACGCTGTAAATACTGAAAAGACGCTGTAAAGTAAAAGAGTGAAAACTCGTGCTAAGGGTACTGATCAATACTGTTACTTTGACCTTTAACTAATGAATCCTAAGAACTGACAAAACCTAAATCCAATCGAACAAAGAACACAAATCAGAAATAACAAACACCCACTACCCCAGTTTCAGAACAAAACAACAACAATACAAATGAAAATAACCCTCAAATAGAAAAAAAAAAACAAACAAACACGGTACTTCAATTTGTAACTATGACCTAAGCTCAAACAGTGTGGTAGAGTACTTTGCGGAACTTCGTGGTCCCATAGTTATGACACAGAATCGGTAGAAACAGAAGGCCCACTAAAACTAGTAGCACACACACAGACAAAAACAAACGATAATCGCCAACAAATGATAGTCCTCGATAAACGCCAAGTTATCTTTAGACGAAAGTGGAAAAGCTTAGAGTTCTGTCAGTTTTTTGTGCGAACGCCTATAACTATTGCCGATCGGTTGATTTCAAACGTTACATTGTCAATATTCGTAGAGTATTTGCAAAAAGTTCTTAAAGTGAGTGTTATATTATATCTATATTATATTAAAAAGCTAAAGAGTTTGTTTGATTGAATGCCCTAATCTCAGAAATACTGGTTCGAATTCAAAAACAATATTTTTGTTGGAGTGTCCATTTATCGAGGAAGGCCATAGGCTATGTAACATCACGCTACGACCAATAGGAGCCGAATAGCGGGTCAAGCCACAAGGAACAGCTAGTATGTACAAAAAATACATGTGGTACTCGGAGACTGCCGCGGTGAAGCTATTGCATAACACTTTTAATTTTATTTTAAAAGAATTAAATCGCCTACCGCGTATATTTAACGAGAATATAATTTATTTTAAATGTTTGTGGTGCACTACTGTAATAAAGAACTTCTTTGTTGTAGGAGAATTTTATAAGTAGATTTTACTGTGAAAACTCCTTTTGTAGCTGGCCGTTTAGAATCAGTAAGAAAAAGTAAATTGTTTTTATGACGGATATTTTTATGATTGCCGAAGTCTCCCGAACTGAAACGATGTTAGACGATGCGTGGTGGCAGGTATTTTCCTTAGGTTTTTGCGTTAGGTTTTTGGAAATTTTTAAAAGCTATGCAATAGCTTAATAACAAATAATAAATATCTTCTGATCTCGTGGATCTTCATAACAATCAAATCTGCGCGATGTAGAATTTTGTGTAACATAATAAACAATGAATATTTTTATGTACCGTTATAGATGTCGCTGTTGCAGTAGAAGATAGGCTAAGTTGATATAGATGTCGCTACGTGTCCACTTTTTTACTCACTCTATTTAATGGTCCTTCTGGTTCTGCAATATTCAGTGGTATCAAAAACAAATTGCAACTAGCAACGTTTACACAAGAAGTTTACTCATATGGTGCAGTTTTGGTGCCCATTGTTTGTAGAAATTATTTTGTAATAACTGTTCGTTAGATATTGCTTATTTGATTTTGGTTATAACTAAAATTAAACGAGAACGGGTTGGACTTTGGAGCTAGGTTAGAACATATTTTTGGCTTATATGTGAGAGAATTGGTGATGTTTTTAGTATTATAACCAAAATCAACAAGATCTCGGGCAGAAAATTCAGAATGAAATTAATATTTAGTAAGTGCATACTTACTAAATAATTATTATACACAAACTTAGAAGTCAGCCTTGTCAAAAACTAAAATGGTAAACTAGTGACAATTTTTTTATTAATTATTTTTTAAAGTTTGTTCAAAGAATATTTTTCATTTAGTTATGGATTAGGTCATATGAATTTGAATATGAAATTGTCTTAAGTCCTGCTTTAGATTTAACTATTTATTAGTCTTGGAACTTAACATACAAGAAAGATAATCAAGAGTCATCATCATCAGCCATCATGACTTTGACTTTGTCGTCGCTTGACTAAAATTTATTTTCCTCGGTCGCGTTACGGTCACAGTAGGTTCTCTTCAAAGAGACGTAGATTAGACCAATGACGTCACCCACCTCAACGTAAGTACCCAACCTCATCTAACACATTCAAATAGAATCCGACCATTTTAAAAATACATAATTCAGACCAGAATTAATTCCAACTACGCGAAGAATTTGAATGAAGTTACAGGTGGATGTTGCAAGAGAATTACAGTAGCTACCTGAACAAGTCTCATTTAAATTTCATATTGAAGTTGCATCCGCCTTTATTCCGAGTTTACCCGAGTTTGCCCGAGTTTGCAAAGGCGAAGTGACTTTCTTTTTACGAATTCCTTTGCATAATAATAAGCTTAGTAATACTTTGAGATGCGGATTAATTTGAAGCGGTAAATGCGTTAACTGTGTTTTGCTTTAATGTTTTAAATTCTCTTTAATTACTTTCTTGGTGTCAGAGATTTTCTTTTGTTTTTATTTCGGGGAATTTGAAATTCTCTTTGTGATTAAAATTTTGAATTCAATTGCGTTTTGAGTGTTTAGAATTTTTAGAAAGTTTTCAATTAACATTCTTGCGAATTTTACTTAAAATATTTGGATTGTTTTACTGTGTCACTCGGTGTCAGATAAATAGCTAATCGAAAAACTATCTCAACTTTAATTATTAATACATTTTTTATTAAAACAACGTCTGTCAGAGCTTTAATCAGTTCGAAATTATTTGAAATGTTATGAAAATTTCATCTTTTAAGGACAACATAACATCATCTCTATTATCTACAAAGGCTTTGGCAGAATTTGATCTATTTTAATCTTACATAATATATAGAACCAGCCTGTTAACACACAACATTATCATCAGCTTATAATGTTCCCACTGCTGGGACACATGCCTCCTTTCTCTGAGAGGGAGTGGGACACAATCCACCACGTGAGCCCATTACTGGTTGGTAGATCACACAACTACTGGAACGAATCCAAATTCTGGGCTACCATTAAGACATCATCATCACCCTATCAGCACATAGGCCTCTCCTATAGACTTCCAATAGGACCGGTTACATCCAGTGTGAACCTGTGGTCTTCATAAGATCGTCGTATTAAGATCCAATATAGCTATCAAACTTATCAAAGCCAAAATCTCATTACCCTTCATTCATTAAATCATAATACAGAAATCCTCCAAGCTGCTAGTGAGATAACTCTGATGAAAAACCCCAAATAACTGCTCGCAGAGCCAGGACCTCATTAATCTGCTGAGGAAACTGCCTTGAGTTTCCTTTGATCCCAAATTATGAAACGAAACAGGGCAAAATTACCATCCATTTCCATCTTCCAACCAAAACACTTGACTTACTTCCCTGACAAAAAGAAATTGTTCTCTTAAAACAACATGCAGCACAAAGCTAGCATTCGTCAAGTAAAACAAGACGTGTAATCCATTAAGCTTTGTATGTTTTGGAGAAGTTGGGGCAAGAAGCGAACTTCCGAGCAATTTGGCCGCGGGGACACAGAGAAGATCCATCTGCAGAAGGTCAAATCCGAACAACAAGCCGTCGACCGAAATCAGATATTAGTCCTCAACGGATGCGGACGGCGACTAATGGGTGACTTGCCTTTCGATCATGGACCATGCCCGGGTCAAGCCGGGGCGAGGCGCGTTCCACGTGCGCCTCAAACAGCTGTCAGCAATATGACGGGGCCTCTTAAAGGGCCAAAGCCTGAATTCGTACAACGAGCCTTAAGAGAGCCACTATACTACTCATTCACGACAACGAAAATGATTTTTCTGTGCAATGTAAGTTTATTTGTACTAAAACTGTACAGCATTAGAGAAGTAGTCTGAATATTTGCAACGAGACTTAGGAGAGCCACTCAGCTACTCAATCACGGCAACGAAAACGATTTTTATGTGCAAGGTAATTTAGGCCATTAGAAGTAGTCTGAATCCGTGCGAGACTTAAGAGAACCACCTTACTACTCATTCACGACAGCGAAAATTTTTTTTCTGTTCAGGTGGTCTACCAAGACCTCTTAAAGCGAGAGTAATTCCACTGTGGGAAAGACACAGAGCTATACAAGTCATCTAACGCCATCTCGTTGGTAATGTGCATGTGATTTTCAAACAAATGTCAGTCTGTTTTGAGTGCGCTTGCACTGACTGACTGTACGTGATGTGTGCGGGTGTTTTAGCTTCGTATGTAGTTGGCCTTCTGTAAACTGTCTATTTTGTGGTCCTGCGCCACACAAACGTGTGTGAGGGCTGTAACGTGTGTCTGAAAGTTGAGGAGATTGCGTGAGAATGTGGGTTAAAAAGTAATTAGTGGTCGTTTTTTGGCTTTTGTTCTACAATCAGTTAAAAATTTAGATCGACTTATTTCACCTTCTTTATTATAATTCGTGATTTATGTTAATCAACTACACATTGTTGGGGTGCTAAGACAGGAAACCTCCACGTGCGCCCGTGAACTGGAGTTCCCTCTCGTATACGTCCGGGGGGAAGACCAGTTTTTCGGGCCGGTGCACCCTGGGATGCGGGCAAAAACTCTTCCTTATGCACTGTGTGCCTAAGGGGTCTCTTTGCCCGTATGCGAATAGCCTGTCGGGTGGATGCTCCAACGCGTGTCCCTCTGAATAGCAAAGGGCACAGCGGCGGAGTGGGCTTGCGGACCAAGTGTCCGACCAAGGACCAAGCCCGGGTCGGTAGCGCGTCGTGTTTCACGCGTCACCGCCGGGGCCCCTCATGGGGCCAAATGCCTGCTGGGGTCGTGGATTGTCGTAATCCAGTATACCGTGGCCCCGGAACGTAAAGGGCATCCGAAGGAATTTAAATTTGTTGTAGTAAAGGACTACGCTCAGTCTCATATAAAATCTGGGCAGTAGATTAAAACAATTGAAATATTTCTCAGATACTTGACTGTTCTATTTAAATCTTCTAAAAACACATGAAATTAAAATTCCAATTATTATTTTTAATCAATTTATTTTCGAATTTTGACTTAACTCTTTGCTTTTCTGAAATAAAGTTATCCGGAAAAGAACCGCAGTACAATAACCGATATACCTAGCCTGCAGAGTAAGCAAACTGAAGTGGTAGTGGCTGGCCATGTTTGTAGAAGGATCGATGGGTGATGGAGGAGACGAGTTCTGGAGTGGAGACTGCGTATCGGCAAGCGTTGTATGAGATGTCCCTTACCTAGATGTATCGACGACTATCTCCGCGAGTTTGGTATTCATTGACGCGTGCCTGTGTACGAACCTCTGTGGATTTGTATTGTGGTAGTCGCCTGCATACCTAAGTCGCTAGATATCAGGGACTTGCGTCGCGTTATGTACGAAGGGGCTTTTTTATCGTGGTAAAATCATCAAATGAGTCCTCCCACCCCGGGCAGGGCGGGAGGGACTGTCAGACTTGTACTGACTAAAATCCACGGTGTCCTTCAATAGCCCTTTATGTTCCGGGGTCACGGTAATGAAATAAGTCCCACGACCCCGGCAGGATTTGGCCCTCTAGAGAGGGGTCATTATGCTGACGCTCTTTGAGGCGCGCGTGGAACACAACGCGCCGTCGACCCGGGCATGGTCCATGGTCGGGCTGCGAGTTGCCCTTTACTCGCCGCCCGCATCCCCGCGCCTACGGTGGCCGGAGATCGTCTTGCGACGTCCGTCGCCGTGGGCGTCCACCACATGTACGAAGGGGCTTAGAAAGCGTCTGGGACAGACTGGATGCGGAAGACAGAGGACTGGGTGATGTGGCGCAGTCTGAGAGAGGCCTATCCGTGGACTGACTGAGCTGATTTGATTTTCATTGCTTTCTTTTAATACTTAAGTTAGCTTGGTAGTATCTTCTCTAATTACCACTAATAAAATCTTATGGAATAGGCTATTTTACTCAAAAAAAAAAATAATTAGACCGAGAGTTAGGTTATCAAAAAATAATTGGCCCTTATTTTTTTCTTTTGTGATGTAAACAAATAACGACGAAGATAGGTACAACGCTTCTAAAAATTACAAAACGTCACTCAGTCGGTATAATTTTACGTTATGACACAGAATACTTAATAGTACTATAGGTACAGAAGTCCTACTCCAAAAAAAAATCAAACAAATGTAAAATCTATGTACGAGATAATAAAGTACATTTTAACTGGCAGCCGTACCGCCCACCTATTTTTATAATAGCCTAAACTTCCCGTGCGCAAGCAAAATGTACTGAATGATTACGCGCGAGAGTTTATTTTGGTTTATCTGACGCCAACGACATTAAAAGGTTACTATGGGTCAAGCTCAATAGGGTTGCGACTTGCGAGTTTAGGCACAAATAGGTAGCTACCTACCTACGTACCTATGCGTATTTTATGCATTTGTTAAATTACATTATAACCATAAATACTCGTACCTATGTTCCTCAAGGAATTTTGTTTTTATCATCATCTTTTTGGTTTCGTCATCGATTACTACATACATTATTGATTGTTAGCACAGAATGTTAATAGTAGGCACCTTACGTGAGGAATACTATTATAATAATATTATCTTTTCTACCTATTATTGTTATATTTTTGAACATTACATCTTACAAAAAAAGAATAATAATTAAAAGATTTTTATCGTCTATGGCAAAATAGCCAGTCCTTATTATTTTGCACTGAACCTAGTAACCGACCAGTTACTATCGCACACTGTCTTTGTAGGTAGGTATAAAAGTCGAGCAGCGAATTACGATCGCTGACCTTGAATTAGTAGTGTGGCCATTTTCTGAGTTAGAACTTTTAAACAACAACGCAAACATCTTTCTACTTTCTACCGATCTTAATTCTTAGTACTCAGCTTAAGGTGAGTGAGAGTGTCGTCTTTTTATCTTGGTCGTCTAGTTGGCTCAACCCCCCACCCCCCACTTAGTATCTCGCATCATTTCCAAACTTGTAACCTACCTAATCATGATCAGTTAAGCCCATACTTCACAAGCAGGGAGATAATTTTGTTGATCATTACTAAATATGTACTATATTTTTTTTCTTCATAATAATATTGTGTTATTAATTTCCCAAAAGCACCTAAAGCAAGAAACTTGTGCGTAACTACACGTAACGTAACAAAAATATTAAGAAGACGGAGCGCGTGCGGAACGGGTGGCGAGTGGCAGCCGTAGTGAATGGGCCACGACATAATGCAGTACTTGCAGTTTTATGCCTACACCGCGGAGTGAGACAGGCCTGGTTATGACGTCACAAGTCCCCACTTCCAAATTTCGAACCTTTGTCAATATTCAATGATTTCAAAAAAAAAAAAACGTATCTATTATTTTCAATACTCTGACTAGACAGTTCTTCTATTTATTTATACAGTAAACTATCTTATTGTCATAAATCTATCCACCAAATCTCCTCTCCTACCCCACACGTCAAGCAACTAGTACAGATAAGTTAATATTTGACCCATCTCTCAGTAAGGGCCTGTTTACAAATGTCATAGGCAGGAATATAACTGATGTGGTTCTGTTCTGTTTCCTATTAATTAATAACTTGCTGCGATAGACTTGCATAGGGTTTGTGTTTTTAGAAGTGTGTTGTGAACAGTGGGATAGTTCCTTTATTTCATTAGAAGTAGTTCGTCTCCACTGTTATTTTTAAGCTATTGCATAGCTTTTTTCGTAGGCTCTGAGCTCGGCGCGGCGCGAAAATCTTAACGAAAAAGCCTAAGGAAAAAACCTAAGGAAAATACCTGACACCGTCGTCTAACGTCGTTTCAGTTCGGGAGACTTCGGCAATCATAAAGGTACGGACAGACGTGCTCATAAAGGTACGGACAGACGTGCTCATTACTAGCACGAAAGCATGCTTGCAAACTAATAGCAACATAAATAGCCAAATGTGGGTTTTAACAATTTTCTGTAACATTTCTCTAAACTTGCAGAGATTATAGGTATTGCTTTCTTTTAGAGTATCGACATTGTATTAGAAAAGAAAAAAATACGATCTTAGTCATTTAATAATCTAATTAACGTCCTAATTAGATTTTTTATTCATCTTTCCTATTTAGGTATGTAACCAAACTTTCCCTCTTCACAAAGTTTTACATTAAAATAAATAAATTAAAGTCTAAACAATAACACTTTTTTTAGTTTTCATTGCCCATGAAAATGAGATCATTTTGTATTATTATCAAACAGCCGCCATTACTGTCTAGACACCAATAACTACAAATGCAAAAGACCGTATTTAAATCACTTACAATTTCGCAGCAAAACTTAAGATTTGCTCAAAACTCAAATACAATTTAATAGAACAACTGTATATTTAAAATACATCTGGACCAAGGCAGTTAGCACTCAGTTAAGTTAATTATGAGTCAATTGTCTTGTTAGGTAGACAAATCTGTTGCTTGTCTGAAATTGTCTGAGACAGTCGTTGAAGACTGGAGTAATTGTGCTAGTACTGCGGATCGTTGGAACAATGAGAAATGTTTTTAAAGATTTGTTATCCAGTAAGACAATTTAGAGGGTATTTTTCTGTTTCGTTCTATCAAATAGATAAAGGTTTAGAAATTCTTCAAAATGTCGATTTAACATCATCATCAGTCAACCACGACACAGGAAAATATTCTATCTATCTGGTATCTGGTAGAACATTCTACTATTTATTTTTGTTATATCTTTTTTTTCTATCGTGGTAAAATCATAAAACGAAGTCCTCCTCCCTCTCGGGGCGGAGCGGGAGGGACTGTCAGACTTGTACTTAGTAAAATCCACGGCGTTTCTTCAATATTGCCCTTTACATTCTTGAGTTACTTGTTTAGACAGTCTTGCCAGTAATTTCTTTGTAATTGGAATAATTTTCTGCCGAAGTTTTGAATTTGAAGTCTGCATTTTTCTACATTTTAAACATCTCCATACTTCGGATGATAAAAAATACATTTGGCACTTGGAGACTGCCGCGGGGAAGCTATTGCATAACATTTTTTATTTTTTTTATTTTAAAAGAATAAAATCGCCTACCGCATATACTTAACGAGAATATAATTTATTTAAAATGTTTGTGGTGCACTACTGTAATAAAGAACTTCTTTGTTGTAGGAGAATTTTATAAGTAGGTTTCATTGTGAAAATTCCTTTTGTAGCTGGCCGTTTAGAATCAGTAAGAAAAAGTCTCTACGTGATCGAATCCGAAATGAGGAGATCCGTAGACGAGCTAAAGTCACCGATATAGCCCACCGGATTAGCAAGCTGAAGTGGCAATGGGCAGGCCATATTGCTCGCAGAGCAGATGGCCGATGGGGTCGAAAAGTGCTAGAGTGGAGACTGCGGACTAGCAAGCGCAGCGTAGGACGTCCACCAACGAGGTGAACAGACGACCATATAAAGGTCGCCGGAAGACGCTGGATGCACGTCGCTTCCAACCGGTATATGTGGAGATCTAAAGGGGAGGCCTATGTTCAGCAGTGGACGTCCTATGGCTGAGATGATGAAGAAAAAGTAAATTGTCGCCGCGCCGCGCTCAGAGCCCGCGATAAAAGCTATGCAATAGCTTAAAATCTGTCCACATTATAGGGTTAACAAGATAATACGCCCTAGTTTAGTATTGCCCGCTCATTTAAGCACTCAAACATAGTGCTTGAAATCACACGCAAGTGAGGCCAATGTTCCGGGCTGCGTGAGGGAGAGGACAATGTCCTCCCTCCGCCCCACCCGCGGTGGTGGACGCCCACGGCGACGGACGTCGCAAGACGAACTCCGGCCACCGTAGGCGCGGGCATGCGGGCAGCGAGTAAAGGGCAACTCGCTGCCCGACCATGCCCGGGCCGACGGCGCGTTGTGTTCCACGCGCGCCTCAAAGAGCGTCAGCATAATGACAGGGCCCCCTCTCTAGAGGGCCGAAGCCACCCGGGGTCGCGGGACTTATCTCATTACCGTGACCCCGGAACATAAAGTGCTATTGAAGGACACCGTGGATTTTAGTCAGTTCAAGTCTGACAGTAAGGGGTGGGAGGACTCATTTGATGATTATACCACGCAAAAAAAAAAAAAGTGTGGCCAATGTTGGCGTATAACTTACCACCGGCTTCGGCCATATTCTAACAGTAATTTAGCTAGAATGTCGGGACGTTTTGTCAACTACGGCGGTATTACTAAAATTTTCCCTAGTGATGTTCTCCCGTCGACAAAACTCTTTTCTACAAAGTCATGCAACACTTGTTCGGGCGACCAAGTCGATAAGCAAGTTAAAGAAGTTAAAAGATAAACGATCAACAGTAGTTATTTCAAAGTCGTTACGGCACGTGGCAATAGTATATAAATCAGAGAAAAGAACATCGGACAACACCGTCTTCTTAGTTGTACTGGAACTGGCATCTACTAGGTACGTTGAATTAAGAAAAACGGGCAAGTAGGTATAACCTACTATGCCAGAACTACTATTTTGTACATATTCAAAATTTAGTTGGAGACAATCTAGTGTTTGTCTGGGTGTTAAACGCACCCATATCCCTGAGAAAAAATAAATTTATCGTGGCCTACGAAAACGTAGTCCTTTTCAATATTTGTTTTTACTGTACTATTGATAAAGACCGCGGCTTACGACGCGAATTGCCGACCCAATGAAAAAGAACTGGATGCAGATAAAATTAACATCGCGCTATTGCTTATACGGAGCAACAAAATTTGTAGACTGACGAGACTTAAAAATATCGCAATGGCAACAAAAAGGGGTGCTAAGACACTAAACCTCCACGTGCGCACGTGGACTGGAGTTCCCTCTCGAATACGTCCGGGGGGAAGACCAGTTTTTCGGGCCGGTGCACCCTGAGATGCGGGCAAAAACTCTTCCTTAGGCACTGTGTGCCTAAGGGGTCTCTTTGTCCGTATGCGAATAGCCTGTCGAGTGGACGCTCCAACGCGTGTCCCTCTGAATAGCAGAGGGCACAGCGGCGGAGCGGGCTTGCGGACGGTGAGTAATGGGTAGGCTCGCCGTCCGACCAAGGACCAAGCCCGGGTCGGTGGCGCGTCGTGTCGTGTTTCGCGCGTGCCTTCGGGGAGTAGTCAGCAAACTGACGGGGCCCCTTATAGGGCCTAATGCCTGCTGGTTTTTCTTAACCCAGGATACCGTGGCCCCGGAACGTAAAGGGCATCCGAAGGAACACGGGTGGATTTTAGTCAG
The DNA here is from genome assembly GCA_950005045.1 of Agrotis exclamationis. Lineage (NCBI taxonomy): Eukaryota > Metazoa > Arthropoda > Insecta > Lepidoptera > Noctuidae > Agrotis > Agrotis exclamationis. The sequence continues at coordinate 10,063,813 of OX465440.1, forward strand.
GAAGAGTCTTCCGCCCCACCCAGGACGGGAGGCATCATTTGATGATTTTACCACCTAAAAAAAAAAGTAGGTATAACCTACTATGCCAGAACTACTATTTTGTACATATCCAGAATATTTAGTTGGTGATAATCTAGTGTTTGTCTGGGTGTTAAACGCACCCATATCCCTGAGAAAAAATAAATTTATCGTGGCCTACGAAAACGTAGTCCTTTTCAATATTTGTTTTTACTGTCCCAAGTAACTTTACGTTGTATAATAGTTGAGTAAACGTTTTTTCATTTACTGTTGCTTCTATGAGGTGGGTTGTATAAACGTAGTTCTGCCGTCCATTATCTAAAAGGCCGTTAAGCCCAAAAAAGTATTTTTCGAGAAAATGCAAAAATAAGTGGGAATTGATGTCTCTTGAAAAGTATGCTACCTAGGAACAAGGTTGCAATTTATATATGTAGGCATAGTCTTTGTGCACAATATTTGATAAATTTCATTCATTTATATTTATTACATTTTATTTAAATTAATTTTCTAACTTTAAGCTATGCATTTTTTTTTCATTTTTACGTAATATACTTCACTATAAAGCCGCTAACCACACCTTAACTGCTTTATAGCAAAGCAATTTATTGTTGCCGCCACGTCTTGTACTTTTAGTAAAAGTTATCAAAATATACTTAGTTATAAAGCAGTTAAAGGATTTTAACTCACTTATAGCCTAGTAACTAACGCTTGGAAGACTAACTTTGCTAACCTAGAAAGCAGTTATGGGAGTTTAGACGCCATTAAGCTCGGTATTGTAAAACATATATTTATACTAGTTCTCCTATTGCTTAACTAAAAGGCAGTTAAAAACATCTCGCTCGCAATTAACTGCCTTTTAAGTAAGCACTTACAGGTAAAAAGTTGAGATGTTAAAAATCATCTGTATTTGAGACAATCTCAGGAAGGAGTGACAAAGGTGCGCGTCTACTCATATTTCTCTAGTTGTGTATGTCTTGAAGCCACCCTACAGCCACTCAAGTCACTCTACAGCCATTAACATAAGCATAGGACTCAAGTGTCTACTCTATGAGAGGGAGTGGGATTTAATCCACCACGCGGTTCCAGTGAAGATTGGCAGATGTTACATATCTTTAAAGTTCCTGAATATGCCTGTTTGCTTACAATGTTTTCCTTAACTGTTTCGAGACAGGCGATTAACTGGCCACGCATTCAACTGTTATTGAAAAAAAAAATTACCTAACTGCCTGATTACTATTCGAGTTACTAACAGTTAGCGTAAAATTTAGGTTATTCTCTTCACTTTGATTTCGTTATTTATAAGTTGACTCACACAATAAACAAAATTAGTTATTTGTAGTTGGTTATTCCGCTACGAGCACCCGAGGTGAAAACTAAAAAGGATAAAATTAAAATCTTTCTCAAAAAATTAAAAAATGTACCCGACTTCAAAAACAACCAAAATAAATTTTAAAAGATCCTTTTTAGTTTAAATATTCAACACAAATTCTTGTCAAATACATAATTTTCTTCCATGTGCGAGATGGATGTTGTACCTAATCCGTAGCACCGGTAATGACATCACCCATGTACACAATAAGCTAAAAATGCTTATAAAATAAAAACTAGTGAACCAAACTCATTAATTTTTATAGGACCAAATGGCAGGTATACCGCCTCGATCAAAAAATCACACAAATCGGACCAGAAACCTCGGAGTAATCGGTGTAGACAATTTTGATAAATTTTTAGAGTTTTGTTGATTTTCGTTTTTTCCAACTAAAAAAGAATTTTTCAAATAGATTGGTAAGCGACGGAGTTATGCGCGAACAAACATAAAAAAGAAATGTTAACATCGAAATTGAGAACCTCCTCCTTCTTGAAGTCTGTTAAAAAGGAAGAAATTATAGCCTGAGCTAGTCAACGCAAACGCAAATCACAAGCGTTTAACTGCTATTTAGTCTAGTATCGTCGTTTAGCTGCTCTCTAGCGATTGATATTTAGCTAATACTAATTTCGATACATAACTTAAAAGCCGTTATTGGCGTATAACTGCTTTCTAGTGTAGTTTTTCTTTATAGTTAAGGTATGATGAAGGATGTTAAAGACTCTTAGCTGCTTTTTAGTCAAGCATGACTAGATAAAGTACTTTTATTTTTGGCGTTAAAGTATGTTAACGTCTTTCTAGAGAAGTATTGTGGCTTAGCCGCTTTTTAATTAAGGAAGTAACGAAATTTATGTGGTTTAACTGCTCAGCGATGTTCTGTATCTCTAAAACTATTAATCATAGAAAAATGAGTCTTAAACCAAAAAATAGAGCATCAAAAGTTGTATAACACTGCATTAAAAAGTGAAAAACGACAAACTGTGGCTTAACGGCCTTTTAGATAATGGACGGCAGAGTTGTAGATGTTTATACAACGCGAAATAGGCCCAAATTATACAACATTATTGTTATTTAAAAGTTACATAAAAGTTAGTGGAGAACTACTTTAACGTTGCTTAAATGTTAAATAAAAGTTTCCGACCGATTTTTTGGCCAGATAATGGTGTTGATAAGTGGTTATGGAACCACTGAAGTCCCATAAAGGTTATATAGACATTAGAAGATGACTGAAATGTTGCACAAGTGTTTAACATCGACGTTTATAGTATACATTCAGTCCATTCCATTCATTCTCATATTCGTTCCTGACATTTGCTGGAATATTAGTGCATGTGCTTTATCAAAAACAGAATATAAAAGATAAATCATCATAACTAAATTAACATTTACTTTCAAGGTTTATAATATACGCGAACAGAGTGCACCTAATACACACATCAAAAGCGTCTAGGGATCAACATATATTTTTGCAATAACTTTTCTCCTGATTGATATTAATTAAAATTTTCTTTAAGGATTCATCAAATAAAGTGTTTTCGTTTGTCACAGTAACGATAAACCAAGTCACCTTTGCATTAATAAAGAAATTTGCCATTTTCCTAATAAAGGGATTTTTGACATTTGAACCACTAACACAAAAGTTCGAAAAAAAGACTGAAATAACAGTTTTCTTTAAAATTTTATTGGGTAACTTAAACAATTAATAATCCGTGTTTCTACCGCGAACACTAACAACACAAGAACATCGGTTTGGCATACTCAAAATGAGTTCATCCAAATCACGCTGTGGAATGGCCGCCCATGTTCGTTGCAACAACAAAAAAAGGTCTTCTTGCGACTGGATACCCTCCATATTCGGCAGAGCTCTTCTCTGTAGCATATCCCATGCATGCTCAATCGGATTCAAGTCTGGCGACTGAGCAGGCCAGGGCAGGACATTGATGTTAGCTGCGGCGAGAGTCTGTCTTACAACTCTTCTTCTTCTTCTTCCTGCCCTTATCCCATTCTACTTGGGGTCGGCGCAACACGTTTTCTTCTTCCATTCTCCCCTATCAGACGTCACAGTATCATTTACTCCTTTTTCTTTCATATCATTCCTTAGACAATCCATCCATCTTTTCTTTGGCCTTCCTCTTCCTCGCCATCCATCAACATTAATACTCATCACTTTCTTAGTCACATGGGTGTCATCCCTCCTCATCACATGTCCATACCAAGATAGACGATTCCCTTTCATTTTTTCTGTAACAGGCGCCACTTTCAAACTGTCTTACAACTCTTGCGGTGTGCGAAAGTGCATTATCATGCATTAACTGAAATAAGGGACCGATTTGCACTTGTAGAGGAACGATGACGTCTGATACAATCGTCTCAGCATAAATTTGAGCGTTGAGGTTGCCTCTGATCCAAATCAACTCAGTTCTTCCGCCGATCCAAATACCCGCCCATACCATGATGGTTCCACCACTATAAGGATGGACTTCCTGGCAGGATTTTAATCGCTGTTGGCGTCCAGAGGTTCTCCAGTGTCGTATACGTCTTGTATCCGGTCTCATACCGAAACGAGACTCATCAGAAAAGCACACGAAACGCCATTGTTCTTCTGCCCAATTTCTGTGTTCAAGAGCCCATTGATATCGAATCCTACGATTGTGCATTGCTATAGGTGGTACCCGTAGCGGTCTTCGGGAATGAAGGTTCACTTCATGCAAGCGGTTTCTGACTGTTTGGTCGCTAATTAAGTTCCCTGAAGAGTGATGAAGCCTCACGGCTAACATCATGGCGGTTATTGTTGGAGCTCTTCGAGTTAAGATTTGAATGTATCGGTCTTGTCTCCGTGTGGTGCAGCGATACCGTCCTCCATGGCGCTCAGCCACGGTACTAGTGCTTCGGTAACGTGTCCAAAGTCGACTGATAACACTCTGACTTGTATTCAGAGCTAAAGCCACAGTACGTTGCCGGGAACCAGCTTCTATCATTCCCACGGCTCTGAGCATTTCTTCCCTGCTTAAATGACGTCGCCGCTCCATAATAACGTTGGTTTTAATCAGTAGTAGGGAAACAGTAGCACTAATAATGTCTTCAATGCGTTGTATGTTTTTATAGGGAAAATATTGACAGCTGATTTTCATCTTTTACTCGAATTTGATTCACAGTTCCTGATTCAAATTATGAAATGCACCAAAAAGGATCCATATAAATTTATAAAATCATAAATTTATTACAAAGCCACATCTCAATCTCAAGAAATCCGCATAAAAATGCTTGATCCCTAGACACTTTTGATGTGTGTATTTATGGGACCTTTAGTTTTATGATTAAATATAGGTGTGTTGTTGTGAATTTTTTTACGCCCCCCTCGAATTCGTTAAAAATTAATTATTGTTGATTATTATTATTTTTTTTTTTAATATTAAGTACCAGCCATCTTGTCAAAGTTAAAAAGTGACTTCTATACAACAATTATAGAATGAAAAGGTCAATAATGCGGTTTCTTGCCACCAAGATAGCCGGCCATTATGAAAGATTTTAGATGACAGTACGGTTTCAGAGAGATACTTGTCCAGCGCAAAAACCACCGGGGATGAAGTTTGTTCCTTGAGAGAGGCCATGGTTGAGCGAACAAATTATGCCTTAAACCTTGTCTCCCAGTGGGGTGACGACAATTTGGTCTCTTTTAACGCCACCAAAACACAGGCTTGTCTGTTTACCGCAAAAAGGAGTCGTTTGGAACAAACTCCTACTTTTCGGGGTACATCTGTACCTGTGAATGACCGACTCGAGCTCCTAGGCATGGAGTTGGCTTCTAGTCTTAACTTTGGCGCCACCATTGAGTTTAAAGCCCAACTTGCGGCCAAAAAGCTGGGCATCCTAAATAGAGTGAAGCGGTACTTCACGCCTGGACAGCTTTTAACTCTTTACAAAGCACAAGTCCGATCCTGCATGGAGTATTGTAGCCACCTTTGGGATGGCTCAGCTAAATATCAACTTGCCGCTCTTGACTCAGTGGAACGCAGAGCTAAAAGGCTCGTTGGCGACGAAAAATTGGTGAATGCCAAGCTCCATAGCTTGACTCATCGCCGCAAAGTTGCCTGCCTGTCGGTCTTTTACAGATTGTACTTCGGAGAGTGTGCCCAAGAACTCCACGACCTCATCCCACCAGCCCCTTTCTATCATCGCACATCTAGACGCACGGCAAATTACCATCCTTACCTTATTGCCATACCATCAATTCGCACTAAGCGTTTCCAAACGTCTTTTATAATGCGGACAGCGAAGGAGTGGAACTCTCTGCCTGCGTCTGTGTTTCCAAACGCATACAACCCTAATCTCTTCAAAGTTAGAGTAAACAGGCTTCTTCTGGGTAAGCTCGCTCCATCGTCGACCTTGTCTTAGTCACTCTTGCCCTAGACTAAGGTCAAGAGCAAACCCATTACACATAAAAAAAAAAAAAAAAATCTGTGAGATAATAAACATTATGAACAGAGAATGATGATCACATTACAAATGACATTCATTTTATGCTTAAACAAAGTGGGGCCACTTTATTTAAGCTTTTTCCATTGATCTAGATCCATATTTTTGTAAATATTGTAACAACGTTTGTTTAGCTGACAAAATGGAAGTTAGTTTTAAAAAAAGGCCCTTTTGGACCTTTATATAATTTTAAGGTCTGCTTAAAGTTCTGTAACGGTTACAAAATAACGCATAAGTCGTATAATGATTCGTAATTCACCACTAAAATACTTCGTTATATTCAGGTCTAAAAATAAACTTTTGGCGACGTTTTGATTACATAAAAGTCGTGTTAAGGTTAAGTAGACTACAACCCTAGTTAAATGAACCCTTTTATCTAACTGGTATATAACATCGTATTATTTAGTTGGGTAAACGTTTACCCAACCTACAGTATACGACGTTGTATAAAGCAGTCGTAAAAACGTTTACGTAACTTATTCAGTGGCAAAATTATACGACGTTATATAAAGAAGTCATCAAAACGTTTACCTAACCTATACACTTGTACCACTATACGACGTTGCATTATATAGTTGTAATTTTTTTTTTTTTTAGGGTGGCAAAATCATCAAATGAGTCCTCCCGCCCTGGGTGGGGCGAGAGGGACTGTCAGACTCTTACTGACTAAAATCCACCCGTGTTCCGTCGGATGCCCTTTACGTTCCGGGGCCACGGTATCCTGGATTAAGAAAAATCCGCGACCCCGGCAGGCATTTGGCCCCATAAGGGGCCCCGTCGGTGACGCGTGAAACACGACGCGCCACCGACCCGGGCTTGGTCCTTGGTCGGACGGCGAGCATACCCATTACTCACCGTCCGCAAGCCCGCTCCGCCGCTGTGCCCTCTGCTGTTCAGAAGGACACGCGTTGGAGCGTCCACCTGACAGGCTATTTGCATACGGGCAAAGAAACCCCTTAGGCACACAGCCTAAGGAGAGTTTTTGCCCGCATCCCAGGGCGCACCGGCCCGAAAAACTGGTCTTCCCCCCGGACGTATCCGAAAGGGAACTCCAGTCCACGGACGCACGTGGAGGTTTCCTGTCGTAGCACCCCATATAGTTGTAATAACGTTTACCTAACCTATTTTTTGTACCATTTTACGACGTTGTATAAAGTGGTCGTTAAAACGTTCACTCAACTATTTAATAGGACCTTTTAGTCACAGGGACTGAATCGTTGTAGAAATAACGGTTACACAACGTCGTAGTTGTCTAATAACGTCTATTCAACAGTTATATAACCGAAAGTCGCGTAAGATATGTTTTATATGACCAATTTGTTTGTTGGGGTACTATTGACAAATAACGCGGCTTACGGCCCGCCTTGTGGAAAGCGGTCACCGTAGCCTATACGAGCCAGCAAAACCAGAGGTATCGCTTGCGCGTTGCCGACCCAGCGAAAAAGAACTGGATGCTGATAAAATTAACATCGAGCTATTGCTTATACGGAGCAATAAAATTCGTAGACAGAGGAGACTTCAGTTCGTGGAGGACGTGGTGAGCGCCCTGTTCCCATCGCGAGGGGAGCATACTCCCCCGCCTATGGCTCCGCCTCCAACGGAACCTGACGGTGAAGCTGGCGCAAACGCGGACCACAGCGACGACGACGTCTACGACGCTCCAGAGGTGACCGAGGTAGACATGAGAGTGGCGGTACAACGGCTCAAGGCCAAAAATACCGCCCCAGGACCCGACGGCCTGCCAGGAAAAGCTTGGGTCCTGGCCTCGAGGACTCTCGGGCCTCGACTGGGGGGCCTCTTTAGCGCATGCCTGGAAAGGGGCCAGTTTCCGCTTCGTTGGAAGACGGGGAAGCTGGTCCTGATCCAGAAGCCCGGGCGCCCTGCGGACTCTCCGTCCGCATTCCGGCCCATCGTGCTGCTCGATGAGGTGGGCAAGCTCTTTGAGAGAGTCATTGCAGACCGCCTCGTCGGGCACCTGAATCGGATGGGCCCGAACCTTGCGGAGAGCCAGTTTGGTTTCCGCAGGGGGCGCTCGACGGTGGACGCAATCATGCGCGTGAGAGCCCTCACGACGGGGGATGCGGTGGCCCGGGGCAGGGTCGTCTTGGCGGTGTCTTTGGACATCACCAATGCCTTTAACACCCTGCCCTGGAGTTGCATCAGGGAGGCACTCCGGTATCACCGGGTGCCGACCTACCTCCGTCGCATAGTCGAGGCTTATCTGACGGACAGAGCCGTCATCTACCCCGGTCACCGGGGAGAGTGGAACCGGCGAGAGATGTCGTGCGGTGTTCCACAGGGTTCGGTCTTGGGGCCGCACCTGTGGGACATCGGATACGACTGGGTGCTGCGCGGCGACCTCCCTGACGGCGTCAGCGTAATATGTTACGCCGACGACACGCTCGTCCTGGCGGAGGGAGAGTCGCACCAGGCGGCGGCCGACCTGGCGACACCAAGCGGTCGCGACAGTCGTTGGAAGGATCCGGCAGTTGGGACTCGACGTGGCGCTCCACAAAACAGAGGCCATGTGTTTTCATGGCCGTCTGAACGCGCCACGGTCAGAGTCCCACATAACGGTGGGAGGGGTTCGCATCGGCGTCGGGAGGATGATGAAGTACCTGGGACTCGTCCTCGACGGCCGGTGGAACTTCAAGGAGCACTTCCTGCCCTCAGCGGGCCAAACGCCTCCTGCCGGAGGCTGTACGCCGGTATCGTGCGGTCCATGGCCCTCTACGGGGCCCCCGTGTGGGCCCTGAGCATGCGGACGCGACCAGCGAGGCTGGTCGCATGCCAGAGGGTCATGGCTATCCGGATGATCCGAGGATACCGCACGATCGCCGGCGAATCGGCCAACCTCTTAGCCGGATTATTGCCCTGGGATCTGGAGGCGACCGCCCTCCAGCGCGTCTATGAGTGGCGCGTGGAGGCGCGGCGCCGGGGAGAATTCCCACTGCCCCGACAAGTCGAGGCGCGGCGGGAAGAGGTCCGGCGCGATCTCAGGGCAGTATGGAGGGAACGACTGTCGCAACCGAGGTTCGGGCACGCCGCAATCGCGGCGGTAAGACCCCTCTTTGAGGAGTGGCTGGAAAGGCGTCACGGCGTCCTGACCTATCGGATGACGCAGGTCCTCACCGGACACGGATGTTTCGGGAGGTACCTGTGTCGGATGGGGAAGGAAGAAACGCCGGGGTGTCACCATTGCGAAGATCGCCCGGAGGACACAGTAGAGCATACGGTGCAAGACTGCCCCGCTTGGGCAGAGCACCGCCGTGTCCTCACGGCAGCGATAGGCGGAGACCTCTCGCGCCCGGCATTGGTCGAGGCCATGCTGCGGGGCGAGACGGAGTGGGAAGCGGTCGTCTCCTTCTGCGAAGCAGTAATGCTCGTTAAGGAGGAGGCGGGCCGTGAGAGAGAGAGGACAGCGTCCTCCCTCCGCCCCACCCGCAATGGTAGACGCCCACGGCGTCGGACGTCGCAAGACGATCTCCGGCCACCGTAGGCGCGGGCATGCGGGCGGCGAGTAAAGGGCAACTCGCCCCCCGACCATGGACCATGCCCGGGTCGACGGCGCGTTGTGTTCCACGCGCGCCTCAAAGAGCGTCAGCACGATGACGGGGCCCCGCCCAAGAGGGCAAAGCCTGCCGGGGTCGCGGGACTTATCTCATTACCGTGACCCCGGAACATAAAAGGCTATTGAAGGACACCGTGGATTTTAGTCAGTACAAGTCTGACAGTCCCTCCCGCCCTGCCCGGGGTGGGAGGACTCATTTGATGATTTTACCACGCTAAAAAAAAAAAAAAAGACAGAGGAGACTTATATAAATATCGCAATGGCAGCAAAAAGAATGTGGAAATGGTCGAACCGTATATTATACCATAAAGATGAAGAGTATTGAAGTACAAGTCTGACAGTCCCTCCCACCCCATCCTGGGTATGAGGACCATTTTCTCAAATAAAAAGATATACCTAGCTTCCAAACAAAAAGGATGCTATCACAACCGCAGTCTCATCTAGAATCTTTTCTACGTCCAAAACAAACTTTAACAAGAGCACACAATTAGGTGTCGCACGAGCGGCGCCGCGTGCTGCACTTGTGTTGTTTTATCTTGTTACGTGTCAACTGGCCAGATTTACAGCTTTGTTATTAGTGAAATTGCACTGGGAGAGTGTATTGACGCTGTTGCAATCAATGTGACCTTGTGTTTTACAACGTGTATAAAACATGGTGACTGTTTTCGTTTATAGTTTTACACCTTAAACATTTTTTATAGACCAGTTGCCAAAAATGTGCGACGCCAATGATTTAACCCTTTTAGGTTAAATAATAGATATATATACACCGTGTTCCGGACGATATACATAAACTTCGACCAGATGTTCAAACCACGGAAGTAAGCATTTTTCATTATAGACACATTAATAAATTCTTATTTTTTATTTTTTGTTAATTTTCATACAAACTAAATACCTAGACGTAAATAACCCGATATGCATGCCTCTTTATCCGAATTGGCAACGTCATTCATAACATTTGGCGGGCTGAAACAAATGAAATGCAAATAGTATTTGATAGATTTCAAATTAAGATACTTTCTCACTGCATTGCTCAATTAAATTTCATTAAATGAAATTACAAATATCTTTGTAACGAAGCCTTTTTAAGTACTACTTCCTTTGTTGGGTTTGATTTGTAAAAGCCATAGAAGTATTTGCTAAAGTTTATGGATAACGTGAAGAACACGGTGTATATATAGACAATTATGTTCGACGTTCTTTAAGAATTCTTAGGGCAACGGCCACGGTTCCATTATACAAGCTACAGGTATACAAGTTGCAAATTGTATACAACGCGGGAACAAACCTGCATACAAGTTACAAGTCAGTAGTTTGAAATTTATATTGTTTTTTTTTTTAATTCATGCAACTTGTACCTATACCAATTTGGCGCCATACTTGCCTAATGGAAACGCGCCATAAGGTAACTGAATATATTAATCTCTTCCAGATTCCGCATACAAGGTAACCTACGCGCGCCACACATCAGTGTAGGTATAATCGTTCTTGATGCCCTCAGTGTTGACCAAACAGTAAAGCCGTGGCAACGCTAACAGTTTCTAGAAATCTACTTCAGACTTGAACTTGTCTTGAGAATAAAAACTTATTTGATAGAAGACGTTCTATCTAGATAGCACAAGAAGAACTTAAGTAATGAGACACATGCACTGACGTGTGGCGCGCATAGGTTACATTGATGCAGAATCTAGAAGAGATTATGTATGGGTGGCTGCAACGACCAGATTAACAGAATTGCTATGTGTTACTGGTGTGTATTGATAATTGATGATAATAGCGATGTTGAAGAGCGTTTTTTGCCAACAAAATAACTTAAGGTGTCTCTTTATTTGTGAATGTATAGATCTGAGTAGATGAAGTACTGATTTTGGATATTACCGTTTTTAGGGTTCCGTAGCCAAATGGCAAAAACGGAACCCTTATAGATTCGTCATGTCTGTCTGTCTGTCTGTCTGTCTGTCTGTCCGTGTATGTCACAGCCACTTTTTGTCGAAAGTATAAGAGCTATCCTGTTGAAACTTGGTAGAAAGATGTATTATGTGAACCGCATTAGGATTTTCACACAAAAATCAAAACAAAACAAATTTTGGGGGTGCCCCCCATACTTAGAATTGAAACTCAAAAAAATTTTTTTCACCAAACCCATACGTGTGGGGTATCTATGAATAGGTCTTTAAAAATGATATTGAGGTTACTAACATCATTTTTTTCTAAACTGAACAGTTTGCGCGAGAGACACTTCCAAAGTGGTAAAACACTGTCCCCCCCCCCGTAACTTCTAAAATAAGAGAATGATAAAACTAAAAAAAATATATAATGTAGACCTCAACCAAAACTACCAACGAAAATTGGTTTGGATGGGATACAGTTAGCAGTTTTTGAGATATAGTACATTTTCAAAAACCGCAAATATAACTTTGCCATTCATACAAATACTATGAAAAACAAAGTTATTTTTATTGTTTTTGTATATTACTTACTAATCTCAATATAATTATATCTCTAATCTATGCTTGCTGCTACGGAACCCTTCATGGGCGAGTCCAACTCGCACTTGGCCGGTTTTTACTTTTATGGGACACTGAAGGTAGGAATTGAATAGCTTTAGTAAATTCAAATAATAGTTCTTCTGTTTTGATCACCAGAACAAAAGCGGATATAATGTAAGAAATCCTCAATAAATAAACAAATAAAATACCTTACGGTATAGCATTCAAGTCCTCTTAGATAAGAGGACTTCCAAAGTATTCTAGAATAGATATTCTAGAATAACTTCACTACAAAACAACAAAACGTATAACTCACACAGATCTTGAAAGCTATATTGAAGGAATAAATCTTGAAAACTTTGACGTTTAATACAACAATAAGGAGTCACTGAAGTTTAAGATAGAAAATGGTGCAGAAGGTCCACCACAAGTTCCCACAGATCAGTAAAAAATAAATTTATCGGTGTAAATAGACATGTTTCTATCCAAAAATAGAAGAGTGGCGTAACAATAAGGGTTGTTTCAAGGACAAAGCCGGGGTCGTCATTGCGTCCTGCTTCATAGATTAACGCGACGCATTACGACTTGGGTATGCAGGCGACTATCGCAATTCAAATTCATAGAGGTTCGTACACAGGCACGCGTCAATGAATACCAAAGTCGTAAGGTATCGGAGACTTGCGTTGCGTTGTGTATGAAGAGGCTTCCACACACGCTTCAAAGAGTTCCTTGAAGTTTTCGTAGAACAAGGTCTCTGTCAAGGGCCTTTCTTTATTTAGCGATAGATTCGAGGGTTGCAACTGTGTCGCCTGATAGTAAGCGATGATGTTGTAGAGGATGAAGCACGTTTGCCTAGAAGTAACCCATTCACTCATGACTTATTCAAATCAATCATCCAATTAAAGTAGTGCTTGCCAAAGTTGGTTCGTGGATGGATAATCATGCATTCCGTATCAAGTTTCTTTAGCGCCTCTGAAAGCAAGTTTGGCCTTTGGTCTCAGATGAAACTGGTAGGTCTTTGAAAATCGGTACAGGTAGTTAATGGTCCAAATGTCTATCGTGCCAAACAGCATTGAGTTATCTAGTACTATCTGGATGATTGGCACCACGTTAGTATAGCAAGTGTAAGCGCAATTGGCACTGGCATTTGTGAAACGAAAGAATGCACACGTAGACAGGATTCACATACAGCGAGTGCTAGCGAATTCGCATGTCGCAACGTGCGATCCTTACACAAATGCCGTGTAAGGATCGCACGCACACATAAAATAGCAAGCAAACTCGCGATTGTCATTTTTGTTTGAGTTCACCGTCCGTACATAACACTTCTATGTGTGCATGCGTCAATTTTTGTTCATTGTCTAGAGTTGACCTTCTGAAGTACTATACTGTGGTCAGAATGTGTTCAACTAAAATTGGGAACCATATACCTATGTTAATGTTTCTCTGGAGAGTCGTTATGTGGAAGTTCTTTTGTTTTGAAGAATATTTCTCTGATTGCTATAGTGGTAAGTAGTTTGAATTTATGTTATGTTCCAAAATCTTTACGATGTAGGTACTTAGTTGAAAAAAGGTTTCATCATACTCTTGATATCAATAAAATACAGAGCACATGTGGGTATGGAAGAGTTAGTGATAAGAATTTATCGATTTTGCTAGGTTGCGATGCTATTAGAAATAGCAAAAAATAAAATTCTCTTCGTACTCATCTTCGGTACGTATTGAAGCCCAATGGAACTGTTGTACATCAGGCTCCCAGACCCACAGTTTCAGGTAGTGTATTTTTCGTTTACAAATATCTGAACACACATACGCAAACAACCTAAAACTAAATCTCAAAACATCATCTTCCACTCCAAATTGAACTAATGAAGGCTTTTCTTAATTACGATCTTTTTCCAGCTTCCAGTCGAATTGGTTGCAGCTAAATGCCCGTACTTTACATGAAGTGACTACCTATCATACCACACCTAATCTCTCTCCGGTCGCGTCGGATTGCCGTTCCATCGGACTATGGTAAAGGAACAGCGAGTACACCTGTGCCTGCGCACACACTTGTGCAGTATAATATGTCCGCACAGATGGCTTATTTCCGTTGAGATAGGCCGCCCGCCGTGGCCGAAATTGGTCAGGAGGAATACTATTTTAAACTTATTTATTATATTACTGGTAGTCAGACTTTCGAGCTTCTGACTAAGAAACTATCGTTAAAGATCTGCATCACAGCCGGGATCAATGGCCTTTCGAGACACGAAGGAAACTCGCTGTAATAAATAGTCACCCATCAACAGACCAAACTCAGCAAGCACTGCTTAACCTTAAAGAGTCTGTCTCACAGCTCCACAAAAGCTGGACAAAATCAACGACCAGTGGTCTACTCTAGCCCTGGAAAAAGACTAAAAGTCATTGGGGTGCAGCCTTTGCTCAGTCGCGGTCATGATGCAGATTAATAGTACCAGTATCAGGTCCCCAAATCGAACCATGGAAGCACCGTATCCCAATTCCCAATACCATTAATACTGTCCCCAATAAATTGAAAGCCGTAAGAAACTAAAGATTAATAACCATTAAATCCCCACGTAGAGTATTAAAACGAAGCTTTTAAACGTTCGAACCACCGAAGACGCACTCCTGTTTATTTATAGTACTTTGATGAAGTTTTAAGTCTACTAGGTAGTAAAATTTATAACGTAACCAGTGGAAATAGAGCTCTCGTTTTGTCTACAGAAGTTCCTCAATGGTCTGTGAGAAAGGAGATTTAAGGCGGGGTGGCGGGTCTAATTAGTTTGGTAGTGATTTTAGAGTGAGGACAGAGTCTACAGATTGTTTGCTTCTCAGCGGTTTATGGAAGTAGATAATGGGGGCGTAGGAGGAACGGCAGATGGGTCTTGGGTGAAGCCATGAAAAGTGCGGGAGAAACTTTTTTATAACACCGGTATGAAAAGTTTACCAAGTCTTTCCTTATTTTAAAGAATCCCAACTTTATGAAATATTTACAGGCATCGAGATGAGATAAATATTATACGGCCTTTTATCTTATTTCTTGCTAGGCTTGCTTTGATTATTGCATTCTTAATTTTCTTTATGTTATTTCAATGCTATACCTACTATTCTACATCTCCCTTCCCATTGCCCTAAACTCGATTTTTTGACCTTGGGACAGTTTGTCTACTAGCTAATCTCTCTAATCTTTTTAAATAGTAAGCAAAATAATTTTGACATAAATTACGATCAATTCGGTTTCTTTTCTTTCTTTTATTTTGTTATACATCATTATCAGAACTAAACGTTATAATCTTTCATGGGGCAGTTTCAAATCTCAAATTTCGTGGCTCAAACCGCAGCGTCTTGGTAGGTGATTCAGCGGCGTTCTGTTAGTCTTTGTCTTCAACTTTCTTGTTTCACTTGCCTACATCTGTACTGCCTATTCGAATTTACAAAGACATTTGTTTAAAAAATATAAATTTCAATGTTTTTTTATCTTAATGGTGACAAGCAAGCTTACAATGATGGCTGACAATGATGTAACTGTGAGACTGATGGGTATGAATGTTGATGAATGGATAGGAAGGGCAAAGAAAACATGGATTGATTATGTGAGGAATGGTATGAATCTAAAAGGAGTAAATGATACTTTGACGTCTGACAGGGGAGAATGGAAAAAGAAACCGTGTTGCACCGACCTCAAGTAGAACGGAATAGGGGCAAGAAGATGATGATGGTGACAAGAAAGCACAGGCCCCACCTGATGAAAAGCGGTCACCGTAAACTATGAACACCTGCAACACCATAGGTATCTCTGGTTTTGCAGGCGTTTATAGTTCATGATTGTAATAAAAACAAATAAACACCAAAAGGAATATTGGTAAGATATGGGGAAGACTTCGTTCAACATTTATTTTATAACGACTCATGTTTGTAAAGAAATACTTGAATCTTAATTTTATTTGGCTAGCAATGTCTGAGTCATTGTTGGTTGGAGTTTGTAAAAATCAAATTGAGTATTAACCTTGACAAAAGTAATACCAAAAGTTGCAAAGAAACTGGGCCATGTTGAAATTAACCTTCGGTTGATAATAAAATTTTAGAGTGTGTGTGTGAGATAGAATAACACAGTTTCAATTAAAACCAAGTTGTGGCAATGGAATTGACTTTAAAAATTAATCACTGGTTTTAGAATTACTACGTCTGAGCACAGGCGTCACAGTGAGTCCCATGTCGTTTTTAAAATATAATCAGTTCTGTGGAACGATGATCAGTCTCTTGGTCTTTTTCCATGTACTTATCTTGCCCACAAGAAACTGGTCATATAAGTTCCTTTTTACCCGACTGCGCCAGAAGGAGGGTTATTTTACTAATAGTAGTAAAAAGTCTACGATGAAGAAGGCTTACCTAAAAGAAACTTTCTTGAGATTTGGAGTGATTGCCTTCATGCTCTTTATCGTACTTTATTTCTGGTCAGCACAGTGTACCATCTCTTTTCATATCTATTTTCTATTAGTCATCCCCTTATTATTGACTTGTTTTTAGTCAGATCACCTTCCAAATGGTTCATTTAGCATTACTTTGGTCGTTCTTGGGCATATTTGAATACCATCATAAATTCATTCTGATTTCTTCACGAGTTTTATTTGGGTGTCAAAATAATAAAAGGAAACTTAATATAAACGTAATAATTTTAATCTAAAAAATAATTAATTTAATATTTGCGAGAAGCTTTATAAATTTACTTAAAAATTAATTAAAAAGAACACTTTTTGGTTTCAACCTTAATATCACACTTATGTACAATTTATTTACATTAAAACTACTTCACGTAATTACTGTAAATGTTTTCTCTTGAATTGTATTTTGAAGACGTTTTTGAATCAATTCAAAACATTATGTTTATTTTTTTAGATATAATGCTGACATTTTAAATAACTCATTGAAAGATCACATCATTTTCAAGAATGTTATCCACAATTATATTTATTCTTTTGAGTTTATTTACTTGATATTTTATTAAAAAAACTTAGAAATTAATTAATGTATAAAATCTCTAACAATTCTAAATTATTTCATAATCCAGCTTTGCCCCAGTTAGATTATAAAAAAAATATTATTATTAGTGAAACATTATCACTTTCTATCAGTTTTAATCCATATTTTAAATTGACAAGTTCACTAGTTATTATCATTAGAATTATTTTTCGTGAATATGGCACTTGCAACAGTGCCGAAATACTAATTATACATTTGTATATTTAACCTTGCAATAAACTCACAAACTAAAATTGAACAAAATAGCTTTCATCTGAATCTTATCTTTTCTAAGTTTCTCAAATCATCAATTCAGTATTGATTCATTCACTTAGTTCCTATTTTCTTTTACTTCCAGTTAAGCGTGGAAGCATTTCATAAAATTTAAATACCGTAATCTACTACTCTACTATTTAAAATTATAACCATTCATCCTTTATCATATCCGAAGCCTTTTCTGCAATCATAATAGTTGGGGCATTAGTATTACCTCTAACAATCAGAGGCATGATAGAAGCATCAACGACTCTTAATTTTCCAATACCGTAAACTCTTAATCTTGGATCTACAACAGCTTCTTTATCCCATTTAGGTCCCATCTTACAAGTACCTACAGGATGGAATATAGTTGCAGTGTATTGTATAAGGATACATTGCCAGTACTCATCTGTACCCCAAATTAACCCAGAACAAGCCTGAACAGGTATTCTAACATATCTTGCTCCACTTGCCCTAAATGCTTCAGTCTCTTCTAAACTAACAACGAATTTCAATCCATCTATCAAAGCTTCCATATCTTGTCTTTCAGTGAAAAATCTTGAGTAAATTAAAGGTGGACCAAATATTGGATCAGTAGTGTTTAAAAGAATAAATCCTCTGCTTTTAGGAGTCAAAAGCAAAGGTCTAGCTGATAATCCATCGTAAAACGATAGAGGAAATATGTTAGTTGCTAAGTACGTCGTAGGATCAGCGTAGAAATCTTTGACATTTCTTCCATCAAAGTGAAACTGTATATTTGGAGCATCTTCATCATACTCAGTACTCATAAAAGCAGTTCCAGTTAGAGTCCCAGTTGAAGCCAATGGTCCATGTTTGGGCAAAGGTTGGTTATAATAATCGTGTATTTCTTCCATCAACTGCTCCCCAGTAAGAGCTGTTGATGTTTTATTTGACAGAGCCAAAGTCAAAGCATCTGTAGTAATATGATCTTGTAGATTATAACCTACACTTAATTCAGCTATAACAGGAATATTGAGACTCTTCAAATGGTATTTAGGTCCTATACCAGACAGCATTAGCAATTTTGGTGAGTTGATTGTGCCACCACTTACTATTACTTCTTTCTCAGCATGGGCTTGTAATATTTCACCGTTTTTAACGTACTCTACTCCATAAGCTTCCTTTGTGATGGGATCAATGAGTATTTTAGTAACAAAAGCATTATTAATGATATGAATATTTGGACGTTTGTCTCTGATAGGACTTATGTATGCTTTGTTGGCAGAGTTTCTTTGACCAAACTTAGTTGTTGTTTGCGCTATGTCTGTGCCATATTGGCTTTCGCCATTGAAATCAGTTATGGGTAGTCCCTTTTCTTTGAAGGCTTGGACCAGCATCATGGAATTTATATCGAGGTACTTGAACCGTTCAACGTTGATAGGACCTCCGGTTGCGTGGTACTCCCTGTCGTGGACTTCTACGTCTTGATTGTTTTCTGCTTTCTTGAAGTACGGCAAGATCTGCAAAATGTGATATTACGCTGTGAAAATAAGTTCTATTTGTAGATTTGGTTCTTTTTTAATTTAATTTTTGGTCCAAATGTGAAAAACCAGCCAAGTGCGAGTTGGACTCGCCCATGAAGGGTTCCGTAGTAGCAAGCATAGATTAGGGATATAATTATATTGAGATTAGTAATGTACAAGCAACAAAAATAACTTTGTTTTTCATAGTGTTTGTATGAATGGCAAAGTTATATTTGCGGTTTTCGAAAATGTACTATATCTCAAAAACTGCTAACTGTATCTCCTCCAAACCAATTTTCGTTGGCAGTTTTTGTTGACGTCTACATTATATATTTTTTTTAGTTTTATCATTCTCTTATTTTAGAAGTTACAGGGGGGGGGGGGGGGACACACATTTCACCACTTTGGAAGTGTATCTCGTGCAAACTGTTACTTTAGAAAAAAAGGATCTTAGTAACCTCAATATCATTTTTAAAGACCTATCCATAGATACCCCACACGTATGGGTCAGGCGAAAAAAAATTTTTTGATTTTCAATTCTAAGTATGGGGGGTATCCCCAAAATTTGTTTTGTTTTTATTTTTGTGTAAAAATCCTAATGCGGTTCACATAATACACCTACTTACCAAGTTTCAACTGGATAGCTCTCATACTTTCGAAGAAAAGTGGCTGTGACATACGGACGGACAGACAGACAGACATGACGAATCTATAAGGGTTCCGTTTTTGCCATTTGGCTACGGAACTCTAAACACAGATATTTCATAGGTAACTTGCATATTCTTTACTGTAAGTACTAACTAAACTGACGTAATAAGATGTGAAGTTTGTTATTATATACTTTAAGAACTACATGAGAATGAGATTAAGAACAGCTCGTCGAACTTATAATTCTTTATTAGTGTACATTTATTTGATTGTAGTGACGACTTCTTGATGGTGTATTAAAAGTTTTCTGTTCGAGATTTGTCGAAGCCGGAATTCTCGAGAGATTAGTCGAGACAGGAGAAAAGCCCTCGAGAACTCGAGAAATAAATTCCACGCGCTAAGGAACTAGAAATAAACGACTCATACTACGAATAAAAACTACGGTTTTAGATATAATTCTTGATCTAGTTTTCTTGGCGAGAAATCCAGAAAATCGACTACAGATTTTCAATATACTATGAGGCCAGCTTTTATTAGTTATACAAGAAACTAAGGGTAAACTGACCTCTCTGTAGCTCCAGCCATGGTTGCCAAGTTCTGCCCAGCTGTCGTAATCCCTCCGGTTTCCTCTCATGTAAATCATGTAGTTTATGGCACTGGAACCTCCCATAGTCTTCCCTCTGTAATGTTATAGTTTTAAAGTTAACCTTTTTCTTCTTATAATTTTGCTTGTAAGACTGAAATATGAAATCGTAGTAGCATTTTTAGGTAATTAAAATATGTTTGTTTATATCTAGTAATATAATTTTATTTGTAAAATAAGAGTTAATTGTAAAGTTTTTTTGAAAACATCAAATAAGTAGATGTCAATGTATTGTAAAATTGATTTTTTATGCTTCTTATTGTAGTATCGTCTCTTATTTTTTTAATGTTGTCACCCCGTAAGTGGCCACTTCTATTGCATCGTCTGAGGTTTCATAGTTCATCATAGGTGCCGTTATTGTAATTAATTCTTGCTAAAAACAATGGAAACTTATAAAATTGATTCGATTTATGAGTGTTATCACTAGTGAAAATAAAATTGGTTGTTTTATTAACAAAGAAAAACGATTTCATACTTCAATATGACAAGCTTTTGACATTTTAGTAGAACCAACGCCTAACACTAACAAAAATATACACAACAAACGTGCATAAAAAACTAAAAAGTTAAAAACACACAAAAACATAACATGAACTGAATAAACAAAAAAAAACTCAATCAACTTTTGAAACGACTACATACTACATGTTAGGTAAATAAAAATCAAATCAAAAAGTCAAAGGGAACGTTTACAAAAACATGTAAATAAAAACTACACAAAAACGTGTTTTCACGAAAATAACTACTAAAAATATAAGAAAAATAATTTATGTTAAAGTCACGACTACAAAAACAAAACAACATAAAAATAGTTATTAATAAACAAGTGATGATAATAAAATAAAAATATTTTAAATAAATAAAATACGAGTACAAACCATAAAAAATACGTTTCATAAACAACCTAATAATATTTGAATTTATAAGGTTTCTTTTTGTCTAAATTCTTAAGTCTTAACAAAAGATATTGCTAAACCAATATTCAATTTTGACAAAGCCAATATACATACTCGAATATTCTTAATAACAAAAGTACTTCGAACATATTTTTTAGATATATTATGTAAAACCTTACAACCACGTACCTATATCATGATGTGTAAAAATGTTTAAAGAAAAACAGTAAAAAGCGAGTCAAGTAATACACGTAGACATAAGGTTCCGTACAGTGGTGAAATGATTTTATTATTTTTTTATTCCTTTTTGTAGTGGCCATAGTAATGCACAATCTGTAAAAAAGTTAGAGTACAAAAGAAAGATACAGCCATGACAGACGAACAGACATACGGTTGGATAGACAGCGGAGCCTTAGGCCGCTGCCTCGAATCTTGCGGGCAGCGGCGCGGCGGCGGTGGCGGCGCGGCCTTTGCAGACCCGTTCTCGAAACTAGTAGGCAGATCGCGCGTCACTATAGCCGCGTAGTGTTGTGTTCGTGATTTTGTCGTCGAGATATTTGTTTTTATTCGCGAACGAAATGTCTGAACAATGGCGGCAACATCTTTTTGATTCAAATTTATTCCTAATCCTCGATTTATTGTGGGCAAAACACTACAGCGCAGGCGCGCGGGCGGTCACCGTTTGACAAGTACACCGCTCGCTGCCCGCTCCCGCCCCGCTGCCGCGCCGCTGTTTCGAGGGTCGGTCCATTTGCTTATACGCATAACATCGCGCCGCCGCCGCCGCCGCCGCGCCGCTGCCCGCAAGATTCGAGGCAGCGGCCTTAAGGTGGTCATAATAATATATTATAATTATTATCAACATGATACGCATCGCATGCGACCCCTCTTAGCTTCAAGATTGTGTAAAGATTTAAAAACCGTTACAACTCAAGTTGTAGGTACCACTTTTCACTAAGGGTACATTATGACATTGTAACGACATCAGCATTATTCTGATACTGACAGCATTTTCTGATTAAAATTTAATATACCGCTCTAAAATGAGGCTCGTAGGGTGCTGACAAATATGCGATCAGCTTTAGCAGTATTAAGATCCCAGTGGCACCCTTTACTTACGCAACCCTAAAGTGGATTGGTCTCAAATATCTGACGACATCACGCCGGCAAACGAAGTGGCTTTTTTCCAATTTAAAAACTGTCAACGGCAGAAGAATTTTGATGTAAAAACTTTGCTGTTATACAGGTAAGATGCAATAGTTCAGTTGAAATTAAAATAAGAAGAAATACAAGAAGGTATTTGCAGAGGAAACTAGTAGGATAAAGGAAGACAGTAACTACGGAAAGTTTCAAAGATGTGAATTCTTTGGTTTTTCAATGATTAAATTTATTCTGTGGAGCATTGTTTTTTTTTGCAGCTATAATGCAACGTTAAATAGTGTTTGTATCGATTATTGAAATCTCATCTGTTGAAACTATGACCATCTCTGATCAAATTCGTTCTCCACAGCAATCGCTTTTGTTAAGACATAGCCTACTATTTCGGGTTAATCCGAAATTGTGGGCTATTTCACTTAAAGTAAATAGTTTGACTTCTAATCCTTACCTGTTTTGTAAAAGAGACCTGTCTACCAAATTCTACATAAATATTGAGTAGATTTGTTAGAAAGTGCACAAGTAACATTAAAATATACAACACAAAACTAAATAATTATCTACACCGATGATTACAGTTTTAGTAACAAAGTCTATCTAAGTTACTAAAAATAACCGATTTTTTACTCACCATTCTGTTGATGATAATCGCTTTTAAAGTAATAGGATTAAGGTCGGGATTAGTAATAAGAAAAATATCTTTGGCAAAGGTTTTAATTACAATGTAAAAATAATATCTTAATCTAATTGACGAAAGGATTAAATATGTTCTGGAATGTGTATAAGAACACAATTAAATAAATATTAACTCTTAAGCGATACTTATTAAAATGTTTATCAAATTAAAGAAGGCATTTTTCTTTATCATGTTAAATAAATGCAGTGAATATTTGGTGATTGTAAACCTAAGGATAAGTAAAGATCTTATCTGTAATTACTGGGGTTTAAGGGTTAAAAGATGTAATAAATATCTTGATTCGACTTTTCCATAGATTCATAAGATTTTGGAAAGTTCTAAACACTCTATCTACTAGATCGAAATGTAAAAAATAGATAATTTTGATTTTTCTTTGACTAAAGTCAGCAACGGTCAAAGTAAAGTGGATATCCTACGCTCTAAGCCTTAGGGTTATTCCTACATCTCGCGATTTCTACTTCTTTTTAATTTCGTACCAAACTTAAACCACCCACTACAATGAAATATGCTCTTTTTTTTAAGCCATTATAATGGCTAAAAACTATCGTTCCCAAAATATAGTCTCCCAATCTTCTTTGATCATATCAGCCGCCTTTTCTCCAATCATCATACAAGGAGCATTTGTATTCCCTCTAACAATGTGAGGCATTATAGATGCATCAGCTACCCTCAAATTTTGTACTCCATACACTCTTAATCTTGCATCAACAACTGCATCTTCATCATATCTTGGTCCCATCTTACATGTTCCAGCAGGATGGTATATAGTCCCAGTATAACTCTTTATAACACAAGCAAAATATTTATAAGTACCCCATCTATGTGGAGAACAAGGTTTAACAGGCTTACGTAAAAACGTTACATTATTTTTTTTAAAAGCTTCAGTCTCTTCCAATTTAGTGGCAAACTTGAGCGCATCGATTAGAGTATCCAAATCTTTTTTGACCGTGAAGAATCCAGGGTAAATTAAAGGTTGACCAGCCACTGGATGTGTTCTGTTTAGAGTCAAATATCCTCTGCTCTCTGGGTGCAAAAGAATCGGTCTGACGTTTATACTATCGTAGAATGTAAACGGGAAAATATTGGTCGCTAAATATGTGGTAGGATCTTTGTAAAAGTCTATTTTGTTTCTGCCATCAAAATGAAACTGTATATCTGGGATTGATGTATCGTTACTTGCGTATTTTGTCCGATGAAAAGCTGTTATTTGTAGAGGTCCTGTTGCCGAGATCTTGTCAAATTTTGTTCCGTACTTGTAAAAATCAGAGATTACTTTCAATATTTCCTCTCCTGGTAAAATTGTTGATGTTTTATTACTGAGATTCATTAGTACTGCTTCAGTAGTAGCATGATCTTGCAAGTTGTAGCCTACTTTCAAATCCATTATTATAGGTATTTTTAAATGCAGCAAGTCTAATTTCGGTCCTATACCAGATAGCATTAGTATTTTTGGACTATTTAATGCTCCTGCACTTAGTATCACCTCTTTGCTGGCATATACATTAAATATTTTATTATCTTTAGTATATCGTATTCCATAAGCTAATTTTTCCTTATTGATAAGTACTTTGATAACTCGAGCATTAGTCATTATTTTAAGGTTGGGTCTTTTACCTCGAATTGGTTTTATAAATGCGTCATTTGTTGAAACTCTTCTGCCGTCTTTGGTTGTAGTTTGGGTTGTCATTGTTCCAATCTGTTCTTTACCATTGAAATCTACTAATGGAAATCCTTTTTCACGAAATGCCATTACAAGCATGCCAACATTTGGGTCAGTGTAAGCAAATCTTTCAACGTTTAGAGGTCCTGAGGTTCCGTGGTACTGGGTATCTAGAGCTTCAATATTCCGATTGTTTTCAGATTTCTTGAAGTAAGGCAGAACCTGAAACACAAAACGTGGCATATTTATCGAAACATGATTTGACATTAGAAATTTAGAATATTTTTTTTTTTCGTAAACTGAATTTCAATTTAGTTTTTAGCAATCTTTGCTACAGAATGAAGAATTTTACAGAGAAAAATACATGTAAAATGAGCAAAATCATAAATTTACTTATGCTTACTTCTCTATAACTCCATCCCTCGTTACCGAGCGCTGCCCATTCGTCGTAATCCTTAGCATTACCTCTCATGTAAACTACATAGTTAATCGCACTTGATCCACCCATTACTCGACCACTGTAATGCCAACATTTGTTAGTAAATTGTCTTAAATAACTCAAAAAAGACCTTTATAATTTCAAAAATGCTCTGAATTGTGGAACAAGGGATATTTGTAGGTGAATTGCAGTTAGCCAATGCATATTTCTGGTAGGTTAGTTTATAGCATTGAAGAAGCAATAAAAGTATGAAGAACATACAATTTTCCCACAGCTAGGATATAGGCCTGCTCTCTCTGAGAACGACGAATATGTAAAAACACAATAAAAGCCACTTTTAAACACAACGTCTTTCAATGCACATGCAATTTGTTTCGCCAATGTATAGCACATAAATATATTCCAATAATACTAGCTATATGTGTTTGAGCCGTTTGGGGTTGAAACACTAGAGGGTCCGAGTGCCCACCATCTTTTCAAAGACATCGCCAAGCGTTTAGTCGACGCCTCTCTTGACCAGAAGGCTGGCCTATTTCTTGGTCAAAGGATCAGCATTGCCATCCAACGTGGCAATGCTGCCAGCGTTCGGGGCACTTTCCCCATTGACAGCGATGTGGATGAATTTTTTGACGCCCTATAAATTTTTAATTTAGTCATTTTTGTAAATATTTTACTTTTTAAATGTAGTATAGTAGAAGTATATAAATAGGTTATTTTTATTATAATTAATTAAGTTGCTAATAAAATAATTATGTATTGTAAAAAGGTAAATAAACACTATTCCGAGGAATATGAAAATGTTGCCTACTGCACGGTTTACGTTTTTTTTTTCAAACTTAAGAGGAAAAATACAGTGATAACTGTTGAGTATCTTAAATTGTCGAGATTAAATTTTTTTTTCATAAAAAACTCCTTAGAATTAGTAGGTCCGATTGTAAATACGATTCCAATTTCAACTGTTTTCATTTCAATCTGTTTCCATTAAGAATAATAATACTAAAGTTCTTTTTGCCAATTAAAATGAATTCCCAAGAAAAGAGTTTACCAAGAATTCATTCACAACTCTTTAACTGTTAATGAATTCTTAGAAAACTCATTTCTTCGAGATCAGAAAAATAAGTAGACCTAAAGTACTGCAGAGGAGTTGAAAGCTTCTAAAACATTAAGAGAAATATAATTTATTATCATTATCAAGTGTTAAACGTGAAATTAGATGACTTATAAGATTAGAATTACGTAGTGAGAAGTATTTCAAGTATAGGCATAAAGTATTTTAAGCATTTAGGTGACAAACAAGCGTATGTCCTACCTGATGGACAGTGGTCACCGTGGCTTATGGATTAACAGGGACGACAGACCTTGCAGAAAAATGTTTTCACACCATTTTTGAAGAGCTTCTGTAGCTTATTAGGAAAATCTTGGAAGGAGAGTGTGTATTCTTTTAAATAACAAAAGCTTACTGCGACCAATTTCCACTTTGGATCAAGGGATTCCAGCATGACCCGATTAGAGTACGTTATTACCAGTTGTACTACCAGTAGCACCACGGGTAAAAAAATAAGCCGTGCTATTGCCAAGCTATTTAGTTTTTTTACCCATTTTACTGCGCTTTTATTTTACATTACAGATAAATTATACACACTTCTCTGTATAATCTTATGTAAACTATCTCCTTAATACTTTGCACAAATTTTATTGATAATAATGATGGATTTTGAGATTTTCAATTTCAAAATGTTCTAACCAAACCTTTCCGAAATGTAATAATATTATCGTAGTTTCAGATTTTAATAAATTCAATTGGAAAGATTCCAAGTTTTAATTTATTTCGTTTTAAACGTTTGAGTAACAGCCGAAAAATGTTAAAGAGTTAAATGAGATTTAAATAATAAAAAGAAAGTAAAGGGAATATTTTCCGCGAATCTCCCGGAAAATTGAACTGGGAAGATTAAAAATTTAAACGAAGCATTTCAAGGAAATTATTCTTTAAAAGTATAAAGATCAATTTTGAATTTACATAAAGCAATTAAGTTTGGCTTTTAGGCAAGTGCAAATAGATTTGATGAAAATTGAACAAGACTGGTTGATGTGGCTACGCCTAGAGGAGAATTATGTCCAGAATTGGCCGAGATTCTCCTGGTATTGTGTGAAGAATAGAAAAATAAAAAGGCAATACTGAATTTAGAACCTAATAAGGCCACTTTAACAAAATAGACAAGTTGAAAAAAGAAATCTATTCTATACATATAATAAATCTGTAGAAGGGTCAATTCTGTACATTGAAAATATTGAAAAAATAAATAGCGGGGGGTGTTGCTGGATCGATACCAAACCCAAATACGGGATTAAAAAAATTTTGTCTGTCTGTCTGTCTGTCTGTCTGTATGTGCAGGCATCACGTGAAAACTAACGGTTCGATTTCGATGAAACTTGGTATAATTATACCTTATTATCCTGGGCATAAAATAGGATACTTTTTATCCTGGAAAAATACGTAGAAAAAAAATCTGTAACAAACCTTATTATGGAACCACTGGCGACACCTATTATCAAGTAGTAGTATTATCAACATTACGCCACTCCTGCCTCCATTGATTTATAAAAAGGTTCCATCACTCACCACTAGATGGCGTTGTGCCTATGACGCGCATTTCTGAATCGCGGTGTTAAGATTCTCCGAGAGTTAATGACTACCGACTTGCGACTTTATTATTTTTCTGTGTGACTTAACTAGCAGTGCACTTGCGGGCTACGTCCTAATTGGAATAGCTACACAAGACTCGGCTACTAAGTTTTATCATAAAGTTAAACATTAATTCAAATTTCAAATTTTCAATTCTGTTATTTTTGGTTTAGAGGACCAAAAACCCTCCCCCCCTGTTCCCCCCTGTTCCGATCAGTTATTTGTAAATACAAGGTCGGAATTACTATGAAAAAAATACTTACTACAGAACGCGAGCTCAACAGCAGTAGCTCAATAGATCTCCTTAATTATTATAGGCTTAGCCGTATTTGGGTCCAATAGATATTTATAAGATGTCATTTTCAGAGTTACTCAAAATGGAGAAATAAACCATCCACGCGAAGACCGACATTCGCGCGGACGGAGTCGCGGGCGGAAGCTAGTACATAATATGGCACTCGGAGACTACCGCGGTTAAGCTATTGCATAACATTTTTTTATTTTAAAAGAATAAAACCGCGTATATTTAACGATAATACAATTTGTTTAAATGTTTGTGGTGCACTACTGTAATAAAGAACTTCTTTGTTGTAGGAGAATTTTATAAGTAGGTTTCATTGTGAAAACTCCTTTTGTAGCTGGCCGTTTAGAATCAGTAACAAAAAGTAAATTGTTTTCATGACGGATATTTTTATGATTTCCGAAGTCTCCCGAACTGGAGGTCCGATGCGATCTCAGGGCAGTATGGAGGGGACGACTGTCGCAACCGAGGTCCGGGCACGCCGCAATCGCGGCGGTAAGACCCCTCTTTGAGGAGTGGCTGGATAGGAGTCACGGCGTCCTAACCTACCGCATGACGCAGGTCCTCACCGGACACGGAAGTTTCGGGAGGTACCTGTGTCTGAGGAGAAAGGAGGAAACGCCTGGGTGTCACCACTGCGAAGATCGCCCGGAGGACACAGTAGAGCATACGGTGCAAGACTGCCCCCAAAGGAGGAGGCGGGCCGCGTGAGACAGTGTCCTCCCTCCGCCCCTACGCGGTGGTGGACGCCCACGGCGACGGAGGTCGCAAGACGATCTCCGGCCACCGTAGGCGCGGGCATGCGGGCAGCGAGTAAAGGGCAACTCGCAGCCCGACCATGGACCATGCCCGGGTCGACGGCGCGTTGTGTTCCACGCGCGCCTCAAAGAGCGTCAGCATAATGACGGGGCCCCCTCTCTAGAGGGCCAAAGCCTGCCAGGGTCGCGGGACTTATCTCATTACCGTGACCCCGGAACATAAAGGGCTACTGATGGACACCGTGGATTTTAGTCAGTACAAGTCTGACAGTCCCTCCCGCCCTGCCTGGGGTGGGAGGACTCATTTGATGATTTTACCATGCAAAAAAAAAAAAAAAAAGTCTCCCGAACTGAAACGATGTTAGACGATGCGTGGTGTCAGGTATTTTCCTTAGGTTTTTTCGTTAGGTTTTTGGAAAATTTTTGATTGGGTCGCCGCGCCGCGCCGCGCTCAGAGCCCGCGATAAAAGCTATGCAGTAGCTTAAAAACCTAATTCCGTCAGAAAGATTATCAGAAAACATTTGACGTGCATTTTTTCTTTTATGACGTAAACCAAAATTGACGAAGATACAACGCTTCTAAAAATCACAAAACGTCACTCGGTCGGTATATTTATGACGTCACAAGCCCTCACACCTGCATTTTGAACCTTATTGTCTTCGTCAATATTGATTGATAAAAAAAAAGAAAAATACGCATGATGGTCTTCGGAATAATATTTTTTATTGAGTAAAATAGCCATTGCGAACTTAACCGCAATTCATATTATTGTCCTGTTATGATTCTGCTGAAAGGATCTTTTAGCCATAAGGGCTCTTATGATTTAAATATTTTTTTCTGTATTCGTATTTAATATTTTGAGCTGCACTTGGAATTTATAGAATGATCGTGGTTGTAAATATACTCAGCACAAAATTTTCGTCAACATTCCACTTGACACTCAGTGAATTTCATTTTGCTTTGAAATCAAAGGTTATCATTCTTCGCAGGACATTTAACTCGTTAACAATTTATTTTAAATTGCTGCTGGTGAATCGCCTTTATTTAAAGCAATAAGTGACGTTTATTCAAAGTTGTATTTAAATGTTTTCAAAATTAAATATTTATGTATAAAAGTTATTTACAAGAACACATTTTATATCCTATACTTTTTGTATCATATAACAAACGGAGTGTATCCGCGTTCGATTTCTAGAAGCGCATGTGTGTGCTCTTAGCAGATACAGATACCGGCACGGTTCTTGAGCGCTCGGCGTAAGAGTGGGGATCGCTTTGCGCATCGTACACTTATCGACAAATGGAACGCACAATAAAACAAATAAAACGCACAAAACAACGAATCCCGAGTGGCGGCTATGACGCGATGCGCTACGGCACGCTACGCGGGCCAATCACTACACTTTCCCCGCCTTCTTCCTCACTTCATCTACCAAAGGGACCTAATAACTCACTTCTGCGCAGGTGAAGGTCAGCGCTCAAGATCCATGCCGGTATTTGTACGTGCGTTAAAAAACTCTAATCTGTCAAACGCTCTTATTGACAGAAACAGTCTTTCAACTTATTTATGCATATCCGCATCATTCTGATCAGTCCAAACACCTTACCAATTAGGCCATCGCAACTTCACTCGTCGAAGCCGAATCTATCATTCCCTTGTTTGAGCTCTTCTTACCATCTTTTGAAAATTGACAGACTTTTACAACCAACACAGTTGACAGTACAGCCAAATTATTGTTAGATAGCATATTATGGTAAACGCTAAAGGGGCTGATAACCTTCAGCATTCACTTGCAATAAGCATTCTTGCGAATGTTACATTACAGAAAAAAAAAAACGAGAACGTGTGAATGTTCTAGCGAGCTTTTTTTCCAAGCCGACTGTCAAGTCTAACATCTTCATAAAGACAAAGAACACTGAAAAGTTTTTAATGACCATCTACTAGAGCATTCGCTAGAAAGATCGTGAAAATGTTCGTAGCGACGGCAGAATTAAAAAAATGCTCGATGTTCTGTCACAAGTGAAAGCTCGAATCTATTTGATTTGTCTGTAATGTTGTTGTCGCGCTTGCCGAGGTTGGTCTATAGATGGGTGATCTATCATAGCGAGTTTCCTCCGTCTCTCGGAAAGCACGTAAAGCCGTTGGTCCCGACTGTCTGTAGATTTTTGACAGTCGTTACTGTTTGTCAGAAGTTCTAAAATCTGATAACCAGTCTTACCATGGGGTATCGTATTATCCAGTTAAGTGGGTTGTGGAGGTCCGATAGGCAGTTGTTCCATGTAAAATACTGATATCCAGCTGCATTTGGTTCGACTGGAAGCCGACCCTAATATAGTTGGGAAAAGGCTAGGCAGATGATGTTGTTAACGTGTTGGTGGAGAAGTTTGACATTCTTTCTAACTCCTCAACATACCTCAACCAAGCGCAAGTTTGTCCCCTCTGTGCTCTACAAGTCATCTCCTCAGGTTGTGTCCGGTAGTTCCAGTCGATACTGGACCTGCCCAGTACTGGAGCGAAGGCTGGGACACTGGTCACTTCAGGTTCCTCTGGTCCAGCTTCTATTAGTAGGACCTGGAAATGAGAGATATTTCTTGAAGTATAGGTTCCTTCTTTTTCTTTACTTAATTTTTTTGACGGCACGATTTCACAAATTCATCCAGTTGTAAATGAAATGTAATTAAAGTAGATTTTGTAATTTGTACATACTACGGTTAATCGTAGGATAATACAAAATTTTCATGATTGGAAATACAATGTATTTGGCAAGAATGAATATTACATGCCATAATTTTCAATACGCTACGTTTTCAATAAGTACTGAGACATTTTCTAAAGAACTATCAGGCAAACTTTATTATAGGTACTCATTGTAATCGTGATACATATCGTCGTGGTTTTGCACACCACGTTTTTTTTTGCGCTGATGACTCAGTTTTTAATCAGTGCGTCTTCTGCGTGTTATCAAGACCTTTTATCAGATTTTACAAGTTCTGTTCAAACGCATGCTTTACAGCGTGTTTGTGCTTTTGGTAACTCAGATTTCCCTTAAAAAAAAAACAGTAATACCAACCGATTTTTCGGTAATATTCACCGTTTTGGACAGTAAAAATAGAGCCTATTGTCCAAAGCAGTAAAACTAACTGAAAAAAAAACAGTTGAGTTATAACAGTAGATTTTACTGTCGGTTACTTACAAGGAACTGTTTGTTTCAGTAGACTTTAATGTTCATGCAGTTGAAATAACTGTTTAGCTCTTTACTGTTTTTGCCCATTTCAGTGCACTGTCCGTAATCAATTATTTTAACGTATAAATAAGTTCCCGGAACTGTTTTTTTTTACTGTTCAAGAATAGTAGAAAGTCTTGTTTTATTTTTTTCAGTGTTCACAGCGAGAAGGCCCGTCCTGACTGCATTCAACGCGCGTCGTCAGCGAATAAAAACTCGGTGTGGAAAGGCTCTTATTAGTTCTGGAAAAATCAGCTCCGTTTGATAAAACAATCGTAATTATTTCCATAATTTATGAAAAAGAAATTCAACACAAAGCCCATTATAAAAAAATATCAAAGAAACTTGCCTAGTCTCCAGCGAAAAAAACTTACACAAATCGCCCACGGACCTAGTGAATCATCTCCGAGTCAGCATAAGCGCAAAAATCCCCGAAATTGGTACAAGAAAATATTACCGTATGATTATTACCATAACATATTGGTATGTATAAAGAATCGGTGAAATATTTTATGCGTGGAATGATTTATTTTAGGTTCAAAGTTCTACCGCTAAGGGAATTGCCTTGGGCCTCGATTTAGCCGATATATTACTGCTGAAACATTATGTTATCTTGCTAAGTATCCACTTCTTATATTTTTTTATTTAATATTTCTATGTCGAAGATAAAGCCTTGACCACGGCTGTTTACTTTTTTAGGGTTCTGTCTTTCATCTTATTAATGGTTCTATAAAACATCTATATTTATATATTGGTACAGGGCTGGTGTTCGCCGTGACAGGTATATGACTTTATGTAATAAATAACCATAGTTAGCTATCGTTACGGGTCTGCTCAAGATGTCTACTTTCTAAGTCCATCAACAAAGACACGGGAACGGATATAGATGTAGGGGAACAGTGTATAAGACGGGGACGTTAATAATCGCGAGGTATAATGGGGACATACACTCTTTAGGCATACTTAACACAACACTAACGTAGTGCAAGCGCCATCAGGACGTCATTTGCAAGCGGCCAGACGGAAATGGCGTCCTGTTGGCGCTTGTGCTACGTTAGTTTTGTGTTAAGTTTGCCTTAGGTGTGTGATTTCCCATCATACCTCGTGTCCCCGTCTTATACACTGTTCCCCTACGAACGTAACTAACGTCAAAATCAAATTTGCGGACGGATGATACTGCCACGAGTGAAGTCATTTAGACGCGGCGCTGGGCGCTGTGTCTATGTCCATTGACACATACATCAAATTGCAATAAAAAAATGCAATACCACGAATTTTCCACAGGTCATGAGTGGTGGTGTGGAATCTAAGGAGCTATCTGACATAATTATAGTAATATTAATAATTCTTAGTTGGGGCTCGTTGACAAAACGCTCGTAACTAAATCCAAAACCACGGGTTTCATGCTCATAGATGAGACCCCGCCCTGGTCTCAGATTTCTCTAGAATGTATGCCATGTAAAATTGGCGAAAATCTATTAGAAAATAAAATCACACTTATCCATTGTTAAAAAAAAATGACCTTGTGCCATGAACTTCAACCCCAAAAAGAATATAAAAAGTTCAAAAAACTCTTAATGGATCCTATATTCCGAATCACGTTTAACTAAAAAACAAATTGCTACATCAAATGAAAAAATAATCCAACACACCAACAATAATACCTTATAACTGGTACAATTCAATTTAACGGTGAACGTAGAGTATAAAAAAAGGCCGGGGTTCGAATTACTCTTGAATAAAAACGTTGCCCATCTACCTCGTTGGAAAGTTTGATTGGGTCTAAACTATCAGAATTATATTAATTGGCTACCAGTCGAGGCGTGCCTCCTATAAATGAAACTTGTTTATGTTTTCATTTTACGTTTTCAACGAGACCCCTACTACGGGTTGTTAAAAGTTTTTTACAGGCAAGCCCTGGCGTTTATGTGTTGAAACTGTACAGTTATCGGTTATGGTTACCTATCATAAGATCGAAAAATGTTTGACCGAATTTCATTTGACCTAAAACTTTTCAACTATTATCGTTTGGTTTTTTTTTTACTTCATCGAAGTCACGTTTGCCACTGTTTCAGTTAACCTATTATCTATTCGTTTTTTTTTCGTTACTCCAACACTTCATTTGGCCGAAAAACTTTTTACCGATGTTACAGTTACTCGAAATGACGGTTAATCGAAGTATTATGTTTCCAAACATTCATTATACCACTGTTTTAATTGCCATATTTTCATTTCACCAAACACCTAGAAATTTGTGCACACTAATTATTGCTGTTACATTTTTAGCAGGCGCCATTGAAATGTATGTAGATAATACAAAAAAATTGTACAAAAGTCATATACGATAATATAACTCTGACGGGTATTGTATTATCATTAATGTTTGCTGATAATTACATAGTTGGACTATAAAGGTGAAACCGCACTAGGCGTACGAGTAACTGCACTGCAGCGGAACTTCGCAACACGACGCTTTTCTTTGCCACGCAGTTGGGTTGCAGTGTAGTTCCGTTGCCGCTTAGTGCGTGATGTCTCGTAGAATTTCATAATTATATTATAAAGAATATTTTGACGCGTCGTGACCTTCGATCATTAATAAAAACTAGATACACAATCCCGTACAAAAACGAACTTAAAACTGTCCTCAAGTAGGTTCGTAGAATAGAAAGAGAAAGAAAACAGAAAGAAACATAACTGGCCAGCATATACCAAAAGAAATTAAAACTTATTCGAATGCATTAAAGTCGGATTTAGAACGGACATAAAAACACATTAAATTTTACGACCGCGACTCGCCGGCGCCGCCGCGCGAACAGAATCAACACATGTTACCCGACTAAATCAAGTAGTCATGCGACAATATGAATTGTACGTTTAGTAAAAGTCATTTCAATTGAACTGCTTTATAAACCCTGAAATTATTTCGACAATTTAAAAATAAATGTTTTAAGGCGTTTTCTTGAAGAAATATCAGTATTTGTAATGCAGTGATAGTCATTATATATTGGTAATATTAGCATCTACCGAAAAAATCAAATTCCGTCCTTTTTCCCGTCCTAAGAGTGATTTTTGCACTTTTTAAACGAGCACGGAGGCATGTTTACGTTCCGAGCGATGGAACAGTACTAAACTAAAAGAATGACCAATCTCTGATTTGGTCATTCTTTTGGTGAGGACGTTTTCTGTCGCTGATTGTGTATCTAGTTGTTATTAATGATCGAAGGTCGTGACGCGCAGTTACGCTGCAGTGCAGTTTCGTCTAGTGCGGTTTCACCTTTAGGGGTGTTCTGGCTCGGGCACGCCGCAATCGCGGCGGTAAGACCCCTCTTTGAGGAGTGGCTGGAGAGGCGTCACGGCGTCCTCACCTTCCGCCTGACGCAGGTCCTCACCGGACACGGATGTTTCGGGAGGTTCCTGTGTCGTATAGGCAAGGAAGAAACGCCTGGGTGTCACCACTGCGAGGATCGCCCGGAGGACACGGTGGAGCATACGGTGCAGGACTGCCCCGCTTGGGCAGAGCACCGCCGTGTTCTCACGGAGGCGATAGGCGGCGACCTCTCGCGCCCAGCATTGGTCGAGGCCATGCTGCGGGGCGAGACGGAATGGGAAGCGGTCGCCTCCTTCTGCGAAGCAGTAATGCTAGCAAAGGAGGAGGCGGAACGCGTGAGGGAGAGGACAGCGTCCACCTCACGACCCAGCCGCCGCGGGAGACGCCCACGGCAACGGACGTCGCAAGACGATCTCCGGCCACCGTAGGCGCGGGCATGCGGGCGGCGAGTAATGGGTGACTCGCCGTCCGATCATGGACCATGCCCGGGTCGACGGCGCGTTGTGTTCCACGCGCGCCTCAAAGAGCTGTCAGCAAACTGACGGGGCCCCCTAAGAGGGCCGGAGCCTGCCGGGGTCGCGGGATTGTTTCACTCGGTAACCGTGACCCTGGTACATAAAGGGCTATTGAAGGAACACCGTGGATTTTAGTCAGTACAAGTCTGACAGTCCCTCCCGCCCCACCCTGGGCGGGAGGACTCATTTGATGATTTTACCACGCAAAAAAAAAAAAAAAAAAAAAAAAAAAAAAAAAAAAAAAAAGGGGGTGTTCTGGCTCTTTTATTATTGTGTTGTTCTTGTGTTTGTTAAAAGGTTTGTATTGTGATACACTTGCATACAGCATAAAAACAGATATGCAACATGCAAACAAGCACCACAAAAACATGCGAGCAAGCATGCTGCATGCAAGCAAGCATGCAGTATTCAAGCAAGCATGCAGCATGCAACATGCAGCAAGCACGAAGCATGCAACATTCAGCAAACACGCAGCATTCAAGCAAGCATGCAACATGCAACAAGCATTGTTTCTGTCATGGCTCCGGTGCTGCGGGGTTTTGGGTGGCCCCACGCGAGCTTATCGTCGCAGATGATTTCAACGCTCACCACCGCAGCTTCGGTTTACTGGCCGGCTTCGCCGGCCAGCCTCAGCTGCGGCGGCGGCCGTTCCAACCACCTGCTCCTCAGCTCGCGGGCCACCCCACCCCTCCGCGCCTACGCGATTTTAAATTACACTCTAGGGGTAGGGCAGACAAGACTACGTAAAGTCGGCTTTGCAGCATTTCGTTTCCGCCACAAAGTTTTATAGCACAATATATTGAATTTTTATGACAGTAATTTAATTTTTCGGTAAAATGTTATTTCGGTATGGTGAAAATATGGCAAATAAATCATTTGGCAATTGAAAAAAGTTTAAAAGAGGCTTCGGTCAATAGTAAAAAGCTATTTTGTTAATCGGCGGAACATACTTCGGTAAAATAATACTTATGGCTAATGATACTTCGATGAACTGAAAATATGTCAAACAATGCATATAGCAAAAGAGATGTCGGTCAATAGTTTTCGGTGTAATGAAATTCGAACAAACAAAATTCGGTAAATTGATCGGTTCCCGAAAAAAAGATATGATACACCCAAAAAAATAAAAAATATATCAGAAGCAAGTGTCGGTTTGTTTGCTCATAGTAGGGGATTTCATAGTTTCAAATTACGGCGCTTGTTTTCAAAGCGAATTTATTCTAATTGCATTTTCCAATGTTTTCTTTATTAGAAATCTGCGTGTGAGCTAAATTTTACTGCAAAGAGTTTATTTCATGGAAATACTATATTATTCCTAGTTTTCTATTTGAATAAAATTCATTAGAACTTTATTTTTCGCTATTTTAAAAGAATGAACAAGGAAACAGTGAACTTTTTCGTTTCTTGAAATTATGATTTAGACATGAAATGACAAATTATAATCCAACACGGACACAATAATGCTGTTGAAGTGGCTCAAAACGTGGTTTAAAACAATAAAAGGTCGCGCCTCGAAACAACGTAAAAATTTTCAAGAAACAACCTTAGGGCCGGAAAAAACCGGGTAAAGTACGAATCGGACCCGACAAGGGTTCCAAAATCCAAACCAACATGGAGATCATCTCTGTCAGTTCATATTCAAGTTGAATGTTCGTGAACATTGGCATACTAATCGTATGATTTACTTGTTGTTAGTGTTGTTCCCATCTTAGTGCATATTTATAAATATTTCATGTTAATATCTGACACAATTTTGCACATAATTTGTTATTAGGATCTCTCCATCACCCTAAGGTAAGGTGGAAGGAAATGTCCAAGAAAAGTCAGCTTCATAGAAAACTAACCCCTTTTGGTAGTAGACATCACTACCAAAGGGGGTTAGCTTTCTCTGAAAATTACCTACGTAGGGGAACAGTGTATAAGACGGGGACACGAGGTATGATGGGAAATCACACACATAAGGCAAACTTAACACAAAACTAACGTAGCACAAGCGCCAACAGGACGCCATTTGCGTCTGGCCGCTTGCAAATGACAACATTAGTGTTGTGTTAAGTATGCCTAAAGAGTGTATGTCCCCATTATACCTCGCGATTATTAACGTCCCCGTCTTATACACTGTTCCCCTATTTTACTGTTTTACAAACGTGCATAAAGTATTAAATACATAAATATCCAATTATTTAGTATTACCAATCCTTTCCCTAATTAACAATGTAATTATGATTACTACTTCAAACATCAATTTTGTATTTGCATATAATGCAAACAATCATCTATCTGTTCTTGATTACATCCTGGTTTTCAAATAGTATTTGTAATTGGTTAGGAAATTGTGGTGCTGATCGTATTATAACGCTGTGTGATTTATAGGGGATTACAGATATTGAACGAATAGATTCGTATTAATTTAATCATCAGTAACGGTGCATCCACACCGCCGGTAACATTTGTGGAGCAACAAAAGGCAACACGGTAACATTCAGCAACATTCGGTAACTTTTGTGGCTCCTTGTTACTATTTGTTGATTGTTTCTCATCCACACCGCAGTAACATCCGACAACAAATGTTGCCGTGTTACTGTATGTCGAGTAACGTTGCTCGACAATCGGCAACAATGTTAGATAATTGGGCGTAACATTGTTACCGAATGTTGAGCAACGTTACTAGACTTACAGTAACACGTCATCAGCGACTATACTCTTCCCTCTTCTCCAAATGATATGAAATGATATTTATTTGCAAGAAGGTAATTTTACACGTTGTTTTTTTACAAACTGGGTTAGGCCAGTGTTTCGTACCTGACTACTCTGAGAAGAAACAGCCGAAACAAAATCAGAGGTCACTGCCTTTTTTAAAGTCTAGATCCAGACATTATATTGGTCATGTCATACGAAGATCATGTAGGTTAGTGTCCGAGATGGTCTTTTAAAGAAAGAACCGCACAGAGTAGACCTGTCTAGTCAGTGCAAGCATTTGTCAGTTATCGTGTAACTCGACTCATAACTCAAGGAGCAACATACTCAAGCTGTCAATATGTCTACTTGCTTGTATGACCAGATGAATCAATTTGGATGAAGCAAATGAGTCGGAAGACGCTGGATGCAGGTAGCTTCCAACCGGTATATGTGGAGATCTTAAGGGGAGGCCTATGTTCAGCAGTGGACGTCCTATGGCTGAGATGATGATGATGAAAACAGACTTTAAGGATTTTAGCAGGTGGGGCTCTGTGGTAGCGTAAAATTGTGAGTTTGTGTACGTAAGTTAGGGCCGATACCATTGCACCACCATTTCTTTGACAACGGCCACAGAAACAAACGTAACACCCATAGTTTGCCTTTAGAAGATTACAATTGAGATAATTGCTAAACCATTTAGTTTAGTCCTTATCGTTACATCTACGCTAAACTGTTTGAAATGGGTGCGCCTATTAACAAAGGAATAGGGCCAATATTACTACCTGATTACTAGAGTCGGACTAAATCAAACTCCTTCGGCTTTCGGCCAAAATTTCACCGAAAGATTTTAACATAAAAAGAAAAATTGAAATTATTACGAAGCACAATAGGAATGAGTGACAAGCGGGATGCAAGAGTTAAGCCTCCTGCAGACACACGCGATTAATCGCGTGTGTCTGCAGGAGGCTTCACACGTTCCAAAAATATAATTTTGCCAGGTTCCGATGTAATTTATAACGTCTTCAAGAGGACGAGGTTCTCGATTCGGCCGGTATTTTCGAACTTGTAGTGCATAAATTAAACATTCGGCTTCGTCTTCGGGTTCGGCTTCGGCCAAAAATCGGCGTCCAGCCTGACACTACTGATTTCACAATGTCTTTACATAGGCATTTGTGGTCTACCATTCTATTGGTAAATGTTAATTTATACCGCATACACTTTCAATTTATTATCACGACGATTTTGTAATAGATTATGGTTTTGATAGAAAATGGAATTGAAACATTAGATACAGAATAATGCCTAATGACAGGCAAAGATGACAATTTGACACTTGCATGGTTCTCATATAACTTTACTAATACAAAATTTTCTGGACTTTAAAAGAGACAGTGTCCTCTGAGTTTGTTTCGGATGTTTTTTCTCAGAGTAGTCGGGTACGAAACACCGGCCTCATCTAGTGTAAAAATAGTGTCTTTTTGACGTGTAAAACAGTTTGCCAAAACCAATTTGCTAAATAAAGATCATAAAAATGTATTATTTGAACTTAAAATTAGGGTTGTCCAATAGGTGAGCCCCTACAGAGCGCGCAGCCTCGCGGAGCATTTTCCGCGCGAAGCAACTCGGTTGGTGTGGACGTGTCTCGGGCGAAGCAAGTGACAGCGCTGCCGCTGTCGAGCGACCGAGCGGCCGAGCCATCCAGTGTCGGCTTTTGTTTTGCTCGCGTAAGTATATTGTTTCGTGTCTCGGTCGAAAAACAATAGACGGTCCACACAGAGTGAGCAGCCTCTCTTGTCAGTTTCCTCGCGCGGAAAATGCCTCGCGAGGCTGCGCGCTCTGTGTGGACGCACCTAATTACAAATGCGCGGCAATCACATGCGTATCAATATGACACCAGTTTGGAATTTAAATTAGGCATTGAAGAACTACTTTTTCTTTGAAAATTACCTGTACCTTGTTTACATATTGCGGGATGCTGACAGGCGAGTGAAAAAAAATCGGATGGGAGCTAGTTTCAACTCGTATAAGCGAGTAAATCATAATTATATCGACACCAGCTGTCGTCTCGAACATAAAATAAATGTAACCAAACTGTGGTAATAGATTCAGAAAAAAACCAGTCTTGAAATATAAAATTGAGATAAATCGAAAAAAATAATATTTCCCAGAAATTGTGGAAAAATCTTTCACTTTTTGTCTGTAGAAATACCAAAAATCACTAGGGTCCGAGACCACTGGTTCACATGCACAGAGCGAGTTGCTGCACTGCAGTTTCTACGCAGTCTGACTCGCACGCCAACTTACACTGTGCAAACCAGGCATAAGTTTCATTAGAAACAGAAACTTCCTTTTAAAACAAAACACGATTGGGCAAAGAGAACTAAACTGCGATTGTAAAACTTTTTCACTTAGTGTCTGTCCCATTGTTCTAATGTATCTTTGTACCTGGGAATAAGTTTCACTAGCTAGATCTTAAGGCGATGACAAGAGCTAATGTTCCTCTCGCTCGCACGTTTCGACATTTTGAAAGATATAAAATCACTGATCCCATTTTTGAAAAATTGCAATCAACTATTTTGTGTGCAATCACATTGTACAGTTTAGTAAAAAAAAAAAAAAATTTATCGATACAAGTTTACCTATTCAAAAGTTTGCTTAAGTACTAAAACTAGTAAAGCAAACTTTTGAGTAGGTAAACTTGTATCGATTAAAATGTTTTTTTTTTTTTACCAAACTGTGCAATTTGATTGCACACAAAATAGTTGATTGCAATTTTTCAAAAATGAGATCAGTGATTTTGTATCTCTCAAAATGTCGAAACGTGCGAGCGAGAGGTACATTAGCTCTTGACATCGCCTTAAGCAGTATTGTGCCTTTCCCATTATAGTACGTGTTCAGGTTTTTTATGCATTGGTGTGTAAAATATGCGGTAATGATAGCTGTGGTTCAAAACAAGGTTGTGTTCCGAAACAATTTGTTTAAGTACTTTTTTCTTCGCTTTCCATAAACATCCGGAATTAAGGTCGTCTTATATTTTTAACCGACTTCAAAAAAAGGAGGAGGTTCTCAATTCGTCGGAATCTTTTTTTTTTTTTTTTATGTATGTTCCCCGATTTCTCGAAGACGCCTGGACCGATTTGGAAAATTTTTCTTTTGTTTGAAAGGGTATACTTTCCAATTGGTCCCATGATCATCAGGTCAGGATCTGATGATGGAATCCCAGGGAAATCGAGGGCAACCTTCAAATTTTATAGGCACATAGTACCATTTTCATATATTTTCTAAGGCTGTTCAAGTATTTGCATCTGATAATCATCATCTCAGGTGGATGAGCTGATGATGGAAGGTACAACTCCTCAACGGCTTGGAGTAGGCATCGCCTGATTTAGTTTGTGTTCGCATATATCTGGAACTACAAGTCCGATTTAAGTAATTCTTTTTTTGTTGTACTAAGTATTGTTCAACTTACGGAATACTGCACGTTTCATCAAAATCGGTTCAGTAGTTTTTGAGATAGGGAATTGTGCACTTGAGAGAGAATGATTTATTTGACAAGAATTTGAGTTGAATATTTAAACTAAAAAGAGTAAAATAAAAAACTTTTTCAAAAAAAATGTAACCGCCTTCAAAAACAACCACAAAAAAGGGTAAAATAACCTACAAAATAACTTTTATTTCAGAAGTCGGTGGCAAAAAAACAATGAAATGAAAAAAAACAAAGGCACCGACTTCTGAAAGAAAAGTTATTTTGTAGGTTATTTTACCCTTTTTTGTGGTTGTTTTTGAAGGCGGTTACATTTTTTTTGAAAAAGTTTTAAAGTCAATTTTTTAGGGTTCCGGGATCTACTTGGCCGGTTTATTTCTCTAGTTGTTTTATTAGTAAGCATGTTTCGTAATAGTATTTTCGGTTTTCAATCGGATAATAAAAGAAATTCCAATTATTTAAAGGAAGTGGAGTGGAGTGGAGGGTCGAAAATCGCTTGAACCTTTTTAACTTGCTAAAACGATTATTCTTGTTGAATGTATACAGTAACTTCGTTCCATCCGGGTGTCCCTTGACACTTCTCAACTTTTTTTTAGGGTTCCGGGACCTACTTGGCCAGTTTATTTCTGTAGTTGTTTTATTCATAAGCATGTCTTTGTAGGTAATATTATTTGCGGTTTTCAGTCGGATAATAAAAGAAATTCCAATTATTAATTAAAGTAGTAAAGCTATATTATTATAAAACAGAAGAGTTTGTTTGAACGCGCTAATCTCAGGAACTACTGGTAGGAATTGAAAAATTCTTATTGTGTTGGATAGTTCATTTATCGAGGAAGGCGGAAGCGAGGACGGCACATACACTACGGCCAATAGGGTGTAGAGCAGCAGTGTTTAAACCACGGGAACACCTACAAATTAATGAAGTTGACCACTTTTGTTGGTTTATAGGATAAAATAATATTAACAATAGATTTGGGCTTAGAGTTAGTTGTTCTAGGTCTGACTTCTTGTATATTTTCATGCGAATTTAAAAGTTTGTAAAAGAACGCATGCCAAAGCGGATACTTTATAAGTGGGGCAACATCGAAAAAAAAGTACCCATTCAGACATCTGAATTTTAATTATTAAGTTTTATAACAACACTTTAAACGTGAACAGAAATAATATAAAAAGTAAATCTAATTACTCTTGCTCCTAATATAAAATCTGAAGGGCAATGTATCGAATGTTTTTTTTTCTTTTCTATCAGTTGCCGTGCAAAAGTAGCAATGTTAATTGAGTTTTGTTGCTGACCATAGCTACCATAACTAATTGAAATTAACGATTTGACACTGACTCAATTTCTATAGTATTAAAAACAGCACACTATCCGTACAGTATTCTAATGCTTGAAATTATCTGCGTCTGTCTACGATCTACGGTACATTTTTTTTACTGTGGTAAAATCATCAAATGAGTCCTCCTACTTAGGGCGGCGAGAATTGTACTGACTAAAATCCACGGTGATCCTTCAAGAGCCCTTTACGTTCCAGGGTCACAGTTACCTGATGAGACAGTCCCGTGACCCCAGCAGGCTTTTGCAGGGGTGCCCCGTCAGATTGCTGTCAGCTCTTCGAGGCGCGCGTGGAACACGACGCGCCGTCGACCGTGGCATAGTCCATGATCGGACGGCGAGTCACCCATTACTCACCGCCCGCATGCCCACGATCTACGGTCTTGAGCTCTATAAATAAACAAATGAGAGTGCAAATACATATTATTGCACTCTCATTACATTACATTGTCAGTTTATATTCCTTAATTATCGAATTTCTTAACTTTATGTACTTACTAGCTTTTGCCACTGTCTTCCCCCTCTATAACTCGACGTTTTCACATTGACTCCATTCTTATAGCATTCTAAAGATATAACAATATTCTACTGATCGATACTGTTTCCCTCGAATAGTAGCTAACAAGTGAAATTGTTAACAAGGCATTATTGTGTCATTACTTGTTCTAGATTACAATGTTTCTCTTCCATTGTTGGCACGTGATTTCTACAGATTATCGATGTTTTTACTTTCGATAATAGTCATTTATAGAAAGACTAGGTTATGCTCGCGGCGTTGCATGAGTGAAGTTCGGTAATTGTAACATGGAAGCGTTTTTGACTTCGGGGTGCCCTTGACTGATTTTATGCTCTCGTAGTCTACAACCCTATTATCTCAGTGGTATAGTTTTAGACCCCCAATACCACCAGGGGTATAGCCTGCAGTGGCATGGTGCGTCCGCAGCGCTCCATTCCACGTTGGCAGACCTTGAGTTTGGACATTTGAATGTTTGTCAAAGACCAAGTCTGGGATCTGGAGCAGTGGTGGCCCAGTGGTATCGGTCCCGACTTACGAGTTGTAGGTCGTGGGTTCGAACCCAGCCTGGCGCATTACTTTGTGTAATTTATTTCATCACCACTGCTCTCAAAACGGTGAAGGAAAACATCGTGAGGAAACCGGCATGTCCTAAAACCATCCAATTCGAAGACATGTGACATCTACCAACCTGCACTGGGCCCGCGTGGTGGATTATGGCCCACTCCCTCTGACAGAGAGGAGGCCTGTGTCCCAGCAGTGGGAACATTATAGGCTGATGATGAAGTCTGGGATCCATAGGTCAAAATGGGAAAAATGCACAATTAAATCAACCTAGATTTAACGTATAAGGTGGGTGGACCATGCTACGTAACATATAAACCACTTCTTTTTATTGTAGATTTAATCGCTATTCAGTAAGTTTTAGTGTTAAATGACTGATTTATTATAATGGCCTTCTAAGGAGCCTTGTTCCTAGCAAGGCCATTTGGAAGAGATCAGTGACACTTAAGGTCAATTAATATTGATTAAATCTGCAATTCAAAAAAAGTGGTTTATATTTTACGTAATAAAACAAAATATTACT
Organism: Agrotis exclamationis; assembly: GCA_950005045.1. Taxonomy (NCBI): domain Eukaryota; kingdom Metazoa; phylum Arthropoda; class Insecta; order Lepidoptera; family Noctuidae; genus Agrotis; species Agrotis exclamationis. The sequence continues at coordinate 10,108,542 of OX465440.1, forward strand.
AAATATTTGTTAGTTTTATTTATCTAGTAAATAAACGAATAATAACTGTTTATTTGTTAGAGTGGCCTTCCATGGTACACTCACCTTATTACAAATTTGAAAGGAACCATCCGCCCTGTACCAATTTGCTTTCAAATTCGTTCAGTAGTTTTAGTGTGAAAGCACAGATGAAAGTTACAAACATTCATCCTCATAATTTTGCGAGTGCACAGACGCACCGGACCTATTTAGTATTTTTTGAGAAAAATTTAATTATTCTAGGGTTTACATTACTAAATTTCTAAATATTGTTGTATTATCAACGATAAAAATTGGTTTAAAGAATATTTATTTATCCAAAAGAACAATGTTCACTTACGAATAAATGTACAGTTAAAGGAATGTTGTAACTATAGTATTCTAGTGCGAATGTCTGCATTGTAAAGAACAAGGATAGTTATTCTCCAATTAAACATGCTATAAGTGGTTTACAAGAACATAACATACAAATATCTAAAAATCTAATTACAAATTGAGACCAGATCCAGGTTGCACCTCATTGGAGGCATTTGTTCTCTACAAATGATTCTCGCTCCCCTCAAAGTACAACCTAAGTCTGGCTTTGAAAGAAGCCAAAGAAGATGCGTTCCTAATGTCGATTGGAAGAGCATTGTACAATTGTATGCCTTCATATCTGATGTTCCTTCTTCCGTATTGGGTTCTGGGTTGTTGTGTACATAGTTGTAAATAACATAACAAAACAAATTATAATGAATTTGACACTCACTTATACTAGTATATAAACAAAAACCCTACATTTCGGAACCCTTCTTCATTATCAGAATACACGTACGTACAATTTCTAGCAAAAAGTACTAGGTTCCCACTAATGACTAACTCAGCCCTTTAGCGAACCAAAGTTTGTACATCACAAGCAATTAGGCGAAAACGATTTCTCGTTCGACCGCTCTTTAACCTTGCTGTTCTAGATTTTCTCTTTGTGTCAATCATATTGTCGCATTGCAGATTATACTAAGTATCTTAGTTTTTCTCAGAATCCTTAATTTATTCCACCAAAAAAGTTACGTATTCAGTCATGTGGGGTATGTGACATCCCTTTTTATTTTTGAGTGCGGTAAAATCATAAGATAAGTCCTCCCACTCTAGATGGAGCCGATGAGTCTGTCTGAAAGTCCACCCTGGTGCTTCAGTTGCCATGGGATCCTGCTTAGATAATATCATGCCGTTAGACAGACTTGGGATTGCATGACAAATTAAGAAAATTCGAATATATAACATACAAGACCTTGAATTTGCTTTGATAAATCATACAAGTGTTTGTATGATTGCAACGGAAATGACAGCCCTCAAAATGTAGAATTTGAACTCTAAACCTTTGAAGACGTGCTGGGGTGTGTAATGCTCACGCGACCACTTTAATGGATTCGCGATCATTGTACTTCCATGAGGCGGCGACCAGTCAAGCAAGTCGCATGCCAGAGGGACATGGCCAACCTGGTAATCCGGTCACGAGTCACGGTCTCCGATTCCGATGAGGCGGCGAACCTGCTTGCTGGAATCGTCGCCGTGAGATCTGGAGTAATGGTATGTGGAGCGAATCTTCTCTGCCGTGGAAAATCGTGGCATTGCGGGCAGAGATCCGAGAAGATCTCATGGTGGCATGGAAAGAGTAATTGTTGCAACCTAAGCTCGGGTACGTAAGATCCCTCTTTGAGTAGTGGTTGGAGGGTGTTGGCTTATAGGGCAAAACGGGCGTCGACTATAGGTCATCGTAGCCCTGGAACGTAAAGAGTAACTGAAGGATAAGGTTGATTTTAGCCGGTCAATTCTGTCACAGTTCCTTTCGATCCACCCAAGACTGATTGCTCCGATTCATTAGATGATCTGACTTAATTTGAAAAAAAGAAATAGGGTCGTTGTACTCATAAAATTGTGACCCACAATAGCCACTGGTCTATTATTTTAAGCTTCATCAGATCTCAGACTTCGCTTCAAGATCATAATTTACATATTCTAAGAAACCTCGTTAGGTATCTTAGAAAATATAAGTTCTGATCTATACTAAAAATATCATTAACGCTTTCTCGGTTTCTTTTATGCCTCACTTTTTGTCTTCGGTTAGTCAACTTTGGCCTAAATTACTATTGCTAGTTGGCAGTCTTAACAACCTAACAACCGCTTTTTCAGTTTATTCAAACTCGTAAAACGTCCTAAGCAAACGAATGTCTCTATTGGGTAGGTAGGTATCTAATTGGTGTCAACAAAAAGTATTGTTGAAGATTCTTTATGAACCCACTAATGGTAGCCATACACCATACTGCCTATCGTCCAATCGGCATGACGCTGCCGATTGGATCAGTTAGAATTGACTGTGTGTGGGCGTAGAATCCATCAAATTGGCATGACAGTTAAATTTGATAGGCTTGATTATGCCGATTTGATCATGCCGATTTGATCCTTCCGATTTGATCCAATCGGCATAATCAAAATTCAAATCGGCAGTAGTGCTGCCAACTTAAAAACTTTATAGCTAGATCTAGCTATAAAGTTGCTAAGTTGGCATCACTGCTGCCGATATGAAGTTTGATCAAATCGATCGTCATGCCGATTGGACGATGGGCAGTATGATGTATGGCTACTTTTATACTTCGTCTCTATAATAATAATTAAATGCTCGCTGTTCTTCACTTTAGTGTTCTTCTTTTTCGTTTATCTTTTTTTTAATACACCCATTTTTGGGAGGAAAATAATAAAATGACAGTTTTCTTCCTATATGCCCTGGGTAGATTGCGGCACATTGAAGCGTCATAAAAGTGCAGTTGCACTAACGCAAAAATGAATGTTGGTCTCATTAAGAGAAGCGAATTCCATAGATAACGGGCGTCTTTCTTCCTCACTTAATAATTGTGTGACATAATCATAACTCAAGTCAAATTAACCACATCAAGGCGCTGAAAGTTAAAAAAAAAACTGGATTTACCATAATCAAGAAACCGGATCATTCTTTTATCACATTTCGTCCGATCCAGTCATCGGATCACGGTCGAATGCTTTCAATTATCTCATAATAATGCACTCCAGTGTAGGTATTATAATAGAGTTTGCAATGCTTTGCAACACTATTGCACTAGCGTGCATACAAGTATTTTCTAATCAATTGGTCAATTAGAACAAAATTAGAAGTTTGATATTTTTATTGCCATTTTATCAAGTCCATTGTCACTTTGATTAGGTACTTAGGTTTTATAACTTAATTGTATTAAGAATGTTGTTCGTAAATTATTTAAAGCGATTCGTATGGCATAGCAAGTGCAAAGCATGGCATGGCAAGTGCATGGCATGGCATGACAGGGCTTTTTGGGTTAGTACACACTGAGACGCGACGTTACGATATTGGAAATTTGTAAATTCTTGTAGTAAGTAAAGTTAGATTCTGAGTCGCTCTATTGTAATGTCTGCATAGCGTCGCTTCTTGGTGTGAATTGAGCCTTGGATTACAGCCGTCCATGTCAAGTTTAGCTCGGATGAAAAATATTTTCCTTATCGGTCATGACTGCGATGGCCCTGTTGGTAAGGCCTCTGGTGTACTGAATCAAACAATCGCAGGTACAAGTCATGCTCGCAATCAAATTTTCTTTCTAGAAAAAGATTTACAATCGTTTAATTGCGGTAACAGTGTAGTTTTTGTGCGTCATAGGAACACAGTAAGAACACTTTTGCTGTCATGTTTGGATGTGACGTATCCCTATCCATTCAAAGTGTGTAGGGTGCATAGTTGGTGCCATACCTAGTGTGAAGCTAGCGTGACATACTAACAATTTCAACGCCTTATTATTTTATCCGGCTGATGATGATGACGATTATTATTTTTTCAATTCAACATCAGCCTTTTCATTAATGACGTTGCTAATTTTAAAACATAGCTTTTGATATCTGGGAATATTTAATATTGGGACCTGGCAGTTAGATGGATCTGATTCTGCTCTAGTATGTCTTGACCCTTATCCTGGTAAGGGTCAAATTCATCCTTATTGTTTATTTTGACGATAACGATTTTATTGCCAACAACCAACATTGCGCATAACATTTTTTTTTGAAGACACAATACAATTAACGCGATTGCAGAACAAGAAGTCTTGTTTTAGCGCAAATAATTAAATAAAAATGCCATAATTTATTCAATTCGAAATACATGACCTAAAAGCAAATAGCCACAATTTGAGTACCAAATTAATGTACAGTCGACAAAGTGGAATTATGACCCATAAGCTTATTTTCCTACAGACATTCAAATACAATAAGGTCCACATTCGCGTAAATATACATATCCATGGTAACGACTTTGATCTTTGTCAATTTGACGGATTCAAACGATTTATTGTCAAAATGGGTCATGATTCCACTTTGTCAATTGTACTCTTGATATAATTAATAAGGTACCTCTTCATTACAGTCGTTGAGTAATTAAAGAGGCACTTATGTTTGATTAAAAAAACCGGCCAAGTGCGAGTTGGACTCGCGTGAAGAGGGTTCCGTACGCTGTTACCTATCACGTTTTTTTTTAAATCTTACCCAAATTTGTTTATGCATTTTATTTTTTGCCTACCTATAATTTTAAACGCAAATAATAGATGAATTGAAATTTAAGAATCATTGAAGATTGGTACGCACAATATTGAGTGATTTACCATGTTATTTTAATATCATGGACTTCTTATAGATTTTCCTATAATCTATAAGTAGAAAAGTAACTACTGTTTTTTTTTTCAAAATTTTAGGTTCAGTAGTTTTGGAGATAAGGGGGGGGGTCAATATTCGTCTATTTTTAACCGACGAAAAAAAAAGGAGGAGGTTCTCAATTCGACATGTATATATTTTTTTTTTTTATTTTTTTTTTTATGTATGACCACGCATAACTTTTCTCAGCGTGGTCCGATTTCAAAAATTCTTTTTTTGTTGGAAAGAGTATATCTCAAAGTTGGTCCCATTTTAATTTCAAAACTAAAATCGGCCTCTAAGGGTAGAAAAAAAGGAATTGATTGTCAACTTTCCTACAGAATTTTCAGTTGTGAACCGATTCGTTTGAAATAAAGTTAACATATGTAGTGCTGAGGACATTACTATATAGCAGAGATGTGGAGAAGATAACATGATGGTGTCACCATCATCAGATCAACTCCAGATCCCTGTTATGTTGTGAAGTCAGTCCCAAGAGTTCCTCAACAGTTAACAACAGCTATATCGTGTTTGGACTCATTTCACTCAGCTTGATGAGAACTTTAGACCCAGCTGAGGTATCATTGTCATCGAGGGTCTGAGGATGGTGACGGAAAGCAGGGGCAAGAGTTCCTCAACAGTTAACAGCACCTATATCGTGTTTGGGCTCATTTCATTAGTCTTGATGAAAATTTTAGACCTAGCTGGAGTATAATTGTCATCGAGGGTCTGATGATGAGGACAGAAGGCAGTAGCAAGAGATTCTCAACAGTTAACAGCAACTATATCGTATTTGGGCTCATTTCATTCATCATGATAAGAACTTTAAACATAGTTGGGATTTGACAGTCGTTGACAGTCTGAGAGTGGAGTTTTTAGTTGCAAGTTACAGGTCCTCAACAGTTAATACTAATTACTGTGACGGTTACGTTGACAATGACAAAAGGGAAGACGGGTTTTTCCATGTGTTAAACACTCTAATCATGGTATACAACTAAAAAGCTAAAAATAATAACTTTTTAACAAAAAAATCAAACCGACGAAAGATTGAACTGAAAAGCTAAAAATAAATTTTGAGGCGGCGCCAAAGAAACAATCAACGAAAAGCAACCTAGCTACCTACAATAAAATTATGTTTCGCTTCAAATAATTAATTTAGGTACATGTTTGTATGTTTGTTTGGCGCCGCCTCAAAATTTATTTTTAGCTTTTCAGTTCAATCTTTCGTCGGTTTGATTTTTTTGTTAAAAAGTTATTATCTTGAATAACTTGGTAACTATTTATTTTAAAATTACAAAAAAAAAATCTCCTTCCCCCCCAAAAATTACCTCCCATATACAGATTTCATGTATTCACGTCACACCTCTGTGCTTGAGTCACAGGAATATTGACATTATGTGTACCAAATTTCAACTTAATCGGTTTAGTAGATTCGGAGATAATTGACTGTAAGCGACAGACAGACGGACACACGAGTGATCCTATAAGGGTTCCGTTTTTGTATTCGGACGTACGGAACCCTAAAAATACCATCCCTAGGGATTTATCCTATATTGGATGCGTTTACAAACAGTTTAATTCACACATACAAACACCCATACTCGAAACCACTACTTGTAGATCTTACAAATATTTGTACCGTGTGTGAATCCAACCCGCTACACGCAGAACAACATTTAGTTACACAGCTACAAATACCGGCACGGTTCTTGAGCGCTCGGCGTAAGAATGGGGATGGCTTTGCGCATCGTACACTTATCGACAAATGAAACGCACAATAAAACAAATAAAACGCACAAAACAACCTACCAAAGGGACCTACTAACTCACTACTGCGCAGGTGAAGGTCAGCGCTCAAGATCCATGCCGGTATCTGTACTGTGCAATATAATCATCATCATGGTCATATCAGCCGTAGGGCGTCTACTACTGAACATAATTATGCCTCCCATATAGTTATCCAATAAGACCGGTTAAAAGCGGTTTGTATCCTCCGGGATCTAGTGGTCAGATCTTGTAATCAGATCATCTGTCCACATTGTAGCTGAGAAAATGTTTCAGTAATTAAATAGACAATAAAGATTGCCTCATTGTCCATCTTTGTCAATATAGCATTGACCTTGATCGTGGTCGTTTAACCGTTTCAACGACACTGGTTAACTGGCCATATCTAATTTAATAGAAAAAATATTGCTGCATTTGTCAATAAAATAATATTGAGAGACTTTTTTTAGGAATGTCTTTATCACGCTATTCTCAAACCACTGCAACTCCTGAAAGTACAGTGTAACAGTGGCAAGTCCCGAAGAATGAATTTAACTGTCTTGGATCCCGCAATGAAATTAATCAGACAATAATAATAAAATTGACGACCCGCACATAAATATTTGTATTTTTTTAATATATTATGTATTTGTTCCGGGTTGGGCGACACCATGGACCATCCTCGGGTCGACGGCGCGTCGTGTTCCACGCGCACCTCAAAGAGCTGTCAACAATATGAAGGGGCCCGCTTAGAGGGCCAAAGCCTGCCGGGGTCGCGGGACTACCGAATACCGTGACCCGGGAACGTAAAGGGCTATTGAAGGACACCTTGGATTTTAGTCAGTACAACTCTGACTTTCCCTCATGGCCCTTCCCTTGGTAAGAAAAGTATGTATTTCTCCGGGTTAGGAGTAGGGTCCTAGCTGTTTGTGTATGTAAGTTAAAATGTTTATAAACGCACCCAATACACAAGAGACATTCTTATAGAGAAATCGGAGAGCAGGAAAATACATAATTTCCACTTCCTTATTATTGCAATGGTACTGCACGAAAGGTTAGACAGAAATGATTATTATATCACTAGCAAAAGCCTACGGTGTCGCCAGTTTGAAGTTCATCATCATCATCATCATCAGCCGGAAAACGTCCACTGCTGAACATAGGCCTCCCCCTTAGACCGCCACGCCGAACGACAATTCGCCACTTGCATCCATCGGTTGCCCGCGACCCTCACGATGTCGTCGGTCCACCTAGTGGGAGGCCTACCTACGCTGCGTCTTCCGGTCCGTGGTCGCCACTCGAGAACTTTTCTTCCCCATCGGTTGTCAGTTCTACGAGCGATGTGGCCTGCCCATTGCCACTTCAACTTGCAAACTTTATGAGCTATGTCGGTGACTTTGGTTCTTCGCCGGATATCCATGTTCCGGATTTTATCCCGCAAAGAAACTCCGAGCATAGCTCTTTCCATCGCTCGTTGAGTGACTCTTAGTCTCTCTAAAAGGCCCGCAGTTAGAGACCACGTTTCAGAGCCATATGTCATCACTGGCAACACACACTGGTTAAACACCCTTGTCTTGAGACACTGTGGGATTTTCGATGAGAAGATATCACGTAGCTTCCCAAACGCTGCCCATCCGAGTTGGATTCTTCGGGCGACCTCTGTCTCGAAGTTGGACCTACCTAACTGAACAATCTGTCCAAGGTAAGTGTAATGGTCTACAACTTCGAGAGTATCATTCCCAACAACAACCGGTACGGGTGCCACATGGACATTCGACATGACTTTCGTCTTGTCCATGTTCATTTTAAGGCCGACCCGTTGGGATACGATACTGAGGTCGCTGAGCATAGCATTGAGGTGCTCCAACGATTCTGCCATGATGACTATATCATCGGCAAAACGAAGGTGAGTGATGTATTCGCCATTGATGTTGATGCCGAATCCGTTCCATTCCAAGAGCTTGAAAACGTCCTCCAAAGCGTTCGTGAACAGTTTCGGAGAAATAACGTCTCCCTGTCTCACGCCTTTCTGGAATTGGATTGGTTTCGTGCTCTCTTCCTGAAGTCGGATGGACATGGTGGCGTTTCTATACAAACACTTCAACACTTCGATATACCTATAGTCGATATGACATCGTTGGAGGGACTGCAATACTGCCCAGGTTTCGATTGAACCGAAGGCCTTTTCATAGTCCACAAACGCCAAACATAATGGCCGATTATACTCCTCTGTCTTCTGTATAATCTGGCGGAGCGTGTGTATGTGGTCTACAGTACTAAAACCTTTTCGGAAACCGGCTTGTTCGGGAGGCTGGAAGTCATCAAACCTGCGTTCGAGACGGTTCGTAATGACTCTTGAGAACAGCTTGTATACATGGCTCAGAAGTGAGATTGGCCTGTAGTTCTTCAACAAGGTGTTGTCACCCTTTTTGAAGAAAAGAACAACCACACTCCTGTGCCATGCTTCTGGCGTAGTACCTTCGAGTATGACGGAATTAAATAACTTCTGGAGGACCAGAAGTACCGGTTTTCCACCCGCTCTCAGAAGTTCTGTTGTGATTCCGTCTTCACCCGGCGCCTTGTTATTCTTTAGCTGTTTAAGAGCCATTCTAATCTCGTACAGGCTGATGTCCGGGATATCCTCAGTGTAGTGTCGAGTCAGTCAGTTTGAAGTTCAGTAGTAAATAAATGGATTATTATTATTATTCTTTTACACAAAATATACTGAACGGATTTAGGTGAAAGAAGGATGCCAAATATAGTACGGAACTATGCCCCAGTAATGTCCAGAAAGCAGATGCATACCTTTTAATAAGTCTTTAAAGGTACTTTCAAATGTCTAGATTGAATGTCCTATAATGCAGCAGTTCAAAAATTATTCTTTTTTAAAGTTTTTAACCGAAAACTATACTTTCCTGGTATGATTACTCCGTGAGATAATTACCAAACATAAGCCTAAAGGCATAAGCTAATGCTATAATATATATTTTTAATTTAAAACAGCGCCTGAAATAAACTGCATTATCATGCAGCGATATCCATACAAAAAAATAACCTTGAAACCATTTAAATCCAGCGAACATTACAAGAAATCTGTGGCAATGGATTTAAATTAAAATCGCACACTTTCCGGAAACGTTTGAGGATAAAATAAAATATACATTGACGAACTCTTTGTCCAACACAGCGTGTGATGGATGACTTGAACTATCGTCAAATGAAATAATTTTGTTTTGATACTGTTAGTACTGACTAAGACAGTCATGTTGGTGTAGTGGTAATGGCTTCGATAAAGAAATGACATTGGTATATTGCAACGTGGTAGGTTACAACCCATTCCTTCTCACAGAGAGACCTCTGTCTAACAGTGGGAACATTAAAGGCTAATGATCAACGAGGTATGGATATTCTAGACATGGGACTAAAATGTATCTGGCAAAATGTGCGTGTACTTAGATTCACTTCTGCCTAACCCCTGTTTTGTTACGGATGCTCTTCGTGCGGTGGCGATACTGCAAACGTCGCGTTGAAACCGCCGTAGAGACAAAAATCAGCCGCGACACAGCACGCCAACAATATAGCACCGCCCATCATTCAGACAAACCACCCGTGTGTCAACCCTAAACCAGCATATGGTGTGACATAAAGTGAAAAGTGCGCGCTAATAGTGTCCGACAACCGTAGCGTTTAAGTAGTAACTTACAGTTGTAATTTAGTATTGGGGTTCAACAATAAAATTTAGCTTCAACTAAGGGGGAGGACTGTAGCGCGTTGGTACAATAGTCATAGTTAGTCTTAGGCACATTCGATTAAGTTACTGTTTAAGTTCACTGGAGTCAGACAGTCGTCTAACAAACTTTGAAACAAGAACACGCGTATCATTTTGCCGCCCCTTCTGTCAACAATCACACACACACACATTACCGGCAAACGGATATTCTTGAAGTAAAAGAATGTGAGGAAAGTAGCATCTAATAAAACCTTGAAGGTTTATGACACACTAAAGCTATTGTCAAATAGACATGCGAAAGCGAATGCGATCCGATAGGTAGTCTATGTGACAGGCTTCAAAAAATTCCATACATTACAAACAAAACGCTTCGCTTCGCGTTCGCTTCGTCTGTCTGTTTGACAATAGCTTAACTGTTGCCAGCGGCTTCATCCACGTGCCACCGGCGTTGCAGTAACCTTTTAGAACAGTCCCGGGACCACGATGAATCACACACTTAAATTCTCAGTAAAGTCATAAAACTTGAATTAAAAATAAGTTACTTAAACGTGCTATAAGAAAAAAAAAGTAACATTACGTAACAAGGTTAAAATAAATTAGTCGGTTGTGAATAAAATGGACGTGTCAAGTTCAAACAGAATTTAGTGAAATCGTTTTCATGACAATAACATTTTATGGTCGGTATGTTTGGCGCAGTGGTCGACCGATCGACTGCATCGCTACGTGACGCATTAGTTCGATTCCCGTGTAGAACTAATATTCGTATGATCGATTGTAACCAATAGGTTCGCCTTTATATGGGACTAAAATTATTGGCCTAATTTAATCTGTGGGGAAATCTATGCCTTTGTAATCCTTCTGGGATTATAAACGAGATGTATATTTTAGAACTTAAACACGTAGTCTAGTTTTTTATTTCTTATTTGTTTTTTATTTGTAAAATTAGCAAAGATTTAAATTTGTAACGAAAAAGTAAAAAAATGAACAACAAAATTCGTCCAGATCATTGTCAATGGTCTAGTTAAAGAAAAAAGTAATGGTAAGTACCGACCTTCCATTGTTTGACTTCTGAGAGACGATTCGCTACCACGCATCCGGCAGAACCCGCACCAACCACGATGAAATCAAATTGTTCAGAAGCCTGCCTTCTTCTTCTCTTAGCATCAGACTTCTTCTCCGCTTTCACCGTCACCTTCTTAGAATTCGCCGGTTCTGTATCCGAAAACAACTTCTTCTCGAAACCGAAATCTAAATCCCTCGCACGGTATTTAGTGGGCATCGAAAACGGATTTTCGAACTCGAATTCTGGTTCCCGCCGTATATTGTCACTGTTAAGACGAAATTTTTCATTTTCTTTACCAAATTTTTCGAATTCGAACGTGGGGAAGAATGATGATGAAACTTGTGATATTCCCCGACTACCCCCAGGGCCGTGACTGTGAACTTCAGTTTCAGACTTGACAGGACCACTTTTTTTGGAGAAAAGGTCATCATAAGTCAGCAGCGAAGGCTCTATAGGTCCTATAGTCTGTTTTGGTATCTCACTGGCTTTTAACGCGACGGGGCCTAACGGAACCTCCGAGTTATAAAAATGTGACAAAGCACTTGGGTGGTTTAGACTTGATTGATCCCAATAGTCTGAAAAATGATCTCTATGTCGGTTGTCTTTAGATCCACTATATAGTTGCGAAAGTAGGGCTAAAAACAGGTATCCCGTTGAAGAGCATTGCGTTAAGGGAGCCTGCTGTTCAGGGCAAATCGCGGCTATGTTCGGGGGAGTCCAAGTCGATCCAGACATTGTTAACACTTCACTTCACTCGCGAGCATTCGATCTATTTGTCCGTGTGTTCGGTGCAAGCACTGGCAATACAATGGCTTGGCGTGAAGTGGTGGTAAGTGGGAGATTGTGGTATGTCCTTAGTGATTGCATGCTTGTTAATATTGTTAGTAGCGCCGGTATTTATGTTACAACTTAGAGTGTAAGGTTGTGGGGCATTGGTGTCAAAGATCGATTAAAGGTGAACTTTTTTTTGTTTTATTTTTTAGATTCTTTAATTAGGCTAGTGCAGTCGGTGGCCAGCATTACTTGACCCACTTTATCATTATTTAGTAACGTGGGCGCGTTAAATAGTTTTAAATTAACATACACAAATACCCAGACCCGGTTGACTTGGTTATTACCAAATGTAGATTTTACAAAATATTTTTTTTTTGTTCCGTGCGGGGAATCGAAACTACGACATGCAGCGCCACAGTTTAATTGCACAGCCACTGCGCTAATCATGCAAAAGTCAGAGCAGTGATGGTCCAGTGGTAATGGCCAAGACTGACGAGTTGTTGGTCGTGGGTTTGAAACCAACCAGGTGCATTATCTACTTTGTGTAATTTATTTAATGACCACTGCTTTCAAAACATTGTGAGTAAACCGGCCTTAAAAATCGAAGTCATGTGAAAATTAGCAACCCGCACTAGGCCCGCGTGGTGAATTACTGCTCGCTCCCTCATATAGAGGAGGTTGTGTCCCAGCATTGGGCATATTATAGGCTGGGTTTGTTGTGTATGTTATTTATCAAATGATAAAAAAACAAGAGTAAAACCACAGCCAAAACCAAGTATATTTATGTAAGTAAAAGAAATTGAATGATTCTCATTCAATGATATGTTTTACAAATCTATTATGAAGTAAAGAGTAATAAGGATGTATAAATTAAACATAATCGTGTTCTATGCATGAATTGAAAAGAAAAAAAAATAGCGAGGTATGAATCGGCACGCACGAAGGTTTCCGCCCATTATTCAGAAAACGTAAGAAAAACCATGTTTCTTGTGTTCCGCCCCCTGAAATATTTATTTTATAGTATTTATTTGTTGTTATATCACACTCGATTAGCGCAGCGACTGAGTGATTCGATTGCTGCGCAGCGTGTCACGGGTTCCATCCCCGCACGGAACAAATATTTACCGTAAAACCATGCAACTTTGCCCATAAATTTAAAAAATAAATACTTAATTGATGATATTTTGGAAAATTTTAATAAATTGATTATTGTTTCGGTGCCACATAATACTATATACTCATGTCTCGATACACAAAACTAAAAATAGTAAAAAGAAAGCATATTTATTAGTGAAAATAACAATTATAGGTGCTGGGCAAAAAATCTTATACAATTGGTAACTTTGCCCACATTACAGATCTCCGTTACTATGAACTTTATCACTATTCGAAAAGGACTGAATGAAAAATACTGAGCAATGCAATAATGTATTAAATTATACGCCAAATATTCACATTCCTTGACCCTTAAAAATGAGTGGGCAAAGTCAAAAAGCCTTCTAGAACATTTTTCGTACAAAATGGCGATTGTTCAAGGGTTGTCACCATTGACAATACTTAACTTTTTTATATTTTTAGTGTGGAATATTATTTTTTATATATAATGATAAATAAATTAAAAAGGGAAATAATAAAACATCATTTTTTACATAATATGCTTTATTTGTAGTGTTCAAAAACTAAAAAAAAAAAAAAACTAAAAAGTATGTACATATCTCGGTTTTTACTGACTTCAAAAAAAAGTAGGTTAACAATGCGACCCGTATGTATGTAATATTTCCAGAACTACCCAGTTTTCATATATGTTAGTCTATATCAGCGTCTGAACAAATGTGCCAAATTTCAAAGTGTATGTATGTTTGTTATTATGTTTGTGTTCGCATATCTCCGGAACTAGAAGTCCGATTTAAGTAATTCGTTTTTTGTTACACTAGATATTGTCCAACTTAGGGTACACTGCAAATTTCATCAAAATCGGTTAAGTAGTTTTTGAGATAGGGAGTTTTTTGCCTACTTGGGTTGTATATTTTCAAAGTCGATTGTATGTTTGGTGGCGATTATCACGCGTTTGGCTCAACCGATTTTGATGCGGTTTTCACAAAAGTATTTGTTACATTGTATTCTATGGAAGGTTTTAGTATATAACAATCATGAATATCTCGTGACGTTGACTGCATAGATCCGTTTTTGTTGCTGTCTTGGATTAAATATTTCTAAAGACGCCGATTATACAAAGATTTTTGTTGAGTATCTGAACTAAAAAGGGTAAAATGAAAACTATTTTTAAAAAAAGTTTTATGAATTTTATCGCGGTAGCGGTAAAAAAAGAGTACCTAGGTAGTTTGATTTCGATGTAAATACATATAGTTTTTAAGAACCTAAAACCCATCAACAAGAAACTTTAAAACACAGTCAGGATTGGGAAGAAACGAGCCCTCGTATCTTCTAAATCCCGACTGTGTTTTTAAACTTTGATGAACAGTTAGTAATGTTGGTAAACATATTATGTTTACCAACATTACTAACTGTTCATCAAATCCGAACCTTCCTTTTTTTACTCGGTTAAAAAATGTCTCTCAGGTGACAACCCTAGTGAAAAAGAAACGTTGGGCAATGTTGTCAACGATATCAAAAAAATATGCTTGCGACTTTGCCCACCGTTATATTTTACGATTATATGACGCATTTAGCGAAGAAAGCTAGTCTATATTATTCATTTCTAATGTAATAACGGATGTATAAAAATTACTTACCTGCGATAACTCCAAGTAGCACTTCTCGAAAAAGTTTTTTCAAAAGTTTTTGCCCGCAAAAAAACACTCTAACTTCAACGACGTCTGACAGACAACTGAAGCAACATCTGTGACAGTGCGTCACACAGTGTTGCCAGAAAAATGATGAATTTTTTACCATAGACAAAATGTTTTTACTAACTATAGACAAATTTGGTATGTATTAAGTTTTTTAAAAAATACACAACTGGGCAAAGTCATATGTCGAGGGCAAAGTTGCCATGTTTTACGGTATATGTATAACCTACAAGTAGTTGTTCTGGGTGTTTGTGTATGTGAGTTTCTATATTTGCAAACGCACCCACGACACAGGAGATATTCGTAGAGTGGGGCAAAATACAAAAAAAAAACATGTGGTACTCGGGTACTGCCGCGGTAAAGCTATTGCATAGCATTTTTCATCAACTTATGCAAATATAAATTATATATTTATTACTGTACTAATTAGGCTATGGTCAGCCACGTCAATCAAGTGAAACGTCAAGAAAAGTTCTCCTCCCTCTCCCTTTCCCTCTCCCTCTCCCTATCCCTCTCCCTCTCCCTCTTCCTCAATAAAATTGCCCCTTGCTCAATAAAAGCATGCTTTCCTGCTAGTAATAAGCACGTCTGTCCATACCTTTATGAGCACGTCTGTCCGTACCTTTATAATTGCCGAAGTCTCCCGAACTGAAACGATGTTAGACGATGCGTGGTGTCAGGTTATTTCCTTAGGGTTTTTCCTTAGGTTTTTGGGAATTTCTTGATTAGGTCGCCGGGCCGCGCCGCGCTCAGAGCCCGCGATAAAAGCTATGCAATAGCTTAAAAACTAAATTAACAAACCTAATAATAATTACTATAACTAACAAAGAGCATCAAAAAATTCATCCACATCGCTGTCAACGGGATAAGTGCCCAGAACGCTGGCAGCATTGCCACGTTGGATGGCAATGCTAATTCTTTGACCAGGAAATAGCCCAGCCCTCTGGTCATGCGAAGAGTCGACTATTCGTTTAGCAAGCTCTTTAAAAACTTGGTGAGCACTCGGACCCCATGGCCCTAGTGTTTCAACCCGAAACGGCTCAAATACATAGCTGCTAGTCAAGCCGTTGTATTTACGCCGTTTGAGGTTTCCAGCACTTGCGGCAGCCGCACCAGCACAGCATGCGGTACCGGGAACATGGGATGGCTCAAGGGTGTCGACACATGTTGCATCCCACACCAAAGGTCTACCCAACTTCCATGGCATTATAGTCATCCCATCTGGTCTCTTCCCATCGTCGCGTGTCAAGCCGTTGGTTCGTCTATCACGGTTTTTGAGAAACAGCCTGGATAGACTGACAAACAGGCAGCCGGATATAGAGCGGAGTCTTAGTAATAAGATTTCATTTTATCCTTTGGGAACGGAACTCTAATAAACTATGATGCATTTCATTTATGTATGCAATTGTTACGAGCATGAATGAATAATAGAAGAAGTTATGTATGAACGGAAATAGCTGTACTTATTGTTTTATTTTTAAATTCCGTACGATATTATCTGTATTTAGTGATGTTTAGGTTACATAGAGATTTATATATGATGATTTATGATTTAATATACACCCCATCACTAGAAGCTAGCGTATTGTTGGCCATCTAAAAGCAGTCGATTGGAATAATATTTTTGTTCCTCATTAAGCACCACGCTAAAATGTTGTTTAGTGCTCAAATGGGAATATCTTTGGTGCTCTAAAAATAGGTGCAGAAAAGAGAATACTTTGAGTTTCCTTCGTGCCGAATATGACCCCAAAATAAATTATAATCAAAATTCATTTTAATTAAAATTATCCTATAGGAAGTTACTACCACGGTAAACAAGTATAATGTACAATGATATGTTTAAATTATGAACAATATTTCAAAAAAGTGTCAGTAGCATCTGTAGATTACATTTTTGTGTTTTTATTTATCTAATTTTGATAGTTCAATGCGACGCACCAAAATAGAAAGAAATCGAAAAAAACGTGGAAATTAGTGGTAACTTTGTGACCGTTTTCTATGGAGGAAAATTTGTCTTTTTATGTTTTTCGTCTGATATCGCCCTCGCAAATATATTGAAGTTCCTAATACATAGTTTTTTCCCGACTTAAACATGATTTAGTACTTTTTTTTAGCGTGATAAAATCATCAAATGAGTCCTCCCGCCCAGGGCAGGGCGGGAGGGACTGTCAGACTTGTACTAACTAAAATACACGGTGTCCTTCATTAGCCCTTTACGTTTCAGGGTCACGGTAATGGAATAAGTCCCGCGACCCCGGCAGGCTTTGGCCCTCTAGAGAGGGGCCCAGTCATCTTGCTGACGCTCTTTGAGGCGCGCGTGGAACACAACACGCCGTCGACCCGGGCATGGTCCATGGTCGGGCGGCGAGATGATTTAGTACTTTAAAAATCAAATCAAAAATTGAAGATTTTGCTTTGGGTGCACCCTTAAGTTTCTGTGGGATTATTTTGGGTGACATACAGTCGAAGCCGATGTAAATAGCTAGTATAAGTTATCATACAAAATAACAATTTAAATCAAATAAAGATAAACATCTTACAATTACAAACTGCAGAACCGAAGGGTAATAAAATCTTTTACATAAATATGTACACGCCAGTGAAAGTTAAACGCAGTTAGATTAATCAACGTTTACAATACTGTTAGATGATTTAATAAGTGGTTACGTTAACGGCTGTTAACGCATAGTAGCATAATTAATTACGATCAATATTAATGCATTTTAACGCCTTTTGGTTGAGTGGTCGTAATAAGTTATTGCATCTACTATTAGCAAGAATTATTTAAAAAAAAGAAAACAAACATTCATCATTATCATCATTCAGTCTATTGCAGTCCACTGCTGGAGATAGGCCTCTCCCAGAGAGCGTCACAGCGCACGATCTCCAGCTTTTTTCATCAAGCCACTGCCAGCCACCTTCTACAGGTCATCGGTCCATCTTGCCTGGGGGTGTCCCACCCTACGTTCACCTACACGAGGTCGCCATTCGAGAACCGTCCTACTCCAACTTTCGTCGGTTCTGCGGCAGACATAACCAAACAAACATTACCACGAAACAAATAATTATATTTGTTTCATCATCATCAGCCTATAAATGTTCCCACCGCTGGGACACAGGCCTCCTCTCTGAGAGAGGAAGTGAGCCGTAAACTACCACGCGGGCCCAGCGCGGATTGGTAGATGTCACGTGTCTTCGAAGTTTTGGTTCTAGGACATGCCGGTTTCCTCACGATGTTTTCCTTCACCGTTTTGAGAGAAGTGTTATGAAATAAATTACACAAAGTAATGCGCCTGACGGGGTTCGAACCCACGACCTACAATTCGTAAGTCAAAGCCGATACCACTGGGCCACCGCTGCTCTATACTTGTTTGCTGCACTGCACTGCTCTAATTTGTTTAATTTGCTCTAAAAGGAAAGCATTTATTGGCCCAAAATGGACTCTATCAACTCGAGGACTGCGATAACTGTTCCGAACAATTCTGAATCCTGTCAGACTGTTTTTTTAACCTGCACAGGCCCACTTTCACTGAAAAAAATAACTACCCTATTCCGTCGGAGCCCTTAACACGAGTTTTCACTATTTTACTTTACAGCGCCTTTCCAGTATTACAGCATTTCTTTTGTGGAAAAATGGAACAGCGCCTCTGGTGTACGAAGAAGGAACTAAATTTTTCCTTGAAATAAATGTAAAATAATAATGTCAAAGTTCCAGTTTACTTTACCTACGTCACAATAAGTGAAAACTCATGGTAAGGCGTCGGTTATCCTTTGCATTCCAGATGTCACGATGCCTTGAAAATGAAAACAGCCTTTTAAGACAACGGAATGAGTCTAAACACAAAAACCAGTTATTATAAAGCTACCCGAAATTTTCTTTAAGACGTGTTTATTTCACGTATTATTTGTATCACCCACCAAGATGAATTCACCAAGAAGTCGTATCGTCTGCGTTTAAATTCAAACACTTCACTTAAAGAGAGGAAATGGGTATTAATCACCAAGCTGACTGCCTGTTGGCTATTTCAGATCATTATGTATAATGTTCCCTTCACCATATGCCACCACATTTCATTACCTTAGAATGTAAATTAGCATTGAACAAAAAATTACATTTGAACGCGCAAGGTTTTAAACAATGACTTTGTATGAAGTTTACCTATGTTTTTTTATCCTGTTAAAATCATCAAAATGAGTCGGACGGTAGGGAGGGGACTGTCATACTTGTATTGACTAGAATCCAAGGTGTTATTCAATAGCCCTTTACGTTCCAGGGACACGGTTACCTAAAGTGACAGTCCCGCAACCCAAGTCTACTTTTTACAAATGAAAGACGAATTCCCTAGGAGTGGAATGCCCTGTTGAG
Organism: Agrotis exclamationis; assembly: GCA_950005045.1. Lineage (NCBI taxonomy): Eukaryota > Metazoa > Arthropoda > Insecta > Lepidoptera > Noctuidae > Agrotis > Agrotis exclamationis. The sequence continues at coordinate 10,127,765 of OX465440.1, forward strand.
GTCTTTATTTCCTGTCATAATTATAACTACGAATCCAAAAAATATTAATAAAACATGGGAAATACCTCATGTTACCAGAATACGGAAATAATAAATACTGCCCAGTAAAATACGGATATGCACAAATGTGGTCGGCTTAATTGGTGAAATGTGCAATATAATAATATTACAATTTGTTCGTAGTATTTAATTACATAAAATTTTATCTGGGGAATTACTACAACCATACCTCAAGCTATTCATGCCACAAGACAGCATTTTTTTAACAGGCTCATGAGAAATCAATTTTGTTTTCAAGGTTGACCACTCATTGACAACTTCTTTGGTTTTATGTGTTCCTAGGGTCTACTAGCTATTGCTATCGGCTTGGCTCGCAAGTGAATTGAAAGTTATCCCATAGTAACGCCTTTAAAGGAGAAAAAATATACGTGTGTTAATGCAAGAGTCTGGTCAACTGGACCCGCTCAAAATGGATACTCATTATCAGTCGAACAAATCAAATTTTGAATGCGTCGTCTAGACCCACTGCCCAATTTATTTACCTTAAGTACAGTCAATTAGTAATAATATATTTTAGTTTGATGATTTTACATGTCACAATAAACCTAATTGAATTGCGTTTCTCTACTCGACTGTATCGATTGGTAGTTTCAAACAATTATTTTTCTACATTTGTTAATGGGTCCAGTTTACCACTAAAAATTCAGTAGATATATCAGTTAATATGTGGTCAACTGAACCCGTGGGTCCAGAAGCGAGCCGGTGTAGTCGACCAAAGGCTCGAATGGTTATATAATATCTGCATCAAAATCCTCAGTTTTTGTGTTAAAGAAGTTTTTATTTTGCCTAACGAGACACAAAACCAGGAACCTGAAAATAAATATCTTTGAGAGTAGGTAAACTGCCTACTTATTGAGAAGTGCGGTTCTCCAAAAGTAGCGATATTAGACAAACCACGGAAAAATAACAATAAATACTAACAGCCATAATAAGTCCGATAACACACGATTATCCTTTACAACAGTCCTTCTGAACGACCAGGGAATAGGCGGAAACAAAATCTGTTAGGTACACAGTACAAATGTTACCAGTAAACGAACTAGGCTCAACCATCTGTCTACCTAGATATCTAGACTGGGTTTTTGTACATTTGTCACAAAGTTAATTCACCACATTTTTTAAATATGATTCTTTGAAAGTTAATCCGCCACAGGTAGGTTAGGGCTATTGATAGAGAAAGAACTGTTGCAATAAATACCACCTTAAATGTATGCAAGTACATTTGTTTGGGTATTCACCAAAAATATGTTTTTAAGCACTGAAGACGGTGGCACTAACACCTTCTTCATTATTCGGTTCCCCTAGTACTTTCTGTTCAGATTCCACAACGTGCTCTAATTTTCTGTAATGTGGTGCCTGAATGTTATTATTTAATTTTTCTGTTATCCATACGGAAAACGGCAATGTGGCTAATAATATCAAAATTAATTGTGATGATTGTCTACAATCATACATGGGGCTTGCTACTAACAAAATAATGGCAGCGCCAATAGTACACGTATGTTCCCAGTTGAAATACTGCAAGTTAAGACACATACTGTGTCTGTTATCTTCCTTAGTCGTAAAAATATAGGATCATAGTTTGGTCTGGTCGTCTTTATGTAGTTACGGGTTAATGACCTGCTACTATTTGGGGGTTATGGTCTATTAGTTTTATTCTCTCGGGTTTTGTGGGCAGTTCAGGGTTAGGTTACATATTGGGACACTGGCTATTATTCTAGATAGAAGGTTTTTGAAAGAGTTTTTAATAACCCCGACCCTAATTCTTTTTTTTTGTTGAGAACGGAGTTACAAAGTTTCTATTGCCCAAAATCTCTTTAATGGATGTTTATTTTCAGTATGATATTTGCATTTTTAACATTCAGCGCGCGTGAAATGGTCAAAAGCATGGTTATGTCTATAGTTTTTTTATCTTATAGATTTCGTTGTCGCTTTGAAGTCTTTAAAATGTAATTTTGATTGTATATTTTGTGATTATATACATATATGAAATTCGTAACAGATCAAAAAATAGTTTACAAACGTGGATATCTTAGATGATATTTTGAGGTAAGAACAGATTTGAGTGGACTTGTCCGAATACATAGTGCAAGCATTAAATTTGTCAGTTATCGTGTAGTTCAACTCATAACTCAAGAAGCTCAATGACTCGACAAGAATACCAAAGAAAGGGCATTTGAATAGGGCGCTTACAAGACAATTTGTTGACTATATAAAGCGAATTTCGTTATGGCAAACTGTTAAGCCTCGAGCAGACACACACGATTAATCGCGCCGGGCGACTTGTCGCGGTCCATTCGCAGTACATTTAGAGTGGAAATTAGCTTGTCTCGCTGTCGCAGCGCGATTAATCGCGTGTGTCTGATCGAGCCTTTAGTCTGTTTGTGAAACACAACCTACCTAATCCTACCTAGTAAGAAATATTAATAGTACTTATTTACAACAGTGTCAGTTCTAGATATGACCATGACAACTCTATTGTCACATCAGTCTAATGTTAGTACCTACCACTTTCCGAAGTATTTCTTTCACATCTACAAAAGACACGTACGATTTTGAAATCTAGGTGTTTTCTAACGTATTGTTAATAAATAAATAAAGAATTTACTTAGCTCAATAATTGAGTTGAAGTAAGATCTCAGTTAAATTGACAAGTTCATGAAGGACTTATTAATAATAAATACTAGTGATGGTCCAGTAGGCAAAATTCAACCATAATTCATTAATTAAAATTTAAGGTACTAAAGCACTTAAGAGCAGTGGTGGCCCAGTGGTATCGGTCCCGACTTACGAGTTGTAGGTCGTGGGTTCGAACCCCGGCAGGCGCATTACTTTGTGTAATTTATTTCATCACCACTGTTCTTAAAACGGTGAAGGAAAACATCGTGAGAAAACCGGCATGTCCTAGATCCAAAAATTCGAAGACATGTGACATCTACCAACCCGCACTGGGCCCGCGTGGTGTTTATGGCCCACTCCTTCTCACGGAGAGGAGGCCTGTGTCCCAGCAGTGGAAACATTATAGGCTGATGATGATGATGAAAGCACTTCGAATTCCATACTTCGTGTAATTTTCGTAAAAAATGATTGTCGCATTATTGAATGTATTCGTGATTTTGACTCGAAACCTAAAGTATTTACCGTTTTATGTATTACTAGCTGTGCCCGCGACTTCGTTCGCGTGGATGTCGGAACTCAACAATGTATTTTTTTTAACAAAGGATTTTTTCTTAAATAAAATTGGCCGAAGTTACTTCTTATTACATCAGCTATGTACCGTATGTATATTCGTATGCATGTAGTAAAAACCGGTTATTTCAATATTACCAACAGACACTACAATTTTATTTATATGTATAGATTTATAGAAGATGTATAGATAGCTGTGCCCGCGACTCCGTCAGCGTATAACTCCTTGTGTGTTATTAAGTTAATGTATTGGTAATGTTGTTTAGATCACGTTCACATGAGACTTATGTGAGTACCTATAGAACGAAAATACTTCAGCGCAAAGCTTCCGGATAAACTATGTTGAAAGTTAACCCGTCCGGCACGTGAACATAAAGATTTCTAGAACTGCTAACCCGGGAAAGAGCGACGTACAACTGACCATGCGAAAAACAACTGACTTCGAGATCTACTCCAGCAACACGAAAAGTCTGCCCTTGAGCCTTATTAATTGTCATTGCATAACACACCGATACTGGAAATTGCGTTCTTTTAAATTGGAATGGAAAATTATTTGGTAGTTATCGGAATTCTGGGAATAAAGACGGTTTCTCCTGCACCGCAACCTGTTAAAATTTGAGCCTCGATTATGTTTTGTTGCAACTGGGTTACTTTTAGCCGAGTTCCATTGCAAAGTTGCGGTGGTCTTAAATTTCGGAGCAGAATAATCGGAATGCCAATTTTTAAACAAATTTCATGAGAAGGAAGTCCGGGCATATTTAAAGAATTTAAAAATTCTATCGGATAATTAGTGGCTTCTTGTTCGTCGACCATTCTATTTATTGAACTATAAACTTTGCTTTCCCCCTGTATATTCGACAGTATTTTGTTATTAATCTCAAATGCCTGGTCATTTCGAGGAGTTAAAATAGATCTTTCGCATAGCCACGAATTGTCCCTATTTAATATATTTGTTACGTCACCGTAAACCGACGATATAAGATGTGGTTGGGATTGCACTATACAACATAACTCAGGCGTCAGAATAAGTTTTCCTTGGTGTAGTTGTGGATAGGTACCTTCACCAATCTTTAATAATGTATCAGAAAATTGACGATCATCCGGGTTATCTCCAGTTCTCACTCGCATGTTTATAGTCAAATGCACCGATTGTATATCATGCCACAAATAAGAGCTTTTCAGGCAAGCCCTAACCTCATCAGCTCGGGTTCCCCGTGGTATTACCGGTAAGGTTTGTCGGAAATCACCACAAAATAAAACCGTGATACCGCCCATTGGTCGATCATTTTGTCTTATATCCCTTAAAGTTCTGTCTACCGCTTCTACTCCTTTTCGATGGGCCATCGTACATTCATCCCATATGATTAAATTACACTCACGTAATACCTTAGCTTTGTCGCTATTTCTTGAAATACTACAGGTTGGACTTTCCGTGCGATCTAAATCAATTGGTATTTTAAACATAGTGTGAGCAGTTTTACCTCCTGGTAGCAATGTTGCAGCTATACCTGATGAAGCTACGGCAAGAGCAATTTTACGCTGATTTCGAACATAAGCTAATATTAATTTAGTCAAAAAGGTTTTCCCAGTTCCTCCAGGTGCATCTAAAAACCATATTGTTCCCAAATTATTCTGAACACTCTCGCACACCCGATCATAGACTGAACGTTGTTCTGCAGTCATCATTGGGACACCGTTTTCTAATGTTGCCAGCAGTTCCATTGAGTTGTAACCAATCTCTGCGGAATATTCCCTATTGGTAACCTCTCCGACTGAGGTTGGTGTTGGCAAACCATATTCACAGAGTGATTTACCACCTACTGCTGTTAAGTCTTCCTGAAGAGCTAATAAGCACTGATTTATGGCAAGATCACGAAAATTATCATTAGTTGAGCCTTCATCATTGTGAGATATATTCCGAAGAAAATCTTCTGCAAATTTTTCTTTATATTTTTCCCATAATTGTACAGCATCTGACAAATTACAAAATGTAAGTAATGTTACAAATAAATGACGTAACCGTCGTGGATTATCACTAACACAGGATTCTGCTAAAGCGTCATCCCAATGCTGATCGTTTTCAAGCAAATGACGCGCTTGGCAAGCTGCATGATAAGTTGGATAAACAACATCGTCTACTTTTCTCAAATCTATAAATGATATTGGTCCTCGCACTGTATGTAATAATAATCGCAAATAGAAGCACTCAGCGTTGTTTGGATGAACGGTATACACTCTACCAAGAACATGTTCTTTGAAAATACCTGACTCGCCATCTACAGGTCTACCACGACGTCTACGATTAAAAACACCTCGTTGCTTATCGTAGGTATAATACGATGGAACTTCTTCATATAAAAGAGATTTTGCAAAATCATCAGTTTGGCAAAGTCGAAAGAATGCTAATAAAGTTGTTTGTCTAGGGTTCTCTAATCGTTCTGTAATATTTTCGGCGTTGAAATATATACGTTGACCACCTTCAAGATGAACATCCAGATGAGTCACAGGTGGATATCTTTCGTGAATATTGAAACTTAAGATCCGCCACACAGCTTCAGAAGAGCTGATATATCTGCCTGACTGAAATCTAGTAACTTCATCATGTTCATTTCTTAACGCAAATGTAGCTTGGTCACTGCCCTTGTTAATATACTTACAAATGTATTTTATTGATTGCACACTATTACACATTTCAATATTAATGTGAGCTTGAAATGCTCTAGACAACACAGGCGAATACGGAACGACCCACCTATTATCTAAAGTAACCTGTTGTCCAGACACTCGCTTTTCAACAGTATTATATTTTTTTTAGTTTTATCATTCTCTTATTTTAGAAGTTACGGGGGGGGGGGGACACTTTTTACCACTTTGGAAGTGTCTCTCGCGCAAACTGTTCAGTTTAGAAAAAAATGATAATAGTAACCTCAATATCATTTTTGAAGACCTATCCATAGATACCCCACACGTATGTGTTTGGTGAAAAAAAAAAATTTGAATTTCAATTCCAAGTATGGAAGGCACCCCCAAAATTTGTTTTGTTTTTATTTTTGTGCGAAAATCCTAATGCGGTTCACATAATACATCTACATACCAAGTTTCAACAGGATAGCTCATATACTTTCGAAGAAAAGTGGCTGTGACATACGGACGGACAGACAGACAGACAGACAGACAAACAGACAGACAGACATGACGAATCTATAAGGGTTCCGTTTTTGCCATTCGGCTACGGAACCCTAAAAAGGGATGTCCGAAAATCGGGCTTCATAAAACACTGTGAAACGTGGGAATAACACGCTTTTAGCACGCACTAAAAAATTTACTTTTTTTTTAGTCCTCTTAATATTCAAACTTAATTTACTTCTTATCCGCCAACTTGGGACGGCTGCCATGTTGGATTTAGGTCACGTGATATTTTTTTTCGTATCCCATTCAGCAAACCCTTTCGTTTAATACCCATATCATGGGGATGCATTTCAAATAGCCAATCCATCATCTTGGATGTCCGCCATGTTGGATTTAAGACACGTGACTATTTTTTTCATATTCCTGACAGCAAACCTTTTCATTTGATACCCATATCATGGGGGTGGATTTTAAACAGCCAGTCTGCCATCTTGAACGTCCGCCATATTGGATTTAAGTCACGTGACTATTTTTTTCGTATTCCCGACAGCAAACCCTTTCATTTGATACCCATATCATGGGATTGGATTTCAAACAGCCAGTCCGCCATCTTGGGGAGGCCGCCATATTGGATTTGTAATGACGTTTCTTAGCTAATCATATATTTTCATTAGAAATCAGAGCGTGTGCAAAATTTCAGCCTGCTAGCTTATCGGAAAGTGCCTCAAAATTGAGTTGCAAAAATCCAATCGGAATCCCTTCACTGCTCTGCTCCTATTGATTCTAGCGTGATGAAAAGTATACTATAACCTGCTCAGGAGTATGAAAAATAATTGTACCAAGTTTCGTTAAAATCCGTCGAGTAGTTTTTGTTTCTATAGCGGTTATACAGACAGACAGACAGACAGACAGACAGACAGACAGACAATAATTTTACTGATTGCATTTTTGGCATCAGTATCGATCCCTTATCACCCCCTGATAGTTATTTTGGAAATATATTTCATGTACAGAATTGACCTCTCTACAGATTTATTATAAGTATAGAAGATGATAAGTCCTTTTGAGCTTTTTCGCCAAAGCTGAGGTCACTGATTCGATAAATTGCTTGAACACCGCTTAAGACTTTTACAGGAAAGTGAAGAAACTACACAATATTGTAAATTGAAACCTATACAATAATAATAATATAATAAACCTATACAATAACATTTTGTCTTCACTTCAAAATATGTAGAAACTTATATTGTACATTGCATTCAATTTATTTGACGTTGAATTCGCTAATAAATTCATAAGATTTCACTCTTAGCCAATTTTCGACTCAAAGAATGACACTCACGTATTGTAGCACACAATGCAGTTCTGAAAGTGCATTACAACGAAAGAATACGGTCTCATTCAAATCCTTAGACCGTGAAATAAATTGTAAATGTATTGCATAAATAATTATAATTATTATCTTTTCATTATTTGAAAAATGTGCATTCGTAATTGCAATTAATTATGTTGCAACCAGTCGTATTGTTATGGCTTTTAGGATGCATTTCGTTGCACAATTCTTCCAGCTTGGAATGATTTACTTGATCCATTGAAATATACCTGAAGTATAGAAATGTAAAAATCAATTTGGCTGACCTTCAAATTGCTTAACACAAATAATTTTTCATCAATCAGCAATCGCTTCATCCCCCTGCTAAATTGTATTAATTTATTTATTGTATGTCCTTTCGCAAGGGTAGTTTTTGATAAAGATATAAAAGTCCATTGACTCATATAAACAGTTTAACCTTATTTAATATTTTAAGTAAAAAAATTGTTCCAAAAATATTTAATGTGACGATTGTGCACCTACGGTATAAAAAAAAAAACAAATACAAAATATTTAACTATGAGAGTAACTAATAGTGTTAAAAAGTCTGGTTGTTTTGTACTTATTACTTACTAATGACCATTAGTAACACGATATAAAAGTTACAGTCCAAACCAAAACGAAATTATAACGTAGAAAACCAAACACAAAAAAAGTGTAAAATAACTTTTCTTTCGGAAGTCGGTGGCTTTGTTTTTATTTATTTCATTGATTATGGCCACCGACTTCCGAAAGAAAAGTTATTTTACACTTTTTTTGTGTTTGGTTTTGAAGTCGGTTCCCTTTTTAACCGACTTCAAAAAAAAAAGTAGGTTCTCAGTTCGACCTGTATGTATGTATGTTTGTCCGCGATTATCTCGCGTTTGGCTGAACCGATTTTGATGCGGTTTTCAGGAAAGTGTTCGTTACATTCTGGAGAAGGTTTTAGTATATAATACTAATGGATATCCCGTGACGTCGCCCGCGTGGATCCGTTTTTGCTTACTTGGGTTGTAGATTTTTAGAGAGGATTGCATGTTTGTCCGCGATTATCTCTCGTTCGGCTGAACCGATTTTGATGCGGTTTTCAGAAAAGTATTTGTTACATTCTGAGGAAGTTTTTAGTACATAACAATAATGGATATCTTGTGAAGTTGCCCGCATAGATCCGTTTTTGTTGCTTACTAGGATTGTAGATTTTCAAAGACGCCGATTATTTGAAGATTTTTGTTGAATATCTAAACTAAAAAGGGGAAAATAAAAGACTTTTTGAAAAAAAGGGAACCGACTTCAAAACCAACCACAAAAAAAGTGTAAAATAACTTTTCTTTCGGAAGTCGGTGGCCATAATCAATGAAATAAATAAAAACAAAGCCACCGACTTCCGAAAGAAAAGTTATTTAAACCGCATCAAAATCGGTTCAGCCGAACGAGAGATAATCGCGGACAAACATGCAATCCTCTCTAAAAATCTACAACCCAAGTTAGCAAAAACGGATCCACGCGGGCGACGTCACGGGATATCCATTAGTATTATATACTAAAACCTTCTCGAGAATGTAATGAACACTTTCCTGAAAACCGCATCGAAATCGGTTCAGGCAAACGCGAGATAATCGCGGACAAACATACATACATACAGGTCGAACTGAGAACCTACTGTTTTTTTTGAAGTCGGTTAAAAACGGATCCACGCGGGCGACGTCACGGGATATCCATTAGTATTATATACTAAAACCTTCTCCAGAATGTAATGAACACTTTCCTGAAAACCGCATCAAAATCGGTTCAGCCAAACGCGAGATAATCGCGGACAAACATACATACATACATACATACATACAGGTCGAACTGAGAACCTACTTTTTTTTTGAAGTCGGTTAAAAATAAAAAATAAATGTACGTCACTTTCGTCATTTAAGGTGAAGTAATTTATTATACGTATTTCAATAATAAAGTAACAAACAATTAACTTTAATTGAAAAAAAAAAACAATATAATATTGAAAACAATAGAATGCCATGAAAATAAAAGATGGATGGAACAAATTGACATTTTACACATTATCGCACTTTTCTAAGCTCTTGGCGTCAATCTTAATAAATGAATATTTAAAATGTAATTAATTTTAATGTAACAAAAAACAAGTCACGCGTCACTATTTTCGTCTACAATAATCTCTGTAACTACTAACTACCCAACCAATTTTAATGAGAATTTGTATGTGGTTTAGTCTGTTCTAGCTTGAAATATTTTTATAGTAGTTTTGGACCTAATAAGTGTTGCTGTTCCGCTCCAATTTCTCCATTCTCCGCGACCTTAAGATCCAAACAAGACTTTCTACCACCTGTCTTCAAAGAATCCTGGAGTTTTTCAGCCACATCGCGAGAAAAGATGATGGTCACAACCTTGAACAATTGTTAGTTACTGGCAAGGTTGAAGGCAAGCATCAGTCCACTCAGATGGTCGGACCAAATTCGCTCTTCCCTGGACACGAAACTTTACGATGCACTTCATTCTGCCAAGGACAGAAACAGATGGGGTGCTAAGACAGGAAACCTCCACGTGCGCCCGTGGACTGGAGTTCCCTCTCGGATACGTCCGGGAGGAAGACCAGTTTTTCGGGCCGGTGCACCCTGGGATGCGGGCAAAAACTCTTCCTTAGGCACTGTGTGCCTAAGGGGTCTCTTTGCCCGTATGCGAATAGCCTGTCGGGTGGACGCTCCAACGCGTGTCCCTCTGAATAGCAGAGGGCACAGCGGCGGAGCGGGCTTGCGGACGGTGAGTAATGGGTATGCTCGCCGTCCGACCAAGGACCAAGCCCGGGTCGGTGGCTCGTCGTGTTTCACGCGTCACCGACGGGGCCCCTTATGGGGCCAAATGCCTGCTTGGGTCGCGGATTTTTCTTAATCCAGGATACCGTGGCCTCGGAACGTAAAGGGCATCCGAAGGAACACGGGTGGATTTTAGTCAGTAAGAGTCTGACAGTCCCTTCCGCCCCACCCAGGGCGGGACGACTCATTTGATGATTTTGCCACCCCAAAAAAAAATAAGGACAGAAACAGATGGCGAAGCATCGTCAAGCTGAAAGTGACTTCACGTCGGGGGAATCACGACCCTCAGTAATGAGGAATACGACGCGAGGAGGAGCAAGTGGTGCTGTTGCAATAAATAATAATTGAACTCGACGTGTGAAGCCAGGGTGGCTCACTAGTTTAAAATAAAATACCAAAAAATTTTTGCCCCGCCTTTGGTCAAGTCATTGTCGCCAAATCACGGGAACATTCTTGTTATAGCTTCATCATCATCATCATCAGCCGGAAGACGTCTACTGCTGAACATAGGCCCCCACCTTAGACCGCCACTCCGAACGACAATTTTGCCGCTTGCATCCATCGGTTGCCCGTGACTCTCACCATATCGCCGTCCACCTAGTGGGAGGCCTGCCTACGCTGCGTCTTCCAGTCCGTGGTCGCCATGAGAGAACTTTTGTTATAACTTATGATAAGCGTATCAATAAGCCTTTATGTTCACTGCTGGAATAGGTATTGTCTCTGCGATAGGAGGGTTGTGATAGCCTATGATATCCAGGAATAATAATTATAGCCTTTTGTGAAAAGTAAATACTTCAACCTAAATTTATTTATTTATTTCACAACACATGTCACGTTTGCCATTACAGTTGTTAAAACTAATGCGACAAAGTAACTTAAAATATTATATTAATGACTATACCTTACATACTACATAGTATGTGGCCCTTGTGAACTCACTCAGTGTACAGTTGAATATATCTATGACCTTCGCAACCGTGTTGAGAGTGCGAAGCGCACGAGTCAGCGGTGTGCGCCCCAGCAGGTTAGTGCGCGCCAGAGGAACCACCAGTAGGTGCGGCTTGCGCCGCCGCGCCACGTCCATCCGGTAAATGAAAGCCTATTTCGGATAGTATTCCTGAGTTTTGTATAAGACTTCTTAAAACTTTGAAGATGAATGTTGCCAGTGCCACTTCACGCCTAACTTCTAAATCTTGAGGTATTCCTCATAGGGCACTCGATAAAACGACACCTAAGTGAATGGCACTTGAGATATTCCACATTTGGCACCTATCAAATTTTTCTCAGGTTTCGTAAGTGGAATAGTTTATTATTTTTAATTAAATTCCATATTATGGCAGCTACGGATCGTACCAGTGCTGGAACGTTATATTTCGTGGATTTCTTTTCTGACACAATGCTGATAAGTCAAGATAATCATTGACTCGAAGTTCAAAGTCAAGATAAAAAGAAAAACGAGTAAACGGTCTATATTCTAGAGGTGACATTGCACGCATATTGTATTGAAATCCGATTTGGCAATACTCGCTTTTACACCAGCCGTCATTTATTCGATACAGTTGAGCAATACTCGTAGTTTGACCATGAAATCTCAGACAGGTATTATTGTAATTAAAAAAAGTATTTGTAGTATTGTGCTATTGTCCGTAACATTTATAATTTAAACGTGTAACAATTTATTCTCACTATGTGCGTCCACACAGAACGAGCAGCCTCGCCAGGCATAAGCCGAGCGAAGCAGCTCGTGGACGATTGACCGATCGCCCGAGCCATCCAGTGTCGGCTTTTGTTTTGCTCGCGTATGTATATTGTTTCGTGCCTCTCGGTCGAGAAACAATTGCGCGTTCCAATAGAGCAAGCAGCTTCGCGAGGTATTTGCCGTGCGAAGCAAATGCCTCGCGAGGCTGCTCGCTCTGTGTGGACGCACCTACTGAATATTAATTTGTCGATTAAGGAATTTTGATTTTTATCTTTTCTATAATAGGAGAAAGCTTTGCTTTCAAGCAGCTAGACAAGGTTATTTAATATTGAATTCATATTTAATTAAAACGCGTTGAAAAAAAGTACCAGTGAATAATTAGTTGTTAGTATTAATAAATTAATACGTTCCCATTTTAAGAATTTTGTGTAGTCGCCTTGCAGTGGACACAAAGTTTTTTTTTCTGTTTATAACAAACGTAAGACGAAAAACAAAAATAACTAGTCTTGGTCGTAAGTAAATAGTGACAATACGTCTTATCCTGTCATTTTGGTTTTCGCAATAAAGACAGGCTCAAAAGACTATGTCGTAACGATTTAATTATTAAAAAAAAAGTGTTTTAAAATGAGATCAAGGTGATTCATGCCCAATGCGTTGAAATCAAATGTAGGATCAACGTTTTCGAAAAATATCGTTTCTTGACTGCGTCACATCCTGTAATTTAGATTTTATAATTGCAGTTCAGAGGCCTTCATGAGTATTCACTTATTGTGACGTAAAGTGAACTGGAACATTGACATTAATTTCAAGGGAAAAATTAGTTCCTTCTTCGTACACCAGAGGCGCTATTCCATTTTTAGGGTTCTGTAGCCAAATGGCAAAAACGGAACCCTTATAGATTCGTCATGTCTGTCTGTCTGTCCGTCCGTATGTCACAGCCATTTTTTGTCGAAAGTATAAGAGCTATCCTGTTGAAACTTGGTAAATAGATGTATTATGTGAACCGCATTAGGATTTTCACACAAAAATAAAAACATAACAAATTCTGGGGGTGCCCCCATACTTAGAATTGACACTCAATTTTTTTTTCACCAAACCCATACGTGTGCATTATCTATGGATAGGTCTTTAAAATTATATTGAGGTTACTATTATATTTTTTTTCTAAATTGAACAGTTTGCACGGTTTGGACTAATTGCTTTTTAAAGACCTCAATTTTCTCGAGCAGAACCTTTTTGAAACATAATTGTGAAGCAATGCATTACGAATTTCCTTCAAAATTGAAGATTATGTTTTGTGATAAAAAGTGTGTTATGCAATTACCAACTGGTGATTTTTGTATGGCTACCACTATTTCCCAACAAAACTTAATTGTATTGAAAACAATGTAAGAACTATTATCATTGTAATGATGAATGCCTGAACCGATTAGGTTCTGTAAAAGGCGTTCGTGCGTTTCACAGAAGTCAATTTAGTGCATTTCTATATTTTTAACCGACTTCAAAAAAAGGAGGAGGTTCTCAATTCGTCGGAATCTTTTTTTTTTTGTTCTTAAAATCGGGGCTACTGTAATCCATAGAAATGAAGAATATTTTTTTATGTTACATTTCGGTGAGTGTGCGATGCATCTGCACAATTTGATTCTGCCTAGTTTTCCACCATTTGACTACAAGACGTACGGTAACGCGCTATTGGTACATGGGTGATCAATGGTCATTCCACCAATTCGTAAAAACGGCAGTGGGCAGTCCCCAAAACACGCAGTATTGATAGCCGATGGGGCCGAAAGGTTCTCGAATGGAGACTACGCACTGGCAAGCGCAGCGCAGGAAATCCATCCACAAGGTAGACAAATGATCTGATGAAGATAACATGATCGCGCTGGATACAAGCCTTTTACAACGGTCATGTTGAACTTCTATAGGGGAGGACTATATTCGGCATCCTACATCCTACGATTGATAATTATGAATAACGGCCATAGTGACAAAATTGACAGTTAAAAAATACATGTGGCACTCGGAGACTGCCGCGGTGAAGCTATTGCATAACATTTTTTTTTATTTTAAAAGAAAAAATCACCTACCGCGTATATTTAACGAGAATATAATTTATTTAAAATGTTTGTGGTGCACTATTGTAATAAAGAACTGCTTTGATGTGCGAGAATTTTATAGGTAGGTTTCATTGTAAAAACTCCTTTTGTAGCTGGCCGTTGAGAATCAGTAAGTAAAAGTAAATTTTCTTTACGACGGATATTTTTACGATTGCCGAAGTCTCCCGAACTGAAACGACGACGTTAGATTAAGCGTGTTGTCAGGTATTTTTCCCACGTTTTTAAACACTCACTTTTCTTGTTTGTTTGTTTGTTTATTTGTTTGTTTGTTTGTCGTTCCGGTTGGACTTTTGCAACTCAATTTTGAGGCACTTCCCGATAAGCTAGCAGGCTGAAATTTTGCACACGCTCTAAGTTCTGATGACAATGCATGACTAGCTAAGAAACGTCATAACAAATCCAATATGGCGGCCTCCCCAAGATGGCAGACTGGCTGTTTGAAATCCACCCCTATGATATGGGTATCAAATAAAAGGGTTTGCTGTCAGGAATACGAAAAAAATTGTCACGTGACTTAAATCCAATATGGCGGACGTCCAAGATGGCAGACAGGCTATTTGAAATGCACCCCTAAGATATGGATATCAAATGAAAGGGTTTGCTGTCAGGAGTACAAAAAATAGTCACGTGACTTAAATCCAATATGGCGGACGTCCAAGATGGCAGACTGGCTGTTTGAAATCCACCCCCATGTTATGGGTATCAAATGAAAGGGGTTTGCTGTCAGAAATAAGAAAAATATAGTCATGTGACTTAAATCCAATATGGCGGACGTCCATGATGGCGGACAGGATTTGAGGCACTTCCCGATAAGCTAGCAGGCTGAAATTTTCAGGGTAGCTTCAAACCCGATGAACAAAAATAAAAATAATAAAATAATTAATAGATTTTAAAAAATCTAAAAACCCACGTTTTTAAATGTCCTAAAAATAAGAAAATAACCCTACGGGGCTGAGAGAGGGGCCACTCAAAACGTGGGGGCGTATCTTTGCAAGTAACACCCACGATCTATTACACGTCATGTAAATATATCCCATAAATAATCCCTTAAATAAGATACGCCCCCACGTTTTGAGTGGCCCCTCTCTCAGCCCCGTAGGGTTATTTTCTTATTTTTAGGACATTTAAAAACGTGGGTTTTTAGATTTTTTTAAATCTATTAATTTTCACAGATATTTTCGTTGGAAGTTTTTTAGGTTAGTTAAGTTTTTAAGCTATTGCATAGCTTTTATCGCGGACTCTGAGCGCGGCGCGGCGCGGCGACCGAATCAAGAAATTCCCAAAAACCTAACGAAAAAATCTAAGGAAAATACCTGACACCACGCATCGTCTAACGTCGTTTCACTTCGGGAGACTTCGACAATCATAAAGGTACGGACAGACATGCTCATTACTAGCACGAAAGCATGATTTTATTGAGCAAGGGGCAATTTTATTGAGGGAAAGGGAGAAGAAAAGGGAGAGGGAGGAGGAAGAGAACGTTTCTTGACGTTTCACTTGATTGACGTGGCTGACCATAGCCTAATTAGTACAGTAATAAATATAATAAATCATCATCATCATCATCTCAGCCATAGGACGTCCACTGCTGAACATAGGCCTCCCCTTTAGATCTCCACATATACCGGTTGGAAGCGACCTGCATCCAGCGTCTTCCGGCGACCTTTACAAGGTCGTCTGTCCACCTCGTTGGTGGACGTCCTACGCTGCGCTTGCTCGTCCGCGGTCTCCACTCTAGGACTTTTCGACCCCATCGGCCATCTGCTCTGCGAGCAATATGGCCTGCCCATTGCCACTTCAGCTTGCTAATCCGGTGGGCTATATCGGTGACTTTAGTTCGTCTACGGATCTCCTCATTTCGGATTCGATCACGTAGAGAAACACCGAGCATAGCCCTCTCCATAGCTCGCTGAGCGACTTTGAGCTTTGAGATGAGGCCGATAGTGAAAGACCACGTTTCGGTGCCGTAAGTCATCACTGGTAACACACATTGATTGAAGACTTTCGTCTTGAGGCACTGAGGTATGTCGGACGAAAAGACATTAAAAAAATAAATAAATAATTAAATAAATAAATAATTATAATTGCATAAGGTGATAAAAAATGCTATACAATAGCTTTACCGCGGCAGTCTTCGAGTGCCCCACGTATTTTTTTATATACTGGTTTGTCTGTATGACCTATAGGCTTATCACAAGATTTCTGTATTTTATTTACAGCGTACTTGAAGTATTTTCGCCATTTATTGTATGGAAAATGAAAAAGCGCCTCTAGTGAACGAACGAGGCGAAAGGAATATGTTAGGATCGTAAAGCAAGTATCGTAAGCAAATGGCGTTCTGTTTCGAAACAGAGTGTTCTGACCCATAGCATATACATACATATAATCATGCCAGAAAAAAAAAGAGTAAACTGTTTTCAGGTAAGTATCAAATAGTTTAGTCTAAGAAAGGTAATCAAAATCGTAAACACGTTTTAGACATAAAAATACCAATAAACTTTCTAATATTTCACAGTTAATGACTTCTATAAAACTCCAATACTTCTAAATTACGACTGTGCGAACATTGACCGTTGGTTCTCTATGGCAGAATCCTAATGTATTTAGAACATGGAGTAAGTAAAATCAATGGAGTAGGCGAGTTTGAATTGATCCAATTCAAAACTACCGTGTAGCACTGGTGATCCAGAGGTAAAGTCTCTAACCAGGGGTCGACTGAGGTAGGCATAGCTCTCCGTTAGATCAAAGATCAGGCCAAAATCTTCGGCACAAACACCTGAGGCCCAAGTCTACGACCAAACCACCAGCCGGGGTCGCGGGACTGTCGAAGCAAGATACCTCGGCTCTGGAATGTAAAAGGCATGTGAAAGAATAGGGTGTTTTAGTCATTAAGAATCAGACAATCCTTTCCGCTGCACTAGGGAGGGAGCAGACAGCTGTAAGTCACAAAGTTTCTATACTAATGCCTAAGTATAGAAACCCGAGGATGATAATCATGTAGTTGATATTGGTCACAGCAACATGCTAAAATCACGCTACTTAAAATATTTCAAAAATGTTGAATCGAAGACATCGTCAGTTTAAAAATAAACTGAAAAGGACTCTCCATTTGTTAATCACTCCGTGTTATCCCTCGCCAATTTCACAGCTAAAACGATATAGGCCTTTAGAAATTGAACATTAATTGGACATTACATTTAACGGCTCCATATAGCTTCCAATCCGCTTTCCAAAATTTGAAATACCTAGAATTTGTGTAGGTAACGGGTAAATTGCGATTGGCATTTCCCGTGATGTCATGTGTCACTGAACGTACCGCTAAATGTCAAAGTGACAGTTTAAAATTACTGATTACATTTCTGTAATTATACAGACAGCACCCAATTTGAAATTAATTTTGAACGAGAAATGACTCTAGAACTTTCGTGGAATTTATAGATCTCATATGCTAAAGTATACAGCGTGTATGTGTGTGTGTGTTTGGGTAGAAAGTAATTCGCATAGAGATAATTCATTTGTGTTTAAATCGACACTCCAAAATTATGAAGTAGGCAATTGGAACATATGTTATTTCAGTAGTTGCCCACAGGAAAAACTAATATAGTGAAAACTGTCATTACGCACAATGTCTTCGAATCATTTAATAGACCCTCAGGCCTTACTTACGCTTTCTGTCGTCGCTTCATGACTTCATGTGACATGCTCTACCTATATTCCACGCCAAGTCTGAAGTAATTTTGACGCGGTGCTAGTGTCTATGTCATTACATCATATTGCATTAAAAAAACGTAGTACTACGAATTTTCCGCAGGACTTGAGTCTTGGCATGTACTCTAATCAATGTATTTCTTCATATTGTTTTTAATAGCTTTTATTTACTTTCACTTGTCCCGTTGTCCGTAATCAAATTCTGCAAGGTAAAGATCCATTTCCCGGTTTCCAATTGAGCTGAAATTTTGCACGTAAATGTTTTTCGCGTTACAATGCAATGACAATGCAATATTATGATGACATGGAGCTGATCTGATGATGAAGCTCTGATGAAGAAACCCATCCAGTTTAGACTCGTTTGATTCGTCTTGGCGAGTATTTTGTTCATTGCAATTATTTTTTTAATAATAAAAGTTTGTTTTTAAAAAGAACATAGTTTTTAAATGACTAACTTATTGTGTTTGAACAGCATTAGCTTGAATATCAAATAAACAAAACAGCATCTGCATAATAGAGAAGCGTGTAAACTATTCACCAATTCCGACAAAAGCTGGCCAGTCTTTAGAAATGGAACATCAATTACACATTAAACGTCGGAATTATGGCTGTGGATTCTATAGAGAGTCGTGTAAAGTTGTTGTAAACTGTTGGTCTGGTTCGAGCAATACCTATTTATGCTCGCAATGTACAATTATATTGAATATCGTCCATTTGTGTACGACTGTACTTGTGTACAGCCGTTTAATTTTGCTAAATGTTTTGGAAACTAGTGGCAAAGTTTCAAGTGAATTTTGGAATAATTTAACAGTTTTTTTTTTCTTGATATTAAAACATTCTGATGTATTATTATAGTACTTTTTTTAATGAGACTTAAAATAATAAGATGAATCCTCCCATCCTGAGTGGAACAGAAAGGAATACTCGTATTGATTAAAAACCACTCTGTTCTTTGGGCTGCCCTTATCTTTCCAATGACACTGCAACAGAGTACTGTTGTAGCGTCACTGGACTGTTTCGACAGTCCTGCAATCATGTTGAGCGTTTGGCTCTATAGTAGGAGGCAGGTTTATTTCTTGTAATCTATCTAATATATAAAAATCAATGCCACTTTTCATTGTAATGTTATAACTCAAGAACGGGCTCACCTATCCAAACCAAATAATAATAATATAATATTCCACAACTATCACACAACGCCATCTAGTCCCAAGCTAAGCAGAGCTTGTGTTATGGGTACTAGACAACTGATAAACATACTTATATATTTCTAAATACATACATATTATAGATAAATTACACCCAGACACAGAACAAATGATCGTGCTCATCACACAAACATTTGTCCTGGGTGGGAATCGAACCCACGACCTCCGGCATAGCAGTCAGGGTCACTAACCACTAGACCAACAGGCCTGTCGAATGAAAAAATAGATTTAAAAAAATCTAAAAACCCACGTTTTTAAATGTCCTAAAAATAAGAAAATAACCCTACGGGGCTGAGAGAGGAGCCACTCAAAACGTGGGGGCGTATATTATTTAAGGGATTATTTATGGGATATATTTACATGACGTGTATAGATCGTGGGTGTAACTTGTAAAGATACGCCCCCACGTTTTGAGTGGCCCCTCTCTCAGCCCCGTAGGGTTATTTTATTATTTTTAGGACATTTAAAAACGTGGGTTTTTAGATTTTTTTAAATCTATTAATTATTTTATTATTTTTATCTTTGTTCATCGGGTTTGAAGCTACCCTGAAAATTTCAGCCTGCTAGCTTATCGGGAAGTGCCTCAAAGCCTGTCCGCCATCTTGGACGTCCGCCATATTGGATTTAAGTAACGTGACTATTTTTTCGTACTCCTGACAGCAAACCCTTTCATTTGATATCCACATCATAGGGGTGCATTTCAAATAGGCTGTCTGCCATCTTGGACGTCCGCCATATTGGATTTAAGTCACGTGACTATTTTTTTCATATTCCTGACAGCAAACCCTTTCATTTGATACCCATATCATGGGGGTGGATTTCAAACAGCCAGTCCACCATCTTGGGGAGGCCGCCATATTGGATTCGTTATGACGTTTCTTAGCTAGTCATATATTGTCATCAGAACTCAGAGTGTGTGCAAAATTTCAGCTTGCTAGCTTATCGGGAAGTGCCTCAAAATTAAGTTGCAAAAGTCCAACCGGAACGACAAACAAACAAACAAACAAACATACAAACAAACAAACAAACAAACAAGAATTGTGAGTGTATAAAAACGTGGGAAAAATGTTTAGGCTTTGTTCGAACTATTTAGTAGATCCTTTATGTGAGTTTGCACGAAATTGGACGAGCGGTTCTTAATATACCCGTGCGAAGCTGGGACGGGCCACTAGTAGTTTTATAAAATCATCTCAAATTTCATAGTTGACTTATTTGAACGCAACACAGAATAATATTCTAAAGAAAAAGACAAAGTGTGTTACGACCTAACAACTGTTTCTGAACGAACAGAATGTACGGTTAGCAAGCGACAAGTAAAAATGTTGTGCAGTTGAGTTTTATTGCGGCGGTTGCTGTTGCTGACTGTGTGTTTGATGCGATTTGTCTGTCGGTGCATAGTGTTGGAAAAATGAATGCACTATGAACTTACCTACTCCATTCTAAATTCGCCTACCCATGATTTGAAAAGATATAGGTAGTTAAACACGAACCGTCTTACTTCAAAAAGTTACCTGGGGTCTAAATTCTAAGCATAAAACTCATGGTTATGGGCTTAGATAAGGGCTTAGATAAGGTTTTGACAACGAGCCCGAACTAGGAATGAATGATATTACGATTTGACTGATAGCTCCTTAGAGTCCGAACCACCACTGTTAAAAATGTATGGTTCTACATTTTTTAAATGCAATTTTATGCATCTAGCACCGCATCCAAAGGTCGTAAGTCGTAGTGTGGCCACTTGGAATATTGATCCGGGATAGCTTGATATGAATGAATTTGATATCAACTTAAAGTTTATAGTCAAACCTGTAAAATGGTACTATTTTTATAATTCTTACCAGGTTATTAAGTACTCAAGATTGCACGGAATGGGAACAAGTGATTCCATAGTTTTACTCGCTAGTATGGATTAAAATGATGGTCACAACCAGATCATATTTATTCAAATTAAAATTAAAACGAAAATCTTATTTTTCATTAAAAATTCCCTGTTACCATTAACATTTAAATCTTTTACCGTAATTCTGTACAGGTTTACATAATTGATTCTCATTTCCATGGAAATCACTCGAAATACGATATTGAAATTACCTTATTCTGCGGTTAATATTACTTTACCGACGCCGACGGTTCGAGAAAGTTTTTGTTTGGTATCATTTGGGTATGATGTTAAGTTGTTACTGTCACTAATGACTTTGTTGCATAATACATAGAGAAATATCTACTTACTTACCATAGTATCGGATCTACTATTTATGACGAAAATATCCCAATACCAAAATTTTTACAATATCATGAGTTTTTCTGGCGCTGCTGGTAGGCCTCACTAGGGCCACTTGCCTCGCGATCACCATGTCGGAGTCCGGCAGCAAACAGTTTTGTGTTCGGTCGATGCGAAGGAGTTTCAGCTCGTTCTGGGTAAGCTCGCTCCATCTTAGGTCTCATCTATCCCGTGTCGACGGCGAGTTACGTTCCACGAGTGCCTCAAAGAGCTGTCAGCAATATGACGGAGGTTTTGGCCCTCAAGGCGGGCTCACCTTAGAGGGCCAAAGCCTGCCGAGGTCGCGGGACTAACGAGCTACATCTCTCATCTTTACTTCTGGGCTTGGTTGAGGGTAAAAATCCCGACAGTAACAGTAGATAACTGTCGGGCAGTGCCTCACAAAATATCAAAGCCGCTTGACTTTGTCTTGAGTTTTTGCAAGCACTTTCGCTGAGGATGAGGTTTCGGGTTCTAGTTTCAAATAAAAATTGTAGATTTCCAGTTTAAATTAGATTTAAAAAAAAAAAAAATGAGTGGATTGACTTTTAAATCTGCTTTGTCAATTTATATGGATTAAACATTTCTTCTAGACAGTCGATGTCATTAATTTTCTCCTGACTATTTTATTTTAGGATTAATATTAAGACTTCGACTACGTCTCTTAACTTCGATTTTGACTGCGACTACGACTTTGACTTCGACTTCAAGTTTGACTTCGATATCAACTTTACCACCGCGTGCGCTCATTTTGTGTTGTCAATCCATTTTCTGTTTCTTTCTTAATGCACACACGGCGTTGTATGCCTCAGTTCAGACAGCTGGTTCCTATTCAATATAAACAATAAATAAAGAAAGTAGTTAACAACTCCAATACTATTCATTAATTGGGAAAAATTGCATATTTAATGCATTTCAATTAGCCAAAACCCCAAACATTACCGCGAGAATTCCTGTTTACAAAAGTACACAATTTTTATAAGTTTATCTCGGCGCCGCTGAGCCGAGTTTATGATACGTGCGCCGATACATTGAATATCAGATGTTGTCGATTTATGCACGGCAACTTTCTATACGACTTTGTATTTTACGATCATCTGAAGTTCGGTAGATGTTAGTACTTTTAAAGGTGCTGATAGATTTGAGCTTTAACTTGTAACAGAACATCGAGCATTCGCTGTTTTTATTTATTTTTTTCTAATTGAACAGAGCCAAACATCGCTACGAACATTTTCACATTTTTTCTAGCGAACGCTCTAGTCGATGTCGCCAAAAACTTTTCTTCATGAAGATGTCAGACTTGACAGAAGCTTCGATAGAAAGCTCGCCAGAACGCTCTTTAAAAAGCTCGCTTAAACACTCGTTTGTTTTTCTGTACTGTAACATTCGCAAGAATGCTCATTACAAGTAAATGCTTAGGTTTATCAGCACCTTAAGGGTCCGTATCTTACGACCAGTGGTGCGCATTATACTGCCAAAGTTTTGGTAAGGGAGTTACTGGTACATAGAAGCAAATAGTAGATTTAAGACGTACATAATGCGGAAAAGAAAATCAGCACTTTATTACTGTTGTCATAAGGAAGGGTATCAATTCCCACGCTGTTTTTACTTTTATGTAGATTTAATCGAGACTGATGTCTTAACAGGTAACCGTGACATTAAATCTAAAGGGCTATTGAAGGATCATCCATGGATTTTATTAAGTACAAGTCTGACAGTCCCTACTTTTGACTTTGGGAGGACTCATTTGACGATTTTACCTAGACAAAGAAAAACCCTTATCAGAACGTTGCCTCTGTTACTTATAATAATTGGAATAGATTTGAATTATGTTTTCGTTCCCAATTGAGCAACACAACAAAATAATAATACAATCGGTGCTCTAAACTTAGGTGGCTTATAAATCATTGCTCAAACGGGCATACCTCACATTTTATCTCTTAAATCTATCAAAATAAAACAAAACACAATCAAAACTTTAATCAACACTCTCATTTCACACAATTTGAACAACCTTCACAGCAAAAAAAGTTGCTTTTAAAATATAAATCCTGAGATATATGTGATACAATGGCTGTCCGGGACCAGTAATGAGTACGGGACAATGGAACACGTACTGCGAGGCTGGCGGATAGTTCAACGATCTTTACTGCCCTCTATCTCCCTATATAAATAAGCAAGCTAATTTCAAAGCGAATTCTATAATATATAAAATGATGCAAGTGGCGAAATATCGTTTGGCGTGGTCGTTTAAGGCGGAGGCCTATATTCAGATGTATTTGAAAGGCATGATCAAATTAATTAAAAGTGTGGTATAGATTATCAAACAATTTTGTTGCCATAGACCATACTAGACCTAGCCATGACCTAAACATGAGACCAAGCTAGATCGATTCCTCTGTTTAATTCTCTCTAATCTAATTTTTCCTCAGAAACCCCCTAATATTGCATTATCGAAATCTTTGGACTCGTTTTCGATAACCGGTAAATACAAAAACACCAATTTTGCTCGTTTCGTAGTATAATTAATCAGTAATCGTTTTAAAACCTTTCACATGACTACGCATTCCCTTTTACAAAAGTCTACATTTTATTTAAAACCACCCAGACTTAAAAAAACATCAACAGTAAAGACTAACAACAAGACCAGTATAAAAACAATACAACTTATAATATACCCCATTTTATCTACCACCTTTATACCTGTACTTTAGTGGGTATCACATATGCCACCGGACAATTGCATATGAAAGTGGCTACCAACGAGTCATTTCGACGAAAACTATGTTAGACTCACGAGGGATATACTCGTAGCTGGATCTTACTATGGGATGCCGAATATTTTAGGATCGAGTTGTGAGTGAGAATTTTGGCGAAACATTAGATTGACGTTTCTATGGAAATTCTATTTGTTTCATTTTCTAAGCTGAGTATTATCAGTAGGCTATTTTACTCAAATTTAATTCGTCCAAAAGATAGATAAACAAAAAATATTTGATGCGTATTTTTTCTTTTGTTACGTAAACCAAAATTGATGAAGATACAACGCTTCTAAAATCACAAAACGTCACTCGGTCGGTATAACTTTAAAAGCCCCCACTCCCGAATCTAGAAGCGTAGGGGAAGTGTATAAGACCGGGACGCGAGCTATAATGGGAATTCACACTAACTTAACACAATACTAATGTAGCGCAAGCGCCAACAGCATGCCACTTGTTAATGACCGCTTGTAAATAATGTCCTGATGGCGCTTGCGCTATGTTAGTGTTGTGTTAAGTAAGCCTAAAGAGTGTATGTCCCCATTATACCGTCTTGTACACTGTTCCCCTATTATATATTCACTGATTTAAAAGCAGTTAGTAACGGACTGAATAATATGTCCCGATTTAACCAAATTCACTTTCAAAAAAGTTTTCTATTCAATTTCACTTCAAACAAATGGTAAGACCTTTCAGAGAAGTGTCTCCAAACCACTTTGTATTGTCTCTGTTTGTAAAATGCTCTTCAGGAACCTTGTTTCAATAACTGCAGCGGTTATGTCCAACCGTGGACGTGGGAATACGGACCTGAACCGTCTGACGAGTTCAGTTTTCTTTTACGATACAAGTTTAACTGCGAGCGTTGGTAGTTGTCGCTTAGCAGAAATGTGGACTTTTGTTTTATAGATATGGTCTTTTGAGTCGTAAACGTAACAAGTGTTAAAGGACCGAAAAATACTATGAAACTGAGCATTTGCTTTACTATTTCTTCTGTAGCAGTAGTAAAGAGGAATTGTATCTAAAAATATTTCAAGATTTTTACAAAAAAAGGAGTTTTTGTAAAAGGAGTTTTCACAATGAAACCTACTTATAAAATTCGCCCCCAACAAAGAAGTTCTTTATTACAGTAGTGCACCACAAAGATTTTAAATAAATTATTTTCTCGTTAAATATACGCGGTAGGCGGTTTTATTCTTTTAAAATAATAAAAAAAATATGCAATAGCTTTGTAAATGTATTTTTTTTCTGTCAGACAGCCAAACCAAAAAAATCAGGAAAGATACGGCCTTAGCAAATGACTCTTCCAAGTCCACATTAGGATTACCATAAAATCTGTATTAATATTTGCTTTCTCCTCATGCAGGGATTCTCTGCGATTACATATACAAATCTCATGCACAAACATTGAGCTCGGCACACACTGAGTGTTTAATTGTTTGCTTAAGTGAATGTAATTCACGTATACTCTGTCTCTTTCGTGGAATTGTCATTACTGTGAATGATTTAAAGTAGATAGACGGTGATAAAATTAGAGACAGATCATCCATGTGTAAGATAGAAGTGTGGAAGAACAAGACATGCTGCTACAACACGGTACTAATGCTCGCTTTGTTTGACTCAGTCAAACAAACACGAACCAATTGCACGCACACCTAGATAGTTTTGTGCGCGCACATAGTAAAACTCAGTTCAGTGAAAGTGTTCGCGCACAATAATGTGCCTCACTGCTGCCGAACTTTTGTTCGCGCACAGCCTTACCGGTGGACACAGAGGTTAAACGCGAAACCAGCTTAGTACATGCAATACTGAAGTGCGCGAACAAATGTGCCGAACACTATTTTCGTAGAATATACTCGTACCATGATGAGCTTCCTCTGAAAGAACGGGAGGTGTCGCACCGACGCGACGGAACTTAATTAAAAGTGTTTCGCACCAGACTCCAACATGACAGGATAGAGGATGCGAACCAGGCGGCTCTGGAAAGTCTACTACCGCCCTTGGAATCGCTCAGCTGTTATCGCAGGTTACAAAATAACTTTTCTTTCGGAAGTCGGTGGCATAAAAGACAACGAAATAAAAAAAAACAAAGCCACCGACCTCCGAAAGAAAAGTTATTTTGTGGGTAATTTTACCCTTTTTTGAAGGCAGTTTTTTTTTTAATTTTTTTATTTTGCTCTTTTTAGTTTAAATATTCAAATCAAATTCTTGTCAAATACATCATTTTCTTACATGTGCACTAGAATTTGGTAATCCTTAGCACCGGTATTAACATCGCTCGTGTACACAATAAGCTAATAACATTCCCTATCTAAAACTGCTGAACCGATTTTGATGAAACTTACAGTGTTCGCTAAAGTGAACTATTACTCGTACAACAAAAAAAGAATTACGAAAATCGGTCCACAATTGGCGGAGTAATCGCGTAACAAACAATAAAAAAAAGTAAAGATCATCACATCATCCATCAATAAAAATGCTCACAAAATAAAAAGTACTGAACCAAATTGGATGACAATTTTTATGGGACCAATGGGAAAGTATACTGCATCGAACAAAAAAAGACCAAATACACTAATCGAAATACACTAATCGGACTAGAAACCTCGGAGTAATCGGTGTACATACATAAAAAAAATAATTAAAAAAAAAAACATACCGACCGAATTGAGAACCTCCTCCTTTTTTGAAGTCGGTTAAAAATAGTCTCTTTTTTAGCGTGGTATAATCATCAAGTGAGTCCTCCCACCCAGGCGCGAGGGGAGGGAATGTCAGACTTGTACTGACTAAAATCCACTGTGATCCTTCAATAGCCTTTTTGGTCACGGTTAACTGGTGAGACAGCTCCCTGAGGCGCGCGTAGAGCACGACGCGCCGTTGACCCGGGCAAGGACCACGATCAGACCGCGAGTAACCCATTAGGGATACAGGTAGGCCGTGGTAGGCCGCTAGGAGATAGATCGCACCCACCTTAAGATTTCATACTGTTAGGTATAGAATATCATGTTTTCGGAACAATATTTGATAGGTGAAGTCTCGAGTTTCAGCTGCAGTTTATGTTTCAATTTCGGAGAACGTAAGCCGATGTACTTTGACCAAACCACCTGACTGGTGTTTCTTGTATCAGATTTTCAGAAATATTATATTATAACTAGCTATATGCGTATTGTGACAGAAAAATATTACGGTAAAAATAAACGGTAAGTTTTATAAAAAAATTACATCAGACCAAAATTGCCGATCTCAAAACTATCTACATGTTATACACAAAAAAGTTTACTAAAACATAAAGAATTTCACACTTTTAAACGTATTTTATATCTAAACCTCATTTCCTTAACGACTAGCATCCATTAACTTCGTCGTTAGCGTCGTCGAATGCATTTTTACATTATACGCCATATTTAGTGCTTGCACGGGACCTGTGGCCCAATTGGTGGAGTGGGTTGGGAATCGACCTAGGTTCGATTCTGCTTGCGAGCACTAAACATTTGGTCGCGGGACTTATCTCATTACCGTGACCCCGGGACATAACGGGCTATTGAAGGACACCGTGGATTTTAGTCAGTACAAGTCTGACAGTCCCTCCCGCCCTGCCCGGGGTGGGAGGACTCATTTGATGATTTTACCACGCAAAAAAAAAAAAAAAAAATACGCCATATTTCTTTTTTTTTGTTCTAATCTGGGTATGAAGGAAATTCATGAATAAGGATTATGATTTCAGCTTGAAATGAGCATCATCATCTGCCTAAACTTTCCCCAATATATTGGGGCCGGCTTTTGTCGAACCAAATTCTCCTGAATATCAGTATTTTACATGGGGCGACTGCCTATGAGACCTCCACAAGCCAGTGACTGGGAAATACGATACCCATGGAAAGACTGGTTGTCAGACTTTAGAGCTTCTGACTAACAGTAACGACTGTCAAAGATCTACAAATGACAGCCAAGACCAACGGCTTTACGTACTTTCCAAGGCACGGAGGAAACTCGCTATGAGAGATGCATGGTCACCTATCCACAGAACAACATCGGCAAGTGCGGCTTAACCCGAATGATCAGCCTGCGGAGCAGTAATTATTTAGCCACGACCTCACTGAATTACAAGCATTACACATTTTTTTTAATATTAGAAATGTTGCCCCACACTAGAAAAACAACTAAAGTCTATACTATTCTGAATGATTACGGTCATCCAATGCATTTTCACATTATTCCTCGCACTCATACTCATGCGAAGAACTGAAATTACATGTCAACGCTGTGAGATGCATATTGTTCACAGACATGAATATTTTGCGGTGTTGCCAACATTTTTTGATATTTTTCACGCTTGGTAACACAGTGTGGAAATTTCCGGTTTTGTTTTACTGTAATGTTGCCATGTTTTGTTTTGTTTGAATATTTTAATGTTTTTTGTTGAAACATGATTGCACTGTCCGATGTCTCCGTTGTCCATTAGTGGATATTTTGTAGGGGTATTTGGTACAGAGAAACCTGCTTAAATGGGATAATTCAAAGCGACTCATGCTGAAGTCCTGACACTTTATCCCTGATTTCTTTCTTTTAGTGGGACAGAATAATTGGGATTTCTCTTTCAAATTCATCGTCATAATTGCCTTTATAATTCAGTGTGTATTTGACCTCTTTTGCTGAGTTAGATATTAATTTATACATTGATCTCTAAGACACTGAGTAGGTGGAATTACCTCTTTAAGTTAGACAAAGGACATGGCCAAGTTTTGTATGGGCGTTTGCATAGTTATTGAATTCAATGTACACCAATGATTTTTGGTGTTTTATATTCGTGAATATTCGTACATTAAATTGCAGTAAATATAACACATAAAGAACTTGTCATTACAACAGACTAGACCAAAACAGTTTCACTAAACCTTTAGTCAGATTGCTGGCAATAAGTGCATAGAATAGGATTTGCTATAATAGAAAGGCGCTTTATTGAATTATGTATTAAAATCTGACAATAATAACCAAGTACCTATAATAGAATTTAATGTTTTTCTTTAAAGTGTATTTTTATGGGTTGCTTAATATATACTTTTAAGAATTATTGGCCGAAAAAGGTTATTGACCAATTAACAAGGAAAAATACAAATTAAACAAAAGAGTGGGTATAAATAATTATTTATTTTTTAAAGAGAATAAATAAAATTATTTTGTTACATTATAATATAGTCTGTGTCTGTCCTAGATGCCTACCTGTATAACTCTTACGTTAAATGATGAGTTAGTGTTAAACGAGTCACAGGTCAACTTAAGATAAAACTATATTTTTATTTCATACTTTTATCAGCATTAAGTTTAAGGATTTGTAATGATTCAGCTATGTTATAAATAACTGCTTTGAACGTAGTAAAACAAATACAAGCATAAATGAGTACATTATTTCATAACTGTGATTCCAATAGACGTTGAATCTGCAATCACAGAGCGTCTGCACTGATTTTAAAATTAAATTGACATTTGTCGTAAACAAAACCACACTAGCAAACCAGTAAACTCG
This sequence comes from Agrotis exclamationis, assembly GCA_950005045.1. Lineage (NCBI taxonomy): Eukaryota > Metazoa > Arthropoda > Insecta > Lepidoptera > Noctuidae > Agrotis > Agrotis exclamationis. The sequence continues at coordinate 10,157,600 of OX465440.1, forward strand.
TTACGTTGTAAAGCTTTTTTGGGTGAATTGGATAAAACTACTATTAAAATATATCATTACGATACGAGTATTTTTTAAAACGTAACAAATGCCAATGAATACAGTTTCTACCAATGAATACATGATTAATGAAATGTTCCTAATATAACGCATTTGTCGACCATATCACACGTTTTTTAGAAGTACTTCACGTGGTTTGGAACATCCTTTTAATATTTATCTTTCTCTAAGATCCATTAGGGCGGAACTTGACAAACGGCATTTAGAATTCATCTTGCATTACTCAATAATTTTTGAACTTAAATACAAATAACTTTTCTTTCGGAAGTCGGTGGCTTGGTTTTTTATTTCATTGATCATGGCCACCGACTTCCTAAAGAAAAGTTATTTTACAATTTTTTTGTTTCGTTTTGAAGTCAGTTCTTTTTTTTAAATATTTTTATTTTACCCTTTTTATTAGTTTAGATATTCAACAAAAATCTTCACACTAATCGGCGTCTTTGATAATCTACAATCCTAGTATGCAACAAAAACGGAACTATGCGGGCCACGTCACGAAATATCCATTATTGTTATATACTTAAACCTTCCTCAGAATATAACAAATACTTTTCTCAAAACCGCATTAAAATCCGTTCAGCCAAACGCGAGATAATCGCGGGCAAACATGCAATGGTCACTGAAAATCTACAATTGAAGTAAGCAAAAACGGATACACGCGGGTAACGTCACAGGATATCCATTAGTGTTATATATAGAAACGTTTCCAAGAATGTAATGAACACTTTCCTGGAAACTGCATCAAAATCGGTTCAGCCAAACGCGAGATAATCGCGGACAAACACGCAATGGTCGCTGAAAATCTAAAATCCAAGTAAGCAAAGACGGATCCACGCGGGCAACGTCACGGGATATCCATCAGTGTTATATACTAAAACTTTCTCCAGAATGTAAGGAACACTTTTCTGAAAACCGCATCAAAATCGTTTGAGCCAAACGCGAGATAATCGCGGACAAACATACATACAGATTGAACTGAGAACCTACTTTTTTTTGAAGTTGGTTAAAAACTGACAAGTTCAGAGAGGCTAAAACCTACGCAGTAATTTATTTTTATATTTTTACTTTACAATGGTATTTACTATGCACGTGTACATAGAATTGTGATGGAATGCAATTTTTGGCCATGTCTTTTTCCGGTTCCTTCAGGCCCCAGTTATCAACGTGTATTATTTTCTCATTGGTCGAGCGGCTGCAAGCGGTACCTTTCTTATTCTCTGCATCGTAGGCACGACGGTATTCCTGTTTTATTAGCCTAAAACTTTACCACCTCCACGGCGTTGACGGTGGCAGCGCCGAGATCACCTGCTGCATGTTTTTGGGCATAATGGAGGTGGAGCATAGTTTGCGACACAGCTATACATCCACACTCTGCTGAGGTTAGAGCTAATCCACTTAATGAGTTGCTACTCCATCAAAATTATTGTCAACTTATTGCCGTCAACTGTAAAGCCTCCTGCAGACACACGCGATTAATCGCGCGGGGCAACATGTCGCGGTCCATTCGCAGTACATTTAGAGTGGAAATTAGCTTCGCTCGTTGTCGCAGCGCGATTAATCGCGTGTGTCTGCAGGAGGCTTAAGACGTAAGCCTCCCAAAGATGCCAACCATCGACTTGAGCAGACCGCATATATCTAACAAAACACTGAATCAAAAACCACAACACTTTGACTTTGGGGATAAAAAGATTACCTCATACAACATCAGTCTTCACAAGTCATAACACCTTAACACAGGTATATTCAAGCACAAAACACCGTCACACTCGCTTCCAATATTGTTATTGTCTCAAATGTAGCGAAAAACACACGAACTTCACGTTTGACATTTACCACTTCAGATAATGGCAGCGACTGTACTTTGGGGTGGCCATTACTAGAAAATACGAGGTGCTTCACCGTTCCCGGCGTTTGAAGAAGATTGTGTGAGAATTAGTTATGTTGTCTAAAGATTGTATTGTTATGTATTACATGAACTTTTGACTATTAGTGTTAATGCTTTACGTCTAGCCGTCTGGAACGTCTGTTGCCTGTGATACTATCTTTATTTACTACTTGTAACTACAACGTAACAAGAAAGTCATTTATAAAACTATTTTCTTTTTAAAAACAAGCTGTTAGTGTTAAAAAAATACTTACAATAGACAAAGTATTTGTCAAGACGAATCAATCAAATAATATTGCATTGTCACGTGATATACTCATACATATACGTGCAAAATCACATTACAGCTCAATGGGAAACCGCGAAGTGGAACAAATTTAACTTGCAAGATTCGATTACAGACAACAGGACAGGTGAAAGTACCTAAATAAAAGCTTGTAAAATGCGACATTTAAAAAATGTATTACTTTTTAACAACACATATTTGGCCTCCGTTCTCAATAACCTGTCTCTTTAGATCAGAAATTTAATAAAATGTACTCATTATTTCCTAATAACCAGATCATGATTTTACCATTATTCTTGCAAAAATTAAAAAGTTTTTACATAACCGGCACCCATTTTAGTACAAAATTGTGTAAAAGGCATACTTAACAGGTTTTTGGCATCAGTTGCGCAATAAAGAATGTTGGTCACCTCCAAGATCAAGTTTAAGGGTACAATGTTACAGAAGAAATTGTGGATACTTTTATTTGGATTAAGGCGCCTTCCTCACCAGAGGCGTGTTTTCTTTTTTGTACGAGTCAGTCAGGAGACGGTAAATGCGTTTGGTTTTTTTTTTATGTCGTGTTAAAATCACCAAATCAGTCCAGGGCGGAACGGGAGGTACTGTCAGATTCGTACTGACTGATATCTACTCAGATTGCTGATAGTTGTTTGAGGCGCGCATCTTGGAATCGGATGGCGAGTCGCCCATTACTCGCCGTCAGCAAGCCCGCGCCTACGGTGGCTGAAAATCGCTTCGCGATGTCCTTTGCCGTCGGCGTCTCCCGCGCGGCGGCTGGAAAGTAGGGTGGAAGCTATCCTCTCCTTCACGGGTCTCGCCTTTTCCTTCGCTAACATGACTGTATCGCAGGAGTTGCGTTTGGGGTGCGAGGTTGTGCAAACCAATGTTGCCATTTATCTCCAAAACTACTACTTCTATTTTGATGTGGTTTCCAATGATGGGTTTTGGTTTGATTCGTGCATGTTTAAAGATATAAGTTACAATGAAAACACACCAGGGGGAGCTGCAGCAAACATTTGTTTGTACAAACCAATGTTGGCAATTTACATTTTTTTACATAAATTCATTTTATTTTAATCACTTTATTTTATTATTATTACGTTTTAACAATTAATTTAAAATACAACTAATTTACTGTTTTATTAAATTAGTAGGTACGAGATACCTTAAACTGATAAAATGTTCGTTGTTCCTAAATCATGTTAATAAAGTTGGTTTTCCCTTAATCAAACATCAACAATCAATGTGATATTAACGCAACTATATTATTAATAAACCGCATCAAACAGTACTATGTTGGTACAATAATTAATTAAAGCTCAGTACAGTTATCGGTTTTCCATCGGCAAGCTCAATAATACTACTTTAATACTAATTAAAATATATCATAGGTAATTCAGATTGCGCTACTTAAAAGTAGTGACGTAAGCTGTATAATCAAATTTTGCATCAGGGTTCTTTTCAGGACGAAGATGCTCATTAAGACGGGATTTTGCAAAATTCCACCACTCTATATTCAGGATTGATAGTTTTTGTGAAACTTCGTTCCAAGGGCTAAAGTTATTGTCAAGCAGACAGGCGAAGCGAATGCGAAGCGAATGCGAAGCGAATGCGAAGCGAATGCGAAGCGAATGCGAAGCGAATGCGAAGCGAATGCGAAGCGAATGCGAAGCGAATGCGAAGCGAATGCGAAGCGAATGCGAAGCGAATGCGAAGCGAATGCGAAGCGAATGCGAAGCGAATGCGAGGCGAATGCGAAGCAAATGCGATCTGAACCTGTCATATAGAAAACGAAAGCGGTCCGATGGTCTATGTGACAGGCTTCAAACAATTCCATACATTACAAACAAAAACACTTCGCTTCACGTTCGCTTCGTGTTCGCTTCGCCTCACTGTTTGACAAAATAGCATAAGAGTTTTAAATATTCCATGGGGTTCTTTGTAGGACGAAGGTGCTGATTAAGGGTCCCCCCACATTTGTCGACGCGGAATCGGCTTAAGCCAGTCAAGAAAACCTTTAATGCGCCATAATGGTTTTGACATCGCAAAGGTTATGTCAACGTAATAAGGGTGGTTACTAATGCTAAACTAATCGGCTCGGCTCGGACGACGCGATCCGATGCGAATGGCATTAGTAACACCCTTATTACGTTGACATAAAGGTTTTCTTGACCGGCTTAAGCCGATTCCACGTCGATAAATGTGGGGGGACCCTAAGACGGAACTTTGCGAAATTCCACCCCTGAGGGGTTGTTTTCAGCATTAATAGTTTGTATGAAACTTTGTTACAATTGCTAGGAGTTTTAAATTTTCCATGGGGGTTCTTTTTAGGACGTAAGTGATCAACCGATCACTAAAATGGGATTTTGTGAATTTCGACCCCTAAGAGGTTGTTTCCGGGGTTGATAATTAAAATGATAGATAAAACTTTGTTACTACTAGGAGTATTAAATTGTTGTTGGATATTTTTTTTTAGATTTTTCTATAAAAAGGGTTGCCAGGTGTAGAAGTTCACATAAGAAAGGTCAAAATTCGCGAGGACGAAGACACGGGGGGAGTGTTAGTATATCAATAAAATTGTTTTTAAGGTCTAAACTCCTCTTAAACTCCGAACCCAGCTCAGATTCAAACTCAGAACCCAGTAATCAGCAAGCAAACTACACCAACAAGATGGCTGAAACATTGACAGATTACACTAGCATATTCCATCAGCTCCGCACATGCCATTGAATACAGATTCTCCTATGATTAGACTGGTGGCCTATTCTGAAATATCTCGTTAGTTCCATCTCCGTTACTTCGACTCTTTCAAAGTTTTATGCGAAGTTTAGTCATGGGACTCGACTGGTTCGGAAGTGTAAAGATCTACTGAAGGAACATTACAGTTGGCCTACCATGACGTCTTAAATCGTGAGTCTTTAGGCTGTGGGAAAGAGACAAAGCTATACAAGTCGTCTAGCGCCATCTCGTTTCATGCTTTAAATGGTGGTAAGCCACCTGGGTCATTTTTATTCAGTTAAATCTGACAGTCTCTTCCACTCGACCCAGGAGGTCTAATCTCTAAACACGAATCCCGTGGTTTTGGCCTTAGTTGCGGGCGTTTTCTACGCTCCGTGACATCGAGACCGAATAAAGAATAATATATGTATAATATAACGATTTCACAGATAGCTGCTTAGGCGCTGAAGACACAGAAAAGACTTAAGACGCAGCCGTCTGCGTCTTAAGTCTCCGCTGGGACGCTGGGACGCTGTAGAGAAAAATGTCCTCACCCCGTGGTGAGGACATTTTTCTCTACAGCGTCCCTTTCATACAAATTGTATAGAAGCGTCGTGACGCAAAACATACAGAAGAGTCGGGTCGCGGGCGCAACGCGCAACGCTTTTACATTTATGCGCCTGTCCGGGACGCGTCCTCGTTTTACGTCTCTCCTGTCTGAACTACGCTTTAGAGTCCGCGCCACCACTCTGGTGTACGAAAAATAAATTTATGCAATTTGATGAATGCAATTTGATGTAACGACATAGACACGTGCGCCACGTCAAAAGAACTTCTGTCGTAGCGCGGTCTGTAAGTTTTGTCAGTCAGGTGAACGCTTTCTGTCACGTCGAGAAAAATCAAGCCTTTGTCGAACAGACAGACGAAGCGAACCGAACCGAATGCATGGCGAATTCGAACCGAAAGCGGTGACATCAAACTGGGTTCAGCGAAACGAGTTTTTGTATGAAGCCAGTGTCAAATATATTATAGCAAACCGAAGGCGAAGTGAAGCGTTTTTGTTGATCGTCATGAATGGAATTATAAAAGCGATATCGCGGCGAAACAGGTATAGGTAAAACTAACACGTACTAGATCGTTGCTAGGTAAAAGAAATAAATCTTTGTTATCGCTTGAGCGTTTTGTGCCCAGCTAAGCTAAAATAAACTGTAAAGACAATAATTTTCAAAGTAATTACAAAAAATCAAACTATCTCGTACCACACTAGAATAGACCACCCGATTAGTCATGAATATTCACACGCATATTACAGTAAGCGATAGCCGTGCATACATTGTAACGATTGTCGATCGAAGATGCAATGTATTGTTGCATTGCCGCGTGTGCATGCAATTGATTGAAGAGATCAGTGAATAGGACGCCATGGATTATGAAGCGAGAAGGACAATGAATTTCGTAGAATACTTGTCAGATCCGATACCAAGTTAATTGTTTATTGCATGCAGTGATTGGCTTTTGTGGTTATGTTGCATAAAACTTTTCTTAGATTTACCCCTTCGTTGGTAACAGGTTTGATGTTATGTTAGACTTTATAGTTTCAACTTTATCATTAGGGAAGGAAGGTAGGTATTCAAACATCTTAATTGACAGCCTACATACTGCCAGCCTTCATACTTAATTGATAAAGGGATTATAGCGATCAAAGATCTCCCAAAGTTCCCGATAACGCGGTATTACTGCGACGCCCTAAATTACTGATCGAGTGAGAAACTTTAGTTTCAATCAACCTAATCAATCAACTGGGACTAAAAACTTAATGGGAATTATGAGCAATGGATTTTCAGCTCTCGGTTGAAGTGTAGAGAGTTTAAATTCCGATACTGGAAAATATTTAGGTTTGTCTAGATAGGTTAGTGAAAATGGGTATAAGTGTAACTGGGTCGAAGTTGTAAGTTTAGTTTAGAAATGTTGTGACCTAGTTTTGATGTTTAATTTGTCTATGAATATTTCAATACTGGCTACTTCATCCATGCCTACTCTTGAGACTAACTTAATGAATACCATTATTGCTATTCGTGTTTTTTGAATGCGCATAAAGGAGTAGAACTGTCTACGGACCCTGCGTTTGTTTTCAAAGTTAGAATAAGCAGGCTTTTTCTGAGTAAGCTCGCTCCATCGTCGTTTTTGTCTCTGTCACTTCTGACCTGGGCTACAGTCAAGAGCATACCCATCTCAAATAAAAAAAATACTGCCGCGGTAAAGCTATTGTATAACATTTTTTTTAAGTTTACAAGAAAAAAATTATCGCCTACCGCGAATATTTAACGAGAATAATTATCATTTATTTTAAATACACTACTGTAATAAAGAATTTCTTTGTTGTAGGAGAATTTTATAAGTAGGTTTCATTGTGAAAACTCCTTTTGTAGCTGGCCGTTTAGAATCAGTAGGTAAGAAAAGTAAATGTCTTTATGACGGATATTTTTATGACTGCCGAAGTCTCTCGAACTGAAACGATGTTAGACGATGCGTGGTGTCAGGTTTTTTCCGTAGGTTTTGTCGTTAGGTTTTTGGATTTTTTTTGATTTGGTCGCCGCGCAGCGCCGCGCTCAGAGCCCGCGATAAAAGCTAGGCAAGAACTTAAAAAAAATGAAAAGACTATAATAACTTGTTAGCCTTAACATCCTTCACGCACATTATTTTATTTTCAACGTATTCTTTTTATTACGCGGCATACATAATTACTTTCGGAAAATAACCCTATCTACACGAGATAATTATTTTTCTCAAAGCAACAAAGTAAAAAATACCTCTCAATTAGAGCTTGAATAACCTAAACGCATAAATAAAGGTAAAACAGAAAAAAGGTCCTTCGAACCACAACCCGAGGGTAATATTATGAACTAAACTGGTAAGGTACGCTGGGCCACAGTACAGAGTAGACCAGTAAACCAACAACCATTAAAATCGAAACGTTTTCATCTCTGACGCAAAAGGTGAAGTAAATAAAAAACTTCATACAAATAAGAAAACGAATAAAGGAAGAATAGTGTTGCTGACACCGAATGTGCATTTACATTCATTATATTGATAAGAATGGATTCAATGACATGAAGAATTCTATATTTATTTCATCTTCATCACAGTCACAAACATACAAACAAACATCACAGTCTCTCTTGGACATTTGGCAAGACGTAGACCTCACACTCAATGATTAAGGGAGGTAAGCTTAAACCGGGTAGCCCACCTAAACGCGTCGCCTCTCCCTATGAGGAGCCGCGTCCTGCACGCACACATTCTCATTAGCAGGAACGACGCCCGTATAGAATAGAATAAAATAGAATATATTTATTTGATATAGGACACACACACACAGAAATAATAATAATAAAAAATACAATTGAAAATACAATAAGAATTCTGCTGAGCATGTCCACACCAAAAGGGTTACCAACTCAGCATTTGCTGGGCGAAAGACACCCAGCGCTGGTTTTCAGTTGGCACCACGCAGTGACACACGGACGAGGGTAGGCAAAGAAAAATAGAAATAATAAAATAAAATAAACAATAAGACGCGTGTGTAGGGATACGTGTAGTGTATTAAATAATTAAATAATATTATATAAATAAAGTTCTAAAGCATTATAAAACGTGTGCGCTATAATAAGTTTTTTAAAAGTATTAAAACACGCCACGAATGACACCACCAATGGCGCGGCAATCGACCGACCGTACGCCGTCGCATACCCGTTTTAGGCGGGCTACCCGTCTTAGGCTTACCTTCTCTACCGAGAGGTGGTAGAACAAGTGATAGCAGACGAATGACCCGGGCGGGGTAGATGGACGATGTTCAGAAGATCGCGGGTTAAACTTGGTTTACACGTGGCGCAGCAGCTAGAAAACTATGCCACAAAAGAAGGAGACCAGAGCTGTCAATTAGAGTTAAGATGATGATATTCTCTTGGGTCACATTTTGAAACTAGCGCTTGACCGCGGCTTCTCTTGACCTCTTCCGTCATTTCTCTTCTTACAAGTTTCAAGTTCTACGGAGGGCCTCGAATCTGTCTCTGGTAATGGCGTGAAGGAAACAAACAAACTACAAACAAACTGTCTATGCAAGTATTCTCCGTTAGCCAGACGAGAACACCCGGAAATAATGTGACGGATTGATTCGCCAGAACGGTGGCATGCCCGACATATGTCAACCGTGCCATCCTTCACAAATCTACATCAGGCCCATGTAGACCCCGGAAAAAGCGTCCGTGAAGCTCCTTGCTCTGCCATACCTCCATGCGATCATTAGTCAAGCACCGCAGGTTTGCGCCAGTTCTCTTTAGCCAAGGAGAGCGGGGTGAGGCCTTTGTCCACCGCTACTACATCTCGATGCATTCCCACATCGGCTTTTAGGAAATATTCCCTGAGATTGCATATCTCGCGATTGTGGAGAGTCTTAGCGTATATTATTAAGTCTTATTTACGTGGTAAAATCATCAAATGAGATCAGGGCGAGACGGAGGACTGTCACACTCGTATTGACTAAAATCCACGGTGTTCCTTCAATAGCCCATTACGTTCCAGGGTCACAGTTACCTGATGAGACAGTCCCGCGACCTCGGCAGGTTTTGGCCCTCTAAGGGGGCCTCCGTCATACCTTGGTAAGCCTTTATGTAATATTTTCAAACATTGTTCCGAGTGGAAATACTGTATATCTATACTGTATGTGTACAGTAGCGGGGAGGGAGGGCAGTCGTAAAAATGATAAATGTTCGCGCATTACGTGAGCACTGCACATGTGGCTAGCAATGTTTTTGTTAATATCCGCGGAGAATTTGAACATAGGGACTGAGTGTTCAACTGTAACGAATGTGGGTAACGTTTTATTTTAAAGATGTAAATGTGACCAGTCAATTTTGCTTTATATTTGACTGGGAACTGGGCTTAGTTGATTTGGAGGTCGCAAGCAGTACAGCTAAGCAGTATGAAATGGTTTTGATTCTCAGGGTGGGTTTTGTTATTGTGTGTTTTCACCAGGACTTTTCAGAAACAAAACTGCGTATTTTTTTTTTTGGAAAATATAATTATCATATTGAATTTGTCCTAGGTGGATCTGAACCGGGGTCGCGGGACTTCTGTCATTACCGTGACCCCGGAACATAAAGGGCTATTGAAGGATACCGTGGATTTTAGTCAGTACGAGTCTGACAGTCCCTCCCGCTCTGCCCTGGGTGGGAGGACTCATTCGATGATTTTACCACGTAAAAAAAGGTGGATCTGAAGAAACTATTAGACTCTGACTAATGACTAAAAATACGCCCTGTACTTTCGTCGCCCTTTGTGTTTCAGTGTTACGATTACCTTGACAGACGGTTCCATAACCACAGCAGGTCTTTGACCCCATGGGGTACCCGTTACTCAGCATCACTACAGACTAACCTTAACAAGCGTGGCTTAATCTTAAAGATCGTCTTGCGAGGCTACTGTTATGTAGCCATGACTTCCTCAAAATACTTGTACTAGAAGTATATATTTTATACATAAAAAATACTCTAGAATACATTCTCATAGACCACTTCGAACAAGAGCATGCAAATTCATCTCAGCTTAGAGCAATAGGTCTGTTATAAATGACGCGCGATTGTGCATAAGCTCTCTCGTAATTCAAATGCTGGGAAACGTCTGGTCTGTGAGTTCTTGAGAACAAATTAGACAGACATTGGTTTTGCTTTCAGCTGCAAAAGTTCTCTAGTTGTTGGGTGTTGGGGTATGAATGTGCTGTAGAGCGCACATTTATTCATTGACTGGTGTGTATTCTAGTGTATAAACGATAATGTGCGTTATGAATTACGTAACATAAAACTATAAGTCTCGTTAGGCTAGACTGGATTATGTCGCTATACAATCAAGGACTTCAGCCAGTGTCGACGGCGTGTACTATTTCTACGGGCGTCTCAAGGAGCTGTCACTGAACTGACGAGGCTTATTTGCCCAAATGCCTGTGTGAAGATCGCGGGATTGACATAAAAAAATAGATATGGCACTCGGAGACTGCCGCGGTGAAGCTGTTGCATAACATTTTTTTTATTTTAAAAGAATAAAATCGCCTACTGCGTATATTTAACGAGAATATAATTGTATATTTGTGCACCACAAATATGAAAATGTTTGTGGTGCACTACTATAATAAAGAACTTCTTTGTTGTAGGAGAATTTTATAAGTAGGTTTCATTGTGAAAACTCCTTTTGTAGCTGGCCGTTTAGAATCAGTAAGAAAAAGTAAATTGTTTTTATGACGGATATTTTTATGATTGCTGAAGTCTCCCGAACTAAAACGATGTTAGACGATGCGTGGTGTCAGGTATTTTCCTTAGGTTTTTGGATTTTTTTTTTATTCGGTCGCCGCGCCGAGCCGCGCTCAGAGCCCGCTATAAAAGCTATGCAATAGCTTAATAAGATAAAAAATAAGTTTTCATTAAGACATTTTTTTAAATGCTGAACCTTACGCTCGTCTTATTCATACTCCAAAGGTCAGTCCAATCACAAGACAATACAAGTACATGCTTCTCTATTCAATCTGTACCAAACAATAGTTCATATTGTGTTCAAAACAGAACAATCAGACGGAGAAATCGCCATAATATATGTTAGGAAATATACTTTTTATGCACCAAATAACTTCGCACAAGCATGTATCTTCATGTGTTGGAGTGGAGACGATTGAAAGTGACAAGACAAGTGTATCTGGAAAGACATAAGACTAGGTAGATAGACGATCTCCTTAAGAGCGCATATTCTGAAAGTTGGCAACGTCGCAAATAGTTGTCAAATATTAACAAGTTTTAATTAATTTAGCAATGTTACTGTATGGAAATAAGAAATATGGCTCTGTAGTGTGTGGTAGTGCACTAAAACGTTGATCTATGAATGCAATTAAAACACTGAATTTGATGTTGTAACCATTTCAGGTGTAAAAAAAGCATTTGGAAGGTTTCCAAATATACTTTTTTTACATCTAAAACTATATATTCGGTGTTACGGTATTAATTATTACATTCCCTAATCAATGTTTTAGTGCACTACAGAGCCATATTTCTTATTTTCATACAGTAAATTTACCAAATTAATTTAAACTTGTAAATATTTGACAGCTATTTGCGACGTTGCCAACTTTCTGGTTATGCGCCCTTAAGGTCTCATCTGCTGAAAATATTCTTCCTGGACATGAGTTGCCTTGGCCAACAAGAAATCTTTAAACAGACTCCGTACCTAGGTAGACCGAAGCAAATAAATTCTGCTCATTGATGACTTTGCTCTGGAGTGTAAATGTGATGGTACCTTACGAAAGTTAAGGAGTGCCTTAACTTTTGTAGATCATAATATCGTGATTGACATATCCTGTCTTGCCGATTGTTATTTGCAAGAGCTGATGGACGCATCTGAAGGCGTTTGTATGAAGGCGGCTAGTGAAGCCTAACGTCACAGTGTAAAAGTGGAAAGCCACTTTGTTTTACACTATGTACAGATTACTTTGAATTTTTGTAAATTCTTTGAAAATTAAAGATTTACAAAATTTATTCTTAAGGCGCGGTCTTATCTCATATTCCCAAAAATTGGTTTCTTAGAACGTCGAGTATGACGTAATGTAATAAAAATAAGCAACGCGAAATATACAGTGAACAGAGAAGGGTATAAAGAAGAATTTAAACCGAACAGAATAAAAAATAAGAGTTTGATATTCCCAATAAAAATTGGGAAGTTGTAGCACAAAAATAAACTTTGACGTCGAAGATCTCTGTATTTCCAGCGATAACAACAGTTTTTTTTTTAAGAATTTATTAGGTTTTCCATTTTTTTAAAACTTTAACCGAACCATTATTTAATTTTATGTCTATATTTTAAATAATCTAAAGAAAAGCAGTAAAATAAATGCCCATTCGCAGCTTACGTCACATTTCAACACAAATGTCATTTTTTCAATTTTCAATCTTATTGACGCTCCATAGTGGTGACAATAGTTTACGCGGTCATAAGCGATTAAAATCGTAGTCAGTCCGCGTCTTAAGTGACCTTTCCATCGAAACAGGCTTTATTTATTAATCAAGAGTTGTAAGCTTAAAGCAAAATTTCAAAACTGAGCAACGATCTAAAATCAAACCTTAGCGAAAACTTTATAGTAGTTTATAGTTTCTAAACTCGAAACTGCCTGTTCAAGTATAAACAAAGTCTGTTTTCGGTGATTAAACAAAAATCTTATAAAGAAAATCTTAGTAATTTTCTTCTTAGCTGGTGGATACTTAAAATTTAACCTTGAGCTGCTTATCGAGGAAACTGTTGAAATGTTAAACAAATAAAAAAGAAAGAGGTTAAAAAAGATTAAATTTATACTGAGGTACTTTGATATAATTTCGGTATAATTAAAAGTATTTAAAAGATAGAAAACTGATTGGGCTTTTTGCCAAAAATTGGACCAAGCTCAGTCAAACTCAAATCGTTTGTTTCTGTAACCAGTTACATTTTTTAACCGACGAAAAAAAAAGGAGGAGGTTCTCAATTCGACATGTATATTTTTTTATGTATGACCGCGCATAACTTGTTCTGGAGTTGTCTGATTTCCAAAATACTTTTTTTGTTAGAAAGCGTATAACTCAAAGTTGGTCCCATTTAAATCCAAAATTGAAATCGGCCTCTAAGGGCAGAAAAAAAGGAATTGTTTATTTTCGTACAGAATTTTCAGTTGTGATTTTGTTGAAATGAAGTTAACATATGTAGTTGTGAGGACATCACTATATAGCAGAGATATGGAGAAGATAAAATGATGTCGTCCCTATCATCAGATCAACTCCAGATCCTTATTATGTTGTGAATTTAGTTCCAAGAGGTCCTGAACTGTTAACACCAGCTGCTATATCGTGTTTGGGCTTATTTCACTCATCTTGATGAGAACTTTAGCCCTAGCTGGGGTATCATTTCCATCGAGGGTCTAAGGATGGAGACGGAAGGTATTCATTTCCATTTTCCAAACAATTTACGTCGTAACAATTTAAGTACGTTGTACGGTCAAATGCGTAGAATTCATGCTAGGATCTCTCTGTATTTTCGATTAAAACATTGGCGTATTTCGTTTACATTTACGTTACAACACTTGTGTTAGCGTCTTTACAGTTTATAACAACTTTGACGGATCTATTATTTATTATTCCAACGCTCTCCGTAGATATTCTTGTACCATTGTTATTCTCTGAATTTCATCCATGGACCATTAGCCATTTCAACTGTAAACAGCAGCAAAACCGATGCATCATCCTCTCGATCGCATGTATCGATAACGTGTTTACTTCTCGATTCATACAAGTGAAATAACAAAATCGATTTAAAAGATTGATAATCGCAAAAGTTGAACAATTCGATACAGAGGAAACGGGAACTGCGTTTGAGGAACTTAAATAAATTGTTGTTTGTGGAGAGAAGTTGTGTATTTATTTGTAACAGTATGTTTGATTTTTTTACTTTAAACTAATTGAGGGTGCACTCAGAGCCTCGACTGAAGCCGTGCCACAACACAACCTTGGCAAGCGCGGCTTAACCCGGAAGATCGGTCGGCTGTGTAATTATCATAGGTCGGAATTAGGTAGAGTTATTCATGTAATTACACTGATTTCATACAACGAAAGAAAAAAGTGGATATGCCCGAAATCCCGGAATTACTTTTCTTGAAAAGTAATTCCGGGATTTTATTTTATTTTTATTTACTTTTACACAATTATTTTTGTCTAATATATCTCTGAGGTTTATATAATTATTATTTATTTGAAATACTGTTTTGGACACGAGTTTGTCTATTAGAAATCCTGGGAAGATCAATTAATATCAACATTTCGATGCTAGTACTAAAATAACTCTACCTAATTCCGACGTCTGGTAATTATTTAGCCAGCTTAATGAAGGCATTTTATGTTAAAAATAGGTTTATTCCACTTTGTTCACCCAGGTGAACAAAGTGGAATAAACCTAATAATACATAGCACAAATAAATTTCAGCCACACCATCACATTTCTAACTCATTACGCAGATTGCGCAGGCCATTTCTCTATTCACTCATAATTTTTCCTGTTGATTAATTGTCATTTTTTTCCATAATAGTGTACCCAGTGTGGCCAACAAAGGTCGCTTCAATGGAAACTTGTTATTTCCGTGAACAATACTGTGCGTCAGCTAATGGATACGAAGCTGGACTGTGGGTGGTGGGACGAGGCATAGGACACAGCGATTTTAGAACACAAACAGGCCAGGAACAGGCCCGGAGATCCATTTCGACAGGCCTGTTGGTCTAGTGGTTAGTGACCCTGACTGCTATACCGGAGATCGTGGGTTCGATTCCCACCCAGGACAAATGTTTGTGTGATGAGCACGATCATTTGTTCTGTGTCTGGGTGTAATTTATCTATAATATTATGTGTGTATTTAGAAATATATAAGTATGTTTATCAGTTGTCTAGTACCCATAACACAAGCTCTGCTTAGCTTGGGACTAGATGGCGTTGTGTGATAGTTGTGGAATATTATTATTATTAATAAAAAAAAGTTAACAAATAACAATATTATTAGATACGTCTGTTCTATCTACGAAGGATCAGACGTAGTTGTACCAAATAGAACACCCATGTTTCACCTATTATTAAAAGAAGTGAGGCACAGGCAGAATTCTTGATGGCAAAAAAGACTTGGCTTGACCTGGAAATTAGACCAAGAACCTCATGCTAAACAGCCTGGTGAGCGAATATTCTGTGAAAATTCGCTACAGCGAATATTCGCGCAGTGCGTACGCGAAACGTCTAGCGACATAAAAAATGTATAAAAATGCAATCATGACACGCATCATGGCAAAAGGAGGCGCAATCAGCGAAATTTGGTTCCTCTTAAAATTTGTCTTGATATGCACTGTTTCTTCTTAATTACAGTATAATTATGTAAAGAAAATAACGAACACCAGATACATAAAACGTGGCTTTCAAGTATGAATCTTCACGCTTCTACTTAAAACCAAAGATGCTCTTATTCTTATGCCATGTACCACAAAGAAACTCATACGATGATAGTGCATCATGCCTCACTCTGAGTCATAATAAACCATTATCTTATTTATGACATAAAGCCTTTTAAGCTAAGTAATAGTTCGTGTAAACAGTTAAGTTTAAGTTACTTTAAAATTGAGGAATATTAGGTTCGGGAGATTTGTCAAAAATTAAGAACTCGGAAGATGTCAAAGTGTCACTGTGCAGTTGACTCTTCTATCCCTTTTATTCAATAATCTGATAGTTCGACAATTCATTATCCTTTGCCATCCCGGCACTTTAATAAGTCATTTTGAAATAAAGGCCAACTGTCCGGCTGACTGTGACAGTCATGTTCGCCGGTCCGACTCTGTTTGACCGTTTATTCACTCAATGACGGCACTGTAAAGGGGTTACATTGATCGACAAGAAATCGAACGCAGGACCAACGCCGTATCTGCTTTCCAAGGCTTTGTTTTTTTACGTGATGGTATCATCAATTTAGAGTCCTCCCACCCACGGCAGAACGGAAGAGACTGTCAGACTTGTACTGACTAAAATCCACGGTGTCCTTCAATAGCCCTTTACGTTACGGGGCCACAGTTACCCTATAGTCCCACGACCCCGGCAGGCTTTGGCCCTCTAAGGAGGTTCCCGTCATATTGCTGACAGATCTTTGAGGCACGCGTGTAACATACTTTCCAAGCCTAGAGGTTACACTGACTTACAAACCCAAATTGCTAAGGGAAAAACTCAAAATCACTGGCTGACCTGAAAAGCAAACCCCAGGATGATGTTCTTAGTCGCTGCAAGCTTGCAGCTCAAGTCCAATTTAATTCGACACCTCCCAACACCGCTCTAGTAGGCACATTGAAAGCTATAATTTTGTTATAAATTGATTAGCTGCGCGTTTTGAGCCGTTGTCATAACAACTTACCCCCTTACTTATAAAAACTTGTGTTGCTTAGCTACCGATTAAATATCACCTGTCCTTGTCATTTCTATTTCAATGAATAGAGATGGCAAGTGACTTAAGAGCTATTTAAGATAAGTAACGTCTAATCAATGTTTATAAGTAAGGCCCTTAGTCTATTTGAGCTAAGGACCTAGTATGACTTCTACGTTTTTGGCCGAAAAGCGTCTTGAAGAGTATTACGACGTAAATTGTATGGAAAATGAAAAAGCACCGCAGCTAGTGTACGATAGGTGAACTAATTTTATCCAGCAAATTAACGCAAAATAACCAGTTTTCATCACATACGTGAAATCTCGAGATAAGCAATTGATTTAACATAGGCCTTGACATATAAGTACTTTGTCTCACGCTCGTGATCACAAGACTGACGGTCCAAATCCACAGTTAACATTATGATAAACCATTCGTTATATCACTTATGTCTTGTACCATCATCAAACACACACTAGGATAGGGCATCGCTTTGTAATTGAAGCCAGGTTGTTATTAACTAGCTGCACTCATCTGTACTGACATGAATACTAAATCTACTCTAACTTGTAACGTAATGTATTCATTAAGGTTTCGTTTCTTTAACATAAGGTAGGAGTTACCAGTGGTTGATAGTTAAATAAGAATAAAGGCTCGAACAGACACACGCGATTAATCGCGCTGCGACAACGAGTCAAGCTAATTTCCACTCTAAATGTACTGCGAATGGACCGCGACAAGTCGCCCCGCGCGATTAATCGTGTGTGTCTGCTCGAGGCTTAACTGTTACGGTAAATGAAATGCGTACGGTCACCACTACTTTATGATGTAAAAATATTGTTACGAGCTGGGTATTGGGATAAATTAATTAACACCAATTAAAACCAAATAAACTTTATTCACACACGAATCACTAATTAAAACAAACACTTAACACTACTCAACAATTAAACACTTATAAACTCACTTAATCACACGTAAAATTCACTTAGAGATCGCTTCCAGTTCACTTCGAGTTGCCTCGATCGTAGTCAAAACCAGACTGACTCAGGCCGCCGATCGGCGCCCTTTTTATACTACCGCCGGACCCACTAGATGTTTCTAGAAGGTGGTCGAATGTTCTGGAAACATCCATAGACTTCGACATAGTCCCATACCTTCTGGAACATTCCAGAACCATCTCGAAACATCTAGAACAGGGTAGAATTTTCTAGAAACTTCCTGTATCTTCAGTAGAATTGTCGAGAACTTTGTGGAACTTTCGAGAAGCCTGTAGATTGGTCTCGCAATACGACCGACGTAACACTGCCCCCTCCTTAGACATGCTCGTCCCGAGCATCATTAGTCCCGAGCATGCACAGTCCGTCGTAGTCGTCGTTGTATCGCCGCAACCAGTTAACGAAGTCAAACTTAGGCGCACCGCCTTGAGCACTCTGTATGCGGTAGGGAACATCACTGCTCCTGGTCGCAACTCTGTATGGTCCATCCCGTTTCACTTTTAATTTACGGGACTTCCTTTTCCTTCGCACTGGGCTATGCACAACAAGCGACGCCTCGTCAACACCGCTACCGGTTGTCTGGGGTTTTTTCACACAGTTATCCATGTCATTTTCCTGCGCAGACTGTAGGGTTTCCTTCCATTGATTACCGAGATCCGTGTTTTCTCTTAGCGTCCTCACGTGCACTACTTCCTTAGGGTCTTGCTTGATGCTGTGCCTACTGTCTTCAGAACAAGGTCTTCTAGACGGTGTATCAGCGTTACCATGCGCTCTCCAATTGCGATGCTGAGCAGTCATATCAGCTGCCCTTCGCTTTGGACAGCTTGACCGAAGATGACCCTTTTCTCCGCAAGTATAGCACTTAGGGTTGTACCCTCTCGAACGGTCGCGTACAGAAGATGGCACAACCTCCCTGCTACGCTGAGTTCGATGGTCTTGCCTCACTGCCTCCACTTCCAAAGCATGGGCCAAGGCGCCCTTCAAGGTCTCGTGATGCCCAAGTCTTACAGCTGCTCTAACTTCCAAGTCGCGTATTCCGTCAATGAAAGCCTGTACCAAATTGCAATCTATGAGAGCCGGGACGGACCGATATGCTTTCCGAACCATCTTCTCAATTTCTAGGGCCCACTGTTGTAGGCTCTCGGCACTACGTTGAACACGATCCCTTAGCTTAGCGCGAAATACGTGCTCCAGGTGCGCGTCGCCGTATCTGGACTCCAGCGCTTCCAGCAGCTGCTCATATGTCACATCCTTGCCAAGAGCCTCAAGTACGGTCAGGGCCTGGTCTCGCAGACCCAAAATGAGCCCGGTCGTAGCTTGCTCCTTGGTCCACCCATTCGCCTTCATAACAGCCTCAAATTGCATCCTGTAAGCAGACCATGATGATGTCCCGTCGAATGGCGGCACCTTAAATCCTCGTACCGAAGGTGCAGCAACTACTGGACACACAACTCCGTCTCCAGTTCTTAGTTCACCCAAAGTCTTCTTCATCCCAGCAATCTGAACTTCAGCTTCTGAGATACGACTCTCTAGCTGGTGAACTTGCTCTTTCATCAACTTGAGCTCCTTGCCAAATTTTGCATGCAGGTCTTTAATCAGGAACATCTGCTCTTCTTGGCGACGGGCCTGCTCCTCTTTATTTTCCTGAAGCAACTTTCGTAACAGGCGGGCCTGCTCCTCCTTATCTTTCTGTAGCTGCTCTTGCAGCAGGCGGGCCTGTTCTTCTTGGCGGCGGGCCTGCTCTTCCTGGCGGCGGGCCTGCTCCTCCTTATCCTTCTGTAGCTGCTCTTGCAGCAAGCGGGCCTGTTCTTCTTGGCGGCGGGCCTGCTCCTCCTGGCGGCGGGCCTGCTCCTCCTGGCGGCGGGCCTGCTCCTGCAGCAGCGCCATAAGCGCAGACAGGTCTGGAACCGCTGATGCTGAAGAGACTGCAGACGGACCAGCCACTGGTTCTATCGTAGGCTGAGTACCACCCAGCGTCTGTATCGGGGAACCTCCAAACCGCCTCTGGTCCATGTCTTGTTGACGTTGACTTCTGGTACGAATACCGTCCGTGTCGTCTTTTGGTAAAATTGGCATTTTATCCCTCACTTCTGACACCAAATGTTACGAGCTGGGTATTGGGATAAATTAATTAACACCAATTAAAACCAAATAAACTTTATTCACACACGAATCACTAATTAAAACAAACACTTAACACTACTCAACAATTAAACACTTATAAACTCACTTAATCACACGTAAAATTCACTTAGAGATCGCTTCCAGTTCACTTCGAGTTGCCTCGATCGTAGTCAAAACCAGACTGACTCAGGCCGCCGATCGGCGCCCTTTTTATACTACCGCCGGACCCACTAGATGTTTCTAGAAGGTGGTCGAATGTTCTGGAAACATCCATAGACTTCGACATAGTCCCATACCTTCTGGAACATTCCAGAACCATCTCGAAACATCTAGAACAGGGTAGAATTTTCTAGAAACTTCCTGACCAATCTTCAGTAGAATTGTCGAGAACTTTGTGGAACTTTCGAGAAGCCTGTAGATTGGTCTCGCAATACGACCGACGTAACAATATTACTTGGTTTTTCAGGAAAGCTCTCGCCGTCTTATCAACGCTTTGCATGACCAGATGAAAGCTAAAGAAAAAGTATTGCCATCGTGGCTGCAAGGTCTATAAGCACATACCCAAACGACATCGGTATGCAGGAGTATTTTTTGGACGTTTAGAACTAACCATTAGTTCAAATGTTAACAATTACATAGTTTGCATCTATAAAGCCTCATTTAGACAATGCAAGAACTCGCACGCGAGTTGCGTTACATTGCGGATGTTACAGGTAAAACGAATTCAGTTGACCAAACAAATACCCCAATGTAGTGAAACTCGCATACGACTTCTTGCTCCGTCTAAATGAAGCTCTACTCAAACAACTCGCCTTAAGATTGTGTTGCCTCTGTTTTGACCCAAAATTAAATTTAAGGTTTATGTAATTCTCTTTCTTTATGAATATTTAGTGAGTAATAGTAGTGTTATATTAGTAGATTTTTTAGTTAAAAAAAAATACTATGTAATTTAGATTAAGATACCTAATTAAATACTTCTTACGATTATGATTATTAACATGACAATATCCCAGGAGAACTTCATTACTTACTTTCATTCACAACTACACATAAAAACCTTAAAAATCTTCACTGCAAGGTATTTTTAATAACCTTAACATTCTCGTAAAGCCACCGTGTAAATATTCCATGAAGGAAAAATGTCCCACAGGGAATAGTGAAATAAGATTCTCTTTACTGTGACTTCATATTTCTCGCGGTCTGTCATGATAAAGGCTTTAAATCATGGTTTCTTTAAAGGCTTGTTGCGTTACTTTAGCTTTTAATTTGCCACTGTTTGCTTAAATACCTAGCAGGTTCTGTTTTAGATGTTACAAGACGGAAAAAGAAACAGGGTGGAAATACAATCGTTATTCCAACATATCGATGTTAAAATAACGATTGCTCTAACCCCCTTATTAATAAACGTGGACTAGAGTTACGCCAAGGTTAATCTTCGGATTAACCATACATTTTTGAAGGATGCTTAAGTCGTCACCATTTTTTTTGTGGTGGTAAAATCATCGAATGAATCATCCCGACTGATTTTATGATTTAACCAGATTTTACTTCGGCGTTCCTCTCCCGATTCATCTATCAAGATTCATACTTCTTGTTTTCACATCGTTTTTACGTTCGTTTCTCCTCATCACATAATTATATCTGTCTATACCAAGACAGACGACTCTCTTCATTATTTCTGTATAAGGTGCCACGTTCTTTCCTCTAGTAACATAGCCTTCAGTTCCGGACGGGGTTTGCCACGTTACGACATGACACTCAAATGTCTCTCTAATTAAACTAAATGTATGAAAATGAGATACTTCTGACCCACCACGACACACCACGACACGTAAGTATGAACCTACCACCTTTATTAAAATCGACTAAACAAAACAACGGCATGTCCTAGAACCAAAAATTCGAAGACATGTGACACCTACCAATCCGCACTGGGCCCGCGTGGTAGGTTAAGGCCCACTCCCTCTCACAGAGAGGAGGCCTGTGTCCCAGCAGTGGGAACATAGGCTGATGATGATGATGAAACAAAACAAAAGAACAGATAAAAATCATACACACTAAACCTAATGCCCTAGAATAAAACACAACTGCAAAACGAGCGTCAAACGCGACCCCATAACTTATTCAAGCAGTGTGTTTAGACAAAATCGAAGACATACTTTGAAAAGAAACAATACTATATTTGAACGTTTATTGTCAGAAGTTCCAGCGAATAGGTTAAATTCAACGTATACGGTGCAATAATAGCCGACAATGTCCACAATTGCAAATCCCCTGTACAAGTTAAAATGTTGAAGACAGAAGTTTAGGTATTATAAGACTGATTTTTTCACTAGTTTCTGTTTTGATACTTTTAAGCATGTATGTTCAAGTACGTCGCCGGACTTATCTCATTACCGTGACCCCGGAACATAAAGGGCTATTGAAGGACACCGTGGATTTTAGTCAGTACAAGTCTGACAGTCCCTCCCGCCCTGCTCTGGGTGGGAGGACACATTTGATGATTTTACCACAAAATGTATGTGCAAGTAGCAATGGTGGTATCTACCAACCCGCTCTGCCCGCGTTGTGGATTATAGATAACTCCTTCTTCGTCTTTTTTTTTCAGATTACTGTAAACAGCAAGTTGGCATTCAATCAAAAGTATGCAACAAGATAATTCAAAACTTCAATAAATCCTGTTGAAACTATTCACATCGTATATCAAAACATCAATGAGACTAAGAAATTCAAAGTCAAAGAGCTTTATTTTGAGACAGCGGTTACAGAAGTTTTTCTTAAACAGGTTGTTGTGATCTTGCAGTGCTCAACTATTATTTTCGATCTACATTTTGTGAGCCCTTGTATCTAAAAAGCGGACATCTTCCTCCTAAGTTTTCTGTACCTTCCCTGCTCTCTGCCCTAAACCATACCAACAGACATGCAATCTCATTCCGTTTGCGATTACATAAACATGTAATACCGTACATTGTAAGGAAAATGGAGTCGGTACGGGTTAGTCGATAAAACGCGAACGAACGATGTGGGACGATCGCATCATCTATTAGAATAAGACTGTGGATAGGGACTATGTTTACGTGATAGCTGTTTGATATTATTACTGGCATAAAGATATATTGTATCAGTGTTCTTGAGGCCCCGACTTAAGAATTTTAAACTAAGGGTTCGCCAACTCAGCCAGGTGCATTTCTCTGTGTAATTTATTTCATCCCACCAAAAACATACCTGTTAAAAAAGGAGGCCAAGTTCCTATCGGCTAATTGTTCGCCTAAAAAAACAAACCACAAAAAAGGGTAAAATAACCTACAAAATAACTTTTCTTTCAGAAGTCGGTGCCTTTATTTTTTTTTCATTTCGTTGTCTTTTTTGCCACCGACTTCTGAAAGAAAAGTTATTTTGTAGGTTATTTTACCCTTTTTTGTGGTTGTTTTTGAAGGCGGTTACATTTTTTTGAAAAAGTTTTTTATTTTACTCTTTTTAGTTTAAATATTCAACTCAAATTCTTGTCAAATAAATCATTCTCTTACATGTATGTGCACTTAAATTTTGTAATCCGTAGCACCGGTAACAACATCGCTCAAGTGCACAATACGCTAATAAAATTCCCTATCTCAAAAACTCCTGAACCGATGGAACTTGCACAATACCTAACAAAAAAAGAATTACTTAAATTGGACTTGCAGTTCCGGAGATATTATGGGAACACAAACTAAATTAGTCGATGCCTACTCCTTACTGTTAAGGAGTGTACCTTCCATCATCAGCTCAGCTACATGAGATGATGATTATCATACGCAAGTACTTAAATTACTTCATAATATTTGCGAAAAACGATGTGCGGGCCTATAAAATTTGAGGGTTGCCCTCGATTTCCCTGAGATCCCATCATCAGATCCTGACCTGATGATCATGGGACCACTTGGGAAGTATATACTTTCAAACAAAAGAAAAATTTTCCAAATCGGTCCAGGCGTCTTCGAGAAATCGGGGAACATACATAAAAAAAATAAAAATAAAGATTTCGACGAATTGAGAACCTCCTCCTTTTTTTGAAGTCGGTTAAAAAAAGGTTAAAATCCAATCCAATGCCAAGTTTAGATACACTTTAAAATCGATCATAATCATCTTCATCAACAGCCTGATTCACTGGTAAACATTTGCCATTCCCAAGACTCGCCACCACACCCAGTCCTCCGCCTTCCGCATCCAGCCACTACCCGCCACCTTTGTCACGTCAACGGTCCATTTGGCCAAAATGCATCAAACTTTAAAGTGCATCTAAACTTCACAGTAACAAATAAGACTACGAGCAAAAAAAAAACTCGAAGCACGAAATTCAGGAACTCACAATAGGTACAGTCGGCCAAGAAAGTGGTGTACCACCCTAAGGTTGAATATCGCTTGCAGATTCATAGGTGATAAAGATTAGTTTCGCTTGCAGATCGATCTGACAACTTCTATTGCTGTCTTTATCTGATTATTGATAACGACTATTACTGTTTGTAACGTGATAGCTGTTCTTAGTTTGAACTTGATGGAACCAATGACGTCGTAAAATCAACGGCGGGGGTCTGTAGATTTTGATGACAAAATTGTATCTACAAATTCAGAATTGTAATCAACAAGTTACATAAAATTGTAAAGGCACAAGGCGAATCCACAAACCTACAATTTCTGTAAACTTGTAATTACAATATCAATAAAAAACAAGCTAAAAATAGATTTATCCTTTTATTCAATTTCTACAATCAATTTTAAAATACTTATAACAAACAAAAACATAGCATATATAGTAATATTTAGAAGATATTGAAAAATTTTTAAAATTAGAAACGGGTGTAACCGCCGTTGGCCTCTATAACCTCTAAAAGACGAGACCTCATTGAACCAACAAGCCGTGAGCAAATATAGGTTCCCCGCATTTCCTCCCAAATATAATTACAGTGACTAATAAGAGCTTGTTTGGTTCTTTCATTTTGATGCGACCATCGTTGGACCATAAGGCCCCAAAGATTTTCTATCGGG
The DNA here is from genome assembly GCA_950005045.1 of Agrotis exclamationis. Lineage (NCBI taxonomy): Eukaryota > Metazoa > Arthropoda > Insecta > Lepidoptera > Noctuidae > Agrotis > Agrotis exclamationis. The sequence goes on from OX465440.1 coordinate 10,182,694, forward strand.
TTGAGGTCCGGCGATCTTGAGGGCCACTGAATTACCCTTACGCCAGTGGGTGAACGAAACCGGGCTCTTACGATCCTCGCATTATGAATTGAACAATTATCTTGAACAAAATCAAATTGTGGCACTTCGTTCTCCGGGTAAACATTACGGACTGTCGGTAGCATTGCATTCTGAAGCACGTCGATATAATTTACAGCCGTCGCTCGAGGAGGTAGAGAACACAATATTCTCCTACACCATCCGCACTCATCCAGCCCCAAATATTTACGGAAATTCGACCTGATTCTCTATTTGGGATTACATGATCATCTTTATACCGTGTTGAATTATATCGCCAAAGGTGAAGACGTCCATGCTGACTGGATTTAAACGTTTTTTCATCACAAAACACTGTATTAGACCAATTAAACTCTAAGTGCTCTCTGGCGAAGTTCAGACGAGCAAGTCTGTGAGCATCCGTCAAATATATTTTCTTGGCGTAATGCCTGTGGTGCAACCCCATGTAATGTAGATGATTCCTTATTGTTTGGGCACTCACATCGAACATCTCCGCAAAATGTTTTGTGGGCTTAAAACCATTGATTTCATATTCCCGTCTCATGAATTCTCTATCGTTATTGGAGAGTGCAGGCCGGCGACCACTTCTTCTGTGATCCAACAAACTTCCCTCCTCTCCTTCACGACGAATCCAAAAGCGGACAGAACGCCTCGATATATTCAAATTCCGGGATATCGCACTGATACTGCTTCCCTCATTAAATTGGGCAATTATTTGTGGTCTTTCGGCAATGGTCAAGTTGGCAGGCATTGAGATGATTTTATATGCAGTTGATTGAAAAATAACACGGAAAATATATCGATTTTTTGCATATATTTGACAAAATGTCAATTGTCAGTTTTCTTTTTCAAATGGAATTCGGTTGTCTATTTAAATAGTTTTTATTACTTTTGTTTGGAAACATTTCAATTGCTTTGTAGAAACTAATGTCCTTTTCATTTATACTAAAGGTTAAAATGTCATGTACTTATATGTGACATATCGTCGGCCTAATTCGTTAACCTGCTAAGTCCATTTTTGGCAAAATTGACTTTTTGATGCAGTTCGAAAATTCAGCCTAATATCTACCGTAGCATTTAAGAAATAACAGCGATATCAGCCTAAAAAGGTGACAAATGCTATGCCCGAAAAACTGCTTTCTTATCACTAGCCAATCTCCACAACGCAAACCTGCTAAATCCTCTTGAGGCCTCAGTTTTGCACTGACAACGTTCCCAAACTCACGTGCCGTTTGGGAAAATTGATTATTTTATTTTATTGTTGTAATAATTAATTGATTGTGATACAGTAGCAGTAGTAAAACAATATTCAATAGCTGTCATTAATAATAATAAAATACTTAGGAGTACAACACGTACTACAAGACAGACAACACATTATAATAACGTATATTAAAACTATTACTGATTGTTTATGAAGAGTTTAGCATTTTTTTTTATCGTGGTAAAATCATCAAATGAGTCCTCCCACCCGAGGCAGGGCAGGAGGGACTGTCAGACTTGTACTGACTAAAATCCACCGTGTCCTTTAATAGCCTTTACATTCCGGGGTCACGGAATTCGTAAGTCCCGGGACCCCGGCAGGCTTTGGCCCTCTAAGGGGGGGCCAAAGCCGTCATTGTGCTGACACTCTTTGAGGCGCGCGTGGAACACAACGCGCCGTCGTCCCGGACATGGTCCATGGTCGGACAGCGAGTCGTTCATTACTCGGCGCCCGGATGCCCGCACCTACGGTGGCCGGAAATCGTCTTGCGATGTCCGACGCCGTAGGCGTCTACCACTGCGGCTGGGCTGTGAGGTAGACGCTGTCCTCTCTCCTACGCGTCCCGCCTCCTCCTTCGCTAGCATGACTGCTTCGCAAAAGGAGCCGACTGTTTCCCATTCCGTTTCGCTCCGCATTGCCTCGACCAATGCCGGGCGCGAGAGGTCGCCGCTTTCGCCGTCGTGAGGACACGGCGCGGCGGTGTTCTGCCCAAGCGGGGCAGTCCTGCACCGTATGCTCCACCGTGTCCTCCAGGCGATCCTCGCAGTGGTGACACCCAGGCTTTTCTTCCTTCCCTATCCGACACAGGTACCTGCCGAACTTCCGTGTCCGACGAGGACCTGCGTCAGGCAGTAGGTCAGGACGCCGTGACGCCTATCCAGCCACTCCTCAAGGAGGGGTCTTACCGCCGCGATTGCGGCGTACCCGGACCTCGGTTGCAACAGTCGCACCCTCCATACTGCCCTGAGATCGCGCCGGAGCTCTTCCCGCCGCGCTTCGAGAAGTCAAAGCAGCGGGGATTCGCCCCAGCGATGCGCCTCCAAGCGCCACTCATAGACGCGCTGGAGATTCGCCGGCGATCGTGCGGTATCCTCGGATCATCCGTATAGCCATGAACCTCTGGCAGGAGGTGTTTGGCCCGCTGAGACTGGGCAGGAGTCGGCCTGAGTGTGGCTGCTGCCAGGTTCAGCTTTGGGGTCAAATGCAGGAAGTGCTCCCTGAAGTTCCACCGGCTGTCGAGGACGAGTCCCAAGTACTTCATCGTTCTCTCGACCCTTCCCACCGATGAAGAGTTCAGCTTAGATATTTTAACCCTGTTTCCTATTAAAGAAGACTGATTGTTAAATTTTTAATAATAAATATTTTTTTGACTGATTGAATTCGTTTAACTGCACAATTAAAATAATTATCTATAAGTACACCATTATTACCATTAATTTACCATAATAAATTTAATTTAAAAAAACTGCTAAGTCCTCAACCAAATTGAAACTTCACTTCGAATAACTGCTTAATTATTGTTTTCCTCAATTTTGTAAAATGTGTTTAGGTTTTCTTAGATATTATGTTTTTAAAATATCAAGAAAAAATATATACGCCAACGGGATTTTCAAAATTTTGATTGCTAAACTAATAAAGATATTATTCAGTTTTTTCTTCGTCCTGTAAACTTTGCAAAAACGTATTTAGCAGGTTAACGAATTAGGCCGACGATATGACGTATGAATACTAAATACATAGGTTTACGTCATGATAATGTTGTCTCTTTCAGTAATATCTTTTTATAACGAACCTTGTTGTAATTTTCGATGACCGGGAAACTAAATGAAAACTGGTACACCACTTTCTTGGCTGACCGTACCTAAGGATTTATTATGATTACTGCAGAAAAAAAACTGGTTGTTGAATGCGAGGCATGACTCACTGTGATGCGCAATGACCATTTATATCTAGACACAGTAGGCAAAAACTTTTTTTAAAAAAAGTACCGACTTCAAAACAAATACAAAAAAGTTTAAAATAACTTTTCTTTCGGAAGTCGGTGGCAATAGTCAATGACACAACAAAACAAAGCCACCGACTTCCGAAAGAAAAGTTATTTTAAACTTTTTTGTATTTGTTTTGAAGTCGGTACTTTTTTTAAAAAAAGTTTTTATTTTACCCTTTTTAGTTTATTTATTACATATTCAACCCAAATTCTTGTAAAATACAAAATTTTCTTACTTATGCACTAATCTTGTAATCCGTCACAATATAAAAAAATCCATATCTCTAAAACTACAGAACCGATTTTGATGAAACTTGCAGTGTACCCTAAGTTGAACAATACCTAGAACAACAAAAAAAGAATTACTTAAATCGGACTTGTAGTTCCGGAGATATGCGTGCACAAACATAAAAACATACATACATACATACATACATACATACATACATACATACATACATACATACATACACTTATGAAATTTGGCACATTTGTTCAGACGCTGATATAGACTAACATATATGAAAACTGGGCAGTTCTGATAATATTACATACATACGGGTCGAATTGATAACCTCCTTTTTTTTTTGAAGTCGGTAAAAAAGTCTTAAGTTCGTATTAGTTTCGACCACTCCTGTGAGTCTCCTCGTCGCACTAACCTTGAGTTAGCCAATCAGAACGCAGTACCCCGTCCCCCTCGCTTGCGTCGTACCTCAGCGACTTGGCAGAAAATTTTCGTTAGTCAGATCGTTCATGAGGCGTCTAGATATACGAGTAAATGGTCGTTGGTGATGCGACTTACGTGATATGTGTCGTGTCATTTGTCGCAATTCACATCAATCCATTAATCCGCAAACCATGCTAGAACTATCCCATAAAAGATGTACATTTCTAAAAAGTGTTCAAATACAAACGCAGGCAAGCATATAAACAAAAAAAAAAAAAACTACAAAAATCCAGGAACTAATCTACACTGAAACACATACTGCTACTTTTTTCACAAACAAACTTACATTTGAACTGGGTCGCTCGCTTTAACGAACTCAACTGCATAAATAGCGCATTTTAAATGAAATGATGATTAACAGTGTAATTCGGACGTAGTGTTGTGTTGGTGGCTGAATTAAAAAGAGCGGTTTTATTCCGCTGTTGATTTGGGGGTAAAAAAGTAAACGTAGTAGTTTTGGGAGTTGAAAGAGACATCGGTGTTTGTTGGGTTATGAACTTTTGATGCGCTTATGTCGTAGGCCGGTCGTTAAATTAGCCACATCGTGATCATGTCAAGGCCCCCTTTTCCTTACTGGTTAACTGACTGCTCAACTAGCAGACCTTGATCCGATTTTTATTCGTCTTAAAAGTGACCAGATTGATGAAAACAACTTATTTTTACAGATAGTAGGGATCCCGTTTCAGATACACTGATTGCACTTCGACTAGGATATCTTAGGGTCAATTCACACGTACCACAACCACACCACAGCCACAACCACACCACAACGACGCCATGTGGTCGGGCGTATATTTTGTATTGAAAATGAATATTATAATTTACACGTACCACATTTTGCCGTTGTTATCGACCACCTGTGTAATACGACCACATCGCAACCACATCGCGACGGCAACGCCACCACCAGCGGCGGCACCGCGGCCACATCGCCACGACATGACGTCTTCAACAGCGCGCAAGGAGCAGACTGTCGGAGGACTGTGCAGGATAGCAACAACAATCTTTCCTCCATGACTACTTTCAGTCAAGCCGTGTTTCCTCTACGAAAGCCGGAGTATAACTGCACATGACCACGTGGTTACTACATCGCAACGACAGCGACAACGCAACCACATCGACATTTTATCGGTACCACAACGCAACTGCAAAAAGCCGCTGCGACACTATTCACACGTAACCACAGCTTGACCACATTTTGTCGCTGCGACGTGGTGTGGTTGTGGTACGTGTGAATACACGCTTAGTGTAATTAGAAGAGAATAGCGTGGTCTGAAAGACCGGAGTCCGAGAGACAGGAATTCGATCTATGCTCTTATAGGAAAATTGCCCAGTTTTATGTTACCATTTAAAAGGTAATAAGCTGGTCTATAACAACCTATTATTTAACCAAACATCTTTACTACAAAGTAGATATGGAATTCTCGCTCTAAAAATTGATAGTCTAAAACAGAGATAACAAAAGTCTATCTGGGAATAAAAACCCCGCCATAATCATAAATTCTCAGCGACTCACGACGGTCACCGATTCACACCACGCCCGTGGCGTGTCGATAATTGACAGACAGTTGCACGTCGTACAATACCTGATACATTGTATATTTTCCTAATACCAGTATAATATATGGAAAAATATCTTCTACACTTAAAAATTTTTTGTTCTGTCTGAATGTTAGCGAATTTTCAATAGCTTCAGGTACATTTCTTGGGGACACTTGGGTGACCTTAGAAAACTGGTTTTTGTGGGCAATGTAGATGGAAAAAGACCCCGAGACTGATCATAAGCTCATTTGTCTGTTTCTCAATGTGAGGGCGGAGTGATGATGGCTCAGGGTAGCGTGGAAGTAACTCGTCACTGACATCTTAGGCCTCATCAGAGTGTCTAAGACGAGAAACTCATCAGTTATGTAGAAAGCGTCAAAAAGAGGTTTATCAACGCACAGCTCAGGGAAATCGATAAATATGGCTTAAATCTCGCTTACAGACAGTTTTTGAGACTTCGTTGAACTTCATTGCCTCAGACCTTTAATTTTGAGTGGGTGCCACGGGTTATTCTGATTTCGAAGAGTAGCAGTAGTTTGGAAAAAGTGTGGTGGAACTGTCCCAAAAAATATAAAACAGGTAGCTATTACGTTGCAGAAATACAATACAAAGGATTTTAGAAAATTCAATTCTAAAGCAGGTAAAATATAGGTTAATTTGTGCTAAAATCCGTCAACGAGTGAAACTGCTAAGTATAAGCTAGTCAGACAATAATCTAAGTAATTTTCTTCCAGCACAATAGATCTCTCATGACCCACATTAGAAGTTGTGCAATGAACAGCGATATAACATTTTTCCTTGGGAAACTGTGATAAAAAATGATTAGATTCGTGTGAATGGCTCTTAACCAGTTATTATAATGGTTATAGTACACTTTATGGGGTATAAAAAGAGTTGTGTGTTTGTGTTAGTTTCCGGAAAGAACTATTAAAGAACGATTATGTTTCTTAATGGTTCTGCGGGTTCTAGATCGAATACTGTTTCATCATACTAAATTCATAATAGTAAATTACTTATCTGTTAACTGCTATACATACTATTTCAGTACGAAGTGAATCATTACAAAATATTGTTAAAGTGACCGTTTTAGACCCGGTGTCCTGTACCTCCCGCATACATAGCAGTTTCCCGAGCATGTTTCCAAAATATCAGTTCACTTTGTGCCCTTTCAACGTTGCATCTTTCAGTACGCGGTCGCCATTCCAAACCTATCGACCTTTTCCCCTTGCATACCCTTTGTTCGTCATCATCATCATTTGCAGCCCTGTTCGACCCATAGAAGAGGGCAGGTGGTAATAAATGAGTTGTTCAACAACAACAGGGATTTGTTGTAAAATGTATGACAGCTCAATTAAATGTCACCGTCGTAATTTTTTTGTGGGCATCGTAGTTTTTTTTTCTTTTTCTTACAAAACTCTTTTACTCATTATCTCTGCACTCATCTCTTTTTCAATGAGTTCGCTCAATCTTCTTATGGTACTTTGGTTTTTTTACTCTAATTTACGTTCAAAAGATAGCTCATGATATTTTGCCTCTCTGCATGACAGAGATTGGCCACAAGACCTGACTTTTTCATGCTGATCATTCCAGTCTGTCATTTTCTCACCAAGTTCTAAATCCTCAAACATACACGTTGAACTGTAAGGTGCAAAATTCACTCTTGAGAACGTTCCATACAGACCTTTATTGATTCACGATCTTCAGGCAAGTTCAAGAAGTCTCCAACGGCTATCGCATATCGGTTGTAAAGCAAATATAGCTCGTCAAATGCGACTTTAGTTGCGGGGTGCCAACGCACTTTTGAATGAAAGTTGTTCACTCCTGTATAGGGTGGCTCGTGGCCTTCAGGGATGTGAAAGTTATCACCATCTTCCTGCCCTTATCCCATTTTACTTGGGGTCGGCGCAACACGTTTTTTTCTTCCATCCTTGGGGTATCAGACCTCACAGTAACATTAACTCCATTTTCTTTCATATCATTCCTTAGACAATCTATCCATCTTTTCTTTGGCCTTTCTTTTCCTCTTCATCCCTCAACATTCATACTCATCACTCTCTTAATTAAATGAGTGTTACCGAGATGTAAAAGTGTCATATGGAAATCTAGACTCTAGATTTTTGCGTGAAAGAGTATCAATTGTTATCTATCCATTCTTACAAACATTTTAATTTATGATAGAAGTAAAGGTTACCAAACCTTGTCGTTTTGTCTGCTTGAATCAAAAACTGCCAGTTTCAATGCTTCACAAGTGCAGCAATAATAATTATTAATATGTTCTTCTTAATCGATCATTCCGAGCGACTGTTATTAACCTACTTCAAACTTATTCAACTGCGTTTCATTTAATAACTTCATTTTCCAGAAACAAGGTATATTTCGTACTATTTCACCGTACTTCACCGCAAATCGTTCAACTATTACTTCCATTTCCGAATGCACGGAATATTTGACCTTATTTCTTCAGCTCGGCATAGAAATAATGACGTAAATCGGCTAATATATCGCTAGGAATGAAAGCAGTAGTCCATGAAATCGGAAGTACTGCAATTAAGTCGATTCGCCCTTCATAGCGCGTTGAGCGTGGTAAAAGCGGGGGCAGAAAGCGGGTCGCTGTTTGATTCAGAAGCTGAAGCGGGTGGGATTGCTATTTTAAACTTTAATTTTCTGCAAGATAGAATTTTGGACGCTCATGTATCTTATCGACTTTTTTCCTACCCTGCTCTGTCTCACTCTTAGGTAAAGGCTTCCTTCTACTTATTCCAATTCTAATCCAGTAAACATTATATCTGATCAGTAACCCAGAATAATTTATTAATTTTTCAATAAATCATTTTTGTTTCGTTTTTTCAGACTAATGCGTTACCTAGAGTTGAAATCTAATAATCGATATTTTCTTTTTATTTAAATTATACATGTACTAATTTAAATATAGGCCGTACCTTTGCGATTTTACAGGCTACCTATTTACAAATCAGTACCCTTAGCACGAGTTTTCCCTCTTTTACTTTACAGCGTCTTTTCAGTATTTACAGCGTTACTTGTATGAAAAAATGGAACAGCGCCTCTGGTGTGCGAAGAAGGAACTAATTTTTTCCTTGAAAATTGTTAATTTGAAATTGTCAAAGTTCCAGTTTACTTTACGTCTCAAATACTGAAAACTCGTACTAAGGGTACAGAAGGTGCAAAAAAAGTCGGCCGAATTTGTCATAATAATTTCAAAAAGAAAATCGCTACCGCTTACACTTGTACCAATGTCAAGTGCAGGCGACGTCGTCGTTCACTCGTATCGATCGTTAAGTTGCGTAATCGATGCATTCTCGAATGCTGTTTTGTCATACCGATTGTTCGTTATGCAACTCGAATGCACATTTAATCGGTATTTTTGCGGTATTGTAGTAATGATTGCTTGTATTTTTGAATGCGGGTCGTTGTTGGATAGATTTCTCTTATCGTTTCTTTATTTTGTTTTTGTATTGTTCGAAGTTTTTAATGTTATGGGTAATCGTTTTGGAATCGAACGTATTTGGTTCCTTGTTTCACTTACAGCTTTTAGCATGGAATATTATGAAAGTAACAATACCTTTAGTTTTGCTTGAACACACCTTGAAGTTTACACTCTTATTAAATACTGAACTATTAACTGTGAAAATAGTATTTTCAATTGTTGTGAAAATAAATTGGAACACTCGCATGTCATCAAAATACGGAACTCGGCAGACACGCTAAATGAATGCCTTTTTTTATCGTATCGGGCAGGGCGGGAGGGACTGTCAGACTTGTACTGACCAAAATCCACGGTGTGCTTCAGAAGCCCTTTATGTTCCGGGGTCACGGTAATGAGATAAGTCCCGCGACCCCGGTAGGCTTCGGCCCTCTAGAGGGGGGCCCCGTCATTATGCTGACGTTCTTTGAGGCCCACGTGGAACACAACGCGCCGTCGACCCAGGCATGGTCCATGGTCGGGCAGCGAGTTGCCCTTTACTCGCCGCCCGTATGCCCGCGCCTACGGTGGCCGGAGATCGTCTTGCGACGTCCGTCGCCGTGGGCGTCCACCACCGCGGGTGGGGCGGAAGGAGGACATTGTCCTCTCCCTCACACGGCCGCATAAATGAATGCCTTCGCCAAAGTTTATAAAAAACGTCAGTCTTTGTTTTCTTGGTTTCTTTGTAAGCTGTATATTATATGAATATAAATGTTCTACTACTTTCTAATGTTTAATAAGAACATTAGAAAGTACAGCAACATTTTTGGCTTAATGAGCAGCAGATAATGTTGAACTTTCGAGCTCTCCAGCGCGACAGACGAGAAACCCATGGTGTTAACACATTTCACCAAAACTGTAACATAAATGGTCTTACCTAATTTCACCATACCATCAAAAAGGGCTGATCAAAAGGTCTGCAGGCTCAGCAACGTGCAGGCGACGCCTACATTACCAAAGGTATCTGGTAATGTAGGCGTCCATAGGCTACCGTGACAGTTTATCATCGGGCGGGCCGTAGGTATGCTTGTTTGTCAGCTTTATTAAAAAAAAAAAAACGTGTGGCACTCGAGGACTGCCGCGGTAAAGCTATTGCATAGCATTTTTTATCAACTTATGGAAATATAATTATTTATTTATTATATTGTTACGAGCTGGGTATTGGGATAAATTAATTAACACCAATTAAAACCAAATAAACTTTATTCACACACGAATTACTAATTAGAACAAACACTTAACACTACTCAACAATTAAACACTTATAAACTCACTTAATCACACGTAAAAAATCACTTGGAGATCGCTTCCAGTTCACTTCGAGTTGCCTCGATCGTAGTCAAAACCAGACTGACTCAGGCCGCCGATCGGCGCCCTTTTTATACTACCGCCGGACCCACTAGATGTTTCTAGAAGGTGGTCGAATGTTCTGGAAACATCCATAGACTTCGACATAGTCCCATACCTTCTAGAACATTCCAGACCCATCTCGAAACATCTAGAACAGGGTAGAATTTTCTAGAAACTTCCAGACCAATCTTCGGTAGAATTGTCGAGAACCTTGTGGAACTTTCGAGAAGCCTGTAGATTGGTCTCGCGATCCGATCGACGTAACACTGCCCCCTCCTTAGACATGCTCGTCCCGAGCATCGTTAGTCCCGAGCATGCACAGTCCGTCGTAGTCGTCGTTGTATCGCCGCAACCAGTTAACGAAGTCAAACTTAGGCGCACCGCCTTGAGCACTCTGTATGCGGTAGGGAACATCACTGCTCCTGGTCGCAACTCGGTATGGTCCATCCTGTTTCACTTTTAATTTACGGGACTTCCTTTTCCTTCGCACTGGGCTATGCACAACAAGTGACGCTTCGTCAAAACCACTACTGTTTGTCTGAGGTCTTTTCACACAGTTATCCATGTCATTTTCCTGCGCAGACTGTAGGGCTTCCTTCCATTGATTACCGAGATCCGTTTTTTCTCTTAGCGTCCTCACGTGCACTACTTCCTTAGGCTCTTGCTTGATGCTGTGCCTACTGTCTTCAGAACAAGGTCTTCTAGACGGTGTATCAGCGTTACCATGCGCTCTCCAATTGCGATGCTGGGCAGTCATATCAGCTGCCCTTCGCTTTGGACAGGTTGACCGAAGATGACCCTTTCCTCCGCAAGTATAGCACCTAGGGCTGTACCCTCTCGAACGGTTGCGTACAGAAGATGGCACAACCTCCCTGCTACGCTGAGTTCGATGGTCTTGCCTCACTGCCTCCACTTCCAAAGCATGGGCCAAGGCGCCCTTCAAGGTCTCGTGATGCCCAAGTCTTACAGCTGCTCTAACTTCCAAGTCGCGTATTCCGTCAATGAAAGCCTGTACCAGATTGCAATCGATGAGAGCCGGGACGGACCGATATGCTTTCCGAACCATCTTCTCAATTTCTAGGGCCCACTGTTGTAGGCTCTCGGTACTACGTTGAACACGATCCCTTAACTTAGCGCGAAATACGTGCTCCAGGTGCGCGTCGCCGTATCTGGACTCCAACGCTTCCATTAGCTGCTCATGTGTCACATCCTTACCAAGAGCCTCAAGTACGGTCAAGGCCTGGTCTCGCAGACCTAAGATGAGCGCGGTCGTAGCTTGCTCTTTGGTCCACCCATTCGCCTTCATAACAGCCTCAAATTGCATCCTATAAGCAGGCCATGATGATGTCCCGTCGAATGGCGGCACTTTAAACCCTCTTACTGAAGGTGCAGCAACCACTGGACACACAACCCCGTCTCCAGTCCTAAGTTCACCCAAAGTCTTCTTCATCCCAGCAATCTGAAGTTCAGCTTCTGAGATACGACTCTCTAGCTGGTGAACTTGCTCTTTCATCAACTTGAGCTCTTTGCCAAATGTTGCATGCAGGTCTTTAATCAGGAACATCTGCTCTTTATGGCGACGGGCCTGCTCCTCTTTATTTTCCTGAAGCAGCTTTCGCAACAGGCGGGCCTGTTCCTCTTGACGGCGGGTCTGCTCCTCCTGGCGGCGGGCCTGCTCCTCCTGGCGGCGGGCCTGCTCCTCCTGGCGGCGGGCCTGCTCCTCCTTATCCTTCTGTAGCTGCTCTTGCAGCAAGCGGGCCTGTTCTTCTTGGCGGCGGGCCTGCTCCTCCTGCCGACGGGCCTGCTCCTCCTGCCGACGGGCCTGCTCCTCCTGCCGGCGGGCCTGCTCCTGCAGCAGCGCCATAAGCGCAGACAGGTCTGGAACCGCTGATGCTGAAGAGACTGCAGACGGACCAGCCACTGGTTCTATCGTAGGCTGAGCACCACCCGGCGTCTGTATCGGGGAACCTTCAAACCGCCTCTGGTCCATGTCTTGTTGACGTTGACTTCTGGCACGACTACCGTCCGTGTCGTCTTTTGGTAAAATTGGCATTTTATCTCTCACTCCTGACACCAAATGTTACGAGCTGGGTATTGGGATAAATTAATTAACACCAATTAAAACCAAATAAACTTTATTCACACACGAATTACTAATTAGAACAAACACTTAACACTACTCAACAATTAAACACTTATAAACTCACTTAATCACACGTAAAAAATCACTTGGAGATCGCTTCCAGTTCACTTCGAGTTGCCTCGATCGTAGTCAAAACCAGACTGACTCAGGCCGCCGATCGGCGCCCTTTTTATACTACCGCCGGACCCACTAGATGTTTCTAGAAGGTGGTCGAATGTTCTGGAAACATCCATAGACTTCGACATAGTCCCATACCTTCTAGAACATTCCAGACCCATCTCGAAACATCTAGAACAGGGTAGAATTTTCTAGAAACTTCCAGACCAATCTTCGGTAGAATTGTCGAGAACCTTGTGGAACTTTCGAGAAGCCTGTAGATTGGTCTCGCGATCCGATCGACGTAACAATATTTAATACTGTACTAATAAGGCTATGGTCAGCCACGTCAATCAAGTGAAACGTCAAGAAAAGTTCTCCTCCTTCTCCCTCTCTCTCAATAAAAGCATGCTTTCCTGCTAGTAATGAGCACGTCTGTCTATACGTTTATGAGCACGTCTGTCCGTACCTTTATAATTTCTGAAGTCTCCCGAACTGAAACGACGTTAAGACGATGCGTGGTGTCAGGTAATTTCGTTAGGGATTTCTTTTTTCTTAGGTTTTTTGGGAATTTCTTGATTCGGTCGCCGCACCGCGCCGCGCCGCGCTCAGAGCCCACGATAAAAGCTATGCAATAGCTTAAAAAAAAACTATTTTAACTTAGTCTTTCAGTGTTATCCGAGAAGAAAAATAACCACTATATCTTAATCCAAGACATTACAGAAACTACAACGAAAATAAATAAAAGATTTTCGAATTTAATTTTAAATCCAAACCCGATTAGCCTCCCTATAAGTAGCGGAACCAATAGCACTCTGTGTTGATACCTATTATTGAGCTAGCTCAGACTTTCTTTTACAAACAAACTCTGACCTCCGGTGAACCACTATAATGTTGAGTGCCGCTTCCTTTTCATCAAATAGCGTTCGTAGTACATCTCTTCCTTTAATAGCGGCCATACACCATACTGCCTATCGTACAATCGGCATGACGCTGCCAATTTGATCAGTTAGATTTGACCGTGTGTGGGCGTGGAATCCATCAAATTGGCATGATCATGCCGATTTGATCAAATCGATTTGATCAAATCGATTTGATCAAATCGGAATGATCAAACTTCAAATCGGCAGCAGTGATACCAACTTAGCAACTTTATAGCTAGATCTAGCTAATATTCGGTAGCTACTTTTTAACCGACGTAAAAAAAAGGAGGAGGTTCTCAATTCGAAACGTTTATTTTTTTGGAACGAAGTTCCTTATGGCGCGTTGCGAAAGGGGGCTAGGCGGAAAAAATTGTCACGACACTTTTTACAGTGGAGTGGAGTGGAAAAAACTGGTTCAAGCGATTTTCGACCTTATTGACATTTAAAATTTAGTTTGTTTTTTCTCACATTCTCGTTAGCTAACATTGCTCCTTCATTAAAATCCGGTGTTTGCATAAATGTCAATAAGGTGGAAAATCGCTTGAAGGTCGGAAAACATTTGCTTAACGATAAGCAAATGTTTTCCGACCTTCACTTGTATTACCAACTGATTCCCACCAGTGGGATAGACCGGTAAAAAAACAAGTCGGTAAAACAGTAGCTAAAAAGTTAAGCCACAACTTTTATAAAATTGTAGCTGTCGGTCACCGAATAATAGCTAGATCTAGCTATAAAGTTGCTAAGCTGGCATCACTGCTGCCGATTTGAAGTTTGATCAAATCGATCGTCATGCCGATTGGACGATAGGCAGTATGGTGTATGGTGTATATGGACGAACTGCCAATTTGATCAAATCGATCGTCATGCCGATTGTACGATAGGCAGTATGGTGTATGGCCGCTATTAGCTTTTTCTCAGATATACCTCTTTAAGCGTGTGTTTGGATATCCTACCTGTATATATGTACCCTACGTTTTGTTTTTGTTTTTAGCGTGGTAATGTCATTCTAAGAGTCCTCCTACCCAGGGCAGGGCACAATAGCCCTTTACGTTCCAGGGTCACGGTATTCGTTAGTCCTGCGACCCCGGTAGGCTTTGGCTCTCTAGAGGGCATTGTGCTGACACTCTTTGAGGCGTGCGTGGAACACAACGCGTCGACCCGGGCATGGTCCATGGTCGGACAGCGAGTCTCCCATTACTCGCCGCTCGCATGTCCGCGCCTACGGTGGCCGGAGATCGTCTTGCGACGTCCGTCGCCGTGGGAGTCTACCACTGCGGCTGATATGTACCCTACTAAGTTTATTTTAGATTTATTGATTTTTGTTCTCTAAAAGTTAGGCGAGCTGTTGTTCAAATCACAACAGCGTTTAAAATTATACATGGTCATACCTACCGATGCATCGGATTTATATGAGGAGTTGTGTTATTTCTTCCAATTAATAACACTCATTATGGAATTTAGGTTGTGCATTCAGTTTTTTCCTGTAACATACTGATAAATCAACAAAATTCATTTAAATTGTGGATTTTACCTTGTAACAATACTTTCACTTTGTATCTTAGCTCCCCGATCAGCAACCAAAGTGCAAAAGGAGTTATGAAAATATAAAATCAAAATATTATGACGAACATCAATAGGAATAAATCTACATTTTACTGCAAGCTCTAACCTTTTGCATAAGAATACAATCGTAAAAAAATTAGGAGTATGCAGAAGGCCAACTACTCGTACATAAAACAAATGAAAACAGGTGCACGCAATCGTAGGCGCGTGCGTGTGGAGATCTCAAACAAATGACAATCGCGAATGCACTTGCACTCACAGTTATACGTGTGTGTGCGTGCTCCAAACAAATGACAGTCGCAAGTGCGCTTGCACTCACTGCAGATAAATCATTCACATACAATCATTATATAGCATGCGTTCTTTAAACAAATGAATCAAATGACAGCTTTCGTGAGCGCGCTTACAGTCGTTTCACGTGGAGTGTGTCTATGTGTGCGTGCCTTCTTTAAATCAGCTGTCGTGAGTGCGCTTGCACTCCTGTGAAGCGTCTTTTTCTGTCAGTCGTTGCTCGCTTTTGCATTTATTTTGTATGTTGTTTGTTGCACTCGCTGTATGTGAAACGTGTCTAGATGTGTGTGGATTTTCTCTTATTACATTGAAGCCATCCTTCTGTACTATTCTGTGATACGAGTACAGTCGTAAACAGAAGTGCAGTTCGTCTGCCGACAACGGTTCTCTACTCGAATTTATTGTTCCGGAAAATTCCAATACGAATGTGGTCTGTCTCACTCGTTACTTTCCGGTTTGTGCTTGGCAGTACTTTAAATTAGGTTGATGGTATTCCGTATTATAAAATTGTACATTTTAATCAAAACTCTTTCATGAGAGTTATTGCAAACATAACTAGTGATGGTCAGTGTTATTTAGTCTTCTTGTGAAGCGGATTTTTTAGGGTTCCGTAGCCAAATGGCAAAAACGGAACCCTTATAGATTCGTCATGTCTGTCTGTCTGTCCGTCCGTATGTCACAGCCACTTTTTGCCGAAAGTATAAGAGCTATCCTGTTGAAACTTGGTAGGTAGATGTATTATGTAAACCGCATAGGGATTTTTACACAAAAATAAAAACAAAACCAATTTTGGGGGTGCCCCCCGTACTTAGAATTGAAACTCAATTTTTTTTTTTTCATCAAACCCATACATGTGGGGTATCTATGGATAGGTCTTTAAAAATTATATTGAGGTTACTAATATCATTTTTTTCTAAACTGAACCGTTTGCACGAGAGACACTTCCAAATTGGTAAAATGTGTGTCCCCCCCTGTAACTTCTAAAATAAGAGAATGATAAAAAAAAAATATAATGTACAACTCAACAAAAACTTTCAACGAAAATTGGTTTGGATGAGATACAGTTAACAGTTTTTGAGATATAGTACGTTTTCAAAAACCGCAAATATAACTTTGCCATTCATACAAACACTATGAAAAACAAAGTTATTTTTAATGTTTGTGTATATTACTTACCAATCTCAATATAATGATATCCCTATTCCCTAATCTATGCTTGCTACTACGGAACCCTTCATGGGCGAGTCCAACTCGCACTTGGCCGGTTTTTTATAAACATCCTTTGTTTTTATTATTATTATTATCACTCACTCTCTTTTTATTATTATTATTATCACCCACGCACTTCAAAATCTTGCCAAGTCAAGTTGTCTTGTACAAGTCGCTAAAAACTCTGATATTCAGCTGCACCTGGTTTGACTGGAAGACGACTCTAATATAGTTGGGAAAAGGGTAAGCAGATGATGACATTTCAAAATCTTGAAACAAGGGCATTAGTATGAGTCGTGCTATTAAATAAAACTATAACAAATAAATCACTTTCATATTTTAAAAGTTATTATTTTAGGATAGTGTGTTTCATATCATTATGATAATTATTTTAGCCTCATTTGGAATACAAAAATAGGAATTGAGCACAAATTATTTTATAAAAATATTATTTGATCATCTAGACGTTACTCACATCTTTGAACTATTTCCTTTCAACAGTAATATTAGCAAAGAGGAAGAAAAATCCAGTAGGTATTGTGCAACGGCTGAGTGATTGGCTTTCTGCACGTCCCGTTCCGGATTTGATTAATGATACAAACATTTTGATGGCCTACAATCAGTCGGATCGTGCCGTGCTTTTTCGTAGAAGATTTATTTGCCACAATACTTTTGTGAGTCAGTGTACAGAAGAACAGTAGAAAAATTGTACCCATATACTAAGTTACATTTTTTTTGTTGTTTTCTGGTAAGCCACTTATAGTTGTTTCATAGTTGAGACTTGCAGGTACTATCAAAATAAACATTTTCCTGGAAGCTAATATACGGATACGGATATCGACTTACCTAACATTATTTTTTTTGTTTTCAGGGAAACCGCTCATAGTTTCATAGTCCAGGCTTGTGGATACTATGAAACATTTTCCTGTAAGCTGTATAAATGCAACCGATACACCGTTTATAGAACATCGACACATAAATCGATATACGAAAAAAAAAACGACGGGTTGCACTCCGGCAGTTCCGGGAGAAGTGAAAACTTTTTTATTACTGAGTGGTACAGATATGAAATTAACGAATTTTGTTACATCTGTTACCTAGTGTCGTACAGGTGTCAAATCACAGATGTTTTTATATATGCTAGATTGCTATCGTTTGCCTCTTCGTCTTACGTATTTTCGATCAGTTTAACAATTTTTACCCATTACAAAAAAGTGTAGGTACAACGCCGCTAAAGAAGTTTTCACTTCAAAAATCTAAATCAACGTGAGCGAAGTTACGGATAAATATTAGATACTAGGTGATCTCGGTGAGCAGTGGTGGCCCAGTGGTATCGGCCTCGACTTACGAGTAGTAGGTCGTGGGTTCGAACCCCGTCAGGCGCATTACTTTGTGTAATTTATTTCAACACCACTCACTGCTCTCAAAACGGTGAAGGAAAACATCGTGAGGAAACCGGCATGTCCTAGAACCAAAAATTCGAAGACATGTGACATCTACCAATCCGCACTGGGCCCGCGTGGTAGATTACGTTCCACTCCCTTTCACAGAGAGGAGTCCTATGTCCCAGCCGTGGTAACATTTATAGGCTGATGATGATGATGATGATGCTGAAAACTTGCTAAAAAAATTAATATTACTATTAAAACTAAATTATATTATCTGGCGCATTAAGGTTTCGAAATGCCTGAAACACTTTTTTGGGCCAAATAATCGCATCTTTAAATAAGTCTGCCTTCGTTCAAAACCAGTTTCTTTCAGCCAGGTCTGCATTTCTGTGTTAAGAGATAATTGAAGAAGTATTGAGCAAGTTTCCAACGTGCCTCAATCACTTTTCCAAATATTTCAAACTGCTCTTAAGCTATAGAGCTTCTTTAATCCAATGCGCCATTTCAACGCAACTCGTTAATTTTATTTTCCAAAGAAATAAAAACTTTATTGCCGCGCAAAGCGCACTTATAATATTTCCAAGTCCATCAAGAAATGACAAGTTTTATTAACAGAGATCCAGCCAGCTTATCGGAACAATACCAAACTACGGACTCAAGTACTTATAGTTTTTAACTTCGGTCTAGAAGTTTGCGAAGACGAAAATCTCTTGGAGTTCCAACTTATTGCTTTTTCTTCTCGATAGCCGCTTAGTTCAATACTTTTATGGTAAGTAGCTAGAGTTGGACTGTTTGTTGAGCTGTATTATTGGCTAATATGAGTGTTCTTTGGCTGGACAAAATCGGGGTTATTGGCTTAAAATTAAATTGGATTGGATCAATTTGCTTAGAAAACATCGTGAGGAAACCGGCATGTCCTACAACCAAAAATTCGAAGACATTGTGTCATCTACCAATCCGCACTGGGCCCGCGTGATAGATTACGGCCCACTCCCTCTCACAGAGAGGAGGCCTGTGTCCCAGCAGTGGGAACATTTATAGGCTGATGATGATACTAGTGGAACTGTTTTAGGCGCAAAAAGACTAATTTTTAAAATTGCATCTGTGTCGCAAATGGGCAAGTTCTGAAAGTGGACAATTCTCTTAAAGCCTAATTCTCAAAATAAATAATTATAAAAATGGAAAATTTTTATGATTTCTTCGCATGACCTGGGTCACGCCGACTCGTGGTTATTAATTATATTGATAATTAGCTAGAGAATAATAGCCATTTTGAAAACTAGGCTTTCAGAGAATTTGCCATTTTGAGAACTTGACCTTTTGAGACTCTTTTGCCATTTTGCGAATTAGGCTTTCGATCCTAAATCGTGGAACTCACTACCTGTGTCTGTGTTCTCGAGCGCATACAACCTGAATCTTTTTAAAGTTAGAGTTAACAGGCTTCTTCTGGGCAGGCTCACTTTATCTCTGTCACCTCCTTTCGGCGCCAGACGGGGTTCGAACCCACGACCTATAACTCGTAAGTCGAGGCCGATACCACTGGGCCACCACTGCTCACTGGTATTTATTACACAACTATATTTTCCCGTGCAGTTCTTATGTCCTACTTTTAAATTCACATAACCATCTTTCTTTAGAGTTAGAACCCACCCATTTCGATAAAAACAGTAATATATATGCAACATAGGTACAATAAATCTCGTAGAACTGCTCCCAAAGTTTATTTAAAACCAAAATTGTACTAGAAAATATTAAGGCAAAGTTAGAAAGACGAACCAAATGCACTATACGCAACAGAAATTTAACATTATCGGCTTACAAAGTTTGGTGGGAACCGTACGATCGGCAAAGATAGCGCATCATACAGTCCAAATATTTCAAGGAACTTTTGCCTTGATGGTAGTAGTACTAAAGTTTATAATGGTGGAGATAGAAAAAGAATTATGTAAGATACTGCGTGGAAAGTCGTGTGCGATAACTCAGAGTGCACGATATACGTGCCACAGAGTTAAGAAAGTAACAGATAGGGACTTGGCGTAGTTGGTGAAGTTTTGCGCTATGAAAAGGGATAATTTTGTGCAAGTTATAGCGAGTAGTGTGGTTTGAATTTGTTGGTTGTTAGTTTCATGTTATTCGTATAATAATAATAGTTAAGCGAAAATATGGGAAGATATAATTTATGAAGACGGAACTCTACACAGAAGTTTTTTCCACGAATTATGTACCGAAGGATCGCAATACCGGATTTAAGTTTAAGTTAAAATCGACCATTGTGGCGTAGCTTACGACAGGCCAATGTCCAACAATGGACTGTAATAGGGCTGAGTTGTCCATAAATTGAGTTGTTCAAATCTTTAATTTAGATGAGTTTGTTCTTGATTCTAGTGTAAATCAGAAATGACAAATTCTACCGTGGAGTGAGCTTTAACCCAGAATAAGCTGGTTAATATAAGGTACAATTTTGTCTGCCAATCACTTATGGATAGACCAGATCAAAACTGCATTGAACGTTCTTACACGAAGGAACCTCTACCAGGAAAGCAGCAGCGGTGCGAGAGGAATGGCGGTGATTTGTGAAGTGATGTGACGACCACGACCACTCTGTCAAGAGTGTCGAAAATATTTTGTCTTGTTAAAGAACTCCAAACCCAGCAAGATGTACCAATATCCTGAAGAAGGTAGTTGGCAGAGGCTGGATGAAAAAATCGAGAGATGTTCGACTACTTGGGGAAGGCCTCCATCTAGCAGTCGTCAGCTATAGGCTTCAAGATGATGAAACAACCCTTCACTAATTTATCTTTGTGTAATCACCTGTACAATAGACTTTAATCAACCTCGCCATTGTTCTAAACATTGCCTTTAAAAAATCTGTGTATTATCTTTCGATCTTAACTGAAAAATGGTAATCAAAAGCCTTTTGAGGATTTTTTGGGGTTTTTTCCTCACTTTATTCTTTGTGGTTAATAAAACTGGCCTCTTGGGAAATGTCATTCTTAAAGATGGCAAGATAAAGAAGCTTGGTGATTGTAATACTTGGACGAACAAACAGAAAGTTATTTAAAAGGTTGTACCTTTAGATTTGCAGGGTTTTATAGTGAAATATGGATCTTGATTTGTAATGATTGATGAATGGATTATTCCTAAAAACAATTATGTGTTTTTTCTGTGTTCCAAATTTTTTGAAGTGAAAACTTCTTTAGCGGCATTGTACACTTTTTTTCATAATGGGTAAAAAATGTAAAACTCGCGTCAGGGTCACGTGACCCTGATCGAAAAGGCGTAAGACGTAATTAAAATAAGCGTCATCTATCGCTCTTAGCGTGAACCACGTAGAATGAAAACTCATAAGACGAAGAGGCAAACGAGGATATATGAAAACATTTGTAATTTGACACCTGTACGACACTAACAAGATGTAACAAAATTCATTAATTTCATATCGTACCACTCCAGTTTTAAAATATAACACAATAATAAAAAAGTTTTCACTTCTACCGGGACTCCCGGAATGCAACCCGTCGTTATTTTTTTGTGATAGTATCGCGTTTGACCACTTTCTCGCCTCATGGTAAGTGAAGATGTGGTCGATGGTGAAGCACTCTTCCCTAGAAGTAACCTATTCACTCTTTCTCCTCAGTTGTGCGCACAACAAAACTTTAATTGTTTGACTTAATTTATTTTATTATAAGATTTTCTAAGCCGTAAGGCATTTGCCCGTATGCGAATAGCCTGTCGGGTGGACGCTCCAACGCGTGTCCCTCTGAATAGCAGAGGGCACAGCGGCGGAGCGGGCTTGCGGACGGTGAGTAATGGGTAAGCTCGCCGTACGTCCAAGGACCAACCCCGGATCGGTGGCGCGTCGTGTTTCACGCGTCACCGATGGAGCCCCTTATGGGGCAAAATGCCTGCTGGGGTCGCGGATTTTTTCTTAATCCAGGATACCGTGGCCCCGAAACGTAAAGGGCATCCGAAGGAACACGGGTGGATTTTAGTCAGTAAGAGTTTGACAGTCCCTTCTGCCCCATCCAGGGCGGGAGGACGCATTTGATGATTTTGCCACCCAAAAAAAAAAGCCGTAAGGCATTTCATACTTTTCTGGGCATTATTATTCGAAATTAATTCAGTAAAATTTTAAACACACAAACAGGCTACATACTCGTAACTCTAAAAGGTTAGTAGAAAACGTTTTCGAAACGTGTTATTTAAGAAGAGACAGTTGAAAGTTTCTGTATGTATAGAAAATTAAAAACCGGTCTAATTTAACTGTAACACAATTCTTTGAATTGCTTCTGAAAACAATAATTCTATGAAAGGGTTTTGTTCGAAAGTGCCTTTTAATTTTCTAGTTCAGTAAATAAATGGTTTAACTTTAACCGGGATTTGAATTCTTGATATTGAATGATTCCTAGAATTTATATCATTTCTATGTGAATGGTTTTCAAAAGCGCCTTATAAGGCTTAATTTATTAAATATTTGACTTTGAAAACTGGTCTAAACATTTAAAGGCAAAATAAAGTTATTTTTTTATGTTACAAGTAGTACATTTTCTAATGAGTAATGTATATTATTTCATTAGAATTTAAGAAATGTTCTTATTGCACTTTTATGCTTCCATTTCACATAGAAACAGTACGTTCCCTGTCAATAAAAATAATAGGAGACATAAACATAATAATGGCAGTGAAATTCAAATCATTTCAGTTAGAATGGGTGACTTACCGTCAGATCATGGACCATGGACCATGCCCGGGTCGACGGCTTGTCATGTTTCACGTGCGCTTCACAGAGCTATCAGCACAATGACGGGGCCCTCCTTAGAGAGCCAAAACCTGCCAGGGTCGCGGGACTATCTTATCAAGTAACCGTGACCTATTGAAGGACAACGTGGATTTTAGTCAGTACCAGTCTGACAGTTCCTCTCATCCTGCCTTTATTCGGGAGGACTCATTTGTTGATTTTACCATGTAAAAAAAGATTCTTATACATCATACAAATTAAGTGATTATAAAAATACTCTATATACAAAAATACCTACCAAAGTCTGCCAAGAACATGCTCCACAGACACTTTTCCGTATTCTATACGAAAACTAAAGTCGGGAGGCACTTAGTCTAAATATATCGAAACTTGTTCGATCCCGTTTCGCACCGATTTATCGGGCCTCGCACCAAAACTTTTGCGAACTCCCTGTGCTAAAGCGTAAATTCAATTTTAATATTGCCAAAATGCCAATTGGGAACGCTTAAAGCAATAGCTTGCAAATAACTAAGTTATAGTAAGTCGTAAGTTAATTATTATTAAAGGGGAACTTCGGTTGTTATAACTTGATTTTCGACGAAGTTTTGTTTATTATAAGTCAAAACAACAAATCGTTGTTGTGACTTGCTGTTTGGTAATTCAAACAATTGTTTATTTATATTTTCTTATAAATTTTTAGTTCCTTCATAGAATTACGGTGTATTAATTATTGTGTCGAGTTCGATCTTTGAGAAAGGAATTTGACATGAAGCAACCCAAAGACTTCAGCAACTCCAAACTCAAAATGATCGACCGTAAGCCCCTTCGTACGCATGACGACACAAGTCTCCGATAACTTACGACTTTTGTATCCAGGCGACTATCGCAATACAAATCCATACAAGATTATAAATTTACAATACATGTTCGTACAGAAGCACGCGTCAATGGATACCAAAGTCGTAAAGTATCGGAGACTTGCGTCGCGTTGTTCACTAAGAGCCTAACTGTTACCTGTTACATAAAATTATGTTATAAATCAAGGCCGAATCTTTATAAACTGGACGTCGTGCCCTGTGAGAGATTTCACGATAGTTACCAGGTGCTATAATTGTCAGCAGTTTGACTTTTGAGTTTGGACACACAGCCAAGTTTTGCCGGGAAACTAGTCCTATATGCAATCACTGTGGAGAAACTGGTCATAGTTTCAAGGAATGCAACAGTAAATCTTCTCCCTCCCAATGTGCGACCTGTAAACGTGTCAAAAGACAATGTGACCATCCAACTGGTGATGCAAGTTGCCCGGCAAGAAAATATGCAGAAGTCAACTACATAAATTCAATAGATTATGAAGGCGACTAAGACCACAGCCAATATATTTATTAATTATGTGGTGGACTTGGACACTTAATCAGTGGTTTACCTTTAATTTATAGATGTTAATATGTAACTAGAATAAAATTTATACTAAGAATGGCTGATCAGCTGATCATTTCATTATAAAATCAAACCATTGTTAATTATCGTCGTTATTAAACTATTTTTCTAACATTTTAATATCATCACCTAGTTAAAACTGCAAGTGTTGCTTGAAATTGACATTCGCGCTACTAAATTTGACCCAGTTTGTAGTGCATACGACGCAAGTTTTTATTTGTTGTTTCCTTAATTGTTTAGAATAGTTATTAAATAGTATTTGTTATGTTTACTTATTTTTATAGTCGATGAAGACATATCTGTATATTGATCTAGTTAATTTAAATAATTGTCCTATTTAAACTGCGATGAAGTGATGGCCTGAAACACAGGTTTGAATAAACTTAGTTCAGGCAGGTCGCTACATTTATAATTTAGATCCCTAGTTAAATATGTTTACCTGTAATGAATATACTTTAGTTATTCACTAATTTTAATTTAGGCATTAATTAAACCATTATATTATTATAAGACTTTACTATAATAACTTTCTGTGGCTAATCTATACATTTGTCAAAAAGTTAATAAATAAAAATTTATTTTTATTTATTATTTACAGGCCAACGAAGAAACTACATCTACTTATCAATTTTATGCGTATATTGCAACACTTTCTCACTATGTAATATGAACTGCTTTCTGTTTAATCCAACAGGTTACAAAACACGATAATCGTAAGCTTCAAGAAGTGAACGTACTTATAATTGCCCGATATTGATATCGGGTCTGCACCTGTAGTCACGACTGGCAATAATAGGGTTAAGGACTCGCCAATATTCGTGACTGCAAAAAAGTTCTTAGTGTGGGCAGTGGTGGCCCAGTGGTATCGGCCTCGACTTACGAGTAGTAGGTCGTCTTTTCGAACCCCGTCAGGCGATTACTTTGTGTAATATATTTCAACACCACTGCTCTCAAAACGGTGAAGGAAAAAATCGTGAGGAAACCGGCATGTCCTAGAACCAAAAATTCGAAGACATGTGACATCTACCAATCCGCACTGGGCCCGCGTGGTAGATTACGGCCCACTCCCTCTCACAGAGAGGAGGCCTGTGTCCCAGCAGTGGGAACATTTATAGGCTGATGATGATGATGATGGTGCGCAACATTTATGAGCAATATTATTTATTTTTTTACAAAACGTAGCCCTACACTTGGAATTTCTCCTGAGCCATGGATGTCTTTATAAACATTCAACTTACATTATGCACATTTCTAAGTAAAACTCAAATTTGCTAGGTCCAAAAAGGGCGCAGTGGTAGGCACCCACGACGACGGACGTCGCAAGACGATCTCCGGCCACCGTAGGCGCGGGCATGCGGGCGGCGAGCGAGTAATGGGCAACTCGCCCTCCGACCATGGACCATGCCCGGGTCGACGGCGCGTTGTGTTCCACGCGCGCCTCAAAGAGCGTCAGCAAGATGACCCCCCCCCCCCCTCTAGAGGGTCAAAGCCTGCCGGGGTCACGGTAATGAGATAAGATGAGGGACACCGTGGATTTTAGTCAGTACAAGTCTGACAGTCCCTCCCGCCCCGCCCTGGGTAATCATAATAACGTTATTGTTGTTTTTCTCGTGATCAGTGCTATTTTGAGGACAAAAAGTATCCTATGTCCGTGTTAGTTCACCTGACAACATATATGCAAAAAAAGAAAACCATACTTTCGCATTTATAATATTAGTTAGCATTATGCATTCGCATCAAGCTATGCAACCATATGCGTCGCATTTTTGAACGAAATACTCTTTTGCATGCAAAAGAAGTTAGCTAAATAAGCGTCTAATCCTATCAAAAGCAAACCAGGAGTCCCGCACCCAAATTCCCAAATCCTACAGAGAAACTAGACCGCAATGCAGAGAATGGAAAAGAAATAAAACGTTTACGTTCTCGCCGCGTGATTGTTAAATATTTTATGATCCCTAGAGATTTGGGCTTGTCGTGTCAAACCAGGATATTAACTGGAGTTTTTACGGCGACAAAATTGGTTGGAGAGTTTGGTCCCTTTTTTTAAACTATGAATAAAGTAGGGTAAATTGGTCCTTTTTTGTTAAAATGAGAGTGGTGTTTTGGGAATTATAGTACCTACTTACTACTAGAAGGAAAAAAAATACATGTGGCACTCGGAGACTGCCGCGGTGAAGCCATTGCATAACATTTTTAAGCTATTGCATAGCTTCTATCGCGGGCTCTGAGCGCGGCGCGGCGCGGCGACCGAATCAAGAAATTCCCAAAAACCTAAGGAAAAAACCTGCATGCAATAACTTAACAATAATAATTCTAGCTTGTTTTTTTCCCACTGCTGGGCCAAGGCTTCTTCTCATAAAGAGAAGGTGTGATCACTCTTGGAAAGGATGGGAATCTCAGGGTGTCGAAAACATGGTTGGCGTAGAGGCTGAGCGACTGCTGCACGGCGTGTCGCAGATTCGGTGCTCGCAAGGAATAAATATTTGTATGATCTACAAGTAGTTGTTCCGGGTCTGGGTGTTTGTGTATGTGAGTTTCAATGTTTGTAAACGCATCCACGACACTGGAAATATTCTTAAGGGAGGATATTCCTCTCTCGCGCCCGGCATTGGTCGAGGCCATGCTGCGGGGCGAGACGGAGTGGGAGGCGGTCGCCTCCTTCTGCGAAGCAGTCATGCTCGCGAAGGAGGAGGCAGGCCGCGTGAGGGAGAGGACAATGTCCTCCCTCCGCCCCACCCGCGGTGGTGGTCGCCCAAGGCGTCGGACGTCGCAAGACGACCTCCGGCCACCGTAGGCGCGGGCATGCGGGCGGCGAGTAAAGGGCAACTCGCTGCCCGACCATGGACCATGCCCGGGTCGACGGTGCGTTGTGTTCCACGCGCGCCTCAAAGAGCGTCAGCAAGAAGTCGGGGCCCCCCTCTAGAGGGCCAAGCCTGCCGGGGTCGCGGGACTTATCTCATTACCGTGACCCCGGAACATAAAGGGCTACTGAAGGACATCGTGAACTTTAGTCAGTACAAGTCTGACAGTCCCTCCCGCCCTGCCCGGGGTGGGAGGACTCATTTGATGATTTTACCACGCTAAAAAAAAGGGAGG
Source organism: Agrotis exclamationis (assembly GCA_950005045.1). Taxonomy (NCBI): domain Eukaryota; kingdom Metazoa; phylum Arthropoda; class Insecta; order Lepidoptera; family Noctuidae; genus Agrotis; species Agrotis exclamationis. The sequence continues at coordinate 10,209,986 of OX465440.1, forward strand.
ATATTCCTAGGGAAAGAACATATGTGTTTTTTTTTGTGAAATTAAAAGAAAGAAAGAAAAAAATAAGTTTAAGTCCATTCTCTTTTCATATCAGACAATTGCACTAGTGTGAAAACGTGCCGGCTTGTAATTAATAGGCTATTTGACAGTATCAATAAATTATAAATCTAATAAATCCGTTATTTAGAGTTTTGAAAAATAACGGACACATATTTTTTCTTATGTAAAATCAATGAAAATTTACCAAGATAATAACACATCGAGACTCGAGAGTGGGGGCTCTTGACGTCAGAATTCAGTAAAAAATGTACTAAATTGTGACGTATTGGCAATTTTGAAAGCATCATAATCTCCGTCAATTTTGGTTTGCGTAAAAAAATAAAAAATACGGGTCAAATATTATTTGATAATTTAACTGACGGATTAATTAGAAATTTTTGATCAAATAGCCTATTAAAATTTCACACTTGATAAATTGTCCAGATTATCAATTGAAGTCGGATAGTAAAATAATCGCTAAACCCCTCAATACTAAATTCAAAAGGGCAGATTTCCCATACACTTTTTTTCACATCTAATTTTCCCGAGATTGCATCTAATCATAGCCCCATATTTGTTTCCTCATTTCAAAGCTAACGTTATTTGATAAAACGCCCCGTGTGAGTCATTTCTTTAAGATTTATGCGCCCTTAAATTTTTACGTACTTCCGACTTTTTTATGTATTTATCTTTTATGGTCTTAGATGTAATAGGATTTGTGGAGATTGGTGGTTAAGCTTTCTATATTATAACGATTTTTTTTTCTTTTATTAGATTCTTTTATATTATTGTAATCAAGTTTTTTTTTAAGCTATTGCATAGCTTTTATCGCGGGCTCTGAGCGCGGCGCGGCGCGGCGCGCTCAGAGCCCGCGATTTTTCCCAAAAACCTAGCGAAAAAACCTAAGGAAAATACCTGACACCACGCATCGTCTAACGTCGTTTCAGTTCAGGAGACTTCGGCAATCGTAAAAATATCCGTCATAAAGACAATTTACTTTTTCTTACTGATTCTAAACGGCCAGCTACAAAAGGAGTTTTCACAATGAAACCTACTTATAAAATTCTCCTACAACAAAGCAGTTCTTTATTACAATATTGCACCACAAACATTTTAAATAAATCATATTCTCGTTAAATATGCGTGGAAGGCGATTTTTTTCTTTAAAAATAAAAAAAAAATGTTATGCAATAGCTTCACCGCGGCAGTCTCCGTGTTTTTACATTACTTTAGCTGAGCTGAGGATCCGGATTAGATTGCTAGGTCGGACAAAGTTTTCTTAAAATTTTCTATTAGACGGGTCTTTTTTTTTTTTTTGCGTGGTAAAATCATCAAATGAGTCCTCAGCCCAGGGTGGGGCGGGAGGGACTGTCAGTGATTTATTCCCGGTAAATGGCAACAGGCTCGCACCTACTACATAAAATCTAAACTGTGTACCTTTAATTGTGATGAGATAAATAAATAAATTACTTACTTACTTACTTACATAGGACTAAGAGCGACTGCATACTGTAAGAAATTTCTGTCAGAAAAATTCTGTTGCTCACTGAATGCATACCGCATATTATCAGCAATTTTGATCGGACAACTTTCGAAGTTCTGAAAAAAATAAAACAAGTGGCTTTCACTTGTTTTATTTTTATTTTTTTTCAGAACTTTCTGACAGAAAATTACAATAAGCGTTCGCGCTAAAACAAAACTGGAAAAATGATGTACCTACCTACTATTAGTTGCCTGTGCTTAACACTTCAGGAATTATAGGCGTAGTGTTTTGTATGAAAATGAGAACTTTTCTTTTGTCATTACAACACGAGCTAAGATTTAGATTGGATTAACTATTAAATGATAAAGATATATTGTGTACAGAAGAGCGATTACCGCTTTTCCTAGTAAAACTGGAATAAAGATGGATGTTAAAAGACTGTAGAAAATGTCAGTAGCAGAATACATTGGCAGTCTGTTTATTTAACTTTATCTCTATTTGCCTTGCTTCGCATGAAAAGCTTCATTTTCTTATCTCATCATTAACCCGGCAGCACTCGCGCCTTCGAAAGTTACATAGACACTCGCACATAGAGCATTTTGCTCACACTTTATCAGCAGTCAAATTGTAGTATAAGACATATGACATGACATTTTTTATGACTAAAATATATTAAAACAATCATATTTAATCAAATAAATGTCTTTTTATAGTAAAATAATATTTGATATACTTTAAATTTTTAGTAACAAAGACATGATAACTAAATTACCGATTTTGCACCTACTTTTAGTATAAATTGATAATAATTAACTTAAATAAAAAAACCATATGAAAATGTCACGGTATTTATCCACATCATATGTATGAGCTATGCATATATTACATATAATAAAAACATGTTCCGAACACAAAAAAAAAAATGCATGAAAACATGTCTTTTTTTATTTGCGATTTTACGACAAATCGCGCAAATTCCATTGGTTTTCTCAGTCTCACAAACCCCAGGTTCAAAGGAAAAGTTGCTGAAGAATATGTCAAAGGTTGTGTATGGTAGATCTTCGTTGTATTTGGGGTTGTGTTAAATGTAGAGCTAATTATTTCAAATATTGTATCCGGGTGATATTTTTTTTCACCAAAACGTGTTCCTGTTGACTATCTATACTAACGTAGATTAATTTATTGCTTATTATATTGTTTAATTATTAGGTAATCATATCGGAATATTTTTTAACATAAAAATAGCAATAAATGATTATATTTATTACTAGCTTCCGCCCGCGACTCCGTCCGCGCGGATGTCGATCTTCGCGTGGATTATTTATTTCTCCATTTTGAGTAACTTTGACAATGACATCTTATAAATATCTATTGGACCCAAATACGGCTAAGCCTATAATAATTAAGGAGATCCCTCTATTGAGCTACTGCTGTTGAGCTCGCGTTCTGTAGTAAGTATTTTTTTCATAGTAATTCCGACCTTGTATTTACAAATAAGTGATCGGAACAGTAATCAAAAAGGTCGCGCTGAAAAGCACGGTTTAAAATGACACGCATACAATATTAATTCCACGGACGACCGCTCGCCACACTGGACACGTCCGCTCGCATCAAAATTCAGAATTTACATGCATCGCGCGGCGCGGAACGCGGCTCCTTATATAGGAGTCGGGGAGGCGTGGCCCGCGTGTGCCGCAAACGGTTCAAGCCAAATCCGACTTTCGGCGCTACAGGTTACGGCGCTGAATCCACTGCGGGTAATGCAACGTGTGTTCGCGGTTCTACAGAACAACGTCTATGAATAAAACTGAAAAATAAGATTTTTTTTCTACGTATTTTTCCAGGATAAAAAGTATCCTATTTTATGCCCAGGATAATAAGGTATAATTATACCAAGTTTCATCGAAATCGAACCGTTAGTTTTCACGTGATGCCTGCACATACAGACAGACAGACAGACAGACAGACAGACAGACAGACAGACAGACAGACAGACAGACAGACAGACAGACAGACAGACAAAAATTTTTTTAATCACATATTTGGGTTTGGTATCGATCCAGCAACACCCCCCGCTATTTATTTTTTCAATATTTTCAATGTACAGAATTGACCCTTCTACAGATTTATTATATGTATAGATAATTCCAAGTAAAAATGCCATTAAAAATACTTACGCTGATACTCGCGCGATGAGCAAAACGCCGCGGGACGCGACCCTGCTGAACAAATCCTCTCCCTCTACTAACAGAGGAATACTGAGCACATGAAATCGGTATGTAGGGGACGAGAGAGGACTAAAAGTCAGCTATAGCGCGAATGAGATAGCCATGCACATTTTTGACAAAATAATACGCTTTTTAAATTTACCGTGAGGGAAATGCTCATAGCGCGAGTGCTCGCGGGTTAATTTCCTACAGTTGAAGTTAGAGGAATTATAAGGACTTTTATGCAAAATTATAAATAGGGGTGGGTAAGATCTACCTTCGAGCGGTCCACCCCCAGGCAACAGCACCCAAAGCTACCTCCAATCATTACATGTATGTACTACGTAGTACTATTAAGTATTCTGTGTTGCAATGCTATTCTCTTTAAGAGCGCATATTTTGAAAGTTGGCAACGTCGCACATAGTTGTCAAATATTAACAAGTTTTAATTAATTTAGCAACGTTACTGTATGAAAATATGGCTCTGAAGTGCACTAGAAAATTGATAAGTATCATGACACAGAATATATAGTTTTAGATGTAAAAAAAGTATTTGGAAACTTGTCAAATGCATTTTTTACACCTGAAGCGGTTACAACATCAAATACAGTGTTTTAATTGCATTCCTAAATATATATATTTTTTTAGTGCACTACAGAGCAATATTTCTTATTTACATACAGTAAATTTGCCAAATTAATTAAAACTTGTAAATATTTGACAGCCATTTGCAACGTTGCCAACTTTCTGATTATGCGGCCTTAAACACAATCTTGTGACCGCGCGTCCTCAGTCCTCACGCTGCGCTAAGACTAAAGTTTGCCATTCATTAAGCTACTGACAGCGACACTGTCCTACCGCGCAGTGCGATCGGTGAGCGCTCGCGCTGCACGATTGTACGATCTCAAACCCGTCTTGTCGAAGAGCATATCGTATCGAGTCCAGCGATGAAATTTCTTAAAGAGCACAGCATAGTGAGCAGTGGTGGCCTAGTGCCCAGTTCGAACCCAGCCAGGCGCATTACTTTGTGTAGTTTATTTCATCATCACTGCTCTCAAAACGGTGAAGGAAAACATCGTGAGGAAACCGGCATGTACTAGAACTAAAAATTCGAAGACATGTGACATCCACGAACCCGCACTGCCCCTGCCACTGGGCCCGCGCGTTGGGTTATGGCCCACTCCTCTCACAAAAGGAGGCCTGTGTCCCAGCAGCGGGAATATTTATAGGGTAATAATGATGATAGCATAGCTGTAACCTGCGGTAACGGCTGAGCGATCCCACTCACCAGGGCCGTCTGGCTCGTGAACACTATTCTGTCAGAATTCGGCACCAAGCAGTTTTTACTGTGTTCCGTCGGTGCGTAAGAGTTTCAGTTCCTTTTGGGTGAGCTCGCTGCATCTCAAGATTACTCTCTAGATTGAGACCATCATCATCATCATCAGCCGGTAGAACTCCACTGCTGAACATAGGCCTCCCCCTTAGACCGCCACGCCGAACGACAATTAGGCACTTGCATCCATCGGTTGCCCGATACCCTCACGATGTCGTCGGTCCACCTAGTGAGAGGCCTGCCTACGCTGCGTCTTCCGGTCCGTTGTTGCCAACCGAGAACTTTTCTTCCATATCAGTCATCAGTTTTAAGATTGAGACCGAGAACAAAACAAAATAAATTTAAAAATTAAACACAGATTTATTTATGCAGATTATTTTCATTATTTTCCAATAATTAAGAGTAAGCCAATTCCCTCGATTTTACCACGATAAAAAAGTCAATTCCCTCGTGTTTTCTGCAATGTTTTAATCATCAATTTCAGATTATCTTTACACTTTACCTTGTATGATCAACGGAAACAGTGTCTGTTTCAGAAATAATTTTTGAATTTCAATATCTAGGATTAAACTTACGTTTCCTTAAAATGAATCATGCGTTTTTTTTTTAATGTAGCGCTACAAATGTGCAAGATTAAAAGGAGCATCTCTGCCCAGCAGTAGGACCACGATTGGGTATTTTGTTTTATAAACAATGTTATACATTGTTAACCGAAGCGTAAATATCCTATTAATAATTTAGTAAAAACCGTACAAAATCCGTTCAGTAGTTTTTGAAAAAATCATCATTAGTTACACAGGTTTTGGAGACTTAAGCCTCCTGCAGACACACGCGATTAATCGCGCGGGGCGACATGTCGCGGTCCATTCGCAGTATTTTTAGAGTGGAAATTAGCTTGGCTCGTTGTCGCAACGCGATTAATCGCGTGTGTCTGCATACATATAATTATTAAATTTACAATTTTGAATAGTGAACACTCAGTTGTCTACACTAATATTATAAAGAGGAAAAGTTTGTGTTTTTGTTTGTTGATAATCTCAAAAACTACTAGACCGATTTCAAAAATTATTTCACCTGTTGAAAGCTGCTTTGGTCCTGGGTGACATAGGCAATAAGGGGGGCAAGCGAAGCCGTTGGGAAAACCTAGTAGATAATAAAAGGGTAGGTAGGTTTTCATTTCGAAATATTACCACAAAATTTTTCTTAATCAACTATTTTATTAAAGCCAAAGCTAGGTATGATTCTCACAAAGATAACAACCAAATTAGCTTGAAAACAACAAAATTAATGACATCGAAACTCAAGCGACATTTAACACGCACGACACAAAAGCCACGATATATTTCCATAAATGATTTTGCACCAATCAAACAAATGGGAACATGCATTACTGATTCGAGAGCACGTGATTAACATATCGATAAAATTCATGGAAACAACCCCACCCATATGTGACAATGATTCGAATTAACCAATTCCCTGTAAAAGCGGGGCCACATGATCCGTTGTCGCTGCGACATGGGAGCGTACATTAAATTTTAATCATACGGCATACCGTATGTCTATGTATGTTTACGGCATACCTAAGTATGTAACAGTCAACACAACTTCAGGTGACCAACTCTTTGGTTGAAGTTGACAGACACCAAATAAACGCGTTGCTTAATGACGACAAAACGACGTAATGTGCTGAAACGTTTCTGACAAGGAGCTAGATACACAAAACGAATTTTTTACACCGAACATTATGTATCTAATTAATGTTAGTAGCACTCAATGTGATAAAATCATAGTGTTAATACATTTTTAAACGGCACGGTCAGAAACACTACCTACTAATACATATTTTGGCAATATTTCAAGTGCCATGATCATTTTATTATCACAATCGAAATCGAAAAGAATGACATCATAACGCTGCGACGACGACGCAACGCACATACAACGCTCGTCTGGCGTCACCCTTCTCTGTTATGGTTCGCCTACTGACAAATTGCCTTGTACGTATCCCACAGTGTCGAATAGATTTTTGCGTTGCACCAAATTGAATTTCAGTATTTTTTTGCTTGTAGTGAATTTATTTGTCATGGATATCGTGAAATAGATCGATTAATTTTTCGTGTTCGGATAAAAGTTAATAATGTATCGAGAGCGTCCAATAAAAACTGTATCAAATGTACCCGTATCTTTTATTATGTTCGATATTGGAAATATGATTCGACTTATTGTAAACTAACTGTTCCCCGTGGTTTCGTCCGCTTTCGGTTCCTATTGGTCTTAGCGTGATATTATAAAGGCAGACAATTATTTCCATCAAATAAACTTCAAAGTTCCCGTTTACTTTACGTTACAAAAACGTGAAATATCCACTGATATTACGAATTACAGCCACTTATTTTTAAGCTATTGTCAAACAGACAGGCGAAGCGAATGCGATCCGAATCCTGTCATAAAGAAAAGCGAAAGCGGTCCGATAGTCTATGTGACAGGCTTCAAACAATTTCATACATTACAAACAAAAACGCTTCGCTTCGCGTTCGCTTTGCGTTCGCTTCGCCTGTCTGTTTGACAAAAGCATTATAGAGTTGAAACTTATAAAAATGAGTAAAGTAGCACTTTAATCAGCCTATCATAAGCCTTTTTATTAAGTTATTGCATGGCTTTTATCGCAGGCTCTGAGCGCGGCGCGGCGTGAAAAATCTAACGAAAAAATCTAAGGAGAAAGCCTGAGGAAAATACCTAAGGAAAATACCTGACACCACGCATCGTCTAACGTCGTTTCAGTTCGGGAGACGGAGGACGGGAGGGAGAGGGACAGGGAAGAGGAGGAGATCTTCTTTGACGTGGCTGACCATAGCCTAATTAGTACAGTAATAAATATAATAAATAAATAACTATAATTGCATAAGTTGATAAAAAATGCTGTGCAATAGCTTTACCACGGCAGTCCCCGAGTGCCACACGTATTTTTTATTTTACATTGAAAAGCCCTAGGCAATATCCTCTAAAACGTTGTCAATTTCCAAAGTTTTTGTCTGCGGTCCATTTTCTTCCCTCACGCATGAATCTCGAAGTTTTATCCTCACTTCTGGTGATGTCTTTTTTGTCACCCCAACTTGACTATGTGAAAGTTTCGCAAAGTGAGACGTTTACACTGTATCCTTTTTGTGCGGGTTGAATTTCAATCCAATATTTTATATATTATATTACTAGCGACTTGCCCCGGCTTTGCGCGGGTGGTAGGTATATTATATATTTTTTATCATTTTTGGCTCTTGATGCAAAAACAGGGTTGATAAGTTTGTTAATACTGAAGCTTGTATACAATTATACATGTCTGCACAACACCACTTTAAACAGATGAACCGATTTGAATGGGATTTTATTTTATTTGGGAGTAGGTTTTTGTAGTCAATGGTTCAGCTGTTTTAAGGTCATGCACTCTTTTTCATGCTTCGGGGTTTTTTTAACACGCTTATATTAGCTTCACTTGTAACTATGTATGTATGTAAGAAAATCTTGGAATGTTAATTTGACCCACTTCCCGGTCTTCGATTAGGATTAAATTTTGCGCACGCTCTGATTTCTGAAGACAATACATGACTAGCTAAGAAACGTCATTACAAATCCAATATGGCGGCCTCCCCAAGATGGCGGACTGGCTGTTTGAAATCCACCCCCATGATAATATGTGTATCAACTGAAAGGGTTTGCTTAATGGGATACGAAAAAATAGTCATGTGGTCTAAATCCAATATGGCGGACAGGCTATTTGAAATGCAGCGCTATTATCACTACATAGTATAAAAGTCGCTTCCCGATTCCTGTCCCCCTGTATGCTTAGATCTTTAAAACTAAGCAACGGATTTTGATGCGGTTTTTTTTAAAAGATAGAGTGGCTCAAGAGGAAGGTTTTAATGTATAATACATGCATAATACCGTAGAGAACGTCTGATAATTTTAGAGGTTTTGTAAGGTCGTAAATAAACTCATTTTTTTACGCTTACATTGCAAACGCTGGCTGAACACTACGAGATAGATCAAAATGATGTACTACAGTATTATACACCTTAAAAAGGTCTAAAATAAAGTCCGCGATGGTATATGTCTATCTCTTCGGGATAACCCACAGTAACCATTTTTTTATCATTTACTTTACTAAAATAATGGCTTATTTACGAAAAAGCGATTTTAAGTAATACAGCATTTATCCTTATCCAATTAAGTACCTTAAATAAATTGTGCATCACTACATAGTATAAAGCAAAGTCGCTTCCCGATTCCTGTCCCCCTGTATGCTTAGATCTTTAAAACTAAGCAACGGATTTTGATGCGGTTTTTTTTAAAAGATAGAGTGGCTCAAGAGGAAGGTTTTAATGTATAATACATGCATAATACCGTAGAGAACGTCTGATAATTTTAGAGGTTTTGTAAGGTCGTAAATAAACTCATTTTTTTACGCTTACATTGCATACGCTGGCTGAACACTACGAGATAGATCAAAATGATGTACTACAGTATTATACACCTTAAAAAGGTCTAAAATAAAGTCCGCGATGGTATATGTCTATCTCTTCGGGATAACCCACAGTAACCATTTTTTTATCATTTACTTTACTAAAATAATGGCTTATTTACGAAAAAGCGATTTTAAGTAATACAGCATTTATCCTTATCCAATTAAGTACCTTAAATAAATTGTGCATGTTATATAGATCAATGTAGCCCTTTACAGCATGTAATTTAAATGAATGTTTTCGAAGATATTACAGATTTAAAATGCAGGGACATAGCGGTTGCGGCGCGGTGGTACACTACCTATAACATTTATTATAGGACAGGAATTCGTCTTAGCAAGAGTTGTTCAGCCTGCTGAGACCTCTCTGTTGACGTATAAAATTTTTTTTGAAGATCTGGAACACCTATTGTGGAATTCCAAGCGCACAGTGACACTATAGCAAATATAGGAATGACGTCTTTTTTTAACGTCGTAATTCATTAGATGAGTCCTGGGAACCCACGACAGGGCGGGAGGGACTGTCAGACTCGTACTGATTAAAATCCAGGGTGTCCTTCAATAGCCCTTCACGTTCTAGGGTCACGGTAATGGGATAAGTCCCGCGACCCGGCAGGCTTTGGCCCTCTAGAGGGGGGCCCCCGTCATAATGCTGACACTCTTTGAGGCGCGCATGGAACACAACGCGCCGTCGACCCGGGCATGGTCCATGGTCGGACAGCGAGTCGCCCATTACTCGCCGCCGGCATGCCCGCGCCTACGGTGGCCGCAGATCGTCTGCCGATATCCGTAGCCGTGGGCGTCTACCCCTGCGGCTAGGGTGGAGGGAGGACGCTTTTCTCTCCCTCACACGGCTCGCCTCTTCCTTAGCGAGCATGCTTGTTTCGCAGAAGGACGCGACCGCTTCCCACTCCGTCTCGCAGTATGGCCTCTACCAATGCCGGGTGCGAGAGGTTTCCGCCTAACGCCGCCGTGAGGACACGGCTGTGCTCTGCCCAAGCGGGGCAGTCTTGCACCGTATGCTCCACCGTGTCCTCCGGGCGATCCTCGCAGTGGTGACACCCAGGCGTTTCTTCCCTCCTTATCAGACACAGGTACCTCCTGAAACTTCCGTGTCCGGTGAGGACCTGCGTCATGCGGTAGGTCAGGACGCCGTGACGCCTATCCAGCCACTCCTCAAAGAGGGGTCTTACCGCCGCGATTGCGGCGTGCCCGGACCTCGATTGCGACAGTCGTTCCCTCCGTACTGCTCTAAGATCGCGCCGGAGCTCTTCCTCCAATTTCACCCCTGCGCTGCGCCTCCACGCGCCACTCATAGACGTGCTGGAGGGCAGTCGCCTCCAGATCCCAGGGCAGCAATTCGGCAAGGAGGTTGACCGATTCTCCGGCGATCGTGCGGTATCCTCGGATCATCCGGATAGCCATGACCCTCTGGCATGTGACCAGCTTTAGTGGTCGCGTCCGGATGCTCAGGGCCCACACGGGGGCCCCGTAGAGGCCCATGGACCGCACGACACCGGCGTACAGCCTCCGGCAGGAGGCGTTGACCCGCTGAGATTGGGCAGGAGTCGTCTGAGGGCGGCTGCTGCCCGGTTCAGCTTTGAGGCCAAACTCAGGAAACGCTCCCTGAAGTTCCACCGGCTGTCGAGGACAGTCGACAGACGATGAAGTACCCAGGTACTTCATCGTTCTCCCGACGCCGATGCGAACCCCTCCAACCGTTATGTGGGACTCTGAACGTGCCGCGTTCAGACGGCCATGAAAACACATGGCCTCTGTTTTGTGTAGCGCCACGTCGAGCCCCAACTGCCGTATCCTATCAACGACCGTCGCAACCGCTTGCATCGCCAGGTCGGCCGCCGCCTGGTGCGACTCTTCGTCCGCCAAGACGAGCGTGTCGTCGGCGTAACATATTACGCCGACGCCGTCAGGGAGGTCTCCGAGTAAAAGTTGTTTAGTCTGATGGGCATTTCCTGTTGACTTACAAAAATGAAAGGTCTGGAACGTCTCGAATCGTCTCGTGCATCCCATTGATTTCCCGTCTCTGGGCTCTTAGAATTCGATATCAGACGTTTCAGAACTTCGATTTTGTCGATCCCGTTGTCGCTGGCATAAGCAACAGGATCCGCGTACGAAGTCGCGGGCAGAAGCTAGTTTAGGTATAAAATGAAAGAGTTTGCTGAAAATAATGCGAAATAACATTTTCTTTCCAAATTCGTACCATGTCATGGGTACCAATCAATAAGGTTCGACGAGAGGAATACGAAGATTGTAATTATTAGTGCTTGCTGGAGGTGTGTTTTTTAAACTAATAGCAATTATTTCATTAATTCCTCTTCTATATTTTTCAATTAGTCGACATCAGACTTCAGCTTTCATTCCCTTACTACCTTTATGATCAACCACACAGTCCATCCATCAACTCTTACTCTCAAAACCATTGAAGTTCAATCCAAAATAAACTGTAAGTTAACCCAATAAATCACAGTTTTATTCATACAACAAGAAACCATTTCAAACGTCGCTCAAACACTGCAGTGACAACACCGGTATGCATATTCCAGCTTTTAAAAAAGGAAAATCGTCAAAAAACCTCGAAAAAAAATATCCATTCACGCAAGCGATTCCATTCGGATAACAATGCAATATGAAAGTTCCAAAAAATGTACCGGAGCGTATCGGAAATAGAACGGCATCTGCGCTGTTTGTGCTATTGGTAGTAAATCTTCTAAACAACCTGAAGTCCTGGTAGGCTGTGTGTTTACCAATGTTGCATTATCCGATTGTGGTTACCTATTCGTTTAAAATAATTTATTGTGTATGCTTTTAATGGAGATGGCAACTGGGGAACTAATGGCGCTAGCATAGCTTGTTCCAAGCATCGTCACTGGCTCAAATCTTATAGGTACTTCAAAATAGTACTACCTCATTGGTCGGATTAGGTCGGATTAGGACTTACCTATGGTGGCGCCATCTACAATTAGCTTTGACCGGCCTTCCCCATTGGACAGACGACCTTATAAAGGCCGCCGGAAGACGCTGGATGCAGGTCGCTTCCAACCGGTATTGTGGAGATCTAAAGGGGAGGCCTATAATCTTCAGCAGTGGACGTCCTATGGCTGAGATGATGATGATGCTTTTAATTTCTATTCTTTTCAGTGCGTGCCTACAAATTATTGTTGTTGTTTGGAGCCAAAATAGTGGGATAGTCAACTTTCTTATAATATGAACGGTTTAAAGGTTTCAGTTTACAATCTATTCGTTTAATATACGTTAGTTTCATAAGAGTGTTATCGGTAAAACTTGTAAATTTTCATAAAATCGGGGTTTTTTAAAGTTAAATTACTACAAATGGGCACGAAATTATTCAAAACTAATTTTAGTATCGCATTAAGCATAATTATCTTTATATCGTATTTGTATAGAACTGGCCGACACAGCTCGGCGCTGCGTAATTTATAAGTAACTTTGAATTTTTTTACTGTCGATAAAATAACTTTATATAAGTTTTTTTTACTGATTTTTGTTTGCCTGAACTCCATTTATAAACATTGTATTTTTTAAAAGCTATTTCAGCCTTAATATTATATAAAAATAATGTTTTATTTTGTCAAATTTAGGTTGATAAAAATATTTTTATAGGTACTTAATGAATTAAAATTACTTTTTGATTCTATACAAAAACAATAACGGTACCTTTCATTTTTCCACGTATTTTTTCCAGGCTTCTATGATTCATTGTTGATTCATAATTTCATTCCGAAATTCAGTCTTCCCGTATAATCTCAGAAATATGAGTTCAAAATAAGCTTTCATTTTGATATTTCATAATGTTTTTTAAATTTTTATTCTATACAAATACAATATAAAGATATGCTTAATGCGGTACTCAAATAATTTTTTAATAATTTCATGCCAATTTGTGGTAATTTAACTTTAAAAAACCCCAATTTTATGTAAATTGACATTTTTTACCGAAAACAGCCTTAACACACGCCGTTTCTGGACCGTGGTGCACTTTTAAGAAAGTCGGGCATACCGAGTAGGCGTTTGGCCTTGTCGGTGTGCTTACAGCTCTATGAGGTCCGTCGACTCGGGCCTGGGGGTCTAATCTCTAATGCTATTGTCAAACAGACAGGCGAAGCGAACGCGAAGCGAAGCGTTTTTGTTTGTAATGTATGTAATTGTCTGAAGCCTGTCACATAGATTATCGGACCGCTTTCGCTTTTCTATATGACATTCGGATCGCATTCGCTTCGCTGTCTGTTGACAATAGCTTAAGCATGAAACCCGTGATGTCGGCCTTAGTGACAGACGTTTTAACAACGAGCCCGAACTAAGAATCAATGATATTGCTATTTTATAGATAGCTCCTTAGAGCCCGCGCCATCACTCATGACCTGCGGTTTGGGGTATTACATTTTTTTATGCAATTTGATATCGTGACGGATCATTCCCATGTCGTCAAAATCGCAACTCGATAGAAACGCAACTCGTTGTTTTCAAAGACGCAGCTCTACAAACAATATATCGATGAACGTCATATAAGTAAATACACGTTAAAAAAAAAAATATCTGACGAGTTACGTTTCTGACAAAGTGTGTGTCTGACGAGTTACGTTTCTGACAAGTTGCGAGTCCATCCTGAGAGATGACGAGTTGCGTTTCTGACGAGTTGCGTTTCTGTCGACATGAGAATGATCCGTCGTGACATAGACACTAGCGCCGCGTCAAAATGACTTCGTAGTATCCGTCCGCAATTTGATTTTGACGTAAGTTACGTTCGTACATCTATATACGTTCCCGTGTTTTCGCTGACGAACTTAGAAAGTGGATACCCTGGTCCTTGATCAGACGGCGAACTACCCATTACTCATACGCAAGCTAGCGCCTGTTACAGTGACCAGAAATCGCCCCGCAATATCCAACTCCATGGGCATTTAGCTCATGCTTGGATTGGTTTCATTCAACTACCACCCACTAAAGCTCTGATATAAATTCCAAACTTGAAAAAGTTAAAACAATGAATAAAACTTCACCTGTAACGCCTTGATAATTCAATCCACATTAAAACCTTCGATACAAAAACACGTACTTTCCGCCCGATAACATAATTTAAATCAGAAACAATAGCAGGGAGTTAGCACCTTGAAATGTGGGCACAGGTAGGGAGACGAATTTGCATGTGTTAATCCCATAAGCCCCTTTCAATTCAAGTTAACGACTCTGCCACAGTTTGATCGTCGGTATTAACGGGGCGGTTGGTGACATCGACGGGATGCCATTAAAGATTAAAATTGAATGTGCTAATAGAATTTCGTGTTGGGTGTAAAGTTCTGCGTTTGGGTTATGTATTGATTGGATTGTTTGTTTTTGGTCACGCTATTTTGTGCTCTAATTGTTGCGACAGAGTTCTATAAATTACTTTTACTATCATCATCATCAGCTTATAATATTCCTACGGCTGGGACACGGGCCTCCTCTCTGTGAGAGAGAGTGGGCCAAAATCCACCACGCGCTCAGTGCGGGTTGATAAATGTCACATGTCTTCGATTTTTTGGTTCTGGGATACGGTTTGCTCACGATGTTTTCCTTCACCGTTTTGAGGACAGTGGTGATGAAATAAATTACACAAAATAATGCGCCTTGCTGGTTGGAACCCACGACCTACAACTCGTAGGGACCTATTCTACTGGGCCACCACTAAAAAACTGGAAATGAAAACTTCCAGACACAACAAAGTGGTAGTTTTTCCTCCTGGTGCTAATATAAAAAATGGTCAGCATTACTGACACGTGAGCATGTGACATAATATGTGTGTACATAAATGATTAAATAAATAAATAAATAAATAATTACTAATCAGGTCACCCCTGATAATAATGGATTCTATCGTAACTAACGTGATAATTATTTAATTACTGACTGCGGCCCTTGCGGCGCACGGCGGGCGTCACATCAAATCAACCCTAAACATTCACAAAATTTAATTGAAATGGGTTGGATAGTTTTGGACATAAGCGTTTACGAAAATTGTGACAAGCTGTTTTAATAATTATTTTGAAAAGTTTGTTGGGAGACATTTTCCTTGAGATTTTCCTAGACAGTACAGGCTAAAAAAAAATGTAGACAGAATTAATTTCAGAATTATCCCCTAATCTTAAAATTATTCAAACGAATTCCGAATCAAAATCTAGTATTCAATAAAACTGTTTCCTAACTTCGCATAAATTTTGTATTTCTCAACAGAACAGATTAGTACAATCATGCTCTCAAAATCCGTTCAACATTTCGAGTTTAAACTTGTTTAAACCCGTTTCAGTAACCGGATCGCTCCCGGATTTTACCGAGAATTTAACGCGTGTGATTTCCTTTTAAACTTTTCCACTTTCCTTTTTTGGTGTGACAATTCAATTTTTTAGCACTCTCCGTGGTAATTACATTTTGTAAAGCTTCCTTATTCGATTATTAATTGAATTCATATTTTATTAACGTTTATAGGTCAGTGACATTGCCAAAGTTAAATAGGCAAAGTAGCTGGTACAACCACAACAATTTTTCTTTTCATTTTTTTTACCGTGGTAAAATCATCAAATGATCCTCCTCCTGAGGATGGCCCGTTGAGGGGCGAAACACTCTTGTCTAATATTAGTTTTGGTACTTTTTGTATTTTCATAAAAAAATACATGTGGCACTCGGAGACTGCCGCGGTGAAGCTATTGCATAACATTTTTTTTATTTTAAAAGAATAACATCGCCTACCGCGTAGGATACGAGTATTTAACGAGAATATAATTTATTTAAAATGTTTGTGGTGCACTACTGTAATAAAGAACTTCTTTGTTGTAGGAGAATTTTATAAGTAGGTTTCATTGTGAAAACTCCTTTTGTAGCTGGCTGTTTAGAATCAGTAAGAAAAAGTAAATTGTTTTTATGACGGATATTTTTATGATTGCCGAAGTCTCCCGAACTGAAACAATGTTAGACGATGCGTGGTGTCAGGTATTTTCCTTAGGTTTCTTCGTTAGGTTATTGGAATTTTTTTGATTCGGTCGCCGTGCCGCGCCGCGCTCAGAGCCCGCGATAAAAGCTATGCAATAGCTTAAAAATAGAAGTTAATGCTAGTGATCACAAACTTTTTTTGATGTGTGTAGGTATCAGGAAGATGCGTAGCTCGAGCTATGCGATATAGGTATGGACAAGCCTACGTAGCCACACCACTTTAGCATGCATCCATAGCACGCAGCCACAACCATACTAAAACCCACCCAATTCCTTAAATTACTTCTCCTTTTCCAGAAAATCCCTGATGAAAGGTTGAACTTTCGAGTTTATAGAACTGCCACTTTCCCCTTTAAACAATAGAAAACGATTTCCATTTAAAAACAATTTAATTATTGAATCACCACAACAAAACGTGGTAAAATTATAATTTTACACGAAAAACAATAAAGTCATCAAGGTACACAAATTAATTCGGCACACCGGATTCAACCTACATACGTCCGAAACAAGCGTTAATCAATTACCAGATTTTATGTCCAAATTAAATAAAAATACCCATACAAGTGTACAGAACAGAGGTCGCGAATGCAAATGTCGCTCGACAGACTGAATAAGCAATGACCATGTTCGATTATGGAAGTATGAATGGCTTTAAAAAGAACATGATGGACGCTTTTGATTCGTCATCGATTTAACTTTATTGGCTATTCAATATGGTTTAATCGATTGTCGTTGCTATTATTTTGATTTAAACAGGTCTTTTGGTATTGGGTCTTTTGATGATGATCACCGAAGATTGCCTGCCTGACCCGGTAATTTAACCCAGGACCATAATACAGTAGTCAAGTTTGCGATCAAAGTCCAACAGTGCATCTAAACAAATAACAAAAGATGGCGGTTAAAGTGACGTTTTCCTTTTTTTTACTCTAGTCTAGGTCAAATTACGGTGACCGAGGTAAAGCCGGAGTGAGCTTATCCAGAAGAAGCCTTTGCATTCAAACTTTGAAGAAATTCGTGTTGTATACATTCGAAAACAAACACGCAGGTAGAGTTTCCCAGCGATACAGTTCCGTAATTACCTACCTAATTATTCTAACTACAAGAACTCTAAAATCAGCACCTATGATAATATTTTTGAAACAGCAAAGCAATCCATATCCATGCTTTTATTTCTCGACCCGAGGGAAAAGATCATCATCAGCCTATAAATGTTACCACTGCTGGGACACAGGCCTTCTCTCTGTGAGAGGGAGTGGGCCGTAATCTACCACGCGGGCCCAGTGCGGATTGGTAGATGTCACAATGTCTTCGAATTTTTGGTTCTAGGACATGCCGGTTTCTTCACAATGTTTTCCTTCACCGTTTTGAGAAAAGATAGCAAAAAAATTTAAAATGCAAGCGCTAATAACGTTCAAAGATATTCCTCCATGAGAAAATAAACAAAGATACGGAAGGAATAAAAATACAGAAAATGAACTAAGCCCCTGTGCTTTATCCATGAGCATTCGTACTTTTTTTCTTTATGCTGCAACTTATTGCATTGCGAAATGGCAGGAGTTTAAAGATAAATTGCTTACCTATTTTATTGGTTCTTTTTAGCGTTCTTGTTTTTCATAATATTTTAAGAATGTTTAATAGTGAATAAATAGAATCAACGTAGCTTAAAGGGAAGAGCGCCTGTTATTGATAAAAAGGATTATCTGTACGTCGATTTGACATAGACAGTAACTGTAAGAAGCTTTTATGCGAATTAATGTTATTTTCAAGCAATAAAGAAATATTTACTATTCAGTTTGTAGAAAAGGATTCTCAACTAGCTAGAACTTCACTTGTTTTGTTTCTTTGTTTTAAAGTTTTTTAATTACATTCAATCAGATTCAGATCAAAAGATAAAGCCGCGCTTACTGAGGTTGGTTTGTGGATGGGTAACCATCTATCATACACCGAGCTAACTCCACGCCTCGGAAAGCACGTAAAACCCATAGTTTATTCCACTTTGTTCACCTGGGTGATATCACCTGGATGAACAAACTGGACAACTTCGGTGTCCTCAATTCACCTCGGAAAAATATCACCCAGGTGAATTGAGTGGACTTATTTTGGTCCCGACTGTCATTTCTAGATCGATTTTCACAATTTTTCTCTGAAATTCGTTAATGTCTGATAAACAGAATATCATGAGGCATCGTATTACCCAGTAACTGGGTTCTGGTGGTAGTGGTCAGGGATTGAACCTGGATTTCATGCTTTAGCTAAAATAGAGTAAGTACCTATACAAAAGCATTGCAAAAATCAAAATCGAATGAAATCTGATGCAACCACGTGTAAGTTCCATACAGTAAGAAGCGAGCCTACCATCTATTCGATCTCGAAATCGAACTTATTAACTTATACTCAACAACCCAAATGGGTTTTTTTTTTAGCGTGGTAAAATCATCAAATGAGTCCTCCCACCCCGGGCAGGGCGGGAGGGACTGTCAGACTTGTACCGACTAAAATCCACGGTGTCCTTCGATAGCCCTTTATGTTCCAGGGTCACGGTAATCAGATAAGTCCCGCGACCCCGGCAGGCTTTGGCCCTCTAGAGAGGGGGCCCCGTCATCATGCTGACGCTCTTTGAGGCGCGCGTGGAACACAACGCGCCGTCGACCCGGGCATGGTCCATGGTCGGGCAGCGAGTTGCCCTTTACTCGCCGCCCGCATGCCCGCGCCTACGGTGGCCGGAGATCGTCTTGCGACGTCCGTCGCCGTGGGCGTCCACCACTACAGGTGGGGCGGACGGAGGACACTGTCCTCTCCCTCACGCGGCCCGCCTCCTCCTTAGCGAGCATGACTGCTTCGCAGAAGGAGGCGACCGCTTCCCACTCCGTCTCGCCTCGTAGCATGGCCGCGACCAATGCCGGGCGCGAGAGGTCTCCGCCTATCGCCGCCGTGAGGACACGTCGGTGCTCTGCCCAAGCGGGGCAGTCTTGCACCGTATGCTCTACTGTGTCCTCCGGGCGATCTTCGCAGTGGTGACACCCAGGCGTTTCCTCCTTTCTCCTTAGACACATGTACCTCCCGAAACTTCCGTGTCCGGTGAGGACCTGCGTCATGCGGTAGGTCAGGACGCCGTGACGCCTATCTAGCCACTCCTCAAAGAGGGGTCTTACCGCCGCGATTGCGGCGTGCCCGAACCCAAATGGGTTGATAGAAATAAGTTTTCGAACTAAAATGTCACAAATTCTATACAAATAACTATTACTTCCAACAATGTTCATAAGCACAAAGCTCTAACATAGTAATAAACAATGAAATTTGATAGTATCATAACTTATTCAAGTCGAACCAGTAAATTGAGTAGGTACATAAATCGCTTTTAGTACTGCGCAGCCGGCCGGTTTGAGTTTTGACTGAAATTACAGTTCACAATAACAGTGATTGGTTGTGATTATTTTTGGGTAGGTAAATTATTTTTGTTTTTAGGATTATGTGATGATGAAGAACTTACCTTTCATTCACTTCTTATTTTCTATATTCTTAAATTAAAGGTGAATAAGTAGGTCACTACACTATCTCCTAACACTTGAAAAATAATATCTACAAAAAATTAGCCTAAAGGGTAATTATGCCAACACAAAATGTATTCTAAAAAAACAATGGCAAAGCATTATTACAAAAAAAAATAATATGCCAAGATATCTATGCTAAAGTATATTACGACAAAAAACATCAAACAAAATAAAGAGATGCCGCTACTTTGTGTACATTTTTACTACTATTAACGCAATTTTAATGAGAACAAAACCTACTAAGAAAAAAAAAAAACTATTACCGTCTCACTCAGTAAGTTAATCCAGTCAACAAAAATCAAAATACTAGATAGACATACCTTTGTTTGACAAATCAATTATAGTCCTACTTCAAATCAGATACACCTGAAATATATTCACGAATGAAACAAAATAAAAGGACTCTTCTAAATCTACATAGAACGACACTTTACACAGACACATGACAAATCGAACCGAAGCCAGGACGCCATTTTTCCTCCTCGAACCGAAAACCCGAGATTTATTACCAAAGAAAGTAGTTGAAAACTCGATTATTCATTTTCATTGTGTCTTATTAAAGCGTAACTGTAAACAAGGTTTGTCTACACGGGTCGATTTTTGAATGCGACTAATTTCTTCGGGTCAGTTTACAACGAGGCACGATGCGGCGCGACGTGACGCAATGATATTGGTTTGTATCCTTTCGTGTAGTAAATAAAGTTAGATTTGAGTCGCTTATTGAAATGTGCGCGCAGCCTCGCGTCTTGGTGTGTATTGACCTTTAGTGTTGAACTGAACAAAGTCGCATAGTTTAGTATTGATTTTAGCCGATTTCTAAAAGAAAATGGTTTTCACGACCACATTAGTCGACTTATCAAAGCCATACTTAGAATCCTGCCATGTTTTTCAAAATACGATTTTGAATAGTGGTGTTGCTGTAAATGTCGCGCTCAAATAAATTGAGAAAGTCCAAAAGTTTCCTAAGGTACAGGTAAGCGACTAGTTTCAAAACTATGTCCAAAATATGACTGCGACGGATTGAGTCGATTGATTGATTGAGAGGTTGCTTTAGAGCAAAACAACAGTGAGCAAAACACCTTTTTAACGATGAGTGTAGATAGCAGGGGCGTAGCTACCGCCGTATCTGCCGTATCAATTATACGGGGCCCCCGGGCCACAGGGCCCCCCAACGTGCGTAAACAAAAATTAATAAAAACTTAATGATTTATTAAATAAAAAAGTTATTGACTTTTACACAATTTATTTGTCTAATCTATCTCTGGTGTTTTTATTGTTATTATTTATATTTATGTTATACTGTTTTAAGCACGAGATTGTCTATTTGAAATCCCGGGAAGATCCATATTAATATCAACATTTCGATGCAAGTATTAATAAAATAACTCTATCTAATTCCGACCTCTGGACTGATCAGTCGCATCTTGAATTTTTTTGATGACCTTTTTCCAATTTTTTGTTTATATTTCGGCGTAGATACAGAGAAATGCGTTTTTTTTTTCTTGAGTGATAAATCTTTACGCTACCTAAGGGAGTGTGAAGAAAGCGCTGTGGAGAAAGTGCGCGTTTCCGAATGTGTCTGTTGTACAGTGCCGTAGTGAACGTATAGCGGCAATTAAAATAAAACTTGACGACGAGCGGTCAATTATAGTGATGTCAATATATATGCCTACGAACAAAAGTGAGAATCTGCCATTGTTTACTGAGTGCCTCGGGGAAATAAGTGCAATAATCGAATGTAATGATTGTGAAGCGGTATTTATGCTCGGCGACTTTAACGCGCACCCTGGCGGTTTATTCGGAAACGAGTTAGTGGACTTTTGTGTGGAACAGTCATGGGGGTGTGTAGATATGGACCTACTGCCGGGGGACTCATCATATACTTTCGTGAGTGACGTTTATGGTACTCCTAGCTGGCTAGATCACTGTTTAGTAACATGCGCCGCTAGACGGTCTGTGATAAATGTATCTATTTTATATGACACATATTGGTCAGATCATTTTCCATTAATAATTGAGTGTAATTTAAATGTAGTTCTGCCTAAAAGAAGTTTTCAAAGTAGTTTTAGTAGCAAGGTAAAATGGGGGGAAAGAAGGAAAAGTCAGATTGATAAATACTTTAATTACTGTAACACCGAACTTAGATTATTAGATTTTCCACAGGCATTTCGAGAATGTGCGGACTGTTTTTGTAATAATGAGAATCATAAAAAACTACTAAACAAATTGTATTTAGATATTGTTAACATATTGTCTAGAGGTGCCGAACTGAGTTATAACAAACCTAAATGTGAACATAAAAAGTTTATTTCAGGCTGGAATAAACACGTGAGTAGTGCTCACAGGAAGGCTCGACTTTGTTTCCAGACATGGCAGCTATGTGGTAAACCCAGGTCAGGGAATATTTATAATGAAATGTGTGAGTCCCGCAAAACATTTAAATCAAAGTTAAAAAGTTGTCAGATCAGGGAAACTCAGGTAAAAATGGATCGTATTGCGAAATATCATACTGATAAGGATTTTAACAAGTTTTGGAAGTCAACAAACCAATTGAATCCAAGGTCGAGTCTTCCAGTGAGTGTGGGGGACGCTCATGAGCCTGGGGATATTGCCAGCCTCTTTCAGCGCTATTTTAAGGTTGAGTCTCCCCTTGGACCGGCGTCTCAGGTGCTCGGTACTGAATGTCAGCATGGAGATATTAAAGTTAGATTCACTGCACGAGATGTGGCCACTGTCATAAGAAACATGGTGAGAGGAAAATCTCCAGGCCATGATGACCTTAGTATTGAGCACTTGAAGTACGCAGGAGGTCATCTCCCAAGAGTCCTCGCCATGTTATTTAATCTGTGTATTGGCCATAATTTTCTACCTGATAATCTCATGTATACAGTAGTTGTTCCGATAATTAAAAACAAAACTGGCGATGCGTCAGAAGTTTCCAACTACAGACCTATCTCACTCGCTACTGTCATAGCAAAGGTACTGGACAGACTGCTTGACCAACAGCTGGAGAAGCATCTTCAAGTGCACGATGCTCAATTTGGGTTCACACCGGGACTGTCAACTGAGAGTGCCATCCTCTGTCTCAAGCAGACTGTTCAGTACTATACCACCAGAAATACACCAGTATATGCTTGCTATTTAGATCTTTCGAAGGCTTTCGACCTGGTGAATTATGACAAGCTGTGGTACAAGCTGCAAGCTGAGACACAGCTGCCGAGTGAGTTAGTGTCTTTATTTGGTTACTGGTATAGTCATCAAAAGAACAGTGTCAGATGGGCAGGAGCGCATTCAGAAGTGTACAGATTGGACTGCGGGGTGAGGCAAGGGGGTTTGACCTCGCCACGGTTGTTCAACCTGTATATGAACCAACTGATTGGCGAGCTTAGCAGTGCTAATGTAGGTTGCTTTGTGGACGGTGTGTCTGTAAATAATATCAGTTACGCAGACGATATGGTCCTGCTGAGCCCGTCGATTGGAGGGCTGCGAAAGCTCTTGAGCATATGCGAGTCGTATGCTGTGGCTCATGGACTCAGATACAATCCTAAAAAGAGTGAGTTCATGATTTTTAAAGCTGGTACCAAATGCTACTCAACTGTACCTACTATTGCTCTATGTGGTGCACCTCTGAAGAGGGTAAACCACTTTAAGTATCTGGGTCACTGGGTCACAGATACCTTGAGTGATAATGAGGATATTGAACGGGAACGCAGGGCGCTGTCTGTGCGGGGTAACATGTTGGCGCGTAGGTTTGCTCGCTGTACTAGACCAGTAAAGGTGACCTTATTTAAAGCATTTTGTCAGTCATTCTACACGTGCAGCCTATGGGCCAACTTTACTCAGCGGGCATACAGCGCCCTGCGCGTCCAATACAATAATGCATTTAGGATGCTGTTGGGGTTGCCGCGGTTTTGCAGCGCTTCTACCATGTTCGCACAGGCACACACAGATGACTTTTTTGCCATAATTAGGAAGCGGAGTGCCTCACTGTTAAGTCGCTTTAAGCGCAGCACTAACAGTATCCTAAAGGTATTGTCCGAGCGGTGGGACTCGCCTATTCTGGAGAGGTGGATGGTGCTACATGCCAGTTCGTCACCTTTTATTAAATAGGTAACTCTTATAGTAGTTATTTTTAATGAAATAGAATGTATGTATGTTATATTGTATTGTATTTTATATTAATTTTACATTGTCATATAATGTTGTGTATTTATGTATTCTGTATGGCTGTATGGTGTTGTTTGATGTTTAATTGATTTGATTTTATTCGTACATGATTTTTGACATTATTTATATTTTGATTATTTGTTTTGTTTTGATCTGTTTTGATTGATATGGATGTAATTTAATCTGAAATAAATGAATTATTATTATTATTATTAAGGGGCCCCCAAACAAATTTTTATACGGGGCACCGCCAAAGCACGCTACGCCACTGGTAGATAACATGCAATCGTAGACATAATAATTAGTTCTTCTTCTTCTTCTTCTCTTCAACCTTTAGCCACCCAATGCTGAGTGTAGGTCTCTTCCAAATCTTTCTACTTCTGGCGGTTTTGTGTTATGGCTATCCAGTGTCTTAGTAATTAGTTGATGAATGCCAATTCTAAATACAGGCAAGCGAAGCCGTGGGCAAAAGCTTGTCGTATTCCCAAAACACTGCAACTCCAAGCCTGAATCAACAGTGGTGACCACCAGAAAAGGACAGACTCAATGGAGTTGAGACAGACAATCATATCTGAAATTTTGCCGTTTATGATTTTACAGAGATTGAATATGAAAATGACAAATAGTCGTACTAGAAATCTAGAACCATATGAGCACCCCTTTTTTTACGTTTTTATTATCATCCAAGGACTCCTCTCACCCTAGGTGGAGCGGAAGGCACTTTCAGACTCGTACTTACTAAAATTCACGGTGATCCTTCAGGAGCATTTTTCGTTCCCTGATGAGACAGTCCCGCGACTCCGGCAGGCTTTGACCATCTAAGGAGGGTCCCGTCAGATTGCTGACAGCTCTTTGAAGAGCGCTTGAAACACGACGCGCCGTCTACCGATCCGACGGCGAGTCACACATTACCCGGCGTCCGCATGCTCACGATGAGCATCCCATAAGACACAAAATCACTAGCTACAAACAAAAAGTTTTAAAAATTCACAACTTGGCTCTGCGGCCTCCTTTCCAACACAGTCCAAACCTTTTATTCCCGTAGTTTTTGCCTCTAATTCACTTAATTCGGTGTACGGCAATGCAGACGGTTCCCAATCGTATGTTCGTTCGTGACCGGAATCCGTATAGACTTTTTCACCTGGGTGAAACATTATTTTTCTTCTTTAATCAGCGTAATGTCTTGGGGTTGGGTTTTTTCCGGGGTGGAGAAATAAATGTCTGCATATGTTAAGGTTTTTAAGGCGTTATAAGATTATTGGAGGAATTTATGTTACGGGTCTTTTACATGCCTAAGTATTTGCTTTAAAAAGTTCCGGGTTTTTAAATGTATAGAAAACAAGGCTTATTCTGCTGTAGGCATACTACATTTCCGACTTTTTATAACTGCCTAAAAATGTTTAGGCACATGGTCGGGAAATGTCCCGACCATGTCTTCCAGTTGAAACGGATGCATCTGAATACCAGTAATTGAAACGACTGCCTATCTAACCTTCACAACCCAGTAACTGAGTAATACGATACCCCGTGGTAAGACTGGTTTTCAGACTTTTGAGCGTCTGACTAATTTTAACGACTGTCAAAAAATCTTTACGTCATGTCAGCCAGGACTAACGATTTTTCATGGCATTTTTTTTACGTGGTAACATCATCAAATGAGTTCTCGCACCTAGGGCGGGACGAGAGGGACTGTCAGACTTGTACTGACTATAATCTGCGGTGATCCTTCCCCCTCTTTATGTTTCGCAATCACGGTTACCTGATGAGACAGTCCCGCGAAGTACCACAGGCTACCGGTAACTGGCGGTGACGGCTAAGCAATCTGACTGGCGGTGGTAGACTTAACCAGGACCGCCTGGTCTGGGACGTTCGTACCGTTGGTACATCCATACAGTTTTTACTGTGTTACGTCGGTGTGCAGGTGTTCCAGTTTATTCTGGCTGTGTTTACTCTATCTTTGGTTTCAGCTTTGCTTCTGAGCTAGAGTAAGGCCAAGAATTAACCCAATTAAAAATATATACGTGTGGCACTCGGAGACTGCCGCGGTTAAGCTATTGCATAGCATTTTTAAAATTTTTAATATATTTAAAACACTTTATACACAATTTTTTTCTGACGATTTTCGTGGCTGACGATAGCCTAATTAGTAGAGTAACTTCCTATAGAGCAACGATGGGGTGATATTATCGTTCAATATTCGCGATTTACAATTTTATAAGTAGGTTTCATTGTGAAAACCTCCTTTTGTAGCTGGCCGTTTAGAATCAGTAAGAAAAAGTAACTTTATGACGGATGTTTTAATCATTGCCGAAGTCTCCCGAACTGAAACGAGTTTTAGGTTATTTTCGTTAGGTTTTTTCGTTAGGGATTTTTTTTGATTCGGTCGCCGCGCTCAGAGCCCGCGATAAAAGCTATACAATAGCTTAAAAAGAAATGTCGTGCATCCGTCATGCATGCGTATCGAAGAGCAATCAAAAATTCCCTTAATAACCACAGACTACCAAATGACAATAATTTCTTATGTTAGTGGGATATCTACAGCATAATGTTTAGGTATTCTGTAATTATATAATATCCTATTTTATACGTCTCTATTACTTATCATCTAAGTAATCACCTTTCAGTCCACATCATCTCTCACTATCAAAATTAACACCAATATTTCAACATCAAACATCAGAAACTCAAATTCTACTTTGATCTCTCGCTCATTCACCATCAAATCCCAGGAGTGCTATACGTTTAACATAATAAATCGATGGATAGCTTGAAGTTCTACCATGACTGAAAAGCGAACGGGGATCTCAGTAGTTTCCAACTAGGGTGCCAAGGGAATTTTGTACTTAAGTGAATGTATGGAGGTATGTAGATCGGTTAAATTAACAATTTGACTGATTTTAATGGAGCTGAAGATGTGTTAGGTGTTTGATTTGAGTCTGTATTGTGTGATGGTTTTGTCTGAAAGATGGTTCCAAAAAATCTTAATAGCTTAGACTAAATAAAAATTTCAACTATAAAAACTTTTACCTCCTTACCACAAAATAATTAACATCTGTTTACGCTTGTCTAAAAAAAGTGTAACTGCAAAACGACCCTTATATCAACGTGAAATGTCGTTTAGAAATTGACAGTTATTTTATAAGACAAGTGTTAGATGTTTTACTTTTTTGTGGTAAGACGGTAAGCGTATTGTCAAACAGACAGGCGAAGCGATCGCGAAGCGAACGCGAAGCGAAGCGATTCTGTTTGTAATGTATGGAATTGTTTGAAGCCTGTCACATAGACTATCGGACCGCTTTCGCTTTTCTATTTGACAGGATTCGGATCGCATTCGCTTCGCCTGTCTGTTTGACAATAGCCGTAAGAGCTATTTTTTCTAAAAAACCGTGCCCCACCGTAGAAATTTTTCAAAGTCACCGTGGGTGCGTTTACTAACAATAAAAATCACATACTCAGACACCCAGATTCAGTACATCTACTTGTAGATCAAAATAAATATTAGTTCGTTCAGTAATTAAAATTGTGACAAACAGCGCAGCAGTCAGGTGCGTCCCCACAGAGCGCGGAGCCTCGCGAGGAATTTTCCGCGTGAAGCAGGTCGGTTGGTGTGGACGTGTCTCGGGCGAGGCAAGTCACAGCGCTGCTGCGGTCGAGCGACTGAGCGCCCGAGCCATCCAGTGTCGGCTTTTGTTTTGCTCGCGTATATTGTTCGTGCCTCGGTCGAAAAACAATAGACGCGTCCACACAGAGTGAGCAGCTTCGCTTGTCAGTTTCCTCGCGCAGCGAATGCCTCTGTGTGGACGCACCCAGTTGCGCCAACCATGCCGTCAATATTAAATTGTAATATTTGTACTCCTAAACTAAGTTATATTCTGCTCTTGCAATCATTTATTCAATATCAATAATTTATTACTATCAACATCAAGTCTATCTTTCAAAAAATCTAAATGATGAAGAAAATCTTTCTACTACTCGTAAAATTAATACAGGTACCTATTTTATTTCAGAACTCTTAATATTTTTTATTAAGATCAAGAAGCTCTTTGTCGTAAAACTTCGCTACTACATTAGCATCATTGATAGGGTTGCGTTCGAGGTTAATGGGAGGTACAGTAACCGGCACGGTTCTTGAGCGCTCGGCGTAAGAGTGGGGATGGCTTTGCGCATCGTACACTTATCGACAAATGAAACGCACAATAAAACAAAATAAAACGTACATAACAACGAATCCCGAGTGGCGGCTATGACGCGATGCGCTACGGCACGCTACGCGGGCCAATCACTACACTTTCCCCGCCCCCGTTCCTCATTCATCTACCAAAGGGACCTAATAACTCACTTCTGCGCAGGTGAAGGTCAGCGCTCAAGATCCATGCCGGTATTTGTAGCGGGAGCGAATTTGAGAAAAAATACAGTGTCAAGCGATAAAAATTTTGTAAAAAATAATAAGATATTTTAAAAGTTATCGAAAGGTCAATTGAATTTGTTGCAGTTTATACAAAATACATTAAAAGCTATTGCCATTTATCTAAAACCCTAGATGGTCACAGTACATTGTGAATTTCATGTAGCACGGGTACTTAAAGTTTCATTTTATTAGTCATACAGGTATTATTTTTGTTTTTTTAGGTTGGCCATGGCCAACACTGATACGGACAGTATTATCAGTGGCTTTGGACAAGTAAATTAAAGTGAAGGTGACAGAAGACGGACATATATCATTTCCTTTCATTCGCCCATATTGGGCTAAGACAGTTCTACAAAGCACCATCATCATTCTACCCGGTGTTTTGTGTAATGTTTGGTATTCCGCTCCTATCTTTGCATTCGCTCAAGCTTCTCACCCTGAAACAGTCCTTAAAGTTACTGTTATAAGAACTTTATTTATTTGCATTTTTAAATTATCTCTCAATAAGATTGGGCTATCAATCTTAACGACGGATGAGATTAGTGAGTCTATATTTCTCTGTAGACTATGATTGTAGTCGAATAATTTCTTTTCTTAAATAGCTGATGAACCAATTCTGTTAAATTCTGTACAAACTTGCTGTTAGAATTGGTCGATTTTTTTCCATGACATTCGTTATTTGCGATACTGTCTTAATAAGGCACCACGGCCCTGTAACACAAAGGGCGTGCGAAGGAACAGGGTGGTTTTTGGCCTGACAGTTTCTTCCGCTACTTATAGAGCGGGAAGACTCATTTGCCCCCCACGCCAAAGAAAAGACTGAGTAAATGGGAAATCAAATTACCAATTTATTATTTTTTTTAATTTTATTCATTTTATAGAGAGTAGAGACAGCTTGACCTTATTATTTTTATTTCGCTGATAATGTTGTCAGATAAACAAAACAGAAAAAATATTTTAATCTCAATTTTGTTTTAATTCTGTCGTGCCTCTTTGGTTAAAAAAATTGAAATGTCAATTTCTCTGGTTAGGACGTTTTGAAAGAAAAAAAAGTTGACTGGAAATTTTATTTTGACGACAAAAATTCTTCAGAAAGTAAACACATGGCCTGTGCCAGTGTTTCAGTAATATAAAGGCACAGGCCTTAAAATGACTTATCTTCAATTTCCATAAATTACTTCGATACTATGTGCCGCCATTTTATATCGAAAATACACGAAACAGTTAATAAAATTCAGAGCAGTGTGGACAGAAAGTAAAATAAGTTCGACGGTGGTTTACAAAGCGGACGCAGGCTGTAATTAATTCTCTTCCCTACTTATTTTGCGCTTGGCAGTCAAATAGCAGTATCTCTAAAACTCAAAATTGTACGTATTGTGGTGGCGTTGTGGTCGATTGTCTGTTGATCTAAGACTCGGGACTGTTTAAACAGGTAACCTTAACCCTGTAACGTAAAGATAGCTCCTTACTTTACAGGAACAAAGGAACACCGTTTATTTTAGTCCGTACGAGTTTGACAATATCTTCCACTACACCCATTCGAATCATTTGTGGTATGTAATATGATGTGTTTATAAGCTCAGCTCAGCTCATCTCAACCCTCAGCCCAATCCTGCACATTTGACGAATTTACCACGCTACAAAAACGGCACTTTGTGCACTTTTCTCATCACCACTGCTGTCATCAAAATGTTTAAGGAATGAAACTTGAAGAAACTGATCTTGATCCAATAATTCAAATGGAAGTGATGTGACTGCAAAGTGCACTGAGCTCGTGTGATTATGACTTATAATTTACAGTGGTAACAATAAAAGCTCATGATACCTTCATGTAGTCTAGTTTTTAGATTTAGCTTGAAACATTTTGCTTCAAATAGACTCATTTATCGCGAGTTTTAGGTTGAAAAAGAATTCTTACACAATTTAATTATGAATTCTCAAAACTATTTTTTTTTTGAGTTACGGCTTTTTAGCTTAAAGAGGCACACATTTAAATATCGTTTTCACGAGCATTGAGCCAATTTGATCACCACATTGTTATTTGCATTGGCCGAGGCGTGAAAACGTGGTCTTTCAAAAAATTTGTCGGTACCTACTTTAGACTTCATTTAAAATGTATGTCATCCTATTAATTGTGTTTACAAATCTGAAAGGTCATACTTCAAAAAAATACAACCATCAGAAACTGTCTCGTATTCTATTAAAGCTCTCTAAAATTTGTAAACACCAACGTAAAGTTCAATAAGCTGCGCTTGACATAAGGGTCAAAAATACAAGTTTTATTCCCCTCACGCGTCATTGCTTTAAAGATGACAACGTGTTTGCTCTTGACTGTTGTCTAGGTCAGGGTTAATAGGGATAAAATCGACATTTGAGCGAGCTTACCCGGAAAAAGTGTGCACTCTAACATTAAAGCAATTAAGGTTGCATGTGATCGGAAATACAGACTCAGACACATGTTTTTTTAATTAATCATAATTATAATGTTTTCGGTTGGAGTTGAGATGACTAAACGTTTAAAGAAACTCCCTCATCATTTGGTACTATTACATACCTGGGAAGCTTTAATTCAATACGATCACCACTTGACATAAGCATCTCTTCTAATATGTCCCAGATACTCTTAGGTCTATCGATTAAATACATAGTTGGTAATTGATAATAATCGTGTTAGAAAAACGAAATTTATTGCTTATATTTTATAAGTTTAACCTTGAAGATCGCTCTGTCCGCTGTTATTAATTTAGCTACATGCTCCAAAGCTAACAAACAACAGACGTATTATATTGCTGAATACGCCAATATTCTTCCAAAAATAGCTTGAAAATTACTCTCATATTATGTGCGTCACGCGTGTTCAGACTAAAATTAATAGATTTAAAAAATCTAAAACCCCACGTTTTTAAATGTCCTAAAAAGAAGAAAATAACCCTTCGGGGCTGAGAGAGGGGCCACTCAAAACGTGGGGGCGTATATTATATAAGGGATTATTTATGGGATATATTTACATGACGTGAGATCGTAGGTGTAACTTGCAAAGATACGCCCCCACGTTTTGAGTGGCCCCTCTCTCAGCCCCGAAGGGTTATTTTCTTCTTTTTAGGACATTTAAAAACGTGGGGTTTTAGATTTTTTAAATCTATTAATTATTTTATTATTTTTATCATTGTTCATCGGGTTTGAAGCTACCCTGAAAATTTCAGCCTGCTAGCTTATCGGGAAGTGCCTCAAAGCCTGTCCGCCATCTTGGACGTCCGCCATATTGGATTAATAGCCTAGCGTAGCATAAGCCACATGACTATTTTTTTCGTATTCCTGACAGCAAACCCTTTCATTTGATACCCATATCACGGGGGTGGATTTCAAACAGCCAGTCCACCATCTTGGACGTCCGCCATATTGGATTTAAGTCACGTGACTATTTTTTTCGTACTCCTGATAGCAAACCCTTTCATTTGATATCCATATCACAGGGGTGCATTTCAAATAGCCTGCCTGCCATCTTGGACGTCCGCCATATTGGATTTAAGTCCCGTGACAATTTTTTTCGTATTCCTGACAGCAAACCCTTTCATTTGATACCCATATCATGGGGGTGGGTTTCAAACAGCCAGTCCGCCATCTTGGGGAGGCCGCCATATTGGATTTGTTATGACGTTTCTTAGCTAGTCATGTATTGTCATCAGAACTCAAAGCGTGTACAAAATTTCAGCCTGCTAGCTTATCGGGAAGTGCCTCAAAATTGAGTTGCAAAAGTCCAACCGGAACGACAAACAAACAAACAAATAAACAAACAAACAAACAAGAAAAGTGAGTGTATAAAAACGTGGGAAAATAGAACAAAAGGACTTTGAAATTTTTTTTTTCTCAGGTAACAAAAATATTTTCGGAATCCTAACCCGTTAGAGTCGGTAATAAGAAAATAAATGACACATCTGGAGATATAGAACGTAATTTATTCTAGACATATAATAACACCGGTATTCTACGAGTATTACTCAGCTCAAGTCGAGCTGGCTACGCCTTGGATTTAAATTAGTAGCTAATATAATATTTGTTAAGAATTTTTAATTGGCCCTGGAAAATATTGGAACTCACGTGGAGATCTGAGGTCTTGGTGCGGGGTAATTCAGGCTTGCAACTATACAGTTTGCATTTAAAACGCTAACTATTAGATAGTATTCATAGGGAATAGTAGAGACCGCGTATGGGTGAACTAAGTGTGGGACGCCCTGCTGCACGTTGCATCGTAGATTTGAAGAAGGTGGCTGGCAATATATTGGTTGGCGCTCTTCATCTATAAACTCTTAACTGAATAGCATAACGTCTTTGCGGATCAGCCAATTGCATCTTAAATACAATATTGTTACGTCGATCGAATTGCGAGACCTATCCATTAGCTTCTCGAAAGTTCCACAAGGTTCTCGACAATTCTACTTAAGATTGGTCAGAAAGTTTCTAAAAAATTCTACCCTGTTCTAGATGTTTCGAGATGGTTCTGGAATGTTGATGAAGGTATGGGACTATGTCGAAGTCTATGGATGTTTCCATAACATTCGACCACCTTCTAGAAACATCTAGTGGGTCCGGCCGGGGTACAAAAAGGTCGCCGATCGGCGACCTCAGTCAGTCTGGTTTTTACTACGATCGAGGCAACTCGAAGTGAACTGGAAGCGATCTCTAAGTGACTTTTACGTGCGATTAAGTGTGTATATGTTATAGGCAATGTGTATAATACGGCATTGTATAGAATGCCTAGGCTTTATATATATTGCCTAAAACGTTCAGGCAATGTATATAATACGATTCATTTCATACATTGCCTAGGTATTGTATAAAATGCCCAAAGCGCATCAGGCAATGTGTATAATGAACGACCACGAGAAGGAGACACGTGTGTGCGGTGTGCGGGACTAGCCCGTACAGCCCGCGCCAAACTTTGTGACCGCCTTGAGTATAGTCGCGAGTCCGAACTTACGCATGACACAGTCGAGTGGGCAATACGTAATCAAATGAAATGTGAATGTTTCTCTTCGAATCTAACCTGTCCGTGTCGGGGTGCTCCAAGTCGCGAGCTCGCTCTTGCATCCTAGGACAACTAAGTCACTGATTACTACCTACCAAGGAGGCTCGACGGAGCCCCGCTTCGCGGGGCTCCTACTTCTGGGTGGTTTAAAAAAAAATAACCACGAAGGGGATGGCGGGGTCTTTCAGACCCCGCCATCCCCTTCTAACCTAACCTGTCCGTGTCGGGGTGCCCCAAAGTCCCGAACTCGCTTCGCTCGCTCTTGCATCCTAGGTCGAAAAACTGATTACTACTTATCAAGGTGGCTCGACGGAGCCACCGCTTCTCAGGTGCGAAGAGATAAAATGTAAATGTTTATCCGAAGGCAACTGCTATGTGAGAAACCCTGACCCTGACTGCTATGCCGGAGGTCGTGGGTTCGATTCCCACCCAGGACAAATGTTTGTGTGATGAGCACGATCATTTGTTCTGTGTCTGGGTGTAATTTATCTATAATATGTATTTATTTAGAAATATATAAGTATGTTTATCAGTTGTCTATTACCCATAACACAAGCTCTGCTTAGCTTGGGACTAGATGGCGTTGAGTGATAGTTCTGGAATATTATTATTATTATTATAAACGCTCTCTACGCAAAAACTCGTTTGTACTTAGGCATACCAACCAATAGAACACATGTCTTATCGCTGTCTGCTAATGGAAGTTGAAATTAGGATTAGCTCTCAAAAGATCAGTACCTATCTAACCAAATCATAGAGAAGAAAAATCGATTACATACATAGCCTGTACTTCAACTGGCATTCTATACAATGCCTAGGTATTTTATACATTTCCTAGGTAAAATGTAAAATAGTTTAAACATTGAACATCATTTCGTACATTGCCTGAACGACCCCGGCATTCTATACATTTCCTAGGTATTGTATAGAATGCCTGCATTGTACACATTGCCTATAACATAATATATAAGTGTTGAGTAGTGTTAAGTGTTTGTTTTAATTAGTGATTCGTGTGTAAATAAAGTTTATTTGGTTTTAATTGTGTTTTTAGTTACAATAAAAAAGTTATTTAATAATTAATTTAAATTAATTGGTGTTAATGAATTTATCCCAATACCCAGCTCGTAACAATATAGTACCGACGCATTTTGAACTATTGCCATAGCGACTAGGGTTTTAGAATACGAGTGTAAAGCATTATTTAGGTAAAGATAGTCGTCTTACTTTAGCTCAGTGCATTAGGACTTTCTTCTTCACATCGTAGTCGTAAAACACGCAGTATGAAGATATATTTTTGAAGCAGAAATTTATAAAGAATCGTGTTTTCCAGACGTGGTATAAAAGGTATTTTTCTTGGGAGAATTTTAGACATCAGTAGGTAGCTTCCAGTAAAGGAAAAGTTTATTGAGAAACTGGGGCAATAGGAATTTTCCTTACATGCAGTGAACGAGGCAAGCGGTCATAACTGGTATGGGAAGATGAATTTGCTTACTAGTGCGCAGCGCTTTGACTGCAGGGTGTTTTTTAGGGTTCCGTAGCCAAATGGCAAAAACGGAACCCTTATAGATTCGTCATGTCTGTCTGTCTGTCCGTGTATGTCACAGCCACTTTTTGTCGAAAGTATAAGAGCTATCCTGTTGAAACTTGGTAGAAAGATGTATTATGTGAACCGCATTAGGATTTTCACACAAAAATCAAAACAAAACAAATTTTGGGGGTGCCCCCCATACTTAGAATTGAAACTCAAAAAATTTTTTTTCACCAAACCCATACGTGTGGGGTATCTATGAATAGGTCTTTAAAAATGATATTGAGGTTACTAATATCATTTTTTTCTAAACTGAACAGTTTGCGCGAGAGACACTTCCAAAGTGGTAAAAAGTGTGTCCACCCCCGTAACTTCTAAAATAAGAGAATGATAAAACTAAAAAAAATATATAATGTAGTTGGTTACATATGGCGCAAACCGTATCAAAATGGATTAAACTAAAATAAGTTGCGTAAGTCACAAATAAATAAACATATTATAGAACTCTCAGTACGAAGCGATCGTCTAGAGGTCGTTGTTTTTATCTAAGCACAGTATGTAACAGAAAAGTAGAGATATTACTATACAGGAACTTTTGAGAAGTCATTCGATAGTGGCCCAGTGGTATCGGCCCCGACTTACGACTTGTAGGTCGTGGGTTCGAATCCAGCCAAGCACATTACTTTGTGTAATTTGTTTCACCACCAACTGCTCTCAAAATGGTGAAGGAAAACATCGTGAGGAAACCGGCATGTTCTAGAACCAAAAATTCGAAGACATGTGACATCCATCAACCCGCACTAGGCCCGCGTGGTGGATTATGGCCTACTCCCTCTCTCAGAGAGGAGGCCTGTGTCCCAGCTGTGGGAACATTTTTTGTAGGCTGATGATGATGATGATGATTCGATAGTGTCGCTAAGGGTTAAATTATGGGAAGTGTATGTCATTACGAGCCTTTTAGCCAAGCAGCCGCCAGCGTGTGAAACCGCCGGGAACAGTATTGGTACTTAAATATGACCATCATCATCATCATCATCAGCCTATAAATGTTCCCACTGCTGGGACACAGGCCTCCTCTCTGTGAGAGGGAGTGGGCCGTAATCTACCACGCGGGCCCAGTGCGGATTGGTAGATGTCACATGTCTTCGAAGTTTTGGTTCTAGTACATGCCGGTTTCCTCACGATGTTTTCCTTCACCGTTTTGAGAGCAATGGTTTTGAAATTTATTAAATTACACAAAGTAATGCGCCTGACGGGGTTCGAACCCACGACCTACAACTCGTAAGTCGAGGCCAATACCACTGGGCCACCACTGCTCTCTCAAGTATGACCATAGCTTTGTTAAATTCGTTAAATAAAATAGCAGTATCCTACTTCCTACTACTAATATTTTAAACGTGAAAGTTTGTTTGGATGGATTTGGATGTTTGTTACTCTTTCACGCAAAAACTACTGGACGGATTTGGGATGAAATTTGGTACACAGATAGTTTATAATCTGGATTAACACATAGGATCGTATTTATCCCGATTTAAGTTCCCGTGGGATAGTTTTCGAGCTGTAGCTGGCTATAGCTAGTGTTCATATAATTGAGTTGTCTAATCACTGTCATCGCTCAAGTTTATTTTATTAAATAAATTGTTCGCGAGTGTGAAAGGCAAACTCGATTTGATGTAAAAGGATAGAAGTTCTTCAAGTTAGTTCTTCAAGAGTAATTTTATTTATTCTT
This sequence comes from Agrotis exclamationis, assembly GCA_950005045.1. NCBI lineage: Eukaryota > Metazoa > Arthropoda > Insecta > Lepidoptera > Noctuidae > Agrotis > Agrotis exclamationis. The sequence continues at coordinate 10,246,978 of OX465440.1, forward strand.
GAGAATTGGATTTGACTTATTCAAGGTCCATTTATCTTCTTTCATTAAAGAAAATTATATTCTTGGTAATTGCTAGTATGTATTTCTGACGATGAAGTAAAATAGGAAAGTTTCAAGTCGTTGTATAACACTTTAAATTACTTTTTTTATTTATTTGCACTTTTCAATTAACGTTGTTTTTTTAACTGACTTCGAAAAAGGAATTATTCCCGTCGGATCCTCTTTTGAAAAAGACTCCTTTTGAAAAATGAGGAGGTTCTCAATTTGTTGGAATATTCTTTATTTATGTAGGTCCTTTCCCCGATTTTTTATGACGCCGACCGATTTGGATAATGCGAATAAAAATAGGCTACCTCTGTAACCTGCGGTGATGGATGAACGATCCTACTGGCAGTGGGAACCCAAAATAAGGTCTCATGTTTGATTCTGGGCTAGATTTAGGCCAAGAGCGCATAAAAAAATAATAATAATGAATAGTGTAGTTAAATTCGTCGTAAAAGATACACGTAGTGCACATTTATGCAGAAGGTCTCCAAAAATCATAAAAAAATACATGTGTCACTCGGAAACTGCCGCGGTGAAGCTAGTGCATAACATTTTTTTTCATTTTTTTAGAAAAAAATATTTAGAAGTAAAGTTTGAAGTAAGTATCAATTTATAGTTAAATATTATTTTTTTAGACACTATCGTTAGTCAGACTTAAACAAACATCACAATAAAAATAATATTCAAATAATGTTAACTTCAAAAAGTACAACTATTATGAAAACTCAACGCCTATAATGTTTATGCTCATAAACAATTCAAACAGTATATTAAGGAGAATAATATTTCTTCAGAAGATAAGTGTTTACCTATAAAAAGTATATCTACATAAAATGTAAGAACTTAATAATGTATCACTATTAATAAAGCTGTCAGCGCCAGCATTTCAATTTTGAGCAGAAAATCAGCTTTTTATTTCATCTGTCGATAATGTTGTAAGTGCCACTCAAATATTCTAAATTTTTGTGACGTTTGATGCCTAAATATTAATCGATAGTATTTTGGTCTGAGTCCAATTTTTCGTGCCTTTTCTTAATATTATTTGATTTCTGTCTGGATCTTAAATTGTTTGAAAATAGGTTAAAAGAAATCTTTGTACTCTAATAATTTTCTTTTTCTTGTTTAGCCACTAATAACCTAACGTTCGAAAAAGGCCAAAAGCAAACTATGATGGCAGATGGCCGACAGGGTCGAAAAGTACTAGAGTGGAGACCACGGACTAGCAAGCGCAGCGTAACGTCCACCAACAAGATGGACAGATGACCTTTTAAAGTCGCCGGAAGACGCTGGATGCAGGTCGCTTCCAACCGGTATATGTGGAGATCTAAAGGGGAGGCAGTGGACGTCCTATGACTGAGATAATGATGATGATGAAAAACCAAGATAAATAATTTAGATGGGTACCTAGTTCGTATTTAGGTTATGATGGGACTGTCATACGCATGGCGATTATAAAAGTCCCTAATTAAAAAAGAAAAAAAAAAAAAAGATAAATAATCTTACATGACTTTATGGCTTATACGAAAAGTCAAGCCTGTGTGCCGCCCCTTGCAGTAGGCCACTCTGGGCCAAAGCCAGTGGCGTATGTAATGTCACCGTCGACACTCCCGGGGTCGAAGGACTATCTCGTCAGGTAACCGTGACCCTGAATTGACCGTGGATTTTAGTCAGTCAGTTAGTTTAGTCAGTCACTCCTTTGATGATTTTACCACGATAGAAAACCTTCGACACTCGTGGTGGTAATATTGCACCGGATAGTGTACGACATTAGTATAGACATAAAATATCAAAAGATGATTTATCAATAGTTATTTAGTGCGGTAAGTTGGTTTTTACAAACGAGTAGACGAATGTAAGCCCGAGACGAAGTCGAGGGCTTCCCATAGTCACGAGTTGTGTTGTATGTAATTAAACAAACTTTATTTCGAAGTTTCTAATATGAAAATTGCGCGAATTTGCAAACGGCGCCACATGCACGTGGTGAAAATTAGAACTACATCTTTCGTTTCATTTACTCTTTAGTATTAAAATGAGACAACGTATTGAGCAAAAGCGCTTCCAAGGAGGTTCGATCAGTCAGGTTGTTTATTCTCATAATGTGAAACTCTTTGGTGGAATTCTTATATTTTTTTATGGAAATTAAAAAAAAACCGTAAAGAAAACGCACGGTGCTATACAATGGGGTATGCCGTAAAATAAGTACTTAGGTGAGAGTACCTATTTTACCGCACGTTCCGTTGTATGGTGCGTAATTTTTACCCGACTACGGCGAAGCAAAAAGGAGGGTTATGATTTTGACCGGTATGTATGTATGTATGTTCATCTGTTCCCTCATAACTTCTGAACTACTTATCACTTCTTGACAAATGAGGTGTCGTTAGAAGCGTCTCAGTTGTCCGCTGGTTAAAGGGTAGGTTACGTGTCACCAAATCCAATATGGCGCCCTCTAGGGGATGAAAAGTCGTAAAGAAAAAAAAAATTCGCACAGTATCGACATGGGTATCAAATTAAAGGGCTTGATGAGCACATTTGAAATATATATACATTATATAGCTTTTACTAGCTACTTTGCCTATTTCTAACAGTGTCAATATGGGTATCAAATGAAAAGGCTTAATGAGTACATTTTAAATTCACTCGCTGCTTTGCTTATTATATCAAATAACCCCAAAATAGTGTAAATAAAAAATAAGTTAATATAACTAAAACCCGACTACGAAAAAATCGCGCACTAAAAAGTATAAAACAAGAACAATCCGTGTTACAGAAATTTTTATTAATAGCCGTGGTCGTATGCCACCTGCGGTTGTTTCACACAATCTTTATTGGTTAGGTGGCCACCTAACCTATGTTTGCTATAACTATGTTTACAGGCTTTGTAAATGCATTTTTCGAGCAAATGTGTTGAAAAAGATATTTTATCAGTGGTAGATAAAACACTATACTACAAGTTCCACCAATATCAAAGTACGTGGTTACTCTCTTCCGGCTTTATTAGAGCGTATTATATTGTGGTGTTCAGCGAATTCCCCCTAATAACTCTGTTTGTAGATGAAGGAACGGGAATGTAGTTACATTCACTCGATTCTCTTGCATAAAATGCACTAAAATAATAAACAGAAGACCAACTTTATACAACTTTACAAAACGCACGCACACGCAAACAGTCACAGGTCTCGTACAACAAGCGCACTACTGTCATTTGTTTGAATAAATACATGTAGCGCCATCTATTATTTGTCATTCGATCGTTTGTATTGCTTTTCTCGGGAATACTACTTTATTCGGGGATTAAAGATGTCCGTCTTTCACCTGGTAACGTATTTGCAAAATATCAGGATGATTGGTTCAGCCAGTGGTTTGGGTGTGGAAAGTGTTTATATCGACGGGTAAAAGGCAAAAGGGGTCAAGCACCACAGATCATATTGTTCAGGAGAATAAAAAGAAAGTTTTAATAAAAAATATCTCTTTATTGCTTTATTGAATCACATCACAATCTTCAGAAAAGTTTACTAAATAAAATACAATGTTCTTTAATAATTTTACATCAAAATAAGCCTGAGATCAATAGTTTCAAAGATAGATGTCGTTTGACTCCAGGTTTTTACCATGTTTATCGCATTTGCGAGGGGTCAAGTAACAATATTTAATGTTGGAATATTTAGATTTTGGCCTAAGCTTCATGTTAATAAAGTAATATTTTATTTTATTTGGCACAACAGATCATAGAACTAATTCAGATTTTGGCTTAAGCTACCATAATCTTAATAAGTATTATTTTATATTTGGCACAGCAGGTAGGTAATAGAACTATGAATTATTTATTAAACTAAAACAATACAAGGAACAAAACTGGGCTCCAAAAAACAGCAATTACCTAACTGTTAGTACATACAACAGCATGTTATCACATTATTTGAGTAAATAAACCACAATAATTTGGTATACATTATATAATAAATTTGTTACAATGTAAATATACTTATAAAAAAAAAGTAGCAGGGGTTGTTATTTTATCGATGCCGAACCCGAAATTTTAATTAATTATTTTTTGTCTGTGTGTCTGTTTGTCGGTTTGTCTGTTTGTCTGTGTGTTTGTGCACGCTAATCTTCGGAACTACTGAACGGATTTGAATGATTTTTTGTTGTATAGGTATTAAGTCCAATTAACATATAGGCTATAATTTATCTTGGAAACTTGAACACCTGATGCAGAACCGCAACAGAACTGCTAAACTATAAGAAATACAAAAATGGTGCCATAGCAAAAATTGTTCCACGTGATGAGCATTTTCTGCTGAGAGAATAAATTTGAAGATCTGGAACACCTGGTGTGGAACTCCAAGAGCCCAGCTTAACTACACTACACTAGCTTAGCTGCACTACACTACAAAGGTCGAGATGATTGTAGAGTATGTCCGCATCAAGACCAAGCTTACCCTGAGGGTCGAGCAGTTGCAGTCTCGTCACAACGTGAATTTCAATTCTTTTGTGGTGAGGGTGCCGACTGAACATCTGTCGACTTTCACGAAAGAGGAATTTTGGCCGAGAGGTGTAGTGTTCCGGCGATTTCGAGGCCGGATACCTGACACCGTGCGACACACGACGCCGACTCTTCGTGTGAATTAGTTTTATTTTCGTATTGTTTATGTATTGTATTATTATTTTAGTTAAGTCATATTGTATTGTATTATAGTATTTCATATGGGCCTTGAAGCCTGAATTAAATAAATAAATAAATAAAAATAAATAGTATAAAGCAAAGTCGCTTCCCGCTTCCTGTCCCCCTGTGTGCTTACATCTTTAAAACTACGCAACAGTTTTTGATGCGGTTTTTTTTTTTAAAGATAGAGTGGTTCAAAAGAAAGGTTTTAATGTATAATACATGCATAATATCGTAGAGAAACTCTTATAATTTTAGAGGTTTTGTAAGGTCGTAAATAAACTATTTTTTTGCGCTTATATTGCAAACGCTGGCTGAACCCTACGAGATAGATCAAACTGATGTACCACAGTATTATACACCTTAATAAGGTCTACAATAAAGTCCGCGATGGTATATGTCTGTCTCTTAGGGATAACCCACAATAACTATTTTTGTCGACGTTTAACGGTCTGATGGGCATTTCCTGTTGACTTATAAAAATCGAAGATCAGAAACATCTGATGTGGAAATCAAAGCTATAGCTAATTTCACTATACGGGATGAATTTTTTAACTGGGCGTGGATGGCTATTTCCGAAACTATGAGGAATATCGAAAAACGATGAAAGGAGTCTCGAGGCCAATTCTGATGAAAACTAAAACTGCATCATTGGATTTTAGAAAAATTAATAATCCTGGCCAGGAATCGAACCCGCTGATTTTGGAAAAAAAATCACACCTGTATTATTACATATTCGATAGTGTTGCTAATAAGGATCAAATTCTGGGAAGTAATCATATACGGCAAACTTAAGGAAATTACAGATTTTTATGAAATTGCTATTTTATATGTTACTTTACTTCTACTGATCCATAATTAATTCGAAATTATAAAATTCCATTGTTTCCAATGTTTCACTGGATTTGACGTCTCAACAATCCCACTGTATTCAGCAATTAATACGAAATTATTGAGTTGAACAAGTACAGTCACAACAATAGTTTACATCAAAATCGGCCTCGAGACTCCTTTCAACGTTTTTTGATATTCCTCATAGTTTCGGAAATAGATGGCTATTTCCGAAACTACGAGGCGTGGATGACCACGCCCAGTTGAACAATTCACCCTGTATAATTAATTATAAAATAACATAAACTGGGAGTACCTCCACGCGGTGAAGGCGGTAAGACTTTAGGACTGATTTTCGATGACGATGGTATATCATTAAAAATCTGACTCTACTGGCCAGATCCCATTTATTATTTACCCGGGCTCTATTGGACATCAGACGTTTCAGATCTTCGATTTTGACGACTCCGTTGTCGCTGGCATAAGCAACAGGATCCGCGTACGAAGTCGCGTGCAGAAGATAGTTCTTAATAAAATAAAAAAATCAACAATTATTCGGTCTAAAATACGTCTCAATTTCACGTTTTCGGGAGTTGCAGACATGTTTTATATAAAATGTTAATCTGTGTTAAAAACTGCATTCGCGTTTCAAACACGCGTGAACTTGCTTTCACGCACACAAAACATACACCCACTTGCAACAGCGCTGGCGCGCGTACTGAGTGAATCAAATGCAACGTAATGAAAATAAAATTATTTAAGAAAGGGGCCAAGCGCCAATTATGTTTAGTTGACAATTTTTACTATATTGGTGTAAGCGACGTTATAGTATTTCATTTTCTTATCAATAGTGTTAAGTGAAAAAATATTACTAAACAAATAAAAGGAATATGGATACAAACGACATATTTATTTCTAATATTGTTTTTAAAATTATGCCAAATGACAAGGCGATACAAAAACGTAATATACAAAATGGTCCTTCAACCAAGCAAGGTAAAGTCGGTGTCGCTTGAGCACTTTTGGTAAGTATCGATTTGGCAATTCAGTACAAATAATTCTTTGGTGCAAGTGACTGTTTTTCTTGCTAGAAAAACGATACTATGACCATTCGAAAGAGAAAAAATAGTGGAGTTGGGGTCAATAAAAAAGTTAAGATCGCAAAATGTGGCGCTTGACCCCTTTTGCCTTTTTACCGTCGATATTATATAGGATATAAATAGAATCTTTTGTGTTGAATATCTATTTATTGAGGAAGAAGACTATAAGGCTACATAAAATAACGCTACAAACAATAAGAGCCGAGCAGCAGGGTAGGTAATCATTGTTATATTATTTAAGATGAAATCCGTGATTAGACCTGACGTATTGTATGGATCGGAATGCTAGGCTGTGAAAAAGACGGATGAGGAACGATTCATGTAGCGGAGATGAGGAGTGACAAGAATGGATAAAGTAAGGAATGAGTTTATAAGGGGAAGTTTGAAAGTGACGCCTGTTACAGAAAAAATGAAATCGAATCGTCTGTCTTGGTATGGACATGTGATGAGGAGGGATGAGACTCATGTGACTAAGAGAGTGATGGGTATGAATGTTGATGGATGGAGAGGAAGAGGAAGGCCAAAGAAAAGATGGATGGATTGTCTAAGGAATGATATGAATGAAAAAGGAGTAAATGATACTGTGCCGTCTGATAGGGGAGAATGGAAGAAAAAAACGTGTTGCGCCGACCCCAAGTAAAATGGGATAAGGGCAGGAAGATGATGATGATGAGTTAAGATGAACTTTTCGCCTTCTGTATTTATTTTTTATGTGGTTATACTCTCTCAATTCTCTTGCATCGTACGTAAGGCAATCGTCGTACCGAGGTCAGTCTGTGGTTTGATGTTTGAGACAAGAACGTCAACAAATATATTGTTTGCAATTTCGAATGCCCGTGTATTTGAGTTTAAATTGCGAATTATTGTGTCATTGATAGCTTGTATTGGACAATTTAAATATGTTAACGTTTAAATTATTGGCTCGGAATTCGATGGTGAGGTTTGAATATTGATTTAACTGTTCATGGTTGCACATAAAAATGTTACACAGGAAGACTCCCTTCGTTCACCCAGAATGGTAGAAGAAATTTAGTGACTACAACACCAAAATGAAGTCGGTTAAAAAACAGCCCAACATACTCGTACAAAAGTCTTCCACATACGAACAATTCAGATTCCCATAATATTCCACATTGAACTCCTTTAATTTGAATTCCCTTCTAAAGCATTCGTGACATCAAACACCTCTCATTGACATTCGCAAGGCCAAATGCTTTAGCAAAATTCGTACGAATAATTTCCTTTAAGGTGCTTCTAAATGGGATGATTTTTTTACAGCAATGTGTGTCTGATAGGTGGTTGGCAACATTTCTGTTGCTGAGTTTTGTAGGCCGACAGTATAGCTGCAACTTTAAATTGATTATTTAGGTAGTTTTGGGTTAAGATACCGTGACAACCACTTCTAGGCGGCTTTGTTAACATTTTCTGCACAAATCAAGCTTGTGCTCTCACTCCGGTATTAATGATGAACAGTATTCGATAGTTTTTGATGAAGAAATTGTCCATACTTTCAATGAACTTTTGACACTACAAACAGAATTGACCATTTCACGCTTTTCCCAACAATTTAACTAGATTAATTTAGCAACTGTAACCTGTAGACGTTACTAGTTATTTTTGCCTACAATAGCTTATTTTGTGGTCAATCAGAAGAAAGCATAAATACTATAGGAAACTTTACTGATGTTATCATTTACTTGCATCACCCAAACATGACCATTGAGTTCAATCTTTTCAAAAGTAAATCAATTAACGTTACACATACATCTTTAAGGAGGAGGAGAGGAGTCCTGTGTCCCAGCAGTGGGAACATTTATAGGCTGATGATGATACATTTTTAACCGACTTCAAAAAAAGGAGGAGGTTCTCAATTCGTCGGAATCTTTTTTTTTATGTATGTTCCCCGATTTCTCGAAGACGCCTGGACCGATTTGAAATTTTTTTCTTTTGTTTGAAAGGGTATACTTCCCAAGTGGTCCCATGATCATCGGGTCAGGATCTGATGATGGGATCCCAGGGAAATCGAGGGCAACCTTCAAATTTTATAGGCACATAGTACCATTTTCCCACGTTTTTATACACTCACTTTTCTTGTTTGTTTGTTTGTCGTTCCGGTTGGACTTTTGCAACTCAATTTTGAGGCACTTCCCGATAAGCTAGCAGGCTGAAATTTTGTACACGCTTTGAGTTCTGATGACAATACATGACTAACTAAGAAACGTCATAACAAATCCAATATGGCGGCCTCCCCAAGATGGCGGACTGGCTGTTTGAAACCCACCCCCATGATATGGGTATCAAATGAAAGGGTTTGCTGTCAGGAATACGAAAAAAATAGTCACGGGACTTAAATCCAATATGGCGGACGTCCAAGATGGCAGACAGGCTATTTGAAATGCACCCCTGTGATATTGATATCAAATGAAAGGGTTTGCTATCAGGAGTACGAAAAAAATAGTCACGTGACTTAAATCCAATATGGCGGACGTCCAAGATGGTAGACTGGCTGTTTGAAATCCACCCCCGTGATATGGGTATCAAATGAAAGGGTTTGCTGTCAGGAATACGAAAAAAATAGTCATGTGGGTTATGCTAGGCTAGGCTATTAATCCAATATGGCGGACGTCCAAGATGGCGGACAGGCTTTGAGGCACTTCCCGATAAGCTGGCAGGCTGAAATTTTCAGGGTAGCTTCAAACCCGATGAACAATGATAAAAATAATAAAATAATTAATAGATTTAAAAAATCTAAAAACCCACGTTTTTAAATGTCCTAAAAAGAAGAAAATAACCCTACGGGGCTGAGAGAGGGGCCACTCAAAACGTGGGGGCGTATCTTTGAAAGTTACACCTACGATCTCACGTCATGTAAATATATCCCATAAATAATCCCTTATATAATATACGCCCCACGTTTTGAGTGGCCCCTCTCTCAGCCCCGTAGGGTTATTTTCTTCTTTTTAGGACATTTAAAAACGTGGGTTTTTAGATTTTTTAAATTCATACATATATTTTCTAAAGCTGTTCAAGTATTTGCATCTGATAATCATCATCTCAAGTGGATGAGCTGATAATGGAAGGTACAACTCCTCAACGGCTTGGAGTAGGCATCGACTGATTTAGTTTGTGTTCGCATATCTCCGGAACTACAAGTCTGATTTAAGTAATTCTTTTTTTGTTATACTAAGTATTGTTTATCTTACAGAATACTGCAAGTTTCATCAAAATCGGTTCAGTAGTTTTTGAGATTTTTTTTTTTTTTTTTAGGGTGGCAAAATCATCAAATGAGTCCTCCCGCCCTGGGTGGGGCGGGAGGGACTGTCAGACTCTTACTGACTAAAATCCACCCGTGTTCCGTCGGATGCCCTTTACGTTCCGGGGCCACGGTATCCTGGATTAAGAAAAATCCGCGACCCCGGCAGGCATTTGGCCCCATAAGGGGCCCCATTGGGGGCCCCGTCGGTGACGCGTGAAACACGACGCGTCACCGACCCGGGCTTGGTCCTTGGTCGGACGGCGAGCATACCCATTACTCACCGTCCGCAAGCCCGCTCCGCCGCTGTGCCCTCTGCTGTACAGAGGGACACGCGTTGGAGCGTCCACCCGACAGGCTATTTGCATACGGGCAAAGAAACCCCTTAGGCACACAGTGCCTAAGGAGAGTTTTTGCCCGCATCCCAGGGTGCACCGGCCCGAAAAACTGGTCTTCCCCCCGGACGTATCCGAGAGGAAACTCCAGTCCACGGGCGCACGTGGAGGTTTCCTGTCTTAGCACCCCAATAGTTTTTGAGATAGGGAATTTTATTAGGTTATTTTGCACTTGAGCGATGTTGTTACCGGTGCTACGGATTACAAAATTTTAGTGCACATACATGTAAGAGAATGATTTATTTGACAAGAATTTGAGTTGAATATTTAAACTAAAAAGAGTAAAATAAAAAACTTTAAAAAAAAATGTACCTAACCGCCTTCAAAAACAACCACAAAAAAAGGGTAAAATAACCTACAAAATAACTTTTCTTTCAGAAGTCGGTGGCAAAAAATACAATGAAATGAAAAAAAAAAGTGAGTGTATAAAAACGTGGGAAAATAAAGGCACCGACTTCTGAAAGAAAAGTTATTTTGGTTAGGTTAGGTTATTTTACCCTTTTTGTGGTTGTTTTTACAGTGATACAGTCATCGCAAATTGAAAATGTTGTCGAAGTTGTTAAGATCCCAGCAACCAATCGCAACAAAATAGTTGCCGAAAAGAGTATGGCTCGTGTATTCACACCTTTAGGAACTCGTTAAGCGTACGCCTGATGTGAATAAAATTGATGTTGATACAGGACCCGATTGACACGTAATTCGAAATGAGCCTACTTTACATAGGTACATTGGAATTTGCGACAGTTAATTTCAGTGAAGGGTTTCTCTAGTGTTTGAAATTGAGTTGTATGTCACCTTGGTTACTTACTTGCTTTATCTTGGCAAGTGTGTGACTGGCTTTAAGTTGATTGGTGTGAGGTGTAAGTATAGAGTTTCTTTGAATTAGGTATCGAGACTTTTTGGTTACACGCATTTTATAAAATGTTCTATAATTGAATGTAATAAAACATTTGAAGTGGAGTAAAAATGTTTATGTGTAATTTGATAGATATCTATAGACAATTGGGTACAGAGAGTATTTATAAAGTATACGTGGCTGAAAAAACAGGGAGAAGACGTCTTAGAAAAACTTACACTGATATTATTAGTGAATTTCAGAATGTGAACAAGGCAAACGGACTACGTAAAGTCGTAGCAGACGGATTTATGTTATTTATCCTTATTCTCATGGAATATGTATCACACAATCACAAAACCGCTCATTCCAAAACAAATAAATCAAGAAAACCGCGACAACCGCCTCCATAATTTCACAAAACCCCCACAAAGATGGCGAGCCTCAGAAAAGTCCGAAAATGCCACCGTATTCGCAAAATTCAAGTATTTGATTACGAAAGGATTATTAAACAGGAAAGTGATGGAGTTTCAACACTAAATAAATAAATACAGAAGGGCGAGTCTATTCAATGACCTAAATGAAGGGCGAGTGTATTCAATGACCAGGAGCACGCACACATGGATACGAGTCGCGTACAATGAGTGCAAATGCATTCACGACTGACGTTTGTTTGAGATCTCCATGCATAAAGTTGCATTCACACACATCAGTCACGTCACGGAATGAAACTTGCATGGAAATATGCCTGACCGGTGACGTGACTGATAGATCACGTGCCGGTGACTGGCCGGCGACTGACGTGTGGGCACAAATACCATATAGGAGTGTAGAAACATTTTGTTTTTTAAACCGGGCCGGGGTGACGTGACGTGACGGTGACTGATGAGTGTGAATGCAACTTAAATGGGCACATCAGATACGCTTTAGATACAGTCAGTGCAAGCTCGCGACTGCGATTTGTTTGAAGTTTCCACGGACACATCGACATGCTTCAAGTAAAGTTGAGCAGTGGTGGCCCAGTGGTATCGGCTTCGACTTACGAGTTGTAGGTCGTGGGTTCGAACCCCGTCAAGCGCATTACTTTGTGTAATTTATTTCAACACCACTGCTCTCAAAACGGTGAAGGAAAACATCGTGAGCAAAACCGGCATGTCCTAGAACCAAAAATTCGAAGACATGTGACATCTACCGATCCGCACTGGGCCCGCGTTATAGATTACGGCCCACTCCCTCTCACAGAGAGAAGGCCTGTGTCCCAGCAGTGGGAACATTTATAGGCTGATGATGATGATGAAAGTGAGTACAAAGGCACTCAAGACTGTCATTTGTTTGAAGAAAGCACGTAAAAAAAGACACGCTTACTCACGGGTACAGCGATATTTGTTTGAGATCTCCATGCATAAACGGGCACATCTAACACTCTTTACATACAGTGAGTGCAAGCGCACTCGCGACTATCATTTGTTTGATGTTGCCTACTGACACATCGACATGCTTCAAATAAAGTGAGTACAAACGCACTCGCGACTGTCATTTGTTTGGAAGTACGCCTGCCTGGCTGCAGGTGTCTATGTTTGCGTGCAATCTCGCTCGTTGCTTCGAAGCCGACCTTCTGTATTTATCTAGTTTGTGGCTACAACAGACTGACACAAAACAAGATAAAGTTTCAATTATATAAATTGGAAGGTTTAAACTTCAAAGTGACGCCGGCGGGTGCTCTTTATAGGGTTAAGATGTTGACTACCAATTAGTGAGAGCTATTAAGATATTATTCTTTATATTTCAATTTGGGGAGAAATTGTGGAATTGTTGCAAGAGACTCTTAGAGTTTTGAAACAGCTTTTTTTGAAAATGTATTCTAATTCTGTATAAGAAGTTGACTGATTTTATTATAATGCTTAGTCTGAAGTCCAGCTAGGTTTTTTATAAAGATGTTTTGAAAAGGAGCCACTGAATAACCTAAATAAGGAAAGGTAAGAAATAGTGGCTTGAACCAAACGGTTTTAGATCTAATAAGGACCATTGAGACGTTTTATTATCTACTTAAGGGTGGGTTCATATCTGACGGAACATCCGTCGCGTATTGTCGTTCGCAGAACGCCAGAGCAGATAAATGTATAGAAAAAACCGGCCAAGTGCGAGTTGGACTCGCCCATGAAGGGTTCCGTAGCAGCAAGCATAGATTAGAGATATAATTATATTGAGATTAGTAAGTAATATACACAAACAATAAAAATAACTTTGTTTTTCATAGTATTTGTATGAATGGCAAAGTTATATTTGCGGTTTTTGAAAATGTACTATATCTCAAAAACTGCTAACTGTATCTCATCCAAACCAATTTTTGTTGGAAGTTTTTGTTAAGGTCTACATTATATATTTTTTTTTTTTTATCATTCTCTTATTTTAGAACTTACAGAGGGGGGGGGACACACATTTTACCACTTTGGAAGTGTCTCTCGTGCAAACTGTTCAGTTTAGAAAAAAAATATGTTAGTAACCTCAACTACTATAATTTGAAGCGGTATACGGTAGAAAAATTACACCCAACGTTCGATTCCTACGTAAAAGAAGTGAACATCTCCAAGGAGTGTGCGTGGCGCTCACTCACACATTTATGAAAAAGTGGCGTCACTAAAATCGTTATGTTTTGTTTCGAACACGGAATCTGGATATTTTATAAATCTAAATCAATTCAAATCAGACATGTAGCGGCTTAAATTGTAAAGGTTCGCAACGGAGACCGCAACAGGAGACCGAGACAGGAGACCGCGACAGGAGACCGCGACCGTATCTGTCTCCTGTCGCTGTCTCACCCGCGAACTGCCGCTCATACATTGCCTAATGTTAAGTAGTGTCGCGGTCACCTATCGCGGTCTCCGGTCACTGTCTCCTGTCTCGGTCTCCGGCGCGAACCGCCACCTTAAGGACTCACTTTTTTCTATCATTTGACTCAATAGGATAGGTCATAGGACTCAATAACTATGAAGAAATTTTTAGTTTTTTTTTATTAAAGCACATCATAATTTAACCCGTACGAAATCGAAGCTGTCACTAGTAGTTAAATTATTATAATTGTAATAATTTGAGTGCGTGTGAAAGGAAAGCCAGTTCAACCGCATAATTTATAATTGTTTATCGAAAGTAGTTTATTTAATTAATGCAAATGATGAACATAATATTTGTCTCCGTATAATTTGGCCAGTAATGTTGCAAAACTGAATAATTTTTGTGGGACAATATCGTAACTCAAAAATTATGTCACGGTTACGTAACACCAGGCTAAACGGTATCCAAGATTCCTGCCTCAAGGGGTATTTTTTTTAGTCCTTCAACGAAGATACGGGCCCATACGAAAGTAACTCATAACACACACATCTACGTAAACGATAAGGAGTAGGAATCGAACCAGTTTCGTATCTAGATAGTAGTAGTAATTAGAAGAAGTCATAAATTTTATAAACACACGCATGCCAAGCGTGTACGTTACGTTACGAACATGAAAATGTGTCTTATTACTTTAACGCATTCTATACTACTCAAAACAAAATAAGGGCCACCTGATTTTTATCGATTTATTAAATATTGTTTAAATATTACTAGTTACAATGACTGAATCTGATTAATATTAATGGTTTTAGATGAAAATACTCAAAAATTAAATATGAATTCAAATAAATCGTTAAAATAAACCAAATTGAATAAAAAGTGAGGAATTGCAGGAATGTATCAAGTTACATAAAACATAAAAAAATCGAAAAAATAACGTCTTTAATGTTCCAAAGTGTTATTTTAAGCTTCTCTTTTAACTTTGTTCTCTCTGTTCTGCTCATTTTATGGCACGTGGAATGGTCTAGATTAAATACCGAACATTTTCTTTTGGGATACTCTACCAGCAAGTTTTCAGACAATTTATGAGATCCAGCAGCGTGTTGATGGGAATTTTACTTTCTTTTTCACTCTTCTTTAACTCATCTCTTAAATGCTCAATAGAACTCAGGTAAAAATCCTGAGTGTCCACTGTAACATCGTAATTCGAGCGTAAGGGAATGTGTGCACTGTTAGGCGCGTCGTGTTCGCTCGTGCATTATCCTGCTTCAAGAAGAACTCAGGTATTCCTTGCTGTGCGAATGGGATAATGTGGAGTTGCACCACATTCTCTACGCAATTTTGAGGAGTTACATCACCCTCGTTAAGAAGTGCGAGCTCAGTTTTGCATGATAGAGTTAACCGCCCCAGAGCATAACTCAGAACTCGCCAGAACAGTCTGTTTTAAGAGTGCAAGGATCTGAAACCTGTTGTTTAGATCTTCTCTACACTCTTATGAATCAGTTTTTATTGAAAAAAAAATAACCCACCAGTCATCAATAAAAAGGAATGAAGCCCAGTCAAAACAGTTCAATAAATTTTCTTTTTCGCAAATGTTTCACGATTTGCACCATACGCTGCAGTTAACTGGAGGCGAACCAAGCATCTTCTTGAGTATTGTTAGTCTTTATGGAGTCGATTCGGAATAGTGTAGTCAATTATAGGGGTGCCTGTAGCTCGACGCAATGGAGTTTGTACGGTCCGCGCAGTAGATTTTCGCTCTATTTGCGCGGTTAAACAAACTTAATGGTCTTCTTGGGCTTTGCTTACTTACTTTCTTCCTTGATCACGGCGTCTAGTGATATTACCCGTCTTTTAAGACCAGTTTCAAGCATTTTGAACCACTCGTTGGGAATATTCCACCATTAAACCTACCTCTTCTGGCTACGGGCCCCCTGGATTAAGGTGACACCCCAAGTGGCTGTTTTTGCGTCCATATGTCTCCAAATACATGACATTATGAGATTGAAAGATCATTATAGCCTGCTTGCTGTATTAGTCGAAGAAAACTCCGTTAGAAGTTTGAAAATTAAAAAACTCCATACCGTAAATTCTAAGTAATCTCAAATATCGAATTAAAAAAAAGTTATGAATTTCCAATTATGCAGTAGAAACAATATTAATACTTGAAAGAAACCATAACAAGATATTTAGTATTTATTATGTACCCAGAATAAGAGCAATACTTGTTTAAAGTGCAATTTAAAAAGTGGCCCTTATTTTGTTTTGACGAGTATATATCGCAGCTATGTGTATGTGAATTTAAAATTGAACAAAAACCGCATTGTCCAGGCGTATCGGGCGTTAATATTGGCACGTGTGGCGCTTCCATCGAGTTAACGATTCAGCGATACAGCGCTGTAAGGACGGCTGCATATTTACGACTAGGCTTTCAATTCAGTGTTTGCTGGATATTCAAAAACTACAAGGTAGTTTTTGAATGAATTCAGAATATGTATTCTGTCAAAATTGTTTTAAACGCTTGAACGTTACCTCCTACATAAGTCATCATTCTTATGATAACCCTCCTTCTGGCGCCGTTGGGTTGCATTCTGCTTTCATTGATGTTAGAGATTATGTCACTTTATTTAATGTTAATCGGATAATGTTACAGATGTATTTTATGGTCAATATTTTGAATGTTTTCCGTGGTTGCTCGTAAGAATTCAGTTTAGAGGGGGTTTCCATACTATTGTTATGATGGCTAAGTGGGTTAAAGTTGAGCAATAGAATCAGAGGCTAATTCACGTAATTTTATGACGCACCGATGAAGTAGTAGTGCAGTTGCAGTTAAGTTCAAGTTCGAGTGATAAACGGTATTCTTGTAATCTTTGAACTGCGCGTAAGCTGCGCGTGAACTGCACGTCAACTGTACGACAACCAAACTGTACCAAACTTTCTCATGGTGTGGCCATAGGAGATAAAATTGATTGCCTACTAAATAATCGAATGGAATCGATTACATTTCAATGAATATGACATTAAAACTAGAAGTTGATCGAATTGAAACTTGTATGCTGTCATTTTGAGACGTCAAACGAATAGTAGAATACCAATCACGTTGCGATCCAAAACACGCACCAAAGACGCGCAACAGTAGAATACCGATAACGCGCTCGCGTGACGCGAACTTGACGCGAGCGTGTTTGACAGCGGTAGAGAATACGAAAAACGTTGTTTTGATCGAAACTTAACTGCAACTGCACTGCAACAGCACTTCTTTAGTTACGTGAATTGAGGCACTGAGCAGAATAAGCTTTTGTGTGCTACGAACAATGCATCTCCTATACTGCAATAGTCATCGGTACTGGGAACAATACACAAAGCTATCTATTCATGTGTACTGATTGATTAATTGTGATCTGATAATATAGGCGTTAGATGTTACGATGTGGATACACGTGGATACAATCAAATAATAGATGGCTCAGAGAATCATCATCTGCCTAGCCTTATTTCCAACTATATTGGGATTGGCTTCCAGTCCCAGTGGACGAAGCTGAATACGAGTATTTAAAAGGAGCGTCTGTCTATCTGACCTGCCTAGTTCATTTGGAACTCTGTAATGCGATGCCCCTTGTTATGACAGGTAGTCAGAATTCCTGGCTACTGACTGCCTGTAACAATTGTCATAGTTGTATTAATGATAACTAAGACAAGCAGCGTTATGTAGCCCACAGACTCACAGCGAGAGACCCCGAGTACACCCGAGAAGTGTGAATGTGGAAGGTTTCTCTACGTCTCTTTTACTCCATCTGAAGTTTCGGGGTGACTTCTCGCCCGGACTTCTCGAAGTGATTATCTAGGCTACAACGTACTCATGGCGCGAGACCTCGAGAACACCCGGGAAACGTGAAAGTAAAACGTTTCTCTATGTCTCTTTTACACTTTATTAGGAATCTCGGGGTTAGAGCAGTGGTGGCCCAGTGGTATTGGCCTCGACTTACGAGTTGGGAGTGGTCGTAGGCTCGAACCCCGTCAGGCGCATTACTTTGTGTAATTTATTTCAACACCACTGCTCTCAAAACGGTGAAGGAAAACATCGTGAGGAAACCGGCATGTCCTGAAACCAAAAATTCGAAGACATGTGACATCTACCAATCCGCACTTGGCCCGCGTGGTAGATTACGGCCCACTCCCTCTCACAGAGAGGAGGCCTGTGTCCCAGCAGTGGGAACATTTATAGGCTGATGATGATGATGAGGAATCTCGGGGAGACTTCCCGCCTAGAGTCTGTATGGGCTATCTTGCACTGAGGCATGAACATAACTCGGGAACTAACGTATGGTTACCTGTGAACGTATCGATCTAAACTAGCTGTAATACTCGTAATTTAGTCACGAGCTCCCCTCTAGACGGTTCATACAGCCTTCGCCTACAAGGAAATAATCGGCTTTGGCATTAGTTATTTGATCGAACACTTAAATAGTTTAGAGGAGATGAAATTAACGATGCCAGAAAGCGTCCAGCAGTGGACGAAAGACGATAAAACAGGCTAATAATGATGATGTAAAAATAAGGGTTTTTGTCTAGTAGATAAAATCATCAGAAGGCGTCGCGACAGACCTAGAAGATGGCGAGATGAGCTGGGCAAAACCAACGATCAGACCAGTGGTCTACTTCGACCCTGGATCGTTAAAACTGGAAGTCATGGGGAGAGGTCTTTGCCCAGCAGTGGGATGAAGTACGCTAGCAGTATCAGATAAAATCATCAAGTAAAGGCTCGAACAGACACACGCGATTAATCGCGCTGCGACAACGAGCCAAGCTAATTTCCACTCTAAATGTACTGCGAATGGACCGCGACAAGTCGCCCCGCGCGATTAATCTTGTGTGTCTGCTCGAGGCTTAAGGAGCGGAAGGGAACGTCAGACTCGTATTGACTAATATCCATCGTGTTCCATAGGTTTAGGTGTTTTATAGGGCAATGGAGGCCATTGCCCTATAAGATTCGGAGTCACGGTAACTTCCTATTTGAGAGTTTGTTTGGTATATTATTGTCACATTTTTTTTCCAGTGAAAATCCCATCTGTCGCAAAGTGTGTCGACGGCATAATAATTCGGCGTCAGTGACCACCACACAAGAACGCTTCTGTGAGCTGTGACATTTTTGTTATCGCTCTACTAAACTATGAACCCGGATTTTTCGACTATTTCCCGGACTTTCATGCCTATTCTCTATGCAGGTTTTACGGATGTGTCGCCATTTTGATGGAGTTTTGTTTTAGAAAGGTTTTTTTTTTAAATGTTTTTTTTATTTTATTTTAATCATTTTGTAAAAACTGTAGATTGCATTGGCGTCAAAAGACCCATAAACAAGCCTACGAGTAGAAGTAGCTCTTTTGCTTTTCTGATATATCTTTTTGGTAATCAAAAATAAATTATATATTTTTTATTCTGAATTTAAGCCCTTATCGTGGGTTAATAATACCCATTGCATTCACAATATACAAAACATCCAGATGATAAAAAAGTATTTAATCTGGGTATATACCATTATCAGAAATATTTTATATCAATCATAGAACATACATTTCATGGAAACATAACCTATTTTAATTAAATAACTTTTAAGTCTCGTATAAAGGCGTTGTTCCACAGTAGCTCACACTAGCTTCGCTTTGAATGAAACTGTGAGCGAAATCGTCTGCTTCAAGCCAATGAGCTATTTTACATTGAACGATAACGGTATTTGCACGATATCGGCGGGATTGGTAGTTTCACACATTTCTAGGGAAAATGAGCGAGAGAGTACGATATGCTGGTATCGTGTCGTTACCGTTTTTTGCGGGAAAGAGTAACAAACTTCCATCTAAAAAAACTTTCACATTTTAAATATTAGTCGTTTTTAGGGTTCCGTAGCCAAATGGCAAAAATGGAACCCTTATAGATTCGTCATGTCTGTCTGTCTGTCTGTCTGTCCGTCCGTATGTCACAGCCAGTTTTTGTCGAAAGTATAAGAGCTATCCTGTTGAAACTTGGTAGGTAGATGTATTATGTAAAGCGCATTAGGATTTTCACACAAAAATAAAAAAAAAAACAAATTTTGGGGGTGCCCCCATACTTAGAATTGAAACTCAATTTTTTTTTCAGCAAACCCATACGTGTGGGTTATCTATAGATAAGTCTTTAAAAAATATATTGAGGTTACTAATATCATTTTTTTTCTAAACTGAACAGTTTGCACGAGAGACACTTCCAAAGTGGTAAAATGTGTGCCCCCCTGTAACTTCTAAAACAAGAGAATGATAAAACTAAAAAAAATATATAATGTAGACCTCAACAAAAACTTCTAACGAAAATTGGTTTGGATGAGATACAGTTAGCAGTTTTTGAGATTGTATAGTACATTTTCAAAAACCGCAAATATAACTTTGCCATTCATACAAACACTATGAAAAACAAAGTTATTTTTATTGTTTGTGTCTCAATATAATTTCAATATAATTTTATCCCTAATCTATGCTGGCTATTACGGAACTCTTCATGGGCGAGTCAAACTCGCACTTGGCCGGTTTTTTTTTCAGAATGAAAGGTATGGACCGTATTTCCGTTTCTTTACACCTGACAACGTATAATTATGCAAAAACGGGCGATCGGTTTAGTGATTTACGAATTGAATGCAAGAACTTTCATGGACGGTTAACTACCTTGCGGTATTTGTTTGATCAATTGAATTCATTGCCCTTCAACAGTCAGCATTGTAATGCAACTCGCATGTTGTTCTTCCCGTGTTTAAATGAGGCTAAGGTTAGAAATATACTTCGCATAACTAATATTGGTTATATAATAAAAAAATACAAAAATTCTTGACAGCTACCTATGACATCGCCAACTTTTAAAATACTCGCTCCTACCATGAAAAATATCGCCTTTCATATCCTTAGTAGCAGTGGACGTCCATCCCAATAGCACTGAGGGATGATACACTTCTTGTTTATTAATTTGTCCTGTCAAACCCATATCTATATTTCTTGGAAAATATACCAAAGCTTTTTAAAGGTCAAAATATAAATATCAATAAATTAATTGAATCTGAAGTTGATGTTTGATATAAATTATTTGATTGGTTTATAATAAACATTATTTGTTTTATAATAATTATTTTGTAAATATGAAAGGTCAAATTTAATGAGCTAGAATATTCTATGTTACGAATTTCGTATACCTATATTGCTTAAAATTCATAACATCGAATATTCTATTCTATTTGTTCAAAACAAGTAATATTATTAATAATTATTATTTATATTGTAACAACATTGATATTAGAAAATTATTACAAGACTTAAGATCTGTAAATTTTAAACAACAAGATATTTTGATTTGATAAACATTTTCGGCTTGTTTTTCATTCATAATTAAATAAACTCTAATTAAAGTACCTACTTAAAATGGTTGTGTTTCATATAATGTATTAAACTTGACACACGTCACTTCCAGGAGTCCCGAGTTAATTCACATCTCTGCCACATCGCGCGCTGCGATCGATTGATAGTCTTCACCCCCGAGTTCGCACCTAGCGAATACAAGACGTATACGACGCGCGCCTAAATAGGATAATTGACTTCGAACTACAAGCTGACATTTTTCCGTACTGCTATGATTCTGAACAGGCATGCAACGCAATGCAATAAGAAGAGACAGAACATTATTAGATTGACAACACAGAAAAGTGTTTGCGGTTGTAGAATAGCAAGTCTAGTCTAATTCATCTAGTTACGTTCTTCTATGGTTGATTATGGGAACGTTTAGGTTGATAATGATGATTATGGGAACATTATGCTGATGATGATGATTATGTGACCATTATAGGCAGGTGATGATTATTATGGGAACATTATAGGCTGATGATAATGATTATGGGAACGTTTAGGCTGATGATGATGATTATGGGAAATTATAGGCTGATAATGATGATTATGGGAAAATTATAGGCTGATGATGATGATTATGGGAACACTATAGGCTGATGATGATGATTATGGGAACATTATTGGCAGATGATGTTTATTATGGGAACATTATAGGCTGATGATGATGATTATGTGACCATTATAGGCAGGTGATGATTATTATGGGAACATTATCGGCTGATGATGACTTTCTTCTAGCTTTTAAGTGAACTGAATAAACAAGACTCAAAACGCGTGAATCTGGAGTATTTTAAATTTACCTTCACAAATTCCCAAATCCAATCATGTAAGCCGTCGAAACTACTTTGATTATACCAAAATGTTCTATCTACATAATCGAGTTAGATATCCTAACAGTACATAGGTACTTACTTGCCTAATGCAATGTGTCGTCTGAAAGCAATTTGCTACACCGCATGCGGTCTTTCTTTCATTACTGGCACCCATCTGGGTCTTTACGAAAGTTCCGGAAAATTCACCACTCAATTTTCAACTCTATCTGCGAATGATGGAGATGAAAATCAATTGTATGTTTTCTTGAGTTATGATGTTTGGTTCTTGAAGCGAATGCCGTTAGTTCAGGAAGGGTCTGCTGTTTTTAAAGTGAATTATTTTAAAGGAATACTTAGTAGGGATGTGGGGAGTTTGGAAATATATGATTTTGACGCTCAAGTTAATATTTTAGGGAGCACTTTTGGGATGTTTAGTAGGCTTTCCGTGTATTAGGTAGAAGGGATCGTAAAAATCTGTACATACGTGCATTTTATACGTTTTTTATTTCAGGGGGTGAACGGGGATTCAATAAAATCGTTCTGATAATGTTGAGTTTATTCCGTGGGATGTTTTATTTTTATTTTATTTTTTGGGGCTAACGTAAGCTTTTGATGGAGTTGAGGGGAGTAAATTCAACTTCCGATATCAATATTTCCTGTTCATGTGATTTATTTTGAGATATGATGAGGTTAGCGAGCGGCTGCAATAATTATGGTGATCGAGGAAAAGTTATCCTTTCTTTTTCAATGCAATGTTGATAGATTTGTGATCGAATCCAGCTGCTTTGCTTCGATCTTATTTAGACAGTCGTTAACGTAATGTATTGCTTACTTCTTAGCAAATTTAATAAAAAGCATTTTCTTGCTTTTGTTCCTATTTCTAGCTGGGATCTGTGCAACTATGTACTTAGTTCTCCTGCGTCCACTGTTTGGTTGAGGCTTCTTCTTCTCTGAGAAAGTGGACTATAATCTACACCTATAGTGATTCAGATGTTCCACCTTTCGCTTGGTTTATTTTAGAATTTTACAATCAATATGCACGTACGCGGTTATTGTTGTTTTTCCCGGAAATAGTACTTTTTTGGGATGAAAAGCACGCTATGTACATCTCTGTACACCTGATAACGTATAGTTATGCTTTCAAGATGGTCGGTTTAGTGGTTTCGACGTGATAACGTAACAAAAAACAAAGCCTTACCTTCGCATTTCGAAAATTCACGATCAATCTTTTTAAGCTATTGCATAGCTTTTATCGCAGGCTCTGAGCGCGGCGCGAGCGAAAAACCTAACGAAAAAACCTGACCATATTTGACAGCATGTCGTTTCAGTTCGGGAGACTTCGGCAATCATAAAGGTACGGACAGACGTGCTCATAAAGGTACGAAGAGGGATTTACTTTTTCTTACTGATTCTAAACGGCCAGCTACAAAAGGAGTTTTCACAATGAAACCTACTTATAAAATTCTCCTACAACAAAGAAGTTCTTTATTACAGTAGTGCACCACAAACATTTTAAATAAATTATATTCTCGTTAAAATTAAATATACGCGGTAAGCGATATTTTTCTTTTAAAATAAAAAAAAATGTTATGCAATAGCTTCACCGCGGCAGTCTCCGAGTGCCACATGTATTTTTTTAATTATGATTGTGTTGCGTCTGACTGCTATCTTACCTGATGGTAAGCAATGCTGTGATCAAAGGTGAAACACTCTTGCCTAGAAGTAACCTATCAGGAAACGCAAGGAATGTTATCCAAATTAATATTAGTTCTAGGATAATAATTCGGAATTTTGTTGGAATTATGTTGGCAGTGGTTTCACCAGCTCAAAATCGAAAATTTTCGGCAACATGAAATCGGGATATATCCTATGTGTTAATGAAGGTTATAAACTACCTGTGTGCCGAATTTCATGGAAATTCAGTGGTTTTTGCGTGAAAGAGGAACAAACATCCATCCATCCAAACAAACTTTCACGTTTATAATATTTTAGTATGAATTAGGATAGTAGAAAGTAGGATATAGGGGAACAGTGTATAAGACGGGGACGCGAGGTATGATGGGAAATCACACACCTAAGGCAAACTTAACACAAAACGAACGTAGCACAAGCGCCAACAGGACGCTATTTCGGTCTGGCCGCTTGCAAATGACGTACTGATGGCGCTTGCTCTACGTTAGTGTTGTGTTAAGTATGTCTAAAGACTGTATGTCCCCATTATACCTCGCGATTATTAACGTCCCCGTCTTATACACTGTTCTCCTAATTTAAGCCTGATTCTTATACACCCTCCATTCTCATTACCCATCATAATATATTTTATAATTACCATCACAACATACATGGTACGCTCGTCACCTTGTTTTAATTAACTCAGCGCGATTGACATTGATTGAATCAGACGCTTTCAACGCTTTCAGCGCTATACTAATCCTCGACGATATATATTTTAAATAAATTGGTTAGCGCTGTGGTGGCGCTTGATGCTACAATTTATATGATTGTTTTTGTTCACCAGTATTTTGTTTACCGACAGGCCTGTTGGTCTAGTGGTTAGGGACCCTGACTGCTATGCCGGAGGTCGTGGGTTCGATTCCCACCCAGGACAAATGTTTGTGTGATGAGCACGATCATTTGTTCTGTGTTTGGGTGTAATTTATCTACGTATATAATATTTGTGTATTTAGAAATATATAAGTACGTTTATCAGTTGTTTAGTACCCATAACACAAGCTCTGCTTAACTTGGGACTAGATGGCGTTGTGTGATAGTTGTAGAATATTATTATTTTTATTTCATATGAAGTAACTAGCTTCCTGACGTTTTTATGGAAGGTTAAAAATAATTTTTCTTGATAAGTTTTCAGGCTTTTAATTATCTTGGAGGACTCTTAGAAATACGTAAATCAAAACAATAAATAATACATGAACAAACGGCACGGTTGGTGAAGTGGCTGCAGTTGTTCATCATGCATGTCGCGGGTTCGATCCCCGCAGATAGAACAAATTTTTGTATGATCTGCAAGTTCTTCTTCCGGGTCTGGGTGTTTGTCTCTATAAACCAGTACAAAATCAGATCCACGCCCTGCGCATTTTTAACCGACTTCAAAAAAAGGAGGAGGTTCTCAATTCGTCGGAATCTTTTTTTTTTTTTTATGTATGTTCCCCGATTTCTCGAAGACGCCTGGACCGATTCGGAAATTTTTTCTTTTGTTTGAAAGGGTATACTTTCCAATTGGTCCCATGATCATCAGGTCAAGATCTGATGATGGAATCCCAGGGAAATCGAGGGCAACCTTTAAATTTTATAGGCACATAGTACCATTTTCATATATTTTCTAAATCTGTTCAAGTATTTGCATCTGATAATCATCATCTCAGGTGGATGAGCTGATGATGGAAGGTACAACTCCTCAACGGCTTGGAGTAGGCATCGACTGATTTAGTTTGTGTTCGCATATCTCTGGAACTACAAGTCCGATTTAAGTAATTCTTTTTTTGTTGTACTAAGTATTGTTTAACTTACGGAATACTGCAAGTTTCATCAAAATCGGTTCAGTACTTTTTGATATAGGGAATTTTATTAGCATATTGTGCACTTGAGCAATGTTTGTTACCGGTGCTACGGATTAAAAAAATTTAGTGCACATACATGTAAGAGAATGATTTATATGACAAGAATTTGAGTTGAATATTTAAACTAAAAAGAGTAAAATAAAAGACTTTAAAAAAAAAATGTAACCGCCTTCAAAAACAACCACAAAAAAGTGTAAAATAACCTACAAAATAACTTTTCTTTCAGAAGTCGGTGGCAAAAAAAAACAATGAAATGAAAAAAAAAATAAAGGCACCGACTTCTGAAAGAAAAGTTATTTTGTAGGTTATTTTACCCTTTTTTGTGGTTGTTTTTGAAGGCGGTTACATTTTTTTTGAAAAAGTTTTTTTATGTCCAGCTGCTTCCAATTAACACACACTCAAGAATTACGGTTTCCGTTGATGTTGTGTCGTATCGACAACTAAGTCTCTTCGTTTGCGCAGCGCCTTTTATAGCGTGGTTAAATCATTATACGAGTCCTCCCACACAAGGCGTGACGAGAGGGACTGTCAGACTTGTACTAACTAAAATCCACGGTGATCCTTCAATAGCCATTTACGTTCCAGGGTCTCGGTTACCTGATGAGACAGTCCCGCGACCCTGTCAGATTGCTGACAGCTCTCTTCGTAGACCCGGGAATGGTCCATGATCAGACGGCGAGCATTACTCCCCATCCGCATGCCCGAGCCTATGGTGACAAGAAATCGCTCCGCGACGTCAGGTGCCGTGGGCGTCTCCCGCGGCGGCTTGTTTGTGAGGTGGAAGCTGTCCTCTAAGCACCACACAACCTCTGGGTTCACCTGTGTGCCACTCCTAAAACATATTATTACTTTTTTTAAGTAATAGTTTCTTCTCTAATCTTATTGGTGACATGACATTCACGACGTCAATGTGACTTTTGTTTTTAATACAATATTTACATTCCAAGCTTGGTATCATTAGAGCTATTTTCCATTTGATCTAAATATTGTACAATACGCCCAAAAATGAATAAAAGATGGCATAGTAATAAACCTTAATGACACGAAAAAAAAAAAACAAAAATACGAATAAATGAATGGGTATTGATAATAGTAATATTTGCCAGACAACCTTCAATGGGCACAATGTCCTCTAACACAAAATAGGTGCGTCCCCACAGAGCGCGCAGCCTCGCCAGGCATTTTCCGTGCGAAGCAGCTCGGTTGGTGTGGACGTGTCTCGGGCGAGGCAAGTGACAGCGCTGCCGCGGTCAAGCGACCGAGCGCCCGAGCGATCCAGTATCGGCTTTTGTTTTGCTCGCGTATATTATTTCGTGCCTCGGGCGAAAAACAATAGACGCGTCCACACAGAGTTAGCAGCCTCGCTTGTCAGTTTCCTCGCGCAGCAAATGCCTCGCGAGGCTGCGCGCTCTGTGTGGACGCACCTATTGGTAGCTCTGTAGTTAACTGTATGTGGAACAATTTGGAAATTATTTCGAATTGTCCTAGTAGTCGGGTACTCGTGATTTTGTTACAATGACAATACTTCACATTTTCAGCCTGGCCCTTCATCTTAAAAGATGTTGACTAAAATATGGTATGTACCGATATTTAGTGTGAGAGGAGCTCATGGCTAAGATTAAAGCCGCACAGGCCTATCTTCCAGGCTAAGCCGCACTTTCGTCGGGGTGCTAAGACTGGAAACCTCCACGTGCGCCCGTGGACTGGAGTTCCCTCTCGGATACGTCCGTGGGGAAGACCAGTTTTTCGGGCCGGTGCACCCTTGGGATGCGGGCAAAAACTCTTCCTTAGGCACTGTGTGCCTAAAGGGTCTCTTTGCCCGTATGCGAATAGCCTGTCGTGTGGACGCTCCAACGCGTGTACGGTGGCGCGGACGGTGAGTAATGGGTAGCTCGCCGTCCGACCAAGGACCAAGCCCGGGTCGGTGGCGCGTCGTGTCGTGTTTCGCGCGTGCCTTCGGGGAGTTGTCAGCAAACTGACGGGGCCCGCACTTTCGTCAGTCAAATTTGACAGTCTCTTTCCCTTCATCCAGTGTTCCCGGTCTTATTTATATGTACTATTTTAACATCATAATACCTATGTAATATGTTTAAACACACGTTGAAATCCAATCTACGTCACAGTCACCTTAATTATAGCTAAATTCCCATTTCATGACGTCAACCGTTTCGTGCTACCGTCATTGATTGCTGAGTTCGTGCGGTGTTGCCAATTAATCCTTTTCAATCAACGCCTCTGTGTTATTTAGCCTTTTTAAAGGGATAATTACTGGTAGTGTTCGCTTGTATTCTGGGTATGGAAAATTGGTATACCAATACGGGTAGCTGAAAGGTTTTTTTGTAGTCATGTTTTAAGCAGACTTTAGAGCAGTATTTTTTTATTTACATCAAAAGTGCCTCTATCAGAAAATTGCGGTGAAAATAATGTTTTCATATACGAGTCTCATAAACAAAAGATTATGAAAACCTAGTCTCACGAAGTATTGTTAATACTTAGCTATGGTGAAAAGAAGCCCCGCTTTGCGGGGCTTCTTTTTAGCGTTTAGAGTTTAAAGAAATCTACGATAAAGGGAATGACGGGCATCATCAGCTCGCTAATAGGCCTGATTCTACTAGAGTGACCATGCATCCAAAAAACCCAAAGAATTCTATTTTCCATTCCCCTTTGCTACAAAAAACGCCAAAATACACCATAGAGGAAAACCACCCTTTCACGAAAAACGCAATGTTTTTAACCACCTAGAAAACATTTCAGGCTCCCATAATCTTGCACATACTAAGGGAAAAATATCGAATTTCAATTTTCGGACCGAAACGCGCGTGTTTCGTAGCGAATTCCATACAAAAACCCTTTTTGGTGCGAGCACAATGGATTCGTGACAAGGAATTATCGGGTGGAGCTTGACGACCCGAATTGTACAACAGAATGAGTTTCGGGGATTTTTCCTATGTATGTAGTTTCCAACCGCTTTTTTTTAAATTTTCAATGTCTATTCGAAGTATTTTTTCGGTTGCGGAAATTAAAGGTAATCAGTGGCGTGGTGTCGAAGCGTTGATTTTTACAAGCTTCTATTTACTTTCACCCGTTCCGTTGTCTGTAATTAAATTAAGTTAAAGATCTACTTTCCGGTTTCTGATTGAGCTGAAATTTTGCTCGTATAATGTATATCGCGTGACAATGTAATATTATGATGACATGGAGCTGATCTGATGATGGAGCTGGACGGTGGCCATAGGAACTCTGTAATGAAATGCCGCAAACCCATCTAGGTTAGAGTCGTTTGATTCATGTCGATTTAACAATAAAAGCTTGTTTTTTAAAAGAATATAGTTTTTAAATGACTAACGTCTTGTTTTTTAAGTTATTGCATAGGTTTTATCGCGGGCTAGGTTTGACCGAATGAAAACATTACCAAAAACCTAACAAAAATACCTGACACCACACATCGTCTAACATCGTTTCAGTTCGGGAGACTTCGGCAATCATAAAAATATCCGTCATTAAAAGAATTTACTTTTTCTTGCTGATTCTAAACGACCAGCTACAAAAGGAGTTTTCACAATGAAACCTACTTATAAAATTCTCCTACAACAAAGAAGTTCTTTATTACAGTAGTGCACCACAAACATTTTAAATAAAATATATTCTCGTTAAATATACGCGGTAGGCGATTTTATTCTTTTAAAATAAAAAAATGTATTGCAATAGCTTCACCGCGGCAGTCTCCGAGTGCCACATGTATTTTTTTTTATATAAAATGTCTTCTATTCAATTCTTGGTGATAGATGGAGCTAGCTCACCTGGAAGTAACTGGAACTCCTGAGGACTGAAGGAACACAGTAAAAACTGTTTGGCACCGGACTCCGACAGGATTGTGGTCGTGAGCCAGACGACCTGGTGAAGCCTACCACCGCCATTGGGATTGCTCAACCGTCACCACAGGTTACAGGTACAATTACCGGCATGAATCTTGAGCGCTGACCTTCACCTGCGCATAAGTGAGTTATTAGGTCCCTTTGGTAGATGAAGTGAGGAACGGGGGCGGGGAAAGTGTAGTGATTGGCCCGCGTAGCGTGCCGTAGCGCATCGCGTTATAGCCGCCACTCGGTATACGACGTGCCGTCTACGCGGCATGGTCCATGATCGGACGGCGAATCGCCTATTACTCGTCGTCCGCATGCCCGCGCCTACCTACAGTAGCGGAGAATCGCCTCGCCGTGGGCGTCTCAAGAAGCGGTTTGGTTGTGAGGTGGAGGCTCCTCTCCCTCACGGCGCCCGCCTCGTCCTTCGCTAAGGTTATAGGTAGCCTGTGGTGCCATTGCCCGCAGTAAACCGCTAGGAGGTATAAAATATTATAATTTAAGCATATTTGGGACGTGACCATACTTGTGGTTATCGGCTTAAGCCGACCACGTATCAACAGCTTTGTCGCATTTAATTTGGCATCGCTTCGTGTTGCGGTTTTGTGACCTAATAAATTACGACATTTTCGGTTTTATTGCTTTGCTCAAGCTAATTTCTTATGTATAACTATAGACCCTCGTTACTATGCGACAGGCGGAGGACCTCCGCCTGTGTTGCGTTAAAAAAAAAATCAAAAAAAAAATATAACCGACTTCAAAAACAACCACAAAAAAGTTTAAATAACCTACAAAATAACTTTTCTTTCGAAAGTCGGTGACAAAAAAGTCTATGAATTAATAAAAAACAAAGTCGATGACTTTCGAAAGAAAAGTTATTTTGTAGGTAAGTAATTTTTTTGTAGGTAATTTTTTAAAACTTTTTGTAGTTGTTTTTGAAGTCATACATTTTTTTGAAAAACTTTTTTTTCGTCCTGTTTAGTTAGAATCTTAAAGCCAAAGAAAAACTGTTTCTCTTTTAGTACTTAACTAGCAGTCCGCCCGCGACTTCGTTTGCGCGTGTTTCTAAATTCGAACTCAGTGAATTTAAATGCCCGGTCACTCTTCTTATTGGATACTTTTGATCTTGTATTGTATTGTATAACGGGCTGGTATCCGCAACTCCACGTCATATGCGCGTATTTCGCGTGCGGTACTTTTGATCTTAAAATGTATCCAACTAACATTGTAACTTAAAAAAAATCTTTCACATTGAACAAACTCAACAAAGGTTTTGATAATAATTAAGCCCAATAACCCGTCTATAACCCTTTCAAAGGTAAGGAAAATTAATTACTATTTAACGACCTTTATCAATACACACTACCGATATTTGAATGGGTTGTTATAGACTCATTTCCATCAACAAAACTGCTCAAAAAAAAAAATCTTAACCCAACACCTCGCGAATGCCATTTTTGTTAGGGTTCCGTAGCCAAATGGCAAAAACGGAACCCTTATAGATTCGTCATG
This sequence comes from Agrotis exclamationis, assembly GCA_950005045.1. Taxonomy (NCBI): domain Eukaryota; kingdom Metazoa; phylum Arthropoda; class Insecta; order Lepidoptera; family Noctuidae; genus Agrotis; species Agrotis exclamationis. The sequence continues at coordinate 10,278,106 of OX465440.1, forward strand.
TCTGTCTGTCTGTCTGTCTGTCTGTCTGTCCGTGTATGTCACAGCCACTTTTTGTCCAAAGTATATGAGCTATCCTGTTGAAACTTGGTAAGTAGATGTATTATGTGAACCGCATTAGGATTTTCGCACAAAAATAAAAACAAAACAAATTTTGGGGGTGCCCCCCATACTTGGAATTGAAACTCAAAAATTTTTTTTTCACGAAACACATACGTGTGGGGTATCTATGGATAGGTCTTCAAAAATGATATTGAGGTTACTAATATCATTTTTTTCTAAACTGAACAGTTTGCGCGAGAGACACTTCCAAAGTGGTAAAAAGTTGGTCCCCCCCCCCGTAACTTCTAAAATAAGAGAATGATAAAACTAAAAAAAATATATAATGTAGACCTCAACAAAAACTTCCAACGAAAATTGGTTTGGATGAGATACAGTTAGCAGTTTTTGAGATATAGTACATTTTAAAAAACCGCAAATATAACTTTGCCATTCATACAAACACTATGGAAAACAAAGTTATTTTTGTTGTTTGTGTATATTACTTACTAATCTCAATACAATTATATCCCTAATCTATGCTTGCTACTACGGAACCCTTCATGGGCGAGTCCAACTCGCACTTGGCCGGTTTTTTTTTTAACCGGTCGAACTGGAAGTATGTGCAATACACATGCAAATAGACCTAAATACATGCAAATGACTTTATTAAGGTAAGACTAGTATTAGGTTATTTTCCTTAGGTTTTTGGTTACGGAATTTCTCGATTCGGTCGCCGCGCTCAGAACCCGCGATAAATGCTATGCAATAGCTTAAAAATATCTTTGAATGTTATTTTAAAGTATTTTTTAAGAATGTGCATAAATTAGAAAATTATAATGGTCATAACAGCTTCAACTTTATTGTGGCAGCGTTACTTTGGCTTATTTCTAAGGACCAAACTCGGGGTCATGAGGTCAAAGAACCAAATGAAAATTTTCGCAGAATTTTGTAACAAACACGGGCAAGCTTAAGGGCTACTTAATTTTTGTTCTATCCTCTCGTAGCCATATTAAATGTAGGATTAATTTAATGTAACACTAGAGGGTTCTATTCATAAAGTTTCCCGAACAATGGACACTGCGAAAATATATTAAAATAACCCTGGAGTTATATTAATGAAGGAACAAAAGGCAGTTTCACACAGTCGACTAGATGAAACAAACATTAATTCCAGTTGTGAAAACTGGCCAGCGCGAACTTTGAGGGTTCCGTTGTACCAAAAATACGTAGTTATTATCCCATTTTTTTGTGTTTTTTTAAGCTATTGCATAGCTTTTATCGCGGGCTCTAAGCGCGGCGTGGCGCGGGGACCGAATCAAGAAATTCCCAAAAACCAGGGAAAGTGAGAGGGAGAGGAGAGAGAGAGGGAGAGGGAGGAGGAGGAGAACGTTTCTTAACATTTCACTCGATTGACGTGACTGACCATAGCCTAATTAATACAGTAATAAATATAATAAATAAATAATTATAGTTGCATAAGTTGATAAAAAATGCTATGCAATAGCTTTACCGCGGCAGTCCCTGAGTGCCACACGTATTTTTTATTTAATTAACGAATGATGTCCCCTCTGCTGGGACAGAGGCCTCCTCTCTATGAGAGGAAGTAGGCTGTAATCCACCATGGGGTGAGCTCGACAGGCCGGTTTCCACATCGTGTTTTCCTTCACCGTTTTGGGAGCAAATTGTGATGAAATAAATTACACAAAGTAATGTGCCAGGTGGGGGTTCAAAACCATCACCAACTTGGTCACTGGGCTATCACTGTTTTCAACTTAATTACGTCGAAGGGCTGCTGACTTGCAGGCAATGTGGACGCACTTTCACGGCAAAAATTGGCAATATCAATCACCTGAGGGCACACCAGCGACGTTCTATACAGGCCTGTTGGTCTAGTGGTTAGTGACCCTGACTGCTATGCCGGAGGTCGTGGGTTCGATTCCCACCCAGGACAAATGTTTGTGTGATGAGCACGATCATTTGTTTTGTGTCTGGGTGTAATTTATCTATAATATGTATGCACACGTATTTAGAAATATATATTATATGATTGTTATATTTGATTGTTTTATATTATAGAATAAGTATGTTTATCAGTTGTCTAGTACCCAAAACAAAAGCTCTGCTTGTCTTGGGACTAGATGGCGTTGTGTGATAGTTGTGGAATATTATTATTATTATTATCCAAGTCGCTGTGGCTGAAATCGGTCGAGATCTTATAAAAAAAATTGTTTTTTTTTGTCTATAACAAGCTTTTTTTGACTTACAAGGCTTGCATGTTAGTTGTTTGAAACAAATCTTGCAAGCCAAATTAGATACACCTCCTAACCTTTGATTGGGCTTTGTAGCTGGTCTGATGATGGTGACAGAAGCTCTAAGACCAATAATAGTCTTTCTTTGGACTAACTTTCTTACTGAACCCTAAAAAGGTATAGTCATAAACAAAAGAGGAATAAACTAAGCTTTCGACAAACAGGAAAAATAGTCCCGCAGAATATAGCCGAACAAAATCAGAGTTCGCTTAGTTTTTCCATTACAAGTTTAGCACGCAACTCTAGGATTACATTGCAATTCTATTTTTTTCAACACCGTTTTATTTTGGTTTCAGTGGATATTGTTTTTGTTGGCGATTATCCCTGGTTATTATGTGTGTTCTTGGAATTTTGTTGATTTTGCTTTGTAGTTTCTGTCTTTATTAACTAATGGATTGAACTAGTTCCTTTTTAGGGTTCCGTAGCCAAATGGTAAAAACGGAACCCTTATAGATTCGTCATGTCTGTCTGTCTGTCCGTCCGTATGGCACAGCCACTTTTCTTCGAAAGTATAAGAGCTATCCTATTGAAACTTGGTAAGTATTATGTGAACCGCATTAGGATTTTCACACAAAAATAAAAACAAAACAAATTTTGGGGTAGCCCCCCATACTTAGAACTGAAAGTCAATTTTTTTTTTCACCAAACCCATACGTGTGGGGTATTTATAGATAGGTTTTAAAAATTATGTTGTTACTAATGTCATTCTTTTCTAAACTGAACAGTTTGCGCGAGAGACACTTCCAAAGTGGTAAAATATGTGTCCCCCCCCAAAAAAATATATAATGCAGATCTCAACAAAAATTTCCAACGGAAATTCGTTTGGATGATACATATAGTTAGCAATTTTCGAGACATACCTTGTACATTTTCAAAAACCGCAAATATAACTTTGCCATTCATACAAACACTATGAAAAACAAAGTTATTTTAATTGTTTGTGTATATTACTTACTAATCTCAATATAATTATAGCCCTAATCTATGCTTGCTACTACGGAACCCTTCATGGGCGAGCCCAACTCGCACTTGGCCGGTTTTTTGTTCTCGTTTTGGTCATTGGTTAATCAATTTCTTTATATTACACAGAAAACAGATCTACTGTACAGAGTTTATATTTGAGTTGCTTTTCGTGTCTGATCAGGAAGCATATTGCTGCCAGTTTTTTTTTATTATGTAATAATTATGTCATCTTAATTCAATACGCATACCATTGGGGAGAAAAAACAAACAAAAAAGTTGTTTCTCTAAGGTTCAGTTTTATAATTTGACAAATAACTCTGAAACCTGACGCATAAGGGCATTATGTCTACATAATTTTTACCATGAACACCAAAATTCTTCAAAGTGTCATAGTTTTTCAAACCAACACTATCAATTCAAAAATCGGCGGAACTCATACAAAAAAGTGCAACGTTTGTTCGACAGGAATTTCATAACCGCGCCGGAAATTCACTGATTGCATGACCACTTCAAAACTTAAACCAAAAAATTGAGCAAAACTGGATTCTATAGTGGCTTTATGAAAGTTTATTCAATCCTGGCAATTGGATATATTACTTTGTGCATCTTTTCTGTTGCGTAGTGAAATCATCATCAAATGAGTCCTCTCTTCAGTGTGAAGAGGAAGGGATTGTCAGTTTTATTGACTAAAAGTCCACTCTGTTCCTTCAATCGCACCTTGAGGCGCGCGTGAAACACGAAGCTCCGTCGACCCGGGCATGGTTCATCATTCATGGTCATTGAACGGCAAGTCACCCATTACTCGCCGTATTCATACCCTTGGTTAGGTGGCCGAAACTCGCCTGGGGGCGGTAAATGCCGTGGGCTTATTCCGAGGCTACTAGGTCGTAAGGTGGAGGCTATCCTCTCTCTCACGGCGCCCGCGTCCTCCTTCGCCAGCTTGACTGCTTCGCAGAAGGAGGCGACCGCTTCCCATCCCGCCGCGATTGCGGTGTGCCTCGGTCGTCACAATCGTTGCCTCGGCAAAAGGCAACGGAGATTCGCCCCGACGGACGGCGGCGGCGTTGCGCCTTCAAGCGCCTCTCGTAGACGCACTGGACGCCTGGACGGCCTACGCCTCCGTTCATGCTACGTGGACTAATTGATTTATGAAAACATTCATAATTTCAGGCAGCTAGAATTGAAAAATAATATCAATATAAAAACTAAATTATGTTCTAGGAATTCAAAAGCTATTTATTGGTTTGCTGTACAGTCAGGATTTTTGATGATAGGTACTAGATTGGTTTTTTCAAAAGTTTATTTTCATTCGATATGTTCGTTTCAGGATCACTGCAATATATAAAACAGTTATACTTTTATTTTACGTTTGCAATAGGTTTTTCAGTTAGTTCAGAAATAGTCATATTTTTATGAAAGCTGTTTTTTTCCTTTGGAATATGGATAGCAATTTGTTGAGCAATCAAAAATGATATCTAGGGCTATTATAGTCCCGTCTTTGATTCGTGTATCTTAATGATGATGATAATTATGTAAACAGTAATTAGGCACAAGGTTTAAAAAAATACTTTATGTCTTCATAATAATATAAACTTGGTTGGTTATAAAAGAGTATTTTTTCAACAAGACGTCTTATCTTTTCGCATGTTTATCATTTAATAACTTCGAGCTTCGTAACAAACTGATCTTCTAATTTAACGCGGGTAAAACCCCAGGTCAAAAGCAAAAAATAAATAAAAACTTTACAATTTGTCCCACCTATGCAAGCTAACCTTTTAAAAAAAAAAGTAAACGTTTTCGTAAAAGTAGCGAAGAATGATTTATATAATACTAGCGACCCGTCCCGGCTTCGCACGGGTACAATCTCTACTATATTAGGAATAATTAGCAATAAATTAAAATTGCGACTATAATTTGAGATTTAAACTATCCTATCTCTCAAGTTGGATCGAACTGCACATGGTGTGCGAATTTTATTATAATCGGTTAAGTGGTTTAGGAGTCCATTGAGGACAAACATTGTGACACGAGATTTATATATATTAGATCTCAATCCAGAATTTCTATAACGGAGGATTGTCGACGCCGAAGCAAATAATAGAACGGTATTAGACCGAGAAATATAACGTAAAATGTATTTTGTATCACCCTATGGCCTTACAACTGCACCGAAGAAATGTTTGGTGCAATTTATAAGTGTGAACGTCCGTGAAACCTAAATTTTTAAGCTATTACATTGCTTTTATCGTGGGCTCTGAGAGCGGCGCGGCGCGGCGACCGAATCAAAAAAATTCCAAAAACCTAACGAAAATACCTGACACCACGCATCGTCTAACATCGTTTCAGTTTGGGAGACTTCGATAATCTTAAAAATATTCGTCATAAAAACAATTTACTTTTTCTTACTGATTCTAAACGGCCAGCTACAAAAGGAGTTTTCATAATGAAACCTACTTATAAAATTCTACTACAACAAAGAAGTTCTTTATTACAGTAGTGTACCACAAACATTTTAATTTTAAATAAATTATATTCTCGTTAAATATTACGCGGTAAGCGATTTTATTCTTTTAAAATAAAAAAAATGTTATGCAATAGCTTCACCGCGGCAGTCTCCGAGTGCCACATGTATTTTTTTTTATTTTAAATGTAGCAATGCTTTTCCAAAATACACATACTGAGTTGACCAGCAAGCATGGCATTTTAGAAACCGGTTTTTTCTACGGAAGAATAGAAATAATTACAGATTGTAGAACATTTCTATTGTCTTAAGCATGGCGAAGTTTAAACTGTAGTTAAAAATCGGGCAAATAATGTGATAAAGTCGAAAATCTGTAAAAAAAGTTTGACAGACACTGTGCTAGCTGTGCGTACATTTTTTTAGTGGAGACTTTCACCTTTTTTATAACTTTTAGCAATAAAAGCGGTTTAAGGAGAGTTTCTTAATCAGTTTAAAAACTTGAAAGGTCAAAATGGAATAATATTCATTAATATTGAATTACTTTAATACTACATAATTTAAAGTGGAATTTTAAAACTAATAATATGGAAAATTTAATCCATAAAAGATTAAATTAAACTTAACGCAATCAAAACTATTGAAATTGCAAAAGTTACAATGGATTTCGTTTGGAGAGTTTTTCTAGTAATATAAAATCTAGTAAAAATATTGGACTTAAAAGTTGGTAAATAAATTCTTTTTTAAATTGTTAAAGAGGCGTTACATTTGTAATTATTAGCAATGACTAAACTCATTATTTGATACGAAAAATTGTTATTTTAAATCAAAGTTCAGCCTTTTGAGATCTTTCTTTTAGCAAACGAAATTTATTTTGCAGTCGATGAGATGATATTGTTACTATTGCTATTTTTCGTATTTATAAAAAAAATTTCTTAAAACTATGTGTTTTTTTCTTTCAAATTGACGAGTGAGAGAGATGACAGCTGCCTCACGGCTCAACACGCTTCCTATTCGCTGGGTGCGAAGTACTAGGTGGGGGTAGTACTATTCGATTGCAGCGCCCATGGTGGCGAAAAGTAAAACTAATGTGGGATTGTCTAAGAGCACATTCACCTATGCCAACTATTAAAAACGCGCTAATATCAGGAAATTCTGGTTCGATTTGAATAATTCTTTTTGTGTTGGATAGTCCATTTATCGAGGAAGGCTATAGGCTATATAACATCACGCTATGACCAATAGGAGCAGAGCAGCAATGAAACATGTTGTCAAATCGGGAAATTCTTATTGAGAGCTTCCGTTGCGTGCGCTGCGTAAACGGTTTACATTACGCAAAAATTTTGTATGACGGAATTTTTCCTCATGAAACGTTCTAAAATAAAGTCCGCGACAGCATATATCTATCTTTTAAGGTTAACTCACTATAACCTTTTTTATGGAAATCAAATTGGTTTTAAAATAATACATTACTTGCGACGGTATTTTTATGAACATAATATTAATCCTTACCCAAATAAATACGTTAATCATTACAAACATTTAATTTTGAACAAAATTTCCCTTGATATCATTTGATTTCAATGAATATCTGACGAGATATCGTAGTTTCTTCAACGGCAGGTGATGGGGAGTAGTCGGAGTACGACGGCTCTGTCTCAGAGTTCATTGAACTCTGTCATCTGTCAATTTCGAATCCATTTGTCAGACATATCTGTACGTAATTTTTATAATCGCGTTATTCCGCCAGAAAAACATAGGTCACAGCAGTTGTTGTGTTGTAAACTGCAAGAATACTAGCAGAAATAGTAAATTTAAATTTTATTGATTCCCAAGCGGTTCTTGGAAAGATGAGCAATGCAGGAGATGGTTAGCTGCCGGGAAGTGAAAAAAGTAAATAAATCATAATCCTCATTTTAATCCTGTATTTGACATTTTTCTTATAGAATACATTTTGCCTATGTTTATTTAATTTTATTCAGAGCTGATGGATCGCCATGGAATCCAAAACCATGTGTTTTGTAAAGAAATCTGATTTCAATTAGAACGGTCAGAGCCGTCAACAGTGCAAACGCTAGGTGGCGTTAAAGTCGTGCACGGTGCCAATAGGCCTGCCACACGCACAAGCTTTACAACAGTTTTACCTGCGCAAGCTTCTCGCATGAAAAAACAATACAAGGTCGGCAACCACAAATATAGATAATTATAACGCAAGTATCAGAATCTGTATGAAAACCAAGCGTGCCATTTTTTGACTACCTGTTATGACGTCACAAAAACTATTTAGTCATGGGTAAACCAAATCGATTAAAATACACCCCCACTTACGGTGCTCCGTTCATCCCACAGCACAATTTACCATTTAAATATTAAAACTGACGTCCAACTAACGATATACCGATTTTAGACGAGCGCGAAAATGGCCACTGACGATTTTTGGTCGTAAGCTAGCACGGATTTTTGACACGCGAAGTAGTTGCTCTTGCGTTATCTAGGTAAATCTATATCATTCTTCTTCGGCAACACTGAACGCCCAACCACACAGGCAAGTACGCGCAGGCCGGGCTTGCGCAGGCAAAACTGTGGTGAAGCTTGTACGTGTGGTAGGCCCAATAGAGCTGTCAGCGATCTGACGGCGCCCCCGTAGAACCAAAGCCTGCAAGGCTCCCAGGACTGTTTAAGTGTCTAAGCAGATTACCGTGCCTCAGTAATTAAAGACCAATTGAAAGAACACGGTACCTAGATTATAATAAATACGAGTCTGGAAGTCTCATTGAGGACTCATTTGATTGTTTTACCACATAGATATATTAAAAAAAAGGAGATATGGCGTGGAATTCAAAATGTATAGAAATCCGATGAAGCCACAATTGCCCCTCCATAACGCTAATATTGCGCACACAATTCTGTCAAAGCAATACTACGAACAATTGCACACACGCGCCATCGATAACTCAGTCATTTAAATATTAACCTAATTCTTTACACTACAGCGTACTTTTTCCGTATAATTTTCTCACACAAACAATTATCATTGTGTGTTGTCGCGACACGGGGAGCGGATACGACTCTCCCGCTTAAATACAACGGACGCACCATGCGACATTACGGCTTGGTGAGGTATCGTTATGTTAGTTTTACATTGCTTGTCAAGTCACTCAGTGATAGACTGAGGTGGTTGTAAAAGAGCAATGTATTTAATGCAAAAACAATACAGTCGGAGTAATATAGGAAAACAAGTGATAGCTGAGCGAAACGCTCAACACCACGGCTTCACCGACACGCCCCCTTTCTCCTGTTTTTAATATTTCTGTGTTTTACCACTGAAAAACAAAGTGCACTAGTCGACATGCAGTTTTCATAAAGCTTCCCCCAGAAATTGTCACCTCACACAATTTTACGACCAATAAAAATGCAATCTGTCCCCAACACAATTAGTTTTAAATCAATACCCGTCGGCCGCTCCTGACAGACGCATCTCAAAATTACAAATTCGAGTCAGGTAAGGCTTCGATACAGAAAATTGAGTTCCACAGTGGAACCTTGAGAATAAAATATTTTCGGACGAGCCGGCTATCGCCTTAGGGGCAAGCGTTACAAATTATTGATGTTGTGGATTGAATAATGTTTTCAGGTGTATGGAATCGGTGTTCTGACGTCATGTTTTGAGTCAGGAGATGGATTAAAGTAGATATTTTAGATGATTGAATCTAGGTCAGTCAAAAACATGGCCAGTTGTCTGGTAGTTTTGTTTCTGGTAGGCCTGTGTTTCCTGATAGCTGTAACCTTGGGGTCTTCAAGTCAAGAGTGAACAGGTTACTTCTAGACAAGCGTGCTTCACAGTCGACCACATCATCTCTTACCACCAGGCGAGCAGTGGTCAAACGCAAACCTGTCGTTGAATAATTAATTATGTATGAAAAAAAAAACCTAGCGTTTCAACTACGATTTGGGTTTTTTCTGCATTGACTTCATCATCAGCCTATAAATGTTCCCACTGTTGGGACACAGGCCTGCACTCTGTGAGAGGGAGTGGGCCGTAATTTACCACGCGGGCCCAGTGCGGATTGGTAGATGTCACATGTCTTCGAATTTTTGGTTCTAGGACATGCCGGTTTCCTCACGATGTAAATTACACAAAGTAATGCGCCTGACGGGGTTCGAACCCACGACCTACAACTCGTAAGTCGAGGCCGATACCACTGCATTGACTTGCATTGATGCAGTTTTAATTAAATAAATTATATAGCAGACAAACTCATTCGTCAGAGAACCAAAGTAACTGACATTGCGCGTAGAATCAGCATGCTGAAGTGGAAGTGGGCCGGCCATGTCTGCAGACGGACAGACGGTCGATGGAGCAGAGATGTGCTAGAGTAGAGACCATGAATGGGCAAACGTAGTGTAGGACGCCCTTCGACAAGATGGGTCGATGATTTGAAGAATGTGGCTGGCAACAGATGACTGGGAGGGTTGGTGCTGTTTGGAGGAGGCTTATGGTCAGAAGTGGATGGGATTTGGCTTTATTTTTGCAGAAATATTGTTAATTGGTGGACATAATATAATAACGCAAGCAAAGCCGCTAGAAAAGCTAGCACAATAAACAAACATTTAATCTTCATAAATAAGTAGAACGCTCCAAAAAGTACTGAACGGATCTGGATGAAATTTATTTTTGTATTCCAGTATTACTTATAGGATATCCGCGAGCAGAAGCTAGTGCAAATACAGCATAGATGATAAATTAATTTGTTTTCATACAAAAGCGAATCGTAAAAGCAATTACAATGTTCGGATCAGCCTTTTGTAAAACTAAATCGTTGTTTGTATTCATTGGTTCGAAATGAATTCAACTAATGTTTGTTAAACGCTTCAGATTTTTCGCGCATATTGTACTGATGATTTTTTTAAGCGTAGTATGAAATAAAACGGTTTTTGTATGTAGAACAGTCTGAAAAGCCAGTACCAGAATCATCATTTTAGATTATTCTTTATCCATTACCTACTTATTCTATTGCTAGTTTTTTTTTTTTTTTAATTCATATTTTGGTTTTAATGAAGTGGCCTATAGACCCCCAAATAGTAGCTATATTGGAGCCTATCTGACTTACCTGACCACAGCATGCTAAGTATTAAAGCACCGGGCACGCCGTAATCGCGGCGGTAAGAACCCTCTTTGAGGAGTGGCTGGATAGGCGTCACGGCGTTCTGACCTACCGCATGACGCAGGTCCTCACCGGACACGGAAGTTTCGGGAGGTAGGTACCTGTGTCTGAGGAGAAAGGAGGAAATGCCTTGGTGTCACTACTGCGAGGATCGCCAGGAGGACACCGTAGAGCATACGGTGCAAGACTGCCCCGCTTGGGTAGAGCACCGACGTGTCCCCACGGCGGCGATAGGCGAAGACCTCTCGCGCCCGGCATTGGTCGAGGCCATGCTGCGGGGCGAGACGGAGTGGGAAGCGGTCGCCTCCTTCTGCGAAGCAGTCATGCTCGCGAAGGAGGAGGCGGGCCGCGTGAGGGAGAGGACACTGTCCTCCCTCCGCCCCACCCGCGGTGGTGCACGGCGACGGACGTCGCAAGACGATCTCCGGCCACCGTAGGCGCGGGCATGCGGGCGGCGAGTAAAGGGCAACTCGCTGCCCGACCATGGACCATGCCCGGGTCGACGGCGCGTTGTGTTCCACGCGCGCCTCAAAGAGCGTCAGCATAATGACGGGATTTACCACGCAAAAAAAAACGTATTAAAGCACGAGTAGTTGTCAGACTCACAAGCTTCTACTAGTAACTCAACGAATGCCAGTAATATGAATTTGGTACCACACTATTCCCGAACCACTGCATCTCTTGAAAGCCAGAATCAACAGTGGCGACTTCAAGAATTGCGAATAACCTCAGGAAATTAATTTGTCTTGGATCTGGCAATAAAATTAATCATAAAAGGGCCCTTACCCACCTTTATCAATATTACGTAACTTAGATCAGCAAGTGTTGTTTTTTCTTGAACGTCAATCAATACATAGTTCACCATATTCTGCTTGGCACGTGGCTGTTATTATGGGCTAAGAATTCTTCCTTCTGAAGTCGCAAAACAAAGATCGCAAAAATATTCAAAGCAAGACATCAAAAATACACAACACTCAATAGTCGATACTAGTCACGTTACGTGCACGGGAATTCCGAATGCATTACACATTCTAGTCCGGCGACCATCTCGATACAGTCGCCCCGGGCAACTGGACAGCTATTGATATGAAAAATGTGATTGTATGTTTGTTCGTGTGCGTAATTTTCTTTAGGAGAATTGGATATTTGGTTTTTTTAAGCTATTGCATAGCTTTTCTCGCGGGCTCTGAGCGCGGCGCGGCGCGGCGTCCGAATCAAAAAAATTCCAAAAACCTAAGGAAAAAAACCTGACACCACGCATCGTATAACATCGTTTCACTTCGGGAGACTTCGGCAATCATAAAAATATCCGCCATAAAAACAATTTTTTTTTTTTTACATTCTAAACGGCCAGCTACAAAAGGGGTTTTCACAATGAAACCTACTTATAAAATTCTCCTACAACAAAGAAGTTCTTTATTACAACAGTAGTGCACCACAAACATTTTAAATAAATTATATTCTCGTTAAATATATGCGGTAGGCGATTTTATTCTTTTAAAATAAAATAAAAAAATGTTATGCAATGGCTTCACCGTGGCAGTCTCCGAGTGCCACATCTATTTTTTTAATTGGTGTTATTTCTAAGCTGGTTTAAGTTACATATAAGAAAGGAAGAAAGAAAGAAATGCCATCAACCAAGCAAATCCAGGAGATTTACTTTCTTAGTCCGTGAACAAAGACCGTAAACAAAGGATACGGATACGGATGGTGGAACGTAACTAACATCAAATCATATTTTGCGGACAGATAATACGGCCACGACTAAAGTCCTTTCGACGCGCACTAGTGTCATATTATAAAGACGGGAAGTAAGTTATCTTCATACAAACGCACCGCGCGCGGCTTGTATGTGTGCGCCATAGTATCTATGCGTTGCCCACGCACACTTTAACAAAATCTCGAGCTGTTTCGCGGTGCGCCAGTCGAGATTCGCGCGTCACGGCTTTTCGGATATGTTTGCATTTTTTGTGTTTGAATTAATTAAAAATAAAAATAAGTAATAATGTGTAAAAATACTACATTGTGCCAATTAAAAAAAAACCGGCCAAGTGCGAGTTGGAATCGCGTGAAGAGGGTTCCGTACGATGTTACTATCACGTTTTTTTTAAAATCTGACTCAAATTGGTACGCACAATATTGAGTGATTTACCATGTTATTTTAATATCATGGACTTCTTATAGGTTTTCCTATAATCTATAAGTAGAAAACTAATTTCTGTATTTAAAAAAAAAAATTAGGTTCAGTAGTTTCGGAGATAAGGGGGGAATGGTCAAATTTCGTCTATTTTCTTGAATAACTTGGAAACTATTTATTTTAAAATTACAAAAAAAAAATATTTAAGATTGTCTCAACAAGACCTTTCATTTGATATGTCACACGATGCAGTTTTCAATTATTTTTTTTAATTTTCCCCTTCCCCCCCAAAAATTACCTCCCATATACAGATATGGACTTCTTATAGGTTATCCTATAATCAATAAGTAGAAAACTAATTCCTGTATTTTTTTCAAAATTTTAGGTTCAGTAGTTTCGGAGATAAAGGGGGGGGAATGGTCAAGCTTCGTCTATTTTTTTTGAATAACTTGGAAACCATTTATTTTAAAATTACAAAAAAAATACTTTTAAGTTTGTCTCAACAATACCTTTCATTTGATATGTCACACGATGCAATTTTCAAATATATTTTTTTAGTTTTCCCCTTCCCCCCCCCAAAAATTACCTCCCATATACAGATATGGACTTCTTATAGGTTATCCTATAATCTATAAGTAGAAAACTAATTCCTGTATTTTTTTCAAAATTTTAGGTTCAGTAGTTCCGGAGATAAGGGGGGGGGAATGGTCAAGCTTCGTCTATTTTTTTTGAATAACTTGGAAACCATTTATTTTAAAATTACAAAAAAAATACAATTAAGTTTGTCTCAACAATACCTATCATTTGATATGTCACACGATGCAGTTTTCAAATATTTTTTTTTAATTTTCCCCTTCTCCCCCCCAAAAATTACCTCCCATATACAGATATGGACTTCTTATAGGTTATCCTATAATCTATAAGTAGAAAACTAATTTCTGTATTTTTTTCAAAATTTTAGGTGCAGTAGTTTCGGAGATAAGGGGGGGGGAATGGTCAAATTTCGTCTATTTTCTTGAATAACTTGGAAACTATTTATTTTAAAATTACAAAAAATATATATTTAAGATTGTCTCAACAAGACCTTTCATTTGGTATGTAACATGATGCAGTTTTCAAATATTGTTTTTTAATTTTCCCCTTCCCCCCCAAAAATTACCTCCTATATACAGATATGGACTTTTTATAGGTTTTCCTATAATCTATAAGTAGAAAATTAATTACTGTATTTTTTTCAAAATTTTAGGTTCAGTAGTTTCGGAGATAAGGGGGGAGGGGGAATGATCAAATTTCGTCTATTTTCTTGAATAACTTGGAAACTATTTATTTTAAAATTATAAAAAAAATACATTTAAGATTGTCTCAATAAGACATTTCATTTGATATGTCACACGATGCAGTTTTCAAAACTTTTTTTTTTCATTTTCCCCTTCCCCCCCAAAAATTACCTCCCACATACAGATTTCATCCATTCACGTCACACCTCTGTGCTTGGGTCACAGGAATTGATATGTGTACTAAATTTCAACCCAATCGGTTTAGTAGATTCGGAGATAATTGACTGTAAGCGACAGACAGACGGACACACGAGTGATCCTATAAGGGTTCCGTTTTTGTATTCGGACGTACGGAACCCTAAAAAACAAAAAACTGATTAGTATACAACGTGTAACATAATTAACGCTAACCTCTTAAGGATATAAATACAACTTCCCGAGCCTTACCGATTTATAGGCACTGAATTAAAATTTAGCTAAAAGTTACAACCCTAAGACAGTATAGGCAATTATATCGCGGATTAGGCCGGAGATAGCCTACTTCCCCTCCTTATACTATGCTGGTGTCTATGTCATTACATTAAATTGCATTAAAAGAATAATACCACGAATTTTCTGCAGGTCATGTGGTGGCGCGGACTTTAAGGAGCTATCTGTCAAATTGTTACATCATTAACTCTTAGTTTAGGCTCGATGTCACGAGGCGTAGAAAGCGTCCGTAACTATGAGCGAATTTTGTGCTAGATATTAGGCCCCTTGATCGTAAGTCTCATAGAAAATATAAGCTACTATTTTACATGATCTAAAGTTTGTAGGCATAGAGAAAACTCAGTATGTTATGGAATAGACAGAAAAGTAGTCACTTCCTTTGTAATCTCGTCCCTCATAAGATCCATCCATCATTTCTCTGGTCTTCTTTTTCACTTATGTAGAGCATTACATAGGTCGCTCGGCGATGTGACCACTGTGACTTATTCCTTGGTTAATCTTAATCTATTTTCAAAAAAGCCTTCATTCCAACTATTCCTAACCTACATAAATCTATAAGAAACAACAACAGAACTCCCACAAATCGCATGTAAATCTCCCAAGCAGTGCATAAACAGACGATACCCACGCAGAACGCCTACAATCGTCTGAGAACGTTGCTAAAGCATGATATATGGTCTCCGGAGAACGTTAAGGCGCCGTTCCATTGCCACTACACCTACGGACGGGAATTTCACTTTATATGCCATTGAGACAGTGAGTGAAGAGTGAGTAGAAGCAGCAAATCGAGAGATAATACGTTCTAAAGTTAAATGAAATCGGCAAGTGTAAACTGCTCTATAGGTCGTTGAATCATCCACTTACAAAGATGACTAGCATGAACTGGATGCGAAGGAGTAAGCATAATGTATTCTATCTGGTCTGAAAGATCCCGTTTTCACTTTCGTTTTTTAAGCACATGAAAATAGGAGCCCTGTGAGGCGCGGCTTCATCGGTCAAGCCCGAATGAACTAGAAATGTAAATATTTAAAGAAACATTGCGAAACGAAATTCAATGAAACTGCAAAATAAGCGGACACCAATCGGACTACATAAAATAATATATTTATGCGACTGCGTGGTCGTTCTGTACACAATGCAAATCTAATGCAGGAATGGAACAACATCCCAATTCTGCAATGCAGTTTTCTTACATGTCAGACTTCATAAACTCTATTTATTCGTACAGCTACGAGTAACACTTGTTTCTAGATGTATTTCTGTGCCAGGTTTTGGGAAAGATCTATCACTATTAAACTTACTCCATATATTTTTCTCCGGTCCTGCAATGGGTGGAGCCAAATGGATTGTTAAACTCGACACTATTCCTTTGTTTGCCTTTTGCGTTCCAAAGCCGGTACCCTGCTTCAGTAGTCCCACGACTTCAGCTATCAGTGATCGACTGCGTTGTTAATGACTACGCCGTAGAAATTACGAACAAAAACACGTCTTCATCATCATTATTTCAGCCTATTGTATTCCACTGCACACTGCTGGACATAGGCCTCTCCCAGGGAGCGCCACAGCGCACGATCTCCATCTTTTTTCATCCAGCCACTGCCAGCTACCTTCTTCAGATCATCGGTCCATCTTGCCAGAGGACGTACCACCCTACGTTTACCTGACGCGCGGTCTCCATTTGAGAACCTTCCTACTCCACCTTTCGTTGGTTCTGCAGTAGATATGACAAAAACACACGATGAAGAAGAAAACAGTTGAAAATTGCGTGTGGTCCTCTGCGGCCGGACCACAATTTAGTACCCAGATGCTATAGTTCGAAATAATACCTACCTAAAGTGTACTTTCATCGGAATATAAATATATTTTTAGTACCTCAAGAGATATCTTTTAAATTAACAATTTATGTGGTCCGGCCGCCAGGCAGTGCTCTCTGGCCGCGCCACCTCAAATCAAATAGAGTATAATGAACTATTAATAAACCAATATCCCGAAAAAATACTACCTAAAGAGTACCTTGCATACGACAAGTTTGATCGAATAAACCCCTTTAGTTATGGAGTTATTGGTGTTAGGGTGTGGTCCGGCTGGAAGGTATACTCTGCAGCACGTCAATTTTGCAATATTTAATAATTACTATCCGTAAATCAATTTATTTAATAGTACCTTTTCTCTACTCTCCGTTGATACTTTTTTCTCTCAAGAAACTATTCATTTTGATTTATTAATCTTTAAAGTATGTGGCGCGGCTAGGGAGGTTTACTTTTAGCAAATATAACGAAATATGCTTTATTTCTTTATGCCAACGGAAACTGCATATTAAGTACTTTATAAAAAGACCTGGACTTCATCTATAAATTATATTTTTTTATTACCAACAATGACTTCGAAAAAGGCGCACTTTTTGGGTTTACCTATATACTTATTAAGAACAGGGAGTTAATTTGACGAAGTAAATGAAAATTTTGGTTTAAAATAAACAACAAGCATTCGAGTAACAAATATAATAGTAATCATAATTTACATAACCAAATATTAACAATAAAAAATTGTTAATACAAATAGGTTTTATAAATTGCGGAACTTTTTTTATCGTGGTAAAATCATCAAATGAGTCCCAACCATGGCAGGGCGGCAGGTACGGTCAGACTCGTACTGACTTTAATCCACGGTATCCTTCAATAGCCCTTTGCGTTCCGGTTTTACGGTAATTCGTCAGTACCGCGACACCGCGACCCCGGCAGGCTTTGGCCCTCTAAAGGGGGGTTCCGACACTCTTTGAGGCGCGCGTGGAACACAACACGCCGTCGAACCGGGCATGGTCCATGGTCGGACAGCGAGTCGCCCATTATTCGCCGCCCGCGCCTACGTTGGCCGGAGATCGTCAAAAACTTCCAACGTAAATTGGTTTGGATGAGATATAGTTAGCAGTTTTTGAGATATAGTACATTTTCAAAAACCACAAATATAACTTTGCCGAATATTTATTTTACTGTGAGAACCAACCTCAAATACTTCCAGAAGTGCTAGAAAGCCGGCACTGCTGATGTGCAAGAAATACAACACAATAAACACTGAAAAGACTGCTTAGCAACTTACAAAAGGAACTGAAATCCCACCAAAAACATTTCATGCAAAATATTGCCAAGACGACCACATAAGGTTTGTGCAGGGCGATGGTCTAACTGGTGGGAAACTGTGGCATAAGTGGATAGTTACTGGACACCTCTATATTTTATCGACTGTTATGCGACTAAGTTGAGAAGTGCCTCTAGAGCGTTAGAATATTTGCATAAAGGCAACATTTAAATTTAATAGGTTTATTGAAATTTACCCTTTGACATGCCTTTATTTATTTATTTATTTATTTATTTTGGGAAAACAAACAGATACACAAGTTTCTTAATTTAAAGACTTTACATAATGTTAGTGACATTTGTGTAACTCACAACGTTATCCACATTTTAACAATGTAATATTATCTTGGAACTGCAAAAACACTACCGAAACAATAAAAGGCTGGTAAAAAAAAAGAAAGAAAGAACACAAAAAAGAGAAAAGGAAAAAATACTTAATTATAGCTTACACATAGTGGTTATAAGTGGCACTTCTAATGAGTACATGTCGTGCTACAACTTAGGTGGGTTAATTATGTGGCTCAAGGATCTTCTAAACTTACTAGCCGATGTTGAGAACAAGTCCAGTGTTGCAAAATCAGTGTTGAAGTTGTTAGCCATCCGACGAAGAGGTGCCCGGACTCCAGCGTTAGTGCGGCAAGAGGAAACAGCAAAAAGTGGTCGAGCGCGCACCCCTCGTCCTATGACAGTCCTCGGAACAACGTAGCTTAGTTTACTAGTTAGGTCTAAGCAATCATATCTGCCATTGCACAAGTCATAGAGGAACATAGTTTCCAGGAAAAGGCGTCTAGATTTTAAGTTTACCAATTCATAATTTGTGGGAGAATGTAATTGATTACGACAGCGATATCGCAAGGCTTTCAAGAATTTTTTTTGAATATTTTCCAACATGTCTATATATTTTTGGTATAGAGGGTTCCATATTAATACCGCGTATTCTAGTTGTGATCTAATCAATGCCTTATATAAATGAATATAGGTATCAGTACGCCTGAAGTCTGTGGAAGATCTCATAACGAAACCGAACATTCGGTAGGCGTTGTTCATAATTTTTTGTATATGTTCGTCAAGGTGAAGTTTGCTATCCAGCAAGACACCAAGGTCCCTCACCGATGAGACCTTAAGCAATCTAGCATTATCTAATATATAATTATTTTGTATTATATTTTTATTTTTAGTAAATGTTATATATACACATTTAGATGTACTCAGTTGAATTTTATTTTTTACATAATATCCAGAGAACCTGTGTAGATCTTCTTGTAGTAATCTTGCATCAGCATTGGTGCGAATTGTTCGGTAAATTTTAAGATCGTCTGCATAAAGTAAGAATTTTGAGTGTACAAAACATTTTCCAATATCGTTAATAAAAATAATAAAAAGTAGTGGGCCCAGAATCGAGCCTTGAGGCACGCCAGAAGTTACATTCACAGAAACAGACTGATAACCTTTAATTACAACTCTCTGCGACCTATTTGATACATATGACGCAAACCAGCGAAGCAGATCACCGCGGATGCCATTATACGCCAGTTTTTTAAGAAGCAGGGCATGGTCTACCTTATCAAAAGCCTTTCGAAAGTCCGTGTACACAGCGTCTACTTGTATTTGTTGGTCCATATTATTAAATAGATAATCTGTAAAAGTTAATAAATTTGTAACTGTCGACCTCTTTTGGACAAATCCATGTTGTTGGGTTAAAATGACTTTGTGAATTGTTGGGTAAATGACACTGTGTACCAGTCTCTCGAAAATCTTAGATAGGGCAGACAAGATAGAGATTTGACGATAATTTTCGACATCGTGTTTGGAACCTGTCTTGTGTACTGGCGTTATGTTAGCACGTTTCCATATCTCAGGGAATACTCCTTCTGTTATGCATTTATTGTAGATGATATGTAAAGGAACGTATATACTATCAGCTGTTCTTTTAATAAAATATGCCGGTAAGTTATCTGGGCCTGGGCCCTTTGTTATGTCTAAAGACTTAACTGCTCGCAAAACCTGATCAGGGCTAAAAGTGATATGGTTAATAATGTCACTTTTTTCGTCATACGTGTCCGGGGGCAACCATTCGCTACTTTTAAATGTGGAGGGTTCATAAACTGACTGAAAGAACTCTGAAAACAGATTACATATCCTATTAGGGTCATTAGAATGTTGATTTTTATAAAATATAGTGTCAGGTATACCAGAATTGGCTTTGCGATTGGCAACATATGTCCACAGTGATTTAACATTTTTTTTTATATTTTCCTCAACACTATTAATATAATTCGTATAGTTTCTTTTACATTCTACTAGGAATCTTCTTCTAAGAAAAGAAAACTGCTCGTAGTCTGACAAATTATTATAAGTCTTCCACCGAATCCACGCTTTGTTTTTACTATTGAATATACGTATGAGCGTCTTAGAGAACCATATTGGAAATTTCGAGGATTTGGGATGACTCAAGGGAGTGTGGTTTTTAATTAAGCCAAAAACGATATTATAGAATGTACTAACGCAATACTCCACAGAACGACGGTTGAAGATAGCATTCCAGTCAATTTCGCATAAATCCTTATTAATTTGTTCATAATCTGCTTTATAATAATTGTATTTTAACGTTTTCGTCTGTAAGATATGTTTACTGTTCGTTTGATACGCAATCGTAGTACAGAAAGGCGGATGATTGTCATCTATAGGTAGTAATATTGATGACGGTGTATATGTGGTGCAGTCGGTGTTGCTGATCAATAAATCCAAAATACGGCCATTGAAGTTTAAAATATTGTTAAACTGTGCAGCATCCACTAGCGACATAAAGTTGCTTGTGTGCTGACACAGTGAGGAATTACCGTTACAATATAAGGCTATGGTGTTGCTATCAGGATTTGGAAGCCAGTCAATATATGGTAAATTGTAATCGCCTAACAAATAAAACACATCTGCTTTTGATTTTTCCAACGTATGATGCAATAAATCGTAATAAGACATGTATACTTCCTCGGGTGATTTTGGGGGAATGTATACTCCACTGACCACATATTTGCTGTTATTTTGTTTGTCTTGTAATTGTATAATAACAAGTTCAACCTGAGAAGTAATTGTCTGATCAAATTGTACATGAGTGGAGCCTAAGGTTTTGAGCGCGGCCACGAGAACTCCACCACCTTCTTTTTTACCGGTCGTAACACGGTTGCGATCACACCTATAGACTACGTAGCGGTCATCAATGAACTCATTATCAAATATTTGCGGTGTTAGCCAGGTTTCTGTCAATATTATTATATCGAAACAATTAGATAATATATTCATATATAAGACATTGAGTTTAGTGCGTATACCCCTACAATTTTGATAATAAATTGTTAACTTATCCATTGCTATATAAATGTAACTTTAAAATAAAATATTTGATGAATTGGAAACGCTCTAACGCGCAACTTGTTTTTCGCCTGCAATAAAACTTACCGCAATCAATAACAAACAAAGGAGTTATGACTATGAGAATATAGTAACATTTAGAAAGACGTGACCACTCATCAAACTCGTAATTATGTTTTGGCTTACAATTAAACATATCAGAATCGATTATAAACAAAGCAACAATGACTCTATGTACAAATAGATATGACCTTGACCACTTACAAATGTGAAAACAAAAGCTATACAAAATATAATATGTTATCATTTCAATAAACGGTGAGAAATGAACTAAATAACTCAAACCGTAAACTACTTCATCAAATAAGCGAGGAAAGCATGAACTCAAAAACTCAAAGCGCTCAGAAATATTGTTACATAACATGACATTTTTGTGAAGATAGCGATTAATGGTGTTTCGAAGCGCCAGCACCTGGCTTAATTTTGGAAATGTCCTGAGGGGACCGTATTGCAATTGCTGAATCACCGTCGCTTTCTCGCACGAGGATAGTAGCATGCTTGACCCACACAAACTTAAACTTGTTTTTGCTGGCGGCTTCCCGGCATTCTCGAAACAACTGCTTATTCCTCAGGGTCAAGTGTTCATTCATGTAGAATGGCTGTGACGTGCCTGATATTCCAAGTTGATCAGTTTTTATACCTTTTTTTAATCGAAATGCACTTAGAATATTGTCTCTTAATATACGCGAGCTAAGTTTCACAATGATATTTTTCGGCTTGTTGTTCTGTTTATGAGCATGTGGTACACGATGGATCGCTATGATGTCTTTTTGAGATAGCGAGCAGTTTATGTTCGTACAAATACTCTCCATGAGCGAAATCAAATTTTCCGAACGTCTTTCAGGGATGTTACATATCTCTATGTTGCAATGTCGAGCCTGCTGTTCTAGTGTATCTATTTTTGCCTCTAATGTGATTATGCTATTATTTAAAATTTCAGAACTCTGAAAATGCCCACTCATAGAATCGACCCTTTTTGATAATTCGTCTTGCTCGTCCGATGTGTGTTGGAGAGATTTTTGAAGGGAAGCTACTTCATGTGCTAAATTATCATGCTTGCCGTCTAGAACAGCTACATGTGATTGCAGTTTTGCGTGGTCAGTTCGCAAGGAGCTCAGTTCTTTTTTTATATCGGAGGTTGTTTGACTCAATGTAGCTAGGTCAGTTTTGATAGTCGCTATATTATCCGATAACTTCGTCAGCGAGCTGTCAAGATAACTTCGCAACCCATCCAATCTCTTGTTCATATGACTAAGTTGAGAAGTGCCTCTAGAGCGTTAGAATATTTGCATAAAGGCAACATTTAAATTTAATAGGTTTATTGAAATTTACCCTTTGACATGCCTTTGACAGCTATTTGATGCGTTCATTTCGCTGCATTCCGATTGTTCAACATCAAATTTATAATCAAACGGGTGGAAAGTGGCATCGTCTAAGACACTGCTCATGAGCAGTGTTTTAAGCTAGCCACCGGTCGAGCGGTCTGTGCCGTATATATAAAAGATGGACTGAGCAATAGCTGAATAAAATTGGCCATACAGTAGTCATACCTATAAGTCTATGCACAATATGCAAATATTTTTTTTCATCGCGGGCATTGTTTTGCGAAACATTTTGGAGAATGGCGCGTATAGTATTGCTGGGATTTGCTGAAGAAGAGAGGAAACGACTTCGTCTACGACTGGAGAGAAGACGTGACCTAAGTGACCCGTTGCAGTTGCCAGAGAAGGAATTTTTGGCAAATTTTCGATTGAACAAAGCTGCGTTTCAACAGGTTTGAGAAGAACTTCGCCCGTATTTACCACAACCAACGACCATTCACAACCTTTACGAAAAACAGCTGTTCGCAATGAACTAAAAGTAAATATTTATTTCTATAGCACGTTTATTTAGTTTTGTTCCCAACTTGTTTGAAAGAGTATGATCATGTAAGTCATCCTATTTTTATTGTTTGTTGCAGATTTTGGCTTCATTTTTTATGCAAATGGATCTTACCAACGTAATATCAGTACCCTCCTAATTGTTTAATATGTCCAGCCAACATTTAGTAAGTGTTTACAACAGGTTACTGATGCACTCAATGTCCGGGAAGTACTGTTGACCACATAAAATTTCCCATGTCTCAGGTAGAGAGACAAGTCATCATGACACAGTAAGTTTATAAAATATTTATGTGCCTATAATAAGTATTATTTAAATGTCTATCTCTATTGAAAATATTCACCTACGCCGATGACACTGCACTTATTGTATAATAATACTAACCGGATTGCAATGGAAGTGGCTCTCTACTAATTATCCTACTAATAATATTATAAAAGTGAAAGTTTGTTTGGATGGATAAATGGATGTTTGTTAATTTTTCATGTGAAAACTATTGAATGCATTTGTATAGTTTGGCAAAAGTCACTGTCCATAGTCCCTAGTGTCAACTAGGTGTTTACATTGATGAAAAACTAACCTAGAGCACCCACATAGAGGCATTATCTACATGTACAAAGAAGCTCATATTCAAAACTTTGAAATTAGTCTCTCAGTCAGTCTCTCTTTGTCTATATGCATCAATGATCA
Organism: Agrotis exclamationis; assembly: GCA_950005045.1. Classification (NCBI taxonomy): domain Eukaryota; kingdom Metazoa; phylum Arthropoda; class Insecta; order Lepidoptera; family Noctuidae; genus Agrotis; species Agrotis exclamationis. The sequence goes on from OX465440.1 coordinate 10,302,077, forward strand.
CCTATTGTAATTACTGACTCTGTTGATAACATTTCATTTTCACAGGTACTGTGGCTCCTGAGATACAAGAGTATATTTTTACTTAGGAGTTAGTTTGTTCTATTTAATTTTGTAAACCTTTTAACCTATGTGTTTTTTATTTGTTCAATAAACTAATTTAATAAATATCTATAAGGAATTCAATTTTAATTTTTAATATGTATGGTTGATTTCAGGTTTATGGAAAGATTGCACTTTCCAGGCATTATTGGGTGCATAGATGGTACTCATGTGGCTATAATTAGGCCTAATGATCATGAAGAAACATATTTTAATAGAAAAAAATATAATTCTCTGAATGTTTTATTGGTGAGTAATAACAAGTTTAATAATTGTGTTTAAATGTATATACCATCTTTATATATTGAGTAAAAAAAATTGTTTCAGATTTGTGATGCACATCTCAATATTCTACATGTAAATGCGTCATTTGGTGGCGCTGCTCATGATTCTTATGTTTCGAATTAATGTTCCTTCAAGACTTATTTGGAGAGACTGCAAAGGAATCGCCAGAGCTGTTGGCTATTAGGTAGGTAACTATATCATTTACATTGGCATTTAAATAGATTATTTTGGCATAAATTACCAAAAGTGATTGATTAATCATATCAATGCAGTTAGAATGGTAGAACTAAAAAAGATAGTTCTATTGTGCAGACCGTTACGTTGAATGGCAAATATGAAATAAAGCAAATATTATATTTCAGGTGATTCTGGATATGCACAGCGCCCATGGATGATGACACCTATCTTGGGCACAGCTCCCGGTTCACCTGAAGAATATTACATGGAATTACATTGCAAAGTGAGAAACATTTATATAGCATTAAATACTATTGTTGGAGCTGCTGAAGATTGTACAACTAGGTATTTTATTAGTATAAGCTTAGGTTGTCCTGCTGAAGGACATTTTGCATTGTATAAATTCAATCTCATTATATAGCTGCATAGCCTAAGTATATTGTTTGAGTTCTATTATTATTATCATCTGCAATGTTGTTTTTTCACAATCTTGTAAATTGTTCTTTATCAATTATCTAGGTGTTTTGCATTGTATAAATTCAATCTCATTATTTTAAAGCTGCATAGCCTAAGTATATTGTATAAGTACTGTTTCTTTATTATTATTTTTTACTTATAAATTACATTTTTTAATATTTTTACAAAAAATAAATAAATTCTCCATAGATCTACGCTTTGGAATGGACAACTACCAGTACTTTCACAGTTATTATGTCTTGTGTCTGGGACTGTAGCTTCATTATTTAAATTGAGAAACAAGCTTTGATTGGAATGAATGAAATGAAATTAAAGCCAATTTTTAAAATATATAATAAATACTTTTATTTACAAAAACCCTATATAACAAAATAATCTATTATAATAAAAAAAAATTAAGAACTATTGTTCAGTGGTTTAGGCGCCAGCTATACAAAACAAAATTGCTTATCAACCACGCTACATAGCGTAATAATACATAACCTATCAACAGAAGCATATTTCTATGATTATTTGAGGACAATTTGATCGAAAATTTTTCAGTAGTTCAGGCGCCAGCCAACTCAAAGAATATCAAAATAAAAATTTCGAAAAAAATGATGATTTGGCATCAGAATAATAATAATATTCCACAAGTTCTATCACACAACGCCATCTAGTCCCAAGCTAAGCAGAGCTTGTGTTATGGGTACTAGACAACTGATAAACATACTTATATATTTCTAAATACATACATAATAATTACACCCAGAGACAGAATAAATGATTGTACTCATCACACAAACATTTGTCCTGGGTGGGAATCGAACCCACGACCTCCGGCATAGCAGACAAGGTCACTAACCACTAGACCAACAGGCCTGCTGACATTTTATGCTAAGGAATTAAAATTTGGTTTATTTATAAGTCTAAATCACGTTTTTTTTACAACAATCACTATCAAAAGACTACAATATTACGAATAATTTATTATTATTTAAAATATATTATGTATTATAATTATGAACTCAAACAAACACCTAAGTTTTATAAAACAAAGGTAAGACAAAATTGGTAATATTAAGCTACTTGGATATTTGTTTCAATATGTAATTATAAAAATCATGATCTTGATTATGGTATAATTAGAAAATACATTGTGTGTGATTATGTCTAGTTTTAGTAATATTTTTCTTCTTTTCTGTGTAACTTGTTTATTACACACACAGTTGTTAGTTTTAAACCACTTATGTAATAATCTTTGTTATTTTGCATGCTATTGTTATTGCAGAATGTGTCCTGCCCTAAAATATGATATCACACCTTTTGTTTACCACATTTTATGCAAATAAAGATTATGAATTTAAATTATCTACAAAAGATACATCAAAATACAGATTATCAAATGTCTCGAATTGGGAATTGAAGATTTTGGGACTTTGAGAATTGGACATTCTGCCCCTGAACGATAATAGTTGAATGAACATTATTTTAGCTTGTGGCACCACATATTTTAGGGCAGGACACATTCTGCCTTAACAATGGTATGCAAATTAATAACAAAGATTATGACCTAAGTAGTATAAAACTAACACAAATGTGTAATAAACAAGCTACAGAGAAAAGAAGAAAAATATTATTAAAACTAGACATAATCACAATTTGGATTGAGGATCCACTTTTTGGATCTTGATTAAGTTAATTTATTTTGTAGTAAGTTTAAAAAATTGTTGAAACAATCATCGATTTTGTAGTGTAATAGTTCTGGCCCTATAGATAAACAGGCAGACGATAATCGTTATCGCTCAGCAGTCACTTATACATTTTCAACTACACACATCAAAAGTGTCTAGGGATCAACATATATTTTTGCAATAACTTTTCTCCTGACTGATATTAATTAAAATTTTCTTTAAAGATTCATCAAATAAAGTGTTTTCGTTTGTCACAGTAACGATAAACCAAGTCACCTTTGCATTAATAAAGAAATTTGCCATTTTCCTAATAAAGGGATTTTTGACATTTGAACCACTAACACAAAAGTTTTCTTTAAAATTTTATTGGGTAACTTAAACAATTAATAATCCGTGTTTCTACCGCGAACACTAACAACACAAGAACATCGGTTTGGCATACTCAAAATGAGTTCATCCAAATCACGCTGTGGAATGGCCGCCCATGTTCGTTGCAACAACAAAAAAAGGTCTTCTTGCGACTGGATACCCTCCATATTCGGCAGAGCTCTTCTCTGTAGCATATCCCATGCATGCTCAATCGGATTCAAGTCTGGCGACTGAGCAGGCCAGGGCAGGACATTGATGTTAGCTGCGGCGAGAGTCTGTCTTACAACTCTTGCGGTGTGCGGTCGTGCATTATCATGCATTAACTGAAATAAGGGACCGATTTGCACTTGTAGAGGAACGATGACGTCTGATACAATCGTCTCAGCATAAATTTGAGCGTTGAGGTTGCCTCTGATCCAAATCAACTCAGTTCTTCCGCCGATCCAAATACCCGCCCATACCATGATGGTTCCACCACTATAAGGATGGACTTCCTGGCAGGATTTTAATCGCTGTTGGCGTCCAGGGGTTCTCCAGTGTCGTATACGTCTTGTATCCGGTCTCATACCGAAACGAGACTCATCAGAAAAGCACACGAAACGCCATTGTTCTTCTGCCCAATTTCTGTGTTCAAGAGCCCATTGATATCGAATCCTACGATTGTGCATTGCTATAGGTGGTACCCGTAGCGGTCTTCGGGAATGAAGGTTCACTTCATGCAAGCGGTTTCTGACTGTTTGGTCGCTAATTAAGTTCCCTGAAGAGTGATGAAGCCTCACGGCTAACATCATGGCGGTTATTGTTGGAGCTCTTCGAGTTAAGATTTGAATGTATCGGTCTTGTCTCCGTGTGGTGCAGCGATACCGTCCTCCATGGCGCTCAGCCACGGTACCAGTGCTTCGGTAACGTGTCCAAAGTCGACTGATAACACTCTGACTTGTATTCAGAGCTAAAGCCACAGTACGTTGCCGGGAACCAGCTTCTATCATTCCCACGGCTCTGAGCATTTCTTCCCTGCTTAAATGACGTCGCCGCTCCATAATAACGTTGGTTTTAATCAGTAGTAGGGAAACAGTAGCACTAATAATGTCTTCAATGCGTTGTATGTTTTTATAGGGAAAATATTGACAGCTGATTTTCATCTTTTACTCGAATTTGATTCACAGTTCCTGATTCAAATTATGAAATGCACCAAAAAGGATCCATATAAATTTATAAAATCATAAATTTATTACAAAGCCACATCTCAATCTCAAGAAATCCGCATAAAAATGCTTGATCCCTAGACACTTTTGATGTGTGTATATACACTAGCGCATAAAGTTGGAAATCTATTAAAGGCTGCTGAAAGATGACGAAAGAAACAAAAACAATCTGTAAACTCCAATAGATTTTCAACTCTACAAGCTGTATAAAGTTGAAAAAGACTGCTGAGCGATAACGATTGTCGTCTGTTGTTTGTCTATAGGGCCAGTAGTTATACGAACATAAAAGTGGCACCTCAATCTGTTTCAATTTTGTTTGGGAGGAGAATCAAAACTAGGAACACTGTGGAGTAAAGCTTTTCACAATTTGGCATAATTTTGTAGCATTACTTACTACTGAACTAAACTTACTACTGATTAAGAATACATATTAGGATACGAATAGTGGCTCCTCAATATCCTTACATCATGAATCAAAATAAAAGGCTTGTTATTTTTGGTTCATGGCCCTGACAATGTCTACTAAAGCTTCTGTAGCAGCTGCTTGTCGCCCCATTTGTTTCTGCAGCCACTGCGACAGCCAGCCCCTCCATTGCGGCTGCCTGTTGCTCCTCTGCAACAACACGACGTCTCTCAATTTCGTAAGCCCACTGAGGCGTATTTTCAGGAACTGTAATGAATATAAATAATTAATTTTACAATTGACTTCTGTTTTAGTAAAATGGCTGTTGTAAACTAACAAATAGAATATTATACCTACATTGTCTACTCAACCTTCTGACTGGACGCGGCCCAGTGGATGGTAGAGCTTGTCTGGGTCCTAGAAATATTTATTTATGAATTATCATAATCTTCAACTTGGTTTTCATTTGTAACACGTTTTATTCTCAAAGACAAGTCATGTGATTGATCAGAATATATATAATAAACAGAGGTCGGAATTAGGTAGAGTTATTTTAGTACTTGCAACGAAATGTTTAAAATATACTATACTAGCGGCCCGTACTATACAAAAACTGATAAATGAAGAACCGCTTGACCAATTTTGTTTAAACTTCACATAAACCATCTACTAAATAGTTCGAACAAAGCCTAAACATTTGGTTTGGATAAGTGAGCCCGTTCTTGAGTCATAAAATTACAACATAAGGTGGCATTGATTTTTATGATTATTGATTGATTCTCTGAAATACTTACTTGACTCATCTTAAGCGCGTAAATCAACGGAGGGAGTGGGCGTGGTTCTCAGGGACTGACTATCAAGCTATTCTTCTTCCATAGGGTCACTGGTAGAATCGTCTGATGCTGGTATAGAAACAGGACAGGAGGATACCGAGTCTGCAAGCCTAATTTCGTCAGCCAAAGGCTCTGGCGTGTCCTTATCAACAGATGGTATCTGTAAAGTATTTCTTTTTTATTACAAACACACAATATCCAATGATTTGACTTACAAACAAACACATAAAAAAATACTTAAATGTGAAAATGATAGCAAAGTTTAATAGTAAGATGAATGAGAAAAGAAAAAGAACTAAGATATAAATAGGTCCCAAATTCTATAGATAATTTTGATTTTGCTTGGGCCTCCACCAGTAGCAGCTGCAGACCTCCTGGAATCTGCAGCTTTGTTTTTGGTTTTGGCTTTAAGCTCGCATTAGGTACTTCACAAAACTAAAAACACAATGTTAATGTGATACAACCATTGTTAAGGTGCATTTATGGTAAGTAAGCTATGCTAAAACTTTTAGATTGTTTTTCTTTAACATAGTTATGTTTTTAACAATAAGCATGCGAGGGTCAGTGGGTCGTCCTAAGGGGAGTCTATTTTTATTTAGATGATTTGCGAACTTACCTTTAATTATAAATTCTTTTTTAACTTGGGCTTGAGTTCAACGGCTGAGTGACATGAAAGGTTAATCTTCAATGCAAAACCACAAGCTGAATTAAGACGCCGCGGTGCAACTGTAAGAGGAAAAAAAGTGATATAATTGAGTGGTTATACATTTTATTTTACTGTATTAAATCCATAATTACTTAAAGTTGATGTTCAAATTTTTAAGATAAAGTATGTTTTACCTGTCCTCTCCTCTACCAAGAATATAATACTGCTTCTGACTTTCTATTTTGATAAAAATAAAATATCATGTTATATGTCAGTAATTTTACCCCTTCTTATTTCTATTTAGATTAGAGAAATATCACAATATATTTAATTTCTTAACACCACAAACCTCGCTACAGGTGATAATTCTTCCACCAGACGAACCATTTTATGATTTAGAGAGCGATGCAATACTGGTACTTAACCTCCAATAGAAAAGTAGATATTATTTTGAAAGGTGTATTCGATTGTTTAGTTATGGTATAATCATAGAATTTCATTAATAAACTCAACTAACGGCCTGTCCCGGCTTCGCAAGGGTGGTTATTTGTTTATATAACTTTTCGTTAGTGATAATACAATTTTTGTTCTCACAGCAGTCACAGCAGCTACCTATTATTTCTTAATAGTTTGAATTATCGAAATGTGTGTTCCAACATTTTTACAGCCTTTTACACAATATTTAATCATGATAAATCATTTTTTTCACAGAAAACTTCTTTGTTGTGACCGTTGTGACAGACACTTTGACATTTAACTTCCCCATTCTTAGCGCGAATTTTACCTGTCAGTTGCATATAAACCACAAAAATATAAAATACTCTATAAAACCAACTATTCTAATGCTCATGAGGTACTCCTCAACTTAGTCGCGTAACAGTCGATAACACCAGACTACAATATCGATAAAATTAGAGGTGTCAAGATTAAGCAACCTATCGCTGCAGTTGTACACCAGTTAGACAATACGGGGGCAGATCTCATGTAGAACCAAGCTTCTGAATCTACATGGCCATATCAGTAAAAATGTATGGCTTCGCCGTTTTGCTACCGTCGTGGAGGTGATGCGAATATTTATTTTCTGAAGTAAGTAACGAAACAGCCAAGCCATACATTTTTACTGATATGTAGAATTTGTGAAGTTAGGGTCGATAGAATTAGGCCATGTGTATTCAGAAGCTTGGTTCTACATGAGATCTGATATCTTTTTCGCAGGGCAAACCTTATGTGGTCGTCTTGGCAACATTTTGCATGAAATGTTTTTGGTGGGATCATATATTGCAATATTGATGGACTGGTTTTTTCTAAACCCTTTTTGTTCATCGGCTAGTATATTTTTGTTTTCGAGAAAATTGTATAACCTGGGATGTATTACGATTTATTTTATGAATTTGTAAGTCTTGTCTCCTTTTTATACAAAGGTAGAATAATAGTAATTTTAAGTTTATCCAGGAAGATTCCTGTTTCAAAGCATAAGTTTATTATACATAATTATAAGCTAACTTTTTTTATAACATGCGTCATTATGTTTTCGTATCCTGTACTTTTTGTATTTTTGAGCAATTGGATTGTATTCAATACCTCTGGCGGTGTTGTTGGATTAAGAAAAATTGAGTCTTTGACTCGGTTTATTTGATTTGTTAGTAGAGGTTTTTCGTTAGGGTCTGTAACAATTAAATCAATGTAGAAGTCGTTGAATGCATTACATATGTCATTGGGTTTTACAATTCCTTTATTATTGTCAACACTGATTAACTTTATTTTTTTCCCACGTTTTTATACACTCACTTTTCTTGTTTGTTTGATTGTCGTTCCGGTTGGACTTTTGCAACTCAATTTTGAGGCACTTCCCGTTAAGCTAGCAGGCTGAAATTTTGCACACGCTCTGAGTTCTGATGACAATATATGACTAGCTAAGAAACATCATAACAAATCCAACATGGCGGCCTCCCCAAGATGGCGGACTGGCTGTTTGAAATCCACCCCTATGATATGGATTTCAATTGAAAGGGTTTGCTGTCAGGAGTTTGAAAAAATAGTTTCGTGACTTAAATCCAATATGGCAGACGTCCAAGATGGCAGACTTGCTGTTTGAAATCCACCCACATTAAATGTCCTAAAAATAAGAAAATAACCCTACGGGGCTGAGAGAGAGGCCACTCAAAACGTGGGGCGTATCTTTGCAAGTTTCTCTCACGATCTATACACGTCATGTAAATATACCCCTTAAATAATATACGCCAAATTAACTCCCTGTTCTTAATAAGTAGATAGGTAAACAAAAACCAAAAAGTGCACCTTTTTCGAAGTCATTGTTGGTAATAAAAAAAATATAATTTATAGATGAAGTCCAGGTCTTTTTATAAAGTACTTAATATGCAGTTTCCGTTGGCATAAAGAAATAAAGCATATTTCGTTATATTTGCTAAAAGTAAACCTCCCTAGCCGCGCCACATACTTTAAAGATTAATTAATCAAAATGAATAGTTTCTTGAGAGAAAAAAGTATCAACGGAGAGTAGAGAAAAGGTACTATTAAATAAATTGATTTACGGATAGTAATTATTAAATATTGCAAAATTGACGTGCTGCAGAGTATACCTTCCAGCCGGACCACACCCTAACACCAATAACTCCATAACTAAAGGGGTTTATTCGATCAAACTTGTCGTATGCAAGGTACTCTTTAGGTAGTATTTTTTCGGGATATTGGTTTATTAATAGTTCATTATACTCTATTTGATTTGAGGTGGCACGGCCAGAGAGCACTGCCTGGCGGCCGGACCACATAAATTGTTAATTTAAAAGATATCTCTTGAGGTACTAAAAATATATTTATATTCCGATGAAAGTATACTTTAGGTAGGTATTATTTCGAACTATAGCATCTGAGTACAAAATTGTGGTCCGGCCGCAGAGGACCACACGAAAATTGCATAGCGTGAATCAGTTTACCTTAATGGGTTATATTTGCTCAAACGCCAAAGTTCAAACACCCTAATGCACCCTATTTTAATTCAAACTCTACGGAAATGAAAGCACCTATAATATTCTTATCTTTTGAATCCAACTACTGTAACCTGTCTTCGTACAACGAATTTGTTGATAGAAAATCTTTAGAATTTGGAAATTAAACTCTGTAGCGTTACGTCTAAAGTCGCTTTTCGATAAATAAGGATTATTATAGAGAAAAATGAGTGTCCCCTCATTTCTAAAGTAAGCCAATTGTGAGATATTAGAGAAAATTCAAGGATGGCGTTTTAGATAATGGGGATTCATATTTCGTTGTTATTTTAAAGGACTTGTTCGCTGTTTTGTATTCGGTATTTAAAGAGGAAGATTAGTAACGTCAAGACGTCTTAATTTGGGTTTTAATTACACATAATTTTAGAGAACATATTCTATTTAAATAATTTAGCGTATACGACCTTCAGGAGTGAGTTCTTTGAGCTATCAGTATACTGACGGAGGCTCTATAAGTTCAAATGCCTGCTGGGGTTTGCGGGACTGTCCTAGAAGGGGCACCGCAGCTTTGGCACAAACATCATGTGGGTAGGTTGATAGTAGGTTGTTGATAATTAAGAGTCTGAAGGGAATCTGCCTTCCACTCCATTCAGAGCAGAAAGACATATTTCGATAATTATTTTTTTACAACAAAAGAAAAAATGGTTGGTTTTTCTTTTTCAATCGGAATCGAACACTTCCTTCTCAGAAAAACAAACGAAGATCGCTATCCGAAAAATAAAATCCGAGTGGATTCTGAATCGGTGTATCTCTTCAAACAAATAGCTCCGCTCTTGACGTGAGGTCCAATTATTGAGATAAATCACACCTATGGGAGACGGAGCGTTCTGGTGGAACTAAACTATCTATTTACTTGATGGTTAAAGGAACTTTTTCGTCTGTGTAGTAAGAAAGTTTTAGATCTCTAATTTAAGTTAATTATATTCAGAATTATGTTCTTCTAAATTGTTTTATACCATTCCTACTCTAAAAAGTTACTTTTACTCACTGGAAACAGTGAATAAAAAGCTCTTTTACTCACTGTTTTGTTGTTTAAATTTAGAACACATTGATGCGGTTGACCCCCGTTGTGTTAGGAAAATATTACTCTTAATTTAAGTCATTGTTCCGATTTGGCGCAGTGACTGAGCGATTGGACTGCTGCGTTGCGGTTCGCGGGTTCGATTCCCTCACGGAGCAAATATTCATATGATCTACATTTATGTTTTTCGGGTCTAGGTGTTTGTGTATGTGAATTTAGATGTTTTTAAATACACCCACGGTACAGGAGATTATTAATAATGTGGAGCAGTCTTAATAAAAAAAAACCCTTTTTGTTGTTCTTTAATATCTTTTAAATTATTTATAGCTTAAATCTTTATTTTTCTCGTGGTCATGGTATAAAGTATCGTATGCAACTCTTTTATAAAACGGATTTATATCAAGGGCCATGAATAACTCGCGTCGCTCAGGATTTAAAAACTTGAATCACTTGCTTCGCTCGTGATTCAATCATCATGAATCACTCCCTACGGTCGTGATTCAGTCATTAAAATCCTTCGCTTGCTCGTGATTCATATATGGCCCTCGCTTTAACCCGGCGTCATTGTGGTAGGAAATAGGAACATGGGCGTTGAGGTGGGTCAATATTACCCGTATATTTAAATCGAAATATTTCCATAGTTATTGAGTGTATTCGTAAACTTTGTTGTTATACAATTATTAGGGTATTTATTTGTTGAAAATGAAAAAGAAAAACATAATTCCAAAATATTTAATTAGGTTTAATCAAATTTTACATAAACTTCTAAAAAAAGTAACAAATCAGAGATCTCTTGTGCTTTTAGGATATTCTTATTATAATCATCAGTATATTTGGTTACTTATGGCATTTTTCTAACCTGAAGGATTATATCTTTTAAAAAAAAATGTAAAAACACTAATTAGAATCTTCGTTAGAGACGCAGTCACTACAAAAAAATATGATGTGTTCAGGAAAAATATATTTGGGGCAACTTTGATATGTGTGCTTTGTTTTGCGGTCCCTTTTGGCAGGACACACTTGAAATTGTTTGCGGACATCGCGTTATTTTGTACGAGGCTTTTCTGATGATTAACCAACAAATCCTTCCCCAAATAGTCTCCTCAGTCAAGCTCGCGAAGGAGGAGGCGGGACGCGTGAGGGAGAGGACAGCGTCTACCCTTCACGCCAGCCGCAGTGGTAGACATCCACGGTGACGTTCGTCGCTAGATGATCCCCGGCCACCCCGTAGGCGCGGGCATGCGGACGGCGGGTAATGGACGACTCGACGTCCGACCATGGACCATGCCCGGGTCGACGGTGCTTTGTGTTCCACGCGCGCCTCAAAAAGTGTCAGCAAAATGACGAGTCCCCTTTAGAGGGCCAAAGTCTGCCAGGATCGCGGGGTCTGCCAGGATAGCCCTTTACGTTCCGGGGTCACGGTCGTAATTACCGTGACCCCGGAACGTAAAGGGCTATTGAAGGACACCGTGGATTTTAGTCAGTACGAGTCTGACAGTCCTTCCCGCTCTGCCCTGGGTGGGAGGACTGATTTGATGATATTAATTACCACGATAAAAAAAATGTGTGTGCTAGCTCATCAAATCAGTCCTCCCACCCAGGGCAGAGTGGGAAGGACTGTCAGACTCGTACTGACTAAAATCCACGGTGTCCTTCGATAGCCCTTTACGTTCCGGGGTCACGGTAATTACGACCGTGAACCCGGAATATTACCGCGATAAAAAAAAATGTGATCAGAGATTAGACTAGAAATATGTATACGAACATTTTAGAGGAAGCTGTTTTCTCTAAAATTGACATAATTCGTCAGTTTTCTCTCTCCTCTCGATACAATTTTATTTAAAACAAGTACGTTTTGACAAAAAAGAAACGAAAAGCGAAATGAAAAAAAAACCGTTAACATACACACCAAAAATCAATAAACAGTGATAAAAATTGATTACTTGAAAATGGCGCAAAATGGTAACGTGAATTGTGAGGATGGGTCAAAATTACCTTTTTGAAAATTAAACGCGTGTAGTTTCCAGCTCGGTGGCCGTCACACTGATTTCTCGTCAGAAACGTTTAGAACACATTATTGGCTCCAGCTACTGCACAGAAGGGCAGCGTCGTACGCACACTTTCAAAAATATTCTAAATTCAAAACCAACCGGGTCATTTTGACCCAACCTCAATGACGCCGGGTTAAATCCGCTCTTTATTCACTAGTTGCATAATATACTATTGTATCATTGTCGCACCTTTTTTATCGTCGTAATCTCATCAAATGTGTAATGTGGATGGACTGTCAGATTTGTACTGACTAAAATCCACGGTGATCCTTCAATAGCCCTTTACGTTAAAGGGTCATAGTTACCTGATGATGTGAAGTTTTAAAGGAAAGATGGTGCATTGAACACAAGTAAAATGAGATGAGTGCAGGAAAAAGGTGATGATGAATAAGTTTGGATTTCAATGCTTCACTTTGTAAATACACAAATTAATGATGACGTCGCTAGAAATGCACGAAGGCTATTTCAGACCCTCAAGTTTAAGTGGCAATAAATATTTAGAGCCAGTTTTAGGTTTAGTACAGTTGATTCTTCACTTGACTAGAGGTCTGGTCTATTTCTTGGTCAAAATCTTGAAATGCTGATTGCATCGCCGTTCAACGCGGCAATGCTGCCAGCGTCCTGGGCACTTTTCCTATTATTAGCAATGTGGATGAATTTTTTGACGCCCTCTGAATGTTGTTCATCTACGTACACTAGGCGACATCGCAATTTTCGCATCGCAAACTTTGGTATCCAGTTGACTATCGCAATTCAGATCTATAGAGGTTCGTACATAATCACGCGTCAATGGATACCAAAGTCGTAAAGTATCGAAGACTTGCGTCGCCTAGTGTACAAAGGGACTTAGACTGCTTATTTCCCAAAACTACTAGGAAAACAAAACAAAACAAACTATGATAATACAGCCACCCGATACTATCAAAGATCCAACCTTTATCGTAACTCAAGCAACAATTAAGGCCGAGTAATTATCGAGTTTACCGTAATACCGTCTCGTCTGCACGGAAAACTCGAAACGCGTTCAAACCCACCTTTGATGTTTAATTAGAGAGGACGCATTTTCCAAGATGGCGGCTTGATTATAAAGAATGGGGGCGAAATATGGCGGTGGAATAATAAACAAAATAATTGTTGTGGAACTGGTCTTTTGGTGGTTTAGTCGATTAGGTACGCTGTTTGTGTATGAGAATTTAAATGTTTTACTCCGAGAGGTGAACGACCAAAAATTACAAGCATTTTCTCAAGTTTTATTTTTAAAGGTACCGTACCAAAAGGGTAAAACGGGACTCAAGACTCTGTCTGCCCGTCTGTCACCAGGCTATTTCTCAGGAACCATGATGACAGTTGAAATTTTTAAGATGATTTATTTTTGTCGCCCCTAAACATATTTTTTTCCCATACAATGCACATGATTTTTTACTGTTTTTAGAGATAAAGGTACGTAAACTTCATGCAGGAGACCGAGTCGGTCTTGGCCAGCTATTTTTTTTTTTAAATAGCCTGCCATCAATTATCTGGGTCCTTCACCTAGTTTGCCGATATCTAAATGGTGTTAAGTAAAAGTCATCATCACATTATCGTACTTGCTCAATCATAATTGATTGATAAACAATGAGACAATTTGATAGACAAAATTAAAAACAGATAAACCAATCGCTCACAATGCAACCTCGTTCTTAAACGCACATATTACAAGGTCGAAAGTAAATCATGCAACCTGCGAGGGAAACAGAACATTATAACACCTGAGTGACAATCACGGAAGAGTTGTTTTCCTTTGAACTTTACTCACGTAAATTATGTCAGGACCTTGGATTTAATTCGGTTTTCATTACGAACAAACTGAAAGAAGATTGGCGATTCCATGCGTGAATAATATGCAAAATCTTGCATTTCATTCATCATTGCTTACTACGAAGCATATCAGCTGTCGTTCTTTCACTTATTTTTTGAAGATGAAAAAGAGAAAAATAAAGCCAACCGTTCAAAAACTCATCAAGTCATCAATTATGTTTTTTTTTTTTCTAATTTAGAACTTGAAGCAAGAACATGAAACTTTTTCCTTCTTTCTCGTTTACATTTTTTTTGTCAGGATCTGTTTTATTACTTCCGTCTTCAATTTAGAAATTTAATAATTATGGAGTGTTATTTTTATTAGAAGTAAATTTTGGTTTTTTAGTGCTTTGAAAACAGTTGTGAGGTTTGTTGGATAAGGTACCAATTTTTTTTTAATTGTTTAATTTGTCGATGAACTTCTTAATCTTAATAATTAAAAAAAAAACAAACTTGATCTTTTGCCATTTTGCGAATTAGGCGTTTAGAGAATTTGCCATATTTAGAACTTGTACTTTGGCGACTAGGTTGCCATTTTGCGAATTAGGCTTTTCGCGCCGAAACCCAAATTTTCGCGTTTTCAGACTTTGCAAATAAATATTATCTACCGTTTCTATCCAATGACCGACGACACCGATGAATGGAAACAAAAGTGTTCTTTTTTTTGACCTGCTGTCACAGCTCGTGGTTTCGATTCCCACCCAGGACAAATGTTTGTGTGATGAGCACGATCATTTGTTCTGTGTCTGGGTGTAATTTATCTATATACATATAATAAATCTGTAGAAGAGTCAATTCTGTACATTGAAAATATTGAAAAAATAAATAGCGGGGGGTGTTGCTGGATCGATACCAAACCTATATATTATGTGATTAAAAAAAATTTTGTCTGTCTGTCTGTATGTGCAGGCATCACGTGAAAACTAACGGTTCGATTTCGATGAAACTTGGTATAATTATACCTTATTATCCTGGGCATAAAATAGAATACTTTTTATCCTTAAAAAAATACGTAAATAAAAAAAATCATATTTTATTCATAGACGTTGTTCTGTAGAACCGCGAACACACGTTGCATTACCCGCAGTGGATTCAGCACCGTAACCTGTAGCGCCGAAAGTCGGATTTGGCTTGAACCGTTTGCGGCACACGCGGGCCACGCCTCCCCGACTCCTATATAAGGAGCCGCGTTCCGCGCCGCGCGATGCATATAAATTCTGAATTTTGATACGAGCGGACGTGTCCAGTGTGGCGAGCGGTCTGGTCGTCCGTGGAATTAATATTGTATGCGTGTAATTTTAAACCGTGCTTTTCAGCGCGACCTTTTTGATTAATGTTCCGATCAGTTATTTGTAAATACAAGGTCGAAATTACTATGAAAAAATATTTACTACAGAACGCGAGCTCAACAGCAGTAGCTCAATAGAGGGATCTCCTTAATTATTATAGGCTTAGCCGTATTTGGGTCCAATAGATATTTATAAGATGTCATTGTCAGAGTTACTCAAAATGGAGAAATAAACCATCCACGCGAAGACCGACATCCGCGCGGACGGAGTCGCGGGCGGAAGCTAGTCTATAATATTTATGTATTTAGAAATATACACCGTGACTTTTTAGTCGTCTTACAAAAGTGGTCCACTTAATGTATCCGACCTAAAATACCTCTAGTTAATAATATTTTTTATTATTAATAATTAGGTACATTGAAATGTGAAAGACCCTGTTAAAATGTTTACGTATCAAGCTGTAGAGTATACCTACCCAGCGCAATAGTCGGGCAGATCATTCCATCTCCATTTTCAATGAGACAAGGGTGTTTCTAACAACGCCTTGCGTCATAATAACGAATTAAAATGTTATTTAAAAAAATTTCAAATCTCTTAAATACCTATTTTTTATTATAAACGTGTTCTAGTCATTGGATACATGAACTGGGCTGCCGTTGTAAGACGACTAAAAAGTCACGGTGTATAAGTATGTTTATCAGTTGTCTAGTACCCATATCACAAGCTTTGCTTAGCTTGGGACTAGATGGCGTTGTGTGATAGTTGTGGAATATTATTATTCCCAGAAAACAAATAATTTAAAGGGCCTAACTAAGAAGCATTTGCAGACCATGCCAAAAAATAGCTCAATGTAAAATAGTGCACGTATGCTATAAATTCTTGACCGCAATGGAGGGGAATACCATGGAAAAACGATTCACAATAAATAACATCTGTCAAATAAAATATTCTGAGTGCATTCATGGAACTAGAGGGCCCTACTCACCCTCTAAGGGCTAGAAACTCGATACAAAGAGATGTATTTCCGTATATTATTTGGAAATACCGAGTAAGATTGCACTCTCGAAAATGCAATATCATTTGAAAAGGGAGGTACAGTTGGTAACAAAAGTATTGGAGTTTTGGTTTCGGTTTAACTGAAGTCAGTCATTAAAAAAAAAACATGTTAATGCAAATCATACTAATATTATAAACGTGAACGTTTGCTTGGATGAGTGTTTGTTGTTACTCTTTCACACAAGAACTACCGAACGTATTTGAATGAAATTTCGTACACAGATAGTTCATAATCTGTATTAACACCTAGGATAGTTTTATCCTGATTTTCTTGCGGGATAATTTTCGAATTGTAGCGAGTGAAATCGCTGGCAACAGGTATTCTTTTTATACTCAAGACTAGGTTTTGCCCTCGTCTTCTACAAAATTATCCCTGTAGTACTACAAAATAATAAGAGTTAGAGCCTTTTATGGAGATAAAAGGTATCCTTTAGGTCAATCTAAGTTATAAACAATCTGCTTGAAAAATTATAATTATTCTAATCCGTTCAGCAACGGCTTTAAACAGTAACAAACATCAGCTTTCCATGTTCACAATTTTTCACATTGATAATAAAAGAAAGACGTAAGAAGATTCTTATTTCAATACGGGAACATTAAATACAAATACAAAAAGTATGTTTCAAAGCTATTAAACACAAAAAACATTTTTTACCGTAATAATATGTTTTCAATAATATACAACAAATTGTTAACAATCATTTTTTTGTAATACTGTATTTGAGTAAGATTTTCTTATAAAGCACTAGCAAACCCGGCGAACTCCGTTTCACCACCAGATTGCTTCGTTTTATGTAACATTTCGTTTGGTGATTAAAAGAAGAAGATTTTTTTTTCCTGAATTTTCTTTGCTAAAAACCTCACGGAGCCGGAGACCTTTCCAACGAATGCAAAACCGTGGAAATCGGTTCGTGCGTTCTGGAGTTATAGCGTCAGGAAGGAAAACCCGACTTATTTGTAGTAGATAATTATCTATTCACGATATTGTTAAATTTAATTTAATCATGTTAACAGTATTAAAGTTGATTGAAGCACTTAATGGTTATTGATATAAAACATTTGAGCGATCAAAATATGTTCTGAACATAAAAAAAATGTTATTTGGATTCATAAATTGGAGCGATTAAAAATTTCAACACTTTAAAACCGATATTATAAGAACGCCTGTTCAAAATATCTACCTATTAAAAAATCACTCGACTAAATTCATTTTTAAAACATGGCTATTCACAAATAATATTTTTACTGCAACATTTAAAATTCGAATGTCATAATATTTGCTGTGACTGTCCACCACTAGACATTCTTTTAGGTACAGACGCTTGCAACATTGCCTATATATCCATTTTTGAATGCCATCCGTGAAATTGCGTTCCACACAAAACGTGGACTATAATGTCAGGGGATGATTTATAAGTGCCGCTCTGGTCTATGTGGCTGCTCTAATATTGCATTTTACCAAGATACAGAATTTTCCCACGTTTTTCCCACGTTTTTATACACTCACAATTCTTGTTGTTTTTCCCACGTTTTTATACACTCACTTTTCTTGTTTGTTTGTTTGTTTGTTTGTAAGTTTGTTTGTTTGTTTGTCGTTCCGGTTGGACTTTTGCAACTCAATTTTGAGGCACTTCCCGATAAGCTAGCATGCTGAAATTTTGTACACGCTTTGAGTTCTGATGACAATACATGACTACCTAAGAAACGTCATAACAAATCCAATATGGCGGCCTCCCCAAGATGGCGGACTGGCTGTTTGAACCCCACCCCCATGATATGGGTATCAAATGAAAGGGTTTGCTGTCAGGAATACGAAAAAAATAGTCACGGGACAAATCCAATATGGCGGACGTCCAAGATGGCAGACAGGCTATTTGAAATGCACCCCTGTGATATGGATATCAAATGAAAGGGTTTGCTATCAGGAGTACGAAAAAAATAGTCACGTGACTTAAATCCAATATGGCGGACGTCCAAGATGGTAGACTGGCTGTTTGAAATCCACCCCCGTGATATGGGTATCAAATGAAAGGGTTTGCTGTCAGGAATACGAAAAAAATAGTCATGTGGCTTATGCTAGGCTAGGCTATTAATCCAATATGGCGGACGTCCAAGATGGCGGACAGGCTTTGAGGCGATAAGCTAGCAGGCTGAAATTTTCAGGGTAGCTTCAAACCCGATGAACAATGATAAAAATAATAAAATAATTAATAGATTTAAAAAATCTAAAAACCCACGTTTTTAAATGTCCTAAAAAGAAGAAAATAACCCTACGGGGCTGAGAGAGGGACCACTCAAAACGTGGGGGCGTATCTTTGCAAGTTACACCTACGATCTCACGTGATGTAAATATATCCCATAAATAATCCCTTAAATAATATACGCCCCCACGTTTTGAGTGGCCCCTCTCTCAGCCCCGTAGGGTTATTTTTCTTCTTTTTAGGACATTTAAAAACGTGGGTTTTTAGATTTTTTAAATCTATTATTAATTTTATACACTCACTTTTCTTGTTTGTTTGTTTATTTGTTTGTTTGTTTGTTTGTCGTTCTGGTTGGACTTTTGCAACTCAATTTTGAGGCACTTCCCGATAAGCTAGCAGGCTGAAATTTTGCACACGCTCTAAGTTCTGATGACAATGAATGACTAGCTAAGAAACGTCATAACAAATCCAATATGGCGGCCTCCCCAAGATGGCAGACTGGCTGTTTGAAATCCACCCCTATGATATGGGTATCAAATGAAAGGGTTTGCTGTCAGAAATATGAAAAAAATAGTCACGTGACTTAAATCCAATATGGCGGACGTCCAAGATGGCAGACAGGCTATTTGAAATGCACCCCTAAGATATGGATATCAAATGAAAGGGTTTGCTGTCAGGAGAACGAAAAAAATAGTCACGTGACTTAAATCCAATAATGGCGGACGTCCAAGATGGCAGACTGCCTGTTTGAAATCCACCCCCACGTTATGGGTATCAAATGAAAGGGTTTGCTGTCAGAAATACGAAAAATATAGTCATGTGACTTAAATCCAATATGGCGGACGTCCAAGATGGCGGACAGGCTTTGAGGCACTTCCCGATAAGCTAGCAGGCTGAAATTTTCAGGGTAGCTTCAAACCCGATGAACAAAAATAAAAATAATAAAATAATTAATAGATTTTAAAAACTCTAAAAACCCACGTTTTTAAATGTCCTAAAAATAAGAAAATAACCCTACGGGGCTGAGAGAGGGGCCACTCAAAACGTGGGGGCGTATCTTTGCAAGTTACACCCACGATCTATTACACGTCATGTAAATATATCCCATAAATTTAATAATCCCTTAAATAATATACGCCCCCACGTTCTGAGTGGCCCCTCTCTCAGCCCCGTAGGGTTATTTTCTTATTTTTAGGACATTTAAAAACGTGGGTTTTTAGATTTTTTAAAATCTATTAATTATTTTAAAAGTGATATAAGGATGTGGATTTTAAAATAGCTGGTGGATTTTTAGTGTGAGAAACTTTTTTAGTCAACCTTTGATTTTGTAATTTCAATGGCGGTTTTTAACAAACTTAAAAAAAAGTAGGTTCTCAGTTCGACCTGTATGTATGTATGTTTGTCCGCGATTATCTCGCGTTTTGCTCAGGAAAGTGTTCATTACATTCTGGAGAAGGTTTTAGTATATAACACTAATATATATCCCGTGACGTTACCCGCCATAGATCCATTTTTGTTGCTTATTAGGATTGTAGATTTTCAAAGACGCCGATTATAATATGAAGATTTTTATTGAATATCTAAACTAAAAAGGGAAAAATAAAAAACTTTTTGAAAAAAAGGGAACCGACTTCAAAACCAAACACAAAAAAACTGTAAAATAACTTTTCTTTCGGAAGTCGGTGGCTATAATCAATAAAATAAAAACAAAGCCACAAAAAGTTTTTTTATCAATTATTTATTTATCGTAGGTAATAGATATGTATATTATTTACATCACCTTACCACAAACAATTAAATTAAAAAAAAAAGTATCCACAACAAAAATACTGAAAGCAATCCTCTTTAGAAAAATCTTCACTTTCAACAAAGCAAAGAATAATGGTAACAATTTAAAACCGCCGAGGCTTAAGGCACGGACTAGAATTTCTAGACTCACCATATATAATAGCTCTGGGTATTTATCTAGCTTCCTCTAATAAACCGGAACAGACTTATTTCTGTCGCCAAAGAATACTGGCGGAATACTTTCTCGAGCTAAAAGTTTGTGAAGCGCGAAGCCGGATTTTTTCTAGTGCGTCTTTAGCTTTATTATAAGTAATGGGAGCCTTAACTTTTGTTGTTTGCGCCATTTACTTTTTTCGCTATTCTTTTTCAGTTTTTTGGTTTTCGGTAATAGTTTTTGCTGTTAATGGAGTTACTTTGAGTAAAATTTTGTGTAAATGAGCAATTTCGACTGTGATTTATAACATTTTTCCGTTCAAGTAGATGAAACTATGGATAAGAAATGACAATGAAGAAGTGCTACTAAATTTTTTGTAATTTTGTTTCATCGTTAATTAATATCCTTCGCTTTTTTAAACGAAGACGTTTACATGAGATTATGTGCAGCAGCGCATGTCTAAGTTCAAGTAGTGGAGACTAATTGGAGAGATTCTATATCTTAGCCCTATGTTGATTACTTGATAAAAACCATTTATTTATCTTGTAGATGTCTAAGCTTAAGTTAGTGTACTATCAAAACACATCATAACAAACCTGTTATGTTCCAACAGCTGGGACAAGATTTTCACTCTATGAGATAAGTCAAAATGCGGAATATCAGACAAAGCAACACCTCACATAACACTCAGAGGAAGATAATAACATCGTCAAAATAAAAAAAAATCGTGATCATTTCAATTTTTTACAGAATGTTGTCAAATAGTTTAAAACTTACAGTTGTTGACCAAACCACATTTAATGGAGCATAAAAACTACAAAACCTAAGCTTATTACTCAGAAATATTAAAAAAAATGTATCGAAAAACTAATACAATCGTATTTGGTGAAACCCAAAGGCCGTATCCAGACGATCAAATTCAAGAGCATCAGTCAAACTAACACCTCACATAAATAACATCGTCCAAAAAACTAATCCAGAAAAGGTCGTGACACTCGAAATTCCTCACAGAATGTTGTCTAATAGCCTGGAACAACCGGCTAAGTGGCGCAACCACATTTTATTTACGGGTCGTGCCTACAACACAGAACACATTTTTCTTCGACTCCACCGTCAAAAGGTTTGCCGTAAACATTCCTATGGCCGTGAAAGACGAATTTTCTATTGAGAAAAAATCGGTAGCTCCTCATATCAATGTAGTGTGAACCATTATGGATTATGGAAGTGAGCGTTATGGCCATTTAGGTTGGAGTAGGTTTCCCGTCGTGATTCTAAAGATTTTTGTGTCTTTTCGAGGAAATTTTTCGTCAAGATGAATTTTTATTTAAGGAAAGTATTTTCGTGATTTGGAATTTTCTGGAAGTAAGGAGGATGACTTTTATAAGACAGTTGTCTATAAAAATATGGTTGGAGGATAAAAATATTACAGATTTTTGGCAAACAAATAACAAACTTACTACATAGAACATCATGTCTGTAATCTCCGAAGGATTAGGTAGAGGTGTGCTTAAAATTAGCGTAGTACATATTTTCAGCTACTCAAGCTCTATGTAATAGAAGCAGCTTACTGCCATCTACCGAGCACAAATCCTGATTCTTGTTTGGTGACTTTTGTTTGTATCTGTGGCTTTTTCAGCCCCTATAATATTTGAAAAATCAGTGCGTATTATTATCATTAAATCAACAAGTATTATTATGATAACTCCTTCAAATAATCTTACAACTATCAGAATCTTATCATAAGTTTTTATTACTATAACAATATTATAATAACATAAAAGTTTGTGAGGATGGATGTATGTATGTTATTCTTAATAAAAATAAATAAAAATACGTGTGGCACTCGGGCACTCGGACTTCCGCGGTAAAGTTATTGCATAGCATTTTTTATCAACTTATGCCATCATAATTATTAATTTATTTTATTTATGAAAAAAGAAAACAGTTTCGGGGAAGTTGGCTTGTCAGACTTTCGAGCTTCTGACTTTTATTAACGACTGTCAAAGATCTACAAACGACAGCCGGGACCAACAGCTTTACGTGCTTTCCGAGGCACGGAGGAAACTCGTTATGAAAGATGGTCCCCATCCTCAGACCAACCTCCCGGAAGATCGGCCTGAGCAGCTTTAATTATTTAGCCACGAGCTCCTCGGTCGCATAGTATACGTCAGTCGCGCGTACCAATATATTATGTTGTGTTCAATATAGCACCAAACTGGGCGCTTACGTCAGCGGCGCGTACTACGTTGCCTACGTTGCCCACAAAATACATGACCGACTGTACGTGTCAGACGTCCGTCTCATAGGAAAAGCAAGTATTATAAATCCTATGCTCGTCTGAAATTTCATGCGAATGTTTAGTTTTTTAGGTTCAGCTAGAAAAGGTAGACATACTTTTTTATTTCCCTATAGTATTAATTGCCAAAAAATACAATCGAAACATCTTTATAAGAAGACCAAGATACGTATGAAACATGTTTATGCAAAAGATCAGTGAAAAACATTCAAATTAATCTCATCACAAGTGGACCGAAGTGTCTCCCTAATAAAATACAACTCCGCTCTTTATGTGTAACTTTCTAATATCACCTTGTAAAGGAACAATTTTTATTTCATTTTCTATTTTTTTATTGTTCTAGTTTTCCCGCAATACTACAAATGGTTAATCTATTGGCAATCAACTGCAGGCCACTATTTTAGTGCTTGAAATATTTCATTTTATGGAATGAAAATCGTTGCGTGTAAACAATTGTTGGGGTAAACATGTTTGTTTGCGATAGTTTTCAATATTTTTTCACTATTGGAGTAGTTTTTAGAAGTGTTGGAGTGATTGTTTTTTCTACCTCGTTGGTTTCATAGTTTATAAACATCGAGTTAATCTATATGATACCTGGTATGCGAAAACAGTTTTTCAGTATACACATAATACTGAACTGCTGAACGTAAGCTTCCCCCAAAGAATATGAAGGTCTTGGATAGTTCACATCGAGCCGCTGCCAGCTAACTTCTTCAATTCATCAATCCATCGGCGTTACACACTACATTTGCTCAAAACCGACTTTAATTTTAGTTTTCTGGCGAACAACTTCTTTGCAAACTCTATCCACAAAAAATTTGGGCACTGCTCTCTCCATTGAGCGACTTTGGATTTGTTTACCGGTTTTGTGGTGAGTGTCCACGTTTCGGCTCCGTAAGTCATTATAGGTTCTTTTATTAATTGTGGGATCGATGTTTCAAAGATATCACGCAGCTTCTAGAATGGCACCCAGCACAAGCGTACTCAGTTGTGCCAACATTTGAGATTCTTGCACAACTTTGTAACAGAGAGGTATCCAACCTCTTCTGTTCCTTCAACCTCTTTACTTTAAGTTCTTTTTATTGTTGTAATATTTAAAAAAAAAATCATTTTTCGAATTTTCAATGTTTCATTGCGTCACTTTCAATTCTTTTCCAATACGTCAATTTTTGCCACGGCTCCGGCAGCATGTGCTGTAGTGTTACTTTATTTTCTCATTTTACAATAAACTAAGTACTTGTTAAACTCCGCTGTGTTTTTTTTTAAACTGCTGCACAACCAGTACGACAGCTCCAAATCCAGCAACCTTTCCAGCTTCCTCTCGGAGGACGATGTATGTGATGTCTCGGTGGACATAAACCCTGGACCCATAGCCGGCCTTGCCTTCGTGGCCGTTAACTTCGACGGCATCCTTGGCATAGCATCCTTGGTAGCAGCATCTCGGTGGACGGCATGAGACCCCTACTCTACCCCTAAAGGTGGCGTAACGCTACAACTTCAAGAATCAGTCGAGGACCATATTCTACGATTATAGGTCTAGGTGTGATTTGATGTGACCTTTTAATTGCACATGACTTCGATTTTACCAAAATTCATCCCGAGTTCCACCTTTTTTTTAACTGCATTTAAATTGTCCTCTAACGCGTTTTTTTTTTTACAGCTACCCTGCAATGTAGTTTTTTTATGTACAAGTTATTGCAATACGCTCACTCACTATTTCGTGAGATTAGATCGGTGAAATATGGTACTTACAGATCTAAATATCGGTGTTCAATATTTATATTCTACTAAATTGGTTATAAATCTTATTGGTCCTTTACTTTTAATCTACCTTAAATTTATTATTTTTCTCTGATACACTATAAAATCTTCACGTATTTATTTTATTTTTTAAAGTTTAAATTGTTTTTTGTTTTCATCGATATTCAATTACGATGACGACCAAATACTTTCAGATATACGAGTACAAAGATTAATTCGTTATAAGGTTCCCAAAACTCCATTAAAAATAAAACGAGTCGCAAACGTGCACGAAGTGCGTGTCAGCACATTAAATGCACGAAATAAAATTGAAAGTGAACCTATCCACGTAACCTTTAACAGGTGTTTTTTTTTACGATTCAGTGCACCAATACTGTACAAAGTGAAACTGACTTTGGACATAAGGTGTATCCCAATTAATGGGTAGATTTATAAATATTATCCGTCTTACTACAAAAAGATAAACATCTGTTGAACACTTGTCTTAAAAAAAGTGTAACTGCAAAACGACCCTTATATCAACTTCAAATGGCGATTTGCAGTTTACAGTTTTTTTAGACAAGTGTTCAACTGACAGATGTTTAACTTTTTGTAGTACGATGGACTATGTTTATAATTGAAATAAGAACCATAAGGGTGAACCTAATATCAACCTGGCGCAAATCGAGACTCCTGGCTTCTACACAGAAATTCTGTTGAGAAAATCCCAATATTGTTGAAGGCTAACATGTCAGTCGATCCCAGGATCTCAAAATTTAGCAGTCTTGCTACCCTCACAGAGAGAATGTGTGTATCTCAGTAGTGGAAACATTTGAGGCTGACTATGTTATGCCATCCCTTTTTGGGCGTCACTACTTCGGGGGCGATCACCACATCGGGAATAAAAATTCTTGTCACTAAGATGGAGTCAATCTGAGACATCATATCGATAGACAACATTTAATTGAAATCGGTAATGGCTGCTATACACGTTACGAAAAATTGTTACGATTGGACGGTACAGGTCAAACTGCAACGATAAATCTACATGACATGTGTGTATGAGAAAAACTTTTTCAAAAAAAATGTAACCGCCTTCAAAAACAACCATAAAAAACGGTAAAAAAAACCTACAAAATAACTTTTCTTTCGGAAGTCGGTGTCTTTGTTCTCTTTATTTCATTGTCTTTTTTTTTGCCACCGACTTCCGAAAGAAAAGTTATTTTGTAGGTTTTTTTTACCGTTTTTTATGGTTGTTTTTGAAGGCGGTTACATTTTTTTTGAAAAAGTTTTTATTTTACTCTTTTTAGTTTAAATATTCAACCCGAATTCTTGTCAAATACAACATGTGCACTAGAATTTTGTAATCCATAACACCGGTAATAACATCGCTCATGTACACAATAAGCTAATAAAATTCCCTATCTCAAAAACTACTGAACCGATTTTGATGAAACTTGCAATATTCCCTAAGTTAAATGATACCTAGTACAACAAAAAAAGAATTACTTAAATCGGACTTTTAGTTCCGGAGATATGCGAACTCAAACTAAATCAGTCGATGCCTACTATTAAGGAGTTCTACCTTCCATCATCAGCTCAGCTACATGAAATTATGATTACCATACGCAAGTACTTAAATTACTTCATAAAATTTGCGAAAAACGGTGTGTCGGCCTATAAAATTCGAGGGTTGCCCTCGATTTCTCCAGGATCCAATCATCAGATCCCAACTTGGTGACTATGGGACCACCTCAGAAGTACCTCCTTTCGAACAAAAAAAGAATTTTAAAAATCGGTCCACAATTGGCGGAGTAATCGCGTAACAAATATACAAAAAAAAAAAAAAAAAACAAAAAAAAAAAAAACATACCGTCGAATTGATAACCTCCTCCTTTTTGAAGTCGGTTAATTACAGTTAGTCCGATTTTTATCATATTACACACGTGTAGATTATCGTTGCAGTTTGAACTGTACCGTTCAATCGTAACGATTTTACTTAACGTGCAGCCATTAGATGGTTTCAGAGATTAGAATCTACTAACAAAGTTTTTGTCTCAAATTATTCGTATGAGGTAAGTAACCTCATTTCAGTTGCTTCACCCCGTTTTCATTTATTCCTTCCATTTCATTATTTTAACCCAACACGTGACGCAATCATATTCTCTCATAAGCACGTAGAATAAACATTCAAATCTTTTCTCGCCGGAATTTCTCGAAAATACTAGATTTTTTCTCTCCCTATATATTTCTGTATTCCGCACTAAAACTACCTAATTTATCAGATTACCCGTTCTTTTTCGCAAAAATACATCATAGTTCTTTTTACCCCCACTCGCCTCTTATCGTGCTCTCTTATTGAAACTAAAGCGGTCCCATGGGCCTAGCGGGCAATGAAAAATGTGCCCACTTTACCCTCACCGCGATAGGTAGAAGATTATCGTATGAAGCATAATGACCTTTTCATACAAAAAAGGGGAGATTTTTTCTCAAGTGGGAAGGAAATTATAAAGGAGGCCGTTTGATAAAAATCTGGACCTTTTCTAAATTTGGTTGAGATTACGTCACGGCTGTTTCTGTTCAGATTTGTGAAATGTTTGCTTACCTATAAAATATTGTAGAATTAGTGATTGTACCGGTCATCGGCGGTGAATGGTTGCAGAATCATAGTACTGATGATACGAAATTCTGACAACCAGTCTTACCAAGGGTTACTATATTATAACCCATTTACTTGGTTGTGGAGATCCTTACCTAGGAGATGATAGATAATCATCATCATCAGCCTGTATTCATCCACTACCAGACACAGGCCTCTCTCAAGGTTCGGACTTTGACAGCAAGTCAGTCCATGTGAAAAATTGATATTCAGCTTTATCGGGTTCAACTTGAAGCTGACCCTAATATTCGCAAGCAAGACTGCTAAATTTTGAGATCCTGGGATCGGCTGACATGTTAGCCTTCAACAATATTGGGATTTTCCCAACAGAATTTCTGTGTAGAAGCCACGGAGTCTCGATTTGCGCCAGGTTGATAATAGGTTCACCCTTATGGTTCTTACTTCAATTATAAACATAGTCCGTCGTACTACAAAAAGTTAAACATCTGTCAGTTGAACACTTGTCTAAAAAAAAGTGTAACTGCAAAACGACCCTTATATCAACGTCAAATGGCGATTTGCAGTTTACAGTTTTTTTAGTTATGTTGTCTATCGATATGATGTCTCAGATTGGCTCCATCTTAGTGACAAGAATTTTTATTCCCGATGTGGTGATCGCCCCCGAAGTAGTGACGTCCAAAAAGGGATGGCATAATATAGTCAGCCTCAAATGTTTCCACTACTGAGATACACACATTCTCTCTGTGAGGGTGGGCTATAATCCATCACACAGGTCCAGTGTGGATTGGTAGATGTTACATGTCTTCAAATTTTTAGATCTAGGGCATGCGAGTTTCCTCGCTGTGTTTTCTTCCTGCTTTTAAAAATTAATGGTCATGAGATAAATTGCACTCATAAGATTGTAATAAGTATTATAAATGCTAAAGTAACTCTGTCTGTGTGTTACATTTTCATGCCTAAACAGCTAAACAGATATCTATGAAAATGACACAAAAAGTAGAAGCGTAGCCTATGTTGGCATTTATGATTTACCTTGAAGTAACCAAGGGCGTAGACAAGTCACATAGAAAAGACGACAAAATTAACAACAATCCCAAACAAAAAACATACTGACCTCCTTAGAATAAAGCAACTTACCCAAACCAACCTAAAACCATTACACATGACAATATATCACGCCCCAGTCTTTAATATTAACAAGACACACATAAATTATAGGTTATAGCACCAACAACCGTGTACCGCGTATAAATTTATTAGCAACCGTCCCTAACTTATGTCGGTAGAGAATTTAATCCAACTTATTACTTGTATGGAGTACTGAGGGTTCAGGTACAGGATAGTGCAGAAGGTCTAGTCAATATAACTATTGAATACAGAAGACAGAGCTATACATGTCGTCTAGTGCCATCTCGTTCGCACAGTGAAAACTACTCTCGCTTTAAGACGTCATAATAGGCCATCCGGCATTATCATAAATATTATGCGAAAGTTTCGGGACGAACTGGATGCCTTTCTTGAGAATTGGAAGGAAATGGCGCACAATCGAGACCGTTGGAAGGAATGGAGGGAGGCCTTTGCCCAGCAGTGAGACAATACAGGCTAGTAAAAAAAAAATGCGACAGGTAGATATTATGTCTATTACAGTCAACACCCGCATTTTAATCAAAGCAATAGTTGCATGTTTTGAGTGATTGCTTAATGTTTACCACATCTTAAAAATTGTGTTAATCTTAAATTCTTGTGTTAATAATAAAGAAAGTAACAACTACGTTAGTATAAGTATGTAAACAACTATAACTGCAATATTTTATTAGATGAAACCTGTGATGACAGCTGTATCTGTAATAAGTAAATATTTTAGCTACAAGCTACACGCAAACGGAGGGTTGAACAATGAACATGGACTAAACCGTTGCATCGCTGGAAGTCGTAAATTAGCCCAGTTAGACCGGATCTATATCATAGGAACACATGCTGCATGCGACTACGGGTTATTCGAAAAAAATCAGTTACATAGGAATGCGAAGATCGCGTATCGCTCGACACAACGCTATGGTCGCGTGGCGTGGAAACTTTGCCGAATGGAGCTAACCTTCTGTATTTGTCTTTGATACAGTTCAGAAATATTGAGCCACGATTTACGTGTCCGATAAAGTTTACTTATTGATTTGCAATTTCTGTACAATTTGCTTGATTGAACAAGTTTTATTCATGATAGGGGAATGCATGATGGTTGCTTGGTAGATTGGAAAGAAGTACCTATGTGTATGGCGTGTAGTTAGGTTAGGTCAGTTTTTATTCTGAGTAATAGAATCTAAGCTTTGTTATGACAACGTTTTAGGAAAATCGGAGTAAGTTACCAATTGAAAAGTTGTGTGTTTTCAGAAATTAGCCGAAATCTGCCGAAATTTTTGCCCATAAATATGCACAAAAGTAACCATTTCATCAACATCATTTCAGCCTATTGCAGTCCACTGCTTGTCATCGAACTCACCAAGGAGCGCCCGCGCACGATCTCCCGCATCCTCCTTCAGACACTGCCAGCTACCTTCTTCAGGTCATCGGTCCATTATGCCGACTGGAAGCCAAACACAATATAGTTTTTTTATCGTGGTACAATCATCAAAATGATTCCTCCCACCCAGAGCTGGATTGTCAGACTTGTACTGACTTAAATCCACGGTGTCCTTCAATAGCCCCTTACGTTTCGGGGCACGGTTACCTGATGAGACGGTCCCGCGATCCTATCAGGCTTTGGCCCTCTAAGGGGGGGCCGTCAGATTGTTGACAGCTCTTTGAGGAGTGTATGAAACACAACGCGCCGTCGATCCGTGCATGGTCCATGATCGGACGGCGAGTCATCCATTACTCGCTATCCGCACGCCGCATCCCAACATGGTTGAAGGCTTGGTAGTTTAATGACTCTCTAGTAACTAAGTTGTAGCGTTACGCCACTTTCAGGGGTAGAGCAGGGGTCTCACGCTGTCCACCGAGATGCTGCTATGCTATACCGAAGATGCCGTCGAAGTTAGAGGTCACGAAGGCGAGACCGGCTATGGATCCAGGGTTTATGTCGCGCACCGTGATGTCGCCCACGGTGACATCGTCCTCCGAGAGGAAGCCGGAAAGGTTGCTGGATTTGGAGCTGTCGTACTTGCTTGTGTAGCAGTTTTAAAGAACACAACGGACTTTAATGAGTAGTTTATTGTAAAATTTGAAATAAAGTAACACTGAAGCACGTGCAGCTGGAGCCGTGGTGAAAATTGAAGTCGTTAGAACAGAATTGAAGGCGACGCAATGACATATTGAAAATTCGAAACATGAATTTTTAAAAAATATTACTACAATAAATAGATCTTAGAGTAAAGAGGTTGAAGGAACAGAAGAGGTTGGATACCTCTCTGTTACGAAGTCATACCAAGAATCGATTTCTATCTATGGAAGAGGTACTTGAATAGCATAAATACCTCCGGGATGCAATTTCTGCGAAATCTGAGGTTTACATAGAATATAACCATAACTGCTTCTATCTCAGTTAACTTATCGACAATAGATCAGAGTGAATGGCTATTCTAAGAGCATAATATATATTGTTCGTATTCACTATAACTGCTTTCTGACAGAATACGGCAACTGCTGATTGTGTGCGATCTCCTTCCCCCCCTCCCCCCTCCCAGAATACGAGGTTTAGACCACAGTAGGTCCTGTGCGATATACTGAATCTCATTACGAATTCATGATCCCTCTTAGTCTGGTTTTGTTTTTCTACCAGTATGTCCATTGCAAAAAAAACATGGATTATTACCATTACAAAGGATGTGCGACGAACGCTTGTGCGACTAAACTGTACTACGACACACCATAGTTGGAATGCACACTTGTGCGATACACTGAAGGTTGATCGGTGCGACAAACGATTGGGCGACTGTAGTGCGACATCACAGTAGTGCGACACTACGACAGTGCGACAGACAAGTTAGTGTGTCTCATAGCATGAAACAGAAAGATCTGATTCGTTCGAATAAAATTAAAGAAACGCTATTTTTTTAAGCAATTGCATAACTTTTATCGCGGGCTCTGAGAGCGGCGCGGCCCGGCGACCCTAACGAAAATACATGACACCACGCATCGTCTAACATCGTTTCAGTTCGGAAGACTTCGGCAATCATAAAAACAATTTACTTTTTCTTACTGATTCTAAACGGCCAGCTACAAAAGGAGTTTTCACAATGAAACCTACTTATAAAATTCTCCTACAACAAAGAAGTTCTTTATTACAGTAGTGCACCACAAACATTTTAAGTAAATTATATTCTCGTCTAAATATAATACACTATACAATAACAATATATGTTATGCAATAGCTTCACCGCGTCAGTCTCCGAGTACCACATGTATTTTTTTCTAACTTTTTGGGTCCTTCATTCTTTAAACCAAAAACAAAAGCAATTACTGCATTTGAAATCAAAGCAATTTATCTTTCAATAGAACAGTGTGACTCCACGTTTTGATTTTGAGGCATGAACTAAAAACATTTAATTTTTGAAGCCGAAATAAATGAAGCAATTTCACTAATGATGAATCTTCTTTTTTTTTGGCAAAAACTTCATTTTGACTAATTAGTCTCTCAATCGTTTTTTCGACTTTTAATAGACGATGAAAATTAATGAGTAGGTATTTATTAAGTTGAATTAAAGTTTTTAGTTGAAAAAAAAAATCGTATTAATTGTTGAAACGATTAATTTTAATAATGTAATTTTAATAATTTAATTGTATAATTTTTTTTTATAGATAGCTGCCAGTCAATACATACCTAATTATGTTTAGGCATAAAAAATAATTGGCCGAGAGCCAGTCGGACTCGCCCACGAAGGCTTCCGTACCATTATAAATGAACAATAATTATGTTAGTTTTTCGTAAAAAAGAAACTATACTTGCTTGTGACGTATCGGAAATTACAGTTTACCTAAAAAAATAAAAAAAATCCTGCCAATTATTTTTGTAATGATCTAACTGAGGGATTAATTAGTTTTTTTTTAGGCTAAAACCCTATTTTAAGAATTATAAAAAAATAGGGACAGAGTTCAGAAATAATACTACGCCAAATCATAACAGACATAGCCACTAAAGCACATTAGTTCTCCCAACTCGCTGAATCATTCAAGCCGCTTAAAATATGCGAACAAGATACATCTTATTTTGGACGTAAGAGTATCAAGAAACTGTAATACGCTTGTCTGTGAATTATTTATTCATAAACCCTTTCTAAAATATATGCTTTTGAGTAAACAATCGTGAAATATAATGATTTATTTCACGATGTGTTTAGAAAAATAATATACGGGAGCAATGCGTCGTGTGATTTTGTATTTTGTTAGTTTTTTTTTACTGCCTACACAGACAAGTGGCTAACTAGAAATGAAAGCGCTCTGTAGTCCTCAATTGATTTTCAATTTTATTGTCTAGAGTATAAAGTTTAAAATATATAAAGGACTACAGAGCGTTTACGTTTGTTCGTGTCATGTCAAGCCATACATTTTTACTGATATGTAGAATTTGTGAAGTTGGGGTTGCTAGAGTTAGGCCGTGTAGATTCAGAAGTTTGGCTTAACATGAGATCTGTACCCTGAGCACGAATTTTCAGTATTTGAGACGTAAAGTAAACTGGAACTTTGACAACTTCAAATTGACAATTTTCAAGGAAAAAATTAGTTCCTTCTTCACACATCAGAGGCGCTGTTCCAGTTTTTCATACAAGAAACGCTGTAAATACTGGAAAGACGCTGTAAAGTAAAAGAGTGAAAACTCGTGCTAAGGGTACTGATATCTTTTTCACAGGCCAAACATTATGTGGTCGTCTTGGCAACATTTTACATGAAATGTTTTTGGAGGGATTGCTCTTTTCGTTCGCTTCTCCCTTCTATGTTTAACAAATATAAGTTAACAGGCTTAAAGGCTTATCCTTGAAAAACATTTAAATTTAAGCAAAACTAATCCTGTCTGACCTCTCTGAATCTTACAAATATTATAAATACGAGTTTTTGAGTATTAAAATTCATGTATGTGTCCGTTTATTACTCTTTCACGCAAAAACTACTAAATGGATTTGGATGAAATTTGGTACACAGATAGTAAAAATAACATTGATTAACACAGGATAGTTTTATATCGATTTTATGTTCGTTTGGGATAATCTTAGGGTTATAACGGCCAAAGCCGCAAGCTACAGCTAGTTTAAAATAAATCTATACATAATTTAGAAAGCATTTTCTTTAGATCTAAGGTAAATTTTCTAAAAACATATTATTATTTCTTTCTTCAATAGACGGAGATTTACAGAACATTTATGCTTCAAAGCAAATCATTCACTTTGATATCTCACGTTTTTATGAAAGTTAAATAAAAGATGTTAGGAAAAAGTTTTTTTTTATGTATTTTTAAATTTATCTTTGAAGAATTAGTAAGATTATAGTCTCTAAATCTCATTTCTTTCCTCCCGATTTTCAGTATCAGCAAGTTTCATCGGTAGTTTAATAAATTATTAACACAAGATAGGTACGTCTATAGTTGGTGCCAGTTAAGATGTCAATAGCGGACATTGACCCCTACCTAATAAGTCCTCGTATAAGACATAAGATCAGAATTAGCATGTTTATAAAATACCAAATAAATTAGTAAGTATATTGTAAGGATATAAGTATCTAAGCATTCATAAGATATCAAAATGTTAAAAATATTTCACCTATGCCTAAGATTTTATATTATTTTTATCTTTAAGACTCACAAGTAAACACTATCATATCACAGAAAAGTGCTAATTCCGATCTTATGTCATTATATGAGGACTTATTAGGTAAAGGTCAATGTCCGCTATTGACATCTTAACTGGCACCAACTATAGTAATCTGTCAAGTGTACGATGTACACATAGTTACTCGTACACCTCAAGCTATGCAAAACCGCCATTATTTTATCGTTGTAAAATCATACAATGAGTACTCACACCCAGGGCGGGATGCGCGGAAGGGACATTCAGACTTGTACTGATTTAAATCCTTTACGTTCCAGGGTCACGGTTACCTGATGAGTCAGTCCCGCGAATGCACAACCAGCATAAGCTGACCGTTGGATGTGTGGAAAGGACATGCAATACGAGACCACGGCGAAGTGGTTTTGTATATAATAGTTTGACGTGTAGTCGTGTGTACGTAAGCTTCTGTAGACTCACCAAATACTGAACAGAAACCGCCTATTATGGTCCCAATACTGGGACACAGGCCTCCTAGGAGTGGGTCATCCATCACGTAGGCTCATAACGGCTTGGCAGATGACGTCAAAATGTCTTCGCATTTTTGGTTTGAGAACATGCCAGTTTCCTTACACACGTTTTACTTCGCCGTTTTGAGAGCAGAGGTTATGAAATAAATTGTACAAAGTAATGCACTTGTCTGAGTTCGAACACACGACCTACAACTGGAGCGGAAAACGTCAGTTCGTAGCTCGAAACCAGCATCCTATTCCAGCGCACTTCGTATTCGAAATGAAAAGAGTTAAAACACTAATAATATGGGAGCCAACATTATATTCGCACGATAAAATCATATTGTAAGAGTTGTAACTACATTCAACGTAGTAAAATGAAGCTACATGAACAAATTCTTGAAGTATCATATCCAAGCAAAACATCCATATCTTTTAAACTGGAACACAAATACTACCGCAAAATAACACCCAAGTCTTCCAAGAAAATTTTGAGTAATCTTTGTACGAATTTCGACCTTATCGTAGTTTACAAACAGACTATTAAGTTTCATACAACGTTAAAAGCCTCTCAAATCCACCTCAGCATTTAGCAAAACGCCTTTCATGTCATTGACTGTTACCAGCATTTTAGTTACAACGGCTTAACCTTTCCACGGCAATCCAGACAGAAAACTAGACATTGTACAAGAACAAACTTAAATGTTTAAAAAAATAATCAAATTTCGACTGTACTGCTGTCAAAATAGGAGTGTTTGTGACTGAATGAATAGTTTTGCTAGATGCCATTCACGGGATCTCAGTGCCTTTATGAGGAGAGTGTCCTTTCATCTCTCCTTTTTAACCCGAGGCAGCAATTATAGTTAGCAGTACCTACCTCGGAAGGTTATACTTTGGAGTTCCTTTGGCGTTTATTCGTGAGAAGAAAAATTGTCACGTTGTAAAACTTGAGGGATAAGTTCGTTGTGATTTTGGTGGCGAAAAGTATTTTGTCTGTTACCATTGTTACCGAATTCGTTGGAAATGTAAATTCAATTGTTGTTTTTGGAAAGTAAATTTCACTACTTTCGTTAGACCTGATCACAGGTTTTCTTGATAAAATTCTGTCTGATAATTTCTGTATTTTATTTACAGCATACATGAAGTGGTTACTGCAATTATCGTATGGAAAATTGAAAGAGCGCCTTGAGTTTGCGAACGAGGAACTAAATGTTTTTATCAGTTTGACGTCAAGGATCCCTTTTAACGTCACAAAAACGTAAAAAGTCTTGCTAGAGCTCCTGTCCTTAACTATGTTGTTAGGTATATGTTTAGAGTAGACCCTTAAATGGAATTCAGGTATAATACCAATATTTTACACTCGCCTAATCAAACCAAAGACTAGGTATTGTTCCAATTGTTTTCAGACTCTGGAAATCAATAATCTATCTCGATCGTAGTCTTAAACCCGAGCTTTGCTTATTTTACATATCATCATCATCATAAATATCAGCCGTAAGATGTCCACTGCTGAACATAGGCCTCCCCTATAGATTTCGGATTCCAATTTGCATATCTTTTAAAATAATCACATTCAGCAGCTGTCAAAGAAAACGATAGCTAGAAAATTCATTTTGGGCATCAGAAAATATGTAGGTATTATGGATAATTTTAACCACATTAAAAATAAAAAAACACTGCTAATATTAAGCCTATAAACACAGCCATCGCTTTTAAAACAACATTTATTATTCAAGGAAAATGGTTTATCAAACCCCAGGAACCACCAACGCTACTTAAATTCACCACAGAAAAGCAACAAAGAAATCGAATCCGACAGAACATCACATTATCCGGCCGTAGTATATCAAATATTCATACGGAACCTACCCACTGACAGTTCAAGGAATGTTCCCCTTTTGTTCGTACCTTGCAAAAGCAGTGGTGCCACTGAATAAATAAATACAGAAGCTCTACTCTATTCGATGATAGAAAAATCCTTATGGCGATCTCAAAGAAATTACAGTAGGATTTGCACTCAGTGTGTCGATGTGCGGTTGCATTGTGCAAACAGATGACAGTCGTGGGTACACTTGCACTCGCTGTACTTACATACTATCCTTGAATGTGTGCGTGCGCTTCTGAAAGAAATGACTGTCGCGATTGCGTTTGTAGTCACTGTGCGTGAAACGTGTGTAGGTATGTGCGTGCGTTTATTGTACAAAAGACAATAACGAGTGTGCAGTTCAAGGAAAAACAGTTACGAGTGCGCTTGTACTCGCTGTACG
Organism: Agrotis exclamationis; assembly: GCA_950005045.1. Classification (NCBI taxonomy): domain Eukaryota; kingdom Metazoa; phylum Arthropoda; class Insecta; order Lepidoptera; family Noctuidae; genus Agrotis; species Agrotis exclamationis. Next base: position 10,338,850 of record OX465440.1, read on the forward strand.
TGCAGCGTGTCTATGTGTGCATGCGTTTGTCAAACAAATGACAGTCGCAATGGCGCTTGCACTCACTGTACTTGTAGCATGTCTACATGTGCGATATGTGTGGGAACGAGATGGCGCTAGACGACTTGTAAAGCTCTGTCTCTTTCCCACAGTGGAACTTCTCTAATACATCATGGTAGGCCACCTGAACTTCTGTGAACATTATTTTTTGGTGGCAATACAGGTTTTTGTTGGTGTAAAATAGCACGTTTTTCAAATACGAGTTGTGAAAATAAAAAGACCGAGGTAAGCCTAGTGACAGATACTTTCTAGGTGGTCGTGGATTTTCGAGAGAATATTTTTGTACCAAATGTGTTTTTGAGTATGTATCTCAGAAAACCTGAATGCGTAATCGGGTATGTAGGTACGTATGATGCTACGTGTATTCATCATCCGCTCAGCGTTTTCCAGTACAAGCTACATTATTTCGTAAAAATTTGATGAGTCTGCCCTCTCCGTGATATCAGAGTCTTTGACTAAAAACCGCCTTGTTCCTTTACGTTCCCTTTTGCGTTAGTCAGTCTTGCAACTCCAGCAGGCGTTTGGCCCTACGAGGGACACGACGCGCCGTCATCTCGGGTCAAGTCCTTGATCGGACGACAACCTACCCTTTACTTGGTGTCCGGAAGCCCTACCAGCAGCTGAAGGCATGCCTGAGTATTTGAACTTTAAAACCCAATTATAATAATAATAATAAAGCCCTTTATTCCGAAATAAAAATATACAATTTACAATTTTTACTATAAGATATCTCTGATTTCGGCGCGGCGTGCCTATTGGCAAAGGCCTCCTCCAACAATTTCCACTGCTGTCTGTCCTGGGTGACGCTTCTCCAGTTTGGGCCTGCCGTCTCGTCTCTCATCTTCATCTCGTCTTCCCACCTAGCGTACTGTCTCCCTGGATTCCTTTTGCCGTCTCTAGGGTACCCCTCCGTCACTCCCCTGCTCCACTTCTCTGTTTTAATCACGCATCATATGGCCTGTCCACCTCCATTTTTGTTGGTCAACTCGGGTAAGTATGTCGGTGAGTTTTGTTATTGATCTAAGGTCACAATTTCTAATCCTATCCTGGCGTTTATATCCGGTCAGACTCCTCTCCATTGCTCTCTGCGTTACGGCAAGTTTTTGTCTTAATGCTTTTGTGAGTGTCCAGGTTTCGCATCCATAAGTTAGACAGGGAAGTATACAAGAGTTGAATGTCTTCCTTTTTGTTGATATGCCAAGGTCTTTGGATTTCATGATTTCTTTCAGCGCCCAGTACTTTTTCCATCCAGTAGCTATCCTGACGTTGATTTTTTCGTCATTTGATCCCTTGTAGAAATGACTTGACCCCAATTAGAATTGAGTAATTATGATATCCCTTGGTAAGACTGGTTATTTCACTTTCGAGCCTCTGACTATCTGTAACAACTACGAGTAATCCACGTTCTTCAAATATCAGCTGAGACTATACGCGTAACGTACTTCTTGAGCCATGGAGATAACTCAATGGCTACCCTTCCACAAACCGTCCTTGGCAAACGCTGCTTAACTTTAAAGATCAACGCTTACAGCTTACAGCAGCAACCTTTATTTAGCTACAAGCTAAAACATGTTTTATTGTCAGTGGTGTATGATTCTTTTCACCAAAATATTTTCCAGTTACCAAAATTATTCAGAAACTATGCAAACAGACCAAACATTTTCAGAATCCACACTGGAATGTAGAACAAAACCGATAAAATTTTACATGTTTGGCCATCACTTGGAAAACTGAACGAATTTTGGTGAATCCCCACTATTTGACTAACTGAATTTAACGGACGAACTCGTGCGTAAAAGCTAGCCATTAAATGAAAATGCTGCAGTCTTATTGGCGAAGTTTTTCCCGCTATAAATTCTCGGTATATTTGATGTGGCAGGCGGAATTAATGTTTTCGTAAATTATTACTGTTTCATTTCTGCTTTAAGTGAGTGAAAAGAATTGTATTATGACTTGTTCATGACCTCAAGTAATACGACTAGAAGTGACATAATTAAAAGCAAGAGACGCGCTTTTATTTTATTATTTCCTTAATTCGCATGATCACCATCGCGTTGCAAACTGCGTTGTGTTCCTCGCTTGACTTCCATAAATCGTCGCTTCATCATTACTGCATAAACATGCGGTCGTGTTACTTTTTTGTGAGAAATCCTTTCAAGATTCTCTAATAAAATTAATGCAACAGTCGCGTGTTCGTGTAAAGAATATTCAAATAAAATTCGTGATGATGCGACAGTCACTGCGGTAATTTAAAAACGAATTTGCTTAGAGCATGTCAAGAGTCACCGTTTTCTAACTTGCGGCCAGACCCGCAAAAGTAGTTGAGATTATTGCCACTAGTCGCGTTGTAAGTGGCATCACCTGAGGTCGTGAAAGAAGTGTAACATACAGTCTCGTGATAACCATCTTTGGATGTATAATCAGTGACAGCTTTATCGTTTATGGCGACAAAAGCAAACCGTTTAGGGAAGTTTATGCTTATAGCTTGCGTTGTATCATTAGTGGTTGATGCGTTTTATGTGTTTGTAATGTCCTCTTTTGCATTTATTCTGTTTAGTGGTACTATTAACATTGAATTACAATGAGATGAGATTAGTTGATGATATAGTGAAATAGCTTGTGATATGTCCAGCAAAATACCGGAAGACGCAGCGTAGGCAGGCCTCCCACTAGGTGGACCGACGACATCGTGAGGGTCGCGGGCAACCGATGGATCCAAGTGGCGAATTGTCGTTCAGCGTGGCGGTCTAAGGGGGAGGCCTATGTTCAGCAGTGGACGTCTTCCGGCTGATGATGATGATGATGTCCAGCAGTGAACTATTACAGGATGACGATTTAGAGATCAACTGTAGAAACACACAAACCTTAATATCGTTTTTCATTTAAATTAGTGTGTTTTTAACTCATGGAAACTTGATATTGTGAACAAAATAAATAAACCAGCTCAATTAATTAGTTTTTTAAATGCGAAAGCGAGTTTTTTTGTTAGAGGCGACTAAAGCTGCGCGAAACAGCAAGTTAATTTTTTATCGTGTTAAAGTAATCAAATGAGTCCTACCACGGCTACCACCCAGGGCGGGACGGGAGAAACTGTCAGATTCGTACTGACTAAAATCAACGGTGTCCTTCAATAACCCTTTACGTTCCAGGGTCACGGTAATGGGAAAGTCCCGCGACCCCGGCAGGCTTTTGCCCTTTAGCCCCTCTAGAGGGCCAAAGCCTGCCGGAGGCCCCGTCATCATGCTGATGCTCTTTGAGACGCGCATGGAAAACAACGCGCCGTCGACCCGGACATGGTCCATGGTCGGACAGCGAGTCGCCCATTACTCGCCGCCCGCATGCCCGCGCCTATGATAGCCGTAGCTACGTGACGGTGATGCGAATATTTAGTTTCTGAAGCAACGAAACAGCCAAGCCATACATTTTTACTGATATGTAGAATTTGTGAAGTAATAGCGGCCATATACCATACTGCCTATCGTACAATCGGCATGACGATCGATTTGATCAAATTGGCAGTTCGTCCATATACACCATACACCATACTGCCTATCGTCCAATCGGCATGACGATCGATTTGATCAAACTTCAAATCGGCAGCAGTGATGCCAACTTAGCAACTTTATAGCTAGATCTAGCTATTATTCGGTGACCGACAGCTACAATTTTATAAAACTAGTGGCTTAACTTTTTAGCTACTTTTTTACCGACTTGTTTTTTTACCGATTTATCCCACTAGTGGGAATCAGTTGGTAATACAAGTGGTTCAAGCGATTTTCGACTTTATTGACATTTATGTAAACACCGGATTTTAATGAAGGAGCAATGTTAGCTAACGAGAATGTGAGAAAAAACAAACTAAATTTGAATGTCAATAAGGTCGAAAATCGCTTGAACCTGTTCAGGCGATTTTCGACCCTCCATTCCATTCCACTCCACTCCACTCCCAGTCCAGTCCATTCCATTCCATTCCATTCCATGGTAATACACACATTACCCTCCTTTGCGTCGCGCAGTCTGTAAAAAGTGTCGTTACAATTTTTTCCGCCTAGCCCCCTTTCGCAACGCGCCTTATGGAACTTCGTTCCAAAAAAATATACGTTTCGAATTGAGAACCTCCTCCTTTTTTTACGTCGGTTAAAAAGTAGCTACCGAATATTAGCTAGCTCTAGCTATAAAGTTGCTAAGTTGGTATCACTGCTGCCGATTTGAAGTTTGATCATTCCGATTTGATCAAATCGATTTGATCAAATTGGCATGATCAAATAGGCATGATCAAATAGGCATGATCAAGCCTATTGTCATGCCAGTTTGATGGATTCCACGCCCACACACGGTCAAATCTAACTGATCAAATCGGCAGCGTCATGCCGATTGTACGATAGGCAGTATGGTGTATGGCCGCTATTAGGGTCGGTAGAGTTAGGCCGTGTAGATTCAGAAGTTTGGCTTAACATGAGATCTGAATCTTTTTCACAGGCTAAACACTATGTGGTCGTCTGGCAACATTTTACATGAAATGTTTTTGGTGGGATTTCAGTTCTTTTTGTAAGTTGCTAGGCAGACTTAATTTTTTTTCTTTTTTTTAAATTATGTTTTTGGGAAGAAAACTTCCCAGTAGCGTTTACGCAAGTTCGACAATACTTATTAATAGGTTTTTTAGTTACTGTCTAGTACACTGTCTACAGTACCGTGTTAACTTACATGCCCTAATTCAAAAATTGGTGTAAATCTCATTCAAACTTCCACCCCCCCCCCTCCTAATTTCAGGGGATGGGGGGCGAAAGTTATATTATCTGAGGGCGTGATAGTGTTTTTATAACTTTGTTTATAACGTCCACCCCCACCCATTTTAGGGGATGGGGGGTGAAAGTTATAAGTTTATGAATTTTTTTGTTGGTTGTATACTAAACTGAGATTACATACCAAATTTCAGCTTTCTAGCACTTCAGGAAGTAGGCCAAACATTTTGATGATCATCAGTGTGTCAGTGACGAAATCGGTGTATTTTAGATATCAATAAAATCAAAAGTATTAGAGCTATTCAATTGAAACTTTGTAGGTTTAATAAGTCTATTATTGACATCATATATTATCCTGAGAATATGAACTATCTGGTACATCGGAAACCAACTCTATGAGGGTTCAAAAAAACGACGAAACACTTCGAGAAAAGGTAGGTAGTGCCCTGGCGCTTCGCTTGGCTCGTCTTGGCAGGGCCACTACCGTGGCCCCAGATTTAAAAAAGTAATTTCATCCATGAAATTAACGTAAAAGTCACCGTTTATTTTACGTCACAAACGTGAAGACTTATGATAAAGCCTAAGTACGAGTATCTTCTAAACCCGTTTAAAAGCTGTCAGTATCAATATTTCATAACAACGATGACTCTGACATAAATAATTCATGTTTGATACTTTATAAAAAGAATAACATAGGTATTATGTACAGTTACACTCATACTCGTACATGACTGCTACAGTCAGAACTCAGAGCGTGACCGGGAAGTGGATCAAATTAAGATTCCAAGATTTTCTTACATCCATAGTTAATTACAAGTGAAGCTAATATAAGCGTGTTAAAAACAAGACAGAAGCATTTCGCTTGCTTACAGTTACAGTAAGTTTTTATCTAACAAAGTATTTAACAATCTTCTATCTATTATAATTAGCAAGAACTTTGTCATTATTAAAAGCTGTAGTTTGCTTTGCTTATAACCCGATACAGCCATTATTATGAGTTCCAAATTTTAATTAACTTGTCAGAAACAAAATTCAGGTCGTTGAACGGCTTCTGCTAAATAAGGCTAAAGTCACATTTAGCGTTTTCACGCCAAGTATAATTACACTTATTATACAATTATTTGGAAGGAAGGAGTAGGTTAGGTTAGGTTTCTAAATGCTTTTATTGTTGTTGGCGTTTCATTAAGTATCATCATCAATATCAGCCATAGGACGTCCACTGCTGAACATAGGTTTTGTGTTGATTTCCAATAGGACCGGTTTATTAAGTATATCTTTAGTAAATTAATCAATGATGATGAGTGCTATACAGTATTTGGAAAAATTTTAAAAGTTGTACTCTTATGATTATAATTTAAGTGTTTATCTTTCTTTCTGTAAAGCCGGTAGTGTGTATTTCATTGTGAGTCTGTGTACACAATAATTTCCACCTCGAATAAAACTTTATTATTCCAACGTGTTGCTATCTCCCATCTCCAAAGACTCGTCATCGCATCGCATCGCCGCGTTTACACACCTGGTCTGTACGAAGCCTTATATTCACGTTGTAATTAGAAAGGATCGTAAAACTATGTACTGGGAAGAATAAACGTTAGCTGGAAAAGAATTTATGAACATTTTCACGTAAACGGTAAAAATAATTTAGGAGTCGATGTAATTTATTATGTTCGTAAATAATACTGAGGGGACCGTGGGTAGTAGGTATTTGTTTGTTAAACGATTATCATATTAATGAGGAAGTCATTAACATATTTTTAGGTATCTAATATTTTTCTTTTCTTTTGCTCCTATACTATACGCTGTATGCACAATAACAGCGCTTCCTATTTTATAGTGACTATATTTTTGGGCAATCTATGAATTTTTGCCAACAACATAATTATTTTGATAAACATTTTCGGCTTGTTTTCTGTTTAAAGTTAATTATAAACTAGAAAAAAAACTTTTTCACAAAAGTAACCGACTTCAAAAACATGGCTTTATTTATTTTTTATTTCATTGATTTTTATGCACCGACTTCCGAAAGAAGTTATTAATTAGGTTATTTCACCCTTTTTTGTTGTTGTTTTTGAAGTCGATTACTTTTGTGAAAAAGTTTTTATTTTACCCTTTTTTAGTTTATTTATTAAATATTCAACCCAAATTCTTGTAAAATACAAAATTTTCTTACAAATGCACTAATCTTGTAATCCGTCACAACAAAAAACTTTTTTTAAAAAAAGTACCGACTTCAAAACAAAAACAAAAAAGTTAAAAAAAATAAATGATATTTATTCAGTAAATTGGTTTTAGCAAACTCTTTTACACGTCAAAAAGACAAAATAAGGTAAAAGTACGTATTCCCGTTAGTGTACCAGTACCCGTTAACAAGTCAGTTTTTTTATTATTGCATTTTTCTACCAATTATAAGGTTAAGTTTGCAAATGGCAATACCTTCTTTGTAACGTTTTGTACAATTGTAATGGCAACATTGTCCAATAAGTTTAATGGCGTTAAAACCATGCGATGACAAAAGTTTGCAGTGTGAAAATATTATGTAAGTTCAAAGTTCTGTCAGTGAACTACGAATCCACCACGTCGCATTGATGAGCTAGCCATACTGCGACGGATAACGTTAAGGTAAGAGTGATAATTTTCTAAAATATATGAGTATATTATGTTGCGATAAAACCTATAAATTGAGGTGAATCTAATTGAGAAATAAATTATTTTGCCGTTAACATCTATTGGTACTAACAAACCCTTCTTGACCTAGTACCCGTTAAAATCGTAATTTTTTTACCGGATATTGGTACATGATGAACCCGGTAACACACGTTGTACCGAAACCCGTTATTGTGTACTTATTACCTTGAAATAGGTCTCATTTTCCTTTAAAACTGTGGAATACATTGCCGGATATTGGGACTTGCATTAAAAGTTGCATTTAAACCCGACATCGTCCTTATTGCCTTGTGTTAAGTTCTCTTTTCCTTCGAATCAACAGAATGCAGTTTCTATGTTCCTTGTTTGTGTTGTAATCACCTGGATTCGATAGCCTCCTTAGTTGTTGATGTGTAACATCTTTACTATCGCTTCTGGGAGTGACTGATTGATTGGTGAGTGGTGAGTGATTGGTCAAATTGAATAGGTTTTGGACAAAGACATGGACCTGGAAAACTTACATGACTCGATCTGGGATTACTCGACCAATTTAATTTTAATTTTGTGTAACTTGTTCTTTTTAATAACGCTGCTCTATCCATTTTTCTATCATGTAAGCTTGAGCTTGAGTTAATTTAAGGTGTTTAAGAAGATTGAGGCAAGATTTTTAATTATAATACATGCTCTGGGGGACAGATATCCATTCCACAATTACGAGTACTACTATGTTTTAATGTACCGTCGTTAAAATATTTTAAACATAGATATTTATATTTTCCTATTGATACGAATTCAGAAATTTTCAAGAACAGTGTTATTTTTTTTCAGATAGCCATGTCTGATAGGCAGAAGGCCATATTAAAGGCCATGGAAGCAGTCAAGCTGGCACATCACCGGACGCATGGCACAGGAGCGTGGTGGTATTATTTTTCAAAAAAGAAGATAACACGCTTCTTAAAAACTACCGCCCCATTTCACTCCTGAGCCATGTCTACAAGTTGTTTTCGAGAGTTATCTCGAATCGTCTCGCCCAAAATTTCGATGACTTCCAGCCGCCGGAGCAGGCCGGGTTCCGAAAAGGCTACAGCACCGTGGACCACATACATACCATCAAGCAAATAATCCAAAAGACCGAGGAATATAATAAGCCTCTGTGCCTAGCGTATGTGGACTACGAGAAAGCCTTTGATACTGTCGAGACCTGGGCTGTGCTGGAGTCCATGCAGAGATGCCTCATCGACTACTGCTACGTTGAGGTGATGAGATGTCTGTATAAGGCCGCAACTATGACCGTCCAAGTACAAGAACACAGCACAAAACCAATCCAACTACGTCGAGGTGTAAGACAGGGAGACGTCATCTCTCCAAAACTATTTACAAACGCGTTGGAGGACGTTTTCAGACGCTTGATTGGAAAGGACGTGGTATAAATATCAATGGTCAGTACATCTCAGACCTTCGATTTGCGGATTGTCATCATGGCAGAATCTTTGCAGGAGCTGGAAGTAATGCTGGACAGCCTAAGCGATTCTTCAAGACGTGTGGGTCTCGGAATAAATTTAGACAAAACCAAAATCATGTTCAATGGTCATGTTAATCCGAGACCTGTAATCGTAAATGGTGCTGCCCTCAAGGTTGTGCAAGAAAACATATATCTAGGCCAAACGTACGCCGGCCCAGTTGTATAACTGAGCCGGCACAACTTCGAGAAGGAAGCAACCAGAAAGAACCAGCTTGGGCTGGGCAGCATTCGGGAAGCTGCGTCATATCTTCGAATCATCGATCCCACAATCCCTCAAAACCAGGGTTTACAACCAGTGTGTCCTACCCGCAATGACTTACGGAGCCGAAACGTGGACACTTAGCATGGGCCTGGTCCACAAATTCAAGGTTACTCAGCGTGCAATGGAGAGAGCAATGCTCGGAGTCTCTCTGGCGGATAGAATTCGGAACGAAGTCATTCGCCAGAGAACAAAAGTAATCGACATTGCGCGTAGAATAAGCACGTAGACGGACTGATGCTAGATGGAGTAGACAAGTTCTGGAGTGGAGACCGCGAATGGGTAAACGTAGTGTAGGACGCCCTGCAAAAAGATGGGTCGTCATTGAGGAATGTGGCTGGCAGCGGATGGATGCAGACTGCCCAGGACCGGGAGGGTTGGAGCTCTTTGGCGGAGGCTTACGTTCAGCAGTGGATGGCAATGGGCTGATAATACATAATAAGCAGTCATAAAAGGAGCCTCAATTTCATTCGCCAGGCAGTTCGGTATCTCACGGTCGACGTTGGATGACAAATTACGCGTATTCATAATGATACTTAGTTTAAACTTAAGTTTAAACTAAGTACTTTACTTACTTTACTTTACTTTACTTAGTTTAAACTTAATATTATTACCTATAATAATTTTCATAAATACATTTGAAAATTTTTCATTTATACAAATGTCTTTTCTTTGGATTTCCCTTTTTTATTTATTTTACACAGATATGCAAAAATAGTATTTCTGTGAACTTTAACGTAAACCAATAGAGTTCAAATTCGCATTGAATATTACCGGATTCAGGGACAATTTAACGTTTACTAGTACAAATCTACCGGGTACTGGTACAATTAGCCCTTTATTTTATATTTTTCTTTTATTGTTAAACAAAATTTATAGTAATTAAAAAAAAGAATATTACAATAAAACTTGTTTAAATTATCTCTCTAGTCATGTAATTATTTTTTTTGTAAGTCTTCTAGTTTTACCATAGCGTACCTGCAAAGTCAGTGAAGTTCAAAACTTCACGGTTACTGGGCCGTTTACCTTAACTTTTCTTTCGGAAGTCGGTGGCAATAGTCAATGACACAACAAAACAAAGCCACCGACTTCCGAAAGAAAAGTTATTTTAAACTTTTTTGTATTTGTTTTGAAGTCGGTACTTTTTTAAAAAAAAGTTTTTATTTTACCCTTTTTAGTTTATTTATTACATATTCAACCCAAATTATTGTAAATTACAAAATTTTCTTACATATGCACTAATCTTGTAATCCGTCACAACATAAAAAAATCCATATCTCTAAAACTACTTAACCGATTTTGATGAAACTTGCAGTGTACCCTAAGTTGAACAATACCTTGTACAACAAAAAAGAATTACTTAAATCGAACTTATAGTTCCGGAGATATGCGTGCACAAACATAAAAACATACATACATACACTTATGAAATTTGGCACATTTGTTGAGACGCTGATATAGACTAACATATATGAAAACTGGGCAGTTCTGATAATATTACATACATAAGGGTCGAATTGATAACCTCCTTTTTTTGAAGTCGGTAAAGAGGGGCGCTATTGATTCACATCTCCATCACATCGCGCACTGCGACTACTACCTTTGATTGGTTCATGCTGTCAGAATTATTTTTTGAAGTGAAAACTTCTATAGCGGCGTTGTAAACTTTTTTTGTAACGGGTGAAAAAAGTAAAACTCGCGTCAGGGTCACGTTACCCAGATCAAAAAAGCGTAAGACGTAATTTAAATAACCATCCTCTATTGCTCTTAGTGTGAACCACGTAAAATGAAAATTCGTAAGACGAAGAGGCAAACAATAGCTTGCATTTTAATCGTGCACCGCCATCTATCGAGCATATTATGTGAAAACATTTGTGATTTGACACCTGTACGACACTAACAAGATGTCACAAAATTCGTTAATTTCATATCTGTACCACTCCAGTTTTAAAATATAACACAGTAACAAAAAGGTTTCACTTCTACCGGCACTCCCAGAGTGCAACCCGTCGTTTTTTTGCATCTTTATCTGCAAAGCCTTTTAATAAAAACTCCTTTCTAGATTTATAACCTTAGGAACACTACGTTTTCTATATTTATCTATTTAAATCACGGAATATAGTAAACAGTGTCAGAATCATCCTTCCATGAGACGACGACACTTCTGACGAATACCTAAACATACCGTACCTACAGAGTATAGTTGTTTGTTAATTACAGTAACACACAATAACCTTGTAATGAAGTCTCTTTGAAGTTTCATTCAAATTAATTAATGGTTATTCGTAGATAATGAAAGCGGTGAAGGGAACTGTGTACAGGATTGGAGTTTCTTGATTGTACTTTGTCTATACGTCATCTTAATCATCCAACAATATCCTAATAAATCTTACTAGAAATAATAATGTAAATAATACTAACTCAGCCATGAATATTACAACTCAGCATTTTTAAGCTATTGCATAGCTTTTATCGCAGGCTCTGAGCGCGGCGGGCGCGAAAAACCTAACGAAAAAACCTGACCACATTTGACAGCACGTCGTTTCAGTTCGGGAGACTTCGGCAATCATAAAGGTACGGACAGACGTGCTTATAAAGGTACGAAGAGGGATTTACTTTTTGTTACTGGTTCTAAGCGGCCAGCTACAAAAGGAGTTTTCACAATGAAACCTACTTATGAAATTAGTAGTGCACCACAAACATTTTAAATAAACTATATTCTCGTTAAATATACGCGGTTAGCGATTTTTTTCTTAAAAAAAAAATGTTATGCAATAGCTTCACCGCGGCAGTCTCCGAGTGCCACATGTATTTTTTTTTAGTTTTGGGGTATCCCGAGGTTCAGTTTGGTTACTGATTAGGGTCCTTTAAATTCCTGCACACAGAAATAGGAGCCCCGCGCAGCGCAGCTCTGTCGCCTACGACTTGTCTAAGCAGATTATGGTGTATTTTAATCCGTAAAATTCGGTCTGTCCATCCATTCCATCCACGAATGACTTATTTGGTGATTAAACAAGCAAAAATTTTTTTTTTTCTAAATGAAAAAAGTACCTATTGTTTCCGATGAAAACAACAATTTCGATCTAATGATAAATAGACTGTAAAAGCTAGTAGAAGTGATTGGAAGGATAAATATTGCTGGATATACGGGTGTTAGTTATGTTGTTAGATTCACGTCAAAACAAATAAAAATAAAAATGGTGCTGTTTTGATACAGTACCTACATGGGTTAGACGGTCCTTTAAACCAGAAACATCAACCCCTATTTTGTTATCGCCTGCAATCTCACAACGGCAGGTCGGCCTTTAGGACATGCCAAGGTTCCCAAACTTCACCAAATCTCGGAAGTTTTGGAACAAACGACAAACCTCCCTTATCAAGACCAAGGAGATTCTTCCACATCCATATAAACGAAAATTTCGAGATAACACTGAAGACTAGGCATAATTTTTGCCTCGAAAACTTTCCAGACACCCTCTGCAAGTCAAATTTAACTTTATTCCGTACAGGACAAAGTTCAAAATTCCTTGCCAAGTTACCAGAAAAGGCTTACCCACTTCTAAGCAACTTAATTAGGGTACAACGTATGATCAATTATGTTACGAAGAGATGTGATTATAGACTAATTAACGTGATTATAAGCATTAGAACGTAATGTGAAAACAAAGATTACGTTCTGATGAAAATAAATGGTGTTCCTGTCAGGGTGAAGATACTTAGAAGCTTCTAAAGAAGGGTTTCGGAGACGAAGTTAAACTAAATGTGTTATTTATTATGTAATTTATATACTTGAGTGTATAATAATATTCAGTATTACAAATTCTCGGAATAAGGTAAAGAGGTATACGGTTTTATTCAAGATCTTAAATTATTATTATTTTGAATACCGCGAACTGGCTGGTTTGAATAAAAAAATTCTGGGAACACTTTTGCTTCTTTAGGATGTTCATCTTGTGTATTATGTATGACAGGTAAAATAATATTTTGTTGTTCCATCAAGAAATATAAAACCAGTCTGTACCTTTTTTGTCGTGGTAACATCACCAACTGAGTCCTCCCACCCAGGGCGGGGTGGGAGGCACTGTCAGGCTTGTACTGACTAAAATCAACAATGTCTTACAATAAAATACAGAAATTTTGTGGTAAGGCCTCAGAAATCTTTCGATAAGGTCTCTGACTTTTTGTGTCACGTGGCTTTAACTGTAAAATGCACCTACTAGTCATGAACTATATTATAACAAGACTGAACGAAAATTCTAAACTCCCAATCTAAGTATAGAATTCAATAACAAAGATGGCGAAACAATAAAATTTTCCGACGAGGTCACAGGTGGCACATTTTATTTCAATTCATTAGACAAATGAGGGGCATCTGCTCAATAATTGGGTTAGATAACTTCAGTTGATAAGGTTTTCTACTCCTACATATTGGAATTTGGGATTGGTGTAAGTAGATTATCCATAAATACTTACTAGGATTTTTTCTAAGATGTTTTCTGTCTAGACTTTTTCGAAATCTAGACTAATATTATAAAACTGAAGAGTTTGTTTAGAGCAGTGGTGGCTCAGTGGTGTCGGCCCTGACTTACGAGTTGTAGGTCATGGGTTCGAATCCAGCCAGGCACATTACTTTGTGTAATTTATTTCATCACCACTGCTCTCAAAACGGTGAAGGAAAACATCGTGAGGAAACCGGCATGTCCTAGAACCAAAAATTCGAAGACATGTGACATCCACCAACCCGCATTGGGCCCGCGTGGTGGATTATGGCCCACTCCCTCTCTCAGAGAGGAGGCCTGTGGCCCAGCAGTGGGAAGATTTATAGGCTGATGATGATGAAGAGTTTGTTTGCTTGGTTGAGTGTGCTTACCTCAGGAGCTTCTGGTTCGAATTTAAGATATCTTTGTATTGGATAGTCCAGTTATCGAGGAAAGCTACATCCAATAAGAACGGAGCAGCGGGGATGAAAACACGGAAAATTGGTAGTAAAATATAAGGCTGATATTCTTACACCTGAATTTAATATAGTATCTCAAAAATCCTGATCTGTGTTATTTGACGGTTGCTTATGATTGATTGTCTTTAAGACACGGATCAGAAAATTTTGTCCTTGATTGGTTACAGACAAATATTGGTTCGAGTTTGCGACCGAGATACATATTATTATCAATTTCCGGCGTTAGTCGACAATTCAGCGTAAGTCAAGCTCTAAATGCACTATGTGTGTTTCTTATACAATCTCAAAAACCGTTGATAATCCAACCAAAAAAAAATAGGGAGTAAGGTACAGTAAGTAGACTAGGTGCCCACTGTACCTACCTACTGTAGTAATTGAATCTGAATAAGACGAGAAATGAGCACGTCCGTTAACATAATAAGGTTGTTTCTAATTGATAATAGGCACCTGAGGCTTTTCATTAATAAACTTAACAATCAAACAAAGAAGTTACGTTCAAATTCTATAAGTCCCATCTAAAAATACTTTCGTTAAAGTACTAAGCCGATACATCAAAATTCACAACAGTAAAAGCTCCGAACTCGACGCTCTCGAGGAAATTAAATTAAATGGAGAAGTCGTAAAATCCGCACTTAAGATTATCCATTTCAAATAAAATTGTATTAGTATATCTTAAAATAGAATTTTCACACTCCAATTTTAACAGCTCCTTGAGCCTTATAGCTGAAAGAACGTCTGTTGAGCGTGGGATTCTGAATACGATTCCCAGGTCAAGGAAAGTATTACTGAGCTTAAAAAAATGACGATGTTATGTCTCTTTGCATGCCTGATATCTGTCACAGGACGTGCTGTACCGACAACCAATCACACAATGAGAATAAGTAGAAAGAAAGCTCATAAACATTATATGCGTGTGAATTAGTCAGTCTCGGTCCTCAAAACAGTCAACAAAAAACATCGTGAGGAAACCTTTCATATCCTTGAATCAACAATTGATGACCAGCGTAATAAACCAGAGGGAACAGTGGTGGCCAAGGAGAGCAGTGGTAGCCTAGTGGTATCGGCCCCGAATTACGAGTTGTAAGGTCGTGGGTCCGAACCCAGACAGGTGCATTACTTTGTGTAATTTATTTCATCACCACTGCTCTGATACGATGAAGGAAATCATCATGAGGAAACTCGCATGTCCTAGAACCAAAAATTCGAAGACATGTGACATCCACCAACCCGCACTGGGCTCGCGTGGTGGATTATGGCCCACTCCCTCTCACAGAGAGGAGGCCAGAACAATATAGGCTGATGATGATGTGATAAACCAATCCGTTCTTGCCAAGTCCAGTCTGTCTCATAGACAGGGGGATTAAGCTTATGCAGAGACAAACATGAATTTATAGTCAATGGGACTATATTCAATATTCATGTTTGTCACTACTTGAGCGAAACTGGTAAATCAAATTCTGCAAAAAAAAACTCACATATTAGTTGACAAACATAAATATAGTCAATGGGACTACATTCAATATTAATGTTTGTCACTAATTGAGCGAACTGCAAAAAAACTCGTATATTATTTGGTAAATCCAAGCTGACGGCGATTCTACGGAATCTTGAGTACTTAATAAAACTAGTTAAGAATAATATTCCAGATCTTTTTCAAGTAAGTGATTTTATACTTTGTTTACTCACTAGTGTATAACGAGAAGAAAGAATCCTATCAAATTCATCCATGCTGCTAAGAAATTCCGGAATATCGGTCTTCATTTCTCAGGCTCTGCTACCGCAATAATTCAGTAAAAGGATAGTCGGAGAGGGAAAGTGTGGCTTCCGAAATAATTGGTAAAACGATCGCCTTAATAAAGTTTGGTTCCGTTAGTAATGAATCTAGGTTCAATTAGTTTATGGGTTCCTATGAAATTTAAGGGTTGACAAACGAATTTTTGGGTTAGTATTATTATTTGTTTACAGCCTAAACTTAAACCGTCTTACTAAAAAAAAGTTAGGACATCTGTTGAACACTTTTCTAAACAAAATGTCAACTGTCAAACGGCATTTTGACGTTCTAAGGGTCGTTTTGCAGTAATGATGATGATGCTCACGAATTTTAAAATCTTACGTGGGCGTGGGTCAGATTGACAGTAGATGCAGTTGTATAAACCTTTAAAAACTGGCTAGTAACAGTAATTTATTAGCACCTTTTCAATACAAAACAGTGGCGATAAATTACGTTACAATATATCAAGACAATAAATATTCCTTTCATCCAGCATATTGACCCGGGAATTTTCATAAACAGCGCAAAAGGAAGAAATTCGTCTTCGGCAACCCTTGCTATATTTAGATAGAAACAAAATGTCCAATATATCTAGACAGGATAGTAGCACAAGAAACATAGATGCAGAAGGACAACTTCATACAAAAAGTGAAAACAGGTGCACACACATAGAGGCGTACCTAGTTGCGTAATGAGGTTTCAAACTGTTTCAAACTGCTGGTAACAAAAATGCGAGTGCGCTTGCACTAGTTTATACCACGTGGAGCGTGTATATGTACGCCTGTGTGTTCATTTAAAAAATTAACCTGTCATAAACCAGTGATTATGCCAGGTCCAGACCAGTGTCTTTGATTGTAATCATAATTATCATAAAGCTATCAGAAAGTTCAATTCTGAAACAGATCTAGACGAGGTAATGAACACATTTGGAAGAGCGCTTTCGCTCGCTACATTTTAAGCAGATCTCTGGGGTTACGGAACTTTCTGAACGTTCATTGATCAATAGGGCTATTGAAGGATACGGTGAAGTTTGGTCAGTTCAAGTCAGACAATCCATCCCGCTTCACCCGAGGCAAGAGGACTCATTTGATGATCATCAAAGCAGATCAATCTAAAATAGCGGACATAATCTACTACAAAAAGAACAGCAGCGCCATCTATGCAGAGACTGAGAAACTAAGAGTCTATATCGCGCAATCAAAGTTATCCTCGACATTAGAAGACATAGAATATTTCGACTATGAATGTCGGGCAGAAAGCCCACCAGACACAACACGCGTCTGGTCGGAAAGTACCTTCCTTTTTACCGGGTAGTGAGGAACTTTCCACTCTGTTCCTCCTATGTGTAAATGTATGTTTGAGGGTGTGTTCCTCAAAAAAAATATGACACTTGGCGTGAGTGCGTTTGAAAAGGTGTGTGCGTTCCTTAAACAATTGGCAGTTGTCATAAGTGCATGTGCACTCGCTGTACGTGAAGCGTGTCTATGCATGCGTGCGTTTTCATTCGTTGCAAGCAACCAACCTTCTGTGTTAGGTCTACGTTCAGCAGTGGACGTCTTCCGGTTGATGATGATGATGATGAACCTTCTGTGTTATTCCTGTGGCGGTAGTATAGCGAAACGCTTAAATCCGTCGTGTTCTCTCAAAGGCCTTTCAGCCTACGGCTGCAATTATAAAGGGACCCTTTGCCGCCTGTTTGTCAACGGTGTCTCCGTGGATTTGCCTTTTTTGATTTTGTATTTAGCTGAAGAGTTGGATGTAGTTTTTCAATGGGATGAGTTGGGGTATTGTTGTTTCTTCGCTGTTACTAATCGGAATTTGTTAGTGTATTGTGGTGTCTTGGCAGACCTCGTAGAAGATGGCAGGATGAGCTGGATAAAATCAACGATCAGTGGTCCACTTTGGCCCTGGATCGTGTTACTAATCGGAATTTGTTAGAGTGTTGTGGTGTCTTGGTTGTTACTAATCGGAGCTTGTGGTGTATTGTGGTGTTTTTCCTGTTACTAATCAGAGTTTGTTGGTGACGTTACCAAAATCTTGGCTTTGGTTTTGAGATATCTAAGCGACCTTCTAACCCTTGTTCGAGTCGTATCTTGGATAAGTTGGAAAAGATGTGGGGTAATCAAAAGCGAGGTTTATAACCGACTTCAAAAAAAAAGTAGGTTCGACCTGTATGTATGTATGTATGTTTGTCCGCGATTATCTCGCGTTTGGCTGAACCGGTTTTGATGCGGTTTTCAGGAAAGTGTTCATTACATTCTGGAGAAGGTTTTTGTATATAACACTAATGGATATCCCGTGACGTTGCCCGCGTGGGAACGTTTTTGCTTACTTGGGTTATAGATTTTTAGAGACGATTGCATGTTTGTCCGCGATTATCTCGCGTTTGGCTGAACCGATTTTGATGCGGTTTGCAGAAAAGTGTTTGTTACATACTGAGGAAGGTTTTAGTTTATAACAATAATGGATTTCTCGTGAAATTGCCCGCATAGATCCGTTTTTGTTGCTTACTAGAATTGTAGATTTTCAAAGACGCCGATTATATGAAGATTTTTGTTGAATATCTAAACTAAAAAGGGGATAATAAAAAACTTTTTTTAAAAAAGGGAACCGACTTCAAAACTTTGTTTTGAAACTTGTTTTGAAGTCGGTTTCCTTTTTTTCAAAAAGTTTTTTTCATAAACCCATTTGTCGTAGCGTGATGTTATACACGCTACAGCCTTCCTTGGTTATTGAACTATCCAACACAGAAAGAGTTTTAATTCGAACCAGTAGTTCCCAAGATTGCGCGTGTAGCAGTGTAGATTATTCGAAAATGTAACTTTTTATTAAAAAAGACTTTCAATCGATGCATAGTGTGAAACATCAATCTTTGGGCAACTGGTTTTCGAGTCCCATGATTGACATTTAAAAACTGTAAAGTCCGCGATAGAAGGAGAAGATAATTTGGCTTTTTACTTACGTCTATACTGAATCCCCTAACTATAGGCAGAAACTCCTAGATTGCCCTAAACCTAACCCAAACCTCTGTAATATTTCACCCTCACAATACAACATAGTAACATTCTGCTATTTTTTGTTACAAGACATGAATTATTTATAACAAAACATATGAGTTTTAGCGGAACAAGTAGATGAAATATTGAATTTATAATAATCGACCCTTGTCAAAATCATGCCTGTAGCGGTAACAAAAAAATCATGAACGATGTATAGCGATTTTTTTGGCTATTCTAATTTATTAAACAGCTTTTTTGTTGACCCTCGCAGATGTGTCTATATTTTATACAAAATTCGTTTTTAAGTAGGTATTCGTTCGTTTCGGACCGTGATTGATTTGTTTTTTGTTAAATTTGGCATACTAGTTTTTAAGCACGGCTTCTTTCTTTCACAAGAGCATCCTTTTCTTCTTTAATTAACCAACTTCAAAAAAGGAGGAGGTTGTCAATTCGGTATGTTTTTTTTTTTTTTTGTTTGATAGGAGATTCTTACGAAGTGGTCCCCTATTAACCAAAAAACATCGTGAGGAAACCGGCATGTCCTAGAACCAAAAATACCAAGCCGCACTGGGCCCGCGTGGTGGACTATGGCCCACTCCCTCTCACAGAGAGGAGGCCTGCGTCCTAGCAGGTGGAACATTATAGGCTGATGACGATGATGATAAAATCACCTTACTGTACCTTCCATTATCAGCTCATCTACATGAGATGATGATTACCTTACGCAAGTACTTAAATTACTTCATAAGATTTGCAAAAAACGATGTGTGGGCCCCTAAAATCGAACTTGTAGTTCCGGAGATATGCGAACACAAACATACATACATACATTTTTTTTTTGGCACATTTGTTCATTCAGACGCTGATATAGACTAACATAAATGCGAAAACTGGGCAGTTCTGGAAATATTACATACATACGGGTCGAATTGATAATAACCTCCTTTTTTGAAGTCAGTAAAAATTGTAAAATAACCTACAAAATACAATTTCACAATAGCAGAAACTAACAATAGTAAAGCCAAACATAAAACAAAACAAAATTATAACAACAACACAACGTTTCTGCAATAAATTGCCATTTCGCTCTCTTAAGACTTTCACGTAGCCAAAGTGCCGAAAATCCCGTGAGCTATTTCTTAAAAACCATTTTATCATCTGTACGAAATGAGAGCGCAATAGCGAACGGAACAGTGGCGTGCACCGGCTACATTCCCCCATTTACACGTTGAATTTCGCTTGAAAACAATTCAGCGTATTCACCTAACGGCCCGAAGCGGTTGGTCTTATAAGAAAGCTGTGGTTCAGACGTGCTTGAATGTCATTTTAAACTTAAATGTAGATCACAATGTGACTCTTATTACTTAATAGTAACGCTTATAGTCGTAACTCACGATAACGCTCATAGTATTCGGGATGTGGTTGAGATGAAAATAGAAAAAAAAAGTAAAACAAAAAGATCCAAAAAAAAGAGTAAATAGAATGGGACCTCGAAGACAAAAGATGATCAGGTAGTGAAAGAAGTTGATCCAAAAGACAATGAGTACCAGAAAGTGACACACACAGATCAAGAAGTAAAAGACGATGGTGGAAGAAAACAGGAAAATAAAAAATGTGGAATAAAGTGTTAAAGTGATTTTGTAACAAAAAAAAAGTGATTGTGATTCAAAGGAATAGATGAAAGTCATATTTAACTAAATACGAAACAGTGGAGCTAGATACATTTGCACAATATGAAAGTTTTATGTCTAAAATCCGTGCATAAGCATGTAAGCCGTAGCAATGCATAAGCAACTCTCAGTAGATGATGACAAAAATGATTATTAAAATATGGCCAGCCTAAATAACCCGAGCGTTCATAATCATTCTCAAATCAAATTCATTGGCCAAAAATCCTCCAAAACTTAACACATTATTCCTCAATCTACAACATCTGCTCCTCATCAAGTATTCATTACGAAAGGAATGCAAGAATTTCACATTTTCAGACAACGCACGTGTGACTACGGTTTTATATTTTAAAACTAAACGTTTCTTCGTGCCTCATATTGCAGAGCAAAATGTTATGCGGAATCCACTGAGAGAGCAGGCAAATGCTCCGCTTGCGGGTTACGATTCTCACTAGCTTTTTGTGTTTCATCTAATGTTAAGTTGAATTTCTTTAATTTTTCGCTTCCTTTATCTTTGTGGTCTGGGTTATTGTGCTTTTTGGTGCGTTTATTTTTATCATGCTTTCAAATGTTGCTGATGTTTTCAACTTGGCTAAATTCTGGGAATAATTTTGTAATCCTTGACTAAGGATGCAACCGAATTGTGTCCAAGCACTACTTTTGGAGGATAGCTTGTGCTACTTGAAGGAAGATGACCAACGTACCTACAATCGGAAGGAATGACGAACTCTAGGGATGCGGTATCGCAAGACAATCTGTGTTCCAGGAAATTAACTATAGCTTTTATCGCAGGCTCTGAGCGCAGCGCGGTGACAAAATCAAATTTTTTTCAAAAACGTAAGGAAATACCCTGACATCACGCATCGTCTAACATCGTTTCAGTTCGGGAGACTTCGGTAATCATAAAAATATCCGTCATAAAAACAATTTACTTTTTCTTACATTCTAAACGGCCAGCTACAAAAAGAGTTTTCACAATGAAACCTACTTATAAAATTATCTTACAACAAAAAGTTCTTTATCACAGTAGTGCACCACAAACATTTTAAATAAATTAAATTCTCGTTAATTATATACGCGGTAGGTGATTTTATTCTTCTAAATTAAAAAAAAAAATATGCAATAGCTTCACCGCGGGTTTCCGAGTGCCACATGTTTTTTTTTAAGATAGTAAAGTAAAGGCTAATAATAAAAAGTACCTACTATGATTAAACATATTTGCATAGAACTTTACTTTAAGAGGTCACGAACACTCAAGACTTTCCATAATTGTCGTAAATTAAGACAAAATAATAATTATAACCCGAATACGTACAGGACTCAAAAATCTTAAAATAGACCTTATCATGACAGAATCAAAATAAATCAGCTTAACAAAAGGAATAAAGTCCTAATTCCCTTTCACAAAATGTAAATACGTCAAATATCGACGGTGGGATCCGTATGTTTTATAAAGCAAATAAAAACGTTTGAAAAGGCAACCTTCGCCCTATTTCCGTGGTAATGAAGTATTCATCACCCGCCTCTGGCGTGTTACATTGTGGTCTAAGTGATGAGAGCACAGCGGGGATTATTTTAATAGCTTATTAATTAGTAATGACAGTACCTTATGAAGGTAAACTAGACACTGGAACAGGACAATTGGAAAAACAGCATTTATTGATATTATTTGAGTTATTTAACTTAATTTTTATTATTTTCATTTGCTAAAAGTTTATTTTTATCACGATTCGCTGTAAATGCTGAAGCTACCAAAAAACCAAAATGGCTACCATTCAGTGGAAGTTGGTTTTCGACCACACATGTGCTATAATTTCTTTGACAGAATTGAGCAAGCTACCTTCCCTTTAGGTTCGTTAAGTTCGAAATCTTACACATTGTATAAAATGGGTTTGCTCTTGGCTTTAATCTGGATCAGAAGCAAAGATGAGGACTAAATTAGAGCGAGCTTACCCAGAAGTAATTGAAACTCCACCTGAACCGCTGAACCGTCTCCTCAGGTTAGAGTACGTGCGTCAAAAGATCAAGTACACGCCGAGAGTTCAGCTCCTGGAGTCGCGCCGCAACGTCAATTTCAAGGCGTTCGTGGTGCGTGTGCCAACATGTTTGCTGCACCTCGTCATGGAGGAGAACTTTTGGCCGCAGGACGTGGTGTTCCGTCGCTTCCGCGGACAAGTGCCACTGGAGTGCACTATTAAATAGTGCTAAGTGAAGTGTTTACTAACATAGGTTTAAGTTTCTGTATACTAACACAAACTGTACTATAATAATATATATGTTAGTCTATAAGGTATATATCTATGGGCCCAAGTAGCCTGAAATAAAATGGATATTATTATTATTATTGTAGGTAGGCTGTGGTGCCGTTTGCCGGGGTGGACCGCTAGCAGGTGGATACACCCACCTCAAGAAGGGCTTTCAGTATATTTAACCATTTACAGGAGTGCAAAATATAGTGTAATATGTGTTT
The DNA here is from genome assembly GCA_950005045.1 of Agrotis exclamationis. Taxonomy (NCBI): domain Eukaryota; kingdom Metazoa; phylum Arthropoda; class Insecta; order Lepidoptera; family Noctuidae; genus Agrotis; species Agrotis exclamationis. The sequence goes on from OX465440.1 coordinate 10,361,943, forward strand.
GTGTGTCAAATCGCATCTATTTAGTCTATTAAGCTTCAACGAAAGGAAAGAAAGAAAAAGTTTTATTGGACTCACTGAGAACAGAACAGCAACAAAAAATAAAAAAATAATGAAAAAAATAACCAAAAGAAAGTAACAAAACAATTAAAACAAAATAACCAATTTTGGTCCTGTACGAGGCCAAAAGGACACCGTGTCTCAGTAGTGGAAACGAGTGCCTATGGAGAAGAGGATCCATTGCCGCTTTTGTCTTGAACCATATCCACCAAAAGCATTTTGAACCGTTAATGAAACGCCATTCGTTGCTTTTGATAGAGCTAATTATACTGACGTCAGTTTATTGAGACACTTCGCGTTTGGTGCATTTGTACTGGCGTTATTGGATCACGGTATTAGAACGTTAAGCCTGAATGCTAATTTGTATGGCGTGTTTATTTTTGAATGATACTTTGCTTCTATTATTATGGGAGATATAAATGTTATTTGAATTCTTATTTCTGCGTAAATGGGAAAAAGCTTATGGTAATTAGTTATAATTAGACTTTTTTTGTAAGTATTTTTTTTATCGTGGTAAAATCATCAAATTAATGCGTCCTCCTACCCAGGCTAGGATTGGAGGGACTGCCAGACTTGTAATGACTAAAATCCACGGTTATCCTCCAATAGCTATTTACGTTCCAGTGTCACGGTTTCCCGGTGAGACAGTCCCGCGACCCCGGTTTGTAAGGGTCTGACTTGGCCATCTCTTGTGTCAGTGTTAACTAAGCCGCTCTAAGGAACCTCACAGGCCTTTGACATACTCGTAGCTTACATTTATGTTGTTCATTTTTTTAGAGGTAAGGTGTTAACCATTGGAGCAAAACATAAATTGCTGAACAATTGAACATAGATTACCCTCGAAAGCCGAAATGCTATGAGCTTCTCTAACTCTCCCATTATTACACTTCTGGACACATCTATTGGCCCACCTTAGAGTTTAGGTTTCGATGGCCCCTACCGAAATATGATTGCTAGATTGAACAAAAACTGTTGATGCAGTTTTGAACCTGATACATTTTACCATCTTTTTCGATCGTATTGTTTTAAATTTGAATTCAGAATACCATACGACATGGAGCTACGCCTAACAAATCGGATATGCGCCTTGTTAAAGGCAATTGATTTTTGAATAAAAAACATGTTTTATCAAATAAAGGTTTAATTTAAGAGAGCTGTGATAGATGCACATGGAGGCACATGTGCATCTATCACAGCTCTCATACGATTAGGCATAGAGTTTATCAACCGCTCTATGAAATTTTGAGGGATCATCTCCCATTCCTCTTCTATGGCAGTTTTCAACTCCTGCATCGTCTGGGCAACTGGCTGACGAGCCCTAACACGTCTTTTTAGCTCGTCCCACATGTGCTCAATGGGGTTCATGTCTGGGCTTCTGGCTGGCCAGTCCATAACTGTGATGTTCACATCCCGAAGATATTCCCTGACGATGCCGGCCGCATGGACTCTTGCATTATCATGCATAAAAAGGAAATTTGGGCCCACATAGTCCGCGTATGGTATCACGTGAGTTTCTAAGCACTCACGAATGTACCTTTCAGCATTTAATGTTGGCAGCCGTGGTCCTGTAACAACCTCAAGTTGAGTTTTGCCTCTCGCGGATATACCGCCCCAGACAGTCCATGAGCCACTGCCATAAGCAACCCTCTCTTCAAAGCAGCATTGTGCGAAACGCTCTCCCTTACGTCGGTAGACCTTCTTCCTTCCATCATTGCCATGTAACACAATTTTAGACTCATCAGAAAAGAGTACACGGCTCCAATCTTGCTGTGTCCAATTTAAATGTCTGCGTGCGAAATGAAGGCGCGCTGTTCCGTGGGTTCGCGTTAGATTGGGTCTATTAGCTGGCTTGTGTGCTGTGCTGCTTGTGCTTCTCCGAACAGTCGAGCGCTCACAGATACTCCGTGGAAATCGCGAAGTTGGTTTTGTATCTCAATGGAGGTAAGGTGACGATTTCTCAAGCTGGTCGTCACGATGAATCGATCCTGCCTTTCAGTTGTGACCCGAGATCGTGGCCTTCCTTGGCGACGAACAAAGCCGCCAGTCTCTAGGTACCTCCGATAAACATTTCGGACCGCAGATCGACTTAAATTAAGTTAAGCACTCACGTTTCTTTGGCTGTGTCCGGCCTGAATAAGTGCCACAGCTTGGGCGGCGACTTCAGGTGAAGTATCCATAGATTATTGATAGAACCTCACCTTAATGTTAAGAATAAGTAATGTTTGTTGCAAAACCAAAGATATCAATCACTTTTTCAAGAATTAAATCCAAGTAAACCAATACAACCAAGTTTTCTTAGTATTCGATTGTTTGATATCAACAAACAGGCTCCAAATTGTCTTTTGTTTCTTTAAATTCTGTGTTCGAAATTCAAAAAAAGACTATTGAATGAAATTGTGAATGTGCCAGGTTCAAAACTGCATAAAAACTTTTTGCTCGACCTAATATAAAATTTTAGCTAGGACCAAACGAAACTGAAAAATAATACAAGGTGGGCCAATAGATGTGTCCAGAAGTGTATATTTTTCTGGCAAAACAATATTTAATATTTATAACCTCGAATAAAATTTGACTGACAAAAATTCTGTATCCTTCCAGACCCGAAATCAATAAAACAAAATCTCCATACCAATCCTCACTGACACCACTCTGAATAAAAATAATGGTTTTGTAAAGGACGACTTTGGATCAGCTTGGTCTTAGATTAGATAGGCATATAACAGAAGACTAGTTCGATACAACAAGCTAAAATGTCCCTCTACACATACGGCGATCTTAAGGCGCTGTACATAGCGAACACTCTGTAAACGACTAGTTTTTCGTCGCAAAGTTAGCCGTATCTGTACATGCCACAAGCCAGAAAAAAATACAGTGTAAAGTCAAATGCATAAAGTAAAGACTTTAACAAAAACAATTCACAAAAGTGGTCTAGAACTACGAAAAAAAAAACATCAATATGACCGCGAAAAAAAATTTTTCGTCTCGAAATTCTGAATTTTTTCAGCGGTAACCATTATATTTTTTGTAACTATAATAGAAGAAATTTCATATACTAGAGACATATCTAAATTTTTTTAACTCAGACCTTTAATTGTTTAAATATTAAGTTAAAACTGCAAAATTTCTTACATTTTTTCTTACAATTTGCCTTACCTTTGCTACATAGAGCTTGGGTACAGCGCTTTAAACAAATGACAGTCGCGACTACGCTTGCACTCGCTGTAGGTTAATCGTGTCTATGTGTGCGTGTGTTCTTCATACAAATGACATTCGCAAGTGCACTTGCACTCGCTGTACCTGGAGCGTGTCTATTTGTACATGAATTCTTCAAACAAATGACAGTCGCGAGTGCACTGGCTGTACTAGAAGTGCGTCTATGAGTGTATGCATTCTTAAATAAAAATATCAGTTGCGAGTGCAGTGAATACAAGCGCATTCGCTTCTATAATTTTTTGTTAGACACCTTTCTCGTACAGTGAGTGCAAGCGCACTCGCGACTGTCATTTGTTTGAAGAATGCATGTACAAATTGATACCCTTCACGTACAGCGAGTGCACATGCGAATGTCATTTGTTTGAAGAATGCACATACACATAGACACGGTTAAAGTACAATGATTGTAAGCGCACTCACGATTGTCATTTTAAGCTATTGCATAGCTTTTATCGCTGGCTCTGAGCGCGGCGCGGCGCGAAAATCTTAACGAAAAAACTTAAGGAAAATCATCATCATCATTTCAGCCATAAGACGTCCACTGCTGAACATAGGCCTCCCCTTTAGATCTCCACATTTATACCGGTGAAAGGAAAGGAAAATACCTAAGGGAAACTTCGGCAATCATAAAGGTACGGACAGACGTGCTCATTACTAGCACGAAAGCATGCTTTTATTGAGGGAGAGGGAGAGGGAGAGGGAGGAGAACGTTTCTTGAAGTTTCACTTGATTGACGTGGCTGACCATAGCCTAATTAGTATAGTAATAAATATAATAAATAAATAATTATAATTGCATAAGTTGATAAAAAATGCTATGGAATAGCTTTACCGCGGCAGTCCCCGAGTGCCACACGTATTTTTTTGTGCGTCTTTAAAAGTAGTCGTACAGAGTTACCCTTCTGTAGCCACCTAATTCAAGTCTCGAACTTGTCGATTAATAAATCAAATAGATTTACAGTCGAAGAGGCTGACAGTTCCGGACTCGTGCCATTATCAGTCCCTTCCTGTCGAAGAAACAATTTGAAATTTTCGTCCAACAGATCGTGTGAATCAATTTAGGTTTAATTGGACACGTGCCTTGCTTTTTTCATGAGGAAATTCGTTGTAAAATGTTTTTTGGGATTTATCATTATTGTCAGAAAAGATTATTGACACTGTGAGTGACGTTTAGATGTTTGAAAATGTAAGTGCGTCACAAAATTAACATTTGATATACCTAGTGTTAGGTAGCACAGATTTGTTAATCGAACGAAACGAAAACAGATTAGTTCACATAATGATGTTATCATTATGTGAACTAATCTGTTTTCGTTTCGTTTCGACTGAAATTATTATCATGAATGTTTCACATCAGCATATTTTAATTTAGAAGCACTAAAAACTTAAAGATGCGGAATAAGCCTATCATATCAATCCTATTAACCTTTTTGTTTTTCTAAAACTTTACGCACAAATTCCACCATCACCTTCAATCACCTTTTGCTACATTTCTACTTCTATGTATGTACAACCATTTCGAGAACTTACAAACATACAAAGTACTATTAATTTAAACCCCTACCTGTGGGTACTACAATATAATTAAACAATTCAACCTGGGGCGTCTCAAGTTTATACACATAATGAATTGCTGCAGAAGGCTTACTACATACAACGGTTCACTTACAGTGGTTGTTTGTTAGCACAGTCACGACTGTCATTTGTTTGAAAAGCACACGCACACATAGACACGCTTCACGTACAGCGAGTGCAAGTTCAGTCATGACTGTCATTTGTTTGCAAAGCGCACGCACACACAGACACGCTTCACATACAGCGAATGCGAGCGAGTACAGTCGCGACTGTTATTTGTTTAAATGTACTACTAGATCGTAGCCAAACTCCCAGACAGCAGCAACAAACGATGTGTCGCTGCAACACCACTGGTTTCTATGTATTTCTATGAAATTGTTTCCACAGCTAGCGGTAAGTCGCTCGTCTACATGTCCCATGGACGCAGGCAACGTATCGTCTGATCACAGACCAGGAGTAGGCAGATGACGCGAAATATCGTTGTGGTCATGATTCCGACCCTAACTGCAAATGGCTGCATTCCAGTTTTTCTTTTCATCTTAGACACTAACCGTATGACATGCTCAATATATTATTTGAACTTTAAAAGAGACTCTGTCTTTATTTCGGCTGTTTCTTCTCAGAGTAGTCAGGTCCGGAACACCGGCCTCATCTAGTTTGTGACGACGTGTAAAAGTGTTTATACGAGTATGTAATAACCTACTTGCAAAAATAAATATAATTTCATCATTTCATTTCATTTTATTTGTCTTTGACAATTCAAAAGTGCCTGTAACTGGCTTATTTGGAATAAATGCTTTGATTTGATTTGATCTGTAAAAGGCTTTTTTTTTCATTTTGGGGTTGGTCTTCTGACTCTTCATACTTCATGACCTCAGGCTAAAGGTGTTAAATGTGGATTGGCAAACTTTCGGGTACTGATTGCTGTATCTCTGTTTCAACAATTTGGACTCGAAGGGTAAAGGCATCTTTGTTACGTTATAGTTTTGGGATATCCTGAACTTTGTTTAATGATGTTTTGGAGTAATTTAATGGAGAGGTGTGTGTATAATTTGTATTGACAGGTTTAACGTCGCTGTAACATTGATCTCATAAAGGAGCGTTTTGTCTATATCTACAGAGAATGAAGTGTAATTTTATTATATTTGAAAAATAAAGAATAAGCCACCTTATTGAGGAATTACAGACTCATTTCGCTTTTGAGCCATGTTTATAAGTTGTTTTCGAGGGTCATCGCGAACCGTCTCAACCGCAGGTTTGATGACTTCCAGCCTCCCGAAAAAGCCGGTTTCCGAAAAGGCTACAGTAACATAGACCACATACACACGCTGCGGCAAGTTATACAGAAGACCGAAGAGTAAAACTTGCCCTTAGGTTTAGCGTTTGTGGACTATGAGAAAGCCTTTGATTTGGTGGAGACGTGGTCAGTGCTTGAATCTCTCCAACGATGCCGTATTGACTATCGGGATATCGAAGTGCCTTAGGTGCTTGTACAATAATGCCACTTTGTCGGTCCGAGTACAGGAGCAGAGTTCGAAGGCGATTCCTTTGAATAGAGGCGTAAGACAGGGAGATGTTATATCTCCGAAACTGTTTACTGCCACTTTGGAAAACGCCTTCAAGCTAGAATGGCAAGGACTCGGCATCAATATTAATGGCGAGTATATCAGCCACCTTCGATTTGCCGACGATATTGTTGTCATGGCAAAATCGATGGAAGATCTCAGTACGATGCTCGGCGACAACAATCAAATTTCCCTCATCAACAGGTACCCACCTGTTGGGAAACTCGAAAAGAAATGAACTTGCCTTACAGTGCCTGAAGTCAAAAGTTTTCGACCAATGTGTGTTACCAGTGATGACGTATGGCGCCGAAACGTGGTCTTTTACTATTAGGCCTCATAAGTAAGCTCAATATAGTCCAACGAGTTATGGAGAGGGCTACGCTCGGAGTCTCTCTGCGCGATTGACTCATAAATGAGGAGATTCGTAGACGAACCAAAGTTACCGACATAGCCCAATGAATTAGCAAGTTGAAATGGCAGTGGGCAGGCCATATAGCACGCAGAACTTATGGCCGATGGGGCCGTAAGGTTCTCGAATGGAGACCACGCACCGGCAAGCGCAGCGTAGGACGTCCACCTACAAGGTGGGCAGATGATCTTATGAAGACCACAGGATCACGCTGGATGCAAGCTGCTTCCAACCGGTCCTACTGGAAGTCTATAGGGGAGGCCTATGTTCAGCAGTGGACGTATTACGGCTGATATGACGAATAAATAATAAGAATACGAATCATAATGGTGGTTAAGATAGTATCAACTCTAAGTTTAGCAGTGTTCTTTCTTTTCTTAATAATGGTGATTTTTTGCCTGTATTTTTATCTCATTATGCATGTTTATGTTATACAAGCAGACAATGTGACTGACAAATCTGTTTTTTAACCTACTTCAAAAAAAGGAGGAGGTTCTCAATTCGGTCGGTATGTTTTTTTTTTTTTTTTTATGTATGTACACCGATTCTTTTTTAGTTCGATGCAGTATACTTGCAGTTTGGTCCCATAAAAAATTCATCCAATTTGGTTCAGTACTTTTTATTTTGTGAGCATTTTTATTGATGGATGATGTGATGATTTTTACTTTTTTGAGTGTTTGTTACGCGATTACTCCGCCAATTGTGGACCGATTTTCAAAATTCTTTTTTTTTTTGTACGAGGAATAGTTCACTTTAGGGAACACTGCAAGTTTCATCAAAATCGGTTCAGCAGTTTTTGATAGGGAATTTTATGAGCTTATTGTGTACATGAGCGATGTTAATACCAGTGCTAAGGATTACCAAATTCTAGTGCACATGTAAGAAATGATGTATTTGATAAGAATTTGGGTTGAATATTTAAACTAAAAAGAGTAAAATAAAAAACTTAAAAAAAAAAAATTAACCGCCTTCAAAAACAACCACAAAAAAGGGTAAAATAACCTACAAAATAACTTTTCTTTCGGAAGTCGGTGGCATAAAAGACAACGAAATAAAAAAAACAAAGCCACCTACTTCCGATAGAAAAGTTATTTTGTAGGTTATTTTACCCTTTTTTGTGGTTGTTTTTGAAGGCGGTTAAATTTTTTTTTTTAAAGTTTTTAATATTGTGAGAGGCCCACTGCAAGTTATTTTTAACCAACTTCGAAGTAAAAGGAGAAACTTCGATTTTTTTCACTTTGGAAGTGTCTCTCGCGCAAACTGTTCGGTTAAGAAAAAAATGATATTAGTAACCTCAGCATCATTTTTAAAGACCTATCCATAGATACCCCACTAGTATGGGATTGGTGGAAAAAAAAATTGTTGAGTTTTATTTTTGTGTAAAAATCCTAATGCGGTTCACCTATTACATACTACTTACCATGTTTCAACAGGATAGCTTTCATACTTTCGAAGAAAAGTGGCTGTGACATACGGACGGACAGACAGAGACGGACAGACAGACAAACATGACGAATCTATAAGGGTTCCGTTTTTGCCATTTGGCTACGGAACCCTAAAAAATGTTGTGTTTTAATAAATTAGTCCGGCCAAGGTTTCTTTTAAAGAAAATTAAGATAGAAGAAAGAAAATATTTCTTTCAATATTACAAGATATTTGATTCTCAATTGAAAGTAAGATAATAAAAGAACATGTAAGCCAAATACTTTTGTAAGGTTTCTGAAAGCAGGCTAGAAATTACGAAAGGAGGCGGCAAATAAACGCCACCAAAAACGTTACCTTTTCTTTATCTTTGGCCTGTTATTCTTTTCAATTAGGCTTCTACTATTAGCTTTGCCAATTTTACTTGTTCCACGTGTAAATATTTATTTGATTTTTAATTTTATTCAAATTTAAATACAGTTTAGAATTGATCGGAGTTGTTTACTTTTGAAGGTTAGAATTCGAAACAATTTTGTCTTGAAAAAGTTTATCAATTAAACTAAATTAAAATTTTGTAATAGCATCATCAATCTACATTCTGTAATCAATCTAAAACCCTATTTATTTAAATACTAGTTGGGTTTAAAATCAACTGCATTTCTTCAATGCGCTCCGCCAAGCACAACTTGCGGTTACGGGAATGGAAACTTCAATCAAGAGCCTTCACATGCGATTAACAACTTTAGACAATCTCGAATAAGGTTTATTTTGTGATTGGCCTGCTTAGCAACTGTTTGGTGTAAAGTTGGTCTTATTCCACCTACGCCTAAAGTTGGCAAAACATTAATCTTATCAGGCGTAGTGTCTAAAATAGTGATGTACGATCCGATCAAATACTTTACAGTAGTTAACAGTATCGATACAAAATTATTTTAGATTGATTTTAGATTTTTATTATATAATGTACTAGCGACCCGTCCCAGCTTCGGGTACGATCTCTACTATATTAGGAATAATTAGCAATAAATTAAAATTGCGACTATAATTTGAGATTTAAACTATCCTATCTCTCAAGTTGGATCGAACTGCACATGGTGTGCGAATTTTATTATTATTGCATGGTCCATTTAAAAGAATACAAACGAAGAACACGAAAGCAGTTCAAAAGAATTGATGGAGTTATGCATCTTTGAGTAATATTAAATTTCGATACAAAATAAAAATACATAGGTAGGTACCTAATTTGAATACTACAGGATACATACATTGTATTTACATGCCACGTTTCGACATATTTTATAGAATTTGATCCAAACCATTCGATACGATCCTAGAATTGTATCGCATAGTTAAGATCCGGATCGATCCAAAGTATCGATAAAAATGCAAGTGTCGTCTATCCCTAGTTTAGACTAGCTGAAGCGGTATTGATTGCGAGGTACCGAATTGAGTTGTATTTAGCTAATACGTCTGAATGTAGGTGAGCCAGTTAAAGAGCAAGTCTGGATCCATTGGATGAACAATTTATCATTTCAGAACGAAGGATCGTTTAGCGATGAGTCTTCGATTTTTAATTGAGATGTCATCGTTAGTTCGAAAGCTTGGATTTCGGAGTGAATAATTTTCTGATTTGGGTACCATACCCTTCGTGAAAATTGGTTTAGACTTCTTGGAAATTCTGTAAAATAGAAAAATTATAGATTCTGAACATCGATTAAACAACCCGCTTGATTGTTGTTACCATGCTTATAATATTCTGTTACTTCTATAAACTATGCAATTTATCTCTCAACTCATGCCATTTGAAAATGATGTTAAGCAAAAATTTCATCATCATAATAATTATAAGCCTTAAGACGTGCACTGCTGAATATAGGCCTGGGACCATAGATTTGCAATAAACCGATTGGAATCGGCTTGCATCCAGCATGATATTGTGGTCAAAAATATACTTTGTGCAGATTAATCTTCAATAATTTACTATCGTTATATCCTGGTAGGGTAAAACTAGGTAAAACACCCTTTTTTTTTTTTAGGATGGCAAAATCATCATATGAGTCCTCCCGCCCTGGGTGGGACGGGAGGGACTGTCAGACTTTTACTGACTAAAATCCACCCGTGTTCCGTCGGATGCCCTTTACGTTCCGGGGCCACGGTATCCTGGATTAAGAAAAATCCGCGACCCCGGCAGGCATTTGGCCCCATAAGGGGCCCCGTCGGTGACGCGTGAAACACGACGCGCCGCCGACCCGGGCTTGGTCCTTGGTCGGACGGCGAGCATACCCATTACTCACCGTCCGCAAGCCCGCTCCGCCGCTGTGCCCTCTGCTGTTCAGAGGGGCACGCGTTGGAGCGTCCACCCGACAGGCTATTTGCATACGGGCAAAGAAACCCCTTAGGCACACAGTGCCTAAGGAGAGTTTTAGCCCGCATCCCAGGGTGCACCGGCCCGAAAAACTGGTCTTCCCCCCGGACGTATCCGAGAGGGAACTCCAGTCCACGGGCGCACGTGGAGGTTTCCTGTCTTAGCACCCCAGGTAAAACACCCTAAAGGAACTTAAAAAAAGGTTGATAAAACGCCCCATCAAAGTTACTGTTAGAAACTACACGCGAGTGTGGCCACTGTTGGCGTATAGCGGGTGAAACGGGTTAAATAGGAACGCAGGGGTGAATCAGGACAAAACGTTGAAAGTTATTTTTACGATATTAATCATGATGATGTTGTGTTGCCAACAAGGTCTCAAATTAATGTAGTATTAATCAATAAATTTTATTGAGTAGTTATTGGTAACGCAATCATATTAATTCAATATTAAAATCCCTGTTAAATTTTTATCCCAATTCACCTCTGCGTAACATGGCTCTGCGTAACGGGCGAATGACGGGGCGTTTTGACAACTATTACCTAGTTTTCCCCAAATTTTTTTTTTCAGAAGATTATTTTTAATATTTAATAGTCTATAAGCTGTAGTACTGCAGAATATAAATAGAAAAATACTTATTAAAAAATTCTAACGTAACATAATCTAATTATTCTTTTAACAACCGGGCAATCTCTTAAGACCACATCTGTCAAAAACGAAATCGTAAGTTCTTAAAAGGCAGACAAACAGTCGAACGAACTTCACTCGCCTCTTTAGAGCTTGATTCATTGCATTTCCTTTGTTTTTCCTCCCTGACCACCTTTATTACCTATTGTTTTTGTTATTTTGTTGGCAGAAAACAATGCTATCGTGCTGGGTATTTTTTAAGAGAAGGGTTGGTACGTTGTTGGCTGTTGATACAGATGATAAATTACAAAGTCGTGTTTGTGCCAACATAATTAATACAAAGCCAATACAATTACCTATCCGATACCTGATCCAATAATGGGTAACTCTACTGCAGTTTCTCCCCACGGCAGACCAATTTCTATTACTTCTGGGTCTCCTAGTGTATTCGCGGAATTTTATGTAGTGTGGATATCATTTCTTGTGGTTCTATTTCAGTAATAGAACACATTTCCATGGATAAATATTACTTTTTACTTGATAATTTTTACTTTTTGTATTCTTTTGAAATAAATGTTTTTTTGGAAATTCGTCCAATATAATAATAATAATAATAATAATAAATCTTTAATTTCAGACCATAGATCCATAAATACAAAACAACTTACAAACTAAAACACGTTACATAAAACAAACTATAGCAGATAACTGAAAGATGGCCTGTGTGCCGCCATCCAGTGACATATTATTGGGCCATCAACCCTGCCGGCTACAGTAGCCACGAGGCTGTTGGGGCTGTCACGCACCCGGCGCATCAGGGATGCGATCCGCAGACGCAGCAGCGAGCCGAAATCCGGAACGCGTGCGTCCGCGAACATCCCCGAAGCGCTACAGAAGCGCGGCAACCCCAGCAATACCCGGAACGCGTTATTATATTGGACTCGTAGAGCACCGTACGAGCCTTGTGTATAACTGACCCACAGGGCGCACGTGTACAGCGACTGGCAGTAAGCCCTGAAAAGCGTTATTTTAACCTCTGGCGTACACCGCGCGAACCTGCGGGCCAGCATGTTACACCTGACAGCCAGTGCTCTACGTTCCCTTTCTAAATCGGCGTCATCCGACAGCCTATCGGTGACCCAGTGCCCCAGGTATTTAAAACGAGTGACTCTTTTCAGCGGAACTCCGTCCAAGGTAACCGATGGAACAACATCACACACTTTATTTTGAGCCCTAAAAACTAAGAGCTCGCTTTTAGTTGAGTTGTACCTGAGACCATGAGTCACCGCATAGTCTTCACAGATTTGGAGGAGTCTTCTTAACGCACTGATTGATGGGCTCAGCAACACCATATCGTCCGCGTAACTAATATTATTCAGACACTGTCCGTCAATGGAGCAACCGATTTGGGTGTTGCTGAGCTCACATATCAGTCGATTGACATACAGGTTGAAGAGCCTGGGTGAGCTAAGCCCCCCCTGCCTCACGCCGCACTCCAACCTGTATGCATCAGACATGGCACCTGACCATCTTACAAAGTTAGACTGGTTGCTGTACCAGTACTTCAGTACAGCAATCAGTCCCCCAGGAAGGTCAGTGTCCTGAGAGAGTTTCCTCCAGAGGCAGTCATAGGACACTAGGTCGAATGCCTTGGAGAGGTCCAAGAAACACGCATAAACAGGTGTTTTCCTTGCTGCATAGTAATGGACGGTATGCTTGAGACAGAGGATCGCTGTTTCTGTCGACAAATGTGGCCTAAACCCAAATTGGGCGTCATGTAGGTTGATATATTTATCCAACTGCCTGTCAATCAAACCGTCCAATACCTTCGCAACAATGGTCGCCAAGGAGATAGGCCTGTAGTTGTTCTTGTCGCTGGCATCTCCAGTCTTGTTTTTTATAATAGGAACGACAATTGTTTTCATGAGGTTCTCTGGAAGATACGAGTGACTCATACATAAATATTGAACAAGAGAGTTAAAACACGTGGCAAGTGCTTACCTGCATATCGTAGGTGCTCAACACTCAAGTCGTCATGTCCAGGGGACACCCCGCTTCAAGTTCTTTAAAACAGACCTAACCTCCGCCGCGGTGAATATGACAGAGCCACCCCCGGACCCCTCCCTGACATTCGACCCACTCGTCGATGGACCTAGAGGTGACTTCGTCCTAAATGAAGCCATAAATAAATTGGCAATATATACCCTTCGGATCGTTTTCACCACCGACGCACACTGGCAGGCCCGACTTGGGAGTTAAGCTGTTTGTGGCTTTCCAGAAACTACTAAAATTTTTAGCTTCGTGGTGACTCGCAATTTCATTCATCTTTAATTGATCTGCGTTATTTTGGCACCACTTTAGCTTACTTTTAAATTTTTTTCTACTTGCCACCATATTTTCATATAGCGGCCCCGTTCTAGGCTTACCAGCTGACGCCCAGCTCAGAAAAAGAAGCCGAGCCTGCCCGTAAGCATCTTTAACGTGTTTATTCCAACCCGTTTTATTGTATTTTCTACGCTGAACATGGTAATTGTGACTAGATGTTGCAGCCTCACAAAGAATATCTATAATATTTTTATATAATTTGTCAATTAAGATATGATGATCCTCGTTAGTACAAATATTCTCACTACAACTACACTTAATAAATTGTGTTGGGAAATCAATTTCTCTTAGTTTATGATTACAAAGTTCGGTGTACATAACCGTTTGATTAGGGTCCCTATACCCCCACCTTACTGTGTTACATTGAGATTGGACAGAGGCACATTTAGGTTTTAGCATGTCAAGTTCACAAATAACTTTTAAGGGAAAATGATCAGACCATGACACATCATAAACCACACTAATGTCCTTAATAGTGTCCCAAGCTGCTATAGTTACTACACAGTGGTCTAACCAGCTGGTCGTACCATGAGCATCACTTACATACGTGTATGTGTCCGATCCACTGCCCAATAATAATAATAATATATTAATACAGGGTGTTGGGACATCGGCCATGCCCGGGTCGACGGCGCGTTGTGTTCCACGCGCGCCTCAAGGAGTGTCAGCATGATGACGGGGCCCCCCTCTAATGGGCCAAAGCCTGCCGGGGTCGCGGGACTTATCTCATTACCGTGACCCCGGGACATAACGGGCTATTGAAGGACACCGTGGATTTTAGTCAGTACAAGTCTGACAGTCCCTCCCGCCCTGCCCGGGGTGGGAGGACTCATTTGATGATTTTACCACGCAAAAAAAAAAAAAAAAAAAAAAGGGTGTTGGGACATCGATGCACAAACGGATACCATGGGTCCAGAACATGATTCCGCGTGCGAGCCCAGCGTGTCGGAATTTTCAAAATTAAAAAAAAAAAATTGGAGTTTTTTATCCTCGCGTATTGGATGGAGTAAACAACCTGTTATTTCAGTTGAATTTTAAGTTTTTCGGCCGCGGTGTCTTTTTAAGATAGTCCGTAAACCTCGGTCAGCGTTAGTAAATCGTTTTTGGGAAACAAGCGTGTTGCAAATGAAAACTATGACAACATAAACGATTTTAATAAGTGATATTTCTAGTACCTATTTTTCCGTAAAACTAAAAATATAGTCGACAAAACCAGTTTTTACGATTTCATCATTTCATTTGTACGTAGTAAATTTGAACCAGTTGACGAACTCCCATCAACGCCTGACCATTTCACTCAACATACATCATTTGGAAGCACCATAAACAAAACAACAGCGCACCTAATTCTCTCTCCTCTCGATTAAGGATGCCATAAAGACTGTATAGCGCTAAAACGTCCAATAAACTTTATTTCTACGCACTTCGCCATTGTTTAGAGCGGAAGTACGAGTCGGCTACAAAAGCTTCAGTATCCGCTGTCCAGGGACACGAGACAGATAGATACAAAAGGTCAACTCTGTACAGCTGGGTACTCACTTAGCAGTGTTGCATGTAACGTATCAGATACAGTATCAAGTGAGTACGTAGGCACGAGCCCGCTGCGAGCCGTTCGATCGTGGAGCGCTGTAAGCTCGCAGTGACCCGCCGAGTGTCGGTATCACTGCGAACACAAAGGCGACTCGCAGTGTGCTCGTGGACGGCGACACGACCGCGACTGTAGTGAGCACGTAGGCGCGAGCTACGAACGCAAGAAAAAATATTAAATCTAATTAAGGTTTGAGCTAAACTGTTGTCGTCGCGAGCACTGCGGATCCGTCAGCTCGTAACTAGATACGCAGTGGACCGTGGACGAGCCGTACCCACTTGAAGGTTGATACAGTATCTGATACGTTACATGCAACACTGCTAAGTGAGTACCCAGCTTACGATGAACAAAAATATACGTACACATGGACACTACGTGAGCATCTGTAAACCTGTATGGATATTGTAATCACGGATACAGTATTATGACGTGTTACCGAAAATGTATGATATCTAAGAATTGTATACAATTGCGAAGGATATGTTTAAAAAAGTGTTTTACGTGACGACAAGCGGAAATAGGAGCTCCTGCTCAGCAGGGCTCCTATTTCCACTTGCAAGGTTTAAAGGAACCTAACCATAGGATTTAATACATTTTCTAGGAATTGTATACAATGACGGATTACAGACATTTCCGCTAACATATTTTATGCATGCAACGACGAGTGCAATCGCATTCGAGGCTGTCTTTTATTTTTAGCCGTGTACACCCGTACGAAGAAAGTTTCGTCTAATGATGCGCAATGGCAATGCGTACCACTAACTAATATCGAACGCTCTGTTTGTCAAATTTCATGTTTGCGGCTATTCTATATGTACGAGTATGTTCTGTATAGACTGTGTTTGAAGAGCTTTAATAAATGTTATAAAACAAAACTGTACGCAGATGGGTACCGGTAATCTTACCAGTAGATCAGTTTCTCTTCTTCTTCTGCGTCGTGTTGATGATTCATTTAAATAAAACGAGCTTCGACCAAAACTCTACCACATTTACGGCGTTGGTGGTGACCTCGGACAGGTCCCTTAGAGTGCAGGTGGAATTATACAAAACACAAGTGCGGAGGTGGGCCATCGTTTGTGATGACGCTCCGCAGTCGCACCTTCATCAAAGTAAATATGTTCACCTTTTTTCAGTATCTCTTTTAAGAGTTCACGACTGTTGTGTGCAAACTCAATCCGAACTCAATTTGGAAGTGCGTACATGGCTTTTGAGATCGCTGTACGTACGCGCCCTCTGACCTGCCTATTCTGTGTCACGGTGCTAACAGCAAGAATCAAGTAATTAAATTTTATTCGAGAGAAGACGGCATTTCTATTTGTCAGACAATGCTTGACTGGTTTCATCGGTTTGTGATAGATCGGTATTAGTATTAATCTGTGATTCCATTCGCTTTTGTTTTTAGGGTTCCGTAAGTTCGAATGAAAAAACAGGACGCTTATAAGAACACTCGTGTGTCCCTCTCTCCGCCCTTTACAGTCAATTTCCATCAAACCTATTTTACCGATTTTGTTGTTTGGTATACATTATGATTTTCTGTGACCCAAAGCAGTGGTTAATTTTTTGTAATTTTAAAATAATCTGTTTCAGAAAAATTACCATTCCCCTCGTCATCTCCGAAACTACTGAGTCTACAATTCTGAAAAAAATATAAATAATGCTCCTTTACCTACTTATTAAACACCGTGACTTTTTAGTCGTCTTACAAAAGTGGTTCACTCGATGTATCCGATATAAAATACCTCTAGGGATTATTATTTTTTTATCATTAATAATATTTTTTATATTAATAAATAGGTACCTACATTAAAAATATGAAACACCTTGATAGAAATGTTTACGTATCAAACTGTAGAGTATACCTACACGGCGCACGAGTCGAGCAGATCATTCCATCTCCATTTTCTATGAGACAATGGTGTTTCTACAACTACCCCTTGCGTCTTTATGTTCACGTTCATTATTTTTAAAGTATTAAAATCTCATAAAATAATATCATTTTTTACTATGAACGTTTACCAGTCATTGGATACACGGTCTGTAGATTACAGGAAAATTATACAGAAGTCCATGATCACACATTTCTTTTTCACCGACTTCAAAAAGGAGGAGCTTATCAATTCGACGGTATGTTTTTTTTTTTTTGTATATTTGTTACGCGGTTACTCCGCTAATTGTGGACCGATTTTTAAAATTCTTTTTTTGTTCGAAAGGAGGTACTTCAGAGATGGCCCCGTAGTCCAAGTTGGGATCTGATGATTGAATCCTGGAGAAATCGAGGGCAACCCTCAAATTTTATAAGCCGACACACCGTTTTTCGCAAATTTTATGAAGTAATTTAAGTACTTGCGTATGGTAATCATAATTTCATGTAGCTGAGCTGATGATGGAAGGTACAACTCCTTAACAGTAAGGAGTAGGCATTGACTGATTTAGTTTGAGTTCGCATATCTCTGGAACTACAAGTCCGATTTAAGTAATTCTTTTTTTGTTGTACTAGGTATCATTTAACATAGGGAATATTGCAAGTTTCATCAAGATCGGTTCAGTAGTTTTTGAGATAGGGAATTTTTATTTTTTTATTTTTTTTTAGTTTTCTACTTATAGATTATAGGAAAACCTATATGAAGTCCATATCTGTATATGGGAGGTAATTTTTGGGGGGGAACGGGAAAATTAAAAAAAATAATTGAAATCTGCATCGTGTGACATACCAAATGAAAGGTCTTGTTGAGGCAATCTTAAATATATTTTTAATGTTATTTTAAAATAAATAGTTTCCAAGTTATTCAAGAAAATAGACGAAATTTGACCATTCCCCCCCCCTTATCTCCGAAACTACTGAACCTAAAATTTTGAAAAAATTACAGAAATTAGTTTTCCACTTATAGATTATAGGATAACCTATAAGAAGTCCATATCTGTATATGGGACGTAATTTTTGGGGGGGGAAGGGGAAATTAAAAAAAAATAATTGAAAACTGCATCGTGTGACATATCAAATGAAAGGTATTGTTAAGACAAACTTAAATGTATTTTTTTTGTAATTTTAAAATAAATGTTTTCCAAGTTATTCAAAAAAAATAGACGAAGCTTGACCATTCCCCCCCTTATCTCCGAAACTACTGTACCTATTTTTTTTTAAAAATACAGAAATTAGTTTTCTACTTACAGATTATAGGAAAACCTATAAGAAGTCCATGATGTTAAAATAACATGGTAAATCACTCAATATTGTGCGTACCAATTGGGGTCAGATTTAAAAAAAAACGTGATAGGTAACATCGTACGGAACCCTCTTCACGCGAGTCCAACTCGCACTTGGCCGGTTTTTGTGGTTGTTTTTGAAGGCGGTTACATTTTTCTAGTTATAAATAATGGTACGGAACCCTTCGTGCGTGAGTCCGATTCGCACTTGGCAAGTTTTTTTTGTTTTCAAAAGTGCCTGTAATGTTCTAGTCTAATTGATAAATGATTTCAGTTTGACTTTGACTGTACCTAGACTAAGTTAAAGGGTTAAACAAATAATAATTAATTTAAACAATAAGAGAGATTTTTTTTTTATTTTTTTTTTTTCAACTCGAATATTCTTCAGCGAAAAAAAAGAATGTAGGGTTCATTTTTTGCACTGAATTAATCTTTAACTCGGTTTCAAATATTCATTACAATCGTGTAACTGTGAGTTCTGTGAAATATTTTAAGAATGAAAAATTGGAATCCCATTACATATTTTCATTCCATCTGTTTCAGTAAAATTACTGTAGCGATTTTAAGAGCAAGATTTAAACCTACGACCGGATTCACTACATCCGATGCTTTTACTAACCCAGCCACCGCGCACCGTGACCTTGACTACTAAGCGTCGAATTATTCAATCCATTCCTAATTCATGGTCGAATTTTTAGGGTTCCGTAGCCAAATAGCAAAAACGGAACCATTATAGATTCGTCATGTCTGTCTGTCCGTCCGTATGTCACAGCCACTTTTTGCCGAAAGTATAAGAGCTATCCTGTTGAAACTTGGTTGTGAACCGCATTAGGATTTTCCCACAAAAATAAAAACAAAACAAATTTTGGGGGTGCCCCCATACTTAGAATATTGAAACTCAAAAATTTTTATACCCATACCCCACGGTATTTATGGATAGGTCTTTTAAAATTATATCGAGGTTACTAATATCATTTTTTTCTAAACTGAACAGTTTGCATGAGAGACACTTCCAAAATGGTAAAATGTGTGTCCCCCCCCCCCCCCCTGTAACTTCTATAATAAAAGAATGATAAAACTGAAAAAAAATATATAATGTAGACTTCAACAAAAACTTCCAACGAAAATTGGTTTGGATGAGATACAGTTAGCAGTTTTTGAGATATAGTACATTTTCAAAAACGCAAATATAACTTTGCCATTCCTACAAACACTATGAAAAACAAAGTTATTTTTATTGTTTGTGTATATTACTTACTAATCTCAATATCCCTAATCTATGCTCTCTACTACGGAACCCTTCATTGACCGGTTTTTTTTCTTCCTAAAGAAGATTTTTGAAACTCGTGATGCAGACGCATTACTGCGTATATACTATTTAAAAATGTTTAGTTTGTTATTGTAGGTTCATATTATTTACCGGTAAAATAAAGTTGTCCTTTACATGAGTACTACTGACCAAAACTAAAACTTTTAAATAAATCATCAACTTTCAAGAAACAATGGCACCAACTTAATTGAAATTCACTACCGTCAATTAAGTACTTACTGTGTTTAAGTTACAGTTAAGTTTCAAGTTATTTTAAATTAACTGTCGGATGGATCGCTGGAAGCAAGTTGTTTTAGTGTTCAGTTGTTACTTGCTCCAGTTTTAAGTTTTGAAAATATTTGTATTTGTGTTTTCTTGCTGTATTTTTTACAGCTGTTTCAAAAGCAGCGGAGAGGCTATAGCATGAGATCTAAGTATTTGGCCGTACAGCCTATTTGAAGAATTATTACGTAGATTATACATATGTATAGAATGTGAAAAAGAGCCTCTAGTGTACGGACGAGGAACTATTTTTAACCGACTTCTAAAAAAGGAGGTGGTTCTCAATTCGACTGTTTTTTAAGCTATTGCATAGCTTTTATCGCGGGCTCTGAGCGCGGCTCGGTGCGGCGACCGACTCAAAAAAATTCCAAAAACCTAAGGAAAATACGTGACACCAGGCATCGTCTAACATTGTTTCAGTTCGGGAGACTTCGGCAATCATAAAAATATCCGTCATAAAAATAATTTACTTTTTCTTACTGATTCTAAACGGCCAGCTACAAAAGGAGTTTTCACAATGAAACCTAACTATAAAATTCTCTTACAACAAAGAAGTTCTTTATTACAGTAGTACACCACAAACATTTTAAATAAATTATATTCTCGTTAAATATACGTGGTAGGCGATTTTATTCTTTTAAAATAAAAAACAAAATGTTATGCAATAGCTTCACCGCGGCAGTCTCCGAGGGCCACATGTATTTTTTTATGTGTGTTACGTTATTTTTTTCTGATGGTAGCAATCTTGTCGAAGTCTGTCTTTAGATGGTTGAGCAAGCAGCGGTTGTGTAGATCTGTCTTTGAATGGGCCACCAAAGTAAAGTTAGTCAATTCTTGCCGGAGCCTGTCTGTGACTGTAGCTATTGTGTTAAAGTCGAAGTGTTATTAGATTACCAAACTTTCATTTTTAAGCATTGCATAGCTTTTATCGCGGGCTCTGAGCGCGGTGCGGCGCGGCGACCAAATCAAGAAATTCCCAAAAACCTAAGGAAATTACCTGACACCATGCATCGTCTAACGTCGTTTCAGTTCGGGAGACTTCGGCAATCATAAAGGAACGGAGAGACGTGCTCATAAAGGTACGGACAGACACGTGCTCATTACTAGCACGAAAGCATGCTTTTTTTGAGCAAGGGGCAATTTTATTAAGAAAGGGGGGGAGGGAGAGGGAGGAGAACGTTTCACTTGATTGACGTGGTTGACCATAGCCTTATTGGTACAGTAATAAATGTAATAAATAAATAATTATAATTTCATAAGTTTATAAAAATGCTATGCAATAGCTTTACTGCGGCAGTCCCCGAGTGCCACACATATTTTTTTTAGCGTGGTAAAATCACCAAATGAGTCCAGGGCAGGGCAGGAGAGACTGTCAGACTTGTACTGGTTAAAATTCACGGTGTTCTTCAATAGTTCTTCCGGAGTCACGGTAGCTGGTATCGCGTTAGTCTCTGTGTCCACCGGTAAGGTTGTGCGTGACATTTGTTCGTGCACAGTGCAGCTCATTTATACGCCAACATTGTTACTGATCGGGTTTACCAATGTGCGTGCACATAACGGGTCCACTGCCCACGTGTGCGCGCACAAAAGTATCTAAGTGTGCGCGAACATTCTTAGTATGTTCGTGTTTGTTTTGAGTGAGTCGACCAAAGTGAAAATTTGTTTCGCACACTGTGCTGCATTTTCAAATTTTATTTCTAAAATCGATATTATACACTTTAAGCCAAATGCAACCGTACAGTTTCTATTTCACAATTTCACATTCTCTAATCCTGAGCTGAGCATAATACGAACATTGCACACATAAGTTAGATTAAATATTACACCCTGTTGAACTTCGGAACTTAAACAATGTTGCGTATATTAGCTAGTACTTATTTGCTCGACAGTGTACGTTATTAAAACCTTATGCACTTTGCCAAGTGTTCATTTTAGAAAGCAATTTGTTGCGCTCCGTGCTTTATTGGGAATAGTTCATAGTAATATGTGACTTAGGTAGACGGGACTAGAGTTTTATTTGTTTGCGTTATGCTTTCATAAAAGGTCTTTTATTAATGAAAATGAGTCATTGAAATTTTTAACTGTGTGCACCAGGAAATAGAGGCCATATTAATATGTGTGGAATAAAACCCGAACAGATCTTTTTAATACGACTTTGCCCAGAAATAGAATGGTGTAGGTGTAAGCATGGTAACATTGACACAATACACAACCGAATTATCGTCGCGTTTTTTCCACGCACCTGTGACAGGGCGACAAGCAGGGTTGGTCAAATACTGACCCTTTAAATTCCGGCGCCAACTCTAGCGGGGTCTGTGAAACTATTAATCAAGTGCAGAAAGAGCGGGGTGGTAGAAACCAGCCCGTCAGACAGCTAATTCCTCCTCTCCTGACGAGGCTGCAATCAAACCATCATTGCTGTATGATGAACAAGTAAATGTGTTCACACACTGCGACGACTACGACTGGAGACGTGGAATACTGTCTGGTTTTAGCTGATGAGTTTCACAGTTCCATCTAAAAAGCAAAGGGTAACAATAACAAATTTTGTGCCAAGTTTATTGTCATGAACCATGCCCGGGTCGACAGAGCGTCGTTTTCCACGCGCGCCTCAAAAAGCTGTCAGCAATCTGACGAGGCCCCCTTCGCCAAACCTTGCCGGGGTCGCGGGATTGTCTCATTAGGTAACCGTGACCTTTTGAATGTAAAGGGCTATTGAGGTATCACCGTGGATTTAAGTCAGCACAAGTCTGACGGTATGGGTAGAAAGACTCATTTGATGATCCTACCACGAAAAAAAAAAAAATTATGAAACTGAACATTCATTGTTTCCAGTTATTTTTGTCACAATCAAAAAACATAGTTTCAATTTTATTAATTATGAAATTAACTCGATAGAAGTGTCGTAATTATGTGCCATAATTAAAATTTATGATTTTAATCAACAAAGCAAACTGTTTGGTTGACTTTTTATCGTTCGTGGGATTAATTAATTAATGTATTCGCTAATTGCTTATAATCAGTATTTTACGTGTGCTGTGTACAATAGTAATTAAATTATTTTATTTCGACATAATTGTCGCTATTGTACGTTGATTAATAATATTTTTTTGTAGAATTTGCTCCTTACTAGGAATGTTTGCTATACGTAATACGTATTATATTTTACAAACATTTAAACTCACAAACAGCCAATTATGATAGAAATATTTGTTTCATGTGGGAATCAAACCAGAGACACGCAGCCAAACTTTCAAACGCTGCACTAAACTTTTAGTGCATTCCTTGTTGCCTTCAAAATTATGAGAGTTTTGTTGAATTTTGTACAGAGTGAGAATGTTACCTTTTTTTACGTGATAAAATCATCGAATGAGTCATCCCGCCCAGGGCAGAGCGGGAGGGACTAAAATCCACTGTGTCCTTCAATAGCCGTTTACGTTCCGGGGTCTTGCTGACAGTTCTTCTGTGAGGCGCGCGTGGAACCCGACGCGCCGTCGCCGCGTCGTCTCGAGCGTGACCTTTGGTTGGACAGCGAGTCGCCCATTACTCGCCATCCGCATGCCTGCAAAAAATATTCATCCATAAGGACTCAATCGTGACCTTCCGAACATTCTCCAATACAACATACACACGTACTGAAGATAATAATCTCACATCAATAGAAAAATCGCGATGCGAGAAAATCTTCGCACGTCCCCGTCTATTCGAGTCATTCGATTGGTATTCGATGCATAATAATAATCGGTATGCGTTTATACGAATTCCACGCTTGCTGGCAATTCGATTCGATTCTCGATTCCGTGGCTTCATAGAACCTTTTTTCGAACGCGACTTGAATTGTGATAGGGTCATATTAGTGAATATTTTTATGGTAGAATTATTTAATGCGTATTTGAATATCGACAATGGATTAAGTAAAGCGGGCGAGTTGATGTGGAGGGAGCTGAAAATTGAAAAAAGATTATGGTATATTTGATTATTGCTATTTGGGCTGCTGAATTCTTTGGCTGTTTGTTTTTTATGTCAATTTAGAATTTTTTATGAATTTCTTCAACACAATTGGCACCAAATAGATATTTACTGGAGTAAGTATTTAAGACAAAAACACTTTTAGTCTAGACAAACTTTTATTTGTCCTACAATATCTTTAATGTTTGATCGTAATAAGTCTAACCAAATTTTTTTATTTCATAACTAGCATTTGACCGCGGCTTCGCTTGCGTTTATTTTGAATCTAGTTATCAATACGACGACTCGTGGAGTCATCTACTACCCATATTGTAGTTATTTTCCTCGATAGCAACTTTTGGACAAAAGGTTACTGTATGTCCGTTTCTGTACACTTGACAACTTAGGGTCAGCGCACACCAAGAGCAGAGCAGAGCATTTTCTGAGATAATTGAAAAAATATCTTATGATTATTATCATACTTCGCAAAATTGAATACACGATTTGCTCGGGCATGGACGAGCATCATATTTGGGTGTGTTATTGCGCAAAATTTCATGATGATCGGTTCAGTGGTTTACTCATGACAAGGTAACAAACAAACTTACTTTTGTATTTATAATATTAATTGGCATTTTATAAAAATAAATCAAGTTAAGATTTTATTTAAAGTAAATTAATTAGATAATTGTATGAATAACCATAAAATAAATAACCGAAATAATAAAGCTACAAAATTTTTGGTATCATAGTTAAGGTCACCAGACAGTAAGACAGCAATTAATAATTATTTTTATAACAACAAAATCAAATAAAAGTCTAGCAAACAAAAATATTAATAGAGAAGAGAAGAAAAATAAGACCTAGCTTGAAGAGCAAATATAAAGCTCCGTTTAACAGCCAATTTCATACGGATTAATAGACCAGGGGGCTTACCATGAACTCTTATAGCAGGTCAATTTTAGACGAAAAATAACCTGTCGTGCTAGTTTGTACCATGAGCGCGCCAAGTAGCAGGCGAGCCAGCGATCACGTCACCTAAGCCGGTGAGTGACTACGTCACAGCATTTCAGCCGACTGAACTGCGACTTATCCTTACCATCAAGTCTTTTTTGACATAAAAACATTCAACAATTGAACTGCCCTGCCGTCATAATTTGCAGCCTTGCGAAAGGAACTTTAATTGACCTGTTTTAATTAAAAAATACAGCAAAAACGTAAGTAATTTATTAATTGTGAATTTTTTTATGAAATATAATTCGTGCGAACTATTGTAAAATATCGAAAATCCTATTTAAGCACTGTGTTACCGTTTATTTTAGATATGTTATGAAGATGAAATTTTTGAGTGTCTCGAGGAAGATTATCGTTCCAACAGCGCTAAACAAAAAGCCAAAATGCAAAGAAGCATTTTAAGAAACACAATAAAACCTTTTGACATGCCGGACAATGCTTTTGTAAAACGCTATTGGCTCACTTAAGAGCTTGCACTTGATCTATGTAATGGGTTACGAGCTTTCATGCCACGCCCTACAAAATCAACAGATTTGTCGATTGAGGTCAAGGTTAGCACTGTCTGCTATTTTTTATCCTTCTCCTTATCCGGCTGATATACTAACATACTTGATGCTATGTGTTTCAGGTTTTATTAGCATTATCTTTTTACGCGACTGGTTCATATCAAAGACCAACGGGTGATATCGCTGCACATTCTGTTGCACAGCAAACAATATCCACTGCAATCGCAACAGTAATAGAATGCCTAAATCTACCACATTTTCGGCGAAAATATATAAAATTCCCAACTAGTCCTAGTTTTCCAATCTTTATTAGCACCACCAACAACAGAATTTAGATTTTCTGCCACCTCAGTCCACATCCTTCGGGTCATTTCCCGAGCTTGAGCACTTTTATTGTAGCCCATAGCGATATCTCTATGAGCATTCAAAAAATCCCACAAAGTTTTTAATTGTTCATATGAAAGTCTTCTTGAAGCCATCACAAAAGTCACACTAGAAATAGCGCTTGCCTACCACTCACAGACACGGCCACAAAACTAATGTCTATTTTATTTTCTTTTAATACAAAATCTTTATACTTTACAAAAACAAATCCACATATACATATTTCAAAATTGGCTCGTAAATTTACTTTTTGGTGTTTGACATGTACTTAGTGCGTTCGAAAATAAATGTGAAGTGTCAAATTTGTTAACTTTTTTGTTTCAAGTTTTATAAGTGGATAGAAGGGCGTTTGCTCTCATAAATAATGTCAAATTTCTTTTTTTTTGCTACAAAACAACATTTCCTTCATCACTCTTTTTATTTTAAACTGTTATCATAAGAACATATTTCATTAGTATAAAAACCGTAAAACCGCTTATGTATTTTAGAACGTTTAACCTTACAAACCAGAGACTATGAAGCAGGTCAAAAGTTGGCATGCTGCAGGTCAGTCGGAAATGTTCATGATACAAACACAAAACCTGTCAGGTTAACATGCTGTGTTGAACTGCCCTGCACTTGGCACATATTTTAAAAGTTAATGGTAGGCACCCAGTACCAGGAGTGGAACAAAACGTTTGAAAACAAAGAAAATGCTAGCGTTACTAAGAGATATTTGAGGGCGACGATTTTTCTTAGTGGCTCTTGTGAATTAACTTTTTACTAAGAAATTCATTTTAAATTTTTTATAGTTTATTTAGGATTGTATACAACTAAATTATCAATCATTCTACATTTTTCCAGTCAAGTACGGTAAAAATAATTTAAATAATTATGTACAAAAACCTCCAACGGTAGTACTTTAGTGCATGTTCTGGTAACTAGATGGCGCTACTAAAAGACCTAAAAGGTTTGATACACCTGCCACCCGCCCGTTGTATCGGTTGTTGCCTAGCAGTGCCTAGGCTTGCAAAAACGCTCGTAACCACTGCGGTAGGCCCGCCTTAGTCACTTCAGTACCCTTAGCACGAGTTTTCGGTATTTGAGACGTAAAGTAAACTGGAACTTTGACAATTTCAAATTGACAATTTTCAAGGAAAAAAATTGTTCCTTCTTCGCACACCAGACGCGCTGTTCCATTTTTCATACAAGAAACACTGTAAATACTGAAAAGACGCTGTAAAGTAAAAGAGTGAAAACTCGTGCTAAGTGCATACGTTTAATATTATATCGCGCCCGCCGCCGCCACCACGCTAGGCTCGCTGTGTGTTTGAGCAGTATGAGTGATTGGCCGGAGAAAGCCGCACAAAGAGAAGAGTGGAAGGTTACGGGGGAGATCTTTGCCCAGCAGTGGGACAATATAAGTTAAAAAAACGATACTACTGCTATCGAATAAAAATTCTACTAAAAATTTTTTTTTCATTCATTCCTCATGGAATGCATAATAACCAACTACCGATTATTTAAGTTTCCAAAGTTAAAGTTAGTATATTTCGATGTCAGTGGGGAAAGATTGTTATTAGATCCGAGCCCTTGGCGAGGCTGATAAGGAGCCGAGAACAGGTGGCCCTTTATCAAAACACTTTCGAAGAAATAAAATAATACAACGAAAAACATTTTTGTCGTAATAAAATGATTAGCAAACGATTTTCTATTTATTCTAGAAGAAGCAAACAACATTTCTTTTTTTTAACTATTTATGAAAAAGAAATGTTGTTTTTTTTATTATTACATCAATCCCACTTCTACAGCATGTTATTTCCAACAATATTCTTATTTTCCTCTCCACTCAAATCTGTAGCTCTTAGAATCACAATAGCACTTCAGCTCACTTCAATATCCATAGGCCATTCATCTATAAGAGGTCTATACAAGCATCTAGTGTGTAATTCATCTATAATAAGTACTTCTTCAAGATGGTCTTGGTTCAAAAAAAAATAGAAAGTACTCCGTCATAAAAATAATTTACTTTTTCTTACTTATTCTAAACGGCCAGTTACAAAAGGAGTTTTCACAATGAAACCTACTTATAAAATTCTCCTACAACAAAGAAGTTCTTTATTACAGTTGTGCACCACAAACATTTTAAACAAAATAATTATATTCTCGTTAAATATACGCGTTAGGCGATTTTATTCTTTTAAAATAAAAAAAAAGTTATGCAATAGCTTCACCGCGGCAGTCTCCGAGTGCCACATATATTTTTTTTTTATTTTTAGCCATTGTGGTTAACCATTTTCGTTGGTTAAGAATATTTCTTAAGTATTTTGCACAAGTTTAGTACCTACGATAACAGTAGTGTCATGTAAAAATATTCGCATTCATATTTTTTTAATAAAATATACTCAGTAAAATTCAGCTGTACACATTTTTAACTTGTAATGGCATTGTAATGAAATAATTCTTAAAAATATTTGAAAAAAAAATCACATGTTTTTTTTCCGTTGTTCATTTCTCGTAATTTCGTTACAAAGCGCGAATTTGAAAAGATGTAGTCGAGAAATGAAACCTAATTGATTTATACGTTTAGACATCGACAAACAAGGTGGAATTTATTTGAAAAATGAGCTAGAAACTAAAAAAAAAAACAAAAATACTCTCTCTGTTATATTGTGATTGTATGTATTATTTTATGTTATGATTTTTTGTAATTGGTCCTTGTTGGCTTAAATATAAATGATAATATTAATAATAGTAGGAACATTACAGTCATTAGCAGCTTGACAAAAAAAAATTGCTACCATTCAGGGGGAGTTGGGTTCCAACCCGATATGTAGAATAATTTGACTTACAGATTTGAGCAAGCTACATAGACACATTGTACGTATATAATAGTACCTACCTGGAAATGTAAACGGAAAACTCTAGTACTAGAAAAAAACATTCTCAAAATAACAAATCCGGTACGGTATCCAAAATAAATATAGGATATATCCGGCACTTGTAAGAAGTATTTCAAGTACTTAGTACATAGAATCCTCTATGTTTGTTGAAACGACATTGCCAGTTCGGCACATCGATCAAAATGTGAGACAAACTATCGAAAAACTACTAAGGGAATAGTGTACAAGACGGAGACGCGAGTTATGATGGGAAATCACACACATAAGGCAAACTTAACACAACACTAACGTAGCGCAAGTCATTTGCAAGCGGCCATTAACAAATTAATGGCGTCCTGTTGGCGCTTGCACTACGTTAGTATTGTGTTAAGTTTGCCTTAAGTGAAGAACGTATGTCCCGTATGCGTCTCCGTCTTATACACTGTTTCCCTACTTTAGTACAGTCAGAAACCAGATACATTGTATATTACTACAATAAAAGTATTATTACTAAAAACATTTGTTTAAAGGTTCTCCTCTCCCATTTTGGCTAATCGTAATAAGGTAATCCACATATTATCAAGTTTCCTGACCACATACTTTCAAAGGCAATATTATGACAGTTCTAAAAGGCATGTTGACAGCAACAAAAAAATTCAAATCTAATGTAATTCGTCAGCTAGACTTTTGAAATATAAATGGACACGTATTTTTTCATTTGTTTAATCGATGCATGTTTACAGTGACATGACATAAGGCATCAAAATTGGAGAGCTCGTGATGTCAGAAGAAAGTGAAAACTGTACTTGCTTGTGACGTATTGGCAATTTTAAAAGTGTCGTATCTTCGTTACTTTTGGTAGGTATACGTAAAAAAATAAAAACCCTTGACATATTTTTAGTAAATATAACTGATAAAATCAGATTTTTTCGATATCGATATTGTCTCAAAAACTATGATACCACTTCATGGTTGACATTATTAAACCTAAAACGCTGGGCTGATATTGTTAATTTTCAGTTAAAACTTCTGTTCACCGCTTTCCTTAGATTCATTGGTACTGGATAGGTCATAGTTTTATTTTTAAAAGCTGTGTTTGTCTGTCAATTTATAGATTGGATCAATAAATACGTATATTTTTAAAGCACAAATCCGATGCATGGAGTATTGTTATGTAGCCACCTTTGGGACGGCTCAGCTAAATTCCAACTTACCCCTCTTGACTCAGTGGAACGCAGAGCTAAGAGGCTTATTGGGGACGTAAAATTGGTGAATGCTAAGCTTCATAGCTTGACTCATCACCGCAAGATTGCCTGCCTGTCGGTCTTCTACAGATTGTACTTCGGAGAATGTGCCCAAGAACTCCACGACCTCATCCTACCAGCCCCCTTCTATCACACATCTAGACGCACGGTAAATTATCATCCTTACCCGGTAGCCGGTTGTCGGCAACACTGGTAGCCGGTTGTCAAAAATTTACGATCCGTAGATTTATTTTAAAATAAATAGTAAAAGTGTTAAATTTAAGTTAAATTAGTGTTATTTAGTTTAATCTACGTATAAGATACACAATACAGTAATAATACAGTGTTTTATTGTCGCGGAATCGTCGTAAAACGAGTAACTAAAATCAGCTGTCAACTGAACATCTCAACGGTGACGGATTTCAAACTATCTTCAAACCCGGGGAGTATATTTTTTATTTGTTTATGTAATTGTAGATAATATCTATATACTACAGAACAACCAGAATACTGCTCCGGTCTCTGAGCAACGTCCATCACACACTGGCACTGGTTTATGACTCCTTTTGCTTGACAACAGGTGGAAGCAAATTCGAAGACGTAAACATTCGCCCAGACAATAAACACTACATAATAATACTATACAAAATAATTCATGTAATATATCTTGTCTCACTGTATGTATCCCTTAGATTTAAACCCCTGTAATGTGTCAAAAACTTATTATCAAAAAAGTTCAAATAAATAACTAAAATAAAAGTTAAAGCAGTGCAAACTCTCATCTATATCTGTAACGTTTCCTTCTACTTTTAATTACTAGTTGATTTAAATTCATTTGTTATAACTCTTTCAATCTAATTATTTTCTTTTCAACATATTTTTTTTTTCCAGTCTACCTCCCACTCACTTAAAATATCAACCCATCTTTTTCTTCAAAATATTAATCTGCTTAACTTCACACATTCCAGGTGACATTCCAAAAGAAAAAATGATGACCCGCAGTGCAACCATCAAGGAGCTAGAAGCGAAGCTGAGAGCAACATTAAAGGAACTTGACCGTTCTAAAGCGGAATGCAAGAAACTTCTCCAGGAGATTGATGACAGTGAAGTGGAAGTGCAGAAGGTTGTTGAAAAGAACACCTCCCTCAAGAACCAGCTGGCTGAACTTCACATTGAACATATGGACTTAGCCGATCAGCACAGCCAACTTAAACATCAAGTATCGACATTCCAACAGTGCAGTGATACTTATGAACTGGCCATGCACCGGATATCAGAACTGGAACAGGAGTTATGTGATGCCCATAAGGCCCTTTCGCTCTCAGAATCAGCAAATATTAGTCAACAGGTTTCTAACACCACTAGCCTTTTTCATGAGTTGGTTTGTACTTCATCAAAATTAGTGTGTGAGCCGGCTGTAACTATAGATTTAACTGGTGATGACACCATGCCATTGTGTCCTATTATGACAAGTCACAATAAACTTAAAAAACCGGCCAAGTGCGAGTTGGACTCGCGTGAAGAGGGTTCCGTACGATGTTACCTATCACGTTTTTTTTTAAATCTGACCCAAATTGGTACGCACAATAGAGTGATTTACCATATTATTTTAATATCATGGACTTCTTATAGGTTTTCCTATAATCTATAAGTAGAAAACTAATTTCTGTATTTTTTTTTTTAAATTTAGGTTCAGTAGTTTCGGAGATAAGGGGGGGAATGGTCAAATTTCGTCTATTTTCTTGAATAACTTGGAATCTATTTATTTTAAAATTACAAAAAATATATATTTAAGATTGTCTCAACAAGACCTTTCATTTGATATGTCACACGATGCAGTTTTCAATTATTTTTTTTAATTTTCCCCTTCCCTCCCAAAAATTACCTCCCATATACAGATATGGACTTCTTATAGGTTATCCTATAATTTATAAGTAGAAAACTAACTCCTGTATTTTTTTCAAAATTTTAGGTTCAGTAGTTTCGGAGATAAGGGGGGAGAATGGTCAAGCTTCGTCTATTTTTTTTGAATAACTTGGAAACCATTTATTTTAAAATTACAAAAAAAATACAATTAAGTTTGTCTCAACAATACCTTTCATTTGATATGTCACACGATGCAGTTTTCAATTTTTTTTTTAAATTTTCCCCTTCCCCCCCCCAAAAATTACCTCCCATATACAGATATGGACTTTTTATAGGTTATCCTATAATCTATAAGTAGAAAACTAATTTCTGTATTTTTTTCAAAATTTTATGTTCAGTAGTTTCGGAGATAAGGGGGGGGGAATGGTCAAGCTTCGTCTATTTTTTTTGAATAACTTGGAAACCAATTATTTTAAAATTACAAAAAAAATACAGTTAAGTTTGTCTCAACAATACCTTTCATTTGATATGTCACACGATGCAGTTTTCAATTATATTTTTTTAATTTTCCCCTTCCCCCCCCAAAAAATTACCTCCCATATACAGATATGGACTTCTTATAGGTTATCCTATAATCTATAAGTAGAAAACTAACTCCTGTATTTTTTTCAAAATTTTAGGTTCAGTAGTTTCGGAGATAAGGGGGGGGGAATGGTCAAATTTCGTCTATTTTCTTGAATAACTTGGAAACTATTTATTTTAAAATTACAATAAAAATATATTTAAGATTGTCTCAACAAGACCTTTCATTTGGTATGTCACACGATGCAGTTTTCAAATATTTTTTTTTAATTTTCCCCTTCCCCCCCAAAAATTACCTCCTATATACAGATATGGACTTCTTATAGATTTTCCTATAATCTATAAGTAGAAAATTAATTACTGTATTTTTTTCAAAATTTTAGGTTCAGTGGTTTCGGAGATAAGGGGGGAGGGGGAATGGTCAAATTTCGTCTATTTTCTTGAATAACTTGGAAACTATTTATTTTAAAATTATAAAAAAAATACATTTAAGATTGTCTCAACAAGACATTTCATTTGATATGTCATACGATGCAGTTTTCAAAACTTTTTTTTTCATTTTCCCCTTCCCCCCCAAAAATTACCTCCCACATACAGATTTCATCCATTCACGTCACACCTCTGTGCTTGGGTCACAGGAATTGATATGTGTACCAAATTTCAACCCAATAGGTTTAGTAGATTCGGAGATAATTGACTGTAAGCGACAGACAGACGGACACACGAGTGATCCTATAAGAGTTCCGTTTTTGTATTCGGACGTACGGAACCCTAAAAATATATTAAAATTAAGAAATTAATAAAACGGTCACAAAGGTCAATTAAAAAACAAAACCTTTTAAAGTTAAATATATCTCTAAGAAAGGAACGTGTGATCCTGACAAAAAATCTTAATATTTGCACTAGTGAGTTAGATAAATGTAGGGAAAAGTATGATATTGATACTCAGCTGCTCCATAATGATTTATTACATAAGGAGTACTTGCTGAAAGATATTTTTGAAAAATACGAAAGATCACAGGAACAGTTAAGTGACCGTCTGTTTGAAGCCGGGGAATTGCTGGACTTGGTAAAGTACAATGCTGAGCGGTATGAGTCGCTTACAAATAGCTTCCCCTGCAGCTGTACCAACCAACAACCACCTCCTCAGCCCCAACTTGACTTGTTGACTCTTCCTTCAGAAGAGTCCTGTAATTTTCATAAAAAAAGTAAAACTATTTTTTTTTGTGACGAATTAGGTTCAGGCTTTGGAAAAATACTACATAATTACCTAAGCCATAGTTTTACTAACCATTGCTATCACAATATTAGTTTTAAACAAATAATAAACAGAATTTCTCAATCTAACTTAGAGGACTATTCTTCAATGGTTCTTCTATTAGGAAATAGCATAGGTTTGTCTAGAAAGGACATAGTGGATGGTGTGGACGCCTTATTAAAATTAAACGTAGGAAAGCTGATGTTGTGTGCTTTTCCTTATTCCAATAGTTTTAGTGATAGTGAAAACCACCATATATATAAGTTGAACAGTACTATTCACATGTTGACATGTCGTCATAGTGACAAATTATTGTATTTTGATTCTAACATTTTTGTTAGTAGTTTTGTTTTGAATCGGGAAACTTTATCTTTGTCCCGTAAATGTAGACATTTGATTGCTATGTTGATAGCATACAATATTAACCATGTTGTTGCTGATGTATTAGACTCTAGGTTAAGTAGGTTAAGTAGTCATTTAAGTGACGAGTCTGTGTTGTTAGGTTGCCCTAACAACATAGTGATACAGTGTTCTGTACCTGCATGCTGTACGAAGGAGGGTCTACCTAATATACCACCTGCCTTGGAGACCACTTCTACTCAGGTTGGGCATTCCCCTCCTGCTGGTACACTAGACGGTCCCGTTGTGGAGATCACTCCGGATATTATTTTAAACTAGATTGTAAGACAACAGAAGAAACCTCTGCAATTAGTAACTCATTATCAGTGAACAATAAACAGGTTTCTTCTAGCAAATTAGTTAAGTATAAAATAGCAAATGGAGAGCAACACACTTTAAAATTGTTTAATCAGAATATTCAAGGGTGCTCTTCTAAATTACTGGAAATAGAAATGTTTTTGGAAACAACCAAGTTTGATATTGTTTGCCTTACAGAGCATTGGTTAAAAGATTATCAAGTTATGTCTATTTGTTATGATAATTATCGTGTAGTTAGCCATTTCAGTCGTAAATGTATGATACATGGCGGATCGTTAATTCTTATTAAGAAATCTATTAAATGTAAAACTAGAAATGACATTGTTGAACTGTCGGTTGAACATACCATTGAATTGTCCTGTGTTGAGCTTGATAAGCATGTTATAGTATGTGTCTACAGACCCCCAAATTATCAGAATCTACCTATGTTTGATGCTATAATGGAAGATGTTTTAAATAAAATATGTACTAGTAGTAAATCTATCATCATCTGTGGTGATTTTAATGTTAATTTATTAGAAAATAGCTCCAATAGTATTAGATTGTTGAGTCTTTTTAAATCTTTTAATTTGTCACATGTTTTTATGGAACCAACCAGAGTGACAGCTTCTTCTGCCACTTGCTTAGATAATGTATTTTCTAACTGTGATTACTTACATAAGGAAATTGTTAATAAACTGCCATCTGATCACAGTGGCCAAACAATAACGTTTTGCGCCTATACACCTATTCAAAAAACTCAAATAAGGTATAGGCCAATTACAGATAAAAATTTAGCAAACATGAATAATACTATAGCAAGTAAATTATGTGATCATAGCTTTAATAATATAAGTGACCCAAATGAGTTCTACGCCGAGTTTTTTGGAATTTTAAACACACAATACAATCGTATTTTTCCTCTAAAAACTAAAACTATCTGCACAAAGTTCTTATTTAGTGATTGGGCAACACCAGGAATTCGCAAAAGTAGAGAGAAACTCTTTGAACTTTATGGTCTTAAGAGTCATAATATGAATAATATTAGCTTTCATAAATATGTAGCCAAATATTCAAAAACTTTTAAACGTGTATGTAAAACAGCTAAGGCTCTTTTTATTAGTGGTAAAATTAAATCAGCTGATGATAAAATTAAAACAACCTGGCAAATTATAAATAATGAGACAGGTAGGAATAAACAGCGTAATAACGAATTCAATTTAGAAACTGCACATGGTCCTATAAACACAGATATAGAAGTAGCTCAGGAATTTGAAAAGTTTTTTTCGAACATACCTCTTAAAACGACTGAGTCCTTAAATTCGTCACCCGCACTCTCTGCTGCCTTACTTAGAAATAATGTAAAGGCATGCCCGATGGAGTTTAGGTTTCGGCACACAAACCCCCAAGCTGTGATTAAAGCATTCAAAGATCTTAAAATTAAGTCAGCAGAAGATCTCTGGGGAATGTCTGTGAAGGCCTGTAAATCTTTAATAGAAACCGTTGCGCCTTATTTAGCTTTTATATTTAATACCAGTGTAGACCAAGGAGTGTTTCCGGATCTCATGAAGCATAGTAAGGTAGCTCCACTTTTCAAATCGGGTGATTGTAAAGATCCTAACAATTATAGGCCAGTGTCAATTTTGCCAGTTTTCAGTAAGGTGTTTGAAAAGTTAATGCTTGAACAAATGCTATGTCACTTCAATAGAAACTCCATCTTTCATGATCAACAGTTCGGTTTCACCAAAGGTCGCTGTACAACTGACGCCGGTGTTACCCTATTGAAGAACATTTTTAACTCCTGGGAGGAAGCGCAAGATGCCATAGGAATCTTTTGCGACCTCTCAAAGGCATTCGATTGCGTAAACCATGAAACGCTTTTGCTGAAACTGGAACATTATGGAATTAAAAATACAGCTCTTGATTTACTCAAATCATACCTAAGAGATAGACAGGTTAAAGTTCAGATAAACGGTATAAACTCATTAGGGGCTGAAATGACTATGGGCGTGCCTCAAGGTTCTATTTTGGGTCCATTCCTTTTCTTAGTCTATATTAATGATTTACCCCATTTACTAAAAAATCAACCACAGATGGTGTTATTTGCGGATGATACATCGTTAATTTTTAAAATAGATAGACGTGCACAAAATCTAGACACTGTTAATGACTGTATTTCTAAGGTTCAAAATTGGTTTACTCTAAACAATTTAGTTCTTAATGAAAAGAAAACAAAATGTATTAGATTCACTTTGCCAAATGTTAGAAGTAGCAATTGCGACATTTTATTGAACGGAGAAAAATTGGAATTTATTAAACAGACAGTTTTCTTAGGAATCACGTTAGACGATAAATTACAATGGGGCCCCCATATAGCATCTCTAGCGGGGCTATAGCATCTCTAGCGGAGTGGAGCGGAGTGGAGCGGAGTGGAGCGGAGTGGAGCGGAGTGGAGCGGAGTGGAGCGAAGTGGAGCGGAGTGGAGTGGGGTAGTGTGGGGTGGAGGGTCGAAAATCGCTTGAACCTTTTTAACAGGTTCATAGCGATTTTCGACGTGGCTTGACACCTCTCAAGTTTTTTTTTTTTAATACGTCATAAATCGTAAACCTTTCAAAGTTGGAACCAACTACAAGAACTTTTATAGTATGTTATTACTTGCTGCTACGGAACCCTTTATGGGCGAGTCCGACTCGCTCTTGGCCGGTTTTTTATATTTGTAAAATAGCTGTAATTGCAATATTTTGTTAAAATGTGAACACCATGTACCTATTTGCGTTTTTTTTTTATTTCTTATTATTTTATTTTTTTATAATATTTAGTCTATATTTTCAAGGTACATTGCTTTCACATTATTTATTTCAAATGATGTTATAAAAATATTGTAAAACATGTTTAAAAAGAGTAAGTATGGAGTTTCTTGCCCATTCTTCTTCATACAACCTACCTTTGCGAATGGGTGTAGATTCAATCCCATCCCATCCCATTTCCTTAATTTTAATATTTCGACGTTTAAAAGTGCCTCTTTGATGGCCTATTTGAAATAAAAGATTTGACTTTGACTTTGACTTACCTTATTGCTATTCCACCAATTCGCACTAAGCGTTTCCAAACGTCTTTTGTAAATCGAACAGCGAAGAAATGAAACTCTCTGCCTGCGCCTGTGTTTCCGAACGCATACAACCCTAATCTCTTCAAAGTTAGAGTGAACAGGCTTCTTCGGAGTAAGCTGGCTCCATAGTTGACCTTGTCTTTGTCATCCCTGACCTAGACTAAGGTCAAGAGCAAACACATCGTACAGAAAGAAAAAATAAATACATAGGTAGGTGTATAATGCTCGTTTTGTAGTACTCAAATTCATTAAATATGAATAACATACACCTACGCCATACTAAAAGTTAGACAGTCCATGAAAATATTTACGGTCCAACTGTCAAAGACTAATATAAACCTTTGATCATAATTTGGAAGCAGTTTACACCTACTTTCAAAATATAATGGATAGAATTTTGTACCTTATTAACATTAGATAACTAAGTAGAAATTGTCTTCGTGACTTACTTTTTTTTGCGTGGTAAAATCTTCAATTGAGTCCTCCCACCCGGGCAGGGCAGGAGGGACTGTCAGACTTGTACTGACTAAAATCCACGGTGTCCTTCAATAGCCCTTTAAGGTTGGTTTTCCACTGCTTCCGTGTAGTGGTCGTAAATGCAAACACTGAACATGAAATTCTGGTTTCGATTCCCGAGTCGGGAAATGTGTCATTAAATTTGGTTTTTCAGTCAGGAATTTTGCAGTAGCAGACACGGCGATTGGATTTGTGCCCAATTGGTGCTTTGATTATTACTTGGGACTCAAATATAAGTAGCAAAATGTGCGTTCATTATTATTTATTACAGTTTTGGTGTACAATAAAGTATATTCTATCTATCTGTCCATCAAGTGTCTGCCTAACTCTTCGGGAATTTCAAGCATGATGTTATGTTGGATTTTCGAATCGATTGTCGAAAACATTTTATTTACCGATAGGCTCGCGTTTGAAAAATATCTCGTCTGATAGTAACTGAAGGTGTGATAGACGTTTCGAGTGTGTAGAGTTACCAATATTTCGGAATTTAGTAAGGGAACAGTGTATAAGACGGTGACGCGGGGTATGATGGGAAAACACTAAGGCAAACTTAACATTATAATACTAACGTAGCGCAAGCGCCAACAGGACGCCATTTGTTAATGACTGCTTGCAAATGACGTCCTGATGGCGCTTGCGCTACGTTAGTGTTCTGTTAAGTTTGCCTAAACTGTGTATGTCCCCATTATACCTCGCGTACCCGTCTTATACACTGTTCCCCTGCCTTAATCAGGGATCACCATAACTTATCAGATAGTTTTCCTCAAAACATTTTTTAAAGAACATATTAAGCTGTCTATCGGGCCAAGGTCTCACCCTAACCTTCCATTTGTTGTTTTCTTCGGTCTATGGTCCTGATTTGTAGATGCAAACAAACAAAAATAATAAACATGGTAAACTACGAAATAAATAAATGTATCCCGTTTTAATTTTCAATGATTTATGTGTGCTAACTTTATTGTAAAGAATATTTTGTCAGTAAAAAATAAATGTCATAACGATAAAGGTTTCATAAACACAGTAAGCTATTTATTACGATACCCTAACACAATGAGAAGCTTTTCATATTTCACATAAATACAATAATATTTTTTCTAGACAGTTATTTCTAGAAACGTTTGAAAGATAATACCTAATATGATATTTTGTTCAAGCTATTATTATGTTTGTACTCTTCAGTATTAACACATTAATACATCATCAAAATAAACAGTTATTTTGAGGGAAATATAAACAAAACTGTTTGTATTATAATTATTTATAGAAATAACCTTTTGATATGGCATCTTTTCGTACGCTATTCACGATAAATTCGTGTCTATTCTATTTTAATCATTTTCTATTGTTCATATTTGGTTCATGAAGATCTATAATAATATTTTCTAGATATTCGATACTTACCACCCATTGATCGACCGGATTTATGATAAGCCATACATTTTTACTGTTATGTAGAATTTGTGAAGTTAGGGTCGGTAGAGTTAGGCCGTGTAGATTCAGAAGTTAGGCTTAACATGAGATCTGATATCTTTATCACAGGCCAAACATTATGTGGTCGTCTGGCAACATTTTACATGAAATGTTTTTGGTGGGATTATTGATTTCTTGAGAATGAGAAAAAAAATATTGTGAAAACCTTTTTCGTGATAAAGCGTTTTCGAAACGCACATCCCATCAATTTTCTTGCCAAACCATTTTTCCATGAATTTCAACATATGGGACTGTTACCGAACTTTTTGGACGGGATTCAGAACAACCATCAAACTTTATGTCTGACTAAAGTACGCCCATGATTTGGCAAGTTTTTGCTAAATATTGGAAGCAGTATTTTTTTTTACAATGGTGAACACAATTATGAGGATATATATAATATATGATATAATAGTAGCTGGACTGGTTGCGCTTGCCGAAGTTGCGGATGAGTGACCGTCTATATGATAATAGAGATTTTCCTGTGTGCCTCTGAAAGTATGTAAAGCCCTTCGATCATTAATAACAACTAAATGTTGTTGTTGTTGTTGTTATAAATGATCGAAGGTAAAGCCAGATGGCAGTCCGCGTTAAAATGTTGCTCAAGGAAGTAGTGCATTATGATATTTTAATGCTCCACACTACCGCCATGTTTATAGAAAGTTGCAAACACGTTTATAAACACTTGTTGATAATATACTGATATTTTCGCTCGCCGGGCGTCAATTCTGCAACATGTTGTGATCAACTCCGCAACACAAGGATTGCCCGCAATTATGTTGACAGCAACCCGGCAACATGTATAGGTAAGCAACCATGTTTCTAAACAAAATCTTTACCATCAATACGAGGCTTTAAGCTGTTGGCCCCGGCTATCATTTGTAGTTCTTTGACAGTTTTTATTGTTAATTCTGCCCCAAAATTCTGACAATAAGTTTTACTCATCATTGGGCTTGTTTCTTCGGTCTCCTGCTTGATATAGAGGGAAGTGAAAATTACGCGTTTTCCTACTCCTCCACTATTCTATTCTAATTATTTTGTTTTTCGAATTCAAGACAGTTAAATTCATACTCCGAGATATCGACGTGTTTCATCGCGGTGATGTTTCATTTCTGGTGATCTCCACTGTTGGTTCTAGCTTGCAGGAGTTGTAGTGCTTTGGAAATAGTGCGGTGGGATTGTCCCAATAAAAAAGTGGCAGCAAAGTACAAACAAAAGACTTCTAATCCATCCTTCTACATTCTAAGCATCCCTCATTGAAAGTTTAAATTCAACATTACAAGTTCCTGTATTGTAATTTTGAAGGGTTATTCCCATAATATCTGTTTAAACTGTAGCGGAGTTTAGTTTCGTG
The DNA here is from genome assembly GCA_950005045.1 of Agrotis exclamationis. NCBI lineage: Eukaryota > Metazoa > Arthropoda > Insecta > Lepidoptera > Noctuidae > Agrotis > Agrotis exclamationis. The sequence continues at coordinate 10,402,749 of OX465440.1, forward strand.
TATTTAGCGAAGATATTGGCGTTGGCAATATTGTGCAGTGTTCATTATTTGATATTGGCAGTCATTTTGTAAGTTACTTTGTAAGTTGTGTAATTACAGTGAGATTTTGTGTAGCGCCAAATTATTATATCTATATCTGATATAAGATGATGATTGATGATGATTTACGATTTGAGGGTTAGAATGTCAAATCATGTGATTTGACTTCGGTATACTGTTTCTTGTGGGGATTCTTGAAGTGGTAGGTCTTTGTAAACAAAATACAATCGACCGATGCCCCAAAGGTGCCTTATGGGTGTCGTTCGAACCGAGCCGATGCGAATGGCATTAGTAACACCCTTATTACGTTGACATAAAGGTTTTCTTGACCGGCTGAAGCCGATTCCCCGTCGATAAATGTGGGGGGACCCTAATACAGTCAAAGTTTTTTAATCACCTCACACACTGATTGTTTTATTAAATTTCAACATCCATCCGCCCTTGTTGAAGAACCCCTTACATTGATATGATTTCTCAAATCGTGGGGAGAATCCGCCCTCGAAGAAGACCATAAATGCGCCCGAAGAAGAGGGTCACGGGCTGAAATTGGTTACAAAGAGCTCGATGTAGTGAAGAGTGAAAGAAATTGAAGGAAATCTACACTTGGTAGCCCAGTGGTAACTGCCCCAACCACGGTGAGTTGTAGGTCGTGGGTTAGAACCAAGCTAGGCGTAGTTTATTTCAAAACACTTATGGTAGCTCTCAAAAGATCCAGCTCCTCAAAATTCAAAGATATGTCTCAACTAACAACCCCAATGAAACCGCGTTGTGGATTACAGCACACTCATCAGCAGTGGAAATATTACAGGCTGTTTTTGCTATGGTAAGCATATTGTGATCAAGACTGTTCATTCTCCGGAATACGTCAAACTTCATTGTCTCGGTGCTTTTCTGGTGGTCAATATATACCGGGTCTAAGGGAAACCATAGAAAATTATAAACTTGATTGGACAGTTTGTATGGAGAGGCTGAATTTTAATTTCATTTCCTGAAAAAAAATACATGTGGCACTCGGAGACTGCGGCGGTGTAGGTGAAGCTATTGCATAACATTTTTTTTAAGAAAAAAATCGCCTACCGCGTATATTTAACGAGAATATAATTTATTTAAAATATTTGTGGTGCACTATTGTAATAAAGAACTGCTTTGTTGTAGGAGAATTTTATAAGTAGGTTTCATTGTGAAAACTCCTTTTGTAGCTGGCCGGTTAGAACCGGTAAGCATATTGTGATCAAGACTGTTCATTCTCCGGAATACGTCAAACTTCATTGTCTCGGTGCTTTTCTTGTGGTCGCCACTGTGGATTTCGACTTTCAGTAGTTGCAGTGGTTTGGGAATAGTGCAGTGGGATTTTCTCGTAAAATACTTGCGTGCAAGCATGAATGAATTCCTGTCTTTAATTACCACTATTTACTAGCAAAGCCATTACAAACAAACCTGATACCCACTATCTAGATTTACTAAACGATAGTGGAAGCTCAGGATTCAAGTTAACCGTTTATTTCTACGGTTTAATTTAGTTATCTACATGGGTATATCTGACCTGGAGAACATCGATACCTGCCTTTAGTTTGAAGTTTATGTTGGTTATTTGTGTTTGGTTGGAAATTATCTTCAATAATAATATATACTGGGTGTAAGGGACAGCCCTTCGCAAACAGGGCTTGCTCAGTATTCGAAACTGAACAAACTTCCACAATTTTTTTTTCAGGAAATGAATAAAAAATCAGCCTCACCACAGAAAATTATAAACTTGATTGGACAGTTTGTATGAAGAGGTTGATTTTTTTTTTGAAACTGTGACCCTGGAACGTAAAGGGCTATTGAAGGATCTCCGTAGATTTTAGTCAGTACAAGTTTGGCAGTAATGGGTGGCAGGACTCATTTGATGATATTACCACGAAAAAAAAAAGAGGTTCCACCATTTATCGATGGCGCGCCAAGCGTCGTGTAGGGAGATGATAGAAAGAGGATGGTAGAATCAGATTATTCAGTGTTTGTCATTTCAACGAAACTAACATTCAGTAAGCAACAGATCCCAGTCAATTTACACCAACTGGAATTCCAGTAATCACCAACAAATTCAAGCTACAAACTGTGTGCTAGTCGTAATTTACAATTTCACACAAAGATAGCACCTCAATCCTACCGGGAACTGTAAATCAAACTGATTAACACCTGTTCGCACTAAATATCATTGTCACTATAAACAATACAGTTTAACATTTAGTTAAACACTTTGATGCTAACCGGTTTATTTGAACCGGTTCACTATTTATTTATTTCGAGCTGTATAGTGTTCGCTTACCAATTTAACTATGCTGTCATTTTAAACTTTGTACTAATATCTTTAAGTTTCATTTTACTTTGACCCAGCTGCAACTATCAATTTCAGTCTAGTAATGCAAAGTTACAATTGCAGTTTTACTCGACTTTAGTCCCTAAACTATAAAGGTCATTTTGCTTTATTGCAGCAGCTGAAATATTCGATTCAGGTGTGGTATTCAGCAACTCTAGCACGTTCCCCGTGTATACTATACGATTTATGAGTAACGTATGTATTTGGAAATCTGTTCCGCTAATTAAAGGGGTCTGTGTATAAACATGACGCTTTTGTTGTTACATTCCTGTATTAAGATTTAATTTATGTGTATTTCTGTGTAGTGTGTTTGTTTTGGGGTGTTCTGATGTCACTGATTGACTTTATGTTGTTACTGTCTTTTGGAATAGGTACTGAGAAAGAGCATTGATCGTGATGTTCTTTTTGTTGATAATTTCTGTTTACAGGCAAGAAGTTAGGCAGATATGTACAATTGTACATTGTACCTACCCACCTACGTTCTAACAGATAAGTTTAGGTCTGATGCATTATTTCATTAGTCAATGTAAGTACATTAAGTTTCATATATAGGGTGTTAAAAAATCAACTGCAGAAATTTCGTGTGTACTTGGTATCAAAAACCAAGTACATTCCAAAAAAAAATTTTTTTTTTTCAAGAATTTTTAAAAAAATAAAATTATTTTTTTTCAAAATTATTAGTTTTTTTTTCAAGCATTTTTCTTTTGGCCGATTAATATGGCCAATAAATTAAGTTATTTGTAAATATTTGGATAAATTGTCAGTCCAAAATCTGCAAAATGTGATGGGAAAGTTGGAATCAGCTGTGAACGCTACACACGGGTGAACGACCTCAAAGAGCAATCAAATTCATTAACATGGTCAAAAAAAAAGGCTTGAAAAAAAAATTTTTTTTTTTTTTAAATGCCCGAAAAGAAATTTTTTTTTTTGGAATGTACAGACGCCAGCTGCACATCAAGCTACCACAATCTGCCAAATTTCTTCAATAGATTTTCAACCTTATCACAATAGTGGAAGGTTAATGTTTGATTGGTAAAATCTAACAGTTTCGGGTAGGTTGACCTGCTGGCGTCTGTACTTGGTTTTTGATACCGAGTACGCAAACGAAATTCCTGCAGTTGTTTTTTTAACACCTTGTATAATTTCACTAAGCAGTGGTGACCCCGTGGTTTGGGCCCCTGTTTACGAGTTGTAGCTCATGGTTTCAAATCTTGCCTGGCGCTTGCTTTTTTTAATTAACTTAATCACCACTCGTCTCAAAACTGTGAAGCAAAACATTGTGAGAAAAGCGGCATGTCGCGGAACCAAAAAATCGAAGACATGTGTGGCATCTATCAACCCGCATTAGACCCCAGTGGTGGATAAAGACCCACTCCTACTCATAGGCAATGAGCCTTTTTTTTTTTTTTTCGTGGTAAAATCATCAAATGAGTCCTCCCAGCCCCGGGCAGGGCGGGAGGGACTGTCAGACTTGTACTGACTAAAATCCACGGTGTCCTTCGGTAGCCCTTTTGCGTACCGGAGTCGCGGTATACGTATGTCCCGCGACCCACAGACAATGAGCCTGTGTTGTAGCAGTGAAAATGAATGTCGATTCACGGTATCCTCTCAACTCCACACATAAAGAAGCAGCTCAATGAAATAGCTAAATTGTAATTATTACGCAGAATACGACAGAAATAGCTAATCGTACATCAATGAACCCCCTATATCTTTAATCAAACTCCCGGTCAATGAACGCAGTCTGTTCAAAGATAATGAAATACCATTGAATAGCTTAGTTATCAAGGATATTTTGATACGCTATTGAAAGGGCGAACTTTATTTCCATATTCATCGGTGAAATAATTACAGCTGAGAGTCGATCATAGGAATCGTGCGTTGCGACCAGATGATCGCAATCTGATAATTATTTTTGAAGTGAAAACTTCTTCAGCGGCGTTGAATACTTTTTTGTAATGGTTAAAAAATGTAAAACTGTGAAAATGTGACCCTGATCGAAAAAGCGTAAGACGTAATTTATATAAGCGCCATCTATCGCTCTTAGCGTGAACCACGTAGAATGAAAATTCTTAAGATGGTGAGGCAAACGATAGCTTGCATTTTAATTGTGCAACGCCATCTATTTTGTTTTTTTTTTTTTTTTTTTTTAATTTTACTCCTGTATTAGATATTTAAGTCCTTTCTTTTTTTTGTGTTAATCTTTAGTTTGAATGTTGTGTGTTTCGTGGTCTTATTTTGCGCCAAATAAATGTTTTTTCTTTCTTTTCTTTCTTTCTATCGAGTTTATATGAAAACATTTGTGATTTGACACCTGTACGACACCAACAAGATGTAACAAAATTCATTAATTTCATATCTGTACCGCTCCAGTTCTAAAATATAACATAGTAATAAAAAAGTTTTCACTTCTCCCGGCACTCCCGGAGTGCAACCCGTCGTTTCTTTTTCGAAATATGTTTATTTTATGAGTAATTTTGGTTGTCGGTAAATAAAAACATAATAATAATTATTATACGGTTGGCGCAGTGGTTGAGCGATTGACTGCTACGAAACGTGTCGAGGGTTCTATCACGTTCCTTCACGGAACAATTAATGTTATTATGGTCTACAAGTAGTCCTTCCTGGTCTAGGTGTTTGTGTATGTGAATTTCTGTTTGTAATCGCAAGGATAAATCCTTAGTGCGAGACTATGTTTTTTTTTTTAAAAACCGCTATTTTTTTTTAAAGATCTTGCCTTGTTCTGTCTCCTGCTTGACATGGAGGGAAATGGAAACGTAGTTTTTCCTACTCTTTCACTATTTTTTTCTGATTAATTTCGTTGCAGGATCCAAGACAGGTAAATTCATTTTCCGGGACACGTCGAGCTTTTTTATCTCGGCGCTTTTCTGGTGGTTGCCACTGTTGATTCTGGCTTTCAGGAGTTGCCTACTGGTTTGAGAATAGTGTGGTGAGTTTTGCCCCAGTAAAAACATCTCTTGGAGATACGAAGTTTTCCATGTTACCCGACTTAAAATCGTTTTATAGGTATGACAAAATAGCTGATAGTACCATTTCTATTTCCTCACTAAGAGTCTTATGACCTCGATCGAAGCTCTCAGCGATAGTTTTGTAAAGTTGTTTAGTAATTTACATTTTGCATTGAGTGCAATTAGTTGTAGTGTTCCAGGGACTTCTTTCCTACATTTTGTGTTGTCTTTAGGTTGGTGAAGATAAGGGGCTCAAAAATGACGTATATTGCTGTTGATTCGTGTTTCTTTTTTCTTTTAAATGAGAATCTGCATTTTTTCAAACACTCGTAAACTATAGCGATTATAGTGCTCCTTCCTTCATCGATTTTGATAGGAGTATCGTTATTTTTAAATTTTTAAATATTGCCTAAAAAATCCAGGAAAAAAAGTAAATTTATTTTACTTGAAAAAAAAAAAACATTTACAACATGTAAAATAGACAGTACGTCGAAAAAGTCTTAAATCTGGAGGTGAATTTAGTTTAAACTCACTAGCGAATTAAATATTGAAAATCAAATTAAGTAAATAGTGCCAATTGCTTTTGAGATCTAGTTGTTCTACTATACATCAACTGCGCAAATATTGAAAACATGTTTAAAACAAATCAACAATAGATACAATTAAGTGCGACAATTTCGGAAATGAAACGCAAGCTTTAATCTCCAAATTCAAAACGTTTAGGGGACTCTCACCCCAAATTATCACCAAGGGCTCTAAGTTTCCCCACTTCACCTAATTTTCCCCTAAAGAAACAAATTGAAGTGCATTGCAAAACTTCGCGTCCCTATTTCCCTTGTTTCCCCTAACATTCATATTTTAAAATTCCATCAGCGAATTCCATCCGACCCAGTGTTGCGTTTATTAAAAAAGCTTTTTTTTTCTTTTTGATTTAAATATTTTTCTGTTTTTAAATTCTGGTGTTATGAGTGGTCTGTTTTGCAAGAAACAAAGAAATAAACAAAATTAAAGGAGAGAAGATATGCAGTGTGTCAGATATTTTTTCTCGTTACAAATGTAATGGGCTGTGTTCCTCGAAATGAGTTAATTTCCTTTCTTGTTTTGTCTGTTGAGACTGCTAATGCATTTTGGTTTCTTGCAAATTAAGTCTCTCAGATTCTTGAGCAAATAGTTTCACAACTCTCTTCAGGTGAACTTGAGTGTTGTGGCTTTTGGTCTCAGATTTAAATCGCACAGCAAGTGTGATGAGTGCCAACAACTGGATGAAAATTATACACATGAAAATTATACGCGTATATTTAACGAGACTATAACTTATTTAAAATGTTTGTGGTGCACTATTGTAATAAAGAACTGCTAGGCTTTATTGTGTGAGAATTTTATAAGTAGGTTTTATTGTGAAAACTCCGGCCGTTTAGAATCAGTAAGAAAAAGTAAATTGTCTTTATAGCGGATATTTTTACGATTGCCGAAGTCTCCCGAACTGAAACGACGTTAGACGATGCGTTGTGTCAGGTATTTTCCTTAGGTTTTTTCGTTAGGTTTTTGGGAATCCGGTCGCTGCGCGATAAAAGATCTGCAATAGCTTAAAAAGCTATTTTAGTGCCAACAACTTAAAGCTATATGAAAAAATAATTTAAGTGATTTTCGTCGAAACCCTGCATTTTTCTTCCAATTCAAACGAAACCTGTCCAGTGCGTCCCGTGATCTCCTAGGTGCACTGCCGTGACCACACCAGAAAAATAAGAAGCGACATTTCCACAAGGTGGGTAAATCTAAAAGACTTTCTTACGGCCCATAAATCTTCTGAAGAAAACAATGTGAATAATACACGTGGATAATAATCCCAAATGTTACATGCTTGTCTCAAACGTCCAACAGCTTTACGAAAAATGCTTTATGACAAGAAAGGATAAGAATGTGTGTGCACAACATTGAATATTTTCTGCTCTACATCATTCTAGAATATTCGTGTCCTTCTCTTTTATTTTCAATTGCTTGGTGGAAGATGGTCTGTGGATAGATGGTTACCCAACAATCATTTTACATTTTATAGCAAGTTTCCTCCATGCCTCGAAAAGCACATAAAGCTTTTGGTCATGACTGTCATTTGTAGATCTTTAGCAGTGGTTGCCGTAAGTAAATTTGAAAGTCTGATAACCAGTTTTACCATGGGAATCGTAATAACCTGTTACTGGGTAGTGGAGATCAGAGAGGCAGTTGCTCCATCTGAAATACTGGTTTCAGCTGTATCTGTTCGACTAGAAGCCGACGCTAACAATCTAACATAACTGGGAAAAGGCTGCGCAGATGGCAACGTAGAAGAGATAGACACGTCTTCTTTAGTATTCTGGACAGATCTACACTCTAAAAATGTATCCTAATCAATTCATTCTGTCGCAGTCCATTGCTGGACAAAGACCAACTGTCCTAACCTATCACGATTTATAAAACACAGCCTAATGACACACAATCAGACAGACGGTTGGACAGTGGAGTCTTTGTAATAGTGTCCCGTTTTAACTTTTGGGTACGGAATTCTAAAAATCGAAAAATAATTACTTAATTGACAGTTCAAATCACAATTCATAACACAGAATTCATTATCTATTATGATGGTGCCTTTTTACAGAAGTAGTACTGTTACGTCGATCGAATTTGAGACCTATCTATAACTTTCTCGAAAGTTTCACAAGGTTCTCGACAATTCCACTGAAGATTGGTCTAGAAGTTTCTATAAAATTCTACCCTGTTCTAGATGTTTCGAGATGGTTCTCGAATGTTCCATGAAGGTATAGGACTATGTCGAAGTCTATGGATGTTTCCAGAACATTCGACCATCTTCTAGAAACATCGGGTGGGTCCGGCCGGGGTATAAATTGGGCGCCGATCGGCAACCTGAGTCAGTCTGGTTTTGACTACGATCGAGGCGACTCGAAAGTGCAAGCGATCTCTAAGTGACTTTTACGTATGATTAAGTGTTGAGTTGTGTTAAGTGCTTGTTGTAATTAGTGATTCGTGTGTAAATAAAGATTATTTGGTGTTAATTTATTTATCCCGATACCCAGCTCGTAACAGTACTATTAAGCATTCTGTGACAGAAGTGAATTGTTGAGTTAACAAACAATCCGACAGGCCACATTATGGGTAGTGGTGACCGCCACAGACACCAATGTGACACAATGGCGGTTTGTGGTTGAAGTGCGTCATTGTGTTAAATGATTGTTTTATTAAACACTAGCTTTTGCCCCTTCCCCCTGCCATTCAGGACCAATGCAGCTTTCAACTGGTTCAAGAATTTTTGAAATCGGCACAGTAGTTTTTGTGTGTGTCGTTTGTGTGTCGTGCGTGTCATCATAGTGTAGGTGTGTCTTTATCTAATACTTATACTCAATGGTTTTAGAAGTTTTACAGTAGCATAGCAAGTATAAATAGAAAAATTTACAATTTGTATAGGATCACTTGGAATCGATCCGGGATAGCTAATTTTTTTTTTATTTTTAAGTACATTATTACTCTATCAATTTAGTAATGATTTTAGGTTTTTTTGTATGACTCACATTATAATATTGCTATTGCTAAAGAGGGTTTTAGACCCGCAGACCTAATGCATTTCATTATGTTGTAAACGCACCTTAACAGAAAAGCTCGGCAGGCGACCACTAACAACATCGGTATTGTCTCAATGAAAAAAGATTTTTTACAAAAGTACAGTAGGTAGTTAGGTAGTAGGTACCCTTAAACAGCTCATAACAAAACGAATTTCTTGGAAAATCCTAGAAAACGATAATAAATTACAAGAAAAACGTACTCTGAAAGAGATTCCTGAAGCATAAAGAATTTACTCAGATATTTTTTATTATAATTCCTGAATACAAAATACATGGATCGGTATGAATATTTTTTGTTGAGACCTAAAACCTTCTAAATAAGATGTAGGACTTGAATACGTAATGTACTGCGTATGAGAATAAGGGAACAAACATGTTACAACTTAAAGATTTTTTTAAAGAAAAAAAAAATTCGGCTGCGGGCAGGACTTGTACCTACCTGCATCCTTCCTGAATAGTACACCTTTTTATTTACCTGGTAAAATCATCAAATGAGTCCGGGAGGACCCCCCCGTTCCGCCCTGGATGGGAATCCAGGGCGGAACGGGAGGGACTGTCAGACTCGTACTGAATTAAATCCGCGGTGTCCTTCAATAGCCCTTTACGTTTCGGTGTCACGGTTAGATTTTACGTTTATGTGACGTTGATTTGGTGGATAAAATTAGTTTCTTTTCCATACAATTCAATTACAATTTTAAAGTAGGTATGCTGTACGCACCCAAATACGTAGAATTCTTGCTAGGCCCTGAAACCGTGTTACCAACTAGGGCACCGCATCTCTGCACATCGAGACGAAAATATTCGTTCTTTTGTTTGAACATTTTACGGTAAAAGCTACATTGACGTTTTACGTTTCAAGGTATTTCTGCGTTAATGCGTAAAAATATGTATTTTAAAACTCTATGTTGAAACTTGGTCCTACGAATCATTAAAATTTTTAATTTTCAATCTTTGGATGGATGGATGGATAGATAAATAAAATCATAGTAGAGAAAATACAGTCTCTTAATTTTTCTCATTAATTCCAAACGAATTAATCCCACTACAAATTATTTAAGGGGTGACAGTTTTAGAAAAAACCTTAAAATTTATAATTATGCTTAGCTTAATCAGTAAATGATTTGTGGTGCGAGTTGATCTTAAATTATCTATAAAGATCTGTAAATCATAGGCTACAAAATTTAAAAGCGCATTTTGAGTCTTGATAAATAGACTTGTCGCGAAATTAATGTCTCCAATATAAATGCTTATCGATTTAGCAGATTTAAATAATAAAACCAAAAGATCAATGAGTTTTATACAATAATTAATATATTCTTTAGCTCAAAGGTGACTTTCCAGTTAAGATGTGCAGCTATGCGGTACTGTCAATGCGTTTGATATTCACCAATAATATTTCTTGATCCACATTGTATAGAACTGGTGGAAATGGGATGGGATTTAGCTATGTTTTTCATATGAAAACATGCGTGCTGTGGTTGTGTGCTATAGATGCAAGCTATGGCTGCATGCTAAGGAGGCAGGATGGGTGCTATGGATGTTCGCGAGTGGTCTAGCTATGTAGACTAGTTCACACATCGTATAGCTTGAGCTGCGCATCCTGCACTTCCTCGCACAGCTACATCCACTACATATATTAGCGTAAGTGGAAACGGTCACACAGTTTGTAGCTTAGATTTCATATTTTCGCAGCATAGCAGCTTACAGCGCACCTTGTGTGGAGAAGCACCCTAAAGCAAGTCTGATCTCAAATTAATCCTTAAAACCAAAGGGCGACCTCTTTTACTTTAAATAAGTTTTGAAAAGTATTTTTTGAACCAAAGTTGAATTTATTGTTGCACAGAATTCATAATGATAGCACTTAGTTGTGGTTTACCGAACAAGATGGTATTTAAGTAAATCACTGGAGTTGAGAAGTCGTTTTCGACTTCAACCAGTTTATTAACCGACTTCAAAAAAAGGAGGAGGTTCTCAATTCGTCGGAATCTTTTTTTTTTTTTTTTTTTTTTTTTTTTTTTTATGTATGTTCCCCGATTTCTCGAAGACGCCTGGACCGATTTGGAAAATTTTTCTTTTGTTTGAAAGGGTATACTTTCCAATTGGTCCCATGATCATCAGGTCAGGATCTGATGATGGAATCCCAGGGAAATCGAGGGCAACCTTCAAATTTTATAGGCACATAGTACCATTTTCATATATTTTCTAAAGCTGTTCAAGTATTTGCATCTGATAATCATCATCTCAGGTGGATGAGCTGATGATGGAAGGTACAACTCCTCAACGGCTTGGAGTAGGCATCGACTGATTTAGTTTGTGTTCGCATATCTCTGGAACTACAAGTCCGATTTAAGTAATTCTTTTTTTGTTGTACTAAGTATTGTTCAACTTTCGGAATACTGCAAGTTTCATCAAAATCGGTTCAGTAGTTTTTGAGATAGGGAATTTTATTAGCTTATTGTGCACTTGAGAGAGAATGATTTATTTGACAAGAATTTGAGTTGAATATTTAAACTAAAAAGAGTAAAATAAAAAACTTTTTCAAAAAAAATGTAACCGCCTTCAAAAACAACCACAAAAAAGGGTAAAATAACCTACAAAATAATTTTTCTTTCAGAAGTCGGTGGCAAAAAAACAATGAAATGAAAAAAACAAAGGCACCGACTTGTGAAAGAAAAGTTATTTTGTAGGTTATTTTACCCTTTTTTGTGGTTGTTTTTGAAGGCGGTTACATTTTTTTTGAAAAAGTTTTTTTTTTAACCCTCAGTTGACTTTGTTTGCTAACACAGTATTTGAAAGTTGTGAATACTCAAAATTGTATTATTTATTGGAGTATTTACTCCTTTCTTTTCGTACTAAAGAACGCTTATATAAGCAAAATAAGTTGGCAACACTATGGGTTCACACAAAAAAATGGGGGTTCCGCATACTTAGAATTTGAAACTTTTTTTTTTTTTTTTATTTTAATGTATGGATCTTTAAAAATGATATTGAGGTTACTAATATATTTTTTTTCTAAACTGAACAGTTTGCGTGAGAGACACTTCCAAAATGGTAAAACGTACCCCCCCCCCCTGTAACTTCTAAAATAAGACAATGATAAAACTAAAAAATTATATGATGTACATTACCATGCAAACTTCCAGCGAAAACTGGTTTGAACGAGATCAAGTAATTACGTCAAAAAACCGCAATTTTCCTTTCAAAGTTACAACCAACTACAAGAATTTTTATATGTCGAAGCGTAGACGCATTTCAATTAACTTGGATCAGCGCCATCTATCTCTCATTGGAGGAACTACGTAGTTAGATTTGACAGATAACGTTTAGGAACGTCAAGTCATAACTTGGGGATGGTAATGGGGTGGAGTAATGGCGAGACCGAGCGAATAGTCCAGTCAAAATGTCGATTCGGAAGTTAAATCAGCTATTCGATATTGATAGGTCAGTACCTGTCAATATCGAATAGCTGATTTAGCCAACATACAATAATATGTCAACGTCAGTACGTTGACATATTATTATATGTTGGCTAACCTGTGTAGCGTAGGCCACGTGGGCGGTGACGGTTGAGTGAAGTGTTCATTTTGAATCGGTCCGGCGAGCAGGGTAGACATCTTGGTCACTCCACGGTAAACTTCCCGCGTTCCTAAGTTTTTAATAGAGCCATATCTCGGGCATCCCTGATTATTTTGAATTCAGTGTGTGTTAGCAAGTTATTAAAAGTGTTAACGAAGGTTTTGTGAGTGTTATTTCCGATGTCGCGACCTTTCTGATAACGATTCTCCGTTATAAATTACGCTACTACGGAACCCTTTATGGGCAAGTCCGACTCGCACTTGGCCGTTTTTTTTTCTATTTCTATTCGAAAAGAATGGAGTTAAAATTCCAATACACAAGGGTCAACCAAAAAATTCGTTAATATTCCAAAACATTAAATTATTTTATAGTAACAACGATAAAATAACGATACTGATATAAAAACTATAATTATAAACAATTTTATTCATATCAAGACCTCATTGACCTCGCTAATGGAAAACTATTACAAAAATCTAGACTAAAAAGTTCAAGCAAATGTGTGACAAAATAATATCATACAGAAGTTCAACCTCACTCAGTGAGAAAAAAATAATAATAATATATGACTGTTTCATTAACAATCGCCTGATTCTGTCGTATGGTTTACCTTTTTTTTATTTCATCAAACGAGTTCTCTCACCATTCACATTGGTCAGGCAGGGAACTGTTTAAAATCCACAGTGTTCTTTCAATTGCCTTTAATTTCTAGGATGACGGTAAGCAGACGTTTAGACAAACATGCCTCGCCGGCAGGCATTTGGCCTTCTGTGGAGCCCCGTCAGATTGCTGCAGCTCTTTGAGACGCGTGTGAAACCTGGTCATAGTCCCTGATCTCGCTTGCACTGGCCAGAAAACACATAGCGACGTCCGTCGCCCTGGGCGTCTCCCGCAGCGGATGGGTCGAGAGGTGACGCCTGACTTCTCCCTCACGCAATTCGCCTTCTGGTTCACTATCATAAAGGCTTCGCAGGACGAGATTACTGCTTCCCAGTCTATCTGAACATGGCCCCGGAACATGGCTTCAACCAATGCCGGGTGCGAGAGATCGGCGCCTCCGTGAGGACACGGCGGTGCTCTGCCCAAGCGAAGCAGATCTCCAGCACATACACTTCTAAAATCGTGTCACAATAATTATAATAATTTTTCGTAAACCACCTTTATTAATTAGACTTCTGTATTTGACTACTCAGTTCTCCTAATGAGTACTGCAAGATTAATAGCCAGGAAAGCTCATTAGCCTATTTGATTTATAGTGCTAAGTAACGATGCTAACATTTCGTATGTAAATCCTCGTTTGGTATTCGAAGAAGCTTAATGTGTATAACGAATGATTTTTGGGAGACTTTATTTGTATACAATTAGAATTCTAAATAAAACTGAAGAAAATAATTACGATTGATTTGGCTAAGGAATAAGCTCACAAAGACGAAGTGTGAAAATGGCATCTTTGACAGTCGTAACTATTGGTCAGCAGCGCAACATCATCTGCCAAGCCTTTTCCAATCGGACTTCCACAACCCAGTAACTGGGTAATAAGGTACTCCATGGTAATACTGGTTGTCAAACTTTTATAGCTTTTGACTAATAGTAACGACTGTCAAAGATCTACTAATCACAGCCGGGACCGACGGCTTTACCTACTTTCCAAGGCACGAAGGAAACTCGCTATGACAGATGATCACCCATCCACAGGCTAATCTCTGCAAGCGAGGCTTAACCCTGAATATCGGCCTGTGCGGCTGTAATTATTCAGCCACGAGCTCCTCGTTACATTTTTTCTACTTATTATACAAAAAAAACCGGCCAAGTGCGAGTTGGACTCGCCCATGAAGGGTTCCGTAGTAGCAAGCATAGATTAGGGATATAATTATATTGAGATTAGTAAGTAATATACACAAACAACAAAAATAACTTTGTTTTTCATAGTGTTTGTATGAATGGCAAAGTTATATTTGCGGTTTTTTAAAATGTACTATATCTCAAAAACTGCTAACTGTATCTCATCCAAACCAATTTTCGTTGGAAGTTTTTGTTGAGGTCTACATTATATATTTTTTTTAGTTTTATCATTCTCTTATTGTAGAAGTTACGGGGGGGGGGACCAACTTTTTACCACTTTGGAAGTGTCTCTCGCGCAAACTGTTCAGTTTAGAAAAAAATGATATTAGTAACCTCAATATCATTTTTAAAGACCTATCCATAGATACCCCACACGTATGTGTTTGGTGAAAAAAAAATTTTGAGTTTCAATTCCAAGTATGGGGGGCACCCCCAAAATTTGTTTTGTTTTTATTTTTGTGCGAAAATCCTAATGCGGTTCACATAATACATCTACTTACCAAGTTTCAACAGGATAGCTCATATACTTTGGACAAAAAGTGGTTGTGACATACACGGACAGACAGACAGACAGACAGACAGACAGACAGACAGACATGACGAATCTATAAGGGTTCCGTTTTTGCCATTTGGCTACGGAACCCTAAAAAGATTGTTTCAAAAACAAAACACTAACATTTTCTACTAATGAGCCAATTATGAGGCCCAAAATGGGCCATGTAATCAGGATCAACAAAATCAGGTCAAATGAAATATAAGGTTCATTTTCGATAGCGTTTTATTCTGTATTTGTAGGCAAATGTAATACTGTTAGACAAATAATAGTGATAGTAATCTAGCCTTTATGCGTGTTGGGATATAATTAAAATATACGTAATTATTGGTTAGATTTCAACGTTGTAATTGTCATACCGGATATTTATTGGGATTTGTAATGGAGTTGTCATGTTTTTAAGCTATTGTATAGCTTTTATCGCGCGCTCTGAGCGCGGCGACCGAATCAAGAAATTCCATAACAAAAATAAACCTAACACCCCACACCGCCTAACGTCGTTACAGTTCGGGAGACTAAGCAGCGAACGCCTCCGCGCCCGCCTCCTTTCCCGCCTCCGCGCTCGCCTCCGCGCCCGCCTCCACGCCCGCCTCCGCATCCGCCTCGGCGCCCGCCTCCGCATCCGCTTACGCGTCCACTACCACACCCGCTTCCGCGTCCGCCTCCGCTACCGCTTCCGCTACCGCTTCCGCGCCCTCCTCCGCGCCCGCCCCCGCGCCGCGCCCGCTTCCACATCCACTTCCGCGTCCGCCTCCGCGCCCACCTCCGTCTCCGCGACCGCATCCGCGTCCGCCTCCGTGCCCGCTCCCGCTACCGCTTCAGCGCCCGCCTCCGCGCCCGCCTCCGCACTCGCCTCCACGCCCTCCTCCGTGCCCGCCTTCGCTCCCGCCTCGGCATCCGCCTCCGCGCTCGCCCCCGCGCCCGCCTCCGCATCCGACTCCGCGCCCGCCTCCGCATCCGCTTCCGCGCACTCCTCCGCGCCCGCCCCCGCGTCCGCCTCCGCGCCCGCCTCCGTCTCCGCGATCGCTTCCGCGTCCGCCTCCGTGCCCGCTCCCGCTACCGCTTCAGCGCCCGCCTCCGCGCCCGCCTCCTTTCCCGCCTCCGCGCTCGCCCCCGCGCTCGCCCCCGCGCCCGCCTCCGCGCCCGCCTCCGCATCCGCCTCGGCATCCGCTTCCGCGCTCGCCTCAGCATCCGCCTCCGCGCCCGCCTCCGCATCCGCCTCCGCGCCCGCCAAAGCATCCACCTCCGCACCCGCCTCCGCGCCCACCTCCGCATCCGTCTCCGCGCCCGCGTCTCGATAGGATGGGATAGGATGGGATAGGATGGGATAAGATGGGATAGGATGGGATAGGATGGGATAGGATGGGATAGGATGGGATAGGATGGGATAGGATGGGATAGGATGGGATAGGATGGGATAGGATGGGATAGGATGGGATAGGATGGGATAGGATGGGATAGGATGGGATAGGATGGGATAGGATGGGATAGGATGGGATAGGATGGGATAGGATGGGATAGGATGGGATAGGATGGGATAGGATGGGATAGGATGGGATAGGATGGGATAGGATGGGATAGGATGGGATAGGATGGGATAGGATGGGATAGGATGGGATAGGATGGGATAGGATGGGATAGGATGGGATAGGATGGGATAGGATGGGATAGGATGGGATAGGATGGGATAGGATGGGATAGGATGGGATAGGATGGGATAGGATGGGATAGGATGGGATAGGATGGGATAGGATGGGATAGGATGGGATAGGATGGGATAGGATGGGATAGGATGGGATAGGATGGGATAGGATGGGATAGGATGGGATAGGATGGGATAGGATGGGATAGGATGGGATAGGATGGGATAGGATGGGATAGGATGGGATAGGATGGGATAGGATGGGATAGGATGGGATAGGATGGGATAGGATGGGATAGGATGGGATACGATGGGTCACGCATAGGTATGACCTGTTTCCTTGAAAGAATGACTTTCGCCCATGTCTGCTTACGTCCTGGGGCTGCCAGCGCCGGTAAAGGCAGGAACGGGCAGGCTCCGGAGTCCGCCCATACTACTCAGGTCCCAGAGGCGTTTAAACGTAGATTTTTCTCTTGCACGAGCATGCGGGCGGCGAGTATTCCTGGGTCGACGGCGCGTTGTGTTCAACACGCTCCTCAATGTGTCAGCACAATGACGGGCCAAAGCCTTAGAAGGCCAAAGCCTGCCGGGGTCGCGGAACTATCGAATTACCTTGACCCCGGAACGTAAAGGCCTATTGTAGGATTTTTAGGACACCGTGGATTTTAATCAGTACAAGTCTGACAGTCCCTCTTACCCTGCCCTGGGTGTATTTATGTATGTTCCATAATAATGGTTCACCGCTTATTATGTTAATAAAGAAGCACTAAAAAAATACATTGTTAAGTAATATCAACGAACTAAATGTTTGCAATATTAAATCTTGTACCTACGTCTTGAAGCCAAAAAAATGGTTAAAAACGCTTTATTAACCAAAAACGATAAAATATTGTTCTTCTTCAAAAATAGATTTTTTTTTTACATTCCGTTCGAACGTAACCGATACTGTAAAGTTCGTAGGCATTTAAGACGAAAAAGTTTCGAAAAATAAACCATTTTCCGAGCCCTGTATGCAATAGCTTAAAAAGGAAGAATGGCCAAGTTAGGCCGGCCGCATACATCAGTTTTCCTGATCAGGAATCCTGATCCGTTTTTCGAAATTTGTACGGAAAGTTATACAAATGTGTGTGATATGCACACACATTTGTATGAATTCACTGTGTACGGATAGAAAACGGATCAGGATTCCTGATCAGGAAAACTGATGTATGCGGCCAGGCTTAATCACAAAATCAAAACCAATAGGTAACACTAAGAACTGAACAGTGATACCAAAAATCCAGTTGTCGATTCCTGAAGAGATTGGCCACCACTCACCGTGACATTGTGATTTTCATTTAACGAAACGGTTCAGTCGGGTCGCCATGAGTTCGGGCTTAAAGTTGAAAAAGTAATTTAAGTGTTGAAGATTTTTTTTACTCTTTTCTGGAACGGTTCGATTTTAACCCATTAACGCCCACCGTGAAAGTATAATACATTTTAATGATTTTTTGTTATTATTATAACTAAATGGGGTACAACTAACCAACGAAACCGAAAAAATAAAAATAAAATTTAAAACAATAAAAAAAATACCCTGTACACAGTTGTGTACAACGGGCTGATCTAGTGTGAAATTTTCCTAAGTAGGGTTGCTCTAAGAAAAGAGTTTTCAGACATGTAGCGCAACGCCAATGGCTCTGCTATGACAAATAATATCAAAAGGGGTTTTCAATTCGTTCTGGGTTATATCCATCACTGCTTTATCATAAATTTGATGGTGATGATGGACAACGGATAACTAGGTCTTCGATTTGTTTTAGGCAACCATAATCAGCCTTAGATCTCCTGAAAGTTTATTGATCAAGACATATTCTATTATTGTTTATACCGCCTTATTCACTACATTGGTGAGAGAAAAGTCCTCCTTTTTTTCGTCTCATGCTCAAACGATTGAGGCTAATACTGGTCCATTTGATACACACCATCTATACCTGTGTTTTTCAAACCAGAGATGTATAATTTCCAACGAAATGACCTGAAAATTGTTGGGTTCGGAGTTGAGAACTTGTGTGATTTCATGGGTAGTAGAATTGGTATCATGTAGGGTTTTCAGCAACTTAGTTTCGTGCATGTTTTCGAGGAGAACCGACTTTAGAAGGTTTTTCATCATCACTACTGTTTTACCCCGACTCTTCATTTGTAGATAGTCATGATAGCTTCTCAAGCTACCTGGTGTGTCACATGGAATTGCTAAAGAAGCCAGACCAATTTTCTGTGCCTTTTTCTTCATAACTAAAAACAGCTGCATCAAGTTGTACCACTATCACGCTGATCACCGTGTCCAATCAGTTCGAAATTTTGAGGCCATTATAAACTCGAAAGCTTCCTCAAGGTTTAGGAAGTCATTTAGAGCAGATAAACAACATTTATTCGACATATTCAATGATCAACCAAGTCCTGCGAACATATTTTTTTGAGTACACATTCGCCCATTGTACACGAGCGTGTACATCAACATTGTCAAGCACTTTTTGCTATGTTATATGATAAAATTTGTTATTATTTTTGTTTATTATAATAACTAACTATATAAACTAGCCTTAGAATGTAAAATTCCATCAAATTACGGCTCTACTTTATTTAATCTGATATAATTAACAATTGATGTCAGCTACTTTAAAAACTTTCAAGAAAACATTGTCATTCTGACATTTATTTCTCGTGACCCGCCAATTTTCTATTTATTTTTTAACTCCTAGGGACATGTATATTTAGTTTAAAGAAACAATTCAATTTGATATTTGTGGATTATTTTTTAAATTAATTTTAAAGAAGTGTACACACTTGTGTACGGTGGGCGGTAATGGGTTAAAATTGGTATCTGTAAAGTTCAGTTCAGAGTTTTCATGATTCACATGGCAGCAATTAATAAACCCTTTTAGGTTTTGTATTCAATTTCACAATTATCTGTTCGATCAAGATAATAATTCTACAACATTTTCTGTAATTTTTTTTTCAGTTGATGACGCAGAGCACATCAAAAGAGTAGGTTGGTTAATCTGGTCGTGGGACTATTATCAGGTAACTGTGGCCCCGGAACGTAAAGGGCTATTGAAGGACACCGTAGATTTTAGTCAGTACAAGTCTGATAGTCCCTCCTGTCGTGCCGTGGATGAGAGGACTCATTGGATGAATTAAAAGTAAAAAAGATAAAGAATTAGAGGATCTTGCCAACCTTTTAAGACATTTCCACGACCCATGTGTATCAATCGATTTTTATAAAAATATTCCACTAGGCAGGTACCCATAGAGATAATAAAATATTATCAAAAAAATCAAATACTTATCCAAAAAAAGTACCTACGTTCTTTGTGATTCAACTACGAAATGAGCTTCTTAATAATATTTTTCGTGTACAGCTAAGTAATGAAAATAGGTCTCTATACCTAGACCCAGAGTTCTAATACACCTACCTATGAAACAGAATTTAATATTAGCAGACAATAACACGCCTGTTGTTTTCTGATATGTTTGACCTTTCATAATATTATAGACGTGTAGGTAGAACACGGTAGATTTCCAACAAACTAGCACGTGAGTATTTAAGGTCGCGGTAATAGTTATATTTGTAGTCTCTGACTTGTTCGTGGTCTAGAAATAAAAAATAAAAACTTGAAAATTATTTCACGTGAACATGGAATTTGGATAAAAACTATCCTATGTTTTAAACTATCTGTGTACCAAATGTCATTCAAATCCGTTCAGGAGTTATTGCGTGAAAGAGTAACAAAGATCCATACATCCATGCATCCTTTAAACTTTCATTTATAATATGAATTAAACTAGATTATGCCTGTAGCTTCGAACGCCTGGTTTTCAGGAATTTTTCACTTTCATCCCCCCTGTATTATCAATTTATCACCTTCAATTTTCCATATCTGACACCTTAAGGGGTGGAATTTCCAAAAATTCATTCTTAGCGCCTTTTACATCAATATTACTTTAGGTATATTCAATTCTATTATTTATATATAGCAAAGTAGAGCTGTTGATAGACGAGTCAATCATAACACTCGTATGTCCAAATAAACAATTAGTTATTTAAGTTGTTTCTTTCAAATGTAACGTAACCCAAAACAAAACAAATAAACTCCAAAATCGAAAACACCTCCACGAAGCACAGATGCCAATGGAAAATGAACCTTCTCATATTATTATGATACAGTTAAAAATCTATAAAAGGGCAAATTGGGGTACCTTGATGTCGTGATGGCGTCTTCTGTACATTAACTCCCAACTTTCGTGTAAACATAATTTTTCGAAGAACTTTTACTGCTCTCACTTAGTATTGTTACTTACAAATACTCGTACATAACTTATTTGTTGTGGGTATACAAACGGAACGTTGTTTCTTGGAAACTTCGTCAAATTTCTTAATTGGTACATATTTAAACGCTTCTCTACAATTGCTAATTCTCCTGTGTCATGGGTGAATTTACAAACATTTAAGCTGACACACATCCGGAACAACTACTTTTTTTTAGCGTGGTAAAATTATCGAATGATTCCTCCCACTCAGAGCAGGGCAGGATGAACTATTAGACTTGTACTGACTAAAATACATGGTGTCTTTCGATAAGCCTTTACGTTCCTCAATCACGGTAACTCGTTAGTCGCCCGACCCTGACAGGCTTTGGCCCTCTAAGCTGGCCCCAATGTGCTGACAGCTCTAAACGTTTCCCTACAATAGGGAATTCTCCTGTGTTATTATGGGTGCTGCTTGTTAACAACTGTAAAACAACAGTGATATAAATAAATCGAAAATACTTGATATTCACTTTTTTATTTGGGCAGAGTTTTTCCTTACAATTATTGTTATAAACTGAACAACCAAAATCATCGCTCCTGGCTTTTATATAACTCGCTGGCTGGCGGGGATGGCGCACGTGGTATGGGAAGTGACGTTGCGGCTTGGTGTGGCGGGCTTGACAGCCGGCTTGGCAGGGCGGGCTTGACAGTCGGCTTGGCATGGCATGGCTTGGCTTGGCTTGGCTTGGCATGGCTTGCTAGCGACATCTGGCGTTACAACTGCTTGTGTAATTTCCAAATATTATGTCCACACGCGTAGTTTTGATACGCAGCACAGTGTTGTATCGATCAGCCATTGCGCCAAATAAGCTGTCGGTCACGGTCATTCATAGAGAAGATAATATCAAAGAAGTGTAGTAATATTCTGCTAAAGATGAATAAAAGACCATAAATAAACTATTACCGAGTTTTACTACCGAAAACCCTTATAACGACTATATAAACTAAGTCATCAAAGATGAAAAGCAAAACCATAAAACAGTTGTTTCACTCAATCTTAACGTAACCAATATTATAAGTCATAATATAACTTCGGTATTTTACCGATATTTCGGTATTTTACCGGTATTAAATTATATGAACGGGCACCAAACCAACCGACGGAATTTCTCGTTTTATACCGGTTTTACGGGCACCCTAATACGGTCAGGGATATGGTGGCTAGCCTTTTATTATTTTCCGGACTGCAATAAATCATCTTTTCTGATAGAACGGTAAGCGATACATAGGGAGTTATATACTGGTGTTGTAGTTGATATATAATGTTGTTATATTTCTTTTATATTATATTCCGTGTCTATGACATTTCTATTAGCGTATTCTGGTTAGTTTTTGTGTGTTGTTTTTTTGTGATGTTGTGATAAATTGTGGGAATCTTTTCGGTCTTTGTTGCTTATCTAGTGGTGTAATATAATATATTATATTATTGTCTCAATACGTATATAATTACATAAGTATGGACATAAGAAACCTGCTCAAAATATTAATATTTCAGTCAAATTGTGTTTAATTGAATAGGTCTCTTTCTTAATTCTGTCTAAGCTTTCTTTGTATTGTGCGATCGCTGGTGATTTTGCCTCCAAAACAACACTAGAACAGCGAAAATACATTTCTAAATATACTTTTCAAAATTCCTCGACCTATAAAAAAATAAGCAAGGAATTTAGTGTTTTCTATGCAACTCTCCTGATTAAAGTATTACACATCACTACAGGTCACAAACTGAGATTACATTGAAAGAAGAACCCAAAAACCAGAACATTTTAGTTTTCGTCACTGAGGAAGAACTAAAATACACTGACATGAGCTATCAAATACAATGTCAATCTTGTTAGACGTAGTTATTATAATTACTTTTTAACAAAAAAATCAAACCGACGAAAGATTGAACTGAAAAGCTGAAAATAAATTTTGAGGCGGCGCCAAACAAACATACAAATATGTATCTAAATTAATTATTTGAAGCGAAGCATAATTTTATTGTAGCTAGGTTGCTTTTCGTTGATTGTTTCTTTGGCGCCGCCTCAAAATTTATTTTTAGCTTTTCAGTTCAATCTTTCGTCGGTTTGATTTTTTTGTTAAAAAGTTATTATTTTTAGCTTTTTAGTTGTATACCATGATTAGAGTGTTTAACACATGGAAAAACCCGTCTTCCCTTTTGTCATTGTCAACGTAACCGTCACAGTAATTAGTATTAACTGTTGAGGACCTGTAACTTACAACTAAAAACTCCACTCTCAGACTGTCAACGACTGTCAAATCCCAACTATGTTTAAAGTTCTTATCATGATGAATGAAATGAGCCCAAATACGATATAGTTGCTGTTAACTGTTGAGGATCTCTTGCTACTGCCTTCTGTCCTCATCATCAGACCCTCGATGACAATTATACTCCAGCTAGGTCTAAAATTTTCATCAAGACTAATGAAATGAGCCCAAACACGATATAGGTGCTGTTAACTGTTGAGGACCTCTTGCCCCTGCTTTCCGTCACCATCCTCAGACCCTCGATGACAATGATACCTCAGCTGGGTCTAAAGTTCTCATCAAGCTGAGTGAAATGAGTCCAAACACGATATAGCTGTTGTTAACTGTTGAGGAACTCTTGGGACTGACTTCACAACATAACAGGGATCTGGAGTTGATCTGATGATGGTGACATCATCATGTTATCTTCTCCACATCTCTGCTATATAGTAATGTCCTCAGAACTACATAATGTTAACTTTATTTCAAACGAATCGGTTCACAACTGAAAATTCTGTAGGAAAGTTGGCAATCAATTCCTTTTTTTCTACCCTTAGAGGCCGATTTTAGTTTTGAAATTAAAATGGGACCAACTTTGAGATATACTCTTTCCAACAAAAAAAGAATTTTTGAAATCGGACCACGCTGGGAAAAGTTATGCGTGGTCATACATAAAAAAAAAAAATATATACATGTCGAATTGAGAACCTCCTCCTTTTTTTTTCGTCGGTTAAAAATACGATACGCCTTCGAAACGATTTTCACTTGCCTTGCACGCTGTCAATTAAAGCTCATTTATTTTACGTTAAATCTAAAGAAAATACGGAAAACTAAAGCAATGAATACACCTGAATAGAATCACCAACGGTTAAAGACCCCATAACACTGTCAAATGAGACCATCTGCACACCACACACGATTGCACATAAAACACAACACTTGAATACATCAAAACTTGAACACAACATAAAACTTCATTTCAGCAATAAAATAGAACTATTGGTCCTTTAAATACACAGCATTTGCCCCTTACCTTTGACTAAAACGCAGATCTTGCAAGAAATTCAAGCAATATCCCTACCATGTGTTGTCAAACATGCAATATAAGATGTATTGCAACATCTTACGGCGTCTCGTAAAGCTCTAAGGGTCACGTAAAGGTGCGGTTACAAGGGGACACCGCAATCACACCGATAAGACCGTTTTTGACGAGTAAAACGCCATGATGTCCTTATTCCGCTTGGTACAGGTCCTCATTGGACACGGGTGATTTAAAAGATTTCTGTTTCGAATTTGGCGTTTGTATGAGTAATTTTAGTCAAAAGTGACTGAAAAGTTACTAAAACGTTACTACGTAAGTTTTAGCATATTTCAGGAAATCTACCAATATCGGGTCTTCTTGACATTATATTCGACCAGTATTGTCCGAGCAATTGTCAAAGTCTGACAATCAGTCTTAAGGAGTATCGTATCACCTAAAGCTAACTTGGTCGTGGAGGTCAAACAGGCAGTAGCTACATGTAAAATACTGGTATTGAACTGTGTCCGTTTTAACTGGAATCCGACCCAAACATAGTTGATGAATTATAAGTCTAGGCAAATTATTGCCCGAACATTTGAAGTCGCTCGTATACCCGCACCCTAAGGTTAACCTAAGGGATATATATTTCACTCGGAATGCCTCGCTGTTGTGTCGTCCGACTCGTAAACTCGTCGCGAATAGAATGTTAGACAAGATTCCCTTCATTTGTTCAGTATAAATTATTTCAAGGTCGTTTGGAAGGGTTGTCGAACTTCGCCTTAATTTATTGATTGTGTAAAGCTACGCTTTGTTAGTCGTGATTCTTGTATGGATCTGGTGGAGCGAATAGAAATGCTTCGGAGCGCGAAGGGACGGGACAGATGAGCGTTGCCAGTAATTTACGTGGCTCAAAATCCATTGAGTAATTTATAATCGGCGATAGTAAATTCAAGTTGTGTAAAAATAAGAGCCAAAGTAGTCAATCCTAAGTGAACTTTTTTATTTTTTTCTTTGGTCAGGTTTCAACTGAAATGTTTATAACTTTTTTAATGCTAAAACCAATGTTAAAGCCATTACTACTTGTATTTTTTTTCTATATATTTTTTTTTTAATCATTAATGAAAATCACAGTAAAATTTTATATAATTATCTACTTTTCATAACACTAAACCCTTGGTTATTATGCAGTTCCTGGACTGGCATGCTTTCAAAGTTCTTTCAAATAACTTTTCAACAATTTTAATATGGTGTTAAAAGATTAAATTTTTATATTTTGCTCTCACCATTAACACTAACGTCAATATAAATATTGGAATTTTCACTTTAATATGCTGAAAATGCATTCCAAGTTTGTACCAAAGAACTCATTCAAGTATGAAAACTAACTTACGACCCGTGGCTTCGCTCGCATGGTACCTATTCGGTAATTTTTCTATGGGAACTTAATATTGAGATAAAACGTATTTTTGTCGAGAAAGTTTAACAAATCATTCAACCTCACAGACTTGCATTTTTATTAATTAGTTGCAAGAGTTCGGACGTTTTATTTTTTTCTGGCGTTCTTGGTATCCAACCTCAGAACAATAACTAAAGCATAGAAGGAAGCTAAATTTAACTAATATAGTCGTCTTTGTTTTCTTATACACTCATAACAGCATTAGAGAGAGACAGATGTAGGTTGCTCAAAATGCAAATCGTCACAAAGGTAAACGTCAATTTGGATACCTTGGCTACCTTTATAGTACTAAGTTTAAAAGCTACTTAACGTCTCAGGTTTTTATCTATGACTTTGTTCATCGCATTTTTTCGTATAATGCTTATGGGCGCATGCCAGTTGAAGTGATTCGTTGGTTTTACGTATTTTTGTAAAAATAGTACAAAAATAACAGTGATTTAGTGTAAATCGCAAAGCTTAAAGATTAAATAATGTCCTGCATTATAGTGGGATGTAAATCTCATTCACCCCGCAAAGAAAATGATGCGGAAATCATAAGCTCCCATCGGTAAGGAATCAAATATGGTCATTTTGTCAGTTTTTCATTCTCATTTTATGTTATTTTGGCATTATTTCAAATTATTTGAGCTAAGTGTACACGGTAGTGTTTTGAAATCAATATTTTATGCAATTAAATAGTTCGATTATATGGAAATTATAAATTTTAAATCGGCATATAAATTTTTGCAATAGTGCTTGCAAAAACAAACTATCGATACAATATCGATAAACTAGCGTCATCCAAATTATTACATTATTTTTCTTTACACGTAGTTTTGGGAAGGATCAAATATTTAAGAGTTAAATAAAAACCTACGGTCTTGTCAGCGAATCGTACGTGAGTATATGAGTGTGTGAATACGTGAGCGTATGAGTAATGAAATGATAGTGTCAAAAATCCGTGTGGCTCATGGTGTAATAATTTAAATTCATGTGTGGCTATATTTTTTTTTTGTCACTTTCAGATTTCCGTCCGATGTTGATATGAGGCAAAAATGGATCAACGCTATTGCACGTAACAACTGGGAATCGTTCAGGGCCAATCGCTCTTTTAATATTATTTAAGCGTTTTCTTTGTAATTTCAATTTTTTTATAATTTATGCTGTTTATAAATAAATATGTTGGTCAGACAGAAGCGAGTTCTTTATTTCACCTTAGCATATTTAGATTTATTGCCATGGAGCGATACCTTTTTTTTAGCCTGGTAAAATCATCAAATGAGTCCTCCCACCCCGGGCAGGGCGGGAGGGACTGTCAGACTCGTACTGACTAAAATCCACGGTGTCCTTCAATAGCCCTTTGTGTTCCGGGGTCAAGGTAATGAGATGTCCAGCGACCAATGGAGCGATACCATAAACTAAGAAGTCGATATCGGTCTTTATTTAATGCATAGTCACATCACTAGCTAATACTCTTTTGTCTATGACAGCGTACGCTTCAAATGTCGTAGAGCGCCTTCTATGCTTTAGTTATTGTTCTGAGTATCCAACATTTGCATTTGAAAATCTCAAGGGAAATGTATCTGGCGTTTGGTGATTAAAAAGAAAAGAAAAATTCAAACCAAAAAGTTGCAACGAAAAGAGGCTCCGTCTCAGAATATCACGGTTTTTTGAACAAAGAAGAAACGTGTAATGAGGAGAAATTCAAACAATGGCTCTTTTTGTTTATTTTTGGGGCTTATCATTTTGTGGGAACTTTTGGACTGTGCTTTGAGTAGATCAGATGACAAATAAACAAAGTAAATTAAAAGCTTGTCTAGCATTTCAAAAAGATATTCGCTGGTTTAAGATCTGTGCCTCAAAAAACACGTATAGCCATTGGCCCCGGCTGTCATTTGTGGATAGTCGTTGCTGTTAGTCAGAAGCTCAATGGTGTGAAAACTTGTCTTGTCTTATCCCATTACTCAGTTATGGGTTGTGGAAATTAGACAGGCGTTGCTTTATGTAAATAACTATGTAATTATTTTGTTGCATCAGGCTCCACTGGGACATAGTAGGGAAACCGCAGTTGATTTGTCAGAATAAAAGTTAAGCATTATTTCAATGGGCTTCGCCATGTTAAAAATAATTCTTAATACTAAATTTGATAAATTCGAATAAATAAGATATTTTCACAATCATGGAAAAGAATGGGCAATCTTTTAAATCAAAAACCGGCCAAGTGCGAGTTGCACTCGCGTGAAGAGGGTTCCGTACGATGTTACCTATCACGTTTTTTTTTAAATCTGACCCAAATTGGTACGCACAATATTGAGTGATTCACCATGTTATTTTAATATCATGGACTTAGACTAGAAAACTAATTTCTGTATTTAAAAAAAAAATTAGG
The DNA here is from genome assembly GCA_950005045.1 of Agrotis exclamationis. Lineage (NCBI taxonomy): Eukaryota > Metazoa > Arthropoda > Insecta > Lepidoptera > Noctuidae > Agrotis > Agrotis exclamationis. The sequence goes on from OX465440.1 coordinate 10,430,782, forward strand.
TTCAGTAGTTTCGGAGAAAAGGGGGGGGGAATGGTCAAATTTCGTCTATTTTCTTGAATAACTTGGAAACTATTTATTTTAAAATTACAAAAAAAATATATTTAAGATTGTCTCAACAAGACCTTTCATTTGATATGTAACACGATGCAGTTTTCAATTATTTTTTTTTAATTTTCCCCTTCTCCCCCAATAATTACCTCCCATATACAGATATGGACTTCTTATAGGTTATCCGATAATCTATAAGTAGACAACTAATTCCTGTATTTTTTTCAAAATTTTAGGTTCAGTACTTTCGGAGATAAGGGGGGGGGGGAATGGTCAAACTTCGTCTATTTTTTTTGAATAACTTGAAAACCATTTATTTTAAAATTACAAAAAAAATACTACTAAGTTTGTCTCAACAATACCTTTCATTTGATATGTCACACGATGCAGTTTTCAATTTTTTTTTTAATTTTCCCTTTCCCCCCCTTAAAATTACCTCCCATATACAGATATGGACTTCTTATAGGTTATCCTATAATCTATAAGTAGAAAACTAATATCTGCATTTTTTTCAAAATTTTAGGTTCAGTAGTTTCGGAGATAAGGGGGGGGGAATGGTCAAACTTCGTCTATTTTTTTTAATAACTTGGAAACCATTCATTTTAAAATTACAAAAAAAATACTTTTAAGTTTGTCTCAACAATACCTTTCATTTGATATGTCACACGATGCAGTTTTCAAATATATTTTTTTAGTTTTCCCCTTCCCCCCCCCAAAAATTACCTCCCATATACAGATATGGACTTCTTATAGGTTATCCTATAATCTATAAGTAGACAACTAATTCCTGTATTTTTTTCAAAATTTTAGGTTCAGTAGTTTCGGAGATAAGGGGGGGGGGAATGGTCAAATTTCGTCTATTTTCTTGAATAACTTGGAAACTATTTATTTTAAAATTATAAAAAAAATATATTTAAGATTGTCTAAACAAGTCCTTTCATTTGGTATGTCACACGATGCAGTTTTCAAATATATTTTTTTAATTTTCCTTTTCCCCCCCAAAAATTACCTCCCATATACAGATATGGACTTCTTATAGGTTTACCTATAATCTATAAGTAGAAAACTAATTACTGTATTTTTTTCAAAATTTTAGGTTCAGTAGTTTCGGAGATAAGAGGGGAGGGGGAATGGTCAAATTTCGTCTATTTTTTTTGAATAACTTGAAAACCATTTATTTTAAAATTACAAAAAAAATACTACTAAGTTTGTCTCAACAATACCTTTCATTTGATATGTCACACGATGCAGTTTTCAATTTTTTTTTTTAATTTTCCCTTTCCCCCCCTTAAAATTACCTCCCATATACAGATATGGACTTCTTATAGGTTATCCTATAATCTATAAGTAGAAAACTAATATCTGCATTTTTTTCAAAATTTTAGGTTCAGTAGTTTCGGAGATAAGGGGGGGGGAATGGTCAAACTTCGTCTATTTTTTTTAATAACTTGGAAACCATTCATTTTAAAATTACAAAAAAAATACTTTTAAGTTTGTCTCAACAATACCTTTCATTTGATATGTCACACGATGCAGTTTTCAAATATATTTTTTTAGTTTTCCCCTTCCCCCCCCCAAAAATTACCTCCCATATACAGATATGGACTTCTTATAGGTTATCCTATAATCTATAAGTAGACAACTAATTCCTGTATTTTTTTCAAAATTTTAGGTTCAGTAGTTTCGGAGATAAGGGGGGGGGAATGGTCAAATTTCGTCTATTTTCTTGAATAACTTGGAAACTATTTATTTTAAAATTATAAAAAAAATATATTTAAGATTGTCTAAACAAGTCCTTTCATTTGGTATGTCACACAATGCAGTTTTCAAATATATTTTTTTAATTTTCCTTTTCCCCCCCAAAAATTACCTCCCATATACAGATATGGACTTCTTATAGGTTTACCTATAATCTATAAGTAGAAAACTAATTACTGTATTTTTTTCAAAATTTTAGGTTCAGTAGTTTCGGAGATAAGAGGGGAGGGGGAATGGTCAAATTTCGTCTATTTTCTTGAATAACTTGGAAACTATTTATTTTAAAATTACAAAAAAAATACATTTAAGTTTGTCTCAACAAGACATTTCATTTGATATGTCACACGATGCAGTTTTCAAAACTTTTTTTTTTCATTTTCCTCTTCCCCCCCAAAATTACCTCCCACATACAGATTTCATCTATTCACGTCACACCTCTGTGCTTGGGTCACAGGAATTGATATGTGTACGAAATATCAACCCAATCGGTCTAGTAGATTCGGAGATAATTGACTGTAAGCGACAGACAGACGGACACACGAGTGATCCTATAAGGGTTCCGTTTTTGTATTCGGACGTACGGAACCCTAAAAACAATCAAAGATAAAGCCTCCTGCAGACACACGCGATTAATCGCGCGGGGCGACATGTCGCGGTCCATTCGCAGTATTTTTAGAGTGGAAATTAGCTTGGCTCGTTGTCGTAGCGCGATTAATCGCGTGTGTCTGCAGGAGGCTTAATGCACAAATTGGATAATTATGAACTTCAAAGGCGAAATTTTTGAATATATTGGGCAAAATAAATATCCTTGGCAGTTGCAGGTGATTTAATCGTCACCCTCAATGTATAGATTCATATCATCACACTCAATGTATAGATTCATATCATCACACTCAATGTATAGATTCATATCGTCACACTCAATGTATAGATTCATATCGTCACACTCAATGTATAGATTCATATCGCCACACTCAATCAAGCCACCGTGAACGGTATCCTGCAACTAATCCGTCGCTTCACAGCTACCGGCCGGTTCGGACGTACATCTATCCGTTGCATGTGGTCACACCACATACCAGTACACGCTCAGTGGACTGTGTCTATTAATTCTGCAGATATTGAACTGGATATAGAACATGTTTTGTATAGCTTTTGATATAGAGTGAGCCTTGATTTTGGTCGGGTTATATACCATGGCGAGTAAGAACTTAAAGTGTTGTGAAGTAAAGTGAATTGAAGTGAAGTGACTTGAAGTGACGTGAAGTGAAGTGAAGTGACGTGTTCTGAAGTGACGTAAAGTCAAATCAAAAGCTGAATGAGCTGGTACCTTGGCTGGCAAGAGCGTCTCATGTACTGAATCGGATGATCGCATGTTCAAAACTTGCTCGCAATCTTGTCTTTCATTAACGAAATTATAATAATCCGCGACACAGGTATTAATGCGTATAAGAACGACTTGTTTGATTAGTAGTTAAACTAACTATTTGTTAAATATTTTTTACCATTTGTTAAAAACGTTTAGGGATTATAAAATAGTTAGTTTTACTATTGATCAAAAAACTAACCTTAAAAGCATAAAATTTATACAAAGATGGTTCCTCAGCAGCTGCTTGGTTTGAACAACTGACACCAAATAGCTAGCCAGTAATCCACCACCTAGTTTTACCAGCGTAACTTTCAGTTCTGTGTCAGATATCATTCTCTCTGAATAGGAATTGTTCGTAAATGACACAATGATTAGGTTCCCCACCATTGTCACGGGAAAATCTCCCGTCTCTTAATAAGAATTCACTCGTAATAGAAAATGATTTTGCTTGAATACCGTTTTGTAGACAACATAAAAGGATTGCTTTTAATGTGGAAGAACAAAGGGGAGCAGTAATTACAAGTAAGTCTTAGTTATTATTGGGGATTTGATAGTTCGTTTTCACGTTGTCTTAATACCAATTACATTGTTGGAATTGCGTTTGAATTACACCACAATCACAGTTACAATTATTAATTGTTTAAGAAGAACTTCAGGAATAAAGAACAGTTTTGTATTGCTTTTCTTTTATCGTGGTAAAATCATCAGGACGGGAGGGACTGTCAGACTTGTACTGACTAAAACCCACGGTGTCCTTCAGTTATAGCCCTTTGTGTACCGGAGTCGCGGTATACGTGTGTCCCGCGACCCCGGCAGGCTTTGGCCCTCTAGAGGAGGCCCCGTCATTATGCTGACGCTCTTTGAGGCGAGCGTGGAACACAACTCGCCGTCGACCCGGGCATGGTCCATGGTCGGACAGCGAGTCGCCCATTACGCGTAGAATGTAACATGCCGTCGATTTAGGCGTGTTCCTTGATCGGACGGCGAGCTAATCATTACTCGCTTTCCGCAAACCCGTCGCTACTGCGGGTGAAAATCGTCTTGCGATGAACCAGGGCGTCTCCAGCGACGGCTAGGGCATGAAATGGAGGATGTCATTATGTGCTTTTGACCATAAAAACATGCAAGAAAGACTTGTTTTCAGACATCAGGAGAATTCACGAGATACCACAAACATTTCAGCGCTGAGAGATAAGAAAATGTGGACATGTTGAAAAGCGTTCCATTTCTAAATTGCGGCCACAGTCAAAACTCCCACGTTTCCTACGCAACGCTTATGTCAGCACTACGCACGTTGTAACCGGTTGTAAATCACAAATGATTTATTCCTACATAAATTACCTCGTTTGTAACAAAATCATGTTAAATGAAATATGTCGTGATAAAAGGCAGTAGTACTTGAGTTATTATTGGGAGCTTACTGACCTACAATTTTTAAAATTAATCACTTACGTAGTTATTATTTTAGATTGTAATTTAAACACACTTTGGTCACGCCTCGATTGTTTTGTTTTTCGTTGACTCTTTGCTACTAAAGCGTCTAAGAGACAAGAAGCACTTTGCTATCGACAAAGACAACTTCAGCTGTCATCACAGGCAACTATTACTGTCGATCAACACTTTACTGTCAACAGAGTCAATTTCAGTTATCGAGAGAGCCAACTTCAGTTATCAATCAAGCCAACTTCGGCAGAGCCTACTTCATCTGTAACTTGAGACAGAGGAAACTGCCTGCAACGCCAACAGAGCCAACTTCATCTGTCGACAGAGCCAACTTTAGCTGACGATAGAGACAAATTTAGCTGTCGGTAAAGGCAACTGCAGATATTGACAGAGGTAACTGCTACTGTCGAGTAGCATTGTGCTGTCAACAGAGCCAACTTCAGCTATCGACGGAGGCAACTGCAGTTGTCGACTCTGTCAATAGCAAAGCTACTCGTCTGTGCGTTGCCTTACAGAAGTTTCTTGATAGATGTAATAAGATTGAAAAGTCAGTGCCTTGTGTTATCTGAACCCGACTAAGAATAAAAAGTGAAGAGAGGTACTGAACTTATATAACATACCTATAGATGCCTGCTATTGCAGCTTATTAAATTCCGTTTTCAGATTCAATTACCATTCCTCTTATTACTGGAAAATAAACCTTACTGACAATGGAATTAGGTGCTAAAGGTTTGGGTTCTGTAGAAGTATGTGCTGAAACTCAAAATGTGGGCAATTCAAAAGCAGAAAGAATTGTAAGAATATTGTAGCATACTGAGACCTTATCACAAGATTTCTGTATTTTATTTACAGCGTACTTGTAGTAGTTACTGCTTTTGTATAAAAAAAAATAAAAAGCGCCTCTAGTGCACGAACGAGGAACTAATTCAAGCAAAACGTCAAAGTTCTAGTTTAGTTAACGTCACAAAAACTGGTAAAGTTGTGCTAGTGCCTCGACTTTAGCGAAGGAGGAAGCGGGACGCTTGACGGAAAGGACAGCGTCCACCTCACGACCCAGCCGCAGCGGTAGATGCCCATGGCGACGGACGTCGCATGACGATCTCCGGCCGCCGTAGGCGCGGGCATGAGGGCGGCGAGTAATGGGCGACTCGGTGTCCCATCATGGACCATGCCCAGGTCGACGGCGCGTTGTGTTCCACGCGCGCCTCAAAGAGTGTAAGCACAATGACGGGGCCCCCTTTAGAGGGCCAAAGCCTGCCGGGGTCGCGGGGCTAAACAGCTACCGTGATCCCGAGACGTAAAGGGCTATTGTAGGACACCGTGGATTTTATTCAGTACAAGTCTGACAGTCCCTCCTGCTCTGCCCTGGGTGGGAGGACTCATTTATTGATGATTTTACTACGCTAAAAAAAAGTGCCAGAAAGTCATACAGTCAAGTTTTGTCTAGTTGTCAGTCTATCTTCCCCCGCCTTAATCCAACCCGCACTGAGCCAGGGTGGTGAATTATCTATAGCTCAGCCCAATCTGATTATACTTATGCTTTCCCCGCTCAAAAACAGTGCAATTCGGTTTACACCACATATTTGTGAATTCGTTTCTAGAACAACAAAAGATTCTATATTCCATCATCATCATCATCATCAGCCTATAAATGTTCCCACTGTTGGGACACAGGCCTCCTCCTCTCTGGGAGAGGGAGTGGGCCATAATCCACCACTATATTCCTTATTTAAGTAAATTATAATTACACATTTTCCCATTAAAAATAACGTAAATAATTCATACTAAACACTTTAGTCCCGAAAATGTAACAGCATCAACATTTTAATAAGCAGACACCCAAAAAATACACTAACGAGCGATGATACCTCTTTGAAAAGAGACGAAAAACAGGGTAATTTGTACTCCATAAACATAGTCATACAAAAAACAGCCTGTGATTTCAGCCCCAGGACATCAATCCAACTTTTTAAATTAAAGCGAGCAAAGAAATTCAGGATAAACGCGAAATGAAAGAAACACATTCAAGTTTTACTGAACAATTTATGGAATCGCGATTTTTTTTTCAACGCTCTCGCCATTTGTTTTTTTAAGGATCCGTGTCGGAAAAGAAAATAAGGAAGCGTTGTATTATTGTTATGGTTGTTTATCTACGTGTTGTCATAGCTCTATCAATTTATTCAGTTTCCACGGTCATTCTTTATTTTTATCGAGTTTACTTTTCATTTAGTGTTATGATTATTATTTTATTTGAAATTATATTGATCGGCTTGATTCATCATCATCTATATTATCAGCCTAATGCCGTCCACTGCTGAACGTAAGCCTCCCCCAAAGAGCGCCAACCCTCCCGGTCCTGGGCAGTCCCCATCCATCCGCTGCCAGCCATATTCTTCAAATCATCGACCCATCTTGTCGCAGGGCGTCCTACACTACGTTTTGCCGATTCGCGGTCTCCACTCTAGCACCTGTCTGCTCCATCTACCATCGGTCCGTCTACAGACGTTGCCGGCCCACTTCCACTTCAACGTCCTTATTCTACGCGCAATGTCGATAACTTTGGTTCTCTGGCGAATGACTTCGTTCCGAATTCTATCCGCCAGAGAGACTCCGAGCATTGCTCTCTCCATTGCACGCTGAGCAACCTTGAATTTGTGGACCAGGCCTATGGTAAGTGTCCACGTTTGGGCTCCGTAAGTCATTACTGGTAGGACAAACTGGTTATAAACCGATGATTTGAAGATATGACGTAGCTTCCCGAATGCCGCCCAGCCCAAGCGTATCCTTCTGGTTGCTTCCTTCTCAAAGTTGTGCCGGCCCAGTTGTATAGTTTGGCCTAGATATATGTATTCATGCACAACTTCGAGGGCAGCACCATTTACCTATGATTACAGGTCTCAGATTGACATGACCATTGAACATGAGTTTCATCATCATCTACCTAGGCTTTCTTCAACTATGTCGGGGTCATCTTCCAGCCGAACCGGACGCAGCTGATTATTCATTACTTTACATGGGGCGACTGCCCCTCTGGATTCCACAACCCAGTAACTGAGATATCCTTTGGTAAAACTGTGTAAGGTCAATTGTTCTCTTTTAATGCTTGAGGGTGCAGGTATATACATTATTGACAGGATATAATTGAACTGTTTTTCAATAAACACTGTTTTAAAGCTTTAAAGGTGTTACTGCATTTGAAATGTCACTTTCGGGATATCTTCCGTGATCATAATATTTGTTTGAAATCCTGATATTTCGACGTTGTTGCAGGAAAATGCGGGTGGTTGAAAATAAATCTGAAGAAAGATATCCCGTAAGTAACATTTTTAATTTTGCTTTTCAATGTTATCATAAAGTTAAAAAATTTCAGTGATGTAGTTCTTTAAATACCTGCTTTTGTCAATATAAACAGTACTCATATTCTTTGCCACAAATAAAACTTCGTAGTGTTAGTAGAAAGCACGTACGAGTATACCCGTACGGAACCTTCAACAGCGAAGTAGAACATGCTTCTTTTTTTCACTCCGGATCGGGGTAGCAAAATGAGGTTGAGATAATACAGTTACTCAGTTCTTGTTCCTGGTTCACCTAATTGAGAAAACAAAACAAAATATACACACAGGTGTGCTCAACGTACATATTTCCTGGTAGACTATAATAAATTCAGTGAAAATAATATGGATGTGGACCCGTACTCCATCTATTTACTCCACCTGGGTGAAGCACGAAACCTACCCATGAAGAATTATGGTCCGTGCTCCAATAAATTGATGATCGGTACAGTTAAGTAATTAAGAAAAATACACAGTCCATATTATGATCAATAAAATAATGTAAGCACATCTTCAAGAAAATACCAGTATTTTACAGAGGGCGACTGCCTTTCTGTGGCCAAAATTCTAACAGCTTGGCAAACATAAAACTGGCTTCATACGGCCCGTAATTTAAGTATTATGCATAATTAAGCCGTACCCGTAACTGTTGAAGCACTTGCCGACCGTAAATGTCAGATAACTTCATGGTGTTCATGGAGGTCAGGGCGCGCGTGGCGTGCAAGACTCGTGATATCATGCGCCTTGAGAAGCTAGCTTAAAACATAAGGGAACAGTGTATAAGACGGGGACGTGGGGTATAATGGGGACACACGTGCTAAAGGCAAACTTAACACAAAACGGTAGCCATTTTCTAATGGCCGCTTGCAAATGGCGTCCTGTTGGTGCTTGCGCTCCGTTAGTGTCGTGTTAAGTTTGCTTTTAGCATGTGTCCCCATTATACCCCGTGTCCCCATCTTATACACTGTTCGGGGTACCTATCCAAACCGTCTTATGAAAAAACAAAATCGCATCAGCCAGTACGAAACCAGTCAGCTTCTCAAAGAAGTTATCAATAAGAGTTGCAATCCAGCCATATCGTAAGCCATTAAATTATTTCCATTCAAAATGGAAGAAAAACTTAAACTGCTGTTTATAAATCGAGAAAGCTGAAAGCTTATACAACGATGTTCAATAAACTGTGGACCTGTTGCAACATTGAGTTCGGTTTAAAAGATGGCTTTGTGATTTTGTTGCGATACAGATTCCGGTTTCAGTAGTAGTTATTTTAGTGGATGTTGAACTTATCTGTTGATATGATTGAAAACGATCAAAAGATTTTTATGTCATTGGAGTTGACGAGACAAGACTGCTGGCTTGTTGCAAATTAAACGATGATTTATTTTGGAAATGTCAGGAATTTTTTAACTGACTTATGAAAAAGGAAAAATTTTGTCATACGAAAGCATCACGACTACAGACTCCGAAGGGTTACATAGAGGAGTACTAAATAATACACACATACTGTGAAATTGTGTTGTATTAAAAAAAATATTGATTTGCTTTCAAGAGGCAAAGATGAGACCTAAGTTAAAGCAAGCACACCCAAAAGGAGCTGGATCTCCTGTGCACCGACGGAACACAGTAAAAACTGTTTGGCGCCGGATACCCATAGGGTGGTTGCGAGGCACGTGTGCCTGGTGAGGTCTGCGACCGCTAGTGAGATCGCTCAGCCATCACCGCAGGTTACATAATAGCCTGTGGTGCCGTTTCCCGATACAATATTATACGAATCGTATTCATTTACACTTCTTATCTGCGTCCTTAGGCCTTTTTATCACCCACGAGGATCGCCCGGAGGACATGGTGGAGCATATAGGGCTGGACTGTTCCGCAGATCACCACCGCGTTCTCACGGAAGCGATAGGCGGCGACCTCTCGCGCCCGGCGTTGGTCGAGGCCATGCTGCGGGGCGAGATGGAATGGGAAGCGATCGCCTCCTTCTGCGAAGCAGTCATGCTAGCGAAGGAGGAGGAAGGACCGGTGAGGGAGTAAACAGCGTCCACCTCACGACCCAGGCATCGCGGGAGACGCTCACGGCTACGGACATCGCGAGGCAATATTTTACCACGATAAAAAAGGCCTTTTTATCATGATCTTTGGTAAAGGTCATTGATCTGTCGTAAACATCTTACCGACAGAAGATTCCGGCAATAAAATTTGGACAATAATAATCCTATGTTACTTTCCAAATTCAGTCCATGGTAACAATCAGATAGGAAGTCTGAAGAAGCAATATCAATGCAATATAAATTACAGATCAATTTGGAACCACGCCAAAGAGCGTTAGAGCGCTGACAAGTCAAGCTAAGTGAGCGTATTCTCTGATACTATTTCGTTCACGTTTATGTGGCTATATTAGACCTCTATAGGTCAAAGACCTCCTATAACCCAAATAGACGTATACTTGATCGGAATACCAGTTTTAGAAGTTCTATAAGCTGTTGGTCCTAGCTGTCATTTGTAGTTCTTTCACAGTAGCTACATGTATAGTGGTCAGTGGCCCTAAAATATTACGAAAGGGTTTCGTATTACCCAGTATTAATTTGGTTATAAGGTTCAGAGAGCTTGACCACATGAGTCACCTTAGGAATATGACACTCAAGTTCATACTAATAAGATTTATTTTCGAATGAAGCGTAATTCATCTAAGCTTGAGTTAAGAATACGATTGTTCTATAGATTTGGGCCTTAAAGACGTAGTAAGTTATAGACTACTACCACTGGATTATCACTCTTACCTTCTATTTTTCTCTTAAATCCGTAGTTAGGGATATCCAGAATAAACTTACAAGTACTACCTACAGACCCCTGCTCATCAACCTACTCCTATCTGTCATTATTTTCAATCGAACATGAACTTTATGGTTTTGTGATAAACTTGAAAATGTATTAAAGAAATTTTCAAGTTTACAGTTTGGAGTAATGTAACATGCAAGAATTTCGCGGAAATTAAAAACAAAGTACTCTAAAATAAACATTTAGTTTTTGCAAATGTCTCTCTTTGTAGTATTTACAGTAACAAAACTAAGTTTTAATGATTATACGATGCGACGGTAATTGCTTGCTCGCAGTACTAGCAACACTATTTAAAAGAAGCTGCAGGCCGTAAGTGGACAGTAATTATATTAAAGTTTGTTGAAATGGCCCACACTAGTGGGGATTCTTAAGTGCATTTGTACGGTTGATGCATTCTTGGCCGTTAGTTCGTGATATTACCACTGCTTAGGTATAGATGAACACATATACATATTTTGATGTATGTATGTCCGACGTAAATTGTATGGTAAATGAAACAGTACCTCTAGTGTACGAGAGATTTTAGTCAGTACGAGTCTGACAGTACTTCCCGTCCGGGGTGGGAGGATTCATTTCTAGACTCAACGATAAAAAAAACCTCTAGTGTACGAACAAGGAACTAATTAAATCAATCCAATAAAAGTCAAAATTCTTGTTCACGCCACAAAAACCTTTAAAACATATGCTTGTTATTTTGACAGGCCTGTTGGTCTAGTGGTTAGTGACCCTGACTGCTATGCCGGAGGTCGTGGGTTCGATTCCCACCCAGGACAAATGTTTGTGTGATGAGCACGATCATTTGTTCTGTGTCTGGGTGTAATTTATCTATCATATTATGTATGTATTTAGAAATATATAAGTATGTTTATCCTTTGTCTAGTACCCATAACACAAGCTCTGGTTAGCTTGGGACTAGATGGCGTTGTGTGATAGTTGTGGAATATTATATTGTATTTTAGAAAACTATCATCAACTGCCTAGCCTTTTCCCAACTATACTCGTCAAAACAAAATAAGGGCCACTTTTTAAATTGCACTTTAAACAAGTATTGCTCTTATTCTGGGTACATAATAAATACTAAATATCTTGTTATGGTTTCTTTCAAGTATTAATATTGTTTCTACTGCATAGTTGGAAATTAATAACTTTTTTTTAATTAGATATTTGAGATTACTTAGAATTTACGGTATGGTGTTTTTTAATTTTCAAACTTCTAACGGAGTTTTCTTCGACTAATACAGCAAGCAGGCTATAATGATCTTTAAATCTCATAATGTCATGTATTCGGAGACATATGGACGCAAAAACAGCCACTTGGGGTGCCACCTTAATCCAGGGGGCCCGTAGCTAAAAGAGGTAGGTTTAATGGTGGAATATTCCCAACGAGTGGTTCAAAATGCTTGAAATTGGTCTTAGAAGACGGGTAATATCACCAGACGCCGTGATCAAGGAAGAAAGTAAGTAAATAAAGCCCAAGAAGACCATTAAGTTTGTTTAACCGCGCAAAAAGAGCGAAAATCTACTGCGCGGACCGTACAAACTCCATTGCGTCGAGCTACAGGCACCCCTATAATTGACTACACTATTCCAAATCGACTCCATAAAGACTAACAATACTCAAGAAGATGCTTGGTTTGCCTCCAGTTAACTGCAGCGTATGGTGCAAATCGTGAAACATTTGCGAAGGAGAAAATTTATTGAACTGTTTTGACTGGGCTTCATTGCTTTTTATTGATGACTGGTGGGTTATTTTTTTTCAATAAAAACTGATTCATAAGAGTGTAGAGAAGATCTAAACAACAGGTTTCAGATCCTTGCACTCTTAAAACAGACTGTTCTGGCGAGTTCTGAGTTATGCTCTGGGGCGGTTATCTCTATCACGCAAAACTGAGCTCGCACTTCTTAACAAGGGTGCTGTAACTCCTCAAAATTGCGTAGGGAGTGTGGTGCAACTCCACATTATCCCATTCGCACAGCAAGGAATACCTGAGTTCTTCTTGAAGCAAGATAATGCTCGAGCGAACACGACGCGACTAACAGTGCACACATTCCCTTACTCTCGAATTACGATGTTACAGTGGACACTCTGGATTTTTACCTGAGTTCTATTGAGCATTTAAGAGATGAGTTAAAGAAGAGTGAAAAAGAAAGTAAAATTCCCATCAACACGCAGCTGGATCTCATAAATTGCCCGAAAACTTGCTGGTAGAGTATCCCAAAAGAAAATGTTCGGTATTTAATCCAGACCATTCCACCTCCCATAAAATGAGCAGAACAGAGAGAACAGAGTTAAAAGAGAAGCTTAAAAGAACACTTTGGAACATTAAAGACGTTATTTTTTTGATTTTGTACCTGTTTTATGTAACTTGATACATTCCTGCAATTCCTCACTTTTCATTCAATTTGGTTTATTTTAACGATTTATTGGAATACATATTTAATTTTTGTGTATTTCCATCTAAAACCATTAATATTAATCAGATTCAGTCATTGTAACTAGTAATATTTAAACATTATTTAATAAATCGATAAAAACCAGGTGGCCCTTATTTTGTTTTGAGTAGTATATATTGATATTGTGGTCGGCTTCCAGTCGAACCAGATGCAACTGAATATCAGTATTCAGCTGCAATATGGAGCGACTGTCTATCGGACATCCACAACCCAGTAACTGGATAATACGATACCCATGGTAAGACTGGTTTTCAGACTTCAGAGCTTCTGACTAGTAACGTCTGCCAAAAATCTACAAATGACAGCCGGGACCAACGGCTTTACGTGCTCTCCAAGGCACGGAGGAAACTCAGCGAGCGCGGTTTAACCCGGAACTCGAGCTCCTCTACTTTTTAAAGACCTTTATTTTGGGAAACTTAATAAAAATACCGTGGCTTAGATCTCACAAAAATACTATCATTAAAATTATACGTTTTTTTATGACTTGGCATAAAATAATATTCAACAATGTAATTTATTAATATATTACATTTTGTTTTGGCTCCACAACATAAAAATCTCTCTTAAAATAAAAATAAACGTTCATTTTCAACGGTTGAAAACATGCCAAAACAGTCTTAAGACAGACATAAATTATATTAAAGAACTTCTTTGAAATTCAACCGCACGTTTGAAGATACTTGAACTTAGAATTTCATTTCAATATGGCTTCGATCAAGCGTACGAACTATTGTACTTTTCTCAAAATCTATCCAGGCATTTTAAAATTTGTTGAGCAATATCGTAAGGTTAAAAATTCGTATTGCAAGTTTCTTTAGATAAATATCAATAGCATACAAGATATTATGTTTTTTTAAACTATCACACAACGCCATCTAGTCCCAAGATAAGCAGAGCTTGTGTTATGGGTAATAGACAACTGATAAACATACTTATATATTTCTAAATACATACATATTATAGATAAATAACACCCAGACACAGAACAAATGATCGTGCTCATCACACAAACATTTGTCCTGGGTGGGAATCGAACCCACGACCTCCGGCATAGCAGTTAGGGCCACGAACCACTAGACCAACAGGCCTGTCAAAAATATAGTATCGTATCGGGCTCTTAGATTCAGTTGACAAGAAAAATAAACGAAAAAGATTGAAGGAAAAATAAATTGAGAGTGTACAAGTTAAAGTTTGCATCTTGACATCTAGTGACGGTCATTTTGTTTTTTTTTTTTCGAATCGAAGGAACGAGACACAGACTAAGTGACATTTATTATTGGCGATAATTATAAGAAAAGTAGAATAATAATCTTCTCTTCTCTTATATATAAAAATCAATTGCTGTTCGTTAGTCTCGCTAAAACTCGAGAACGGCTGGACCGATTTGGCTGATTTTGGTCTTGAATTACTTCTAGAAGTCCAGGGAAGGTTTAAAAGGTGAGTAAATTAATTTAAAAAAAATCTGAGGCTGGACGAAGTTTGCCGGTATTTTGGTTTTGAATTACTTATGGAAGTCCAGGGCAGGTTTAAAAGGTGAGGCGGTACGAAGTTTGCCCGGTCAGCTAGTCTTATATATAAAAATCAATTGCTGTTCGTTAGTCTCGCTAAAACTCGAGAACGGCTGGACCGATTTGGCTAATTTTGGTCTTGAATTACTTCTGAAAGTCCAGGGAAGGTTTAAAAGGTGAGGCGGTACGAAATTTGCCCGGTAAGCTAGTCTGTAATAAATAAGTCTATAAAATATTAACATGGGCCAAAAAAGCCGTAAAGCCTATGTTAACTCTTTTGAAACTAATTATGAGAAATGAAACTCTTTGGAAGTGATCGCCATTTGTGATCTCTTTCACGATAAATCAAAGTTGATCGGACGATTGGCGCAGTTACTGAATGTTATACAATCGCGCTGCATGTCGCGTGTTTGAATCTCGCGTGAAACAAATATTTGAAAGGCCTACCCAATTGTTCCAGGTCTGACTGTTAGTGAACTGTTGGCTGCCTGTCCATTGATGTGGAGCGAGCTAGAGGAACGGAGAAACGAGGAAATACCTATTAACCAATAGGATTGTATAAAATCTCCGCTCCGCTCCAGTGGACATGGGTTTGCGAGCTAGTTTTCAAAATTCATACATTTTTGGGAGCGGCGCGTTATAGCGGTGCGAGCTGGCGGTGCGAGCTGGCGGAGCGAGCTGGCAGAGCGAACGGTGGAGCGAGCCGGCGGAGCGAACTGGCGGAGCGAGCTGGCGGTGCGGGGCGAAAGGGATACCCATCCCAAGAAATAAACTCTATGAGAAAGCCTATAATATATACCCATATATTATAGGCTTTCTCATAGAGTTTATTTCTTCCGAGTCCAATTCTTCTTCAACCAATGCAAGGTAATGCAATGCATTTCAACTTTTGTGTCGACAACTTGTCTGTTTCCGTAATATTTCGAGAACACTGACCGCCTGTCGCCGCGCCCTTCGCTCAAATGACTCATTACGTGAACTCGTAATTTAGATCTTCAAATAAACACACATTATGACATCTACGTCATATTTGCTCCCCATTTTGACAATACCTTACACGCTTTAGACATTTAATTAAAGTTCAGTTAAAGAGGCCGTTAACCCTTTAAAATATAATAAAACTGACAAGCCGACAGACTCCAGCCATTCAGACTACACTATGAAACTACAATGGGAGGGAAAAATCCTAATTAGTACCAAACACTTCTAGGTTTTCAGAGCAAGGAAATTTCAATGGGAACGTCCACGAAACGTCGGCTGAAATATGGCCAAGAGCGAGTTGGACGCGAAAATTGGGATATCCTAGTACAGAAATGAGAAGGAGGCCTGAGTCCCAGTAGTGGGAACATTTAGACGAAAACGAAAGTATGCATAAAAAAAACAATTTAAAAATAAAATAGTCAATCATGTTACTAGGTGCAGTAATGGAAGGATTAAATAAAAATAGGTTAATCAGTTTTTGAGTTTATTCGTTACAAATAAACATGCGTAAACCAAGTCGTTTCCATTTATAATATTTTTTTACGAATAGATTTCTTGTATAGGTGCGCCATTTAATTTTTGATTAAATACATTTTTCAAAAATTTTATTTCCCTGTTAGCTTATCTAGCTTTTATAGTAAGAGCAAATTATAAAATTTTGTCAGATTACACACTGTCAAAACTTCAAATGTATAATTTATAAGTAAGCCCACAACGAGGCCAAATAGGAAGGTTCTAGAAATGCCACTTTAGCAGAATCATTATACCTATTATTATCAATTGAATTGCGATGAGATTCGTTAAATTAATAAACCATTTTATGACGTTAATAATCTTGCTAAAACGGTCTTTATAAACTCCTTGGTTTCGTTGGACCACCCTTTGGATGCAGACCCCTAAAAATTCTGCAAGAGCTCTACCCCTTGAAATAACAAAGCCAACTGTAATTGTCTGGCAGTCGTTTCCTTCAAATCTTAGAAGTTGGAATGCTCGGACTGAATAAGCTACTTGCGTTGGGATAACGGAAAAAATGGTCTCTCCTCCATTTTTATGATATTCTAAAGTGGGTCGTTTCGGATGGTTCTACATAATTGGGCCTGTTTTTTGGATTTTCTTCTTTTGGTGGTTCAATGTTTTGAGGAGTGGAAGTTTTGTGTTTTTTATTTTTGAAGTAATGGCCAAGTGGGTTTATTTCATTTTTGTCATTTGAAAGTTGGTGTAGTTTTTAAAATGTTTAATCTTTTTTTTTCTATAATTGAGTTATATGTTAGTACCGTTGTTATTTGTAAGTTTTCAATTAACTTACCGTGTTTGTTTTTAACCCCAGACGCAAAACTGATCATCGCCTTCCTGCCCGTATCCCATTTTACTTGGGGTTAGCGCAACACGTTTTTTTCTTCCATTCTCAGTTTCATTTATTCCTTTTCTTTCATATCTTTCCTTAGAAAATCCATCCATCTTTTCTGATACAAAAATTATACATTATAATGGTAAATAAATAATATTTATCATTTTAAACTTTTGTTTTTATTATAAGTTTAATCTCATATTAAATTCCGTTCATTGAAATTCTTAAAAAAATATATTGATTTCAAAAAGCTAACAAAAATTAAAAGTAAAATTTAAGTCTCCGATAAAAGTTCTCTAATGCAAGAATAGCTCATAAGACCAAACACACACGAGCTCTTTTCACAAGCTCCACCACAGTCCGTTAAATTTTCATACAAACCGACATTTTCCCATTTCCTTTTTAATTTCCCTACAAAAACAAAAAGGCCCAACTGATTCCGTTTCAAAGGTAAATTACTAGCTGTACTCGTTATTCGAGTATAAAATTAAATGGGGTCAAACGTCAAAGAGAGTGTGTAATATTAGGCATAGTGACTTCTATATTAATTAAAAAGAAATCGCGCAAAGCACGCGCTTTGCTGAGGCATTTTTTTTACAAATTATTAATTTTTCCGTACAAAAATTCGTGTGCAAGGTTCTTTTTTAAGGTTCCGTAACCTAAGGGTCAAACTGGACCCGTTTAATAAGACTCAGCCTACCCATTACTCACCGTCCGCAAGCCCACTCCGCCGCTGTGCCCTCTGCTATTCAGAGGGACACGCGTTGGAGCGTCCACCCGACAGGCTATTCGCATACGGACAAAGAGGCCCTTAGGCACACAGTGCCGAAGGAAGAGTTTTCGCCCGCATCCCAGGGTGCACCGGCCCGAAAAACTGCTCTTCCCCCCGGACGTATCCGAGAGGGAACTCCAGTCCACGGGCGCACGGGAGGTTTTCTGTCTTAGCAGCCCATATTTATAAACTTACGAAAATTTGGAAATATTCAGTTAAGTATTCACTATAAAAATAAATAAATTAAGTTTGCCATTTTTAAAGATAATGGTACGGAACCCTTCCTGTATGAATCCGACTCGTATATTTTAGTCGGTTTTTTTTTTCGGGGACCCGTATGATAATGTTACGTCGATCGAATTGCGAGACCTATCTATAAGCTTCTCGAAAGTTCCACAAGGTTCTCGACAATTCTACCGAAGGTTTGTCTAAAAGTTTCTAGAAAATTCTACTCTGTTCTAGATGTTTCGAGATGGTTCTGGAATGTTCCAGAAGGTATGGGACTATGTCGAAGTCTATGGATGTTTCCAGAACATTCGACCACTTTCTAGAAACATCTAGTGGGTCCGGTGGTAGTATAAAAAGGGGCGCCGATCGGCGACCTGGGTCAGTCTAGTTTTGACTACGATCGAGGCAACTCGAAGTGAACTGGAAGCGATCTCTAAGTGATTTTTACGTGTGATTAAGTGAGTTTATAAGTGTTTAATTGTTGAGTAGTGTCAAGTGTTGTTTTAATTACTGATTCGTGTGTGAATAAAGTTTATTTGGTTTTAATTGGTGTTAATTACTTTATCCCAATACCCAGCTCGTAACATTTGGTGTCAGAAGTGAGGGATATAATGCCAATTTTACCAAAGGACGACACGGACGGTATTCGGACCAGGAGTCAGCGCCAGCAAGACATGGACCAGAGGCGGTTTGGAGGTTCCCCGATGCAGACGCCGGGTGGTGCTACGCCTACGACGGAACCAGCCGCTGGTCCATCTGCAGTCTCTTCAGCAGCCGCGGTTCCAGACCTGTCTGCGCTTATGATGCTGCTGCAGGAGCAGGCCCGCCGCCAGGAGGAGCAGGCCCGCCGCCAAGAAGAACAGGCCCGCCTGCTGCAAGAGCAGCTACAGAAGGACAAGGAAGAGCAGGTCCGCCTGCTGCAAGAGCAGCTACAGAAGGACAAGGAGGAGCAGGTCCGCCTGCTGCAAGAGCAGCTACAGAAGGACAAGGAGGAGCAGGCCCGCCGCCAGGAAGAACAGGCCCGCCGTCAAGAGGAACAGGCCCGTCTGTTGCAAAAGCAGCTACATGAAGATAAAGAGGAGCAGACCCGCCGCCAAGAAGAGCAGATGTCCCTGATAAAGGACCTGCACTCGACATTTGGCAAGGAGCTCAAAGTGGTGAAAGAACAAGTCAATCAGCACGAGAATCGTATCTCTGAAGCTGAGATCCAAATTGCCGGGGTGAAGAAAGCTTTGGGCGAACTTAAGACTGGAGATGGGGTTGTGTGTCCAGTGGTTACTGCACCCTCGGCACGAGGGTTTAAGGTGCCGCCATTCGACGGAACATCTTCATGGTCTGCTTACAGGATGCAGTTTGAGGCCGTTATGAAGGCGAATGGGTGGACGAAAGAGCAAGCGATGACCGCGCTTACCTTAGGCCTACGAGACCAAGCCCTGACCGTACTTGAGGCTCTTGGGAAGGATGTGACATATGAGCAGCTGCTGGAAGCGTTGGAGTCTAGGTACGGCGACGCGCACCTGGAGCACGTATTTCGCGCTAAGCTAAAGGATCGTGTTCAACGTAGTGCCGAGACTCTACAACAGTGGGCCCTGGAAATTGAAAAGATGGTCCGAAAGGCATATCAGTCTGCTCCTGCTCTGATCAATGGCAACCTCGTACAGGCATTCGTCGACGGAATACGTGACTTGGAAGTCAGAGCCGCTGTAAGACTTGGGCATCACGAAACATTAAAGGACGCCTTGGCTCATGCGTTGGAAGTAGAAGCAGTGAGGCAAGATCATCGCACGCATCGCGTCAGAGAAGTAGTGGAATCACCTGTACGCGACCGGCCACAAGGGTACAGTCCCAGGTGCTATACTTGTGGGGAAAAAGGTCATCTTCGGTCCAGCTGTCCCAAGCGAAATACACCTAGAGAAGATCAATCCCAGCAGGTAAGAGGGACTGATAAGACTGCCCAGCAACAGCAGGGAAACGAGTAAACGCCAGGACTGAGGGGCGGGTGCTGGCTGGTATGGAAAGAGCCCCGAGGATCTCGATCTCACAGGCCCATGACGGAAACAGCCTGATCATCAAAGGCGAGGCGAAGAATTCAAACCTAGCAAGTCGGTTCCTTGGGGACTTCTTCAATAACCACGACCGCATACAATTACTGACAGCTACCGGTCAGCACATAACCGTCCGAGGCAAGAAGGAGGTGAAGTTAAAACTAGGTCACAAAGTGTATTGGCATAATGTCATCGTGGCTGACATAGTAGACGATTGCATCTTGGGCTTAGACTTTATGCGGAAATATCGTTGTGAGATCGATGTTGATCGAGGAGTATTGAAATGTGGTACAGAAGAGATCTTAATGGAATGTGCACCGTCAGAAAAAGTGCTTCGTTTGAAATTTGACGTGTCAACACTTTTGAAAAACTGTGATCTTACTGGAGTAGAATTGGATAAGGCTAGGAAAATGTTACTCCAGTATGCTGACATGTTCTCTACAGATGATGCTGACATAGGGAGAACAGGGCTGGTTCAGCACAAAATTAATACTGGCAATGAGTTACCAATCCGACAACGACCAAGAAGGGTGCCGGTTGCACGCGAAAAGGAAGTGAAAGAAATGATTGAGCGCATGGTGAAGAAAAGTTTTATAGAGCCTTCATCTAGCCCGTGGTGTTCTCCTGTGGTCCTGGTGAAGAAAAAGGACGGCAACACGCGGTTTTGTGTGGACTACCGACGGTTAAACGACGTCACGAAAAAAG
Organism: Agrotis exclamationis; assembly: GCA_950005045.1. Lineage (NCBI taxonomy): Eukaryota > Metazoa > Arthropoda > Insecta > Lepidoptera > Noctuidae > Agrotis > Agrotis exclamationis. The sequence continues at coordinate 10,451,611 of OX465440.1, forward strand.
ACAGTTACCCACTGCCTAGGATCGATGACACATTGGATACACTGACAGGAATGAGGTGGTTCACAACGTTAGACCTGAAAAGCGGCTACTGGCAAGTGGAAATAGACCCTAAAGACAAGGAGAAAACTGCATTTTCAACAGGAAAGGGGCTATGGCAATTTAAAGTCATGCCATTCGGATTGTGCAATGCTCCTGCGACATTTGAAAGGTTGATGGAGCAAGTACTTGCCGGATTGATCGGAGACGCATGTCTTGTCTATTTGGACGACGTCATCGTCGTGGGCCGAACATTTGAAGATCACCTTCAAAACCTAATAAGAGTGCTGACGAAAATCCGGACGGCAAATCTTAAGTTAAGTCCGGAAAAGTGTTCATTTTTCCGGAGACAAGTGAACTTTTTAGGACACATAGTTTCGGAGGAAGGTGTTCAGACAGACCCAGAGAAAATCGTCGCCGTCAAGGAATGGCCAGTTCCGAAAGACAAGACGGAGGTCAGAGCATTTTTAGGTCTATGCTCCTACTATCGACGGTTTGTCAAAAATTTTGCTGATATTGCAAAACCCCTGCACAAACTTACTGAGGAGAAGCGACAATTCTGTTGGGACGAGAACTGTGACATCGCATTCCAGGAATTAAAGAAACGTCTGTGCAATTCACCTATTCTTGACTATCCTGACACTGAAAATGACTTCATAGTTGACACAGACGCAAGTAATACTGGAATTGGTGGCGTGTTGTCTCAACGGAAAGGAAATCAGGAAGTTGTTATAGCTTACTACAGCAAATCTCTATCGAAACCGGAAAGAAATTACTGCGTTACGAGAAGGGAATTACTTGCCGTAGTAAAGACTTTGCAGCACTTCAGTAAGTATCTGCTGGGACGAAAATTCCTATTGCGAACGGACCATGCTGCATTAAAGTGGCTATTGCAATTCAAGAATCCAGAGGGACAGGTGGCGAGGTGGATTGAGCTACTACAAGAGTTCGACTTCGTAACTGAACATCGTAGTGGGAGGGCACATGGTAACGCAGATGCACTGTCTAGAAGACCTTGCCCTGAAGACTGTAAACACTGTAACAGGCAGGAGGCCAAGGAAATTGTGCCTGTAAGAATGCTAAGAACGGATCTCAGTAACGAATGGAAGGAAACCCTACAGCATGCTCAGCGAAATGACGCAGACATCAAACCAATTTTCGATTGGATTAAAGCTGGTGCTCCTAAACCCAAGTGGAGTGATGTAGCTGCAATGAGTTCCATCACTAAGAGTTATTGGGCACAATGGAACAGCTTGGTTATCCAGGAAGGAGTCTTGTGCCGTAAATGGGAAAACGCTCGAGGAGACAACTGTCATTTACAAATGGTTGTTCCTAGAGCCAAAGTCCCGGATGTATTACGGCTCTACCACGACGGATGTTCAGGTGGACATATGGGTGTAAAAAGGACTCTACTGAAAATACGTGAGCGATTTTACTGGATCCATTGTCGGGAGGATGTGGAGGACTGGTGTCGGAAATGTACCAGTTGTGCGGCTGTAAAAGGACCCCAGACACGCAGCAGAGGTGCTTTACAGATATACAACGTTGGAGCCCCGTGGGAACGGATAGCACTAGACGTTGCAGGACCATTTCCGGAAAGTGAAAATGGGAACAAATACTTCATGGTTGTCATGGATTACTTCACAAAGTGGCCAGAAGTCTTCGCCATTCCTAACCAGGAAGCTACAACAGTCGCAGATAAATTGGTTCAGGAGGTCTTCTGTCGTTTTGGAGTACCCTTGGAAATACACAGCGACCAAGGAAGGAATTTTGAATCACAAGTATTCCAGGAGACTTGTCGGCTGATGGGTACTCACAAGACCAGAACGACTTCCTACCATCCACAATCTGATGGAATGGTGGAGCGTTTCAACCAAACGTTGGAGAGATATCTGGCAAAGGTTGTGGAAAGCAGGCAAAGAGATTGGGACAAGCACATACAGCCATTTCTTCTGTCCTATCGTAGCGCAGTTCACGAAAGTACAGCTGTGACACCAGCCTTCGCGAACTTTGGAAGGGAATTACGGTTGCCTGCTGATTTGATCACCGGATCCCCGCCTGATGCTCCACGCAGTGTAACCGACTTTGCAAATGACTTGCGTAACAAATTGAATGATGTTTATGAGCATATCAGACAATCCGGCCAACAAATGTCTGAGAAGATGAAGACCCGATACGACCGGAAGACAAACAATAGAGGTTTCGACGAGGGGTCACTTGTGTGGATGCATAACCCAGTGCGCAGCAAAGGGAAGTCCCCTAAATTACAAGCAAAATGGGATGGACCATACCGAGTCGTGACCAAGATTAACGACGTCACCTACCGAATTCAAAAGGGTCCACGTGGCGCGCCCAAGATTGTCCATGTTGACCGTTTAGCGCGATATAACGGGACTAACGATGCTCGGGACGAGCATGTCTAAGGAGGGAGCAGTGTTACGTCGATCGAATTGCGAGACCTATCTATAAGCTTCTCGAAAGTTCCACAAGGTTCTCGACAATTCTACCGAAGGTTTGTCTAAAAGTTTCTAGAAAATTCTACCCTGTTCTAGATGTTTCGAGATGGTTCTGGAATGTTCCAGAAGGTATGGGACTATGTCGAAGTCTATGGATGTTTCCAGAACATTCGACCACTTTCTAGAAACATCTAGTGGGTCCGGTGGTAGTATAAAAAGGGGCGCCGATCGGCGACCTGGGTCAGTCTAGTTTTGACTACGATCGAGGCAACTCGAAGTGAACTGGAAGCGATCTCTAAGTGATTTTTACGTGTGATTAAGTGAGTTTATAAGTGTTTAATTGTTGAGTAGTGTCAAGTGTTGTTTTAATTACTGATTCGTGTGTGAATAAAGTTTATTTGGTTTTAATTGGTGTTAATTACTTTATCCCAATACCCAGCTCGTAACAATAATCTAAAGCTTGATTAAATTTTAAAGGCCTCATTGTTGTTTTTGAAGGCAGGATCAAAACTGTATTGTTCTGTCATGTATTCGTTTTGTTACAAAATGTTTTAGGTCCAGGGGTTTAAAATTAGGATTAATTAGGGAATAGGGGCTGGGATAATCCCTGTTGCTAACCATACCTTTGAAATACGTTGGTTATTTCTTTCTTCCTTTTTAACCGACTTCAAAAAAGGAGGAGGTTAACAATTCGACTGTATTTTTTTTTTTTTTTTTTTTTATGTTTGTTACCTCATAACTTGCGACTGGGTGAACCGATTTTCATGATTCTTTTTTTATTTGAAAGCTGGTGCTTCCCGTGTGGTCCCATTGTCACCATTTCAATATCTGATGATTGGATCCTGGAGAAATCGAGGGAAACCCTCAAATTTTATAGGCCGACGCACCGTTTTTCTCAAATATTATGAAGTAATTTAAGGACTTGCGTATGGTAACCATCATCTCATGTAGCTGAGCTGATGATGGAAGGTACAACTCCTTAACAGTAAGGAGTAGGCATCGACTGACTTAGTAAATTATTTTTATCATTAAGTATTTCAAAGCACTACAATTTAATAAAGGTCTGGAGTATATCTGATGATGGAGCCGAGAGACAGTCGAGGGAACTCCTCAACGATTCACAGCAGCTACCTTGTGTTTGAGCTTGATTAATTTGTATTGATAAGAACTTTACACCTAGATGAGTTGTAACTGTTATTAGGGGTCTGATGACGAAGACGAAGGACAGTTCAGGGAATTCCTCAACGGTTTACAGTAGCTACCTTGTGTTTGGACTTAATTCATTTATATTGATGAGAACTTTACACCTAGATGGTTTGTAACTGTCATTAGGGTTCTGATGATGAAGACGAAGAACAGTTCAGGGAACTCCTCAACGGTTTATAGCAGGTATCTTGTATTTGGACTTAATTCATTTATACTGATGAGAACTTTGCACCCATATGGGTTATTGTTCGATGCAGTATACCTGCCATTTGGTCCCATAAAAAAATTATATATTTAGGTGTTCTTGCTTATTGGGGACATGAGCGATGTTATAACCGGTGCTACGGATAGTAAAATTCTAGTGCATATGTAAGAAAATTATGTATTTGACAAGAATTTGGGTTAAATGTTTAAACTGAAAAGGGTAAAATAAAAAAAGTTTTTAAAAAAAATCTAACCGACTTCTAAAAAAACAACCACGAAAAAGGGTAAAATAACCTACCAAAAAACTTCTTTCGGAAGTCGGTGGCAGAAAAGTCAATGAAATATAAAAGCAAAGCCACCGACTTCCGAAAGAAAAGTTTTTTGGTAGGTTATTTTACCCTTTTTCGTGGTTGTTTTTTTAGAAGTCGATTAGATTTTTTTTTTAAATTTTTTTTTTATATTCATAATATTCGTATTTTCGGCCTTTCACAATTTTTATCTACTACAGTACCCTTAGCACGAGTTTTCACTCTTTTACTTTACAGCGTCTTTCCAGTATTTACAGCGTTTCTTGTATGAAAAAATGGAACAGCGCCTCTGGTGTGCGAAGAAGGAACTAATTTTTTCCTTGAAAATTGTCAATTTGAAGTTGTCAAAGTTCCAGTTTACGTCTCAAATACTGAAAACTCGTGCTCAGGGTACAGTTCATAAGTTTTCTGTTGTGATGTTTATTTTGTTTCTTGAGTTATTTATTAATTTACCACGTCAGTCGTTAATTCCTTCTAACGTCATAAAATTATATAATGATACAATACAATGTTCCATAGATATATCTGAGTTTTTCTTTTTTTAAATTGATGCTTGGCCTCAAAATGGGCCCAGTAATAAAGATGAGGCCTAAAATGGATCGAGCACTTCTGCTTTGTTCGTATTGTAGTCGGATAAGAAAAATCAACATCACTTAGGTTTTTTTAAAACATAATTTACTAGTACGCATGATAGTTAATGTTTCTAAAATCAAATAACAACAAAAAACATAAAATCAACTTCCTGTATCAAAAAACAACATATTTTTTTTTAGATATCAAAATGGTTTTTACTTTACAATAATGCGTTCTTTCAAATTCCTAACGGAACCCTAAAAATATTTAAGGAAAATATTTTTCACAATTTTTCGCTCACCCTTTCAAGTAGGATATGAGTAGGTTGCCAAAAATCAAGTCGAGGCTTCCTTTATGGGCCCCATGAGTGGCGGTTCCATAATTTTCTGTTATAAGGTGATGTCAAAGGTGCTTTGTAGTTTATAAAAAAATATTTCGTGGGGTTTTTAGGTATAAAATTTTCCTCAGTAAATTGTGTGCCAGCCGTTAGGTATTTAATTTTAAGAAATAAACGAGTTTCATTGAAAGTTTATTTTGTACGCTTTTTGTACAGTCAGCATCAAAAGTCGATGACCACATTCAGATTTTCAAAATTACTGTACATTTATATCACCCATAAATCGCAAAACAAGATAGGCGCCAGTATTGAATGAACATCATTAAAGTTCAAAATTCACTGAACACCGTTTTGTCAAAAATTGCTGATCGTTATAATATCCGAAAACACCATAACATTCAGTTTTACAAAAGTCACTGAACAATATAAAATACTTGTTTTAGTTAGGTATCTAGTGTAATCAAGACAATGTCTAAAAATAACTTAACTTCATAAATAACAAAAGTGACTGAACAATATAAAATACTTGTTTTAGTTATCTAGTTGAATTCACGGCAACGGTCAAAATTAACTTAACATCATAAATGACAAAAGTCACTGAACATTACTTTGTTTCGGATACGTAGCCTGTAAACTTATAACTACTATCAAAAGTAGCTGAACTGCATATTAAAAAATCTTTAGAGTTATAAATCTAATCGTGTCCTTTCCAAACTAAATCATGTAAAAAAAATTAAAAGGATGTGAATTTCGAATTTAACTTTCCAAAATAATTTTGTTTTTTTTTTTTCATAGTATCATTGAGAAATATTAGAAGTGGGTGTTCAAGCGGCAAGCACATTTTCCCACTTTTTTATTTTTTTTCCCAGGTTTTTATACACTCACTTTTCTTGTTTGTTTATTTGTTTGTCGTTCCGGTTGGACTTTTGTAACTCAATTTTGAGGCACTTCCCGATAAGCTAGCAGGCTGAAATTTTGTACACGCTTTGAATTCTGTTGACAATACATGACTAGCTAAGAAACGTCATAACAAATCCAATATGGCGGCCTCCCCAAGATGGCGGACTAGCTGTTTGAAACCCACCCCCACGATATGGGTATCAAATGAAAGGGTTTGCTGTCAGGAATACGAAAAAAATAGTCACGTGACTTAAATTCAATATGGCGGACGTCCAAGATGGCAGACAGGCTATTTGAAATGCGACCCTGATATGGATGTCAAATGAAAGGGTTTGCTATCAGGAGTACCAAAAAAATAGTCACGTGACTTAAATCCAATATAGCGGACGTCCAAGATGGTAGACTGGCTGTTTGAAATCCACCCCCATGATATGGGTATCAAATGAAAGGGTTTGCTGTCAGGAATACGAAAAAAATAGTCATGTGACTTAAATGCAATATGGCGGACGTCCAAGATGGCGGACAGGCTTTGAGGCACTTCCCGATAAGCTAACAGGCTGAAATTTTCAGGGTAGCTTCAAACCCGTAGAACAATGATAAAAATAATAAAATAATTAATAGATTTAAAAAATCTAAAAACCCACGTTTTTAAATGTCCTAAAAATAAGAAAATAACCCTACGGGGCTGAGAGAGGGGCCACTCAAAACGTGGGGTCGTATCTTTGCAAGTTACACCCACGATCTATACACGTCATGTAAATATATCCCATAAATAATCCCTTAAATAATATACGCCCCCACGTTTTGAGTGGCCCCTCTCTCAGCCCCGTAGGGTTATTTTCTTATTTTTAGGACATTTAAAAACGTGGGTTTTTAGATTTTTTAAATCTATTTTGTTTGTTTGTCGTTCCGGTTGGATTTTTGTGACTCAAATTTGAGGCACTTCCCGATAAGCTAGCAGGCTGAAATTTTGCACACGCTGTGAATTTTGATGACAATACGTGACTAGCTAAGAAACGTCATAATAAACAAACAAAAACGTGGGAAAAGCACGCTTTTAGCAAGCACTAAAAATTATACTTTTTAGTCTTTTTAATATTTACTTCTTATCCGCCAACTTGGGACGGCCGCCATGTTGGATTGGATGATTAGATCACGTGATATTGTTTTTCGTATCCCATTCAGCAAACCCTTTCATTTAATACCCATATCGTGGGGGTGCATTTCAAATAGCCAATCCACCATCTTCGATGTCCACCATGTTGGATTTAAGACACGGGACTATTTTTTTCATATTCCTGACAGCAAAACCTTTCATTTGATACCCATATCATGGGGGTGGATTTCAAACAGCCAGTCCACCATCTTGGACGTCCGCCATATTGGTTTTAAGTCACGTGACTATTTTTTCGTATTCCTGAGAGCAAACTCTTTCATTTGATATCCATATCATAGGGTCGCATTTCAAATAGCCTGTCTGCCATCTTGGATGTCCGCCATATTGGATTTAAGTCACGTGACTATTTTTTTTCGTATTTCTGACAGCAAACCCTTTTATTTGATACCCATATCATGGGGGTGGATTTCAAACAGCCAGTCCGCCATCTTGGGGAGGCCGCCATATTGGATTTGTTATGACGTTTCTTAGCTAGTCATGTATTGTCATCAAAATTCACAGCGTGTGCAAAATTTCAGCCTGCTAGCTTATCGGGAAGTGCCTCAAAATTGAGTTGCAAAAATCGAACCGGAACGACAAACAAACAAACAAGAAAAGTGAGAGTATAATAAAAAAAAATAAAGTGGGAAAATGTGCTTGCCGCTTAAACACCCACTTCTAATATTTCTCAATGATACTATGAAAATAAAAACAAAATTATTTTGGAAAGTTAAATTCGAAATTCACATACATTTAATTTTTTTTTACATGATTTAGTTTGGATAGGACACGATTGGATTTATAACTCTAAAGATTTTTTAATATGCAGTTCAGCTACTTTTGATAGTAGTTATAAGTTTACACGCTACGTATCCGAAACGAAGTAATGTTCAGTGACTTTTGTCATTTATGATGTTAAGTTAATTTTGACCGTTGCCGTGAATTCAACTAGATAACTAAAACAAGTATTTCATATTGTTCAGTCACTTTTGTTACTTATGAAGTTAAGTTATTTTTGGACACTGTCGTGATTACACTAGATACCTAACTAAAACAAGTATTTTATATTGTTCAGTGACTTTTGTAAAACTGAATGTTATGGTGTTTTCGGATATTATAACGATCAGCAATTTTTGACAAAACGGTGTTCAGTGAATTTTGAACTTTAATGATGTTCATTCAATACTGGCGCCTATCTTGTTTTGCGATTTATGGGTGATATAAATGTACAGTAATTTTGAAAATCTGAATGTGGTCATCGACTTTTGATGCTGACTGTACATAGTTTTCGAAATTACTGAATCGATTTTGATGAAACTTCATAAGCATAAATAGAATAGATGGGTCATTATGGTTGTCAGAAAACATTTACGAATTGTCGTATTTTAAAGGGAATAATTGGAATATAATAATTTGTATTTCTCTGGTCTTATTCTTTTAATCTATTACTCACTTTTCAAACATATAATATTACCAAACATAGAATCATGTAGAATGGTTGATAATTTACTTGTATACAATCCTAAAGAACCTATAAAACATTTTAAAATGAATTTCTTTAAACAAGATTTATAGAAACTGTTTTGTATCACCGGTTTGCAACACATTAAGGGCTCCCACACATTAACACGATACGACGTCGCGTCGTGGAAATCTGCGATACAACGTTGTGACTCACGATGCAATCCTGCGCAGTTGTTTTTCGAAATTCAAAGATGACGGATGGTATTGAAGTAAATCATTTAATTACGCTAGTCGAGCAGCGTCCCGTACTATGGAACGGAATGCGTCTAGAGCGGTCCATTTTTCGGAATGAACTAAAACACCACCCCACTGTAACGATGCTCATCGTAGATTTCTACGACGTCGTATCGTGAAACGTCGCCGCATCGTTGTAAGACGCGACGTCGTATCGTGTTTATGTGTGGGAGCCCTAAGTCGCCGGTACAAAAACAAACGCTTGATCGGCATTGTGGACACAGATCGCGCCCGCCGCCGCGCCCCCCACCGCGCCCGCCAGCGCCGTCATTTAGGCTTCCAGTGTGGACACACACATACACTCTCTTAAAATTTTGCTCCAAAAGTGAACAGCTGATACTTGATAACACAGAGTCCAGTTGACTAAAGCTGAGAACATATTATCGGACGCGTCCGTCAGCCGCGGCTGAGGGACGCGGCTTAGCAGTGTGCACGGTAGTTCGGACGACCCTCTTCGGATGCACAAACATCCAGCTGGCCAGATTCTGTTCGGACGTACGAACGCTCAAGGTCACGTCCGCGTCTTACGACCGACAGTTTGCACAGTGTAGTATTAAATGTACTGGCTAGATAATGAGTAAGCCGCGTCTTTCAGCCGCGGCTGACGGACGCGTCCGATAATTTGTTCGCAGCTTAATCCTTCTATCAGGTTGACTCAGACTCAAACTAAAAAATCGAAAATTAAAGTCATGACTTTATAACATGTCATTTCATTTAGAAAAACGAAAATTCATTTATTGGCATATGTCACAAGCACACACAATATTTAAAAAAAGATCAAGTGCGAGTCGAACTCGCGCGCTAAGGGCGAAATAAAATACATGTCTTTTTTACAGACGGACAGGCAGACAAACGGGCGATAGGCGCAGCTTTAATAATCCCTTATTAACCTTTGTGTATGGAACCTAAAAATCTTTGTCAAGATTTCTAAGAATACAGGACTAATTTTACTAATTATGTAATGGAAGAAAAAGTCCTCACTTGTCAAGATTCAATTAAAATAATTACATGGCAATAGAGACACCACTGAGACACATAACAAAGAAAACTAATCCCTACCTCCTTTGAGCTTCACCGCTGAAATATTAGCAATCTCGTAACGAAGTTGCAAGAACTAGAAGTAACTGCGGTGAATATAAATGTTTGTATGATTAGATAATCTGTCTCTAGCTATGTTTCCTTATAAAAGGGGTAGAAACTGTGATATTACAATACGAGAAGTATTTAGTATGGTACTTAATTGTTTTTGTGAGTTCTCCTATGAATTCTGCTGGTGTTTTGATTGATACTGACTAACTATTAGTTTTTTTGTTTCACTTGATGTAAGACATGTTGAAGGTCACTTGTTCTACGCTGTATAGATGAAGGCATAATATCCTGAAATAAAATTACCAATAAACTTAATTTTCATATAAATTCTAATGTGTTTATTATATACAAAATATAAAAACTCCTCTTAATTCATTATACAAAAGAAAATTGCATCAAAATACCGTGCCATATTTTGAAAGAGTTAAGCGTACAGAGGTGAGAAGTGACTAAGGTATACGTAAACAACGCAAATTAGCTTTGTGTTTAAAGGTTGTCCTTGAAGAGTTCGGTAAACTAACGAAATAAAGATATGATAGGTGCCCTGTTTCTTAAACAGGTTAGTATCTTTTTGTATGTTTTCGTTCGTCGTATAACGTTCCTGATTTATCATGATTCATATGTCTAACTTATCACCATAGGTCGGAAGTAGGTAGATTTGACTGATTTTATACAGCGAAAGAATAAAGTGGATACGCCCCAAATCCCGGAATTACTCTTAAAGAGCAGAAAAATCCCGTGATTTATAAATAAAAAAGTTTTTACTTTTACCCAATTTATTTGTCTAATCTATCTCTAATGTTTTTATTATTATTATTTATTTGTAATACTGTTTGGCGCACGAGATTGCCTATAAGAAATTCCGAGAAGATCCATATTAATATCAACTTTTTGATGCAAGTACTAAAATAACTCTACCTAATTCCGACCTCAGCTTATCACACAACAAGAAGATACAATAACTCTGTTTTTGTATGCAAAAATATTCATCCTACTTATCCTACCAGAGCAATTTCATCATCAGACACAAAATGGCCGCCGCCCACACTGCCCGACATACACAAGACACGATAATCCGCCGTCACTTCAAATGACACTGCTAGTCAATGGGGTTGGCAACTGGGGAACTAATGGCGCTAGCATAGCTTGTTCCAAGCATCGTCATTGGTTCAAATCAGTTCAAATCTTAAAGGTACTTTAAAATAGTACTACGTCATTGGTCGGCTAAGGACTAACCTATGGTGGCGCCATCTACAATTAGCTTTGACTGGCCTTCCCCATTGTTCGGCAATTACGTCACGCCTGTACGGTGCCGTCAACACGGGAAGCAATCAGCTGACGACCCTTTCAGTATTGAGGGTCAATGCACTGAGGATGCGGTTTGACTGACAGTTCGATGTGTCTGGGAGGAGATTGGTTCTGTGGTTTCGATTTTTGCGAAGTTTTTGGATGGGTATTAGGTTTTCTGTTTAGGTTTCTTTTTTGTTTTATTTAATTGAACTGGTCTTTGACTGCTGGCCTTTTAGAGAGACTAAGAGTCACACAACGAGCAATGGAAAGAGCTATGCTCGGAGTTTCTTTGCGGGATAAAACCCGGAACATGGATATTCGGCGAAGAACTAGAGTCACCGACATAGCTCTTAAAATCTGCAAGTTGATGTGGCAATAGGCAGGCCACATCGTTCGTAGAACTGACAACCGCGGGGGAAGAAAAGTTCTCGAATGGCGACCACGGACCAGAAGACGCAGCGTAGGCAGGCCTCCCACTAGGTGGACCGAATATTATCTTGGATACTGTTCAGACTACATCTGGAGTCATTTATTATTCGGACCTTGCGGAAACTCGAACAAACTTCCGTGCGTTCAAGCGTTTTTGCCATACCTATTATTGGAATCAAATATATCAGCTCACAATTTAGGACCCATTAATATTAGTAGTCATTTTTACCCGTGGTGCTAGGCAACTGGCAGTTGTAAAATCCATTTGTACTTATTGGCCTTGTCTTTAGTTCTGTCTCCTACTTGCATGGAGGGAAGTGGAAACATAATATGTTTTTCCTACTCTTCCACTATTCTTTTCTGATTAGTTTCGTTTCGTCCACACGTCGAGCTTCATTGTCTCGGTGCTTTTCTGGTGGTTGCAACTGTTGATTCTGGCTCTCAAGAGTTGCAGTGGTTTGGGAATAGTGTGGTGGGTTTTGATGATGATGATGATGAATTGATCTGGAATCAAAGCGGTTCAGTACGAACTGGACCAGGCCGTTTTGTGTATATTATCACTACTTCTCGGGAAATGGTGAAGGAAAACACAATCATATTGATTCATTATAAAAATGGATCACGCACATTTTGCAGTCATTAACCGTGGTACCACAAAAAAGATAAACATCTATTGAACACTTGTCAAACAACTGTCAATTTCAAAGCGGCATTTAACGTTGATATAACGTCGCTGCGCTTTCAGTAATCGCTATGTGTTTTTTACTCACTTTACAGGAGAGGCAAAAAACTGATTTTCTCGGAAAATAGCCGGAGTATTCAAATAATTATTTTTTCTTTAATACATTTAACAAATATACGTAGTTTTATATATGACTGGCCTGTTGGTCTAGTGGTTAGTGACCCTGACTGCTATGCCGGAGGTCGTGGGTTCGATTCCCACCCAGGACAAATGTTGTGTGATGAGCACGATCATTTGTTCTGTGTCTGGGTGTAATTTATCTATAATATGTATGTATTTAGAAATATATAAGTATGTTTATCAGTTGTCTAGTACCCATAACACAAGCTCTGCTTAGCTTGGGACTAGATGGCGTTGTGTGATAGTTGTGGAATATTATTATTATTATTATTTTATGTTGTTTTTATGTTATTATTATTATATAACTTTTGGATAGATTAGATTATTAATAAGGCCAGAAATAAACACAAAAGGCAAATTTGACACATAGCGTTTTTTATTTGAGTCGTAAATACAAGCTATGTGCATTTTAGAACACATAACTACTTTATAATTCTATGGAATATTATGGAAACTGACTTTAAGCTGACACATAGCTACTTTTCAGATATAAATAATTAAAAGAAACAAAATAAAAAAAAGTATTCAAATGACATTATCACCTTATTGAACCGATTTGCGGTATCTGCTTCGGGACTCGTCTGCTCCACCGGCCACCGGTCTTTTGACACATAAGGTCAGCCCACTGCCACTGTCTATTTGCTTACTCTGCAAGCTATGTCGGTTACACCGGTTCTTTTTTTGGATATTTTCTTGGAGTTTCTTTGAAGGATAAGATTCCTGATCTTATCCTTCAAAGAAACTCCAAGCATAACCCGCTTTATAGCGCACTGAGTAACCTTGAATTTGTGGACAGGCCCAATTGCCAGTGTCCACGTTTCGGCACCTTATGTAAAGGGCAGGACGTACTGGTTGAAGACCTTAATCTTCAAGCATTGCGGGATGGGAGACGAAAAGAATTAACGAAGTTTTCCAAATGCTGCCCAACCTAACTGGACCCGTCTGCAGCATCTGTCCTGAAGGTGTGAGATGTGTCGCAGTTCACGATGACACCCTGTCCAGTCCAGTCCAGTGTCTTGAAAACATCCTTCAATGCATTAGTGAACAGTTTTGGGGATATCAAACCCCACTGTCTCACCCCTCTGAGCAGTTGGATGGAGCTGGTTTTCTGATTCTATATGTGGACAGTCATCGTGGCAACGTCATACAGACATCTCACACTGCGATTTGGCGCAGGTCAATTCAACATCGTTGCAGAGAGGCCACAACTGTCTATATTTTGATTGAGCCGAAGCCTTTCTCGTAATCAACAAATGCCATATAGGTACAGCGGCTGCTTGTACTCCTCGGTCTTCTGTACAACTTGTTGAACAGTATGGTTGTGATAATGGTCAAGTCTCTTGGTGAGACGGTTCGAGAACAGCGTATTGTATGCGTGTTATTTGTATTGTATACTCGGAAATAAGATGGGTTTATAGTTCTTCAGTAGGGTTTTGTCACCTTTTTGAAGAACAGAAACACCGCCTTTGCTACAGGCCTCGGGCGTTATACTTTCTTGGATGACGGAATTGAAGAGACTCGCTAGCAAACAAGATTTTTCATTTTTTCGCTGATCGAATTGTAATGAGTAATTAAATCGACTAATCTATCTATGTGACGCTCAAGCTGTGCGTTTCGTGATCGAGCGAGTCTGAACTTGACCAAAAAACTATACAAAATACTAGCTATGTGCAGTGAAGCACATATCGGGCACAATTTTTGCTTTCTCTTTAATAAACTTATTTTAGCTATGTGAATTATTAACACTTAGCGTGTCTAAAGGGAACTTTCAATGTATGAATGTCACATAGCGACATTCCTTAACTAGCCGTAAGTCCTTTAATATTGCATCTATCACATGGCTGTTTTTACAGAATGTGCGCTTTGAAATATCGATTAAAACTGCATAAAAAACCGAAAATCACAAAAAATCACATAGCGACTTTTGCACGCGCAGCGACGATAAGGTATATTTTGCACTTACAGTAATTTTATTCAACATATTGATGTTTACCTTTTTGTGGTAAGACGGTAAAGGTTTAAAAAAAATGTTGTATGATGAAATTATGCTAATAAAAAAGAATTCTTTGATAGTTTAAAAAAACTAAAAAAACACACGCACTAAAAATATTCTTTTTTTAGTCTTCTTATTATTCAAACTTAATTCACTACTTATACGCTACCTTGGGAAGGCCGCCATGTTGAATTTAGGTCACGTGATATTTTTTTTCGTATCCCATTCAACAAACCCTTTCGTTTAATACCCATATCATGGAGGTACATTTCAAATAGCCTGTCCGCCATCTTGGACGTCCGCCATATTGGATTTAGTCACGTGACTAGTTATTTTTTTCGTATTCCTGAAAGCAAACCCTTTCATTTGATACCAATATCATGGGAGTGGATTTCAAACAGCCAGTCCGCCATCTTGGGGAGGCCGCCATATTGGATTCGTAATAACGTTTCTTAGCTAGTCATGTATTGTCATCAGAAAGCGAATACCGAGAAGTGGGTCAAATTAAGATTTCAAGATTTTCTTACATACATACATAGTTACAAGTGAAGCTAATATACGTGTTAAAAAAATAGAAATAGAATCCGATTTAAATATTTTAACTTAGATAGGATAAGATAGCTTATAATTTCATACTACCAGACAGCTTATCTTTAAATATTTTTATAACCCTTCGAAGTCTAGTCACAACTGTAACCAGTAATGACATAAAGGAAGTGATTCCCTCGTGATCTTTATTAAAACTTTTAAAAAGTTTATAGAAACAGAGTTAAACGCCAGTGGAACTTCTATAGATTTCATAAGAAACTTTGCAATGTGATTTTAACTGTGGTCACGGAATTGGTCTCTAGGTGGTAGAAATGTCATGGTGGCTAGAAATCGGATTTAAAACAAATAAATGTGTTCCTTTTTCTGTCTGTACATAAGGTACTCTGTACTTTGTGTACTTTGCGGACTCTCTACAAATCTATAAATATATGTATAACTCGTATATCTCTATACTATTTATTTTAATTATTTGAGCATCTATGTACAATGGGGCCACAATAAGGCTGTGACGGCGACACATTGTGACGTCATGCACGCTTATCTAACACTTGCACGCCCCCTAAATAAACAATAAACAATCATAAGAAAATAACGTTAGTAAAATTATAACAACGAAAATAAACACTATCGAAAATTTTGTACTAAGTTATTATTTTAGCAAACCTTATTTGAAGTGATGATAATTGACAGAGATCCTTGGCACATTCAGCCTTTTCGTGGCTTTATAGATTCTCAACTTTATCACAAAAGTAGAAGGTTTCTGTTCAATTGGGAAAGACAGATTGGGGTTAACTGGTGCACACTTTTCTAAAACCGCCAATTACATAATTAATAAATTAATTATATTATCACTAGCTGACCGGGCAAACTTCGTACCGCCTCAGAAACAATAAAAAAAAAAAACTTTTAAACCTTCCCTGGAATTCCCAAAATTCGGTAAAAATCAATTGATGTTCGTCGGCTGGACCGATTTGGCTGATTTTGGTTTTGAATAATAAATTCAAAACCAAAATCAGCCAAATCAATTGATTTTTACCGACAACAAAAAAAGGAGGTTATCGATTCGACCCGTATGTATGTAATATTATCAGAACTGCCCAGCTTTCATATAATATGTTAGTCTATATCAGCGTCTAAACAAATGTGCCAAATTTCACAAGTGTGTGTATGTATGTTTTTATGTTTGTGCACGCGTATCTCCGGAACTACAAGATCGATTTAAGTAATTCTTTTTTTGTTGTACTAGGTATTGTCTAACTTAGGGTACACTGCAAGTTTCATCAAAATCGGTTCAGTAGTTTTAGAGATATGGATTTTTTTATGTTGTGGCGGATTACAAGATTAGAGCATTATGTAAGAAAATTTTGTATTTTACAAGAATTTGGGTTGATTATTTAATAAATAAACTAATAAAAAGGGTAAAATAAAAACTTTTTCAAAAAAGTAACCGACTTCAAAAACAACAACAAAACAAAAACCTCCTTTTTTTGAAGTCGGTAAAAAGGGTGAAATAACCTAATTAATAACTTCTTTCGGAAGTCGGTGGCTAAAAATCCATGAAATTAAAAAATAAAGCCACCGACATCCGAAAGAAGTTATTAATTAGGTTATTTCACCCTTTTTTGTTTTGTTGTTGTTTTTGAAGTCGGTTACTTTTTTGAAAAAGTTTTTTATAACATAGATAGTCAAGTGTTGTAACGATTCATCATTCCTCTCGTTTCTTCTGTTTGACACAGAGCATAAAGTATGTGTATTGTGTTTGTGTGTGTGAGCATAACTACCCTTTTTTTAGCTAGCTCTGAATAGAACGGAAGAGACTGTTAGACACTTACCGCCTAAAATTCACTGTTTTCCTTTATGTGTTCCTTATTCTATTTCTATTCCTTAATGGTCCTTTATTGTCGTTAGGTCTTCATGTTTTAACCTACTTAGAAAATACCACGACACCATAACCATCCTATTATTCAAATTGGAAACAACGACACCCATTCATAAAATTTCATTGAATTCAGTGGTGTAGTCATATAGATACGCTTTCGAAGACACCTGATTTTTCTACACGGAGAAGTTAATACTAAAGTTCTTTAAGCTCCATTGACGTTTGGCACGTCTCATAATCTCATCCCTGAAGGTCAATGATCTCTCAGCGAAGTAACTTCAATATTCTCTCCAAATTTGTTCCTACTACAGCTTAGATTAAATTCCGCCGACGAAAGAACCTTTCCTTGATGACGGAGCATTTTGTGAAGCTTCGGGGTAAAAGATATCTCACGTTAAGGTATGGGTTTTTAAGCAAATATTTAGTTGAGATACGATATTGGTTTTCGGGTAGATTTAAAAACGTTACTACATTATACTAATCGTAGCCATTGCAATATTGCAATGATGGACGTTTATACACACATAATACAGTCGAAAATTAACGGTATTTCCCGATAGTGTGGCCCCGCATCAGAATGATATCCTGTGCCCCACGAATAGGAAAATTTTGAGCTCTTTTATTAGCTGCAAATGTTTTTTTTTTAAGCTATTCATCATCATCATCAGCCTTTAAATGTTCCCACTGCTGGGACACAGGCCTCCTCTCTGTGAGAGGGAGTGGGCCGTTATCTACCACGCGGGCCCAGTGCGGATTGGTAGATGTCACATGTCTTCGAATTTTTGGTTCTAGGACATGCCGGTTTCCTCACGATGTTTTCCTTCACCGTTTTGAGAGCAGTGGTGTTGAAATAAATTACACAAAGTAATGCGCCTGACTGGGTTCGAACCCACGACCTACAAACTCGTAAGTCGAGGCCAATACCACTGGGCCACCACTGCTCTCTCACTCACTCACTCTCTCACTGCTTAAGCTATTGCATTAGCTTTTATCGCAGGCTCTGAGCGCAGCGCGGCGCGGCGACCGAATTCCCAAAAACTTAACGAAAAAACCTAAGGAAAAAACCTAAGGAAAATACCTGACACCGCGCATCGTCTAACGTCGTTTCAGTTCGGGAGACTTCAGCAATCGTAAAAATATCCGTCATAAAGACAATTTACTTTTTCTTACTGATTCTAAACGGAGTTTTCACAATGAAACCTTTTTATAAAACTCTCTTACAACAAAGCAGTTCTTTATTACCCCTAGAAAGATAATCATTTTGTGTAGTACGGAAAAGATACTCATGCGTAAAATTTACGCATGTGTTTTGATTAGCTGTAGATTGAGGTTTATTTCTTTATTTCAATAAAATCGTACGTTATATATATTTACACATATATTAGAATAATTAAGAGGGCAGATAACTTATTAATAATTATTTATTTATTAAAAAAAAAACAAAAACTTTAATCTTCCGCTAAATCAACAATTTTGTTTAACACTTACTCTTTCATATCAAAACTAATTTTTATTTTATATAATCAGCGTTTTTATAGCACAAAATAAACAACTAGAATATCTTATATACATTAGGAACATTTAGTTATATAAAACTCTGTTACAAACAGCTTTAGCACATATCAAAGTTATGCTCACGACATAGTGTTTTTTTTTTACATTTTTGCCCTTCGCTTCATTATAAAAAGGCAAAAAGGGCTGTTCTTCTTGTAACTCATCCATAAAAGCTTCTTTTATGTCGCTCTGGACGTCATCTTCACTTTCATGGTCCCCTACTTCTCTGTTGGTATCCTCACAGGGATTTTGGTCTTCGTCCAAGTTTCTACTCCCCATTGTTTTATATTTTTGCTTCAATATCTTTATAAAGAAACTGATAATATTAATAATGATATACACCTATAATATGATAAAAAAATTAAAAAAATATATACACGTCGAAATCATAAAAGTTACATAAAAGATAATCATGCGTAATTTTGACGCACTCAGTCGTTATATTTCAAAATCGGTTACACTTACCTTCTTGAAACTTGCGCCATACTGCAGCTTTCAGTGACTAATGAGATGTCCTAAACGCACAGCTATGGATTCGCGCTATTTAGAAAGATAGAGCTATGTTTCGCAAATGCATGCGTAAATTTTACGCAGACTATCTTTCTAGGGTTACAGTAGTGCGCCACAAACATTTTAAATAAATAAATATATTGTCGTTAAACATACGCACGCGATTTTTTTCTTTTAAAATAAAAATTGTTATGCTACTCTGTTACTGCCACATGTATTTTTTTTATAAAAAGCTGGACATGCTCTTAAGGATTATCAGTTTTGCGGTGTAAAAGTAGAAAATAACACATTTTTTTTTATAATTTATGTTCAATAATTTTCAAAATTTGCTTTTTTACACATACTAGATAAATAGGTGATAAATAACTCTACATTTAACTAAAAACCTAATATTTTTAGGTGGAAATTTGTGTTGAAATAATATAATTTTCTGTTTTTAGTCCACAAAACTGATAGTGACTCTAAAGCTATTGTCAAACAGACAGGCGATAGCGAACCGAACCGAATCCTGTCATATAAAAAAGCGAAAACGATCCGATAGTCTATGTGACAGGCTTCAAACAATTCCATACATTACAAACAAAAACGCACAATAGCATTAGGGAAGGTTCATATCTGACGGAACATGCGTCACGTATTATCGGTCCCGTCACGCCAGACAAATGTATAGAAAAACACTTGACCGTTCACACTCCACCGATGATACGTTAGTGCGTCAAAAAAAATTCGATGATACGCTCGACGTATTTTACGTCAGAAATGAACCTTCCCTTAAAAAGTTGTGTCAACTAAAAGTTTACATTTTAACCAGCAGTTTGATTATTTATGATTATGTTCTTAAACTTTTCATGGCTTGTAAAATAACTTTTACATTACATTTCATAATCAATTTTATTATGATTAGACAGATTAAAATATGGAAATTTTTAAACACATTCAACATCCAATTCCAATAATAATTATTCCATAATTTGCTTTAGCATCAATCTACACACATCAATTACACGCTTCCCAACCATGACGAGTTTCATCGTTTCATATCAGGAAATCCACAAATTTATTGCCAATTTGCACCTTGCCATTATGAAAGCCAACGCTAATAAACCGAATTTCGTTTCTAAATCAAATATCTGGGCTTTGTGCTAGCAAATTGGCAGCAATAAAAGATTGGTAAATGGATCCCGCCTGCCTTTGGGCTATGTACGAGTAAGTATAGCGAGCGCATTGGACGATTTTATTCGAACTTTTTTATTGATAGTGTCGTGTTTCGAATTTTTAGTCGGTTTAGCTTTTATTCTTTTGCGTTTGTAGTTTTGTTGGTTTTGAAGTTTCATTTTCGTTTATAACTTTGTTTTTTTACTTGGTTATGCTTCAAAAGTTACAAGACATTTTAATCTGCAAAAAAAACACGTTTCTATAAATTTTCTATGCGACTAATAGTTTTGCCAAACTGCCATCTGTACCCCTTTTTCCAAGATGGTGGGCACAGAATAGGGTTGCGATCCTATAAACTTGTATTTATCATGGTCATAGTCACAAATCTTGCTCGCAAAATTAATCTGTTATATTAATATTGCTTTTCCAAGTATTGAGTACTTGGAAAAACAAGTTAGAAGTAATGTTTTTTGTGGTTAGTTACTTAATGATATTTCAATACTTTAATATTAATGTTGTCTTTCCAAGTACTCAATTATTTGGCAGACGATCTCCGGCCACCGTAGGCGCAGGCATGCGAGCGGCGAGTAATGGGCGACTCGCTGTCCGACCATGCCCGGGTCGACGGCGACGGAGCGTTGTGTTCCACACGCACCTCAAAGAGTGTCAGCATAATTACGGGGCCCCCCTCTAGAGGGCCAAAGACTGCCGCGGTCGCGGCACTTATCGCATTACCGTGACCCTGAAACGTAAAGGGCTTCTGAAGGACACCGTGGATTTTAATCAGTACGAGTCTGACAGTCCCTCCCGCCCCGCCCTGGGTTCCGGAGGATTTTACCGTGTAAAAAAAAGTACTCAAATATTAGGAGTATTATTTTTCGTTTACATACTTAATGATATTTCGATACTTTTACAGAATAACAGCTTACTAAGAATTACTTAAAATGGAAATTTCAAAAGGTTATCCAGATTTTTAGTAACAGTTCAACTTGAGATTAAGTAAATCTTAAAATCTCTTAGTTTGGTTCACGAAAAAATGCTGATTATACCTTTGAAAGTATAGTCAGCATAATTTATTTATGGCTAAGCAAGATTGGCATAGAAGCATGAAGATTAACACAAGCTAAAATAGATCTGAAGTCAGCTGCGGTTAGAATTGACTTTTGGACGATAATGACGACAAAATAAATGATCATAATTATGCATTATTCTTTGAAATTAAATTTTTCACCAGATAATTACAATACAATCACCGTACGATTATGTACCTATAATTGCAAAACTATTATCAATGAGTGTACGACTCAGGAGACGCAGGTTGCGCGGGGTACCACAAACCGCCGCAAAATTAGGATGTTTTTGAACAGACAACCAGATAACATAACAAGCTTATAACTTTGTGATATTTCTTGAATCAGGTTTCAAATGTACATAGATTGTTAACACAAAAATACGAGATGGATTTCGCATATACTCAAAATAATGTCGTATAGATACGGAGCTGACTGTACAATATTAAACACTAAAAAAACCGGCCAAGTGCGAGTTGGACTCGCCCATGAAGGGTTCCGTAGCAGCAAGCATAGATAAGAAATATAATTATATTGAGATTAGTAAGTAATATACACAAACAATAAAAATAACTTTGTTTTTCATAGTATTTGTATGAATGGCAAAGTTATATATGCGGTTTTTGAAAATGTACTATATCTCAAAAACTGCTAACTGTATCTCATCCAAACCAATTGTCGTTGGTAGTTTTGGTTGAGGTCTACATTATGTATTTTTTTTTTAGTTTTATCATTCTCTTATTTTAGAAGTTACGGGGGAGGGGGGGACACACTTTTTACCACTTTGGAAGTGTCTCTCGCGCAAACTGTTTTTTTGAGTTTCAATTCTAAGTATGGGGGGCACCCCCAAAATTTGTTTTGTTTTGATTTTTGTGTGAAAATCCTAATGCGGTTCACATAATACATCTTTCTACCAAGTTTCAACAGGATAGCTCTTATACTTTCGACAAAAAGTGGCTGTGACATACACGGACAGACAGACAGACATGACGAATCTATAAGGGTTCCGTTTTTGCCATTTGGCTACGGAACCCTAAAAAACGAACATGATATTGAAGGTAATTTTATTCATTCAATTTATATATCTCATGATACAATACTAGTCTCTTTTCAAGATGAAAATACGTAGAAAATATAATACAGTGCGTGTAACATGTATGGTTTCCAGCAAACATTTAAAATCATATTTTCTAAGAAAATAATTATGTACTCGTATATTGTTGTAGCAAGACACAATTTTCCATTCATATGAACATTATTAAATACTTAGAATGGGGAAAGCTGAGTTTCTATTATAATACTGAGAGAACAATTATTTATACAGAGAACTTTTGATGTGGCCTAGCAATACGATCGTTTTAGGCAGAGTATTTCATCGTCATCATTTCAGCCCATTGTGGTCCACTGCCAGCCATCGGCATCGGTCCGTCTTGACGAGGAACGTCCCACATTCCATTCGAGAACATTCTACTACACATTTCGTTGGTTGCGTCGTTTTTGGACAAACTAGAGGTGTTCTTTGCTCAAAATTTTCTTTTTAATTTTCCCTCTACGTTTGCTCTTGCAGCCGGTTACTCAGGACCGAGCTTAATCACACTTTTTTACATGACTCCGAAGCGTTAAGTGTTTAGCAGAATAGATTATGTTTGAATGTTTGTGGTACTTTAAAAACTAAGCACTCGTGCCAATTTGGATAATACGTCAACCAGAAGCCTTATCATGAGTTTTCACTTATTGTGACGTAAAGTAAACTTGAACTTTGACATTTTTAATTTCAAGGAAAAAAATAGTTCCTTCTTCGTACACCAGAGGCACTGTTCCATTTTTCCATACAAGAAACGCTCTAAATACTGAAAAGACGCTGTAAAGTAAAATAGTGAAAACTCGTGATAAGGGCTCAGCAGTAGATACAGAGCAATTAAAAAAAAACCGACTTTGTGGTAACCATTCATGCATCGATATTCTTTATTATCTTACAACAAATGCGAAAGTTTTTGAGGATGGTCGGATGAATGTTTGGTACACAAATAGTTCTGTATAATTTTCTGTTTCCGTGAAGACCCTGGACTGTTTATAACCGGGATAATTTTTATCCCGATAAAATGACGTTCCCGTGGAACAATTAACAAATTTTATGCTGGCAACTTTGTGGGCACCATAATATTTACAATCAATTCAATTTAAATAGGGAAGTCACCCAATTACTACCAAAAATAAACTCAATAGTCAATTATCAGTGCCGTCAAACTTACCGGATGATTAGTTCGACGGCGTCCGGCCCGGATACATACCGGACACGTCCCTGACGTCCGGCAACGGCGATTGCTATCGAATTTCAAATTTCGTTCTCGCGATACGATACCGGATCCTCAATCTCTTGCTGGACCGGTTAGTTCCGTAGAATTCTGCATGTTTTTGTTACCGGACTATATTTTGTGAGTTTAGTCTGTCGGTTTTGTTCAATTCTGTTTCAGTTTGAGCTGGAATATATATTGTTTTGCTGGTTCGGTGTTTCATACGGAATGGAGTGGATTAAGTTGGTTGTTTGTATAGCGATATTTGTAGGAGAAATCATGAGTGTGATACGGTATGCAGAAATATTTCGAATTTGTTAAGACAAGAGTTCTTGGAAAAACTTGGGGGAGGAATTTGCTCAAAAGTGGAAATGAACAGCATGACATAGAAAAAATTATGCGAGGCCTTAGATGGTTTATCGCTTGGGTGGATTTATTAAAAACATGATTGACATGTTTTATTAAAAACTACCCTGCTTCTTTAGTAACAGTTGCTCTTTCCATCTAAGACCTCAGTGCCCTTTCAAGACAGTCTCGCGACAACGTCAGGTGTTTCTCCGCCAGTTTTCTAACTGCTCCTTGAGGTGCGTCTGAAACTCGACGCGTTGTCGACTTAGGCCTAGTCAGCCTTATATAATTTCCTTGTGAATTGGCAAGCATGCCAGTAGGGACAGTGGAAGAAATGGAAAGGTCACGGGAAGCGCAGAATTCCTTGAAAAACCTGATTATTCAGCTCTACAGTCTCAGAGTTAGATTAGGTACACAAAAACCGTAAAGGTATTTGGAACAATACAACCTTTACCAAATAGGCTTTACAGTTGAATTTCGTTTCACCGAGCAGTATATGTGATTTCACACACATCTGCACCACATTTCGCCAGTCATTATCCATTAAGTGCGCAAAGGTGTGAAACGCAATAAATGAGGAACTCGAAATGGGATTTTGCTTTAGGCGCGGGTCAACAATGCCCTGATTAAAGTGGCGAATGATCCCGAAACTGTATGTTTTATGTAGTTAGCAACAGAAGGTTCAGTCCTTTTAATAGGGTATTTTTGGGGTATATAGGATCTACCTCCTAGCGGTCTACCCTAGGCAACGGCACTACAGTCTACCTTTAACCTGCAGTGACGATTAAGCGAACCCACTGGCGGTGGACGGCATGACCAGAACCGCCTGGCTTGCGGCCACCATCCAGTCAGGGTTGGATGCAAAATAGTTTCCTGTTTTCCGTCGGTGCGCACTGCGAAGGAGTTCTTGTACCTTCAGAGTGATCTAGCTCCATCTTAGGTATCATCTATGCTTTTGCACTAGATTGAGACCAAGAGCAAGCCCACGAGAAATAAAAAAAATATATGTGGCACTCGGAGACTGCCGCGGTGAAGCTATTGCATATTTTTTATTTTATTTCAAAAGAATAAAATCGCCTACCGCGTATATATAACGAGAATGTAATTTATTTGAAATGTTTGTGGTGCACTACTGTAATAAAATACTTCTTTGTTGTAGGAGAATTTATAAGTAGGTTTCATTGTGAAAACTCCTTTTGTAGCTGGCCGTTTAGAATCAGTAAGAAAAAGTAAATTGTTTTATGACGGATATTTTTATAATTGCCGAAGTCTCCCGAACTGAAAAGATTTTAGACGATGCGTGGTGTCATGTATTTTCCTTACTTACGTCTTTTCGTTAGGTTTTTGGAATTTTTTTGATTCGATCGCCGCGCCGCGCCGCGCTCAGAGCCCGCGATAAAAGCTATGCAATAGCTTAAAAAATGAATGAAGAAATAAATGTTTGATTAAACAAGTTTCTCGCTAGTGAAAGAAATGTCACAAAACATGTAGTAACACATTCAAAGAAACATTTAAAATTTTTAGATAAAGATATCTCTCACAGTACTGAGGCCGTACTAAAAAGCTTGAAACACAAGAAAGTTCAGACGAAAATGAAATGATAACAAACTTGAGTCTTAATACATTGCCTGTGATGCTGCTGCTCAAGGTGAACTTCACAGAACGGTAATTTTCATTGTGTTGTATCTTGTGATTGACGAGGCCCTATAGACGGCAAAACTCTGCCAGGATCGCGGTACTGTCTCACCAGGTACCCGTGAAAGAACGTAAAGGGCTGTTGAAGGATCACCGTAGATTTTAGTCAGTACAAGTCTGACAGTTCCTCTGGATCCGCCCTGTGTGGGAGAATTGATGATTTTACCACGATTAAAAAAATGTATCTTATGAAACCTAATTTCGACATACATCTTTCTCTGATAGCGGTTTTTCTTGCCCACGGCATGGTTAATATTGATAGCTGGATTTGATCTGCCCGTCTCATTTAAGATCAGCCGTATGCCAGATTCTCCTTCCCTAAGTAATTACTTCTTTATCAGGCAACAAAACTTCTGACAATATTACTCCGTCGGAACACCGTCGCCTGCTCTTAACAAAGGGCTGACTACGCACGAAGCTTGTTAAGGGATTAAGTAGACCTTTCATTCCGCCAATACTGCATGTCGTCGCAAATATGGAGATTTGGAGTTATAGAGAAATTAGGGGGGGATGTTTGATTTGTTTACGTACTGTTGTGTTCGTTCGTCGTGGTCAAAACTTTTTTTTTATGGCGGCATGAACTCGGTAAAATAAATAGAATACAAAAAAATATCGTGTTTTCGAAAATCGTACTCGGAAAAACCTTTCCACACTATCCAAAAGGTCAAATTAATTAAAGTTCCTAATCCAATTATAACGAAACCATTTTCAAACAAATCCAAATGAAAACAAACTCAATAACAGCTAAATCCTCATCTATTTGCGATCCGCCGTTTCATCAAAATTCGAAAGAAGAAAAATAATAAGAACGGAATCGAATCGAAATTAAACACATTCGAAATTCGAACGGATAGTGCTGTGCTGGCGGATTCTTTCAACCGTTTCTGTACCATTGTCGATATGAGCTCGAACTTTGATTACTACTACTGACTACTGGGGGAGTATCACACTTTTCATTATTGAGTCGGCAAAGCCTGGCGACAAATTAATTGAACATAGTTTAATTAAGTCCCCTGTATCGTCTGTGTCGTTTTTTTTTTTCATGAAATTTACATCGGTTATAGTGTAAGTTTTATTAATGTGACGAGTACAATTAGGACTTTGGCAGATGCTATTGATTGAGGATTGAAAGACTTGAAAATAATTAATTCCTGAGTAAAGTGAGTTTGTTGTAACGAAGTAAAATAATATACTTTGCTGTGAGAACGGATTCTTGAGTCAAAGATCAGTCTGTGCAGTTGTTGATATGAGCTCAAACTTCGATGACTACCACTGACTGAATAACTGTATGTAAAGAATTTTGTATCAGCATTAATAAAAGTAAAACCGAGTTTTCCGATCGGCACAAATGAATTAAAAACCGGTTACGTGGAAAAAATGCTTCGGGTCGACCTAAAGCAAATTCTGTAAAATCGGATATCGCACCCGATCAAATGACTTCCTTTACTCTTGTGTTAGCAAATGAAATCACGTTTGAATTTTTCGATTTGAACGAACTGTTGAAGAGGGAATTTTTATGTTTCATTTTTTGGTTTGATGCTCTGTTAATGGACT
The DNA here is from genome assembly GCA_950005045.1 of Agrotis exclamationis. Classification (NCBI taxonomy): domain Eukaryota; kingdom Metazoa; phylum Arthropoda; class Insecta; order Lepidoptera; family Noctuidae; genus Agrotis; species Agrotis exclamationis. The sequence continues at coordinate 10,478,816 of OX465440.1, forward strand.
AAGAGTGTTTTATTCGTAAATCTATCTAATATAATTTTCCTATGGAAAACTTTTTTTTTTTTAGCGTGGTAAAAGCATCAAATGAGTCTTCCCGCCCAGGGCAGGGCGGGAGGGACTGTCAGACTTGTACTGACTAAAATCCACGGTGTCCTTCATTAGCCCTTTACGTTCCAGGGTCACGGTAATGGAATGAGTCTCGCGACCCCGGCAGGCTTTGGCCCTCTAGAGGGGGGCCCCGTCAGATTGCTGACAGCTCTTTGAGGCGCGCGTGGAACACAACGCGCTGTCGACCCGGGCATAGTCCATGGACTAGCGGCGAGTTGTCCATTACTCGCCGCCCGCATGCCCGCGTCCTATGGAATACTTTGTGTTTAGAGTAGCGATTCGTTTATGTACCTATATTCAACATAGTTTCTCACTCTTATGGCAAAAAATGGTAATAATGGTAAAAATGAGCTTCGACCAAAACTTTGCCACTTTTAAAGCTTTAATAGTGGCCTCATACAGGTTCCTTAAAGTGCAGATGGAATTGCACAAAGAACAAGTGAGGAGGTGAGCCATTGTGATTAGGTTCCGCAGTCGCACCCTTCTTCATCAGTTTACCCCTAAGGTATTGGATTTTTCTACTTAGTTTCTTTTTCACCTATAGACACTCGAAAGCTGTTTTATTAGGTGCGTCCCCAAAGAGCGCGCACCCTCGCGAGTAATTTTCCGCTCGAAGCAGCTCGTTTGCTGTGGACGTGTCTCGGGCGAGGCAAGTGACAGCGCTGCCGCGGTCGAGCGACCGAGCGCCCGAGCCATCCAGTGTCGGCTTTTGTTTTGCTCGCGTATATTGTTTCGTGCCTCGGTCGAAAAACAATAGCCGCGTCCACATAGAGTGAGCAGCCTCGCTTGTCAGTTTCCTCGCGCAGCAAATGCCTCGCGAGGCTGCGCGCTGTGTGGACGCACCTATTTTCTAATCTACCCTCAAAATAATACGTTTTGTGGTTGTTGGCTTTAAATCATTATCTCAAATATGAACTATGAGAAACTACGTATATTTTATGTGTATCTTTATTAGTAAATTACAAGTTTTCACTTTCATGGAAAGAATATTTAAGGAGCCAGTGAATAAAACAGACATCACTTTCTAAAAATTACTATTCTACAATATCAAGACTCGTTAACGAATTTAAACAGTGTAAATACTCAGTGAATTAGAACAATTAGAATAATTTTTCCATAGGATAATGAGCTATAATGAACCTAAAAATAAAGTTCTTATTGAGGTTGTCGTTTTTCAACTCAATGAAAATTGTTTAGTCAAACATGAAAGTCTAGATTTCTTATCAAATTAAAATCTACCTACGCGTAATGTTGAGTTATCAAATATTTAAATATCAAGATGTGCTCTTATGATACTTTAACGAGCGAGTATTTGCGCTTAGTAGACTCGAGAGAGAGTGAGAGTGACAGCTACCTATACGAATTCGAATTTTGATCAGTTTTTGTTCTCAAACTATTTAATTGTCGACATTGTCCTTGTTGAAATAATGTCCCAAATCAATTAGCTCAACAATTTAAAATCATTAATGCTATTGTCAAACAGACAGGCGAAGCGGACACGAAGCGAGCTTTTTTGTTTGTAATGTATGGAATTGTTTGACCTGTCACATTGACTATTGGACCGCTTTCGCTTTTCTATATGACAGGATTCGGATCGCATTCGCTTCGCCTGTCTGTTTGACAATAGCTTAAGAGTTTCGAAACGACTACACCCATAATGTCAGTCAACTGATTATTGATTATTATTTAAATGAAGTCAATATCGATGATATATTACGCTCAGCTATATATTACGAGTATGTGCCCCGGGCCTTATAAACAGTAACAATGATAAATTTTTGTCGCAAAATGGCAAATCTTATCATTTAAATATTTGTGAATAATGAAAAAACTGTCTCGACCAACCATTTGAAATGAAAAAATATCTTCTATTCATAGTTCAAAGACCGACTATTTTCAGTTCATATTCAAGAAGTAATTTCATTTTCAGACTACGTTGCTCGAGTTTAATAGGCGGGATATTAGATTTCACTACTTTGACTAAACTAATTTTATCTTTTCAACTACTAGTAGGTATCTGAATAAATTATCTGGGGCCACGGTAGTGGCCCCGCCAAGACGAGCCAAGCGAAGCGCAAGGGCACTATCTACCTTTTCTCGAAGTGTTTTGTCGTTTTTTTCAACCCTCATAGAGTTGGTTTCCGATGTACTAAATAGTTCATAATCTAAGGATATGATGTCAGGAATAGACTTATTAAACACTAGCTTCCGCCCGCGACTCCGTCCGCGCGGATGTTGGTCTTCGCGTGGATGGTTCATTTCTCCATTTTGAGTAACTCTGACAATGACATCTTATAAATATCCATTGGACCCAAATACGGCTAAGCCTATAATAATTAAGGAGATCTATTGAGCTACTGCTGTTGAGCTCGCGTTCTAATAATAATAATATAATAATAATAATCACCGCGATTCAGAACCGCGCGTCATAGGCACAACGCCATCTAGTGGTGAGTGGTGGAACCTTTTTAGAAATCAATGGAGGCAGGCGTGGCGTAATGTTCTACTTTGATAATAGGTGTCGCCAGTGGTTCCATAATAAGGTTTGATACAGATTTTTTTTTCTACGTATTTTTCCAGGATAAAAAGTATCCTATTTTATGCCCAGGATAATAAGGTATAATTATACCAAGTTTCATCGAAATCGAACCGTTAGTTTTCACGTGATGCCTGCACATACAGACAGACAGACAAAATTTTTTTTAATCACATATTTGGGTTTGGTATCGATCCAGCAACACCCCCCGCTATTTATTTTTTCAATATTTTCAATGTACAGAATTGACCCTTCTACAGATTTATTATATGTATAGATACAAAGTTCTTAGCTGTTTCGTTGCTTCAGAAACTAAATATTCGCTACACCTTTACGACGGTAGCGAAACGGCGAAGTCATACATTTTTACTGATATGTAGAATTTGTGAAGTTAGGGTCGGTAGAGTTAGGCCGTGTAAATTCAGAAGTTTGGCTTAACATGAGATCTGATATCTTTTTCACAGGCTAAACATTATGTGTCTTGGCAACATTTTACATGAAATGTTTTTGGTGGGATGTCTTTTTTTCATGGCATGTAAGTAAATAACGCCTACTGCTACGATTCTCACATACTTTTGTTTCTTAATCCACGCTCATCTGCCTTGAATATTTATTTTCTTAGTCACCTGTCACTCATCTTCATAACATTACCCAACCATCTAAGCAACTTATCTGCAGAGGTCAGAATAGGTAGAATTATTTTAGTACTTGCAGGGCAATGTTGATGTTAATATGGATCTTTCCGGTATTTCAAATAGACAATCCCGTGTAGAAAACAGTGTTACAAATAAATAATAATAATTAAAACATCAAAACATAACTCTTATTTAATAAATCACGGTATTTTTCTGCTCTTTAAAAGTAATTCCGGGCTTTGGGGCACATCAACTTTATTCTTTCGCTGTATGAAATCGGCGTTAGTACATGAATAACTCTACCTAATTCCGATCTATGCTTACCTGTTTTATTTTGACTCTTGAAGCAGGTAGCTGAATCTTCTTAGGGGCTCTACATAAGAAGAGTCATTTATCTGGCGGAGGAAAAGGCTTTTGTTTTGCTTGCGTGTATTGTTTTGTACCTCGGTTGAGAAACAATTGCGCGTCCAAACAGAGCAAGCAGCTTCGCGAGGCATTTGCCGCGCGAAGCAAATGCCTCGCGAGGCTGCTCGCTCTTTGTGGACGCACCTAATGATTATGACATGCTTGAACATTACTGCATAGCCCTTAGCACGCAACTGTTGTGAGTCTGCAATGTAACTATTTTAATGACTATAGTTTGCGTCAGACGGAGTGACTTTCATGAAATTATTATCCACCAATAAATGCGTCGACAAAAAAAAAATCTTGTGAACGTGGTACAAAACGCCTAAATTGGTGTTGCTTTTACTGACGTACGTGTCACAGAATAAATACGTCGAAAACATGCAATATTTATTTTACATTTCAAATTCGATTTTAAAACTGTATTCAATAAAATAACAGCGATGGCATTTTTATTAGAACAGATAAACACACCTCAGTGAATTTAAACAATAGCAATACTTCAGATTTACCGATAAAATAATAGTTGGGATTAAAGACCTGCTGTAACTGAGGCGAGTCCTATTCTCTATGTCTAAACCCGTTGGAAACAAATGTATGAACGTTCAATTTTTGAGAACAATAGACTCGTGGACCTGTAGGGAACGACCCATGAAAACCACTTACATCGAATGTGTCTACCTATTTGTAACAATATTTTTTTTTGCAATATTTTTGTCCTCATACAAAATTACCAATATTCTTGACAATAAATATAATCATGCTTTCGTACTGCTCTTCTAATTACTGTTGCAGATCAAAATCACTTCACTGTTACCGGTAGTTCGAGTTTCATAAGAAAATCTAAATGATTTGACTTGAGATGACGCTGATCCTGTTTTTTACGTGTAACCCTATCGAGCGGTATTCGCCTAAGTTTGAGCAGAGCTTTATTATTATAATATTCCTAGTGCCTTTGAACTGTTCCACGCAATTTCTCCCAGACCATTGTTTTTGGTTGGTTGAAAAATCTACGAACTTAAAGGCACTGACTGCACACTCTCTCTTATGCAGAATGATATATTTCATCGTGTTTTTTATTGACATAATTATTTTGTATGACAGTCTAGACAATCTAGTCTAGAATAGCTGCCGTATTTGGATTACCTCAGATGCCTTTAACTCAGGTGCCATTTCAGCGGGTGCCTAATGTGGAATTCGAAATATTCAATGATTTAATTTAGCGGTAACAAATAGAGAAAATTTTGACTGCGAACTTACAAATATATTATCGTAGGTATTGAATTTTCGAGAAGTTCTAAATTAATTTTATTCTAATTTTAGAAATCTTATTTCGTCAAATTAATCAACCCATCTAAAGAATATTAGGTTTCAGTTCTTTAAATAAAATGTTCAGAGAAGTTGTTTCTTGGAATAAAATTATGAATTATCTTACCTCTTACCTACAGTACCTACAATATTATAAACGCGAAAGTATGTTTGCTACTTTTTACGTTTAAACCATTGAACCGATTAAATTAACGCAAATGAATCCGCGGGTAAATGTAAGTCAAATAATAAAGCAAGTAAGCGAAGTAAGCTTAATATGTCGGCGGCTTCGGTTGCTCTCCACTCTAATACATAAGTGTTTCAAGGCAATCGGTCACAAAAGTGGTCGCGAAAGCGTTAGAGAAAACTAGGTAATACGCCCTAGTTGATAAAACGCGTGAGGAGGGCTGCTTTAGGTACATAATGATCCTTGGCCTTGGCCATGTTTTACGCCAATAGCGGCCACCCTCGCGTGTAGTTCCAAGCAGTAAAATTGAGTGCTAGAATGTGGGGGCGTTTTGTCAACTAGGGCGTATTACCTAGTTTTACCCTCATCATCATGATGATTACATCAGCCGTAAGACGTCCACTGCTGAACATAGGCCTTTCCTATAGACTTCTAATAGGACCGGTTGGAAACGGCTTGCATCCAACGTCCATGTCATCCATGTGGTCTTCATAAGATCGTCTGGCCACCTTGTGGGTGAACGTCCTACGCTGCGCTTGCCGGTGCCTAGTCTCTATGCGAGAACGTTACGTTTCTGCGTGCTATATGGCTTGCCCACTCAACTTGCTAATTCGTTGGGCTATGTCGGTAACTTTGGTTCGTCTACGAATCTCCTTATTTCTAAGAATCGCGCAAAGAGACTCCAAGCATACCCTTCTCCAAAGCTCGTTGGACTACCTTGAGCTTACTAATGAGGTCTGTAAAAAGAGACCACGTTTCGGCGCCATAAATCAACAGCAGTAAACTGCAGCAGTAGTTTTACCCTACTGTTGGTTTATTAATTTTGAAGCTGTCATAAAAAATCAATGCACAGTTTCTAAAATCTCAATATCCAGGGCTAATTGTAGAATCAACGTTCTCAGAATCAACGCACACCCTCAGATTATTATGATTATGCAAAGTATTGCAATGCTATTAGCATGCCAATGCAGTTAATACATTATGCAGTTGGTAATCTCTCTAGAAACAGGTGCTAGGAATATAATAGTAATTCAGTTGGCTTCTATGATCGTCTGAGTCAGTTTATGGTACCTGTTATGATGAATATAAATCAATATTGTTGAGTACGTGGCTTTAAGTAGCTACTGTAGAAATTGACTTTTAGAAAGAGACTATCGCACATCAATGTCGCGGGGCGATTTGAGCCACCATAGGCGCAGGCTGGCAATTGGCGAGCAATGAGTAACTCGCCGTCCGATCAAGGAATTTCGGTCGAAGTTTCAGGCCTTTTCTTTTCAGTATTCCTTGCAGATATAATATTAGTTGACAGCATGAAAATGTGTAACAATGCGATTTAACAGTTGTCCCTACTCCCAATTTGTTGTCAAAAGTCATGAATTCAAAATAATATTCGCTAAAAAGTGTGGTCTTACTTTGAACTACCGCAATTTCGAAATTTATGGAACATCAAGCAACTCTTTACCAAAACAAAAACATTTTCCCTGGACCTTCAAAACCTTCAGTCAAAATTGTGGATTACATTAAAAAAATTAACACGATTTTGACGAAAATTTTCGTAAACAAAGGCCGAACAAATGTCACAAACAGCGCGTCATATTTCACAAAATATGAAACAAATTGAGGAAGTCGCGTCAAAACTTGTTCAATAAATCGAATCAGTTAATTGAGGTGTTAAATAGAATGGATTTCGTAACCCCCAGACGGTTTTCATTAATCCTAACTGTATTTATTTTGTTACTGGCGTTTTGGATGGCGAGCATCTAAACCTCACTGCACAATGTGATACGGAAGAGCGTGATATTGTGTGTTTGTTTTGTGTTTGTAAATAGATATTTCTAATGGGGGATGCACAAGGGTCGGTAATTCGGTTGATTTCCAGCACCAGTCTCTTTACTGGCATCGCCTAGTCTAGTCGAATAGCCATGTAGATGGACAGTTTTCACCACACGGCTAAATTGACCAAAAAACCGACTCGTGTCAATCCTCCATAAGATAAATATTATGATACCTACTCAAGTCAACTTGTGAACTTTGTAAGGTTTATGACATTTATATTCGATTAATTATTTTGTTTTAATGATAATAACAAGAGCTAGAAAATTTGCTGTTGTCACTTTCCAGTCTACCCGACTTTTTCATCCTCACCTCATTTATTGTTCCCACAGATCCGCTCATCTCGACAATTTTATTAAGTTGCATCATCATCATCATCATCATCTCAGCCAAAGGACGTCCACTGCTGAACATAGGCCTCCCCTTTAGATCTTCACATATACCGGTTGGAAGCGACCTGCATCCAGCGTCTTCCGGCGACCTTTATAAGGTCGTCTGTCCATCTCGTTGGTGGACGTCCTACGCTGCGCTTGCTAGTCCGCGGTCTCCACTCTAGCACTTTTCGACCCCATCGGCCATCTGCTCTGCGAGCAATATGGCCTGCCCATTGCCACTCCAGCTTGCTAATCCGGTGGGCTATATCGGTGACTTTAGTTCGTCTACGGATCTCCTCATTTCGGATTCGATATTAAGTTGCATACGAGATTCAAACCACGTACATAGATACTAATGGCAACCAAAAAGAAACCTCAGAACATAAACGAAATGTTGGGCTGTATATTCTCTAAGGTAGTGTGTAGATTCGAAACGGTGCGGACTTTTCGGATAATGACCAGTTTTCGCTTTCGAACCGAACAATAATCGAACTCGTATTAAATAAAGCTATTAAAAGTTTCCCCAGCGGGATCCGGCCGGTACCCGTCGGGTATTTTTGGGATCTAAATAATACTAATAATAATTTATTTTATATCAGACAATGTTAGTCCATATTCACATAATTACAATCTAAAAAACTAAATAAATGAATTCAAAACAAATAAATAGAAAATTTCGCAATTAAAAAAAAACATTAAAAATTATGAAATTAATGAGATGTCAACTAATACATGTCAATTAAATAAAAAAAAAAAAAAAAAAAACCGAACACAACAAAACAAACAAATTATTATTTTCTAACCGGCATCGGAGCAGCAACATGCCTGCCACAGCAATGCCGGACAAAGCAATGTAAACATACTCGTACCTACAGGCAGATATATAGATGTTACGCTTATATGTGTTGGACAGAGGTCAATACTCTATCATTATCTTTAAAACTGCTTTGTATCTTTCTCCCATTTTGTTTTGCAAGTTATAAAAAAAAAAAACAATCGTCAATATTTTTCAATCGTACACGTACCTATTGATTTTTTTTTTACATTTGCTGTTTGTAGTTACACTAATGACCATTAAGAGATGATAACTGTTTGTAGGTAGTTACACTAATGACCATTAAGAGACAATGAAAATACAATAAAATTCCAATGGGTTGATTTAACAAAGAAAGTGTGGGTAGAATGCCTACCATTTTTTTTTTTAGCGTGGTAAAATCATCAAATGAGTCCTCCCACCCCGGGCAGGGCGGGAGGGACTATCAGACTTGTACTGACTAAAATCCACGGTGTCCTTCAATAGCCTTTTATGTTCCGGGGTCACGGTAATGAGATAAGTCCCGCGACCCCGGCAGGCTTTGGCCCTCTAGAGGGGGGCCCCGTCATCGTGCTGACGCTCTTTGAGGCGCGCGTGGAACACAACGCGCCGTCGACCCGGGCATGGTCCATGGTCGGGCGGCGAGTTGCCCTTTACTCGCCGCCCGCATGCCCAGAATGCCTACCATGGGAAAAAGTTACGATACTTTTATATTCCATTCTACACTACTGATACTACTCCGTATATTGTGAGCCGTGAACTGAGGTCAGTTGCCCCTTTACCAGACTGTACAAATCGCTTTCCCATTTATGGTTGCCCAAACAAAGATGACTCCATTCCATGATTTTAAGTTCCATTCCAACTGCTGCAAATTGAAAATACATTTCTCGAACCAAAATACTGACTTTAAACGATGCCATTTCATGGTCGTTAGATGAAATATTTTTTCTGGTTCTCCCGCCGTTTCGCGCGACCTCGTTTAAAAACCTATCAGCCTTTTGAAATATAAGCGAAACAGTGCGATGTCAGTTTTTTAACTACTGTGAAATTTTGAGGTATTGTTTTGTATATTGATAGTTTGTCGTTTTTTTTTTGTGTGCGGTGTACAATGGGTGACACATAAAGGGGTTACCTTTCAATGGTGTGAAAGGGATGTTAAGATTTAAATCACATTGATTCATGAAAAGCAGGTGGATATTTTTTGCTGCAGGAGATTTTTTCCACTGATTTAATAACACCAATATCGTAATCGCAAATTTTTCGGTAAGTCTGCTCCAAAACTCCACGACCACATCACACTGGTCTCTTTCAATCATCTAACATCTAGCTAGACCACATCAAAAATATTCCACCAATTCATCATCATCATAATTATCAGCCGTAGGACGTCCGCTGAACATAGGCCTCCCCTGTAGATTTTCTTTAGGACCAGTTTAAGTCGGCATGCATCAAGCACGATCCTGTGGTCTTCATTATATCGTCTGTCCACCTAGTGGTGGATATCCTACGATGCGCTTGCCAGTGCGTGGTCTCCATTTGAGAAACTTACGGCCCATCAGCCACCAAGTCACACTAAGCCCTTCCAAAGATGTTCCACAATGCACACAGCAAACGAATGGAACTCACTACCTACGTCTGTGTTTCCGAACGCATATACCTATATAACTCGGAGCTCTTTTAAGTAAGAGTGAACAGGCTTTTTCTGGGTAAATTCACTCCACCGTCGACCTTTAACCCTTTTTAGGGTTCCGTAGCCAAATGGCAAAAACGGAACGAGAAGAACGATAAAACTAAAAAAAATATATAATGTAGACCTCAACAAAAACTAAAATTGGTTTGGAAGAGATATAGTTAGCAGTTTTTGAGATATAGTACATTTTCAAAAACCGCAAATATAACTTTGCCATTCATACAAACACTATGAAAAACAAAGTTATTTTTATTGTTTGTGTATATTACTTACTAATGTCAATATAATTATATCCCTAATCTATGCTTGCTACTACGAAACCCTTCATGGGCGAGTCCAACTCGCACTTGGCCGGTTTTTTAGAGGTGCCAAAGACAATGACGATAGATTAGAGTCAAGAGCGACATCTTCTCAAATAAAATCAAAATGTATGGACCAGCTTAATGAAAACGGAGCTTTGCTTTTAAATAACTTCAAGTTAAATTCTATAATTAAATATACTAATTTCCTAAACATTTCAACAACTTCTGATATTTGATTTTGTTAAGCACTCGAGTTACCAGTCTCAGTGAACGTTTAGAAACGACAAAGTCAGAAGTTAAGGCTTGGGTCACATTTAAAGCGGAGGCGGAAAGGAAATGTGTGTATGTGACTTTTTTAAATGGAGGAATCTTATGATAGACGGTACGAGATGAACGTGAGGTATCTAAAATTCACAACATCATAAAATATCTTGATCTTTGCGTTCCTTGTTAATAAGAGCCTTGATAAAATTACATTCTGTCACAATATAATAACTTTTTAACAAAAAAATCAAACCGACGAAAGATTGAACTGAAAAGCTAAAAATAAATTTTGAGGCGGCGCCAAACATACATACAAACATGTACCTAAATTAATTATTTGAAGCGAAGCATAATTTTATTGTAGCTAGGTTGCTTTTCGTTGATTGTTTCTTTGGCACCGCCTCAAAATTTATTTTTAGCTTTTCAGTTCAATCTTTCGTCGGTTTGATTTTTTTGTTAAAAAGTTATTATTTTTAGCTTTTTAGTTGTATACCATGATTAGAGTGTTTAACACATGGAAAAACCCGTCTTCGCTTTTGTCATTGTCAACGTAACCGTCACAGTAATTAGTATTAACTGTTGAGGACCTGTAACTTGCAACTAAAAACTCCACTCTCAGACTGTCAACGACTGTCAAATCCCAACTATGTTTAAAGTTCTTATCATGATGAAAGAAATGAGCCCAAATACGATATAGTTGCTGTTAACTGTTGAGGATCTCTTGCTACTGCCTTCTGTCCTCATCATCAGACCCTCGATGACAATTATACTCCAGCTAGGTCTAAAATTTTCATCAAGACTAATGAAATGAGCCCAAACACGATATAGGTGCTGTTAACTGTTGAGGACCTCTTGCCCCTGCTTTCCGTCACCATCCTCAGACCCTCGATGACAATGATACCTCAGCTGGGTCTAAAGTTCTCATCAAGCTGAGTGAAATGAGTCCAAACACGATATAGCTGTTGTTAACTGTTGAGGAACTCTTGGGACTGACTTCACAACATAACAGGGATCTGGAGTTGATCTGATGATGGTGACAGCATCATGTTATCTTCTCCACATCTCTGCTATATAGTAATGTCCTCAGAACTACATATGTTAACTTTATTTCAAACGAATCGGTTCACAACTGAAAATTCTGTAGGAAAGTTGACAATCAATTCCTTTTTTTCTACCCTTAGAGGCCGATTTTAGTTTTGAAATTAAAATGGGACCAACTTTGAGATATACTCTTTCCAACAAAAAAAGAATTTTTGAAATCGGACCACGCTGGGAAAAGTTATGCGTGGTCATACATAAAAAAAAAAAAAAAAAAAAAAAAAAAATATACATGTCGAATTGAGAACCTCCTCCTTTTTTTTTCGTCGGTTAAAAAATACGCTGCAAACGTCATCCTACTAATATTATAAACGTGAAAGTTTGTTTGGATGGATGTATGTTTGTTCCTCTTTCACGCAAAAACTACTGAATGGATTTGGTTGAAATTCGGTACATAGACTACTACTAATATTATAAACGTGAAAGTTTGTTTGGATGGATGTATGTTTGTTCCTCTTTCACGCAAAAACTACTGAATGGATTTGGTTGAAATTCGGTACATAGATAGTTTATAACCTGGATTAACACATAGGATAGTTTTTATCCCTATTTTATGTTCCTACGGGATGATTTTTGAGTTGTAGCGGGTGAAACCGCTGGCAACAGCTAGTAATTTATATGGCTGATAAAACCAAAAATAAACTTAGATTAATTCTGTCGAAAACTGCTGTAAAAATCTGCTCCGCTTTCTATGGAGCCTCATCATAAGTCCCTGAATAATTTCGCAAATGTTATAAGTTGGACATTAATCTTAGAATTTAACTCTATGATGTTTTTTTTTTACGGAAAATGATCGGATCTATTTCAGTTTACTTAAATGCATAATAATATCAGTTTAATGACTAGAATGTGACTAAGCAGATTCCGGTACGGGGAACTAACTTATAACGTGATTTAGTTATTCTAAGAAATAATGAACGGGTTTTAGTAAAATTAAACTCAGTTTTCAACAAAGGCAAAGTAACAAAATGTTATCAGGCTATGTGTACGGTCGAGCTTCGTAAAATGGCTGCTAACAGCGAGAAAAGAGTTGCTCAATTGATGATGATCCGTATTAAAGTGCAGTAACATTAGAAATGTGGTGTCTCTTCCCTAGATCGAGTTAATCGCATGTGAGTACAGAGCTTTAAAGGCAAAAGCAAAGTTTACTTTACCGCAATTGTAATGACGTAACATACCCTGAACTACTTTACTAAGTGAATCCTTAATCATCCTAACATTCTACGTATAATGTAACGAACCCACGCTAATCTCAAAGACACATGCTAACTCAACCAATCCGGGGAAATTCCTGTTGAACAAAATCGAACTTTGACCTAGAAAGAATACGTACTAATGTAATGACAAAGTAACCGCGTCTGTTTGTCTGTTACCTTTTAACTTTTATTCGGGAGATTGGATTTTGGTATGGCACATAGACCGTGACTTATGTTTTGAAATACCAGTACAGCATGGCGAAAACCTCCACAAGTGAATCTCATTTTGGGTTTTTTAACTTATACCCTCACTGGTAATTTCTCTTGTATCTTGTGTGCATTTACAAACCGTACCATTAGTTTTCGATTTGGTCACAATGAAATAGGTGGAAACTATGTCAGGGCTAAGTAACTATAGGCTATTTTGTCGGACAGATCATTTTTGAAACATTTCAGCTAAACTGTTTTTTAAGTTATGCCAGTAATACTGCAAAAAATAGTTATATAATTAAGCTACATTTTATCTCGTCCGTACGTTTTCGTCTGATAATTTTTATCTAATATCAGGCAAAGTCACGGGCTAACACAATAATATAATATGGCAATTGTAACGGCTTCGATTTTACCGGGTCGTGGAATTAATAGAGTAAGGCGCTCATATATCACCATACAATGTAGGGTCAGCTATAGGCGAAATTACAATATAGTCGGGAAATTGATTTATTTGGTCACCAACTTATTTTTTATTATAATATTGTGTAGTTACTAATATCTACTACATTAACTTTTTATGCACTATACGTTTATGGTTCAAGCGACTCGCCAATGCTTCATTTGTAATATAAATGCACCTTGAATTATACATACATAGGAATCTTGCTCTTAAATCAACCTGCCTACTGATGAAAACCACATTAAAATCTCACACTCAAACTCAAAAAGTTGCTTTTTTTAAAGATTAGGATTCCAGTCAATACATATTCGGCATAAACGACTTCCTATCTGATCTAAATATTTGGCAACACTTTTCTAGCAACGATAAGGTGACTTATCACCCTAAAACTGAGTGATTGCAACTCATTATCTTCTTGTGGTCGGCGCAACACGTTTTTTTTCATCCATTATTCCCTATCAGACGTCACAGTTTCATTTACTCCTTTTTCTTTCATTTATCTTTACACAATCCATCCATCTTTTCTTTGGCTAAATTTAGTAACTCGTTCGTTACTAAATTTTTAGTAGATTTTTGGAGATTTTATCAGCAACTGTTGTAAAGAGTGATGTGCATGAATGTTGATGGATGGAGTGGAAGAGGAAGGCCAAAGAAAAGATGGATGGATTTAATTAAATTCCATGTTCTATTTTTCCAAAGATTCTAACATGTTTTAAGAATATTCTATGTTTCTTAAAAACATGTTAAAATCTTTGACAACATAGATCTGCTTTCAGTATGACACATAAAAACTTTAAAACACTATCAAGTTTGTTTATTAAAACACAAATTATTACTGAAAACCCCAAATTTCTTTACAAAACTGAAGAAAGTTCTTCGTAATATTATCGTTCGCAAAAACTAAGGCTGAAAGTTGGCCAAGAGCCACTTGTAAAGACTTGCGAACAATATGTTTGCGTACCAAGCAAACTTGCCGAGTTAAGATGGTGGCCGGAAGTTTGACGGGAGCAAACATGGCCGCTATCATTTCCGGTTTAAGAGTTTAATTTATTGACATATTGATTCAACGGTGGAAAGTTGAAGGGATGTGTCGCTTTTTGTTCTGAAGGTCTTTTGTATTTTTTTGCGGTTGCTTTTTGTTTTGACGTCATTATTAGGCCAATGAAAGAAGAAAAACAAAAGCACCTTATTCGCAGATTTTTGTCTGTATAGTTCGGAAATTGTCCCACAGCATTATAATAATGTGATACAAGTTATAATGTGTGTTATTTCAGACTATAGCCTATCTCTATACCAAATTTCATCCAAATCCGTTCACAGGTTTTTGTATGGAAGAGTAACAAACATTTCTCATTTCTGCTGTTAATTTTAATCCAAAAAAGAAATATTTATATTTGCATAACATAATTTTCAATGTTGCAATGTTAAATCACAAAAAAATGAGAGTTGCTCTATTATAATGTACGTCTTATAATCTACATCTACTTAGAATATAAAAATAGAGATAAGTATGAAAATCCTTAAATAAATAGACCATTAGTCAGTCCATTACAGTAAATCTTTTTCTAGAAAACTCTTCAAAGACTATGAAATAACTAATGACCTAAGATTTTTACATTCATGTTCTTGACTCAAAAAACATTGTTCATAATTTTTATATTTGAATGTCACTTTTCCGTTGTCTTATAACCACGTTGCGCGTTGTACTCCTAAACCACGTGAGTTTTCACTAATTCCACTAGGTATTAACTAACGATATTGTTTCCTTCCAGTAGCCTTAGACCATCAAAGATCAAAAATAGTAGATTGTTTACGAAGGGAGCAAACAACTATTATAAGGCGAGAGTATTTTTTGACATTGATTATTACAAGTGGCAATGGGCCGGCCATATTAGTCATAGAAACGATGACCGTTGGGGTAGACGTCTAAAATTTAAATCCCGAGCAGAGCGTAGGATTCTAGAGTAGAATCTAGAGCGCAGCGAGGAATTCTAAATGGGTGAGCTGAAAATAGTGTTGCTCCCGAGGTGGTCACTATTATCACTCTGCTTACGAGAAAAAGACTAATTATTTTTGAATAGATATATTATGACTACAATAATTATTTATTTATACGTATACTATACACTTAATTGCTTATCTGTGACAGTTTAATTCTGCATGTGCCGTTTTATACGCTTGTTACAGGTTCTGAGTCTTTTTAGTTTTACTTTGCGGCACAGATCGATTGATATTTGAAGGTTACTGTCAGCAGATGAATGCTGAAAGCCCAAGATTGGTATGGTTGTCGATCTTTGGTGCGGCGTACGTTCAGCAGTGGATGGAAATTAGGTATTTTTGAACCACTAATCAATTTTCAAACTTTAATGAGCTGTCAAAACACGATTCTACCATAGATTTTGTATGGCAAAAGCAATTTGTGACATATATATTTCATAATTTCAGAGCAACAAAATCTAATTTAGCAGTTTTTTTGAAGTTAATCGGGTTTTGGGCCTAAAATAAAGTATTTTTTTTTTAAAAATACGTGTTTTTGAATTTGGTCAGTACAGTCAAACACCTAATTGGCTGACATGATGAAAAATTTTGAATTTACTCTTCTGCCAGATGTCTCGTGAGGACTTTTTTCTTAAACTTAAACAACTGAATGCTTCTTGAATGTAGCTATAAAATTCTACTTTCTAACCTCAAAACAATGAGGTAGATGTACCTTTTAAATTCATTATTAAACCTTAAAAAAGTGCGTTATAAGCGTTATATCCGAAGTTTTAATGGAGGAAATTTTTCTTTCAGTCCATAAGCAGTGGCGAATTTTTAAGAAGAGCTGTTCTTTTTGGTATTGGAGATTATGAAGTTATACTTCATTAATTGCATTAGTAATAAATATTTATCAATAACCAGACAACTAATTAATGGCACTTAATGATCATCAAACAAATCTCAATCCATGTAGTCGTCACTTCAAAATCAGTAGAGCACATTGCGAATCCTTAAACCGATACTCAAGATTTACATTTAATTAGGGAGCAAACACTATTCCTAACTACACCAAAACCTGCTTATCGTGCTTAATAGGTATAATCAGTTGGTCCCAGTTTGGGCGCCAAAAGGTTCAGACCTATTGGCGCCCTAACTGGGACCAACTTCACGATTCAACCAAACTTGAGGTGTTAAACGGATTACAGTTTGTACGAAATTTTGGGCCCGTTTCATTAATCGGGTCGAAGAATCGGGTAACCGGATCTGTAAGTAGATAAGGCTTTTTATAGTTGGTGGGTTAAGTGATTTTGTATCGGTTTTTGTGGGAGCCGACGCAGATGGGATTGGACTGAAACGTTTATTGGATTCTGTTAGTATTAGTTAGTGTATGGTAGACAAAAATATTTGGTTTGTACGCAAACAGATTTCTTTATTCCCATTTTAATTTTTCACGAAACATGTTGATTTCTCGAAGATATAAAAATCACGTGTGTTTTTCCCATGGCAGGCAGTTAGCCAGCTGCTAGATGAGGAGTTGTCCAGTTGTAAAAGCTCCAGCTTGCAATTACAGGTAGGCATTTACCTTCATAACATTATTTCAATATACTTCTGCTGTTAAAATGGTGAAGGAAAACATCGTGAAGAATTCGGCACGTTTTGGAACCAAAATATGTATCTACCGGGAGCATGGGGCATAAATTATAGCCTACTATTACATGCTCTCACATACAAGGTGCCTGTCTTCAGCAATTGGAATATTATACTCGATATGATTGTGTTTTGCTTATTATTTTCTGACTATACACATTGAACACAATGTTCTATTATGTGATGTCACAAAATTTTGTTAGCATCCATGGAGTTTCTTATAAATTCTTCTTCTCCTTCTTTTAAACGGATTATATTATGTTTACAAGTTATTTTGCCTTCTGACTGAGATTGTAGCTTCATTCTTAGTATTTATTTCTTGTCAAGTCAAATGTGTAATGATCTAATTGAAATAAATACGTTAAGGTCATTTAAAATTCTCATATACAACAAAAACAATTCGTGGATCGATCACTTTGTTGTTGCGACTCAAAGCTTCTAAACTAAATTTCATCGAAAAACCAAACCAATGTTACTTATAAACTTTATACCTAATCATGTTCTATCTACTCGTTAATCCTTCTGAGCACACAAATCGATAAAGTCCATTAACTTAGCAATAGTTCAGGTTAGAAATGCCACGAAAGATCTCGGGGGTCGGGACGTAACCAGAGTTTATACTTAAGCCCCTGATACCCGAAAGTTGGTACTATTTTTGGCTTGATAAGACCTTTTGATCTGTTGTTAACGGAAGTTTGGTTGTTGTCACTTTGTTTTGCAGATTAAAATTATAAGTGGTTTTTGTCTTCCTGAAACTGTAGATAGAGTTATATAGATATACATAATATATTTCAACAACGATTGTCAACTCGATTTACAACCGAGCTATCTATAGCTTAATGATAAGGTAAGGTTAGCCATATATATCGCGGGACTATCTAAGGCTAAGAACTCACGGAGCGTTTTACACCCGCGACCGCCGCAGTTGGGGTACTGCGGTTTTATTTCTAAGCTATTTGCGCAGTTACGCAGCCGTCGCAGTTGCGATCATCGCCCGTAGACGTTGCGGGTGATGACCGCAAGACGGGCGGTTGTAAGTTGGATTTCTATACGCCCCGCCAACCACAGCGGAGCGCGCGTGCGCCACCCGCTGAGGCTGCGGGTGACCACGGCCCGCGTGATTTTACTTTGTTTCCCGCCTGCGATAAACGCGCACAGCGCGGGCGTAAAACGCGTTGTTAGTTGTGCTTTAATTTTTTACATACATATCTATATTCTACAGAAGCTGCGGGCCCGCAACCGCAGCGGGCGCGGGCGAAAATCGCTCCGTGAGTTCTTAGCCTAAACAGGTGACCTATAACGTAAAGAGCTATTTTAGATTTTAGTCAGTACGAGTTTGACAGTCCCTTTTGCTCCACCCAGGGTTGGAGGATGAGATTTCATGATTTTGCGACGATAAAAAAATACATGTGGCACTCGGAGACTACCGCGGTGAAGCTATTGCATAACATTTTTTTTATTTTAAAAGAATAAAATCGCCTACCGCGTATATTTAACGAGAATGTAATTTAATTATTTAAAAAAAATTGTGGTGCACTACTGTAATAAAGAACTTCTTTGTTGTAGGAAAATATTATACGTAGGTTTCATTGTGAAAACTGCTTTTGTAGCTGGCCATTTAGAATGTAAGAAAAAGTAAATTGTTTTTATGACGGATATTTTTATGATTTCCGAAGTCTCCCGAACAACGATGTTAGACGATGCGTGGTGTAAGGTATTTTCGTTAGATTTTTGGAAATATTTTGATTCGGTCGCCGCGCCGCGCCGCGCTCAGAGCCCGCGATAAAAACTTTGCAAAAGCTTAAAAGGTTGGCAATAGATGGAATGCTTGAAGCAGTTAGTATTGACTGATACTAGCTGCGACTGCCTATGGGTACTTTCTTACTGGCGGTGGTGTCCTCATTAGGGCCGCTTCGCGACCGCCAAACAATTCTACGGTGTGCAAGAGTTGTTTCATTTTCTTCGCTTTTTTTTTTTTTTTTTTTTTTTTGCATTATCTTTAGTCTTTCTTTTTGCTCTTGGACTAGGTTGTTAAAAAAAAACATGGTTTGCACAACCTCGATCAAAGTTGATGCAGTATGAAAACTACAGTTCCCATTTCGTTGATCATCGACACTATATGCAACGAGAGTTCAACCGTTAAAATATTGATCTAGCTTCAAACTCCGAAGGACATATCCACAAACTCATCGGTAACAAACTCAGAACTGCTATACAGAAACGAGAACTTTCACATGTAGAAGATAGTAAGGTTATTGAGAAGATACAGAGTATCTACTTTATACAAGGAGCAAAAATAGACGCACGCACACATAGAAACGTATGTATATACTATGTTGTTCTCAAACAAATGACAGTTGTGAGCGCGCTTGCTATGCACTCGCTGAACGTGAAACGTGTCTATGTGTGAGTGCACTTTTCACTCGTTGTATGGAGACTATCTAATGTCAGCACTTAGAATTAAACAACTCAAAGATCCGTTGTGGGATTCCAAATATCGGACTAAGGAATACCAGTAGTTGTTCTGAATTAGAGATATTTTACAGGACAAATACAACTGATATCGGTTAACGCATACAGAAGTTATGATAGAGAAACTCACAAACGTACATAATTATATGGCCCTTTGACCCCTGGTTGGCGCAGTGGCTGAGTGACTGGACTGCTGCGCTGCATGTCACGGGTTCGATTCTCGCACGGAGCAAATATTGATATCATCTACAAGTAGTTGTTTCGGGTCTGGACGTTTGTATTTATGTGAGTTTATATTATGTTTGTAAAAGCACCCACGACACAGTAGAAATTCCAAGTGTGGGGCAATGTATTTTTTTAAGAAAAAAATTACTTTCCTGTTTTGGGCAGTCATTTGTATAAAACATCATTACACAAACCACGATACGTTTGATAGTTTGACACACACCGAATTTCAACCGTCGTACCACAAAAACTTTTAAGCGTCTGTTAAACACTTGTCTAAAAAATGACAGATTATGTCGTTGAAATAAGGTCCGTCTTGCAGTCACACTTTTTTTAGACAAGTGTTCAACAGCTGTTTAAGTTTTTGTAGTAAGGCTGTTAATGTCTAAAGATTGTTTAAGGAGAGGAGAGGAGGACGAGAGAACCTTATCAGTGTTCCAATTTTAAAATCTAAAAGAATGAATTGTGATCACATTTTGGTCACTGGACGGCCTCTAGTTTATATAAATCTCTTTTATGATGAGCATCGAAGTGTCTGAAGCCAACCTTCTGTACCTATCCATTCTATCGCACAGTGTTCAATTTTGCAAATATTCAAACGTATTGAATTCAAAGATAGCAAAGATACACCGCACACTGGTTCCGAGAAATTCCTACTGTTGATTTAATTTTGTTCAATAATAGTCGGTTTCCTCTATTCAGAAACGAGCGTTATGTGTAATTAATTCATATGACGTGGTTTGATTACAAAACAAAAGGTAGCATGGTGACTAACCCGACGAGGTTTGATGATGCTCTAGAGTAGTTTCCAGCATCAATAATTTTGCAAATCTAATTATTCCATCAGTTTAGCCTTTGTCAAACAGACAGGCGTGGCGAACGCGAAGCGAAGTGTTTTTATTTGTAATGTATGGAATTGTTTGAATCCAGTCACATTGAAAAACGAAAGCGGTCCGATAGTCTATGTGACTGGCTTCAAACAATTCCATACAAAAACTTCTTACTTGCTTGCTTCGGCACGCATTCTTCTTTTCTTTTGTTAAATGAGTGAATACTTACAAAATTAAAAACGTCAAAATTGTAGATTGAAGGGCTTGTGACGTAAGGACACACTAAAATTTACATCGCGGAATGACGTATTGTGTAACTATCTCCTTTTAAATCTAAACCACAGACTTCTCACAGCAATTCAAACTTTGCAAAACAAATGTAACAGTATCCCTTCAATAAAAACAAAACAAAACATAACTGCGGACGTATCGTACGCAGACACCAATTTGGGGATAACGCGTCAATTATGTGTATCACAGTCTACAAATGTTGCCCTTTTACAGTCTGTCAACGCAAACGTTTGCCACGCAATGAACTTTGATGAGCATAATGGATGTATAATCAATATACGTGAACCTTTTGACGAGAATTGAGCGCGCGAAGCAGTGTTTAATTTGGCACAGCTCAAATTTATGTGAAGAAGAAAAGCAGAACCGGATATATTTTTTATAATGTCATAAAAATAATTAAATTTAAATATTAAAAAGAAAACAATATTACACACTACACAACGTTTGACCGTTTGACACACGATGAATGTCAAGTATCGTACAAAGGTTTAAATTTGATAAAAGGGGTCGTTTTTGGCAATTAAATATTGATTAATGTTCTAACTTACATTTTAAATAAAAATGAGTTTAGATCAAATTTCTTCACTGGACAACCTATAGTCCTTTTCAAAATATTAGTGAACCACTGGAAGTAACTACTCTGTGGAATGCAATAGAATAAATTTATTCGGAGGGCTTCTGACATAATAGTTAGCAATGCAGACAGTCTCGGGACAACGAATATTGTCACGGTTGAGAACATATTTTTAATATGAAGGGGTTCGTAGAAATATGGCACTCATAGGAAAGGTAAATGATGCAAAGTTTATTTTTTTTAAATAAAAAGTAGCTGAGAGGAAGTTAAAATCAGTTGAAGAATTTTAAACATTAAGCCAATTTAAGAGTAAAACAGCTGATTTAATAAGAAAAATAGAGAGTGACATGAATTATTGGTACCTACGTATAATTTTAAGTGTGTGCGTGCTTGCATCTATACAGTGTGGATGTCTGTGTGTGATGGTAATGTACGCGTAACTACTGGCACAGTCACTGCACTGGCTTTAATTGATTGTCAAAGATCTACAAATGACAGTTGAGATCATCGGCTTTTTTAACGAAAGTAAAAAAATTGTATGTTGGTAACCCTTTTGGTGTGAAAATACTCATCAAAATTTTTATTATATTTTTTACTAGTGATCCGTCCCGGCTTCGCACGCCTGTGTTACTGAAGGTGAAAGTAGCTTTATAATGGTGAAAAAAAAAATTGAAATCGTCTCAGTTATTTTTGAGCTTATTCATATAAACATACAAATCTTTTCTCTTTATAATTATTAGTGTAGATTATTTTTGTGTGTGTCCAATATCAAATAAAAGCTTTTCTGTTCTATTCTAAAAACTCGCTCATGAAGGGTTCCGTAGTAGCAAGCATGGATTAGGGATATAATTATATTGAGATTAGTAAGTAATTTACACAAACAATAAAAATAACTTTGTTTTTCATAGTGTTTGTATGAATGGCAAAGTTATATTTACGGTTTTTGAAAATGTACTATATCTCAAAAACTGCTAACTGTATCTCATCCAAACTAATTTTAGTTGGAAGTTTTTGTTGAGGTCTACATTATATTTTTTTTTAGTTTTATCATTCTCTTATTTACGAAGTTCGAAGGGGGGGACACACAATTTTACCACTTTGGAAGTGTCTCTCGTGCAAACTGTTCAGTTTAGAAAAAAATGAAATTAGTAACCTCAAAATCATTTTTAAAGACCTATCCATACATACCCCACACAAGTATGGGTTTGGTGAATTTTTTTTTTTGAGTTTCAATTCTAAGTATGGGGGCCACCCCCAAAAGTTTTGTTTTTATTTTTTTGTGAAAATCCTAATGTGGTTCACATAATACATCTACCTACCAAGTTTCAACAGGATAGCTCTTATACTTTCGACAAAAAGTGGCTGTGACATACGGACGGACAGACAGACAGACATGACGAATCTACAAGGGTTCCGTTTTTTGCCATTTGGCTACGGAACCCTAAAAATCACATATTAAATATTTCAAAAGCGATTTTCATCTGTCGTGGACATCCGGAAGAATTTAATTTGTAAATGCGCATTTAAAGTCCATTTCCCCTTTCGCAAGCCTTCTATTCTCCGGTCAAAACACGGACAAAATATTTCAAGTTTGAGCCAAAATATGAACTTTAAAACCTCCTCTGCCGTCCCGACGTAAAACTTGAGAAAGTTGCCTTTATAAACTTGTTGATAGATGGGAGTTAGCTACCACTTTTGGTTCTATTCCTTTCGGTTGGGTCTTTACGACTTTAACTTGATATTTGATAAACATTTTACCGTGTTTTCGAATGATTTATTGAGTTATTGACAGCATCATTTGAAAGAGAGAAATAGAAGATGAAAGAAAATATGATTTTTTAGCACATGACATGAGAGTCCTCTCTTGTCGTGTGCCAAAAAATAACAACAACACAGATGCAATAAAATTATAGATAGATAGATAGAAAACTTTGTATTATGGACACTAAATAAAATACAGATATCTCAAGATAGATTATAACTAGGGTCACAAAATGGGAGCTCTTTTCAAGGGAACCTTTATTTATCATTTTTAAGGTTCCGTAGCCAAATGGCAAAAACGGAACCCTTATAGATTCGTCATGTCTGTCTGTCTGTCCGTCTGTCTGTCTGTAAGTCCGTATGTCACAGCCACTTTTCTTAGAAAATATGAGAGCTATACTATTGAAACTTGGTAAGTAGATGTATTATGTAAACCGCATTAGGATTTTTACACAAAAATAAAAACAAAACAAATTTTGGGGGTACTTAGAATGGAATCTCAAAAAAAAATTGTTTTCACCAAACCCATACGTGTGGGGTATCTATGGTTAGGTCTTTAAAAATGATATTGAGGTTACTGATATCATTTTTTTCTAAACCGAACAGTTTGCGCGAGAGACACTTCCAAAGTGGTAAAATGTGTCCCCCCCCCTGTAACTTCTAAAATAAGAGAATGATAAATCTAAAAAAATATGTAATGCAGACTTTAACAAAAGCTAACTAAAATTGGTTTGGATGAGATACAGTTAGCAGTTTTTGAGATAAATAGTACATTTTCAAAAACCGCAAATATAACTTTGCCATTCATACAAACACTATGAAAAACAAAGTTATTTTTATTGTTTGTGTATATTACTTACCTATCTCAATGTAATTATATTCCTAATCTATGCTTGCTACTACGAAACCCTTCATGGGCGAGTCCAACTCGCACTTGGCTGGTTTTTTCTTTCATTAACAAGTATCATCATCAGCCTATAAATGTTCCCACTGCTGGGACACAAGCCTCCTCTCTGTGAGAGGGAGTGGGCCGTAATCTACCACGCCGGCCCAGTGCGGATTGGTAGATGTCACATGTCTTCGAATTTTTGGTTCTAGGACATGCCGGTTTCCTCACGATGTTTTCCTTCACCGTTTTGAGAGCAGTGGTGTTGAAATAAATTACACAAAGTAATGCGCCTGACGGGGTTCGAACCCACGACCTACAACTCGTAAGTCGAGGCCGATACCACTGGGCCACCACTGCTCTGACATTTAACAAGTATCACACATATTTATTAGGCACTACCCCGAAGTTCCACCGACGCGGACGCTCTGATACGTGAAAAACATGTCGTGTCTAAAATCAGTGTTATTGTATAGACGTTTGTACTCGTTCAACTTAGCACTTAGTTACAGTGATGGAATTTTTTTCTTGTCGTGGGTGCGTTTACCAATAATGTCAACTGACATAACCAAACACCCAAACCCGGAGCAACTACAATTTTTTTGCAGAAATCACAATACTGTATGGCCGTGTATGCATGTATTTAAGCTCTAAACCAATGCTCTCTTGTTTTTTCATCCTATGAAAAGTTCACACAGAAGCTTTTATTTATATTTTTATTCCACACGCAACAAAAAGGTTTCATCTGTCCACGTTTAATCCATTAGCCATGGTTGGCGAACTAAAGGCACGTACGGCATAGGTGACACAGAAAAGAATATTTAATTTAGGTTTGAGTAGAACACATTTTTTTTTAGCGTGGTATAATCATCAAATGAGTCCTCCCACCCAGAACAGAGCGAGAGGGACTGTCAGACTAGAACTGACTAAAATCCAATCGGTATCCTTCACGTTCGTTAGTTTGTTAGTTCCGCGACCCCGGCAGGCTTTGACCCTTTAAAGGGGGGGGGGGCGTCATAATGCTGACGCTCTTTGAGGCGCGCGTGGAACACAACGCGCCGTCGTCCCGGGCATGGTCAATGGTCGGACAGCGAGTCGCCCGTTACTCTCCGCTCGCATGCCCGCGCCTACGGTGGCCGGAAATCGTATTGCGACGTCCGTTGCCTTGGGCGTCTACAACTGCGACTGATATGGAGGGAGGACGCTGTCCTCTCCCTCTCGCGGCGCGCCTCCTCTTTCACGAGCATGACTGCTTCACAGAAGGAGGCGACCGCTTCCCACTCCGTCTCGCCCCGCAGCATGGCCTCGACCAATGCCGGGCACTAGAGGTCTCCGCCTATCGCCATCGTGAGGACACGGCAGTGCTCTGCCCAAGCGGGACAGTCCTGCACCGTATGCTCCACCGTGTCCCCGGGCGATCCTCACAGTGGTGACACCCATTCATACGTTTCCTCCTTCCTCATCAGACACAGGTAAGTATCTCCCGAAACATCCGTTTCTGGTGAGGACCTGCGTCAGGACGCCGTGACGCCTATCCAGCCACTCCTCAAAGAGGGGTCTTACCTCCGCGATTGCGGCGTGCCCGGCCGTCAAACATATGGCATGTTTTTGTTTTATTATGCGATGATATGAAAGAAAAAATCAAAGCATTTTTGTTTCAAGTAGGTCAGTAAAGCTTTGTTTTCCTAGGAAAGCGGTGCCGTCACATAGCGGCCGTAATATTACGGACGTAAAAAGGCGGCCGTCTTTACGGTGACGACATGTGGAAAGTTCCACGGCCGTTTTAACACGCTGTCAGTCATTTTTAGGGTTCCGTACGTCCGAATACAAAAACGGAACCCTTATAGGATCACTCGTGTGTCCGTCTGTCTGTCGCTTACAGTCAATTATCTCCGAATCTACTAGACCGATTGGGTTGAAATTTGGTACACATATCCATTCCTGTGACCCATGCACAGAGGTGTGACGTGAATAGATGAAATCTGTATGTGGGAGGTAATTTTTGGGGGGGAAGGGGAAAATGAAAAAAAAAGTTTTGATAACTGCATCGTGTGACATATCAAATGAATTGTCTGGTTCAGACAATCTTAAATGTATTTTTTTTTGTAATTTTAAAATAAATGGTTTCCAAGTTATTTTCAAGGAAATAGACGAAATTTGACCATTCCCCCTCCCCCCTTATCTCCGAAACTACTGAACCTAAAATTTTGAAAAAAATACAGTAATTAGTTTTCTACTTATAGATTATAGGAAAATCAATAAGAAGTCCATATCTGTATGTGGGAGGTAATTTTTGGGGGGAACGGGAAAATTAAAAAAAATATATTTGAAAACTGCATCGTGTGACATATCAAATGAAAGGTGTTATTGAGACAATCTTAAATATATTTTTATTGTAATTTTAAAATAAACAGTTTCCAAGTTATTCAAGAAAATAGACGAAATTTGACCATTCCCCCCCCCTTATCTCCGAAACTACTGAATCTTAAATTTTGGAAAAAATACAGAAATTAGTTTTCTACTTATAGATTATAGGATAACCTATAAGAAGTCCATATCTGTATATGGGAGGTAATTTTTGGGGGGGAAAGGGAAAATTAAAAAAAAAATAATTGAAAACTGCATCGTGTGACATATCAAATGAAAGGTATTGTTGAGACAAACTTAAAAGTATTTTTTTTTGTAATTTTAAAATAAATGGTTTCCAAGTTATTCAAAAAAACTAGACGAAGCTTGACCATTCCCCCCCCCTTATCTCCGAAACTACTGAACCTAAAATTTGGAAAAAAATATAGGAATTAGTTTTCTACTTATAGATTATCGGATAACCTATAAGAAGTCCATATCTGTATATGGGAGGTAATTTTTGAGGGGGGGAAAGGGAAAATTAAAAAAAAAATTGAAAACTGCATCGTGTGACATATCAAATGAAAGGTATTGTTGAGACGAACTTAAAAGTATTTTTTTTGTAATTTTAAAATAAATGGTTTCCAAGTTATTCAAAAAAAATAGACGAAGCTTGACCATTCCCCCCCCCCTTATCTCTGAAACTACTGAACCTATAATTTTGAAAAAAATACAGGAATTAGTTTTCTACTTATAGATTATAGGATAACCTATAAGAAGTCCATATCTGTATATGGGAGGTAATTTTTGGGGGGGAAGGGGAAAATTAAAAAAAAATATTGAAAACTGCATCGTGTGATATATCAAATGAAAGGTCTTGTTGAGACAATCTTAAATATATATTTTTTGTAATTTTAAAATAAATAGTTTCCAAGTTATTCAAGAAAATAGACGAAATATTAAAATAACATGGTAAATCACTCAATATTGTGCGTACCAATTTGGGTCAGATTAAAAAAAAACGTGGTAGGTAACATCGTACGGAACCCTCTTCACGCGAGTCCAACTCGCACTTGGCCGGTTTTTTTAAAACAACCGTCAAATCATCGTCAATCACACCAATACGTATTATAGTAGCCATACACCATACCGTCCAATCGGAATGACACTGCCAATTTGATCAAATTGGCAGTTCGTCCATATACACCATACACCATACTGTCTATCGTCCAATTGGCATGATGACGCCGGTTTGATCAAACATCAAATCGGCAGCGACGTTCATACACGATAGATTTGATCACATCGATTTGACAGGTGATCATGCCAATTTGATGGTTATCATGCCGATTTGACAACCTATCAAATTGACATGATCATCTGTCAAATTGGCATGTCATGCCAATTTGATGGAATCCACGCCCACACACGGTCAGTTCTAACTGATCCAATCGGCAGCGTCATGCCGACTGGACGATAGGCAGTATGGTGTATGGCTACCATTAAAATAGCTTCACCGTTATCAATGAAACAATGAAACGTTCACGAAATCATCTGACACCGACAAGACGGCCGTCATGCAAATGACAGCACCGCTTTTTGACGTTACGGTGTCAGTTACCGCTGTCTAGGAAACCGCGCTAATTTGTTTACATAGACAACGTTCTAGTGACGTCATTCACCGCTGTAATACGGCCACTTTACGACGGCACCGCTTTCCTAGGAAAACAAAGCTTTACAGATACTTTAGAACTTGTCAAAAGCCAAACAATAAAAATATTACAAAAAAATGTTGTCCAACTACAGTCCTAGTCACAAGACAACCATAATAACTTTTTGTAATAATAATTTCAATCACCATTGAAGAAAGATTTAGGAAAACATTAACAACAAGAATGTATATTTTGTGTATTCAAAGAATAAGTTTAATGATACAGAAAATTCTCAAAAATTCTGAAAAAAAATCATTCATGTGAAATTTGGAATTGAAAAAAAAAACGCTTTAGTCTTTACTTGGGTTTGATCTCGCAATCTCTGATATGAAACGCGAGGTGTACTTTTCATAATTACAAATTATAATCCTCACAATAAAAGGCGTAAACGAGAAACATAAATAATAATTATCCAGAACATTATTTAAAACTTTCGGCTGCCGAAAAATTATTGTCACGTGAACATGTGAACATCGATGGATCAACTGAATTATTTCAACTTAATCGAATCATTCACGAATGAAATTCAGAATTCAGTTTACATTAAATCCATGATTAAAATATCAACCGAATGATAAATGAGAGTTGTGAATACATTCAACAAAACATGCCATCATTATTGCATTACATTCTGTTTACAGAGAAGGACGTGCTTTAGGCAACTCTTGCGCGTCAGTTTGGTATTCAGATTGCCATTTTTGGGTACAATACAATAATACGAAAAACTTTATTCCGAAATTCACAAATACCAATTTCAAAATACCAATTTTTATCATTCCGATTGGTTCAAAATTCCTAATATACCAACTCCGACTGGTCATTATTCCTATTTTGAAGAACATGTGCATAATTGAAGGAGGAGAGGAAAATACTTGTTATTATCAAGAGAAATGTCGATTACATAGAACCTCTTTGGTATTTTGTCAGGTTTATCCCTTCTAGTAATAATTTCCACATTACTAACTAATCCGGCCGACGCAAAAGCATTATCATTATTAAATTTTTGTGGTTACAATATACTGAAAATTATACGAGATTTACTAAAATTTATTATTAAATATTTATTTACGAATCATAATAAAATGGCTCGTTTTCCTTAAACTTAAGAGACTTCGTCGTAGCCTAGAGGTTAACGCTCTCATGATACTAGATTATCTATTTTCTATTTTTTCGTATACTAATACAATTAAAGACTGACTGGCTGACTGACTGAGCAATCAGCTTTAGTCTAGACTAAAATATTGCGTTCCTTCAAATGTAATATTTTCAAACAAATTGAGATAACACTCGTGTTTCACGATTTTTGGGAATTCCTACCCTAAAGGGGTATAATGGAAAACGGAGGGGAAAATATGATTATTGTCGCGGACGAAATCGCGGGTTGAGTGTTAGTGAGTTCAATAGGAAAATCTATTACTACTAATTGGGCACAAACCCAGGTTTGGTTACCTTTGGGGGGTAAAATCATCAAATGAGACCTCCTGGTGGAGTAGAATGGACTGTCGGACTCGTATTTGCTATAAATCACCCTGTTCTTACCCTTTGCATTCTATTACCGCAATGTCTTTTTGTCCATGATTCCGTGAGAAATTCGAAATGTATAATAATCTGGAAATCTAATTTAGAATATATCATGCTGAACTAACTGTTACAACTACTCGACCCACTAGGTAGATTATGCAAATCATTATCTTTGTAACGTTAAGCTTTTATTTTTTTAGGTACCTGTTTCAATCTAATGGTTCTATTATTACTAACTTTTAATACTTATTTAGGACCACGAGTTACGTTGCTACCAACTTTTGTACTGTAAAAGTAAACCTCTATCAAAGTTTTGCTTCATCATTTTGGCAGGACAAAGCATTTTGCTATTATGAAACTCTGAATCCATGTAGCTATGACCCTTATTCCAATAAAACATGGCCTATTTTCGAGGTTACGGATAGTTTCAGGATTGTATAGAAAACTTTGTGTGATGTAGCTGCGGATAGCCGCCTATGTTAGGGTTCGATTTTCAACGCGCTAAATATCAGTAACTCGAATTATTTTTCAATCAAGCCAAAGTGATTCTGGTTTAAAGTTTTAGCACGTTATAGACTAATAAGAATGACAACGTCATATGACTAACTATTAGATTTTGAATTTGATTTGTTCTAAAACATAGACCGTCTTACTACAAAAAAGTTACACATCGGTTGAACACTTTTCTAAGAAAACTGTTAACTGTAAAACTGCATTTGACGTTGACATAGGTAAGAGCCGTTTTGCAGTTACACGTTTTTTAGACAAGTGTTTGACAGGTGTTTAACTTTTTGGAGTAAGACGGTATGAGTTTGACTAGACAGAGACTGGTTTTATGGTATGGTGTTGATCATGGAAGTTAGACTTTTCAATACTTATGAATATAGCTAGATGGCTCGTTTTCTAGAGAAATGTAACAAAGAATTGCTAGTAATGAGCTTAGGCTAATCCAAAAGCAATTTGGTTATCAAAACAAACCCTTACACAAACCCTAGAATACCAAATTGTATTTACAAGAACAATATAATATTTGTGAGAGACAAAACAAAAATATCAAGTAACAAAAGCAAAGCCCGTGGTTCATATAATAATACTCGTTTTATTTTAATATTGTGAATAGGAGAAAGAAGGTCTTATTAAGGAAAATGCAGCTATGTGTGGATCAGAGTATTGTTCACTAATGCCGAAATGTGGTAACCCAAGAAATAATCTTCTGAGAAAATAATGATTTTTTTTGGGTGGGATACAACTCCAACGTAAGAGGAGGAACTGGTGGTTAAATAATTACACCCACACAGGCCGATCTTCGGATTAAGCCACACATGCCGAGGTTGGTCTGTGGATGGGTGATCGTCTGTTATAGCGAGTTTCCTCCATGCCTCGGAAAGCACGTAAAGCCGTAATAAGTCCCGGCTGTTATTTGTAGATCTTTGACAGTTTTTCAATCACAGTCAGAAGCTCGAAATTCTGACAACCAGTCTTACTAGGTATGTGGTATCGTATTACCCTGTTCCTGGTTTGTGGAGTTCCGATAAGCAGTCGCTCCATGTAAAATATTGATATCCAGCTGCATCTGGTTCGACTGGAAGCCGACCCCAATATAGTTGGAAATGGCTAGGCAGATTATGACACCCCCTAGCGGTTCACTTCTTGGAACGGCACCACAGCACTGGCAGTGGCAGGCTTCACCAGGGCCACCTGGCTCTCGTCTACCATACTGTCAGAGTTTAGGGCCAAAAAGTTTTTACTGTGTGGTGGACCTGTAAACTGGGGTATTGACATAGCGATTTCACTTGGAGTACTGGGCCTAAACAGGGCTGCCTCGCTTGTGATCACCATCCTGTCAGAGTCCAGTGCCAAGAAGTTTTTACTGTTTTCCGTCGGTACGCAGTAATTTGAATTCCCTCAGGGTGAGGCAACTCCACCTTTTTTTGCTTCTGGGCTAGATTGAGCGAGACCAAAAGCAAAAAACGTACTTCTATAAGACTGCGACGTGTCGTAAGTAAGCCATACACGCTACGTTCTACCGGAGAGGTTACCTGTGCAGGTTTGCCTGCACGGGAAGGCAGCGTGCATGGGGACGTTCCGGTGTAAAGTCTTCAATACTTTTAAAGTACACCGTACGGTGACACTAGAAAAAATAGATTTTCGATTTCGCACCGGTCGCCTGCGCAGGTACTAAAATCTGCACAGGTATATTCCCATACACACTCCGGTCTACCTGCGCAAGCATACCTGCACAGGTAGGCCTCTCAGGTGCACTAAAGTGTGTATGTCCGGCAGTAATCGGCTCGATTCTTAGGTACAGTACTTAAAACATTTCTGGCGAAATGTGACTACACCAATTATGTTGATGAGCTAATGTTATTTTACGTTTCTCGTATTTGAATTTATTGAGATACGCCCTTTTTTCACATGAGTACAAATAATGTACATAACACTCATACATAATGTATTAAGGGAGTTCTAATTGTTAGTATGGCTTTCTTCAGAAGCAAACGTTTAGGATTTCACTTTGATTATGTGTCCTGGCGTTGCTATGTGATATGAAGGTCAAGTTTGGAAGAGTTTCTTCTTTCATTTTCAGCGTAATTGTGATTTGGTATTTCCGTGAGTTTTTTCCTGAATTGTGGGAAATTTTATAACCATTTTTTTTTCATCTTACATCTATCTTTACAGGTACAAACCCCAATGCAGCTCACCCAGCGAGCGTAACCTATCACGAACAGCCGGAATAATTACTTCATAATTACATATTTTTTCCACACAGCGCCCAAATATTTTTCTTCTTTTCTTTTCTTTTCTTTTCTTTTGTGGATGTTACCACCCTTTGCTATCAGAATTAATTAAGCTGCCTCCGGAAAATCCACAGGCGTCTGACCTGGCTTTAGAGACTTTTGACATCTTCTGACGAGTGAATAATACGAGTTTATTTTGGCACTGAACCTGAATTTGATCAGAACACTTGAAATGCGTTCAAGAGGTATCGAAATCGCTATAGAATAATTGACACCGAGAGTTCGAAAGCACCACTATAATTAATTTTTATAATAGTAAAATTCGACCTCACACAATATTTACACAGGTATACATGTATAATTATTTATTTACCCATGTTCTTCTACATAAAAGAATCACTCTGTAAATGTCCTTTCCTTCTGTTTGATTCGTACAGTAATAAATATAATTGCATAAGTTGATAAAAAATGCTATGCAATAGCTTTACCGCGGCAGTCCCCGAGTGCCACACGTATTTTTTTTTCAGTACATTTCCTCGAAGTTCAACATGCAGTTTATTTTACATGCGAGTTTTTTTTGTCATTAATCAGAACGGCTGTTTTCGGCTCCATAGCATCCAACGCCTACGGCTCGGCTGACAATTCCGCCACGAATGCAATAATAAACTTTCCATACTTGTATCAAAATGTACGATGCAAACACCCTACAAATAATAATCCCCTTATTATACCAAATTAAACAAACGAACACATCACAGTAAAACTACCGCCGTGCAAAATTGACAAATAAAAACTTATTCATAACACTAAAGTGGCAAAGTATGGTTTATAACAAAGGCAAAGTGCATCTGAAATCGGCGTTTTACGGCAACGTATAATGTGAGCCGTCAATTTCTCTTTATGAGTTCGTCTCGCATCGCTGGCGTGGGTGACTAGCGGAGCGACTCGAGGGGTTGAGCTGTTGTGCCAGCGGAAAATGCAATTCAAGCAGTAATCAGCACTTATTGTTGCCATTGCTCTCTGTGAGATGAAGTGGAGTGTGACCATCACATCATGATCTCAGTGGGTAAGGGCTTTTTTTCATGGGTTCGAATAACTTTCAAATAAGTCTTCCCAGTCTAGGTGGAGCTGAAGATGGGCTGTCGGAATTGGCTGACTAAAAATGAACAATCATATTCTTTCAGTCGGTAACCTTAAAAAACAGTCCTGCAACACAGGCAGGCATATCAAGCTCCTGGGTCCTTTCAGTTTGCGGTCAGCTCCTTAAATCGTAAGTAGAACACTACGCCCTGTTGACCCCGCTTCGACGGCCCTAGTGGTAGTCTTTAAAGGACGCAGCGTCAAAATCGTAGCCTGCCTGTATTTAGAAGTTTTTAAACTTTATGCCTAGGAACAGCCCAATACACTTTAAGCTGTAGCTACAGCTTAAAGTGTATTGAGCTGTTCCTTGATTAAAGGGCGACTACGACCTACTCATGAGTCGCCCTCTGTAATCCTCCATCTACGGAGATCACCTCATGATAATGCGGTTTATCCTAATTTTCCAAAAAAATATTTAAAAAAATATATTATAAATGAGTTGCTAGACCATCTCTGACACTACCACCCCAAATTTTAAAACAGCGTACATTATTATCCAACAGTCTTGTATAGGGGCACATTTCTGTGGCTTTTTAACGTTATTACACGAACATAAAAGGTCGGCAAGTAGAAGCCGCTAAGTTTATGGTTTCTGCGACATTCCATAAAGTTATGACCTTCACAGGTTTTTCCTTTACAATAGAAATGTCAATGGTAATGAATTACTGGGTTCGGGCGGACATTTATTATTATACTAGCTTCCGCCCGCGACTCCGTCCGCGCGGATGTCGGTCTTCGCGTGGATGGTTTATTTCTCCATTTTGAGTAACTCTGACAATGACATCTTATAAATATCTATTGGACCCAAATACGGCTAAGCCTATAATAATTAAGGAGATCCCTCTATTGAGCTACTGCTGTTGAGCTCGCGTTCTGTAGTAAGTATTTTTTTCATAGTAATTCCGACCTTGTATTTACAAATAACTGATCGGAACAGTAATCAAAAAGGTCGCGCTAAAAGCACGGTTTAAAATTACACGCATACAATATTAATTCCACGGACGACCGCTCGCCACACTGGACACGTCCGCTCGCATCAAAACTCAGAATTTATATGCATCGCGCGGCGCGGAACGCGGCTCTTTATATAGGAGTCGGGGAGGCGTGGCCCGCGTGTGCCGCAAACGGTTCTAGCCAAATCCGACTTTCGGCGCTACAGGTTACGGCGCTGAATCCACTGCGGGTAATGCAACGTGTGTTCGCGGTTCTACAGAACAACGTCTGCGAATAAAACTGAAAAATAAGATTTTTTTTTCTACGTATTTTTCCAGGATAAAAAGTATCCCATTTTATGCCAAGGATAATAAGGTATAATTATACCAAGTTTCATCGAAATCGAACCGTTAGTTTTCACGTGATGCCTGCGTATACAGACAGACAGACAAAAATTTTTTTAATCACATCCAGGGTTTGGTATCGATCCAGCAACACCCCCCGCTATTTATTTTTTCAATATTTTCAATGTACAGAATTGACCCTTCTACAGATTTATTATATGTATAGATTCCGGCTTAAAAATAGACTGTGACATTGGTATGAGTGTACCTTTATATTCCATTTTTACGGTCGAGTGTATTTGAATCATGTTTTGAGTAATCCATCTAAGCGTGATCATGACGCGACGCTACAACGACAACCCGCGCGGCTTCATTGCGAACACTAGCGATTGTCCATATATTTTCTTCGGCCACACGTTAGCGCGATATCTGACAGATATCGTCGATCGATACGATTACGTATCGCTTCGCATCATGAGCTTACGTGGTAGGTGTTAGTTTTGTCATAAATTATGTTATAAATTACGAGTATAATACAATATCATGATCAATATCAGCGTCTACTGCTCGTTTTCTAAATTGAAGCCAGCGCGGCGCATGTGTCCCTTTTCTTCAACACATTTCATCTTAACAATATCTAATAAGATCAAAGCTGTTACCATTTGCCATATTTCAATCCATTTGCGGTTGCGCAGTTTTCTATAGCCACATTAGTCTATACGAGTAAGTTTATAGTTTCTGTGACATTCCATTAAGTGGCGACCTTCTCAAGATTTTGAACTACTATGCAAAAAATGCCTAGTAGTATTTTGACTCAGCTACAATAAACGACGCTACGTTAAAATAAGGGAACGAAAGATTCAAGCTCGACGAGCGGAGCTGCGATAGCGTTCTGAAGTACTGATCTGGAAGTACCGAGGGGCCTAGATAAGCAAACGCAGGCGTTAATGCATTGACGGGCCCCCCTTAGAGGGCCAAAGCCTGCCGGGGTCGCGGGACTAACGAGTAACCGTGGCTCCGGAACGTAAAGGGCTATTGAAGGACACCGTGGTTTTTAGTCAATACCAGTCTGACAGTTACCGTCAAGTCTGACAGTCACCGTCAAGTCACAGTTTTTTTTAAGCTATTGCATAGCTTTTATCGCGGGCTCTGAGCGCGGCGCGGCGCGGCGACCGAATCAAAAAACTTCCAAAAACCTAACGAAAATACCTGATACCACGGATTGTCTAACATCGTTTCAGTTCGGGAGACTTCGGCAATCATAAAAATATCAGTCATAAAAACAATTTACTTTTTCTAACTGATTCTAAACGGTCAGCTACAAAAGGAGTTTTCACAGTGAAACCTACTTATAAAATTCTCCTATATCAAAGAAGTTCTTTATAACAGTAGTGCACCACAAACATTTTAAATAAATTATATTATCGTTAAATATACGCGGTAGGCGATATTATTCTTTTAAAATAAAACAAAAAATGTTATGCAATAGCTTCACCGCGGCAGTCTCCGAGTGCCACATGTATTTATTATTTTTTTTTATTTTAGGTAAAAGAATGAAATCGCCTACAAAATCGCAATAAATCGCCTATTCTTTTTTTTATTTTGTCATTATCAACATTCACCCAATTTATCCATAGTTTTTGTCGTCTCCTCCTCCTATTCATAAAGTTCGTTAACCTTATAGTTTGTGCGACATTCCAAATAGATTTGACCTTCAAAGATTTTCTTTAACAATAGAAATGTCAATAGTAATGAATTGCGTATGGCACGGAGGGCTGTGTGAGTAATTTATCGAATGCGTAGTTTATGTACGACTCGGTTCGGATTTTGTTTTCGGTAAAGTTTTTCTAGTATTTTCCAATATTTTTCGGGATAATAAATAATAATTAATGATAATAATGATTGAATGTTTGGTTTCAAAGCAAGGTTGACAAAATTTTCTTCTTACTCTAATATAATAAATGTGAATGTTTGTAAATGTATTTTACTCTTTCACGCAAAAGACTATTGAATGGATTTACATAAATAGGTAGGTACACATATAGTTTATAACCTGGATTAACACATAAGATAGTCTTTATTTGGATTTTATGTTCCCGTGGGATTTTATTCGATATGTAGCGGGCGAAGCCTCTAAGCAAGAGCTAGTTTGACACAATAACACGCCTTTTACTTCACTTCTTGCAGAAAAAAACTATCAGACTCATACCGACTAAAACCTACCCTATTCCATCAATCACTCTTTGCATTCCAGTTTCGCGGTAACCATTCACGGCCACGGTAACCTCTAAAAACACCGTCAGCCCATCATTACCCTTGTAACCATCCAATATAGATCCAAAAACCTGTTCCAAGGCCCCAAAACTCACATTGAACCGAACGTCATTATTGTAATCAGATTCGTCCGGATTTGGAATTTGCGAACCTATAAGCAGTACAATGATGTATAGCCACCCATGCAAATTGGCTTCGTGAATAAAGCCTGTTTTGCCCTGTCAAATGGAGTTATGGAGTGTGGAATGTCGAATTAGATTCGTTGCGTAGTTGTAGTAGCAGCGTGAATGTCGGAATTTTAACGTCAGTTGGTAGTATAGGGTGACACCGTAGAAACGAGTTATGTTGATGGAAGAATAGTTAAATTGGCAGAATGTAGGACGATTTCTATCGCCCTGAGCATGGCGATGTAAAAAAATGTAGAAAAAAAATATAAGCCGATGATCCGACAAAAAAAATGTCGGATTGTATAGAAATAACTTTGTCTATTCTTGCACACGTAACATGGCACTTTGGAAACCAGGTCAGTCGACAGAAGAATAGACAAATTGGTAGAATGTAGGATGGTTTCTATCGTCCCAAAACATGGTTATGTGAAAATGTAAAAAATAACCTACAAAATAACTTTTCTTTCAGAAGTCGGTGCCTTTATTTTTTTTCATTTCATTGTTTTTTTTGCCACCGACTTCTGAAAGAAAAGTTATTTTGTAGGTTATTTTACCCTTTTTTGTGGTTGTTTTTGAAGGCGGTTACATTTTTTTTCGAAAAAGTTTTTATTTTACTCTTTTTAGTTTAAATATTCAACTCAAATTCTTGTCAAATAAATCATCCTCTTACATGTATGTGCACTAAAATTTTGTAATCCGTAGCACCGGTAACAACATCGCTCAAGTGCACAATATGCTAATAAAATTCCCTATCTCAAAAACTACTGAACCGATTTTTATGAAACTTGCAGTATTCCATAAGTTAAACAATACTTAGTACAACAAAAAAAGAATTACTTAAATCGGAGTTGTAGTTCCAGAGATATGCGAACACAAACTAAATCAGTCGATGCCAACTCCAAGCCGTTGAGGAGTTGTACCTTCCATCATCAGCTCATCCACCTGAGATGATGATTATCAGATGCAAATACTTGAACAGATTTAGAAAATATATGAAAATGGTACTATGTGCCTATAAAATTTGAAGGTTGCCCTCGATTTTCCTGGGATTCCATCACCAGATCCTGACCTGATGATCATGGGACCAATTGGAAAGTATACCCTTTCGAACAAAAGAAAAATTTTCCAAATCGGTCCAGGCGTCTTCGAGAAATCGGGGAACATACATAAAAAAAAAAAAAAAAAAAAAAAAAAAAAAAAGATTCCGACGAATTGAGAACCTCCTCCTTTTTTTGAAGTCGGTTAAAAATAATGTTTCTTCAGTCGTTTACGATCCATATTTGTACAAAAAAAATCAAATTAAATAGAAATAACTTTGTCTATTCTTGGTAGAATTGAAATAGAATATTGATTATGCTATGCTTGTTGGTATGGACACGACTTCGATTTTACGTTAATTATATAATTCATTAGAAACACGATTAAAAACAATTTTATTGTTACAAAATATACAAACTAACATGCTACTAAACCAACGTATTTATTCTAAAAACAATGGCTTATAAACAAAATTAAATTATATCTACGTTATTCTAACAACCTGTGTTTAGCCAAAACCACAATTTACAGCCACTACCCAATAAATTATTCAAATAATTAAATGTGTATTCTACGAGTATTTTAACTCTCTTCGCCTGTCAAACAGACTGGCGAACCGAACACGAAGCGAAGCGTTTTGCTTGTAATGTATGGAATTGTTTGAACATAGACTATCGGACCGCTTTCGCTATATGACAGGATTCGGATCGCATTCGCTTCGCATTTACTCGCCTGTCTGTTTGACAATAGCTTAATTTAGACGAGACAACAATCGGTATGGATCTCGTTCAGTCAGTAACTATTGACCGACTTTTTCTGACTCAAGACTGCTAGTCAGAAGCTGTACTCTCTAAGTCCGTCACCGAAGATACGGGCCTTCATGAAACTAACTCGAAACTTTTGAGTGAACACTACTCTTACTTAACAACACATCGGGATTAGGGACAACTGTGCAATTCGTGTTGCTAACAATTTTTAGTTCCTGTCCCTAAGTAATCTTGTGTCCGTAAGTGATAATTATGAAGTAGTAATCGCCCGAAACTTCGCGTGAAGATACGGGTATCGTACTTAGAGAGTAGCGCCCAGTGGCGTAGGGTAAATATTCTTGAAAGTGAAGCCGGACCAAAACGTGAATTCCAGTAACTATAGCTTTGGCCTAATTTTAGCCTTTTTAGTTTAAATATTCAACTCAAATTCTTGTCAAATACATATTTTTCTTACATCAATCAAGCTCAAACACAAGGTAGCTGCTGTGAATCGTTGAGGAGTTTCCTCAACTGTCACTCGGCTCTATCATCAGATATTATTCTCCAGACCTTTATTAAATTGTAGTGCTTTGAAATACTTAATGCAAAAACTTACAAACATACTACTCGCCCCTACGATTTATGAAAGTTTTACTCGATTTCTCTGGTTTCCGTTATCAAACCCTGATTTCCTTATCATGAACCTTACTTTTGAACTATCTTCTTTTCAACAAAAAAAAAACATCAAAATCGGTTCATTAATGACGAAGTTCTTTATCCCGCGAACAAACATAGAAAAAAACAATAAATAATGATTATTACACGGACGAATCGAGTAACCTTTGTCATTCAGAGTAATATACATAGTGCACAGTTACA
This sequence comes from Agrotis exclamationis, assembly GCA_950005045.1. NCBI lineage: Eukaryota > Metazoa > Arthropoda > Insecta > Lepidoptera > Noctuidae > Agrotis > Agrotis exclamationis. Next base: position 10,518,740 of record OX465440.1, read on the forward strand.
AATAAAATAAAATATATTTTCTCAAAAGCTTATACTAATCGCCTACAGATCTTAACACCGCGATTCAGGATCGTGACGTAATTGCACAACGCCATCTAATTGAAAACTTCGAAACTAACATGACACTGTTTTACTGTGACCGCTTATCAAACAATACCATTGAACTGAAATAACCTTGTTGTTACTGCACTAACTACGCAAAACTTATCAATTTTAACAATAACACCAAATCAAATGCAAATGGACAGGTGAAAACAATAAATACAAAACTATAAATAAACGCGAATCAAAACTAATGTGAATCTGTCATCCAAATAATACTATCTAAATGAATTACGAAGTCCAGTATCATTCCATCTCGTTCTGACGTACGCATTTCATATCTCTGTCCTTATAATAAGCCGGAGACATTCGGCTTCCCAACGTCCTTTTTAGCGGTGTTACGTAGCGTCGAGCTCACGATCGCTACAAGAGGAAGGATTCCTGTTTTGCCTTACGGCTTGCCTGTTTTGCGCGAGTTGAAATAGCACGGAAAAAAATGGTGTTTATTTATTTCTTTGATTTTTATTTTCTTAAGTAAATGTTTATTATTTCTTTGATTGTTAGTTTTAGTTTGAGTGTTTTTCTTTGATTGTTATTTTCACAAGCAATGTAACTTAGTAAATAATTAATTTGTCTAAATGATGAATGAAAATCATTGATATTAGTATTTTCTATATTTCGAAAGTGAAGCCGATAGGAATCGGCATGTTAGGGGCCTTCGGGCCTGGTAGCGCCCCAGACCCGGAGTCGCGAAACTGTCCAAACGGGTAACCGTCGTTCTGAAACGTAAATGACAATTGAAAGAGCACAGTGGATTTTAGTCAGTCATTACGAGTCTTTGCCACCTAACTAACTGTTCTGTGAGAAAACTCCTCAATTTAGAAATAGAGAGAGAGAAATAGATACCTAGTCTTTTTCAACATCGCTTGAGCTATATAGATCAAAGTGAATGGATAATTATAATATTACTTATGGTGCTGATAGACTTGAGCATTCTCACTTGTAACAGAACATCGAGCATTCACCGTTTTTATTTTACCGAACTGAACAACGAAAAGATCCGAGCATAGAATCAAACATCGCTACGAACATTTTCACGATCTTTTTAGCGAACGCTCTAGTCTATGGAGGTTACAATTTTTCTTCGTAGGGATGTCGGACTTAACAATCGGGGCGGCTTAAAGCTTGACACAACATTCGCTAGAATGCTCGATAAAACGCTCTCAGTTGTTTTATTGTAATTTAATATTCGCAAGAATGCTCATTATTAGTGAATGCTGAAGTTTATCAACACCTTTAGATTCTACGATACTGATTGCCTACTATTACCAGGGGACTAATTTACTAAAGGTTAATTGAGTTAGTAGACAAATTAGAAAAATTTTTGAAGCCTAAAAACTATTCCTGTGAAAAAGACCTAGGTACAACTAATCGTACAAAATCTAATCTAATTTCTAACTGTAATACTACGAGTATAATATGTGCGAATGTTTGGATGTTCGTTACTCAATTACGTCACGAGTCTACTTTCTAAGTCGAATAACGAAGACACGGGTACGGAGACGGATGTATGAACGTACCTAATTAACGTCAAAAACTTAATTGCGGACGGTTAATACTGCTAGGATAGGACTGAAGTCCTTGCGCTAGTGTCTATGTTGTTACAACAAATTGCACAAAAAAATACGTGTGGCACTCGGAGACTGCCGCGATAAAAGCTATTGCATAGCATTTTTTTTTTAGTAAAAATTATCGTCTTCCGCGAATATTTAACGAGAATATCATTTATTTAAAATGTGTGTGGTGCACTACTGTAATAAAGAACTGCTTTGTTGTAGGAAAATTTTCTAAGTAGGTTTTATTGTGAAAACCTCCTTTTGTAGCTGGCCGTTTAGAATCAGTAAGACAAAGTAAATTGGCTTTATGACGGATTTTATGATTGCCGAAGTCTCCCGAACTGAAGTGACGTTAGACGAGTGTTAGATTTTTTCCTTAGGTATTTTCGTTACGGAATTTCTTGATTCGGTCGCCGCACTCAGAGCCCGCGATAAAAGCTATGCAATAGTTTAAAAATGTAGCACCACGAATTTTCCGCCTTTGTCAAACTGACAAGCGAAACGAATACGTGTCGAAATCGTTTGTTGTATGGAATTGTTTGAAGCCTGTCACATAGACTATCGGACTGCTTTCGCTTTTTATATATGACAGGATCCGGATCGCATTCGCTTCGCTTGTCTGTTTGACAATAGCTTAAAAAGCTATCTGTCCAATCGTAATATTATTTTCGTGCTTAGAAATTAAACCGCCTGAACCGCTGAACCGATCTTGATTTTTGGCCCAGAAATAGTTAGAGTCTAAAGTAATACATAATTATATCAATGGTATGCTCTCATGCCTGCAATGTGCGAGGATCTTCACATAGAAGATTGGATACACCACATGCGAGTACACGAACGACAATTACAGTGAAACTTGGGATGTACTCTCTAAGTCGGTCAACGAAGTTTCGAGAACGTAAAAACCTAACTCGACACTCTTGAGTGAATTATTCATCATCATCATCAGCCTATAAATGTTCCCACTGCTGGGACACAGGCCTCCTCTCTGTGAGAGGGAGTGGGCCGTAATCTACCACGCGGGCCCAATGCGGGTTGATGGATGTCACATGTCTTCGAATTTTTGGTTCTACGACATGCCGATTTCCTCACGATGTTTTCCTTCACCGTTTTGAGAGCAGTGGTGTTGAAATAAATTACACAAAGTAATCCGCCTGACGGGGTTCGAACCCACAAACTACACCTCGTATGTCGAGGCCGATACCACTGGGCCACCACTGCTCTCCTAGTGAACTATTACTCCTTATTAATTATTTAGGAATTCATGAATTTTCAGTTCGTGCCACCTAATCTTATATTCACAAGTAATACGGAGTAGAAAATGCCTGAAACTCCGGCCAATATTACATGTTTTGTGCTAAGACTTTGAGACTAGGACCTCTGAAGCAATCACCTCGGCCGAAATCGGTCAGATCACATCATTAGGATTACCCAATATCCGTTGTTCTATTGACTGGTATTACAATCCCGTGGAATAATTTTCAATTTAAACGCGGACAAACCCACCGACTATAACTAGTACACAATAATTACACACGTTATTACGGTCAATAATTTCAAATTATAATTTACATTTAAATTTTCAAATTTATATGATAGTTTCGAATGTTGTGCGTCTAGCTTATTTCCATTTCATTCAGGCATGTGATACAAAGCTGCGGTCAGATATAGTCAGTGATTAGCTTCTGATTTTGCTAATAATTTTAGTGTTTCATTGATTTCCCATTTATGTAGCTTTGTCCGCAATACCGCAGAGTTCGTGTGTATATATTCTATATCTACACTTATAATAATATAAAGAGGAAAACTTTGTAATTTTGTTTGTTTGTTTGTAATGGATAAACTCAAAAACTACAGGTCCGATTTCAAAAATTCTTTCACCAGTTGAAAGCTGCTTTGGTACTGAGTGACATAGGCAATAAGGGGAGGGGGGGGGAAGGGGCGAGCGAAGCCGCTGGGAAAAGCTAGTAATACTATAAGGAGGAAATATTTGTATTTTTGTGTGTGCGTATGTTTGTAATGAATAACCCTGAAAAACTACTGGACCGATTTCGAAATTTCTTTCACCAGTTGAAAGCTGCTTTGGTCTTGAGTAACATAGGCAATAACGGGCGGGGTATGGGGTTGAGCAGGCGGATCTGCTGGCAAATTGGTGTTTTATACTGTGCCAATGTTATCATTTCTAGAGCAATGACAAAGAGAGACACAGCTATAATATTTTCAAAGTTAGAGAAAATTTGCCAGTTACAATACTTGTAAGTCGGTGTACAACAAAAGCTTTCTGTTTCAGTAGGTACTCTGATTAGTAAAGTTTTCAAGAACAATATTGCAAAATATCGGATTGTAGTAGACGAAAAACTAAAATTTCGTTTAGTACTATTTTTTTTTTAATAATATTGGTATACATTTTTTTTATGATTTTTATTGATTTAAACCCAATAAAATAAATACAAAAGCAACAATAGCAGTCGCTAAAATATGTTATTTAAAATTATACAGTACTTAAAACAATTTGATATTGCATATTTTAACGACTTTGTTGCATATTTGTATGCATGTTTCGCCAATTTTAAGTTGCATATAATCCGGTCTCTAGTTATGTAATCTTTAAATTGTACCGTGTTTGTATCTGACCTCGCCCTTATAAACGAAAACACTAATATTATTATGTATGTAGTTTTGAAGCAATGAAAACCCAAAACATACACCCGACCCATCAAGTTTATTGACGCGTGAAGGTGAATTTCACCTAATTAGTTTAGATTTAGGCCACAAAATAGAATAGTACAGAAGTTCGGGTTCATACAACGACTGAAATTGCACGCACACAGAGACACTTATTACGTACTGCGAGTGCAAGCGCACTGGATCCAGATATTTGATTAAATCACTTTAAGAACATAAAGGTGAGTTGAACCTTAATGTTTATTATTTAGAACACATAATAGAAAAGCATAGAAGTTTGACTACGCACACATAGTCACGCATCACGTACAGGTAGTGCGGGTGCACTCGCGACTCTCATTAATTTGTTCGAGATCGCCATACCGTACCTGAGAAAGTGATAAATAGTCATAACTAAGCAACAGCTAAGCCAATGTCAGTGCTTAGCGACGTTCTAAGCATCCATTTCGTATAAATAGACAGTACTTTAGTATTCACTTTCGATGAAAGCCATTCTAATACTGAGCCAATACTTCGCTTAGCCATAGTTTCGATTTTCGTAATAAGCTAAGCAATGCCCAAAGAAACGTTTTAAGCTATTGCATAGTTTTTATCGCAGGCTCTGAGCGCGGCGGGCGCGAAAAACCTAACGAATAAACCTGACCACATTTGACAGCACGTCGTTTCAGTTCGGGAGACTTCGGCAATTATAAAGGTACGGACAGACATGTTCATAAAGGTACGAAGAGGGATTTACTTTTTCTTACTGATTCTAAACGGCCAGCTACAAAAGTAGTTTTCACAATGAAACCTTCTTATAAAATTCTCCTACAACAAAGAAGTTCTTTATTACAGTAGTGCACCACAAACATTTTAAATAAATTATATTCTCGTTAAATATACGCGGTAAGCGATTTTTTTCTTTAAAAAAAAAATGTTATGCAATAGCTTCACCGCGGCAGTCTCCGAGTGCCACATGTATTTTTATTCCGAATCAGCTACTTGGCTTAGCAAAGCCAAAGTAGTACCTCCTGAAGTAGTAGTGTTTGTGTGGTGCTTCTGCAGCACTTTTGTGTTCGACTGAAGGGTGATTAATTTTGTTACCAAACTTATTTATGAATGGGAAAATGTGAATTTTAGTACACGTCTCAATGGAATTTGGGATGATAACATTCAACATTCGCCAAATGTAATTGAGTGTTTCATTGGCAAATGAGACCAAAGGGTTGTTTAAAGTTTCGTGGGTACTTTTAATCATTAATTTAAGGTTAATGTGGTTTGTTGGTTAATGTGGAGTGGGATGTCTCTTTACTGTAGACCCATGATGGTCTTAAAAGGGCGTCTAGAATTGGAATGTTATGTTAGGAGCCGAATTGTGACGCAGTACTACCAAACAACGGAGTATTCTTGTTTGAGCACCTACAACTTGTCAAAGGACACGCGCACCTACAACTTGTCAATTGTTTTATTTGTGTAGTGCCGTTGCTTTTTTTTATGTTTTATGGGTTTGCTCTTGACCTTAGTCTAGGTCAGGAGTGACTAACAGCCGTATCTATAGTCAAGTGAAAGTAATTACTTCAGCTTAAGCAATTACTTGTGCAATTTTTTTTATGTTAAACGAAATGGGAACCGTCAAAGAAAGCAAAGGTAAGAATTCTATATTTTTACAGTTCAAACTTCAAGCAATTATTAAACTATACAATAAAAATCGTCTCTTAAATAATGACGTTTACTCGAGTAAAACCTTTGACTTGTTTATAGATACGGGGGTAAGACAAGGTCGACGATAGAGCGAGCTTACCCAAGAGAAGCCTGTTCACTCTAACTTTGAAGAGATTAGGGTTGTATGTATTCGGAAACACAGACGCAGGCAGAGAGTTCGACTTATTTAGGCCACATACACCATAACTTATGATTGAGTGAACCGATTTTGATGATTCTTTTTTTGTTCAATGCAGTACTCGTATATCTGTCATTTCGTTCTATAATATAATAGTACTTTTAATTTTATGCTATTTTTCGCTGTGTACTTCGACGATGTTTTTTTTTAGTTAGAAACACAGCTTAACTATCGTTGCAAATTAAGTGAGTGACGCAAACCTCGCATCTGTGACGTGAAATTGGTAGTACATACCTAGACATAACCTTCGTCTTTGAATGTGTCGATCAGTGCCCATTACAATCAGGGGAGACGTTGCGTCAGGCTTTAATTTGTGATTGCAAGTATTGATATGATTGTATCACACGCTAAATCTATGGATCTGCTTGCGTGGACTTGCCTTGTAATTAGCGAAATTTTAAGCCGAGGACTAACCTTTTTTTCCGTGATAAAATTGATGAGTCCCCACAGGGCGGGACGGGAAGGACTGTCAGACTCGTACTGACTAAAATCCAAGGTGTTCCTTTAATAATAGTAGGGTTAACTTGGTATTAGGGGCGCATAACCAGAAAGTTGGCAACGTCGCAAATAGCTGTCAAATATTTACAAGTTTTAATGAATTTGGTAAAACTGTATAAAATAAGAAATATGGCTCTGTAGTGCACTAAAAAACTGATTACTAATGCAATTATCAATATCGTAACACCGAATATTTAGTTTTAGATGTTAAAAAAGTATTTGGAAAAAACTTTCCAATTGTTTTCCTTACACTTGAAACGGTTACAACATCAAATTCAGTGCTTTAATTGCATTTCCTTATCAATGTTCTAGTACACTACAGAGATATTTTTTTATTTCCATACAGTAAAATTGCTGAATTAATTAAAACTTGTTAATATTTGACAACTACCTATTTGCGACGTTGCCAACTTTCAGAATAAGCGCTCTATATCAGATTCCATGTACCAGTGATGAGTTTACAAACATTTAAACTCATAATTATACACAAACACTTACACCAGGAAAAACTACTCGCAGAGCATACAAATGTTTTTATCCGAACTCACGAGATGCAGCGCACCCGGCAATTGCTTTTAGCCACTAGTTCAACCAACTATCTGTTTTTTTTAAATTATTATTAACTTTTTGATCATTCGATAATATTAAGCACCTAGAGCTTTCTTTAAGTCCAAGAAAAACAAAAGACTATTCATGGCAAAGGCCAATTTCCTACACGCGTTGAAACATAATGAAAATCCAGACCTTATCAGGCAGATTCAATTACCACACCCGAAATAATAATCCAAAAAACCCAGTAAATTATCATAAAAACGCAATTATTTCCATACAATCGTACTCACGATCTCCTAAACACACTTATGAAGTCGCTACGTAGTCAAAACTAGTATTGTATTTAATTAGGAGCCGAATACTGGGTTATTATTATAATTGTGTACGTAACAGACTGTTAGCACGCTACCTGCTTGCCTTTGATATTGATACACGGTAAGGAATTGTGTGGGGAGAACTTTTTGGATATGGTAAGAACTGGTATTAGGTTTTTTTTTTTTTGAAGTGAAAACTTCTTTAGCGGCGTTGTACACTTTTTGTAATGGGTAAAAAATGCTAAACTCGCGTCAGGATCACATGACCCTTATCGAAAATTCGTAAGACGAAGAGGCAAACGATAGATTGCATTTTAATCGGGCAACGCCATCTATCAAGCTTATATGAAAACATTTGTGATTTGACACCTGTACGACACTAACAAGATGTAACAAAGTTGGTTAATTTCAAGTCTGTACCACTCCAGTTTTAAAATATAACACAGTAATAAAAAAGTTTTCACTTTTACCGGCACTCCCGGAGTGCAACCCGTCGTTTTTTTTGTATAAACGAGCTTGATCACAACGCAACGCGGTACAGTATTGCATCGAATGACGATATCGGTCAGATATCGCATATAATTTCGGCCGAAGAAAATGTATGGACTATCGCAAGTGTTTGCTAATGGAGTCACATCACGGGTTGCCGATATCGCTCACAGATCAAACGACCAGATAGAAGTATTTCTTTTAGTATTATTTTGACTTTAGACCATGCCCACGATACAGTTTTCTAAAATTAAATACTGACGAGCGTTTGCGCAACTGACGTTATCTTTTATTTTTTGTAAATACTAGAAATCATTTTATATTGACAGCCGATTTTAAGCGTACCGCTCGTGCGATTAAAATCGGCAATCGACTCGATATCGCACGTATCCCACCCTGTTGTCAGCAAGCTCGCTAAAAGAAAAAAATATATATACACGAGACAAAACAGTTTAAAGGGGTGTAGAGGTCAAAAATAAAAAGTATACAATAAATATTGATAATATTATTACAAGGTACAATTACGTTATAGTAGATAGGTACCCAAAATCGCAGTTTATTACTTCTTCAGAGAATTCGCTCCAGTAGTTTATATTTGCTTTAATTTATATCACACACAAAAAAATATTAATCTGCAACGTATTTTATTTAAAGCTACAAAATTCATGTAAAAATCACTGCTTCCAATTATAAGAAACAATTTTCATGTAAATTGAAATACTTCATTTAAAGTATATTTTTCATAACAACAAAGTAAAGCAATGTAACGGAACAAAATTTTCCAGTGATTACCTACTTTATACAGTTTCATTAAAATTCTCGAATAACAAGTTAATCCAATATAACCCTGTTTGCAAATAAAATTATCTGCTTCCGAAATTCGTGAATCTATTAAATACAGATTCCGACGTAATATGTATTGAAATATTCGAACAAGATGAAAATTCTCAACATTTTCAACTAGCAGTAGTTAAAGCTCTTTATTCAGGAACTCTGTGGAAGTACTAACACCATATCTATGTCTATCACGAAATAACTCTGTGTATAGTTCTTTACAGTGCTCTTCTGCTTTCAGAATCGATATTTTTTACTATTACTTTTTGAGGTGGTACTGATAAACTCTAAAACGTGGTGTGTGTGTGAGTGGACCACACTCTGCGAGGACTTTATTTGGCGATGCGCCGCCGCCGCTCTCCACCCGCAAATTCGTGGACCAAGCGACGTCCACTAGTTGACCACGCGGCGTTCACTCGTTGGCCGCGCGGAGTCCACTGGTTGACCCCGCGACGTTTATTCGATAAAGCGGAGTCTACCCGTGGACCAGCTGTCGAGAACGAGAGGACGCCGTGCGACGAGGCGGTGCGGGGTGGGTGCCGGGTAGCTGTAAAGCCTCCTGCAAACACACGCGATTAATCGCGCGGGGCGACATGTCGCGGTCCATTCGCAGTATTTTTAGAGTGGAAATTAGCTTGGCTCGTTGTCGCGAAGCGATTAATCGCGTGTGTCTGCAGGAGGCTTTATGAGTTGTGACCTTTGTAATCATTCTTGCGAATGTTATATTAAGTCAAAAAAGTGTTATTGAAAAACTACCCTTATTATTAACGTGAAATGTGGTTTTGGCGTTGACAGTTCTTTTAGACAAGTGTTCAACAGATATTTATTTTATCTTTCTTGTGGTAAGACTGCATGTGTGTCAATTAAGTCTGACATGGCTTCCCTTGACGGAGGAAGACATTTTCATATGAAAAAATAAAGATCACATGCAATAAAACCATGTCCTCCCCATGGTTTTATTGCATGTATTTTGGTCACAAAAAAGTACACAATGGAATATTGGCTACAAAAGAAATACTACATTTTGCCTTAAATGAAGGAAGGTTTTAAGAATTTGACGTGGAATTATCAGCCGAGCCGTAGAAGAGGGTGTTATGGAGCCGAAAACTGCAACATTGTATTAAAATGTACAATTGTCTAAAAGAAGCTCAGTGCTATCTTAGGACGACACTAGGTCCACCCGAAAGCTAATTCATCCCTTTAGTCCAAATCCGTCGGGAACAATCGGTACATTGAATAGAAATGTGAAGATTAGCGCAGAAAACGAAGATTTCGATGCTGTAATTAACTGTCCAATATGTTTAATGTGAAAGTAATTGAATTAAAAAGGTACCTACCGCTGTGGGCGTTTACGGACTGAATTTTATTGAAAACGAATATCGTCATGTGTTTTTTTATACACGTAGGGTCGGCTTCCAGTCTCCCTGGATTTAGCTAAATACAAAAACTTTATACGGAACAACTGCCTAGTAACCCAGCTATATAAAATTACAGTTTTACACAAAGAATAATGAAAAACGAAACAAAAAGCCACACTGATGGAGATTTAACTTAGCGTTGCAAATTTAATACTAAAGACGAATACGCGACGAATTAATTTATTGTCTCCTACGATTTCGACTTTGGCTTCAACTTTGACTTCGACGTCCACTGCAACTTAAGCTTTACCAATACATTTAGAAACTGCTGCTTTGTGATGACAACAATAAAATAACACTACCTACTATGGGATTCGAAAATTTCGAAATATGAAAATCGTGGCCAGAAACCTCAACAATCCGGAACCATCTCTACAAAAATCCATCAGTTGATTACTATATTTCCGGAATGCTTTACGGAATTTCAAAAACTCCTACCGTACAATAATTCTTTGGACACTGAATGCCGTATTCACTCTCTTCGCACTTCCTCACCCAGTCTGGGCTGGGCCTCCCTTCGAATAGAAATGTGTTGATTGTTTACAAATAGCGCTATTCCGTGATTCGTCGGCAGGTATTGTCCGTCCCTCATTGATGCCTTGTTTTATATTTTCGATATGATGAGCATTTCAACTTCATTTACTTCGAAAATTGACCGGATTTTCGAATGATTTAATCAAATTAAAGGCGTTACGTGGAGTGCTTGGCTTGATTTATTTAGTTGATGTTTGGCGGAGTGGATTGAAATGAAGGGGAGGATTGTGTCCTTAGTCATTGAAATCCATTTAGGGATTGACTGCACAAGGGCTTTTATTGTATTTAATTTAATAAGCTTAATTGAGGGGTGGGTTTTGAGACTCGATGTTATATAGACAACAATTCTTATAAAATTTCTTAAGCAACTGTTGGCTACTACAATAGCCCTTTACTACAGATATGTAAATTATTCGTGCTAAGTCTGTATCAAAATTATTGTAGAACAATAGCTGAAACAACTGCGTCAATAATTACCTACAATTCTGCTTTGATTACATTTCATAATTATGCTTGTTTTTGAGACGCATATATTTCTCTACTAGTTGTTTTTAATGGGTTTACCTGCATGTAGCTCGAAAATTATCTCACAGAAACAGTATCCTATATGTTATTCCAGACTTTAAGCCACATTTCAGCAAGATCCATCCAGCATCAGATTGGATTCCATTCTGGCCAATCGGATCCGCATCCATTTGTCCAAACATTCACTTTATCGTTTTTAAAATTTGGGTTAAATAACACTCCTGCCCGAGTCGCGGGCCTAACGAGCTACCGTGACCCCGGAACGTAAAGGGCTATTGAAAGCGACCGTGAAATTTAGTCAGTACAAGTCTGACAGTCCCACCTGTCCTGCCCTGGGTGGAAGGATCTCTTTTTTTTTAGCGTGGTAAAATCATCATTTAACTTTGATGATTTTGTCAAACTAAAAAATTAAAGAAAAGGTTGAATTAATAACACTGGACCAGTACTTAGTAAATCCTTCTACCGACCAAATATAACACAAAAGATCTTATAAAGCTGAAATGACAACAAAACATTCATCAACTTGCAAGAACAATCCAATTTAGTAAATTGCACGCCATTTTCATGATATTCAGTTTGATTCAAAATATTTTTCAAGTTGACTCCCACAATCCCGCAGGGAATGTAATGAACAGGTAAACATTTCACGAGCCATTTCAAAGTTGACAGGTGTCGTAAAATGCATTCAAAATTGAGGATTGCAAGTTTGACGATAAAAAAGTTTCGGCAGAAGCGAATGGTGAATTATTTAAAGATGGGAACATGAATTGTGGAGTGGATGTAAAAGTTGATTATGATGCTGGTTTATTACTGGGATGTGGTGTTACGATAAGTGGCTGCACCTGGATTCTTGAGATATGGTCTGTTGTGGACGATATTATGTTAGCTAGCATACATCTGGCCCCGACACACGACGCTTTGCATTGTAAAAGTCCTCCTACATTATATTTTCAACTTTATTTAATTAGTTTTTACTTTCCGACAACTGAGCTTAAGCCTTTCCCAAATCCTTTTAGGATGTCATTGTCTTTTCTCTTGATTTTTTTGTGGAACAGCCTCGACGGGGCGTCGTCTATCTCCCGATACCTATGGTATGGAGCTCTTTGTCTAGTGGTCGTCTGCACATTCACATGCTCTTTGCGTTCCAAGGCTGCAGTATCCTGCTTAAACAAAGCCATGGAAGGCGTTTGGTCCTATTATAGCCCCGTCAACTACATGAAGCGCGCGTGGAACTTGACGCGTGGTCGGACGGTGAGCTACCCATAACTCGCGGTCCGATCCGCAAAGAGATAAGGCAAGCAAAGTTCATACAATAAAAATATCAAGTGTTTGAAAATCATATAGGAGAGTGCTGTGGTTCGCCAGTCCTACCATTCGATCGTGCTTTCTTATCTAAAAGTTAAAGGACACCACATCACGTTTCTCTAGAATATTCTTTTAAGCTATTGCATAGCTTTTAAGGCGGGCTCTGAGCGCGGCGCGGCGAGGCGACCGAATCAAAAAATTTCCGAAAACCTAACGAAAATACCTGACACCACGCATCGTCTAACATCGTTTCAGTTCGGGAGACTTCTTCAATCATAAAAAAATACGTCATAAAAACAATTTACTTTTTCTTACTGATTCTACTCTGATACTATTCTACAAAAAGGAGTTTTGACAATGAAACCTACTTATAAAATTCTCCTACAACAAAGAAGTTCTTTATTACAGTAGTACACCACAAACATTTGAAATAAACTATATTCTCGTTAAATTTACGCGGTAGGCGAATTTATTCTTTTAAAATAATAAAAAATGTTATGCAATAGCTTCACCGCGGCAGTCTCCTAGTGCCACATCACATGTATTTTTTTTTGTGTTGCGTTTGAATTGTACTGTCGTAATTCCACATAAAATTTTCTTCGATACTTTCAGATCTTTGTGGTAAAAAACGTACGACAGAATCTTTTCGTATTGAAATTGTAAAGTATTTCTGTTTAAACCTTTTATTTTATTATTATTTCTTACCTTTGGTGCCTGTCACTATCTTATGTAACTTTTCCCCTCCCATTATCTCATGCGATCAATGGTTCAGCCTCGGAGCCAATCCTGTCTATACATCAAAACTGAAATAAATACACAAAAATGTTCAGTGACGTCATCAATTAGACACATTGTAATGAGTGTAATAGAAAAATAAGTCCCCAGTTCAGAATATGGGTCATATCATTAAATCATGAATATTTTATGGAATAATGTACACTTAGAAAGGCGTTAGGTTCCATTTTAAATCAGATACGGGTCATTAATGTTCTTTGGTGGCGGTAAAAATTATACGTTCATGACAACTTTTTATGGCTTTCTTTTTTTAAATTATGTGGGTGTTAAATATAGGTTTCATTACAATGATATTAACGTGCAATTATTTTTATGTGAAGGGTGAAGTGCACTTACTCTTTGTGATCCTTCTATTGATATGACTATTGTGGTTGAATATGCACTTGCACGCAGAGAAATGTCTGGCTACCTATACGAGAACTTTTGGTTGCAACCGTGACAGCAAGACTCACTAGTTGACTTTACAACAATTCTAGTAATAAATACTAAGTAAGTAGTAGGCATAACAAGGACTTAATATTTATTACTAGAAATGTTGTAGAGTCAACTAGCGAGTCTTGCTGTCACGGTTGCAACCAGAAGTTCTCGTATACATTTCTCTGCGTGTGGCTTCAATCGTGTCAAAGTTATTTTTATTAGCTTAAAGTGTTTAATTATGCTGGAACACAGGAAATCATCAGGCCTCCTCTCTGTGAGACCAGTCCACCTTTGGCTATAAAAATTACATGATTTTTGCTGTCAACAAGTGTGTTAGATGCTCTGCGTGTTGTAGAAAACTCACATGTTTTCGGAAGTTATAAAAAGACATCTGAAAAAGTTGCAAAGATCAGATATCAAACAAGTATTTTAACTTCTTAACTGGTGCTTTATATAAACTTCAATCTAGATATTTTAAAAGTACTGTTAAAAAACTATTACATGATATAGATTTGCATTATGGACGTTTCGGGGACAGAGCTCCATATTAATTTGCGCTCAGGTTTTTTTCCGCAATTATCGTGTCACAAATAACATTATTTTACTAAACACAATAGAAAAACTAATCTAAAGTCTATCTACTAAACAAACACTGTTCAGTTTTGAAGTAGAATCAACAGTATTGAACGGAAAACTACTCGAAAGCGTGTTATTTTATAATGTAAACGGGGCACTCGTATCGGACAATAGCTATCAAAGATTGAAGCGGACCACTCGTTAGCTTAGATTCAGATTGGCATTGTTTGTTAGGCCTAATTTAGGGGAGGTAGCGGGAGCGACATGCTTTTATAAAAACATACTGGAGAGATCAATATTACAACTTGACAATATTGTGGAGAAACAAGATTCGCAAGCTTGAGTGAGTGGTGTCAACGTCAATACTTAAATTTTAAAATAGTTTATTGAAAATATTCGTTTCCCAAACATATTTACACAATATCATGGATTTATTTGAGAGTGAGCAGACGAGTTGTCGGTGTCACCGACTTGCTAGAGTCGAGAATAAAATGAAACATTTAATTTAATGTGTGAATATGCTTAAATTATAAAAACTGACTGTTCTTTTCCAAAAATTGCACCAAAATGCTAATGGATACTTGTATTTTCAATTAAACACAACGTATTCACTTTACGTTTACGTCACACACTCGCTAGCGCTTTTAAACGATCTAAAATTGTTTAACTAATCTCACAGAAAACCGCTTCCTGCTTGCACTTAGACCAATGCTGTCACTCTAAACTTTCAAGAGGTTTTTGTCTTCAATGCCACTCAGTGTTTGGCAGCCTCTGGATCAACCTGTATAACATAAGTGATCAAACATAAATAGGCTTTTTATGGTTGCACCGATCGCTGTTTTATGAAGACGCAAATTGGACAAGTTTTTGCACAAGACTTTAATGTTCTTTAGCAGGTAAATGTCAAGAACTTATTGTAAAGCAGCCTTGTTCTTTAAGAGAAAATTCTCGACCGAGATTTTTCCGTACTACATTGGGATTGGTTTTCCAATCTAAAATAATGCAGCACCAGTATTTAACATAGATTGCACGGACTACTTAGGTGGTTCGGTCATGTTGATAACGCCGGGATGCCCCAGGAAGACCTACACCGACCTTATTAGTGAAGTGCTTCAAGAAGGTCGGGTGCATAGTACTCGCAATTGGTGTGTTTGTATGCCCAACTGTATGAATGTGGATGAGGCGAAAGGAGCATGTACGGATCTTAGCAGGTGGTTCTATGGTTTCTGCCTACACCTATGGGAAAAGGGCATGGGCACTGAACAAATCCATTTAGACAAGAATAAAAGTAACAAAGAATGAGTATATTAGAGGATTGTTTGTGGAGAGAAAGAGATAGACCAAAGAATAGGTAGATGGATTGTGAGTAATGATAGGAATGAAAAAGGATTGAATGATGGCGCGATGTCTGAAGAGTAAGAATGGAAGTAAAATCGTAGGACAGGGAGATGATGATTATGATAATACAATTCACAACCGTAATACCTAAAAAGTAAGTCCTAAAATCCATTCATCTCAATGACATGACTACACAGAGTTCACTAAAATAAAATGGGATAAGGGTGGGTAATGAGAAGAAACGTCTTCTCACATGACAATAAAACGTGACCTTATTTCTACATTAATATAAAATTTTGTCATAAAAAATCTCAGAATTTCAAGTCAAATAAAATTTCAGACTGCCAGACAAAAATTTTAGTGTTTTATTATTGTTTTTAATTGGTTCGATGTCAAAAAACAATGTCCTATTAAAACTTAAGGACTTTTTTGTTTCAAGAAGTTTCAAGTCCCTAAAAATCTTGATCTTTTAATTAAGTTTGTGTTTAAAGTTTTCCTTAGACTGTAAACCTTGAAAAATGGAAAGGCAGAGATGTACCTAATAGTAATCATAGCTATGTTTTTTTCAGAAGGTCGAAAGTCTGACAACCAGTCTAACCAATGGGTATCGGATTAGGGGGCAACTAGTCCAAATCAAAACTGGGCCCAGGGACCAGTAGCAACGTATCTTTTTTATTAGGGGTCCACTAACTCGTCCACTTCGAAACATTGCATGGGGACCAGTTTAACTTTTCTATTAGGTAATAAATAGGCAATTAGGTAATGAGAGTAATGGGTAGCTTACCGTACGAACAAAATTCCAGTTTCAAGTTAAGAAACTGAAAGAATGTTACTAACCAGTAAAAGTACTAGGTTCGCATAAGTTCAAGGTGGTCTAACAAAAAAAACTTACTTTCGCTTTTATAATACTACATAGTTAAGCCTATTAATGTCTCTCCAAAATTCGTCAGTATCGGTCCATCGGCTTTGACGTGAAAACGGAACATAATTATGTACCTACAAAAATTCGTATAAATATTATTAGGGATGATAGTAAATTTCTCTATAGGATATAGTAAACCTACCCCAGAAAGTGCTAACTATTAAACATACAACTGAATCAAATTTTCCGAGTTAGCAACACAAAGTAAATTATTTTAAGCCGTTCAAATACCTATTACCCTTGAAACTGATGATGATGTATCGAAGCTTCTACATTGTAACATACTCTGTAATTAAGGCAATCCCAAAAGACCGATGTATTATCTGCTTCCAAGTTACCAAGAGTCATGTATAACTTTACTGAGTGTCTGAATTTATATTACTCCTCTATCGTCATGCGGTCCTAGTAATTTTCATCACTATTTCACTATGGTCTGGGTGTTTACTGTATTTGTGAGTTTCTATGTTTGTAAATGCTCGGGTTTCTGAGTGTTCATTCTTTTCCTTGTCATCATGATGCCTTAGTACTTTAGACAACTTTTAATTATTTTTCACAACAATATTATTAGTTCGGTTTTATTTGACCGAGTTTTTATGGGACTGACCTTATTTATGACTTCGTGAAGTTTTTTAGAATTCTGTTTTTGATATAAATCGTTTGTTTATCTTTTATGACACGGTCCGTTTTGTTTGTTTATTTGAAGATTGCATTAGAAAAAAGGACGCCAATATTGTATGTTATTCTTATGTTAAAATAATGTTGGGATTAAGTTTGAGTTTCAAAGCAAAATAATAAAAATTAATAAAACAAAAATATGCAGGCAGCGTTTATTTAAAAAAATCTGTTTATGTTTCTCAGGTTGGCTTATCCCGTAGTGGATTACAATCTAGATAATTCAATAAATGCCTACATAACCCACATAGCTTATAGCGTTCCCAATGGTGGGACACAGGTTTTTTAGCCCACTATTTATTGCAAAGCAGCACAGGACATTTTTGATGATTTTACACGCTATAAAAGAAGCAACAGTCATTTAAATCAATATTCATGATTATATTTGGTCATAATTTAATTGTTGGACTTGGTGTCCCATTTTACACATCTGTGAAATAAACAACAATTCGTTAAAAATTTTGTTACTCAGAATTAACAATTAATAAACAATACGTGGAAAGAGATCTAATCGTAACAACAGTATTGTTTTCGTTTAATTATTCTGTTTAAAATATTATTTTTTTCAGTTCAGTTATAATTTTATTATATAGCATTGGAACAAACTGTGGGCCAAAATAGATCAAAACTGGAGCCCTGAGACAGTGAGATGGGGTCGCAGCAGGCCGCGAAGGAGATGGCGGGACGAACTGGACAGGTTCTGTCCAAATTCGGAGGACGCACGGGCTCACGAGAAGTTTAATGAGTGGGGAGGCCTTTGCCCAGGAGTGGGACAGAGCAGGCTATTAAAAAAAATAC
Source organism: Agrotis exclamationis (assembly GCA_950005045.1). Lineage (NCBI taxonomy): Eukaryota > Metazoa > Arthropoda > Insecta > Lepidoptera > Noctuidae > Agrotis > Agrotis exclamationis. The sequence goes on from OX465440.1 coordinate 10,536,949, forward strand.
ATGTGCCACTCGGAGACTGCCGCGGTGCATAATTTTATTTTTATTTTAAAAGAATAAAATCGCCTACCTCGTATATTTAACGAGAACATAATTTATTTAAATTTTCGTAATTTTCGTGGTGCAGTAGTGTAATAAAGAACTTCTTTGTTGTAGGAGAATTTAATAAGTAGGTTTCATTGTGAAAACTCCTTTTGTAGCTGGCCGTTTAGAATCAGTAAGAAAAAGTAAATTGTTTTTATGACGGATATTTTTATGATTGACGAAGTCTCCCGAACTGAAACGATGTTAGACGATGCGTGGTGTCAGGTATTTTCGTTAGGTTTTTGGAAATTATTTGATTCTGTCGCCTCAGAGCCCGCGATAAAAGTACAATAGCTTAAAAATTGGAACAGCATTATATTAATGTTTTTTTTTTGTATTAAATTGGATACACAGAAATTAATTACGTACATATTTCAGCACCTCATAGATTGTCAACGGAAATAAAATATTCCATTTTGGATATACTACTATACTATTACATATTTCCATGAAATACCTGTTTTTCTATCTCTGTAGGTTGTTTCACAGTAAAACTTGTTTCATAGGATAAGTACTTTCAGCGTTTCAGCCTATGAAATGTTGATATTTTTTATTAATAACCCTGTACACAAACATGACTTATACTGACCTTTTGTAGAATTTTCTCAAATTAGTTTGTTTTCCTTATTTATATAATTAACGTAGAGTTTGATGGCCCGAAATAACATGATTCATCACGAATCCCTCTGAGAATTGTTCGCGGATACGCCTCCCAATGTTTAATGAGAAAATAATAGTGGGTAATCGAGGTTATGTAATCTGTGGGAAAAGGAAATGAGGTTTTAATCTTTATTAATAACATAAAAGAGCTAAAATTTGTTTATGTCTAGTGGAAATTTTCTGAAACCAATTAAAAAAAAAAACCTCTTTGAAAGCTATGTTGATTGGTGCATGTAAAACTGTAACTTGTCAAGTTTCTGTAATATGTACAACCGCATAAGTACCAGGCTCTATTTTACCCGTACTGGCCGGGACCAATCCGTACTGGGTGTCTGGCACCCTTAGCAGTGACAATGACGGGTTTTTCAAAAATGCATTTATTTTACATCATCATCAGCCTATAAATGTCCCCATTGCTGGGACACAGGCCTTTCTGTGAGAGGGAGTGAGTGGGCCTTAATCCAACACGCAGGCCCAGTGCGGGTTGGTAGATGTCACATGTCTTAGAAATTTTGGTTCTAGGACATGCCGGTCTCCTCACGATGTTTTCCTTCAACGTTTTGAGACCTTTGGTGCTGAAATAAATTACACAAAGTACCTACAATTCGTAGTTGGACTGATACCATTGGGTCACCGCTACCCTTTATTTAGTTGATATAAACTAGCGAAAACTTATGACGTTGTGAGTTATTTTAGGATGACGAAACGCTTGACATTATACATCTCTAGAATAAGTAGGTAGTGGGCATCCGGCTTAGAGAAAATCTGATATTATCTCCCACATAAGGTAAGAAAGAAAAGGATAGAAAAACATTCGAAAAACTAAGTCTACCTCAAAGGTTACCTATAAATTGCACCCATCTTGCCAGTTATACATAAATATCTTGTAACTAGGAGTGAGCCTTAGATAAGAAATAAAGATTTTATATAATAAATAGCTTTTGCCAGCAGCTTCACCCGCTCACCCCTCATATTGCCTAAGTCACTCAGTACCAAAGCAGCTTTCAACTGGTGAAAGAATTTTTCAAATCGGTCAAGTAGTTTCGATGCCTATTCAATGCAAACAAACAATCAAATCTCTCCTGGTTTTCAGTTTGATTATATTTATTCAAGAAGTCTTATTTACCAACAAAATATATTGTGCTGTGTTGTCACTCATGATGGTGTTGTCACCCTACTGCGTCAAACTTCAGCAATTGATGAAAATGTGTACAGCCTTTATCATGATTCCTGCAAATGACAGGGTCACGCGAATCTACATGTATTTCAACGTGTATCAAAAAGAAAAATCCTCAAACATCCAATAAAACACCTACAGACGAACATAAAGACATTCACAAAACGAATTTAATGAAAAACCCCTTTATTCACTTAAATTACCCCTTTGTAAGAGCACACTGGTTTCATAATCTGTCGCTCGCATCAGTATTTAAATAGCGCGAAACACAATTTTATTTTTCAGACCTCTTTGGGCATGCGCCGTGGGCCAGTCCGTTTTTCCCGGCTGTACCGTGCACACAAGCAAATTCGTAGGTGATCGGTGACGCACACATAAACAGAATTGTACTGGGACTCAAATCACTGACGCGGGTCTAGGATCACTCACACATCAATACATCTGTGTGTACATTGTATACTGATTACGGACTTCCACGCACACATTGAAAACCTCGCCCTGGCGATGCTGTGTTCGTTAGTTAGTTTCCCGCAAGGTGTCGTGCGAGGCAGACGTGTTGTCGCATCATTTGACGGTTGACGTACATCGGGTGCAACGAAATGTGACGTCGCGGATCGTAAAATATCGGGGTATAAAAGAAAGTGTTAAGATTTATGACACATAATAAGGGTGGTCGGTAAAAGTTTGTGACGAACTTTGTGCACTTAAAAACTTTGTTCGGCTAATAGTTTTTGTGAAGTGTAGTGAGGTTTTTACTGTTTTAGTGGAAATTTAATAAACAGGAAAGTTTTATCGTATGAAGTGACTTCAGTTTTTATTTTTCTGGATTTATCAGGTAAGGGTGATTTTAATTAATGCTTCTTCTAAAAGGAAATATAAATGATTGTGTTATATCCAATGACTACTTAACATTTTTGATATTTTTACACCAATTTAAATCCATGTGGAATGTATATTTAAAAATTAATTAAAAACACTTAATAAAACATCTATAAAAAAATCCAAGTTATCTGTGGCCAAAATTAAATTATGAAATTGAGTGAATAAGACACATTATTTTCTTAAACATTTAAAGAAAATTTTCTGCAATATTTGCGGAATAACACTATTTTTACTTTCGACATTGAACAAAATGAACACTTTTTGACTGAAAAATGAACACCGTTAGAAACCAGAATTGAAACATTTTCTTCGAAAAACGGTTTTTTTCGAAAACCATTTCCAGCGATTTTACAAGCAATTTTCAGCACTTTCTTAGAACTGACGTGGTAACTAATGGGTGCGGTTGTAGCAGAATGTTAAAACATTCGACGAACTTATTAGGTTTTCATCGATTTTTTACAGTCGGCAATATTTCTCGCGAAGTGCCAATTGCACGGGATTGGTCCGATGAATTACTCGCACGCTTTAATTTTGTCGCAATCGGCGAAACGTTGATTCTAGAGATTGATTTTTATAGTTTTCGTTTTTATTAGCTGTTTTCATCGAAAATTACAGATTTGAAGTGTCAGAATACTTACCTGTGGTGTAATATTTGGCATCTTAGTAGGTAGATAGTAGGGCGCAAGAATTTTTAATCATCTGTACGTAATGATATCGGTGCGGTGCGTTGTGCCATTTTTATGGCAATGGTTCTCGGATCATCCCCCTATTAATGCACTGATCGAAACTTCTAGAAGTCTATACGAGTACCTTTTTCTGGAAATCTCAAGGACAGGTTAGAACCAGCATATCTGGCGTGAAGCCAAGACAAGAGATCAACAAGATGGGTCACAATCCTTAGCATTGAGTGATTAAGTACCTATTAATGGAAGACTAGCTTCTGCCCGCGGCTTCACTTGTATTCACAACTTTTTTTACTATAGTGGTAAAATCTTTAATTGATGTCCTCCCACCTAGGGCTGGACGGGAGGGACGGTCAGACTTGTACTGACTAAAATCCACGGTGTTTTTTCAATAGCCCTTTACATTCAAGCAAATGAAATGGGTACTTACTACCAAGCAAAACTTAACCTCTGTATAATATTAGTAATTTTACCAACTTTCACATAATATCTTCCTTATTACCTATCAGTAAAATAACGAGCTATTTTCGAACCCGATATGAGCAACTTTAGTAATGAACTAAGTTCTAAGTCTAAGAGATTAGTGGCTTAGTTTTATTACTTAGTAGTTCTAAGCTTGGCAAGTTAGACCAACCTACATCAGAGCTTACATTTAGTAGGCTTCTTAAAACTATAAGCGAACCGCCTTTAAGGCGCTTTTCCACTATTCCAGTAAATAATATGCAACTTGACCAAACTTGCATACAAGCTACAAGTTGCAAGTAGGTAGTTTGAAATTAGACATTTTTGTTTCCAGTAACTGTCAACCTACTCAATTGGGAACTATGCAAATAAAACCTGCATGCAATTTGCAGGAGACGATGTAAACACATTTCATCGAAACTATTGTCTTTATTTTTGGGTGCATAGTACTCGCAATCGGCGTGCGTTTATGACCAGATGTATGAATGTGGATGAGGCGAAAGGAGCATGTAAGGATCGCAGCAGGTGGAGCTCTGTAGTTTCTGCCTAACCCCATGGGAAGAAGGCATTAGTTTATGAATCTATGTATTGTCTACTCACCTCTCTAATAACACTCTTTTCTTCACACCCTCAATAAGGTCGGCCATATACCTCTGATGTTGCAGGTGTCCATAGCTTACGGTTACCGCTTTCCATCAGGCAGGCCATTATGCTTGGTTGTCATCTTTATGGTATAAAAAATCTTAAAACCGACGTTTTTAAATGTCCTAAAAATAAGAAAATAACCCTGCGGGGCTGAAAGAGGGGCCACTCAAAACGTGGGGGCGTATATTATTTAAGGGATTATTTATGGGATATATAAGACGTGTATAGATCATGGGTGTAACTTGCAAAGATAGGCCCCCACGTTTTGAGTGCCCCCTCTCTCAGCCCCGTAGGGTTATTTTCTTATTTTTAGGACATTTAAAAACGTGGGTTTTTTAGATTTTTTTTAATCTATTAATTATTTTATCTTTGTTCATCGGGTTTGAAGCTACCCGGAACAGCCTGCTAGCTTATCGGGAAATGCTTCAAAATTGAGTTGCAAAAATCAAACCTGAACGACAAACAAACACACGTGGGAAAAAATAAATTTCAGTTGTTAAACTCAACGCCGATCTAATTTTTAACAAAGGCGAGACAACATAGTGTGGGGAACAGTTTAAAAAACCGGCCAAGTGCGAGTTGGACTCGCCCATGAAGGGTTCCGTAGTAGCAAGCATAGATTAGGGATATAATTATATTGAGATATTGAGATTAGTAATATACACAAACAATAAAAAAAACTTTGTTTTTCATAGTGTTTGTATGAATGGCAATGTTATATTTGCGGTTTTTGAAAATGTACTATATCTCAAAAACTGCTAACTGTATCTCATCCAAACTAATTTTCGTTGGAAGTTTTTGTTGAGCACTACATTATATATTTTTTTCAGTTTTATCATTCTCTTATTTTAGAAGTTACAGGGGGGGGGACACACACATTTTACCACTTTGGAAGTGTCTCTCTTGCAAACTGTTCTGTTTAGAAAAAAATTATATTAGTAACTTCAATATAATTTTTAAAGACCTATCCATAGATATCCCACACGTATGGGTTTGGTGAAAATTTTTTTTTTTAGTTTCAGTTCTAAGTATGGGGAGCACACCCAAAATTTATTTTGTTTTGATTTTTGTGTGAAAATCCTAATGCGGTTCACATAATACATCTACCTACCAAGTTTCAACAGGATAGCTCTTATACTTTCGACAAAAAGTGGCTGTGACATACGGACGGACAGACAGACAGACATGACGAATCTATAAGGGTTCCGTTTTTGCCATTTGGCTACGGAACCCTAAAAATGGAACTGCGGGCAATAACTAGTTTCATAAACAATTTTGAATACCAGAATTTTGTGTTCCACGTTTAGATACCAAGATCTCTCGGACATCGTTGCCAAACCGGACTTGATTATACTATTTAAATGTTAATATGGGACATTAATACTTCTAGTAATGAAAAATTTGTATTCTTTTGGCAAAGGAAACTTTTAAATAAGTTTTGACCTCGATCATTTTTTTTATTTTTTGGACTGGTAATTTCAAGAGATAAAACTGTTAAGGCCTTGTCAAACAGGGGCGAAGCGTAATGTATAGAATTGTTTGAATTCAGTAACTTAAAAAGCGAAAGCGGATCGAAACAAACCGAGAACATGTTCAGCAGAGGACGTCTTATGGCTAATATGATGATGATGATGAAAAAGTTCAATAACAAAACAGAACCGACGTTTGCTTATTTGTGTTTCACAAATATACTGGATATCTGCATGTGACGAAAATTTTAATTGATATTTTGGAATACAAAATCATGCTATTAATGCATTTTTACATTACTTATTATAGCGATCGTTACAGAATTATCATGTTTTAGTATTCAAATGGTTTGATATCAATATAGATGAAATAATATGGAGTAGCGTATTATCTTCATAATTATTGCCTGGCGTGACCAATTACGATATCTTTAAATAATTGCTCTTTATAATGACATAACTACGTCATTTCAATTTACTCGACTTAATTCCACATTAGACAGCTGTTAGGCGTCTTCATCATAGTTAACTTACTCAGCCTTACTACAAAAACTTAAACGTCTGTTGAACACTTGTCTAAAAAAAGTGTAATTCGAAAACGGACCTTATTTCAACGTCATAATCTGTCATTTTTTTAGACAAGTGTTCAACAGACGTTTAAAAGTTGTTGTGGTACGACGGTATATTAGTCTATTTTGTGTCCACTTTTGGGCAAAGGACTCTCCTTCTTTCATCCAAACCTGTGTATTCTGGGCACTCTCTAGCCAGGGCAGCCACGGTCACCTCTTAACATTATTCCCAGCAAGAATCCGCCCTAGACGAAGCTCATATACCTCACATTCTAGGGTTACCAGTTAACTCGAACGCATGGTTTGTAACAATGCCATAGGAAATGATGAATCAGTGAAGGATTTTGAAACATCGAGATTTCATCTACGCCGGGCGTAAGCCGTAAGCCATCGGGTTGTTACGCCAATACCTACGTTACAGCTTTGGATTTTAGCAATTGTAAGTCTAGATTGGCTCGGCTGGGATTTTCTTTTTAAGACATGAGAGAGTTTACAAGTAGTTTATATGCATTGGAAAATTATTTCAACAGGTAATTTAATTGAAATTCTCACTAATATGTATTTAGTCTTGCTGAGGAGCACGTGGTATATTTATGTAGTATAATTTCCTACTAACCGAATTATAAACAAAAATTGTGTGTCATAGCAATAATATTTATTTTGAAAGTAAGTCAAATACCTTATTTACATAATATTTTAGATACCTACACGAGCGTATTTCATAAAGTTCAGATACTTCATTACTCCAGAAGTTTGTATAACTTTGTGTATCACATTCACGAACGTTTGTGCAAATTATTTCTTTCAAAGTCTTTTATACTGTTCAAAGACTTTGGTACGGTTCAAAGACTTTCATTGATTTGTTGTTGGCGAAGTGATATTTTTGTGCTTGTTAAAATCTTTTAGGTTATTATTGGATATTTTGTTGTCTAAGAAACTACGGACAAAAAGAATCTTGTAAGAGACTTACACGAGCGCTTAGTTGTAATTCTCTTAGCCCGTGGTCATATCTCATTTATTCCTAATTGGACTTCTCTTGGCCAAAGCTCGTACTTTTATGTTTTTATTTATTTGTCTAGTTATATTCTCATGATAGACATTAGATAATGGTCGTTGGTTGCGTGTTACGTAATACTTTTCGGTGTAATTTGTTTCTTTTCCAAAAGCATTACATCCATTTGGTAATGATTCAACGTCTACTTTGCAAAGCATTGTTTAAAGAATATTCTATCAATTGTAAGAGAATTAAAATTACAAAAACTTAAACATCTGTTGAACACTTGTCTAAAAAAATGTGACTGCAAAACGGACATCATTTCAACGTCATAGGTACTCTGAAATGTTTTTAGACAAGTGTTCAACAGACGTTTAAAAGTTTTTGTGGTACGACGGTAAATGTTTAGAGAGCAGTGGTGGCTTACGAGTAGTATTGGGCTCGACTTTCGAGTTGTAGGTGGTAGTTTCAAACCCAGCCAGGTGCATTACTTACTTACTTAGTGTAATTTATTTCATCACTAATGCTATCAAAACCGTAGAAGAAAAACATCGTGAGGAAACAGACAAAAAATCTAAGACAATTGACATCTACCAACTAACGATATGGCCGCGTGTTGGATTAGCCCACTCCCTCTCACAAAGAGGAGGCCTGTGTTGTAGCAGTGGGAACAATCTTAGGATAATGGTGAAAATGATGATGAAACTTTTAGATATCGTGTTTATGGCTATACAAGGTGTTGAAAAAAGAACTTCAGGAATTTGAAAATGAATTCCAAAAAAAAAATTTTTTTTTGAGCATTTTTTACAAAAAAAAAAAAAATTCAAGCATTTTTTGTCGCCAATTTAATGAATTTAATTGCTGTTTGATTTCGTTCACCCGTGTGTAGCGTTCACAGCTAATTCCAACTTTCCCATCACTTTTTGGACTGGCAATTCATCGAAATACTTACAAATAACTTATTTTATGGGCCTTATTAATTATCCAAAAAACAAATGGTTGAAAATAATCTTTTTTTTTAAGTTTTTTTTTTATTATTTTTGGTTTTTGATACCGAGTACGTACACGATCTGCAGTTAATTTTTTAACATCCTATACATATAATAACAGTTCTACGGGTCAATCCTTAAAGTTAAGGCTAGAATCGCGTTTGACACTATCTCGCCCGATGGTAAGCAATGATGTGATCGACGATGAAGCACGTTTGCCTGGAAATAACCTTGACTTAAAAACCTCAAGGTTGCTATCGGGAAACAGATAAATCTTAAAGTTATTTACTTTATTGTCGCAGTCAGCGAAATGTCTTGGCCATTGATGTTCTTTACCCATACGGAAAATAACTCTGTCTCGTGCAGAGATATTTTCGGTAATGTATAGCGCAGAAAGACCCGTCGTTATATTTTTAGTGACAGCTAGCTTGTCCACGCTCATGGACCCATTGACCTCATTTTTTGCAGTTGACTTTAGCATGTTCGGTGGAGTACTAAGCAGCTGTCACTGACCTGTATTTTTATTTCAAATGTTTTCATTTTTCGGGGTGTAACTTTTATATTTTACGAGTTGGAGTACTCTTGTTTTAAGGGCATGTACGTCTTACAGCATTTTACAACAATTTTCAAGTTCATATTTTTGAAACGACTAAGACCAGTCGCTCACTGTAGACTTTTTGAGACGTAGATTTTTGTTTCCCCGTCCTATATTATAGGCCTATATTATGGGGGAGGTCTACGTTCAACAGTGGCCGTCATACGGCTGATATGATGATGATGAAGAAAATTTGTTCTACTTACTTTTTGAACCTATGCATCCTACAACGATGTATGAAATTTCATTAAACTTTGGATCTGTGATCCAAATGAATTGCAACTACTAACATTCAGAGACTCACAGATTTCAGACTGCCCCACAAATGACCCGATTCTTAACCCTTATAAACTGTTACAGACGTCGTCTTATCTGACACTTGCAAAGTTTTCCTTATCTCAGATGGCACCGAACTTGGAACTTGCTTATCTCGTGCAAATGACTTTGATCCTTATTTGAACATTCTATATTTAGGAATCAGGGAGAAACACGCAATGTTCACTACGTGTCATTTTATAGCTACTGTTTGCTCCTATATTTTTTTTTCTCAGGTTTCAGGTGCCCAATGTGGAATACCTCAGTTTTTGTAGTCTCATTATTGTGGGTTTTACCACCACCAAGTGACACGAATTATATTCGTTCAAAAAATAACCTACAAAATAACTTTTCTTTCAGAAGTCGGTGCCTTTGTTTTTTTTTTTCATTTCATTGTTTTTTTGCCACCGACTTCTGAAAGAAAAGTTATTTTGTAGGTTATTTTATCCTTTTTTGTGGTTGTTTTTGAAGGCGGTTACATTTTTTTTGAAAAAGTTTTTTATTTTACTCTTTTTAGTTTAATTAAATATTCAACTCAAATTCTTGTCAAATAAATCATTCTCTCTCAAGTGCACAATAAGCTAATAAAATTCCCTATCTCAAAAACTACTGAACCGATTTTGATGAAACTTGCAGTATTCCGTAAGTTAAACAATACTTAGTACAACAAAAAAAGAATTACTTAAATCGGACTTGTAGTTCCAGAGATATGCGAACACAAACTAAATCAGTCGATGCCTACTCCAAGCCGTTGAGGAGTTGTACCTTCCATCATCAGATCCACCTGAGATGATGATTATCAGATGCGAATTCTTGAACAGCTTTAGAAAATACATGAAAATGGTACTATGTGCCTATAAAATTTGAAGGTTGCCCTCGATTTCCCTGGGATTCCATCATCAGATCCTGACCTGATGATCATGGGACCAATTGGAAAGTATACCCTTTCAAACAAAAGAAAAATTTTCCAAATCGGTCCAGGCGTCTTCGAGAAATCGGGGAACATACATAAAAAAAAAAAAAAAAAAAAAAGATTCCGACGAATTGAGAACCTCCTCCTTTTTTTGAAGTCGGTTAAAAATGTTAAGAAATCTATTTTTTGTCTTAACGTATTTGAGTAATTAATTTCTTATCATCATTTTGACTTTAATAGTGACGTTAAAAGTCAGTTTTGATTTAAAAATGCATAAAATCGACAGCACTGATTGATGTTACAATGCAGACACACAGATATCTAGGTAGATTGCTAGAAGCGTTTACGCCAAAGGCTTTTGGCGTTCGATTCTACGCGTGGATAGTCATAGGCTGGTCACTAGTTACATGTCACTCAATACTGAATCACACTGAAGCTGAAGCTGTGTTAGAAAGTGACAATTCCGAATTCGGTGTAGTTACTCGTATGCCATTGAGATGAATAGATTTGAGGACTTATTTTATATGTGTTACGGTTGTTAATTGTATGATTCTTTCGATGTCGATATTATCATCTTTCTATGCCTAGCCTATTTTACTTGTGATCAACGCAATTCGGTTTTCTTTCCATTTTCCCCTGTCGGATGAAACTATTTACTCCGTCGATGTAATCAGTTACAAAAAATTTTGCTCATCTCGTTTGTAATATGAACATTGAACGTGTTAAAAGTATTTTGACACATTTCTGGCAAAATTAATAAATGTCTTTTAATTTTAATGACTAAGTGTGACATTGCAAGATATTTTTCTCACTAATGAGTTAAAAATGAGATATTTTTAGGATTTGCTTGTCGTCAAATACATTAAATATTTTATACGTAAGACACTAACATGCCAAGACATTTGAAGGTTTCGAATAATAACAAAATACTTTTAAATTGTAAGGCCTGTATTCCTCTTACGCGGCCGCGTACGTCGGTACAGAACTATATTGTAGCGCTTAAGTACTTCAGTAGCGTGTACCTACTACGCTGCTATTTCTTCCCACTAAAACACGTGACCGACATGAGTATAATACGAGTATTATAAGAATACATGCTTTAATAAATAAATTAGGTTAGTAGCAAGAGAGTGACAATGCTGACTTACGAACTACCTTCTCGAAAAAGGCACTTAAGTCAACAAAACACACCTTGAAAATGATGAATTTCACCTGAAATCTACGTCGTTTTTTCAAGCTACCAGCATAATAATCCGTCTTTACCAAATCCGATGTAAGATAAGGAAATTTCTAATGCGACTGAGCTAAATTTGGGCACAAAGGGAATAATCTCTGAGTGTATTATAAATGGTCTAAAAACACCCATATTTAAGCCAATAGGCACGTGTTTTATTTCTGCCATTGTATTTTTTTTGTTCTAGAACGTTCTAGAATTGGAAATGTTGAACTCATTATCAACAGAAATCCAACTTACGACAACTTTGAAAATAATACAGGATATAAATTTTCTATCTACACTTAATTGCATTTATGTCTTGAATGCTTTGCAATAACAGTGATACTCTTACTGATTAAAAATCTAACGAGTTACTTTGAGCCCTACAATATAATGTGGACGATTGCACAAAATATCCCAATATTATTTACGGTCTACGTTTTAACTTGTTTATACCTGCAGTTTCACTTACGTTACGTAACTATGGAATCATACGACGAGCATTAAAAGTAACGTAAAAGCCAAATCCGCTTAGTAGCTTTTATTTCAAACAACATAAACCTCCTTCTGGCACAGTCGGGTAAAAAGTAACAAGCAACCATCCATCACAAACTTTCATTATAGTGATAATAAGAAAAGATGTTTTGTCAAAGGCTCGCAATAGATTTATGAATACTTTAAGAACACTTTGAGATCGATGAAATTAACTGGGCGCCTTGTCTGTGAAGCTAGAAGTCGAATAACAACAAATTTTCGATAATCTGGATTTAATATTATGTTAGTACGCACCACTGACGTCGACGTCGCGATATGGAGCTATACTCCAAAACACAATGTATATTCGTACGCGCGTCTGACGTACGCGACCTACAAAAGCGTAAGAGGAATTCTGGCCTTAGAATAACACACTATAAACAACAATTTAATACCTTGTCAGACCAAAACTACCGCACTCATCTTTAACCCTCAAATCAGTTCTAATTTCATCTTGTACGAGTGACGTCAGAAATTCATCTGCGTTTATCTTGTATTCTGCCTCAATTTGGCCTTTATCTCAGCTATCTGTTACTTAAGGTTTCATATCACTAAGTGGTTTTGCTCCGTCTATCGCTTGAGTTTCATTCACTTAATGTAAATCATTATTCTTGCTGTAGTTTTTTGTTAGTGGTGCTTGCTTGTCTTTAGTTCGTCACGGTAATGCTTTTATAGATTTTTTATTTCTTGTCTTCTTTTTTTATAGACTGCCTCTGCTTTCTATCTCTTTTCTTCCTTTTGACTACTGTGTGTGAATTCTTAAGTTCACTTGCGAGATGAAGATATTAAAATCTTGTGCAATATAAGATTGATACCTACAAATTGAAAATTGTTGAATTAAATGTTTATTAAAAACTAGCTATTATGTATTACACCAGCGGCTTCGTCTGCGTGTATTTCTAAAATTATCCTACAAGACCGTTTTAACGAGTTAACGGTATTCTTAGAATTTCTGAGTACAACCTATTAATATGAGTCATTACTTACTTAATCAAGACCGAATGGGTCTTGTTTGCTTGAGCTATTTCGACGTAATTTAGTAAGAACGATCAATTCATCCAAACATGATTGTGTAATAAGGATAATTTAATAAATTGGTTTACGGCAGAGACAGCAGCTCGGTACTGGTCGGTGCAGGCAAAATAAAACAATGTTATCTTATGCGCTTATCTTATGCGCTCGCACACAATAGGCACAGCTTGAGTTTAGGCAGATGATCATGAGGAGTTCATCTGTCAACTATCATTAGAAAATAACGTTTAGCAATAAAATAGTTTGTAAAAAACCGGCCAAGTGCGAGTTGGACTCGCCCATGAAGGGTTCCGTAGTAGCAAGCATAGATTAAGGATATAAATATATTGAGATTAGTAAGTAATATACACAAACAATAAAAATAACTTTGTTTTTCATAGTGTTTGTATGAATGGCAAAGTTATATTTGCGGTCTTTGAAAATGTACTATATCCCAAAAACTGCTAACTGTATCTGATCCAAACCAATTTTCGTTGGAAGTTTTTGTTGAGGTCTCTCGTACAAACTGTTCAGTTTAGAAAAAAAATTATATTAGTAACCTCAATATCATTTTCCCACGTTTTTATACACTCACTTTTCTTGTTTGTTTGTTTGTTTATTTGTTTGTTTGTCGTTCCGGTTGGACTTTTGCAATTCAATTTTGAGGCACTTCCCGATAATCTAGCAGGCTGAAATTTTGCACACACTCTGAGTTCTGATGACAATACATGATTAGCTAAGAAACGTCATAACAAATCCAATATGGCGGCCTCCCCAAGATGGCGGACTGGCTATTTGAAATGCACCCCTATGATATGGATATCAAATGAAAGGGTTTGCTGTCAGAAGTACGAAAAAAATAGTCACGGGACTTAAATCCAATATGGCGGACGTCCAAGATGGCAGACAGGCTATTTGAAATGCACCCCTATGATATGGGTATCAAATGAAAGGGTTTGCTGTCAGGAGTACGAAAAAAATAGTCACGTGACTTAAATCCATTATGGCGGATGTCCAATATGGCAGACTGGCTGTTTGAAATCCAGCTCCCGATATGGGTATCAAATAAAAGGGTTTACTGTCAGGAATACGAAAAAAATAGTCATGTGACTAAATCCAATATGGCGGACGTCCAAGATGGCGGACAGTCTTTGAGGCACTTCCCGATAAGCAGGCTGAGATTTTCAGGGTAGCTTCAAACCCGATGAACAAAGATAAAAATAATAAAATAATTAATAGATTTAAAAAATCTAAAAACCCACGTTTTTAAATTTCCTAAAAATAAGAAAATAACCCTACGGGGCTGAGAGAGGGGCCACTCAAAACGTGGGGGCGTATCTTTGCAAGTTACACCCACGATCTATACACGTCATGTAAATATATCCCATAAATAATCCCTTAAATAATATACGCCCCCACGTTTTGAGTGGCCCCTCTCTCAGCCCCGTAGGGTTATTTTCTTATTTTTAGGAAATTTAAAAACGTGGGTTTTTAGATTTTTTAAATCTATTAATTTTTAAAGACCTATCCATAGATACCCCACCACACGTATGGGTTTGGTTTCAATTCTAAGTATGGAGGGCACCCCCAATATTGGTTTTGTTTTTATTTTTGTGTGAAAATCCTAATGCGGTTCACGTAATACATCTACTTACCAAGTCTCAACAGGATAGCTCTCATACTTTCGAAGAAAAGTGGCTGTGATTACGGACGGACAGACAGACAGACAGACATGACGAATCTATAAAGGTTCCGTTTTTGCCATTTGGCTACGGAACCCTAAAAATTAATTTTGAATTTTACGGGAAGTATTTATTATCTTGTTATAGTAATAATATGATAATATTATATTTGAAAGCGTGCAAGTGTTAATAAGGAATGCATGACGTCACTATATGCCATCAGCGACTCTTCTTCATAGTTGAGCTAGAGTTTTACCCGCAGCGATCTGTATACTATCAACCCGTACCGTCCTGCTTCTTTATGATGGCACCGTACACCCGTAAGGCCGTAACTCGTCTGTCCAGTGTCCACCCACATGATCATAACTCAATATGTACTCTTCCCCAAACATCCTCATATCGACTAAGGGTGCTCCCACATTTATCGACGCGGAATCGGCTTAAGCCGGTCGCCTTTATGTCAACGTAATAAGGGTGTTACTAATACCATTCGCATCGGCTCGGCTCGGACGACGCGAGGTTTTTTCGACCGGCTTAAGCCGATTCCGCGTCGACAAATGTGGGAGCACCCTAAATCCCACGTTCTATGATTCACTGACTTCAGTTTTGTGGGTAAAGCACTAACGATTTGTCACTACTTGCAGTTTAAACTGAACATGTTACAAAGAGGCGAAGTGCCAACAGAATATTGGCAAGGCTTGTACCTCTGCCTACGCTTAATGGCGAAACAGGCGTGGCTATACACATAATTTTGTCGGTAATTGGAGCAAAATTGGAAATTATTTTTCCTGTTCCGTTTTCTGGCTTCTTTTGAAGTTGTTTTTTGGACTAATTATTATTATTGTTTTGTTTTCATTGCATTGCTTTTAAAAGTCTGTTAATCACGAGATTTTCTTTAACATTGCTGAATTTTATTAACGTCTACCAAAGATTTTAATTATTATTATTTAAATTCAACAACTTCGCTTCGTGTGTTTGTTACGCAGTTACTAGAATCTATCGCAAAACGTAGATTAAGGCCGAGGTTACAGCCAAACGCCTGCTGCAGTCGCGGGATTACCTAATCAGGTAACTACCTGAAACGTTAAGGGCTATTGAAGGAACACCGTGGATTTTATTCAGTATGACTGACAGTCCCTTCCGTTGTTCCAACCAGGGCTGGAGGACTCATCTGATAATTTCACTACGTAAAAAAAGCGGTACTTTAGTTACTTTCCGATTTAAAACACTACTAGCTTATGAAGTTCGTTAATTAACCCACGGGAACGCCATACCGGGATGGCAGGTATAAAATGTTGATCTGTGTTAAGAGCGCATAACCAGAAAGTTGGCAACGTCGCTTATAGCTGTCAAATATTTACAAGTTTTAATTAATTTGGTAAATTTACTGTATGAAAATAAGAAATATGGCTCTGTAGTGCACTAAAAATTGATATAGGAATGCAATTAAAACACTGAATTTGATGTTGTCGCCGTTTCAGGTGTAAAAAAGGCATTTGGAAGGTTTCCACATACTATTTTTACATCTAAAACTATGTATTCGGTGTTACGATATTACTTATTGCATTCCCTTATCATTTTTTAGTGCACTGCAGTGCCATATTTCTTATTTCCATACAGTAACATTGCTAAATTAATTAGAACTTGTTAATATTTGACAACTGTTTGCGACGTTGCCAACTTTCAGAATACGCGCTCTTAAGTATTAGTTTTTGTGTAAAAGAATCACAAGATCCATCTAACCTCTTAAACTTTCGTATTTAAATTGTCGTATTGCTATGGTATGCCTGAAATAAATACTATTCATTCATTCATATTTTTTTTAATGGACGTAAGAAGTAAGTTATCACCTTTTTTGAAGAACAACACCACCTCACCCCTCACCCCCAAAGTCACCGATATAGCCCACCGGATTAGCAAGCTGAAGTGGCAATGGGCAGGCCATATTGCTCGCAGAGCAGATGGCCGATGGGGTCGAAAAGTGCTAGAGTGGAGACCGCGGACTAGCAAGCGCAGCGTAGGACGTCCACGAACGAGGTGGACAGACGACCTTGTAAAGGTCGCCGGAAGACGCTGGATGCAGGTCGCTTCCAACCGGTATATGTGGAGATCTAAAGGGGAGGCCTATGTTCAGCAGTGGCCGTCCTATGGCTGAGATGATGAAGAAGTAAGTAAAGTAGCTACAAGTTTATAACAGTAGCAAGTAGTAAATAAATGAAAGTAGTAAGAAATAAGATAAGACTAGTTAAGACGATCGATAAACCATACAATCCTTTACAAATATTGTACATACTACTACACTAGGTAGCAGTAAACGTAAGGAAATTTAGTTATAATGGTCTCGTGAACGATGAAAGTGCATACAGAGAGGAACGTTCCGTTTTCGCACTCAATTTGAAGAGCCGATCTCGTAGACACCCAGCAAATTGCATGGATATATCTGCAGAGGATGGTCCGTAGACGACTACATAACCATTGACAGTTATGTTCAAAGGGTCTATTTGTTGGATATTACAAGAACGTCTGTTCTGCAACGTTTTGAAGTCCGTATTCTGTGGGCCGTTGTTTGATGCAGGTTCATTAGAATATAATAGTGTATGCTATAGTGACTACGAACCCTTTAAAACTACAGAAGCTTTACCATGAATTTTAAATATTTGACCGAACCGACCTTGAAGCATTCAATTCATTTTCTTCATTATCAACCACGCTGCTTCCAATTCCTACTTTTCTCAAATAATTTTTCGCAGAATCCATCGTAACACTAGTCTTTTGCTTTGGATCTAATGACATCTTTTTTTTTGCGTGGTAAAATCATGTAATGAGTCCTCCCACCCCGGGCAGGGCGGGAGGGACTGTTAGACTAGTACTGACTAAAATCCACGGTGTCCTTCAATAGCCCTTATGTTCCGGGGTCACGGTAATGAGATAAGTCCCGCGACCCCGGCAGGCTTTGGCCCTCTGGAGGGGAGCCCCGTCATTATGCTGACGCTCTTAGAGGCGCGCGTGGAACACAACGCGCCGTCGACCCGGGCATGGTCCATGGTCGGGCAGCGAGTTGCCCTTTACTCGCCGCCCGCATGCCCGCGCCTACGGTGGCCGGAGATCGTCTTGCGACGTCCAATCTAATGACATCTAGTTCTCATTCAATGCATTGGATATATTTAATTTTGGGAAGCAATGTGGCAATAATGTTGTGATAATGGCCATCTCACTTATAAGTTCTTCGTAATCCCATTCAAACATCAACATTCGTATTCATAACTCTTTTTTATAGTTATTTAAAATAAGTGAAAGCTAGTCGACGACACGTCAGAATCTCGATCATTGGTTAAGCTCCCAGTTAACTTTATTCTGATAATCACACTTACTCGTACTATAGAATTATCACTGATATCGCATTTAGCGTCGCCTACTTATAGACTGGCTAAAGCAATAAATTATGAAAAGGTCTTCACAAATCTACCAATATGAGCAGTCATGTTAACTACACAAGAAGCGGTGTATACAATTCCAATCGAATTCCTACACAGAACTGGCTATATACTTCAAGATACACTCTTCAAAAGACGACCAATCTATTATAGAAATTGAGGAAATACCAAATAACCTACAAGATATCTTCAAACCCGAGCAATAACCGTTTTTATTCTATTCCTTGTACCAGTTCTTATTGCGAACATAGCCGCTGGCGTACCAGGGCTGGATTTAACCTATTGGAGGCCCTAGGCGCTTCAGGACAACGGGGCCCTTAATCCCTGGAAAAAATTACAATTGCAAGTCTATCCAAAAATATACTATCACATAACTATCGACATAAATGTAGAAAAAGTAACGAATCATAAAAATTAATGAAGCAAAAGGAAGAGTAGCGAGCTCAAAAGTTTTGTAACCCCCTGGGGTAAGTTGACTTTCTAAATAAGTCGATAGTTTTGCATGAACGGTCACGATAATACTTAACGTAGCCCATTGTCCTAATGCGCCAAGGGCCTCCAATAGAGCAACTACTATACGTTGCTCATGGAAACTTAGGGCCTCTAAGGATAGCGAGGCCCTGGGCAATACCCTAGAGGGCCCATTAGCCGGCCCTGGGGCGTAGCAAGTGCTGAGTAAAGTAATATATCCTATATTCTTTTACGTCAAATCATGTTTGACGAGTAAACGAAGCGAGTTCAGATTGTCCCTCTATGATTCAGATTTGTCGGAGTTCCTTTGCGTTTCTTTTCGACTAAATATTTTATTCATATTCCGTTTTGTGAAATAGATGAATAGACTGTGTTGCTATGATTAAATTCTTTTGTGCTGTTATTGTGTTATGGTGTGCTATTTTAGAATGTAATCGTACAATAGGTGTTCTTAGCGTGGCTCCAATTAGTGACAGTATGGCATTACTGCTAATGACCATTATACTATTGCTAAGTACAAGGCTGTTTTATTTAAGTACGTATTCATCATAATCATTTCGGGAGTGTGTTTATTTACTCCCTTCACAAAACTGACTGCTAGAATTTGTTAACAGCATTGGGATTATCTAATTGAAACATGTCATACTTTACAGGAAACGTACTTCAAGTATAAACTTTCGAGTACATACGATCGACATGAAATATGTTAAAGCCTTTATTCGCAGTTTTATGGTCACTATTTAATCATTTTAAGAAAGTATAATGTCATAATCATCCTCATTGATAAACCAAAATACATTAACTATCAATATATTTACAACAGGCAATATTGTTACCCTTTTCCGTAATAGTCCAAAGACATGACATACCAAATTAATATCATGATCCCATTGACCCATAGTAATCCTTCCTCCATTATGTTGGTAAGGAAAAGGGTCTTTCTATTTATGGATCTCAAAATGATGGCAGGTAGAGGGATGTCGCGGGTTTGCTACAGCGAGTAACGTGTAGCTCGCCGTCTGATCAAGGACCAGACACGAGTCGATCCCTAGCTGTATTATTGAAGGAGCTGACAGGAAACTGCCCGTCAGTTTGCTGACAGCTCCTTCGTCCGCCTTTTGTCAACTAAATAAATATGGCGGTCTATCAGTAGGTCCATCCCTATAGATATTTTTTTTTTTTTTTTTTATTGAAAGGAATAGCAAACAGTTACATTATAAGAACTTATAACTAATGTGTATAACTAAAACAATTTTGTTAATAATATAACCCACAACGCTATCCACAGGTAGACATAAAAGTTTAGAGAGTAAAGAGAGTACTTAATCGCTAGGAGTTTATGTCGCAGTTCGAGCTATTATAATAATGAGCATAAATAAAGTAAAAATGTAGTCAAAGATAAAGAGAGAGAAAGAGGCTACAATGTATGGGGTTTATTTAGTAAAGAGGAGCGAGTGAGGCTTTTAAATCTACTCATTGGACAATTAAAGATGTCAATATTCTTAAAATCATTATTATACGAGTCAACCATACGGCGGACAGGTGAGCGCTGGCCAGAATTAGTTCGGCAATGGTTTAAAGCAAAAAGAGTACCTGCACGCATCTGCCGTCTATGGAAGGTTCTAGGTACAGCGTAACAGATCATGTTATTAAGATCTATACAATTAAATTTGTTTCTTACAATTTTATATAAAATAATGGCTTCAAGGTATTTTCTACGAGAGCTAAGAGACAGGAGGTTGTACTTGCTGAGTAATTGCGGGTAGGGGAGGTAGGACTTATGGCATCTGTAGTGCATGGCACGTAAGAATTTGTACTGAACATTTTCAACCATTTCAGCATTATAAATGCGATAATGTGTTGTATATTTAGACAAGTTGCGATCAATTTTGCGCCCAAATTCTAAATTTTCTCAAAGCGCACGAGATGCTCGGGCACGCCGCAATTGCGGCGGTAAGACCCCTCTTTGAGGAGTGGCTGGATAGGAGTCACGGCGTCCTAACCTACCGCATGACGCAGGTCCTCACCGGACACGGAAGTTTCGGGAGGTACCTGTGTCTAAGGAGAAAGGAGGAAACGCCTGGGTGTAACCACTGCGAAGATCGCCCGGAGGACACCGTAGAGCATACGGTGCAAGACTGCCCCGCTTGGGCAGAGCACCGACGTGTCCTCACGGCGGCGATAGGCGGAGACCTCTCGCGCCCGGCATTGGTCGCGGCCATGCTGCGGGGCGAGACGGAGTGTGAAGCGGTCGCCTCCTTCTGCGAAGCAGTCATGCTCGCGAAGGAGGAGGCGGGCCGCGTGAGAGAGAGGACAGTGTCCTCCCTCCGCCTCACCCGCAGTGGTGGACGCCCACGGCGACGGACGTCGCCAGACGATCTCCGGCCACCGTAGGCGCGGGCATGCGGGCGGCGAGTAAAGGGCAACTCGCTGCCCGACCATGGACCATGCCCGGGTCGACGGCGCGTTGTGTTCCACGCGCGCCTCAAAGAGCGTCAGCATAATGACGGGGCCCCCTCTCTAGAGGGCCAAAGCCTGCCGGGGTCGCGGGACTTATACCATTACCGTGACCCCGGAACATAAAGGGCTATTGAAGGACACCGTGGATTTTAGTCAGTACAAGTCTGACAGTCCCTCCCGCCCTGCCCGGGGTGGGAGGACTCATTTGATGATTTTACCACGCAAAAAAAAAAAAAAAAGCGCACGAGATGCAACCTTTTCGCCCTTTCCGTTGAGATTTTTTTTTTAAATATTTATTTATATTTATTATAAATTTAATAATTTAATAAATATTTTATTTTTATAAAAATGTTATATTAGCTGTTATTAATTATAAAAAAAATACAATTTAGTATTGTATTTGTTTGAATGTTTCGTTCTCACATCAAAACATCCGAGTCGATTTTGATGTTTTTTTTTTCTGTGTATACAAATGATAACATAAATACGGTTTTAGGCTACTAAAGCCACGGATGGCAGCTACTCTCTAATAAATGCTATAATTATCTACTTTTGTACTTGTACAATCAGCAAAACCTTTAAGTAAAGCAATTTTCGAACGGTTTTCATAAATTAATAAGTTTCAAAGTGTCTATATACCAAACTACAAAGCATGGTGCATACTACCGCGCTGTGAATCGCGGGTTCAATTCCTGCACTGAGTAAATATTTGTATGATCTACGAGTAGCATTTGTGTATGTGAGTTTATATGTTTGTAAACGCATCCCCGATGCAAGAGAAATTCCTAGAGTGCGGCAACGTTTTAAATAAAAATGAATAAATAAATATAGAATAGGTACAAGAAAACCGTTTTAAAATACAAGAAAATTGTTTTGCTGACTGTCCATAAACGCTGCGGTCGTTTTTTCTTCGAATTCATACATGTTTTATTGGTAATGGGTTCTTTTAAAGTACAAATCGTGTATGGAAAGTGGTGTTCAGAAATAGAACAGTAATTTTGTTGAAATTATACTATTGATCTCTTAATTATACTGCCTTATGTATTTGCTTTCAAGCCTATAATCGTGCCGTATGTTTTATTATTAATTTTAACGTTAAAGGTATAAACGGGTCGCGGGCATGTTGACGGCGAGTAATGGGTGACTCTCCGTCCGATCATGGACTAAGCCCGGGTCGACGACACGTCGTGTCCCACGCATACCTCAAAGAGCAGTCAGCAATCTGACGGGGGCCCGAAAGCCTGCCGGGGTCACGGGGCTATCTCATCAGGTACCTATCTGTGACCCCGTATTACATGCCTATAACGTAAAGGGCTATTGAAGGATTACCGTGGATTTTCGTCACTACAAGTCTGACAGTCCCTCCCAACCCGCTCTAGGCGGCAGAACTCATTTGATAATTTTAACACAATAAAAAAGGTATTAATGGGTCGCGGTACTGTCTTAAGGCTCATTACGCACTGCCGACTGGTCGCCGGCGTCTCGGTCGACAGCGACTGTGACTTTCATTAGTTCAAATAGGTGTATACTCACTTGGTCGCCGGTTGCTCGCCTATAATTTGGTCGCCGAGGGACCTAGTCGCTGGCGACCAGTCTACAGTGCGTAATGGTTCTAAAAGGTTCCCCAACGACCAATAATCAGTCTGTGTAAAATATTTTAAAATATCCTAGCCGTTATAAGGAGTTTTGAAAATAAGGAATGAAAAAAAATTTTTCAGGGAAAACTATAAGTTACAATGAAAAACCTAAACCGAAATAAATTACATGAATCAATAATAAATTTACATCTTTTCACAACCTTAACCGTTCAGGAGGAGCTTGCTTGATGAAGTCACTAGTTTACGGCAATAAAGTAGGCCCTTAATTTAAGACCATAGTACAAATCGTAACATAAATGAGTATCACTCATAACGACCATATTTTTTTCTAAGAAATATTTTTTATCCAGAACCTTGTTTTATATTAAATTAAATCATGTCATATGAAACCCAAACTTATTATGACTGTTAAAATTGCATTCCTAAATTATGCTTGAAACCACAGCACATGAAAAAACCTCATGTTTTCTTTCTGTTACAAAAATTCACGGATATTCCTCTTGCGGTATTTTTTCAGTCCGGTTATTGTATCACTGCGGGCCAAAGGCTTTTTTTTACTACAAAAGTGGAGCAGTTATCACAACGCTTTTAGGGTTTTAGCGATTTTGGGGTTACTTTACTTATTTACTCTATGGTTAAGTCGCTGTCATAGCTGTTGTTGTCTTTTTTAACACGTTTAATATACTATTAGCTTCACTTGTAACTATGTATGTATGTAAGAAAATCTTGCAATCTTAATTTGACCCACTTCCCGGTCTTCGATTAGGATGAAATTTTGCACACGCTCTGAGTTCTGATGACAATACATGACTAGCTAAGAAAGGAGGAGGAGGAGGAGGAGAACGTTTCTTGACGTTTCACTTGATTGACGTGGCTGACCATAGCCTAATTAGTACAGTAATAAATAGGTATAATAAATAAATAATTACAATTGCATAAGTTGATAAAAAATGCTATGCAATAGCTTTACCGCGGCAGTCACCGAGTGCCACACTTTTTTTTATCGTGGTAACATCAACAAATTAATCCTCCCACCCAGAGCAGAACGGGAGAGACTCTCAGACTTGTACTGAATAAAATCCACAGCGTCCTTCTATATCTTATAGTCCTTTACGTTCCGAGGTCACGGTAATTCGCAATCCTTTAAAATTATTTTGGACGTACACAGTCGCTGGCAGCAATTAGTCACAAATAAAAAATAAAGAACCTTTATAAGAGAAGAAGTACAAATATTACTTATCACAAATATCTAAACATGTTATCAAATTATCATAATTATGTGTGTAAAAAAAAAACAAAATTTGAATGTTCTTCTCATTTATTTTAACCTATTTCAGTAATTCAACACGATATTTTATTTATCCTTACGTCCTAACGTCGAAATACTTTGTCGAAGAGATATTTTATTTACATGTTATATTTTGTTTTGTATCTACCTTTGTCCAATTTGCGAATTTGTTATTTCGGATTAAGCTTTTATGTTTGTACATACAAAGTTTAATACCTACTAAATTATTTATAATCACGAGCAGGAGCTATCTAATATGTGCTATTTCTCAACATTTAAACCCAATTTTGTCATAAAATATTTTATCTACTATCATGCTATTAATCCTCTATAAAAGAACCTATAACAATTAGCTTATTGCCAGTAGCACATTCCTCGTACACATCCCTCGCACACATCGTTCACTTGTTTTGTATGTATATAAATTATTATATTATTATTATTATGTACAAAAATCTAGCTCTGCTGAGCCGTTTCCACCAGAGCTGTGCTGACCGAGGCGAGGTAAATGAAGCGATTCTATTGGTTCTTTAAAAACACATTCCTCGCTACACATCCTCGCACATCTCTGATGGAAACGCAGCCTTATGCTTCCAGTATGGACACACACACACTTACTGACCGATCGACTGCTGCACTGCGTGTCACGGATTCGATTTCCGAATGGAAACAATATTTGTATGACCTAGATTCTTAGTCATGGCAATGTTTAAAATAAACCGCCAAAGTGCGATGTTGTAGCGGCAATAGAAACACATCATCTGTGTTCAACTTTCAAACTATGACGGTTCATGAGTTACAGATAGACGAACAGACGGGTAGCGGAGTCTTAGTAATAGGGTCCCGTTTTACCCTTTGGGTACGGAACTCAAAAAAAAACACTTCCCTGTTTTGTATAAGAAACTCTTTTACAAAATTACTTTTAGACTCAGTGTTTTAGGATTAGCTATGTCTTTCAGTGAATTTAATATTTTATGAAGTCGCTTTTATTAACTTTTTTCTAAAAAAATGGTGAGACTGTTCAACCTGGAAAGAATCTTGTTTAGACAAGCTTTTCTTGAGTACAAAATTGCTTGAGAAAAGTGTCGCTAAGGAGTTTTTTTTCCTCATGGATACTGAGGTAATGGGTGAACGACTAAGCTATTGTTGACTATAGTAAAAAAAGAACGTCAGAAAAATAATTTCTTGGTTAACTGTTTGCCGATCAGGTAGGAGTTTAACATCATCAGTGCTGTCAGTGTATCACCTCTTTTTCAGTCTTTAGGCGCTAGGTAAAGATTAAGTCTAACCGACATTATGTACCTAACATTTTAAAAATATTTTAGGAATGACTTTTTTTTAAGGTGGTAAAATCATCAAATGAGTCCTCCCGCCCTGGGTGGGGCGGAAGGGACTGTCAGACTCTTACTGACTAAAATCCACCCGTGTTCCTTCGGATGCCTTTTACGTTCCGGGGCCACGGTATCCTGAGAAAAACCCGCGACCCCAACAGGCATTTGGCCCCTTAAGGAGCCCTGTCAGTTTGCTGACAACTCCCCGAAGGCACGCGCGAAACACGACACGACGCCCCACCGACCCGGGCTGGGTCTTTGGTCGGACGGCGAGCTACCCATTACTCACCGTCCGCAAGCCCGCTTCGCCGCTGTGCCCTCTGCTAATCAGAGGGACACGCGTTGGAGCGTCCACACGACAGGCTATTCGCATACGGGCAAAGAGACCCCTTAGGCACACAGTGCCTAAGGAAGTGTTTTTGCCCGCATCCCAGGGTGCACCGGCCCGAAAAACTGGTCATCCCCAAGGACGTATTCGAGAGGGAACTCCAGTCAACGGGCGCACGCGGAGGTTTTCTATCTTAGCACCCCAAGAATGACTTGTGATGCGACATTAAATTTTATGAAATATATTATAGTTTTAATTCAGCGACAAAAATCCAGGCTTGTTATATGGTCTAGGTCTAAATTTAGCACTGTTGGAAGTGACACAATCAAATACGAAATATTAGAATCTAAAACAAATACCTAACAAACACGGTAAATGCCTCGATTTAAATAATAGTCTTATTGATCACTGATGAGTAATAACGTAAGTTTTTCGTCACATGACTATTTACAAAGATAAGCCCCGCACAACCTACATCTCGCGATGCTACTTACCCTCTAACAACTCAAGACCTTAATTCCAAAATGCGAAACACCAATTTTAAACGTCCAGATTCGCAGTAAAGATATGTAAATAAGGCACTAAAACTCTCCTCGCTCGAACAACTGTTGGAAATTTCGAGAACTTTCTAGAAACTGAGTACTTGTTCTAGAGAATTCTCTATCGACCATACTGAGGGTACTATCGAAAGCCATCAGGCTTGGTACTAACATAGCTTCGCCATAATGAGATTTTAATTGCTTCCTACCTTTCTGCATCGCTACTCTCTGGTGCTATCAGGATCTTTCTCCTTATTAATATTAATTACTAGTTTATTTCGCTCAACTAAATCGATAACTGTGACCCAGTTTAATTTTCTAGTCATTAAGGGTTTGGTCTGATGAGCAATAAATATGTTGCTGGCTTATTTGAAAGAATAATCGCGCTTATAAGCAGACATAAATGGTAGTCTTAAATATTCAAACACATTTGAAGACGTCCATAATCGCAACAACTTTATACATCATGTAGCTATGTTGTTCATCACGTTTACGTGTACCTATTCGCACTCATTCACACATGTAGTTTGATGATGCAAAATCAAAATTTATAAGAAAATTGTTTTAGCTTTGCCTGTTTTCTAAGCACAAAAAGTACAAAATACAATGCCCAAATCACTTGTTCTTCGCAACTTTAATGTTCTACAACACATACAAATGTAGGCGCTTAAAAACGCGCGCTTTGCTCACGTGCGTGTTGAATAACATACCTAGACATGCAATCGCTTAATGTGTAATTACTCTTACACGACAAGAAGACTTTTCAGTAGCTACACTTTATGGTCCGTCTGAATATACCCTAAAGTAGCTCATTCTAAAGATAGGCCAGCATCACAGATTTGCAATTCAGCTACTATTTTTGGCTGAATACTAATTCGAAAGCCGAAAGTCAGGCCAGGCTGAAGTTTGGTGAGATAAAACGGCACTTTATTTAAAGTTTTCGGCGAATGATTAAAGTTTTTCGTATAGAAATGAATGTTCTTGCTAATGTGGTTTCTGAGGCGATTTCGTTTTCGGAAATGAGTTTTCGTGATATATTTTATGGGCCGTAATCTGTCACTCTGTGGACTTTAATTTTTATATTGAAATTTAATAATGTTTGTGGAAGAAGTTAGCTGTTTGTTTGGAAGTTTTAATAGGATAGTTTGATGTTTTTATCATCGAGCGATTTATATCTTCAAAATAATGCTTAATGCCCATTAGCATTTTTATCTTCCAAAGATCTATTTGCTAGAATCTGAAGTAAACGTCGTTTTGTAATTTCGTGTTCCAGTTATATTCATAACTAGAAATACGATATTTTTATTTAAAATGAAAAAAAAACTAAAAAAAATTGAATGTACAGATAATAGGCTTCTTCTGGGTAAACTCGCTCCATCGTGGGTTTTGTCTGAGTAACCTTTGACCGGGACCAGAGTCAGGAGCCATCTCAAATTAATAAAAAATAATATTAGACTAGCTACTATTTATTAAAACATAACCTCCCTTATGAAGCAGTACGGTAAAGATGATAAAAAAAATACATGTGGCACTCGGAGACTGCCGCGGTGAAGCTATTGCATAACATTTTTTTTATTTTAAAAGAAAAACATCGCTTACCGCGAGACTATAATTACGATAATAATTTACGAGAATATAATTTATTTAAAATGTTTGTGGTTCACTACTGCAATAAAGAACTTCTTTGTTGTAGGAGAATTTTATAAGTAGGTTTCATTGTGAAAACTCCTTTTGTAGCTGGCCGTTTAGAATTAGTAAGAAAAAGTAAATCCCTCTTCGTACCTTTATGAGCACGTCTGTCCGTACCTTTATGATTGCCGAAGTCTCCCGAACTGAAACGACGTGCTGTCAAATGTGGTCAGATTTTTAGGATTTTTCGTTAGGTTTTTCGCGCCCGCCGCGATCAGAGCCTGCGATAAAAGCTATGCAATAGCTTAAAATAAATGTTCAAGATCACAGCTCGCTCGACTTATCAACGTAAGTCACCCGATATAACTTCTTTAGCCAAAAGGTTAAACTGCTGTCTTTGCTCAGCGTTTCTCACAGGAAACTTTAAATAAATTGACAAAGAAAAGCTTAATACTACAAAGGAGTATTACATCAACATTGCACATAATCTAGGAGTCTCACAAGCTTGATTGCCGGAAGAACATAATAAATATTTACGTTTTCCTCAGCTCTTAATAAAATTAACTTTATATTAAGCTCAGTGCGTATTAAAAATGCAAATTTTCTTCCATAAAATCTGAGTCCTTGTTTCAGTAGATAAGGTTGTACTTTATAGCTTTTATTAAAATTATTGTTATCAATATTTTTGTTTACGTTGGGAGTTTCCATTTTAAGGATTTTATTAAAGTGATCCAATTATAATTTATTGTCGGACGAAAGTCTATGACTTCGGGGATAGGGCGGTCCTCCTCAAGTGGAGTTGGGCAGGGCATCTGGCTAGACGCAGAGATGGCAGATGGAGTAAGGTTCTGACTGAATGGTGGCTAAGGTTCGACCAAAGAAACCAGGGCCGCTCAAAAGCCCGTTGGGTTGACGATTTCGTCAAGATCGCGGGGAATAGATGGATGAGAGACGCACAGAACCGAGAGATATGGCATTAAAAGGGGGAGGCCTATACCCAGCAGTGGGTGATCCCGGGCTGATATGATGTTGATGACCAAATTATGGCAGACTACTTTCACGTTTTCGTACTTTTAGGGAATCATACGTTACTTACACAAGTTATTATCTCTTGTATCTGGGATCGAGCGAAATGGACTATCAAACTTGACTAAAACCACCCCGTCTGTCCAGTTGCCAGTTGCGTTCCAGGACCGCAGTCAGATCATAAGCCCCGTTAGTTTGCTGAAAGCCCTCCCTCCCCATCAGATTGAAGAACGGGTAGAACATAATAAACAGAATAGATCATGTTTAATGGATTCAGAAGAAGCTTATTTTCCAAAAGTAAAACCAGAAAATATTATGACTGACATAAGTATAAATTACGTTCGATATAAGATTTTCATCATTCATTTAATAATTTGTTTTTATGACTCATAATTCCTTATCACTTTAAACCTCCAATATTTTTTATGAAAGCACTCGGAACCAATGGCCGTTTCTTTATTAAATTAATGCTTAAGAGACAAACGATTTGTATACCTCATTGAATCCAGAGAATAGGCTATAAAAGAATTAAGTCCGTAAAAAATTCTTAAGCATTTAACATTGGGGTGCTAAGACAGGAAACCTCCACGTGCGCCCGTGGACTGGAGTTCCCTCTCGGATACGTCCGGGGGGAAGACCAGTTTTTCGGGCCGGTGCGCCCTGGGATGCGGGCAAAAACTCTCCTTAGGTACTGTGTGCCTAAGGGGTTTCTTTGCCCGTATGCAAATAGCCTGTCGGGTGGACGCTCCAACGCGTGTCCCTCTGAACAGCAGAGGGCACAGCGGCGGAGCGGGCTTGCGGACGGTGAGTAATGGGTATGCTCGCCGTCCGACCAAGGACCAAGCCCGGGTCGGTGGCGCGTCGTGTTTCACGCGTCACCGACGGGGCCCCCTTATGGGGCCCAATGCCTGCCGGGGTCGTGGATTTTTCTTAATCCAGGATACCGTGGCCCCGGAACGTAAAGGGCATCCGACGGAACACGGGTGGATTTTAGTCAGTAAGAGTCTGACAGTCCCTCCCGCCCCACCCAGGGCGGGAGGACTCATTTGATGATTTTGCCACCCTAAAAAAAAAAAAAAAAAAAATCATTTAACATTGCATTTAAAATGATAATTTAGATTTCTATAGAGGTGTTTTCCGTCCGACCGAAAATGATTTTTCAGCCGAAACCAAAACCTAAACCGAACTTTCGGTCTTGCTCTTTGTTTCGGCCGAAACCGAAACTTAATAAGACATTTAAAATTACTATTATTTAGTGAAATTGACTGTTTTTTTAACCGACTTCAAAAAAAGGAGGAGGTTCTCAATTTGGTCGGTATTTTTTTTATGTATGTACACCGATTACTCCGAGGTTTCTAGTCCGATTAGTATGATTCTTTTTTTGTTCGATGCAATATACTTGCCATTTGGTCTCATAAAAATTTGATCCGATTTGGTTCAGTACTTTTTATTTTGTGAGCATTTTTTGGATTTCTGCTATGTGGATGATGTAATTATCTTTGCTACGGAGACGTCATGGTAGACCACCACCAGGTATAAAAGAATTGTGATGTGAGCTCAGACGAACAGTATTGTATGAGAATCGTATAAGTGTGGACAAGCCGTTTTGATTTTTCGCCTACGAATTCGTAAATAAAAATATTTATACGGTTTGACCTTTACAATAATTGACGAATTTATCACAATTGTCTACCTAGCCTTTTCCCAACTATACTGGGATCGGCTTCCAGTCGAACCAGATGCAGCTGAATATCAATATGGCGCGACTGCCTATCAGACCTCCACAATCCAGTAACTGGGTAATACGATACCCCGTGGTAAGATTGGTTGTCAGGCTTTTAGAGCTTCCTGACTAATAGTAACGACTGTCAAAGATCTACAAATGACAGCCGGGATCAACGGCTTTACATGCTTTCGGAGGCACGGAGGATACTCGCTATGACAAATGGTCACCCATCCACAGAACAAGCGCGGCTTTACCCGGGAGATTGCATTCATCATTATTACGAAAAAGATCTTCACTGACTTGACAATTTGTTTTGATCTTTTCCTTTCTTTATTGTTTATTTACTGTTCTTCATTTTTACGAAATCTTTTAAGATTTTGATTGAAAATGAAGTGTTGTTACAAAGCCCCCTTTTTGCGGAATTACCTCCTTGATTGGAGAGTTTTAGAAATAGGGAGAGGGGAACGAATGGATGAATGGAATTCGTATGGTATTTTATTGAATGGTTCTTAAGGAACCAATTTATTTCTGCAGAGTGATATATATGTAACCTACGCGCATTTGACGTTGTAGTTTTTGTTAAATGATATAAAAGTATGCTTTTCGTAGATTTTCTTGTAGAAATTTATTAGAAATACAGTTACTTACCACAGAAATTTATTCACGCAGAGCTACACTTGTGTATATTTTTATTGTTTAAAATGAGAGTACCTACTTATTTTTTTGTCGGATAAAAATTCCATCGAACTTGTATTTGCCTGTATGAATAATTAAAACTAATATAACAGCTGTTATAATTTTATTGTTGTTTAAGTTAAATTTATATAATTATTTTAGACGTGACTTATTTTAATAATTTTCTAACCTTACTTAGTACAAACATATTAATGGTAAATATTTGTATAAAACTTGAATATTATAATAAAAGTTTAAACAAACATTTGGTGCAAAACATATAATTGGATTAGCTACTATTACACAAACCAAAACCAAATTAAATTCATTTTGACTAAAATATATGTAAATCCTTTGATAATAATTAATTTTCAAGTGTGTGTAATACCTGTTGAAGTGCTGAGTCTAGAAAATAAATCTGGAATATTCTAGAATGGTTGATCACTTACAATCTTCGAGAAAGATCTTTTAAGCCTGCTTTCAGACACACTCTTTGTTTAATTACTTTACCAATTTTGTTATAATTTATGCTCTACTTACATTTCTTAAAAGTAAAAATACTTCTCTAGCGCACTTGGGGATATAAAATTCAAGTGTCAAAATCAGTTTTAAAAATAACATAGGTTTACATTACATCTTTAATTAAAATTATAGCTTTAATATTTTTCGGTAAAAAAAACGCCGGTTAAAAAAGTTTTCATTTCTTCCGGTACTCCTGAAGTGCATCCGGGAGTTCCGGAAAAAGTGAAAACTTTTTATTACTGTGTTATATTTTAAAACTGGAGTGGTACAGATATGAAATTAACGAATTTTGTTACATCTTGTTAGTGTCGTACAGGTATCAAATCACAAATGTTGTTACTCGATAGATGGCGTTACACGATTAAAATGCAACGTAGAATTTTCATTCTACGTGGTTCACGCTAAGAGCGATAGATGGCGCTTATTTAAATTACGTCTTACGCTTTTTCGATCAGGGTCACGTGACTCTGATGCGAGTTTTACATTTTTTACCCATTACAAAAAAAGTGTACAACGCCGCCAAAGAAGTTTTCATTTCAAAAAACTGTAACAATAAATACGTGTTAAAAAATATTTATAAATTTACCGACTAGAATTTCCGCACTACGAAAAAAATATCCTTTTTAATAGGTACTAAATCGTTAACTTCAATTTATTTACTAATAATAAATAGAATTATTAAAAAAAAAAAAAAATATTTAGTATTTTGCTTCTCGGATATATTTTCATTTTAAAGTGTCGGATATTTTACTTGCCAGTATAATCAGTTTTAATTAATAAATTCTCCATTATTGCTCGAAAGATCCATAAAACAATGTGCTCTCAATCGAAACTTTAATAAATCGTTAAAAGTTCAATTTGTTAGCTTTATTTTCAATTAAAATTAATTTAACTTAGAAACTCCTTGGATGATGACAAACATATTTTTCGTTATTCTTGTTTTGTTAAAAGATCGTTTTTTTTTTAATATTAAAAAAAATGCCAATATCCCAATAATCCGTCAAAGTGAGATTTTCCTAATATTGTACCCAAGGCTCTAAAACATTAACTACTGTACTCATTTTTCGCCATTTATATACAGGTTTACTTGTAAAACATTAACAACCTTTCATGGGCTGAAAGTACGAGTATTTATGGTTATAAACATCTTTTACTATGAAACCAACCCCAAAATAAAAGTGTTTCATGCTATGTAAGAAATACCTTTTTTATCTTTCAGGTAAAATACTTCGCCCATGAAAGGTTGTTAATGTTTTACAAATAAACAGTAGCCAACTTAACCAGAGTTAATCCATTGACATCAAGAAAATAAAAAAACAAAAATTTTAAAAATACTAGAAAGCTTATATTTTACAAAAAATAAAAATACCTCTTATTCTATTTGTTAACACTGTTTTCTGTTTTTCTTTTGCTCCCAATTCCTTTTACTACACAATATATTTTCAATTAGCAACGGAAAGTACCAGGAGTACAGAAAAAAACAAGAGGTAAAATGTAATTGGCGAAATAACTCGCGCTCGAACGCAAAACTAAGCTGTGCCCGGAATAATGTTGCTTGCACGGGAAAATCACACTAAAGTCCTTTTAAGTGCCATGTTAACTAAACAAGTTTTGGCGTAACAGAATTATTTAGCTTGTTTATTTAACATTTGAAGTGAGTTTGTGGGCAAAACTTTTCTTTTAGTTTTTTAAATAATGAAAATAGTTGAATTGTTCGAGTACTGGCTAGAGAGGTTGTGAATTTGATTTAAGTCTACTATAACTAATTTTGTTCTATTCCTCTCTTTAAGCTATAACCATCTCAAGGGTTTATGTCTGCGTCAAAATTTTTCCGATCCAGGGGTTTAGGCGTGAAGACGTAACAACAAACAAACTCATATTCACGTTACTACTGTTCACACTTTTTAGTTAGGATTTTCACAAGTTCATTTTAGAAATAACATTTCAAAAGTTCTATGGTAAGCTGTTTCTTATTGTAAATTAACTCTGTAAGTAGTAATAGAGTTGTGCAACAAAGTGGTATATAGATGGATAGAAAATTCTATCTTTGTATAATATTCTATCTATTTGTCTATCTGTTACAAATTTTTGATCAGCACAGCGCCCCCTACTACGTAAAAACCTAACAGAAACTTCACTCAGTTAATCTATTTTTAGTTTTTCGAATTCGTATTTGGTTGATGAGATCTACAACAACAACATCAAAGGTGTATTTAAAACTACTTAATAAGCTCAACCGATAGCTTATAAGCTTACTTTATTAACTTAGACTAAGTAAAAAGAAAAGCTACAAAATTATTATTTTATTAGCTTTAACTTACTAAGCCTCGATGTCTTTCATAGAATACGTTGGTTAACTCAATTTGTGTCTTAGTTGTAAGCGATAAGGTCGATAAAATAATAATTTTGTAGCTTTTCTTTTTACTTAGACATACAAAGAGACTGTAATATATTAATTCTACTCTTACTATCTTCTAACTAATATTATAAATGCGAAAGTTTGTGGATGGATGGATGCTTGTTGGTCTTTCACGCAAAAACTACTGAACGGTTTTGGATGAAATTCGGTACACGTATAGTTCATAACCTGAATTTAAACATGGGATAGCATCTATACCGATTTTATGTTGCCGTGGAATAAGATGTGGTGGGTGAAGTTGCAGCAACAGCTAGTATTGAAAAAGATAGGTAAGCAATGTTCCTTTATAATTAAGGATAGACGAAAAATAAAATAAAAATATAGCTTTGTGATTTATGAAACGATTTGCATAAAGCATCAAGCGCTATTACTACAACCTACAATTCAAAAATTCGTACCTAATTTAAGGATTTTAGGTTATGGCGGTTAACTTTCATAAAACTTTCATTAATGCTCTGCACCTTTCATTATTAGGATATAAAATTTTGTGAAATTTTTTGCCTCTGGACTTCGGACTTAGAGTGCTTTACCTGTTACAAGGTACTACGTTATAACTCAAAAATCCTTAACAAATTCAAACAAACACCCTTAATCTACAACCAACATTAAAATCACGAACAGACAAAACCTTCGTTAATTTCGTGGATCAAAACCAATCTTGAACAATCCACTTTCACCCAGCTTATAGGAGCAAAATATTAAGCATAAAAATCCGCTCCATACTTCTACCATAAAACCTGATTGACCATTTTTCAACCTTATTTCAAGGAGTGTAAGAGTGAAAAGTGATTAACCGCCAATGTCCACGTTTGCGAACAAACACGGTAAATAAACATTGTTCGAAAAAATATATTTTGACTGCAGAACAAAGGTTGTGATGAAAATTATGTAGGTCGACCTCGTAAATGTTTTAATAGAGGGGAATTTTCAGTGGGGCCGCGCTGCAAATTTTGTTTCGTAGAATTTTTTGACACGGGAAGAGGTGGTAAGATGACCCACGACTAAGGTAAGGAAAAAGTACCTGAAAGTAGCTTTAAAAAAGTTTTTTACTTTATTTTGGAACATGGTTTGTTGGGCATACAGGTAAGTGAGGCTTTATTTAATACTTAAAGAAAACATTTTGTAGAGGAGAAAATTTGTTAATTTGTTTGTCCAACGATAGTTTTTGAGACACTTTATACTATGAAACGTGTATTCAACGAATTTTTCAGATATTTTGTGTCGTTAATATTGTTGATTCTTAACAATTATTTCATCTTTTTTGAGTGATTTGTGGTTTTTTGACATTGAATGACTATTTATGAGATGTAAAATTTAATATTCTTCTAACATTAATTAAAATTCATCTTAATATCAAAAAGTCGAATTTTTAGTGTGCTCCAGATACAAAACGATTAGCAAGCCTTAAATAAACACTATTAATTCAATAAATAATCAGAATCCTATTAAGAAAATCTCTTTTAATCCTCAAACCTTCCATTCATACACAATCTTCAGAAATAATCAAAACCACCGATATTAATACATAGAAGCCATTTAAAAATAAATAGTTTTTGATCTAAATTAAAACTTAATTTAAAATGAAATAAATATTTCTGCTTGAAACAGATTTCATTGGAAGCGGTCGGTCCGCGAATAGGTGACATGTTGATAACCTACTTCGTGTTTCCAGATTAAGCGTTAACTGCCACAGTATAGTTTCATGCTTATAAAACCAACTTTAAAAAAAAAAGTTAAAAATAACTAAAACCCGACTACGAAACAATCGCGCACTGAAAAGTATAAGACAAGAACAATTCATTTGACCGATATCTAATAGCCGTGGTCGTGTGCCACCTGCGGTTGTTACACAATCTTTATTGGCTAGGTGGCATACGACCACGGCTAGGCAAGCCCTTTAATTTGATACCCATGTCGATACTTTTTCCCAAATATTTTTTTCGGTTACCATTTTACGTACCCTAGAGGGCGCCATATTGTATTTGGTGACACGTATATCCTATAACCGGTGGACAACTGAGACGCTTCGAATGATACCTCATTTGTCATGTAATGTTAAGTAGTTTAGAAGTTAGGGAACAAACATACATACCGCTCAAAATCATAACCCTCCTTTTGGCTTTGCTGTAGTCGGGTAAAAATCAAGAACCATGTGTGTTTACAAATTTTTATGTATCTAAATAGATGTGTTACTGATTTTTTGGTGAAGAATATAATTATCATCAAATGAGTTCTCTCGACCTGGATGGAGCCGAAGGGGCTATCAGAATCGTACTACTGACTATAAAACCACTATAATTTTCGGTTGTCATTAATTGTTTTCCAGGGCTCTATTAAGACAAGTGAAAAAAAAAGGTTTAGAAAAAATTACATTTTAATTTCTTAAGTTAGTTATAGACGTTCGCAACGTAGCAATTTAAAAAGCATTTAGTTTTAAGCCAATTTGAAAGAATTTTTCATCATTTTATTTATTGGTTTCAATAAATTTTCAATTCTGTGCCAAAATTTTAATAAAATCGCATTTGACAGTTTTTATTATTTTTTATTTTTAAAGATAATAAAAAATTTCGTTTTCGATAAAATTGTGTCGACATTTTTGTCGACCAAATTTTATTGGATTTTTGTTTTGGGATTAAATTGTCATCATTAGCCTATAAATGTTCCCACTGCTGGGACACAGGCCTCCTCTCTGAGAGAGGGAGTGGGCCATAATCCACCACGCGGGCCCAGTGCGGGTTGGTGGATATCAAATGGTTTCGAATTTTTGGTTCTAGGACATGCCGGTTTCCTCATGATGTTTTCCTTCACTGTTTTGAGAGCAGTGGTGATTAAATAAATTACAGAAAGTAATGCGCCTGGCTGGATTCGAACCCATGACCGACAACTCGTAAGTCGGCGCCGATACCACTGCTCTCAATTTGCAAATTGTTAATGCAATTTGCTTTTAATTGTTAAGGTGCTGAGCATTCACTAACTTATGAGAGAACATCGAGCATTCGCCATTTTTATCTTTGTCGAACTGAACAACGAATAGAGCCGAGCATAGAGTCAAACATCGCTACGAACATTTGCACGATATTCGCAGGAAGGTCGTCAAAACATTTTTCTTCATGAAGAAAAATGACGGCTTGACAGTTGGCGTGACAAAAAGCTCGTTAAAACGCTCTCGATTGTTTTTCTGTCATGTAACATTCGTAAGAATGCTCATTACAAGTGAATGCTCAAGTTCAGCACCTTTTTTTTGCGTGGTAAAATCATCAAATAAGTCCTCCCACCCAGGGCAGGGCAGGAGGGACTGTCAGACTTGTACTGACTCCACGGCGTCCTTCAATAGCTCTTTACATTCCGGGGTCATAGTATTCTTTAGTCCCGCGACCCCGGCAGGCTTTGGTCCTCTAAGGGGGTCATTGTGCTGACAGCTCTT
Organism: Agrotis exclamationis; assembly: GCA_950005045.1. Lineage (NCBI taxonomy): Eukaryota > Metazoa > Arthropoda > Insecta > Lepidoptera > Noctuidae > Agrotis > Agrotis exclamationis. The sequence continues at coordinate 10,574,696 of OX465440.1, forward strand.
TGAGGCGCGCGTGGAACACGTCGCACCGTCGACCCGGGCATGGTCCATGATCAGACCGCGAGTTGCCCATCACCCTTAAGAAAACTTATTTCCTTCATTTCATTGATTTGAATTTTATTGTTACTTAATAAATAATTATGTAGTACGTTCAACCTTATCATAAATCAAACATATCGACGGATAGAATCCAGCTTCCTCAATAATGATTTCCATTCAATGGCTGTCTGGAAGAAATTGCTTTTATCGATAAGACTGTCGTTCGGAAATGTTCTTATTTATTTTTATTCTTGACGTTTACTACCTACCTACTTCCTTCTGAATAAGGTTTTATCTTAACAGATTATAACTAATCGAAAAAGGTTCTGCGCTAAAATCAAAATCATATAAACAGATAGAATACACTTTAATGTACACCAAAATTGTTACAAAAGACGGTTTTACAATATTTTATATGTTATAACGGTGCGGTCCTATAGCTACGACGTCGAAAATGACACTACAGCATAACGTATTGCGAATTAAGCGTCGTATCGTCGTTTTTTGAATTTTTTTGATAATCTAACTGACGGACAAATTCGATTTTTCGAAGTGATAACTTTGTAAAAACTATGTAAAACTTGCGTCAGGGTCACGTGACCCTGATCGAAAAAGCGTAAGACGTAATTTAAATAAGCGCCATCTATCGCTCTTAGCGTGAACCACGTAAAAATGAAGAGGCAAATGATAGCTTGCATTTTAATCGTGCAACGCCATCTATCGAGCATATATGAAAACATTTGTGATTTGACACCTGTACGACACTAACAAGACAAAATTCGTTAATTTCATTTTTGTACCACTCCAGTTTTAAAACATAACACAGTTAAAGTTTTCACTTCTACCGGCACTCCCCGAGTGCAATTTTCCAATTTAATTGACATACGACTATAATCGAATACAAAATACGACTCTCGTCACACAAAATGTCTGCACAAACTGGTTTCGTATTTTTCCGTCTTGACAGCAGAGGCCTTGTCCATTTTGTATTTTCTACGCACGAATAGCCAAAATATACCAAACAAGTTCAAGTACGCACGACTACATCGTATCCAATGTGCAAACTTCCGTAGTGCTCAGGGGAAAGGAATCGTTCGTGCGTTTTGGTACGACTTAAATTCGTACAAAAATGCGTCGAAACTGCGGGTGGATTAAATGCCTGTCAGTAGCCTCGCGAGGCATTTTCCGCGCGAAGCAGCTCAGTTGGTGTGGACGTGTCTCGGGCGAGGCAAGTGACAGCGCTGCCGCGGTCGAGCGACCCAGCTTCCGAGCCATCCAGTGTCGGTTTTTGTTTTGCTCGCGTATATTGTTTCGGGCCTCGGTCGAAAAACAATAGACGCGTCCACACAGAGTGAGCAGCCTCGCTTATCAGTTTGCAAGTAGTTAGCAAATGCCTCGCGAGGCTGCGCGCTCTGTGTGGACGCACCTAATGAATAGAAGTCAACTCGATGTTATTTACGAGTACCCATATAATATTATTATGTTTGTTTGGATGTGTGGATGATTGTTACTCTTTCACGCAAAAACTACTGGACGGATTTGGATGAAATTTGTTAAATAGATAGTTTTTAACCTGGATTAACACATAGGATGTTTTTATTCCGGTTTTATGTTCTCATGGAAAAATGTTCGAGTTGTGACGGGTGAAACCGCTGGCAACAGCTAGTAATATTATAAATAAGAAAATTGAATTTTTGTTACGCTTTCAGGTCTAAACCAATTTTCATGAATATTGAAAGTAGATTGTAGGCTTTTAATGCATCAATAATTGAATGGGCAAAAATGTGGGGGTCTGTGGAGGTATGTGAGGATCTGTGGTGCATATTATTAAGTACACGGAGACTCTTAATCCTTCAAACTAAAACGTAATTGGTTGCATTAATTAATTGAATGATTTTGGAACACAAAGATACCAGAAACAGCAATTTCGGCGATTCACACTTTTCAAATGAGTGTCAAAGAGCTTTACACCCTGTACATAAACAATTAAACTCGAATTTTGTTTGCGCCCAAATATCTAACAATTACAAAGATACCAAGAAGACATAAGTCGCAAAGACAATAGTCTCACAATTGCGTACTGTAGACAAGACGGCTAAAGTCGTACGAGATATCCACTTTAAATATTGAAGTCGCATTGTGTGTCCTTTCCTTTATCTGTTGAGAGCACTCGTGTGTGTTTGCTTTTAATTTCTTGAACCGTATGTAAACAGCCGTTAGGTTTATTTTACTTTGGGTTTATTTATTTTTGAAATTAAGGAAGTGTTGATAATATTTTCAGTTAATTGGGTGTTTTTGTTTCGTGATTTGTTGTTGGGAAATTAAATATTTAGATGTTTCCCTAGAATGTAATTAATTTTTGTTAGCTGGTGATCCGCCCCGTCTTCGAAAAGGTTCAAATTATCGACGTACCCCGTAAATTTGTCGAAAATTTTCTAACATAAAAACTGGTGTGGACAATAAGGAACACAACAAGAAAATTAGATGCAGTCGTTTGAAAATTATGGATGGACAGACAGACTTCAGTGACACTGTTTTATACTATATTGTAAAGATTTACATAGGGAGCATGTAGGCGTTCTTATATTCTATAAGTATTTGTATTTACATAGAAATATGGCGCTCTGTATTTTTGATTACCCCCACGGGAAAAAGAAGCGAGTTCATGAACCTATGTATTTACATTCAAAACAAAACAAATTCAAAAACTAATTAAATTGAACACAAAATAATGTTTATGAAATTAATAACACTCTTAGGGGCGAATTCAAGTACAATAGCACTTTAAAATGACTTTTATGTACCTATAATGTCACTTGACAGATTTTTAATTAAATTTAATTTGAAAATTTATTTCTGCGACACAGAGAGTAACAATGTCACAATATAAAAGGATTAAAATAATATATTCTGGACTATTTCTGGAAATCATAGTAATTATGATTTTAAATGTTGTAACTTTAGTTTTAATACTCCTACGAATGTTGTACCTACGTATAGGCACATAATACAATGAATAAATCAGTACGATCTTTTGGGAACTTACGTTACATAAAGCCTATGATAAACACGATTTTCCACACTATAAGAAAAAATTGTAGGGGAACAGTGTATAAGACGGGGACGCGAGGTATGATGGGAAATCACACATTTAAGGCAAACTTAACACAAAACTAACGTAGCACAAGCGCCAACAGGACGCTATTTGTTAATGGCCGCTTGCAAATTACGTCCTGATGGCGCTTGCTCTACGTTAGTGTTGTGTTAAGTATGCCTAAAGAGTGTATGTCCCCATTATACCTCGCGACTATTAAAGTCCCCGTCTTATACACTTTTCCCCTATCGAGTACGCAAGGCAAACAGAGAAAGGTTTTGAAGTTATTTTATATTATATCATTTATCAGCGATATGTTTGCTTATAATTTTCTTTTTTGTGTAACAGAATTTTAAAACTTATTTAAAATTTTAAACAAGCTTTAAAGCAAGCAAAAAGCAAAAACAAAGTTCCATACCGAATCCCACATGGTCCTTTCAAAATTTAAAGTCAATAAATTTAAAAGATTTTTAAACAAAATAATTTCAATTCTGAAACACGAACAATTCTTGTTTTCTTTTAACAGGAAACGGTTCCCCAATAAAAACTGAATCGGCCTTTACGGCCTGAAAATTATAAACATCTACCGAAATTTTGCTCTTGAATTTAAAACAAAAACGTTTCCGAAATTCTTGGGAAAAGTTAAATGGGGAAAGGAAATTAAATACGTTTGCGTTTTAATTGAATGTCAGTGAGAAAAATTACTTTTACATGGTAATTTTTGGGAAACTTTGTAAATGGGCATGGCAAAACATTTATGGAACTCGTAATGGTGAAAGTGTTGACACGAAGGTTTTGCATGTTTCTTTTAGAAAATCCTGTCTAACTAATATTATAAAAAATACATACTCGGAGACTGCCACAGTGAAGCTATTGCATAATATTTTTTTTAAAGAATATAATCGCCTACCGCGTATATTTAACGAGGATAATATTATTTATTTATTTTTCAAATATTTGTGGTGCACTACTGTAATAAAGAACTTCTTTGTTGTAGGAGAATTTTATAAGTAAGTTTAATTGTGAAAATTTCTTTTGTAGCTGTCCGTTTAGAATCAGTAAGAAAAAGTAAATTGTTTAGACGGATATTTTTATGATTGCCGAAGTCTCCCGAACTGAAACGATGTTAGACGATGCGTGGTGTCAGGTATTTTCGTTAGGTTTTTGGAAAATTTTTGATTCGGTCGCCGCGCCGCGCCGCGCTCAGAGCCCGACAGTGACAGTAGTTCGACAGTAGTGCTTGGGACACAAGTTCAATGAGGTTTATTACAAGTCTCATAATTCTTCTTCTTTTTAGATTCTTTATTTCAAAAAATAGATTCAGAATATAAAACACTAAAACAGTTGAATTGTTTTTCCATAAAATTGTAAACAAATAAGAGCTTATGCTAGTGATCCCAAACTTTTTTTGATGTGTCTATATCTGTGTAATTACATTTTATTATCACACACACTGAAAGACATAGGACGCTATATTGTTTATTAAGTCACAATAGCTTTATAACTCAGTCTGATGTGATAAAAAATCGTGCACGAGCGACAGTACTTAAGTGCGTCCGGTGCACTTTAGACAACCCTCCTTCCGCGCTGACAGGCCATAATCTTTTTATAACGGCATGAGCTTCGTGTAATATAATATACGACACGTTATATACGGTATTCAACTGCATCTGGCTGAAAGCCCACTATAGTACAGTTGATAAAGTGATCAGGGGGCACGGCAGTGCCCCCACCAAGACGAGCGCGAAGCAAACACTGCCGTACCATCCTTTACTGGAACCATTTCGCCGCATTTTCAGTCCCCTATTTGAGAACCTCTGGAAAAGACAAAAACGCAGAAATTATCGTCATCCAGTAAGCTATAATCACATACTTAAAATCCAAAATTTCAAGTCTTTAGGTCATTTAGTTCCAAAGTTGTCCCGAAGTACTAAGGCCAAGTCACACAACATTAACTATAATAACATAGAAATCGCAGTAAGGAACCTTAGACTTGGCACGACTTTGTCTAGATTTCATTACTTTTTAGAGATAAACAAGCAGCTCCATCGAGTTTTGGCTAGTTTTTTACAAAATGTTTTTGGTGGGTTTGCTTTTTCTGAAATGATATCAAAATCTTCAAATGAGTAGAATATAACTCGCTGTCGACTCAGACCTGGTCTTTCATCAAACGGTGAGTTACCCATTACTAAATTCTTCGCGATATTTAAGTTTAAAAAAATTGTTAATGCCAAAAAAAAAGGACTGTGGTCATCTTTTGACGAAGCCGTACAAGAATTGTACATAGGTATTTAAATCTAAATATTAAACCATTAAATAAATCTTCGCAAAAAAAACTTTGCAATAAAAAATTAAATCAATAAGTAAATCTCTGCTAGTCAAATGACGATAATATGCACTGTGCCCTCGGTTCAGGCGATACAACTTCCGTCACGTGCTAATTGTTTCCTTCGCGTGAATATTGTCGAGCTGTTGCTAATGCTAGTATACACCTTCTTGTTTGGTCTTTTTTTCGCAGTCACAAGACATGGCGATTCCTATACGGTAAAAACTGTTGGACTGCAGTTACTGTTGACCAAAATCCGAATTTTGACAGATTATACTGTATATTATCTGTTTAGGCTGCTACGAACGGCTTCAAAAGTATCCAATGTGTTAATTCAGATAATAAACTATCTGAGTAGGTACCGTCATACAAATCAGTAGCTTTCTGTGATAGAGTAACGGATATCAATCTGTCTATCCTCACTTTAGATTTGAATTCCTTTGGCAATAAATGAGTTCACAGTCTAGTGTTTTTGACCGCATCTTCAAAGTCATTGCCAACAAGCTAAGTAGGTACTCGTATGTACCCAAAGTAGCTCATTCAAAAGAATAAAGGCCAGTCTAAAAGATGTTAAAATACATGAATATAGGATGTATTTTACGTAACAAGAGCGTTCTATTTTAGTCGATACTCGTAAGGGTAATGGAGCGAAATGGGTTGTGTTCAGGATACAGTAACGTTCTACTTACGAGCATAATTTTGAGAGAACCTGTCGGTGTGGTACTTTCAAAATTTTGAACGTGATTTAAACCCTAATGCTTTAATGGGATACTACTCTTATTTGGTTTTACAACCAGCCTTACTAAGGGGTATCGTATTATCAAGTACCTACTTATTGGATTGTGGAAATCAGATATACAAGCGCTCCATGTAAAATACTAAGCAGGTGATTAGTTGTATCTGGTTAGACTGGAAGTCAACTTCAACGTAGTTAAGCTAGGCTGAAGAAGGTGACCTGCGCCCTTATCACGTTTTGTGACGTAAAATAAACGGACTTTGACCAGGCCTGTCTCACTCCGCGGTGTAGGCATAAAACTGTAAGTAGTTGCGGGGCCATTTTGTCGTGGCCCATTCACTACGGCTGCCACGCGCCACCCGTTCCGCACGCGCTCCGTCTCCTTTATATTTTTGTTACGTTACGTGTAGTTACGCACAAGTTTCTTGCTTTTGGTGCTCTTGGGAAATTAATAACACGATATTAGGTATAATGAAGAAAAAAAAATAGTACATATTTAATAATGATCAACAAAATGATCTACCTGCTTGTGAAGTATGGGCTTAACTGATCATGATTAAGTAGGTTACAAGTTTGGAAATGAGGCGAGATACTAAGGGGGGGGGGGGGGGGGTGAGCCTACTAGACGACCAAAATAAAAAGACGAATATCAAACCTGACATCACTCTCATCTCACTCACCTTAAGCTGAGTACTAAGAATTAAGATCGGTAGAAAGTGGAAAGATGTTTGCGTTGTTGTCTAAGCACGTTCAAACTCAGAAAATGGCCACACTACGCATTCAAGGTCAGCGATCGTAATTCGCTGCGCGACTTTTTTACCTACCTACAAAGACACGCAACCGCAACGCGGGGCTTCTGTCCCAGGCCCTGCGATAATAATTGGTCGGTTACTAGGTTGAGTGCAAAATGATAAGGACTGGCTATTTTGCCATAGACGATAACAATCTTTTAATTATTATTCTTCTTTTTTGTAAGATTTAATTTTCTAAAATATAAGAATAATAGGCAGAAAAGATAATATTATTATAAATATTATTCCTAACGTAAGGTGTCGTACTATTAACATTCTGTGCTAACAATCGATAATGTATGTAGTAATCGATGACGAAACCAAAAAGATATAGGCTGATGATTAGTGATGACAAATACGAAATTCCTTGAGGAACATAGGTATTTATGGTAATAATGTAATTTAACAAATGCAAAAAATACGCATAGGTACCTACCTATTTGTGCCTAAACTCGCAAGTCGCAACCCTATTGAGCTTGACCCATAGTAACCTTTTAATGTCGTTGGCGTCAGATAAACCAAAATAAACTCTCGGGCGTAACCATTCAGTACATTTTTGCTTGCGCACGGGAAGTTTAGGCTATTATAAAAGTAGGTGGGCAGTACGGCTGCCAGTTAAATGTACTTTATTCTCTCGTACATAGATTTTACATTTGTTTGATGTTTTTTGGGAGTATGACTTCTGTACCTATAGTACTATTAAGTATTCTGTGCTTTGACGTTAATTTGATGGATTAAATTAATTTCTCGTTCGTAGGTTCACTAGAGGCGTTTTTTTCATTTTCCATATAATTTAAGTCATAATACTTCAAGTACGCTGTACGGACAATATTACGTAAAATTCATGCTACGGCCTCTGGTAATGCCGGGGTCGCGGGACTGTCTCATCAGGTAACTGTGACCCTGGAACGTAAAGGGCTATTGAAGGATCACCGTGGATTTTACTCAGCACGAGTCTGACAGTCCCTCCCATCCCGCACTGGGTGGGAGGATTCTTTTGATGATTTTACCGCGATTAAATAAAGCCTCTGGTGATATTTTGTTTTTGCGTCAATGTCAAAATTCTCGACGGATAGAGGTTGATTTTCAATTGTTTCTGAATTTAAATAATTACTAAAGCCGAAGTTAGACGGTTCATCAAAAGTGATTCATTCTTGCAATGAATAGTGAATGATGAACAGTGAATTAAACAATCGGAAGCCGCAAGCTTTCATCGAGAAGGCGCGCTGCAATTTAGACATTTCATTTTCGGTCTTTCATCGATGAAGCATCGATAATGAAAGTAAAAATGAACCGTCTAACTTCGGCTTTATGCTTATTTTCAACTTAAATAGTTTTGGAAAACGTAAAATGTGTTCACATTTTATACAAAAAGAAACAACAATTTAAAGCCGTGCTTTTCTTCAAAGAACCTTTCAGTTACTCTAAACTACAACACTTAGGTCCGTAGACATCGTAAAATGCGACGAAGTAAGTAATGCTCTTCGAATTCCACTGCCGAACATTTCAAAAGCTCGGAATTTGAGTTAGTGGATACTCAGTTTCCATTCCAATGAATCTACGGTTGATCTTTGTTTTGGAGTAAAACATTGGGTTCATGGAATGGAATGAAATGAGAACGTGTGTTTGTATGTGTGCTAGTTACTTACTACCAGACGACTTATCATGAGTTTTCACGTCTTTGTGACATTAAGTAAACGGAAACTATAATTTATAATTTGATGAATAAAATTAGTTCATGGTTCGTACACTAGAGGCGCTGTTTTGTTTTATTTTCCATACAATTTACATCGTAATACGTTAAGGTACAATAAGTACGGCCGTTTCAGTACTTCGTACTTGAAGTACGAATTCTACGTATTAACGTAGAATTAGTAAATACGTATGCTACGTAAGTACGTATACAGGGTGATTGGTAATTGGTTGCATTCCTTGAAATGGGTGACACTAATCTCACCCCGACGACAGGGGGTCAAACTTTTAAGTTCTTTTGTTAAAACATAACATTGCCTTTCACATTTATAATATTTGAAGAATGTAAGTATACAGATCTATCATAATTATACCGAGATTTTAAAAATTGAGAGTACACGAATATATAGCTTTACTCTACGGGATTTACTCTGCCTAACGTTATGTTATTACATCACTAACAACAAAGGAGAAGGAGCATTTCCAAAAGCCACTTTAGCTCCACAATTGTCAGAATTTCCACAACAATTACAAAAGACGTGGAATGCCAAAATCTCAAGTGGCGTAAGAGGAAATACTATGTATGTAAATGCATGAACTTCACATGTAGGAGCAAGAATTTGATTTAGTAGCAGGAAATTTAGTTCTGCAGTCAGAGCTTTCGAAATTATGTACGCCATTAATTTTTGAGTGAATTTTAATGTTGTAAGTTTCGTGTGAGTTCTGGGTAATGAAAGAAAATGTTTTTATAGTCCTATTTTTGAAATATGTTACGGTTTTTTGGAAAATGTGGATGTGCATAAAGATTTCTGATAACTAAACTTTTTTTCTTTGAGTTTTGTTTGTCTTTTGGTAACTATGTATACACATTTGCCCATTGTTCTTATAAATATAAGGACAATAGGCAAATGGACAAGAGTATGTGAAATTTGTATTATTGACGATCATAATCCTGTTCATGTATTAGACGTTATGTTATTTAGAGTTTTTACTAGCTTTCCCATTTATTAGTTTTAGTCACTTTTAACCGACTTCCAAAAGGAGGAGGTTCTCAATTCGGATGTTTATATAGGTATATATTTATTTTTTTATGTTTGTTCTGGCATAACTCCGTCGTTTACCAACCGATTTGAAAAATTCTTTTTTTGTTAGAAAGGGTATACTTTCCGAATGGTCCCATTAAAATTTTATGGATATCGGACTAGCCATTTTTGAAAAATCAACAAAAACCTAAAAAGTTTTCAACATTGTCAACATCGATTACTCCGAGGTTTCTGGTCCGATTTCGATGATTCTTTTTTTGTTCGATACAGTATATATCTGCCATTTGGTCCCATAAAATTATCATCTAGTTTGGTGCAGTAATTTTCATTTTTAGCTCATTGTGTAAGTGTACATACATGGACGATGTAATTACCGATGCTACGGATTACAATATTTTAGTGTACATGTAAGAAAATTATGTATTTGACAATAATTTGGGTTGAATATTGAAACTAAAAATTGACAAAAAGTCAATGAAATAAAAAAGAAAGTCACCGACTTTCGAAAGAAATGTTTTTTTGTAGGTTATTTTGAACTTTTTTGGGGGAAGCCGGTTACATTTTTTTTTTGAAAAAGTTTTTTTATTAATAAATAATTTATTTTTTAAAGAGTTCCACATTTAGGAAAATTCATAAAGCAACAGCTGCAATAGAACCAAACCACTTAATAAATTGGATAAGACATGTTTTTTGGCAGACTTCATTGAGCATTTTATTTATACATATTTTCTTATATTCAAACTTATAAATATGACTATAAATAAACCCTGAAAGGCCATCAAAAACTCTGTTTACATCGAAACAATATTTCTCCAAAAATAAAACACGATTTCTTAAACCACTCTGTTTGCCCCTTTTGCGAGGCTCAGCTCACTAAGTCAAGCCCACAGTACCATAAGGTAGAAATATTGGACATAAAGAAATTCACCCGCGAAATGGAAGCCGTATTTCTCTGAGGATCGGGATAAAATTTGGTTTATAGCTTTGGTCCAAATCTTGGCTAAGCCGGCGTTGGACCGCGCCGGACACATAAAATGGAGTTGCTTTAAAATTTACGAAAAATCGCCCCAAATTTTTGTTGACGACCAAAGTTATTCGGGGGTTTGAAGTAATCTAGTTTAAGTGGGGAAGACTGAGTTTTGTTTTGGTAAAAACATTGATAATTAATGTTAAGATAATAATAAAAAAAAAACAATTATAGGGCGTCAAAAAACTCATCCACATCGCTGTCAATGGGGAAAGTGCCCAGAACGCTGGCAGCATTGCCACGTTGGATGGCAATGCTGATCCTTAATTATAGTTTTAGTTTAGTTATTTTTGTAAATATTTTACTTTTAATTTTAGTTTTTAAATATAGTATGTATTATATTAGAATAAAAATAATTACATGTTAAGAAAGTTTTATACGAAATATTAGTTAAAAGAATTGAAATTTGTTTTATCTGAATACGCCCCATTTATTTCTTCACGTTTAAAAATGTATGAACTTAATTACGAGTAACTTAACGTGACTAGGCACTTGATTTTTTTTGACACTCGATTCAAACATGTTCCTAAAGATAATTAAATGTTTGCATTAGTTTGATATTGGTACCTACTCGTACTTTATAGGACATTCGATCTAAATATTTTAAAAGTACCGTTATAGAGCTGTTAAAAAATAAACATCTGCATTCTGGACGTTACTTGGGCATAGCTGCCTGTTACTCGAGATATAAATAGTCTTTTTCCACAAAACCGAAAAAAGAATTTACGCACGTACAGAACTAATGTTTTAAAATAAATCAAATTAATGTTTTACTAATAAGTAAATTAAGTGTAGCAATTCACATTCAGATCCAAAAAGAAAAATATTTCACACAATCCCCAAGACAGTTACTCCAAGACGAAGACGTCTCTCAGTCCATAAGCGAGACTTATAACAGCCTAATAATTATATTAATCTCTCAACATTATCACTCTCCCCACACCAAGTATCTTCGCTTCCCTTCAGAATTCATTATAGTAATAAACTACACACTTAATTTAATAAATTGGGGACAATCTGAGTCCACTCAATTCAAGCTGTCAACTTGTCCACCGTGATTGAGTGGGCAAATAAATGAAAAACACTCATACATTGGATATGAGGATAGTCCTCGTCCCTACTTGAGGACATCGGGGAGAAAGTACGTATTTTTGATTAAGGATATAGAAGATTTTTTTTGATGGCCTTATATTTTTGAGCGTTAGGTCCACTATACACCGAGACGCAATGCGACGCGTCGTGACGCGACGATACTGGAAATGATTATCATTTTGTGTAGCAAATGAAGTTAGATTTTGATTCCGATTTCAAGTGCACGCAGCGTCGCGTCTCGTTTGGAATTGACCTATGCTGCTATGAGTTGTGGAGGTTAGATAGTCGCTTAAAACAGTGTGAAGTTCTGCTGATATCTGGTTAGACTGGACGGTTAAATCATTAAAATTCGTCCTCCCTTGGTGGAGAACGGACCGTAAGACTTACGGAGTAAAAATCCACTCTGATCCTTCGGTTGCCCATTGCATAGCAGACGGCGAGCTACTCATTAATCGTCTGCATAATTAGATTCATATTCCGTTAACCAATTTAAACGGAACAAAATGAGAAAAAACGTTTTTTCAGATTCAGCATTAATAAAAATCTGTACTCCCGTTTTTAATCTTGCCAGCATATTCAATTATTTATAAAAAATCCATAGCAACAACCGAGAAGCCCTGAAAACCAAAAATAGACTCAATACCAACCAACAGAATCTTCTCGAATCAAATAAATTATGTTATCAGCCATCTACCATTAAATATACAGATCTAGATACAGCAAGTCGTAAAAAATAGAAATGAGTTTTTTTCCCACGTTTTTATACACTCACAATTCTTGTTTGTTTGTATGTTTGTTTGTTTGTTTGTTTGTCGTTCCGGTTGGACTTTTGCAACTCAATTTTGAGGCACTTCCCGATAAGCTAGCAGGCTGAAATTTTGCACACGCTCTGAGTTCTGATGACAATGCATGACTAGCTAAGAAACGTCATAACAAATCCAATATGGCGGCCTCCCCAAGATGGCGGACTGGCTGTTTGAAATCCACCCCTATCATATGGGTATCAAATGAAAGGGTTTGCTGTCAGAAATACGAAAAAAATAGTCTCGTGACTTAAATCCAATATGGCGGACGTCCAAGATGGTAAACAGGCTATTAGAAATGCACCCCTAAGATATGGATATCAAATGAAAGGGTTTGCTGTCAGGAATACGAAAAAATAGTCACGTGACTTAAATCCAATATGGCGGACGTCCAAGATGGCAGACAGGCTATTTGAAATGCACCGCTAAGATATGGATATCAAATGAAAGGGTTTGCTGTCAGGAGTACGAAAAAAATAGTCACGTGACTTAAATCCAATATGGCGGACGTCCAAGATGGCGGACAGGCTTTGAGGCACTTCCCGATAAGCTAGCAGGCTGAAATTTTCAGGGTAGCTTCAAACTCGATGAACAAAGATAAAAATAATAAAATAATTAATAGATTTTAAAAAATCTAAAACCCACGTTTTTAAATGTCCTAAAAATAAGAAAATAACCCTGCGGGGCTGAGAGAGGGGCCACTCAAAACGTGGGGGCGTATCTTTGCAAGTTACACCCACGATCTATTACACGTCATGTAAATATATCCCATAAATAATCTCTTAAATAATATACGCCCCCACGTTTTGAGTGGCCCCTCTCTCAGCCCCGCAGGGTTATTTTCTTATTTTTAGGACATTTAAAAACGTGGGTTTTAGATTTTTTAAAATCTATTAATTTTATCCTCAGAGACTTCGTGTTTCGGCCAGTGATCATACATTTTAGATTTTTTTTTTCTCTCGATTGAACGCCATTTCCAATCATAAGTCGGGTCTACACTGTTAACGTTTATCCGGCCCTCAAGGTCGTCTGCTTCGCAAAAGGGACTAAATAAATCTCTCTTTTGAATGTATTGCTGTTCTGTAATAAGATTTAGGTATTGAATTTACTTAGATTAGTACTTTTCCAGGCATTTCTTGGAGAAAGAAAATAAGTTTTTAAAGGAAATTAGACGGATTTGGCGCATTGCGTATTTGGTACAATTTTAGTGTTGATCGTGAGTTATTGGAAAACAAAAAGAGTAAAATTTATTTTTATTTCAAGGCGGAGTATACAATGGGTTTTCTTCCCAAGTAACGCCGAAATCTATAGAGTGAACTTTGACTTAGTTCAAGTTTAGCCTTAGCTTAACTTTTTGCAAAAATAAATACTTTCTTTGAATGCAAGTCTAAGTTAGAAAGCTCTCCAGACATCATAAAGGATAATGCGCAATTATTTTTAATTGGCATTTCTCCGTACATTTAAAAGCTTCAAGAATCAGATGAAGGAAATATTCATTGTTGCTCAACGACTAGAGAAGCAAGCTAATGGAAGAACAGTTATTATTAATTCACGTTGATTCTTTTGTATCCAACCAGCTTGAAAAACGGCTTGTCTTGCTAAGAGGAACGAAACAAAACGTTCTTGCTTGCTCAAACGTAATGAGTAGACTTTTTGTTTTCTGTTCGACTTCAGCGAAGTGCAGTTGCTGATAGAAAATATGCATTGCCTTCAAAATAACAAAGAAGATTGGTTAAAAAGTATAAAAAAATTCATGTGGCACTCGGAGACTGCCGCGGTGAAGCTATTGTATAACTTTTTTTTTTTAAGAATTAAATCGCTTTCCGCGTGTATTTAACGAGAACATAATTTATTTAAAATGTTTGTGATGCACTATAATATAACTGTAATAAAGAACTTCTTTGTTGTAGGAGAATTTTATATGTAGGTTTCATTGTGAAAACTCCTTTTGTAGCTGGCCGTTTAGAATCAGTAAGAAAAAGTAAATTGTTTTTATGACGGATATTTTATGATTGCCGAAGTCTCCCGAACTGAAACGACGTTAGACGATGCGTGGTGTCAGGTATTTTCGTTAGGTTTTTGGACATTTTTTGATTCGGTCGCCACGCCGCACCGCTCTCAGAGCCCGCGATAAAAGCTATGCAATAGCTTTAAAAAACGAGAGTGTAGATAATAAACGGAAATAAAATGCTATGGATTTCTTTTTGTGAAAAAACAAAGAATTTTATCATTATTATATTCTGTAAAGGATCTTTCAGCCGTCTATTAATGTTCCCACTGCTGGGACACAGACCTCCTCTCTTTGAGAGGTAATGGACTATATGCACCACGCGGGCCTAGTTCAGGTTGGTAGTTGGTACATCTCATCATCTCATCTCATCTGTCGTCTTCGAATAGTTGGTTCTAGGACATGCCGGTTTCCTCACGATGTTCTTCTTCACCGTTTAGAGAGCAGCGGTGATGAAATAAATCGATATTCGCAAGTCGAGGCAATACCATTGGGCTACCACTGCTCTCTGCTCTGTAACTGATAACACTAAAAGTCTTTGAAGTAAAAATAAATATCTTTTAATTTAGGTGACTTCTTGATAAATGAAAATAAATGCTAAATTATTTATAAGCGGTCGCGGTGGTGGCTGAAATTAATGAGGTGAATATCTAAGGAGAAACTCAAAACGTCTTTGATAAATGGAGAAATAATGAAAGTTTTCGTTCTTACCACCGCACCGTACTGTTACATTGTTCAAAGCAATTCTTTGTTTGATTCATAGTTTTTTTTGGTGTAGGAAAATAAATCCACTTTTAGTGTATTAATTATTTTTAGTTGCTTCTTTAGGAACTTTTAACACCAGCATAGAATAGATTTCAGTCTGTTTTAATATCATGATTCAACATATATTATTAAGACTTAAAACTATATAAGTAAGAACACACAGAACAATAAAAATTACACAAACATTAAATGACATGAACATTAACTAAATTCATGTCATTTCATGTTTTCCGTTGAAATGACATGAATATTAATTGTATTCGTGTCATTTCATGTTTATGTCATTTTTATAAAGATGTATGTGAGTGTTCTCAGTAGCTGCCAGAAACCCACACTTGCAGCACCGTTACAAATTATCCTCCCGCTTTGGGTAAAGCGAAATGGAGAGTCAGACTCGCAATGACTATACTCACCCTGTTCCGTCGGTTGCCCTTTGAGTGGCTGGAACGCGATGCCCTGTTTAGCAGAAATTTTAAACACCCTAGTTGTTCTTCTAGAATTACGAATATTATGTAGTTTTCAATATTGACCTAAAAAAAACAAGCTAAATAAAAATCGCCAATTTATCCATAACAACAAACTTTTCGATCATCCTAAAAGTTATGACGACCAGAAGATGAACTCAGAATTAACGAGAGTCGTAAAAAACAAAAACGAGTATTAAAAAATTCTATGAAAACAATCATTGACCGTTTCCTAAAGCTGAGATATAAAAATGTTACAAAATATACCGTAAACTTGACTTCAGTGTACGGTTTTATCTTGACATTTTATGGTTAAAAGAAATGAGATTACACAGGTTAATAAAAATATACTCACTTATTTATTTATGTAAAGTGTCGGAACAAGGTTTTTGCTTTACTTTTTTTAGGTAGTATTATAAGCTTTGATATTATCAGTTGGTAACGTATTTAACCCTTTTTTTAGCGTGGTAAATCATCAAAAAATGAGTCCTCCCGTCCAGTGCGTGACGGGAGCAAAGTCAAAGTAAAATTCACTTACGTATGCTTTGTTTGAAAAGGACCAATCATGGATCGTCTTCGCCGGTTAAACGTATGGTCTTTTTGGAAAGTTATTGTGTGTAAAGGTATAGTCCTTTTAAAAAAAAATATTTTTCTAATAATTTAGTGAAAATAAACCCCGTTCAGTACAGAGTACCAAATAATCTTATATTCTTAGGGTTAAACGAAACTATATCCAAAATAGTCATTTCGAAATAGAAATAATAAACATCAACAAAAAGCAAAATTCGTCCCAAAATAACCGCAAACAATATACAGCCTCATTTATTTTTCTTTGCAAAAACCTAACTTATCGATATTTTTTCTTTCGGATCACTATTATAACTGACACGCCCACGTCCTGTCAATAAGATAAAAAAAAAACTACATTTTTCTATCTTCTTGGTGATGCACTGGATATTATTTTAAAGAAGAAGTTTTATTTGGTCTAAATTCAATTCGGAATTGTTGTTTTTGGTATTGCAACAATTGTAGGAGTTTGGGTTTGATGTGAAAAAAAAAGAAATATAATATGCTCTTAGAAATATTCTTTAATAGTTTATTTTTATTTCTACTAAAGTCTTTTCAGTTTGGGAGTAAATAGAAACTACGATGTGCCAGGATCCTTCCTTTTCCTCGTCCAAGTTCAAACATTTGGTCATACACACACGCAGTTGTAAGTACTACGCATCTGCAGTGCTATTCTCTATAACCACAAACTTGTGACCGCGCGGCCGCAGTGCTCATGCCACCCTGGGTCTTAAGGGTGCCTTACCACCAGAGATGTGCTATGTAGCTGTGCTGCGAGGATGTAAAAGCTGAGCTAGGAAACTGTGTGACAGTTTCCACTGATGCTACGCTAAGTAGCTGTGCGAGTAAGATGTGCTATGACGCTACGAAGATGCGTAGCTGCGCTACGAAGATGCTTAGCTGCGCTACGAAGATGCGTAGCTGCGATACGAAGAAGCGTAGCTGCGCTACGAAGATGCGCAGCTGCGATACGAAGATACGTAGCTGCGCTACAAAGATGCGTGGCTGCAATACGAAGATGGGTAGCTGCGCTACGAAGATGGGCAGCTCGAGCTATGCGATGTATTGATAGTAGGGAAGACGACCCATAGCACGCATCCATAGCACGCAGTGCTGTGCTATATAAACCAATGAATATGATTATTGGATATCAAACGCATCCGCAGCAACGTAGCATAGCGCATCTCTGTACTGACAGCGACACAATCTAATCGTGCGGCGCGAACGGTGAGCGCTCGCGCTGCGCGATTGTACGATCTCAAAGCGTCGTCGTGTCGCGTCGAAGAGACATCGTAGAGTCCAGTGATGCAATTTCTTATTGCGAATAGCATAGCTGACATTTCTATTAAATAATTAATAGATTTAAAAAATCTAAAAACCCACGTTTTTAAATGTCCTAAAAAGAAGAAAATAACCCTACGGGGCTGAGAGAGGGGCCACTCAAAACGTGGGGGCGTATATTATATAAGGGATTATTTATGGGATATATTTACATGACGTGAGATCGTAGGCGTAACTTGCAAAGATACGCCCCCACGTTTTGAGTGGCCCCTCTCTCAGCCCCGTAGGGTTATTTTCTTCTTTTTAGGACATTTAAAAACGTGGGTTTTTAGATTTTTTAAATCTATTAATTATTTTATTATTTTTATCATTGTTCATCGGGTTTGAAGCTACCCTGAAAATTTCAGCCTGCTAGCTTATCGGGAAGTGCCTCAAAGCCTGTCCGCCATCTTGGACGTCCGCCATATTGGATTAATAGCCTAGCCTAGCATAAGCCACATGACTATTTTTTTCGTATTCCTGACAGCAAACCCTTTCATTTGATACCCATATCACGGGGGTGGATTTCAAACAGCCAGTCTACCATCTTGGACGTCCACCATATTGGATTTAAGTCACGTGACTATTTTTTTCGTATTCCTGATAGCAAACCCTTTTATTTGATATCCATATCACAGGGGTGCATTTCAAATAGCCTGTCTGCCATCTTGGACGTCCGCCATATTGGATTTAAGTCCCGTGACTATTTTTTCGTATTCCTGACAGCAAACCCTTTCATTTGATACCCATATCATGGGGGTGGGTTTCAAACAGCCAGTCCGCCATCTTGGGGAGGCCGCCATATTGGATTTGTTATGACGTTTCTTAGCTAGTCATGTATTGTCATCAGAAATCAAAGCGTGTACAAAATTTCAGCCTGCTAGCTTATCGGCAAAAGTCCAACCGGAACGACAAACAAACAAACAAACAAATAAACAAACAAACAAGAAAAGTGAGTGTATAAAACGTGGGAAAAATGACCAATATCCTTTTTTTCATTGAAAGCGTTTCAAATAAAAGCTCAAAATCCATTTGCTACTTGAATTAGGTTCGTATTAAGGATGATTCACGCTACACCGTGCCGTGTCCCGACCGTGACATGTCCGGGCGCCGGACGGGCAACGGTCGAACATGGTTGTGTACCTACTTTTGTATGAAGTGATTCATGCTTGCGGCCTGGACGGAGCCCGGACGGGACACGGACGGGGTACCTACGGCCCGGACACGGCACGGCACGGTGTAGCGTGAATCATCCTTAAAAATAGATACAGATGGTCCGATAAAACATCTTACATTGAGTGGGATAAAAGCAAGCGTCCGATAATAGGTGGGCACTATAGGCAGCCATTTTATTTTCTAATTTTAGAAAATGATGGGAAGATTCACGTGTAGGATTTATTTGAATAATATCGTATGTTATTTCAGTAGTATGAAAAATACACGAAAAATAAAACTTTTATTCAGAAACACGGCAATGCCCCGCCAAGATGATTCAAAAAAGAAAAGGGCGTTAACTATCTTTCCTCGAACAGTTTCAAATCACAGGAAGCCTTCATAGACTGCCAAGGCTGTCTCATCAGGTTACCGTGACCCTGGAACGTACAGGGCTGTCGCGTTGCGCCACCTTCTAGTAGGACACGGATATCACGCCGTCCACCGTGATGCTGCTAAACACTATGCCGAGGATGCCGTTGAGCTTGGCGGCCACGAATGCAATTTTCCCACGTTTTTATACACTCACTTTTCTTGTTTGTTTGTTTGTTTGTCGTTCCGGTTGGACTTCTGCAACTCAATTTTGAGGCACTTCCCGATAAGCTAGCAGGCTGAAATTTTGCACACGCTCTGAGTTCTGATGACAATGCATGACTAGCTAAGAAACGTCATAACAAATCCAATATGGCGGCCTCCCCAAGATGGCGGACTGGCTGTTTGAAATCCACCCCTATCATATGGGTATCAAATGAAAGGGTTTGCTGTCAGAAATACGAAAAAAATAGTCTCGTGACTTAAATCCAATATGGCGGACGTACAAGATGGCAGACAGGCTATTTGAAATGCACCCCTAAGATATGGATATCAAATGGAAGGGTTTGCTGTCAGGAATACGAAAAAAATAGTCACATGACTTAAATCCAATATGGCGGACGTCCAAGATGGCAGACAGGCTATTTGAAATGCACCCCTAAGATATGGATATCAAATGAAAGGGTTTGCTGTCAGGAGTACGAAAAAAATAGTCACGTGACTTAAATCCAATATGGCAGACGTCCAACATGGCGGACAGGCTTTGAGGCACTTCCCGATAAGCTAGCAGGCTGAAATTTTCAGGGTAGCTTCAAACCCGATGAACAAAGATAAAAATAATAAAATAATTAATAGATTTAAAAAAATCTAAAAACCCACGTTTTTAAATGTCCTAAAAATAAGAAAATAACCCTACGGGGCTGAGAGAGGGGCCACTCAAAACGTGGGGGCGTATCTTTGCAAGTTACACCCACGATCTATTACACGTCATGTTAATATATCCCATAAATAATCTCTTAAATAATATACGCCCCCACGTTTTGAGTGGCCCCTCTCTCAGCCCCGTAGGGCTATTTTCTTATTTTTAGGACATTTAAAAACGTGGGTTTTTAGATTTTTTAAAATCTATTAATTATTTCGAATGTAAATGATGATGCCGCTGAACCGTGATGCCGCCCACGATGACGTCGTGATTCGACGATATCGATTTTAGCTAGCTCCTTTTAGCTTTTTTTAGCCAGTAAATAATATTTATGTGCCAACAATATTATCATCCTCAAAGTAACTATATTTAACACAGCTCCACTGTCAGTCAAAATGATAACAGTCCCTGGAGCGACTTGTCACGAGCGTTCGTCTCGCTAAGAAGACAAATTAGCCCCTAGCGCCCGGAAGCGCTCCTAAAGAGGTCACCTAATTATTTTGATAGAGCGTCTAACGTCCACTTTAGTACTGACAGACGATCGTAATGCAGGATTATTTTTGGAATTATTTTTCAGGCTTGTTTTTTGTAAGATAGTAGGGTATTAATGTGGGTTTTTTGACTTTGTTATTACTGTCATTTGGTGACGGGATATATTTTATTTATATAGGTATTGCTCTTTACTCAATCACTACATAGTACAAAACAAAGTCGCTTCCCGCTGTCGGTCTGTCCCTAATGTATGCTCAGATCTTTAAAACTACGCAATGGATTGAGTGTTTTTTTTATGGATAGAGTGATTCAAGAGGAAGGTTTAAACGCATGTAACATGCATAATAGTAGATATTGCACCCGCGCGGAGCTGGAGTGGTTGCTAGTAAAAATTAAACTACATAAGAACAGATTTTTTTTAATAATACTAAAATAAGTTTAATAATAATCAACAAAATAACACAACCGTGAGGTATGCAATCTCAGGGAATATTTCCTAGAAGTCGACGTGGGGATGCACCGAGATGTGGTCACAGTGGACAAGGGTCTTACTCCGCTCTCCTTGGCTCACGAGAACTGGCGCAAACCTAAAGTATTAGACACTAATGATCGTAAAGAGGTATGGCAGAGCAAGGAGCTTCACGGACGCTTTTACCGGGCACTACATGGACCCGATGTAGACTTTTTAGCGTCCGTATCCTGGCTGCGTTTCGGTGACCTGTTTGGGGAAACCGAAGGCTTTGTCTGTGCAATAATGGACGAAGTTAAGATGACAAATAACTACCGGAAATACATTGTGAAGGATGGCACGGTTGACATTATGTCGGGCATGCCACCGTCCGGGAGAATCGATCCGACACATTATTTCTGGGTGTTCTCGTCTGGCCAACGGAGAATATTTGCATAGACACAACCTCGTTGCCAGGATTATCCACCAGCAACTTGCTTTGAAGTACAGTCTTGTGGAATTAGAAGTGCCGTACATAAGTATGCGCCCGACCCAGTTCTCGAAAATGGCAATATCTCGTTGTATTGGGATCGACCTATCATCACTGACAGGACTATTGTTGCCAATAAGCCTGACATTGTGGTGATAGATCGATCGGAGCGTCGCGCAATGATTATAACGGTCCCACATGATGAGAACCTCGTGAAGGCAGAAAAAGATAAACAATTCAAGTATCTAGATCTGACTCGCGAGGTTTTTGACATGTGGGACGTGAATACAGCAGTCATTGTGCCGATATGTTATTTCTTTTTTGTAAAAATATTTAAAAATGTAATTTATAAGTATAAAAATGAATAAAAAAACAAAATAAAAAAGAAACAAAAATTTGGAAAATTTTCGACTAACCAACGCTCGAAGCCACTGACAACAGCTACTAGATAAAATAATAAATACAACTTTCCTTTCTCAAAAACATATAAACACTGACCAGTTACATCAACAGAATAGTTTTTGCAATCATTGTGTATTAGGTATTTACGCACGGAAACACAAAATATGCCAACAAGGTTTGCAAGGTTTGACCTCAGACGCCGAAATTATACGCACACATATTATGCACGACTAACTCCAACAAAATGTCTGTTCCCATACGTGGAGTTCGTATGTAATCGCTTTACTTTAATATCAACGAAAGTAAGTTCAAAATATGGCTGACTAAACAAAAACATTCTTCCCGTTTTGACAGCTCAAAACATTTTTTGAGCTGAGACCATTGTGTATAGCATGTTGAAGTGGAGGTGGACTAGTCATGTCTGCAGACGGACAGACGGTCGATGGAGCACACATGTGCTAGAGTGGAGATCGCGAATGGGTAAACGTAGTGTAGGACGCCCTGCGGCAAGATGGGTCGATGATTAATTTGAAGAAAGTGGCTGGCAGCAAATGGAGGACAATATTCCATAAATACCTATTCAAAAGTTAACCAAAAAACTTTGTAGAACCTTCTAATACATTATCTCTTGTTATCAAAACTCCCAAAGAAACTTCTACGCAATGCGCAAATGATAAATAGATAGTTCGATAAACATTCCCTGCCTTTTCACTTCCGACTTCTAAATCAACATGGAAGTCGGCCCATCTTCGCTTTATCAACAAAAAAGAATTCTCGTAAAACTTTTCGTATGCATATCAAAGTAAATATCTGAGCATTTTCCGAACAACTTGCTATTCGAATAAACAGAGCAATGTTTAGATAATACATGATTGTTGTTTTTGTGAATCAACTTATATCAGATGGCATTGTTCTCAAGTTGGTGAGAGATTGAAATACTGTTAGACGAAATTTCGTTGATCAATTTTACAATAAGTTTCGGCTTTAATAATGTGTAAAATATTTATAATATCTCATAAAATACTAGCTTTTGCAAAGACTTCGCTTCTTTCTATACCTCGAAGATTATCTCACAGAAACGTAAAATTACGAAAAAAAATATCCTAAGTCAAATCATTTATTTAAATCAATCCTATATTTTTTTCCAACTTATAAACTGTTTGTTTATCAAATCTCATCAAAATTTTTTCAGTAGTTTTTATGTGAAAGGGACATACTCACAAACTTTAGCATTATTAATAATTAGTAAAAATGTATCATTGTTTCACCTTTTATTTTATTTTTTTTACCTTTCGTGTCTGATTCTGTATTGTGTACATTACAAAGAATATTCTACCCAAGTAAATGAGAAATTGGGGTGCTAAGACAGGAAACCTCCACGTGCGCCCGTGGACTGGAGTTCCCTCTCGGATACTTCCGGAGGGAAGACCAGTTTTTCGGGCCGGTGCACCCTGAGATGCGAGCAAAAACTCTTCCTTAGGCACTGTGTGCCTAAGGGGTTTCTTTGCTCGTATGCGAATAGCCTGTCGGGTGGACGCTCCAACGCGTGTCCCTCTGAACAGCAGAGGGCACAGCGGCGGAGCGGGCTTGCGGACGGTGAGTAATGGGTATGCTCGCCGTTCGACCGAGGACCAAGCCCGGGTCGGTGGCGCGTCGTGTTTCACGCGTCACCGACGGGGCCCCTAATCTCTATGGGGCCAAATGCCTGCCGGGGTCGCGGATTTTTCTTAATCCAGGATACCGTGGCCCCGGAACGTAAAGGGCATCCGAAGGAACACGGGTGGATTTTGGTCAGTAAGAGTCTGACAGTCCCTTCCGCCCCACCCAGGGCGGGAGGACTCATTTGATGATTGTGCCACCCCAAAAAAAAAAAAAAGTAAATGAGAAATTAGGCTCTAATACTGATGATTTATTTCTTTGTGATGATAACAAAATTGTTTGTCACTAAAAACCTTAAGTAATAACTCGTACTACTTTATTTTACGACTTCATTTACGATCGCTATAAAACAGACAAGACATCACGTCAAAACAAAGTCTTAGACTAAAGAATCTAAAACTCTAAGTAACATAAAATCATAAAATGAACTTAGACAAAAATAAATTTCACTTTCACTTATTGGGTAGTTCTCCCACTGCCAGCGAGTAGCGTGTAGAACGAGCAACTGAAAACGAGTTAGCGAGCATTGAAAATAGGCAGGTTCCCCTATTTTTTTAACGTGGTAAAATCATCAAAGAAGTCCTGCCACCCAGAGCAGGACGGGAGGGACGGTCAGACGTGTACTGACTACAATCCACGTTGTCCTTCAATAGCCCTTTACGTACCGTGGCCACGGTTACTCGATAGTCCCGCGACCCCGCCAGGCTTTGGCCCTCTGAGGGGGGCTCGTTATTTTGCTGACAGCGCCGACACGTAGTCGACCCGGGCATGGTCCATGATTGGACAAGGAGTCACCCATTACTCGCCGTCCGCATGTCCGCGCCTATGGTGGTCGGAAATCGTGCTGCGACGTCCGTTACCGTGGGCGTCTCCCGAGATGGCTGGGTCGTGAGGTGGATGCTGCCCTCTTCCTCACACATCCAGCCTCCTACGCTAGCATGACAAGGCGGTGCAAAGCTTGTATATAGTTTTAGTATTGGGCTATCAGCGAATTTTCGAGTGGGACGAGGGATTACTCGCACCACTCACTCGGCGACGCAACACTGCCTATGGTTAGTCTCTCGGTATAACTTCTGACCACCAAGTTAGCATCGCTGAGCGAGCTGAGCTCTTGTCGTTCAGCGATTAATGGAGCGAGTCCTCGCGACCCGACAGTTAGTCGCCGGCTGTGGGACAATTGCCTAAGGCTAGCAGACTTCCCTGAGAAAAACTGTCAGGAGCAAGAAGCGAACGGTGAAACTTTTGCAAACTTTGACATTGCTAATGAACTGATGGGGTAACGCAAACAAAGAATAAAAACTGTAACTGTATTGTTATTCTTCAGAAAGATCAGATTTGTAGTATTTGTTAGATCAGAACCATCGTCTGCATTTTTTATAAATTCGACACTCCATCACGATATTCACGATCCCATTGTCATTTTGCTCGAAGTTCGTAATCTGTAATTTTTTTATGGTATCGACCATAAAAAAATTACAGATTACTTAATTAGATTGGTAATCTCAGTAGGTATTTAAAATCTGAAGTAGTTGAAAGTTTGTAAAAAGCAAAACAAAATTGTACGTGATTACCATTCTATACCATTTCTTCTATTGCTGTGTCAGTAGCTGATCATTGGAAAGTCACAATGACGCCATTATAATAGCGGATTATCAAACTTGACATAATCAAAAAATTATGAAATAAATGATAGACCATTCTGACACTATTATAATAGCAGACTTGAGGCCCAAGTACATAAAAAAAATATATAAAAGTTTTTTTGTTGTTGCTAAGCCTTATTAGTAATTATTAAATTTCTTTTTTAAATTCAGAAATAGAATAGCACGCCAAATGAAATATTTATTGATGTAAATGTCGGATTACGATCGTTTTTGTGCAAAATCCTAGCGATACTCGTAAGTACGACTAGGTTTATGTATAAACTAGACTGAAAATATAAATATACTATTTATATTTGATAGCTCTTATCTACGTATTAATATAAAAAGACTGAATTTATTATTTGCACTCTCTGTACCTACGGGGTACACTACGAAAATACGAAATTCCGATTTTCAATATTCCGAGAAAATCAGTTTATTCGGAATATTGAAAATCGGAATTTCGTTTTTCGGAATGAGAACTCATCGAGCATTACATTTTTCGAAAATGTGATAATCGGAAAACTAAGAAATTGGATGTATACGACTTTCGATTAAATAAATTTCGTGATTCTTAATAATATATAGATATTGTAATTTTTAGGTATTATGATATTCGGAGTTTTGAAAATCGGAATATCGAAATTCGGAATAAAATATTTCGGAGTATGTGGGTGTTCCCGTACCTACGTGAAGCTTGTCTATGTGTGTGTAGTGTGTACATTTGTGCTCGATGTTTGAAGCTAGCCATCTCTACTATTCTATGTTGAGCTAAGATCTCGGCAAGTTTTGAAATTCAACAGCCTCTAATCTCAAGCTTACTCCGCCCTAGTTCCAGTCCATTTGACTACTCAATTGGCACATTGGAACAAACATTTGTTTAACCTACAAACCTTCGTTCTGAAGCTGTTTGTGTATTTGAATTGTATATGTATGAATATCATCTGTTGTTTGAAAAGCGGATTGACTTGTTTTCAATGCAAACGTTTTGTTTTTGAATATTTAAATGTTTCGCAAACAAAGTTCTCAGTAACAGTCGGGTCATTTTATTTTCATTATATTAAATAGGAATGGAGGAGCTCGTGGCTAAATAATTACAGCCGTACGGGCCGATCTTCCCGGTTAAGCCGCGCTGGCCGAGGTTTTTCTGTGGATGGGTGACCATCTGTCAAACCGAGTTTCCTCCGTGCCTCGGAAAGCTCGTAAAGCCGTTGGTTCCGGCTGTCATTTGTAGATCTTTGACAATCGATACTATTCTACTAGTCAGAAGGTCTAAAATCTGACAACAAGTCTTACCATGGGGTATCATATTACCCAGTTACTGAGTTATGGAGGTCAGATAGGCAGTCGCTCCATGTAAAATACTGATATTCTTTCTTATTCTTAATATAGTTGGGAAAAGGCAGGCAGATGATGATATTAAATTGGAATGCTCTTCGACTCAATCAGCTCAAAGGCAAAGTAGAGGCAAGAAGGAGCTGTAACTACGGCGAACCGAAAACGGAACACTGAAAAATCTATTTGGCGCCGGACCTCGACAGGGTGGTGGTCGTGAGACAGACGGTCCTTGTGACGCCTACAATCGCCATAGGAATCGCTCAGTCGTCACTACAGGTTACAACAGGTAGCCTGTGATACTGTTGCCCGGAGTAGACCGCTTTGAGGTGAATTCCACCCATGTCAAAACAGTTTTTGGAACGAAGTTCCTTATCGCGTTGCGAAAGGGAGCTAGACGGAAAACATTAAGACGAAAAGTTATAACGACACTTTTTCTATAGTAAGCTATTGTAAGCCGTGCGGCGTGCGCATGTTTCTCTGTCTGTCTCTCTCTCTCTCTCTTATAGAAAGCAAGCCAGATATTTTCGTCTCTTCTTTCTATTTCGCATTGAACAATGTGGTGTCGCGACGATTATTTTTGTTGAGTGTATACAGTAATTTCGTTCCACCGGGTGTCCCTTGACACCTCTCAAGTTTTTTTTTTCTAGCATGGTAAAATCATCAAATGAGTCCGTCCACCCAGGGCAGGGCTGGAAGGACTGTCAGACTTGTACTGACTAAAATCCACGGAGTCCTTCAATAACCCTTTACATTCCAGGGTCACGGTATTCGTTAGTCCCGCGATTCCGGCAGGTTATGGCCCTCGAAACGGGGGCCCCGTCATCATGCTGACACTCTTTGAGGCGCGCGTAAAACAACGCGCTATCGACCTGAGCATGGTCCATGGTCAGACAGAGAGTCGTCGATTACTCGCCGACCTCATGCCCGCGCCTACGGTGGCCGGAGATCGTCTTGCGACGTCCGTCGCCGTGGGCGTCTACCACTGCGGATCTCAAAATAGTTTGGATACAATATCTACTTGCTGTTCTCCATAGTTCCACTCCCACTACACGGCTCCTATTGGTTGTAGCGTAATGTTTTATAGACTATAGACTGTCTTTATTAATGGACTATCCAAAACAAATATATTTTTTTAATTCGATTTTTTTAGTTCCTGAGATCTCTTCAGCTTTATAATAAACAGTATAGCCTCCATTAGTTGTATTGATCCTGTTGACTTTGGAACTACGTGTCACAGATAGTATTAGAAAGCAATTTAGTAGCCTCGACTAAGAAACTTAGAGTTTAGAGCCCAAACTATGCGATCATAAAATTATAGAGAAAATTAGTTTAAGCCCGCTGCGTTGCTCGCCCCCGAGAAGTTCTATATATAACTTTCCTACAGGATCGTTTTACTTGGACAAAAAGTATCCGTTTGTTGAATACTGTTTCTATCGGTATTGAGTTCTTGTGGGTTAATTTTCTAAGTAGTTCACACGGGGAAAGCCGCTGGGAACAATTAGGATAATAACATTATAAAAAAAACAGGCCACGTGCGAGGCATTCTCGCGCACGATGGCTTTCTGTGTAACTATTAAAATTATCAAAACAAACAAACTTATATACAAAACTGGCTAAAAAAACACGATTGTTGTATAGGAGACCCTTACATTTTTTTATCTGTTTTTAGTTTCTACCTATTATTAGTTTTAGCAGTAAATAAAAAAAATTAAATGTGAATTTTTCAACTGTCTAACTATCACAATTCATGAGGTATAACCTAGTGACAGACAAACAGACTTCGGAGTCTTTGTAAAAGGGTCCTGTTTTCTGTGTACGGAACCATAAATATATTGTTATCTGAATTCAAAGAACTGCGTTTGAAAACACGATTCCACGAAATTGTTTCCTATCATTTTATATCCTCACATTCTCAATATACAATTTTATTGGTCTGTTGTACTCTTCATTCCACTTTACGCCTTTGAAAGACAACCATTTCCCAGAAATATTTCATGAACTGCCACTTCAAATCTCTGAAACACTGAAACGAATCAAGATGAAACAAATTTACACTACACAAAGTACAATAAAATTCTGTAGGTA
Source organism: Agrotis exclamationis (assembly GCA_950005045.1). Classification (NCBI taxonomy): domain Eukaryota; kingdom Metazoa; phylum Arthropoda; class Insecta; order Lepidoptera; family Noctuidae; genus Agrotis; species Agrotis exclamationis. The sequence goes on from OX465440.1 coordinate 10,603,463, forward strand.
TTACCCTAATATCAGAGTCCTTAGCAAGATATCTATATTTAACCCAGAGCGTACTTTACGGCACAGAGCAGTGGTGGCCCAGTGGTATTGGCCTCATTACTTTGTGTAATTTATTTCAACACCACTGTTCTCAAAACGGTGAAGGAAAACATCGTGAGGAAACCGGCATGTCCTAGAACCAAAAATTCGAAGACATGTGACATCTACCAATCCGCACTGGGCCCGCGTGGTAGATTACGGCCCACTCCCTCTCACAGAGAGGAGGCCTGTGTCCCAGAAGTGAGAACATTTATAGGCTGATGATGGTACTTTACGGCGTTTATTGTATGGAAATTTAAAAAGCGACTCTAGTTGGAACTAGGAACAAAATTTTACCATCAAAACGTCAAATTCCCGTTTAGTTTTTGAGAAAAGAAAAAATCACTCTGGAGTATTTACTCCAGATGCCTTACCAATTAGGCCATTGCAACTCACTCGTCGAGGCCGAATATTTTCTTCCAATGTTTTGAGCGTTACATGATAACGTTGCACCATCTATCGGAATAGTCTCAAACTACTTCCAACCAACATGTTGGCATTACAGTCAAATCAATGTTGTATTAGCGTCTACCATTTAAAACTTTAACCCTTAACCACCTGACCCTTAATTCAGTTACGTAACCACCTACGCGCGGTCACAGTGACCGCATCGGATACACCTGAGTTTTCTCAGGATATTAAAGTTGTATCATAAGAATACATTAATAATACTCTTTAATATATATTAAATTATTTATTTAGGTGAAAAAAGAAACAATAACAAAAAAAATCTTCTGATAAATGTGAACAATTAAATTGCTGGCACATTTTAACTAAAAATATTGTTATGCTTACAAAATGAGATCTATCAACATAGGAACAAATTATTGTATAAAATTTGGACTTTCTTTAAAGAATCTGATAATATTCTAATGACATAAAAAATATAAAGTATAAAAAAAATCAAAACTCCGATAAAATTGCAGGGGTCTTACAGTTTTTCACGACAAGTTTTGATATAAAATTCCACACAGATTGGGCTTTTTACAGATAAAACACAGATGAAATGTTTTTCTTCTCTTCTTGGGAACAAAGTTGAACATGTTTTACGTGTTTCGAGATGATCAGTTCCAGAAACAGTAGGCAATTCGTCTCGTCTAGAAGACGACAGTTGCAGGCAGTCACAGTCTTCTAAAATCACTGGAACTTCCAAATCCTCAGGTTCTACATCATTGTAACTCTCATCAAGGGGGTACCCTCCACATCCGACAGTTCCTCCTCTAAACATCTCACAACATTTTCGTTGTTTACATCCATTTTTACGCTAAAATACTAAACATGAATGTAATACACAGTAATCACATAACTACCTGCACGCGGTCACCATGACCGTTAACAAAATATTTTTATTCACCCAATCCAAACGCGCGCACGAGTATCCTTGCGGAGCGCACACGCGACTTTTCACCACCAACAGAAAAGGTAGACAGACTCACACTAACACAAGATAACGAATTTCGATGAAATTCAAAAAGTTGTTGCGGTCACCATGTCCGCTGGCAGGTGATTAAGGGTTAATATGGTAGACACTTTCTAATACAACATTGATTTGACTGTTGTAATGTCAACGTGTGTTTCAACGTGTAATTCCATATTGTGTCAATTTATGTTATTAACTATCAGTATACCCCTCCAAATCGATTTCTTTCATTTTATGATATTAGTAGGATTAGTAAGATAGATTATACCAACAGTTAACGATAAGGGGTAATCAGTCGTACATACATGCATTAATAGCATCTAGTCCCCAGTGATAGTGCCCTATTTCGCTAATTATGTCCGGTTCAATGAATTCACTGTAGCAGTTCGCACGGCTGTGTCCCGAAGACGGGCTGACTGATTTTGTGTATAGTACAGATTGTACTAAAAGGATATTAAAGGTCATTTGAAAAGCTCGGTACTGGCCATCAGTTTTTGAAAATGTTTTCCCTACATTATAACTTTGTTATCGGTAGTAACGTTTTCAAAGTCCAAGTAAACAATAGGTATGCGAAAAATTGGATTTTTTTGAACGAAATGGCATCGAACATACAAATTATTACACAAATCGGACCAAAAGCCTCGGAGTAATGGGTGCACATAATTATATAAAAAAATACCATCCGAATCGAAGACGTCCTTCTTTTTGAAGTCAGTTAAAAAAAGGTAGACATAAAACTTCGTGGATGAAAGTCGAACCAAAGCATTTTTATTATGACTACGAGGTTTCTATTAGAATTTCGATGATTAGCTGCAAAAAGAATAATTTTCTCAATGTTTTCATAACAATCCAGTTGAATTACTGTTAATTTTACATGTTTCATTTTAACACCCTACTGGTGTGAAATAAAACAAAGGAAAAACAAAATGTTTCTGAAGTTGCCACATTTTAGGGAAATAATAAAATAACAATGGATTATCCCTTTTCCCGCTTGAACATAACTTATGACATAATATAAGTTTTACTTTAATATTTCGATGAAAAACATAATTAATTTGTAGCGAGCGAACAACTTTTGTAGCGAGTATTTAAAAGAACATAACTTTGTAACTTGTTTTATGAGAAAAAGACATCACAAAAGCACATCTAACACTCAGTATTATGACGACTTTAATCTTCAATTAACCAGAGATCCAAATTATCTCTTCAAACCTTAATTATAACCACATCAATAACAGAAAACTTGTCAAAAACAGATACAAGCAAAATTCTATTAGAAAAACTTGAACGCCAACCTATTCCAAACCAATTTACTTTTACAACGTACAAGGTAATCTCTTTAATATTTGCGATCTTAATAAAATATCGTCGTCCAAATTTATTGGCCAATAAACTCGCTAGTCGTCACACAAGCAATTTAATCTTCTACCTTTGATAGCTCCACGAATTGTAATAAAAACTGGATTAATGTCTGCCGAAAAACTCTAAGGCCGAAGTTATACGCGCGGCCACCGAAGGCTAGTTAAGGGTAACTTGCCGTCCGATCATGGACGATTTTATAAAAAGCTAAATGATGATGTTGTATGATGCTTTGCTTGTTGATAAAACCGGCTCGATTGTGTCAATAATGCTGGCAAATGCTATAGCTGATTTCCAATTTCTCAATTTTCAATTGTTTACCTAATACCTTCCAGTGTCGCTGGGTGTTTTAAAAGGTTAAAGATTTTTGGTACAGGGCAACTGAACAAATAGGATGGACTTTAATTAGTCAAATCCAATAGTCCCTTACGCTCCACGTAGAGCGGAGAGACTTATAAATACCGTACGATTTTTTGAAGTGAAAACTTCTTTAGTGGCGTTGTAAACTTTTTGTAATGGGTAAAAAATGCTTAACTCGCGTCAGGATCACGCGACCCTGATCGAAAATTCGTAAGACGAAGAGGCAAACGATAGCTTGCATTTTAATCGTGCAACTCCATCTATCGATCATATATGAAAACATTTGTGATTTGACACCTGTACGACACTAACAAGATTTAACAAAATTCGTTTATTTCATATCTGTACCACTCCAGTTTTAAAATATAACACAGTAATAAAAAAGTTTTCACTCCTACCGGCACTCCCGGAGTGCAAACCGTTGTTTTTTTTCTCAGTTTCCAGCAGTAGCTTGCAGTCTATACCAGTTGATATTTTTTTTTTTCTAATAACCACCAGTTTCTGTAACTTATCATAAATCTTGTTGTTACAGGTACTTTCTGCAATTTCACACCTAAAGATGAACTTTTATCACAAATAATAATTATGAATTGGCGATACAATTAAAGGTAGGAAAGATTTTTTGCTATCTAAAGTAGTAACAACAAGGAACACAATTACACGTCACGTTCACATAATTTAAGTACAAAATCAAAAGTCATTTATTCAAAATATGCTGATAATAATATTAGAACACTGTGAACGTTAGTTTACAAAAAAAAAAAAAATCCTCTAAAACGCTTACCCCGAGCTACTTCCTAGTGATTCGGCTGGCAAAAAGTGGCCGAAGGGGTATTAGAAAGGGACATAAATACACGAACCAATCCGGGTACTGATCGATCCTCCTAGGCGTGTGATCTCAACCTTTTTGAAGTGAAAACTTCTTTAGCGACGTTGTACACTTTTTTTGTAATGAGTAATAAATGTTAAACTCATGTCAGGATCACGTGACCCTGATCGAAAATTCGTAAGACGAAGAGGCAAACGATAGCTTGCATTTTAATCGTGCAACGCCATCTATCGAGCGTATATGAAAACATTAGTGATTTAACACCTGCATGACACTAACAAGATGTAACAAAATTCGTTAATTTCATAAATCTGTACCACTCTAGTTTTAAAATATTATGACACAGTAATTTCAGTAGTTACATTTCTACCGGCACTCCCGGAGTGCAACCCGTCGTTTTTCTTTTACTTGTGAAGTCATAAAATGACTCCTGGCGCTCTGGATGGAGGTAAAGCGACTGTCAGACTCGTATTGGCTAAATCTCACTCTGTTTCTTCAGCTGGGCAGCATTCCAGAACTGTGATAACTTCTTTAATTCCCGCAATTCTCGCGTGTATACCCAGCCTACCGTATCTGAAGGTATCTCAGTTATCTCAAGGGAAAGATTTTGGTGCGAAAAGCAATAGAAATTTACATAAAAGATTTAGTTAAGAAAGAGTAATTTCGGACGCTTTTTCCTTATGGCGTGAACGGAATTCCGATGGGAGTCTACGCCAGGTCTGTCGCACTTTTAAAAGGTTTTTGTATCGCGTTCGGTTTAGGAATTACACTTTTAAGCTTTGTGTAGATACAAAGTGTTTACAACAATACAGGTACAGTCGAGTTCGAAAATATACCTTATTCTGACTCATAAGGTTCTTGTCTCCTTCGTTTTTAAAAAGTGTACACATCTTTTTGAACTTGACTGTACTAACTATAATTAATATTCTACAACGAACATCTGAAAGAGAAAGAGCTAGCGGCCTTACGCATGGAGGAGAATTCGACTGTTTTGTTTTGTTTAACTAGAAGTGAAAATCACCCTTACTACTACGACTAGAATGATGCAATTGGACTGATTTACATCGTCGCAAGCAAGTCTATTTCTTTTACGTCTACCCACAGAAATCCGCACGTTTTATATTGACAGTGTTTTATCACTCCTCATATGACAGACTTCCACCATAATAATATACTCCAACGAATACTACAGGGCTTTCAATAGCCTAGAATTCACGTTAATCGTGTTTAAAGTATAATCATTGCTAAAACCATTGATCTGAATAATTATTATTTTCAAACATTTTTTTCAACAATTGTACCAAATATACGAAAAAAATATTGACTATAGTTTGATTATTAATTCGAGTCAGTAAAATGACATGTGCAACTGTCACTGATACATACAAAATGAAACAACAGAACATTGGAAATGCCATTTTACTGACTGGAATTAATAATCGTATTTTAGTAAAAACCAAGCTATAATCTCTTCGAATTTTAATATGTTGAATAATCTTACATAGTAACATTAACAAAGAACCCAGAAATTTTATTAAAAACTTCTTTCGTACGCGTTCTAGCTCAGATTTTAATTTTCTCTTCTTATGTCAAATTTTACAACAGCCACAGATTTCGTTCTTAATGTTTTTCTTTTGTTTCAATTTACATGCATAATGTCAGCCTGTGATCTTTGAAATGTTAGGCAGAAGTGTACCTAAAAATCAAAAATAAACCTAAAAATAAATGGGCAAAAATGCCTCGCGAAGCTGCTTGCTCTGTTTGGACGCTCAATTGTTTCTTGACCGAGCCACGATACAATTTACGCGAGCAAAACAAAAGCCGACACTGCCACCCAGTGCTCAGGCCTTCGGTCGCTCGCCCGGGGCATTGCGCGCGCTTGCTTCGGCCGAGACACGTCCACACTAACCGAGCTGCTTCGCGCGGCAAATGCCTCTCGAGGCTAGGCGCTCTACGTGGATTCACTTAATGGGCCCATAATACAGGTTGCTAAACAATCCTGAAAAGAGAACTTCATCTCACCCCATAATTTGTAATTCAATGCACTTTTTCATTATCATACCAGCAATGTTTACTGTTAATACCATTATTGGCATTAATTTCTTTTTTATTTGTTTAATATATCGAAGAATCGTTATCAGTGGGTCGCGATAACGGAAATAACACTCACAAAACCTTCTTTAACACTTTTAATTACTTGCTAAAGCACACGGAATACAAAATAAACAAGGATGCCCGAGATATGGCTCGATTAAAAACTTAGGAACGCGGGAAGTTTATCGTGGATGACGTGGCGTGACCAAGATGTCTACACAGCTTGACGGACCGATTCAAAAGTGTTCACTTCACTCAACTGTCCGTCCAAGTGGCCTACCCCACACAGGTTTGCCAACATATCTGTCAACTTCAGTACCTGATTAAACTTCTGAATCGATATTCAACTCGACTATTCGCTCGGTGTTGCCATTACTCCACGCTAACCATCCCCAAGTGTAATAACTTGGCGTTCTTAAACGTTATCTGTCAAATCTAACTTCATAGTTCCTCCAATGAGAGATAGATGGCGTTATTCTAAATTTTTGTGCTTCTGTGTTGGTTCTGCGACAAATATAATATCCGCAACCTGTCTAGATAGTCCCGCGACCCCGGAAAGAATTTGGCCCTCTAAGAGGGTCCCGTCAGATTACTGACAGCTCTTACGCTACGTGTCATGATCGGACGATAAGTCACCCTTTACTCGTAGTCCACATGCCCGCGCTTTAACCTTTACGGCACAAACTTACTAAATGAGATCTTAGATAAACAAACAAAAAAAAAACTTTGTCAAACTTTTTTTAAAATGTCAGGCCATGATTTACGAATAATAAAATGTTTTCGTGTTTACGAAATACGACCTAAGTTTTTATTTGCTTGGGCAGAGCACCGACGTGTCCTCACGGCGGCGATAGGCGGAGACCTCTCGCGCCCGGCATTGGTTGCGGCCATGCTGCGGGGCGAGACGGAGTGGGAAGCGGTCGCCTCCTTCTGCGAAGCAGTCATGCTCGCGAAGGAGGAGGCGGGCCGCGTGAGGGAGAGGACAATGTCCTCCCTCCGCCCCACCCGCAGTGGTGGACGCCCACGGCGACGGACGTCGCAAGACGATCTCCGGCAACTCGCAGCCCGACCATGGACCATGCCCGGGTCGACGGCGCGTTGTGTTCCACGCGCGCCTCAAAGAGCGTCAGCATAATGACGGGGCCCCCTCTCTAGAGGGCCAAAGCCTGCCGGGGTCGCGGGACTTATCTCATTACCGTGACCCCGGGACATAAAGGGCTATTGAAGGACACCGTGGATTTTAGTCAGTACAAGTCTGACAGTCCCTCCCGCCCTGCCCGGGGTGGGAGGACTCATTTGATGATTTTACCACGATAAAAAAAAAAGTATTTATTTACACGTAAGTTCTGTAACTAGTAAACAATTGACTGGATTATTATTGGAGATAGATTAGTCACACATGATTAGTAATCTTCTCTCGCATTTATATGAACAATGTTAGATTATATCTGAGCCTGAGTACCTATTATTATCTATACCAATATTGAAAAACTGAAGAGTAGGTATATTTATTTAAACTCGCTAAATATCAAAAACTAGTGGTTTGATTTGAAAAAAAAAATGTGTTGGGTAGTCCATTTATTGAGGTAGGCTATAAGATATGGCGATAAGTTCCAGCGGCCAGATGGGCTGATGACATTGTTGCCATTGCGGGAGTGTCCTGGATGAGGCTGGCGCAAGACCGTAGAGCTTGGCACAAACAAAGAGAGGCCTATACCCAGCAGTGGGTGAAGACGGGCTGTGGATGATGATGATGATGATAAGATAATAAGACTACACCGCGGTCAATAGGAGACGAGCATTGTAGGTGAAACCGCAGGGAACAGAGTAAAATTTATAAGCAGGAAGTGGAATTTCACGGTCAATATTTTTTCATCTAAATTGAGTTGGCGCAGAAAGCAGCCAAGTTTCAAGATTTAATATCTAATAAATACAACATAAATAATAATGCAAAATAATACAAAAGGAGGTGCGAGCTCCAAATTAAAATTTCAATTGCGGCAGAGGTACCTCTTTTACGAACAAAAGGGAAAGGCAATCATTGGACCAAAACAACCGATCTATAGGTTATTATTCTTATAACCTACCACATCATAGATAAGGAACAGAAGGGTTACTACACACAACAGAATAGAATAGAATATACTTTATTGTACACCAAAATTTTAAAAACTACTGCTTACAATATTGCTTAATCTAGGGTTACAATGGCGGTCTTATCGCTAATAGCGATTTCTTCCAGACAACCTTTGGATGGACTGTACGAACTAAGATAAGAAGGGGAGGGGGTAGTCAGTGTTGTACTATAAATACTCTTCAAACAAAATTAAAATTAATGATTATATATATATATATATATAAAATAACAAACGAAAATACAATAAAAAAAAACAATAAGAGAAAACGAAGATATTTCTTATCCGGTGTAATGTGGAGGCGACCAATTGGTTGGCATTCAAGCGACCAATTGGTCGGCATTCAATTGTCAAAACAATTGTTAAAAAAATGGCCACAGTTCATGATTTATTATTTAGCTCCACTCGATTCCCCTGGTCTTCCATCACCAAACCCTAATTTCCATATCATGGGAACACCTTTGAAATATCTTCTTTCCAACAAAAAAAAAGAATCATCAAAACCGGTTCTTAAACGAAGAAGTTATCCGCGAACAAACAAAAAAATAACATATATTCGGCCGAAATGAGAAACCCCCTTTTTTAGATAAATAAAACACTAGCGAATGGCATCGCGGTGGCGGCGCGGTGGCGGCGCGGCGGCGGCGTCGTGTTCACGAGCGCTAAAGCAAACTAACGTCTTGACTTACAAATTGTGGGACATGACGTCAAAAGAAAGTGTGGTATTTTTCAGCGTGTGATATAGTTCGTCAAAATGACGAATTTTCTCCAAGGAACCCCCTTTTTGGGACAAACCTTAAACACTATTCACAAACCACTGCAACTCCTGAAAGCCAGAATCAACAGTGGCAACCACCAGAAAAGCGTCGGGACAATGACGCTTGACGTGTCCCGGAGAATGAATTTACCTGTCTTGAATCCTGCAACGAAATTAATCAGAAAAGAATAGTGGAGGAGTAGGAAAAATATGTTTCCACTTTCCTCCACGCAAGCAGGAGACAGAACAAAGCAAGGCCAATAGGCACAAAGGGACATTACAACTGGGAGAAGCCTAGCACCACGGGTAAAAATGACTATTAATATTAATGATTCCTAAATAAATTGTGAGCTGTTATATTTGAATTCCAATAATACTCGTAAGTACCTTTGAGTACTTGTTTAGGTATTTTTTTAATGAAGAAGTTTCTCAAAATTATTTCGTTGCCAAGAATTGGCAGATATTACAAATCCCGAAATAATTTAGTCACTAGGAGGCTCTGTCATCGCACACACAGCTTTGTGAAGCGTGTCTACTTGTCTATGTTTGCGTGAGTTTTTACTCTTTATACGAAGCAGACCTTCTGTTCCAATCTATCCTGTATTATCTACCCACCCGCCTTTTGTTCTGCGATATTAATAAGGGCATCGTTTTTGCGATGTCATTATTGATCGCGCGAATTCTCCCAGTCATACTCTTCTAATGTGTGGTGAGCTGTTTTTATCTTTTACGCGTATTCTGTGAGATAGACTAGATTGATATCCTTCCCAATATTTAATGCTTTTTTGGTGTGACACTAATTTAGGATAGAATGAATAGGTTGAACGAAAATTGAGTATCTGCTTCTGTGAATCAGTTTTCGTCTGAATATGAGTTTTAATACGACAGTCTATCTTGATTTAAATAGTGATGCGAAGAGAGAAAACGCTTGTGGTTAAATCTAATTCATCTCTCTCTATACAACATTATTTTTAGTATATGCGAAACCTGAAAATACACACATCAAAAGTGTCTAGGGATCAACATATATTTTTGCAATAACTTTTCTCCTGATTGATATTAATTAAAATTTTCTTTAAGGATTCATCAAATAAAGTGTTTTCGTTTGTCACAGTAACGATAAACCAAGTCACCTTTGCATTAATAAAGAAATTTGCCATTTTCCTAATAAAGGGATTTTTGACATTTGAACCACTAACACAAAAGTTCGAAAAAAAGACTGAAATAACAGTTTTCTTTAAATTTTTATTGGGTAACTTAAACAATTAATAATCCGTGTTTCTACCGCGAACACTAACAACACAAGAACATCGGTTTGGCATACTCAAAATGAGTTCATCCAAATCACGCTGTGGAATGGCCGCCCATGTTCGTTGCAACAACAAAAAAAACTTTTTAAAAAAAAGTACCGACTTCAAAACAAATACAAAAAAGTTTAAAATAACTTTTCTTTCGGAAATCGGTGGCAATAGTCAATGACACAACAAAACAAAGCCACCGACTTCCGAAAGAAAAGTTATTTTAAACTTTTTTGTATTTGTTTTGAAGTCGGTACTTTTTTTTAAAAAGTTTTTATTTTACCCTTTTTAGTTTATTTATTACATATTCAACCCAAATTCTTGTAAAATACAAAATTTTTCTTACATATGCACTAATCTTGTAATCCGTCACAACATAAAAAAATCCATATCTCTAAAACTACTGAACCGATTTTGATGAAACTTGCAGTGTACCCTAAGTTGAACAATACCTAGTACAACAAAAAAAGAATTACTTAAATCGAACTTATAGTTCCGGAGATATGCGTGCACAAACATAAAAACATACATACATACATACATACATACACTTATGAAATTTGGCACATTTGTTCAGACGCTGATATAGACTAACATATATGAAAACTGGGCAGTTCTGAGAATATTACATACATACATACATACACTTATGAAATTTGGCACATTTGTTCAGACGCTGATATAGACTAACATATATGAAAACTGGGCAGTTCTGATAATATTACATACATACGGGTCGAATTGATAACCTCCTTTTTTTTGAAGTCGGTAAAAAAGGTCTTCTTGCGACTGGATACCCTCCATATTCGGCAGAGCTCTTCTCTGTAGCATATCCCATGCATGCTCAATCGGATTCAAGTCTGGCGACTGAGCAGGCCAGGGCAGGACATTGATGTTAGCTGCGGCGAGAGTCTGTCTTACAACTCTTGCGGTGTGCGGTCGTGCATTATCATGCATTAACTGAAATAAGGGACCGATTTGCACTTGTAGAGGAACGATGACGTCTGATACAATCGTCTCAGCATAAATTTGAGCGTTGAGGTTGCCTCTGATCCAAATCAACTCAGTTCTTCCGCCGATCCAAATACCCGCCCATACCATGATGGTTCCACCACTATAAGGATGGACTTCCTGGCAGGATTTTAATCGCTGTTGGCGTCCAGGGGTTCTCCAGTGTCGTATACGTCTTGTATCCGGTCTCATACCGAAACGAGACTCATCAGAAAAGCACACGAAACGCCATTGTTCTTCTGCCCAATTTCTGTGTTCAAGAGCCCATTGATATCGAATCCTACGATTGTGCATTGCTATAGGTGGTACCCGTAGCGGTCTTCGGGAATGAAGGTTCACTTCCTGCAAGCGGTTTCTGACTGTTTGGTCGCTAATTAAGTTCCCTGAAGAGTGATGAAGCCTCACGGCTAACATCATGGCGGTTATTGTTGGAGCTCTTCGAGTTAAGATTTGAATGTATCGGTCTTGTCTCCGTGTGGTGCAGCGATACCGTCCTCCATGGCGCTCAGCCACGGTACCAGTGCTTCGGTAACGTGTCCAAAGTCGACTGATAACACTCTGACTTGTATTCAGAGCTAAAGCCACAGTACGTTGCCGGGAACCAGCTTCTATCATTCCCACGGCTCTGAGCATTTCTTCCCTGCTTAAATGACGTCGCCGCTCCATAATAACGTTGGTTTTAATCAGTAGTAGGGAAACAGTAGCACTAATAATGTCTTCAATGCGTTGTATGTTTTTATAGGGAAAATATTGACAGCTGATTTTCATCTTTTACTCGAATTTGATTCACAGTTCCTGATTCAAATTATGAAATGCACCAAAAAGGATCCATATAAATTTATAAAATCATAAATTTATTACAAAGCCACATCTCAATCTCAAGAAATCCGCATAAAAATGCTTGATCCCTAGACACTTTTGATGTGTGTAGTTTGTTAAGAATCAGTAACTGATTCGATTCCAATAATTTTTACACCGTGTTATATTTTTTTTCAAAAATATTTTAATTAAATTTAATTATCAGTTAATTACAATACAATCACCGTACGGTTAGGTATATTGCCAAATTATTATCACGAGTGTATAACACAGGAGACGCGGGTAATAATTATACAAGCTTATTTTAAAATTTTGTTCATAGATTCTTTACACAAAAATACTGGACAGGTGTATTGGGTTTCGCATAAACAAAAAAATGATGTTGTATATCAATAAAGAGGAAGAAAATAGAAATGATGAATCGATAGCGTGCAAAGGGCAACTGAAAAACAGGGTAGATTCTATTAAGTCAAGTTTGTAAGTCCCTTTCATTCTATTTAGGGCTGTCATTCTATCCAGGGCTAGAGGACTGATTCGAACATTGTCACATCAAATTTTGCTTGAACTGACCTTGAGGTCTTTACATCACTTGAGGTTTTTATATCCTTTATTCAACACTCTAGTCAACCTCTGGACTTTTGGTTCAATAGTTCATTTTCTAAAGTCTATCATGACTTTCCTGTTTTTGTGATGTAAAGTAAACTGGAACTTTGATGTTAATTTGAAGAAAAAAAAATAGTTCCTTGTTCATACAGACTAGAGACGTCTTTTCATTTTTCCATACAATAAACGCAGTAATACTTGAAGTATATTTACTTCAAGTACGCTGTAAATAAGATACAGAAATCTTGTGATAATTCCTTTCAGTTGTTTTTTAACCGACGTAAAAAAAAGGAGGAGGTTCTCAATTCAACATCTATATATTTTTTTTTATTCTCTATGTAATATAATATACGTTAAAAAACAAATTTTTATTTTAGCATATTAACTACAGAAATAAATACAGTTATACTAAATCCTACTGTCATAATATTGTCAGTTTTACGTCACGTCCAAAAATAAATCCAATTCGCTCAACGTGCGTGTAAATAGATTGCTAATATTTTCCCAACACGTACCTACTATAATAATCTTTGGGAATTACAGGCGTGATATTGTGTTACTTTGTTAGATCCTTTTATACTATGATTGTCTAGAAATAAACGACGGTTTGCACTCCGGGAGTGCCGGTAGAAGTGAAAACTTGAAAATAAACGTTATGAATCACAAAAATGTTTTCATATAATTATGCTCGATAGATGGCGTTGCATGATTAAAATGCAAGCTATCGTTTGTTTCGCTTTCCGGTCACGTGTTCGTCCTACGGATTTACGATCAGGGCCACGTGTCCTGACGCGATTTTATAATTTTTTACCCATTACAGAAAAAGTGTACAAGCAAGCAAGAAAAGTTTTTACTTCAAAAATAATATCAACATCAAGACTATCTTGCGATTGAAAATCGGTGCTGACTAAAATCCACGGTGTCCTTCGATAGCTCTTTATTTATTTATTTATTTATTTATGTACACAGAACACACAAAAACAAGAAATAACATTTGGATAAAAGAGCACAAAGGCACTGCTTATTTCATTAAGAAATCTCTTCCAGCAGACCAACGACAGAAGAGAGACAGACAGCAAAACGTAGACACAGTGTACAAAAAATGAATAAAATATAAACATACATACTAAAAATAAACATATAAAATATATTTATACAATATATATTTTAAAATAAACCTAATACATAAATCAGTTAAATTACAGAGGAGAGGTAATGATCTTTGACTTGCTTTTTAAAAACGGAAACAGATTTGGAGTCAAGTATTTTAGGTGGAAGTGAGTTCCACAAACGTACTGCATGAACGGAGAAGGAGTAGGAAAAAAGTCAGTTTTATGGGATGGGAAATTGAGGTGATGCTTAAGGTGGGATCTGCACAGAGCATCACTTTACGTTTTTTGGTCGCGGTAGCTTTGTCCCGCGATCCCGGCAGGCTTAGGCCCTCTAAGGGGTCCCGTCATAGAGCTGACAGCTCTTTGAGGCGCGCGTGGAACACGACGCGCCTTCGACCCGGGGTCTTTCTGCCCTGGATCTCTAAAAAATAAACTGATCCTTTCATACTTCTCCGTACCAAGAGTTTTTGCAAAGACCCTGCATTTTTTCCCACGTTTTTATATACTCACTTTTCTTGTTTGTTTGTTTGTTTGTTTGTATGTTTGTTTGTTTGTCGTTCCGGTTGGACTTTTGCAACTCAATTTTGAGGCACTTCCCGATAAGCTAGCAGGCTGAAATTTTGCACACGCTCTGAGTTCTGATGACAATGCATGACTAGCTAAGAAACGTCATAACAAATCCAATATGGCGGCCTCCCCAAGATGGCGGACTGGCTGTTTGAAATCCACCCCTATGATATGGGTATCAAATGAAAGGGTTTGCTGTCAGGAATACGAAAAAAATAGTCGCGTGACTTAAATCCAATATGGCGGACGTCCAAGATGGCAGACAGGCTATTTGAAATGCACCCCTAAGATATGGATATCAAATGAAAGGGTTTGCTATCAGGAGTACGAAAAAAATAGTCGCGTGACTTAAATCCAATATGGCGGACGTCCAAGATGGGAGACAGGCTATTTGAAATGCACCCCTAAGATATGGATATCAAATGAAAGGGTTTGCTGTCAGGAGTACGAAAAAAAAAGTCACGAGACTTAAATCCAATATGGCGGACGTCCAAGATGGCAGACTGGCTGTTTGAAATCCACCCCCATGATATGGGTATCAAATGAAAGGGTTTGCTGTCAGGAATACGAAAAATTAGTCATGTGACTTAAATCCAATATGGCGGACGTCCAAGATGGCGGATAGGCTTTGAGGCACTTCCTGATAAGCTAGCAGGCGGAAATTTTCAGGGTAGCTTCAAACCCGATGAACAAAGATAAAAATAATAAAATAATTAAGAGATTTTAAAAAATCTAAAAACCCACGTTTTTAAATGTCCTAAAAATAAGAAAATAACCCTACGGGGCTGAGAGAGGGGCCACTCAAAACGTGGGGGCGTATCTTTGCAAGTTACACCCACGATCTATTACACGTCATGTAAATATATTCCATAAATAATCCCTTAAATAATATACGCCCCCACGTTTTGAGTGGCCCCTCTCTCAGCCCCGTAGGGTTATTTTCTTATTTTTAGGACATTTAAAAACGTGGGTTTTTAGATTTTTTAAAATCTATTAATTTTTTAGATTTATTACACATTAACGTGTAGTAAATCCAAATTATAAAGATTCTATACAAGAATGATACTATCAAACTGATATTCGAGATAAATTATAGGCAACGTAGCTACTTTTCCCACTATTTCTTGAAGTAGGTACCTACCTCTATAGAGGAGAAACATGTATTGTGTGGGCTAATAATTTTGAAAATGGATATCCTTACTTTGAGATAAGAGAAAAGTCGACATATTCCCAAAGGTTGTTGAGCTCAGATTACTGTGATGGTCCATTATTTTTATCATCCAACGCATTTGACTCTCCCAGTCCATTTTACCTAGAAAATGGGTTTAACTATGTCAAAACGACATCTTTTCTTGTTACTCGAGGCCTTTGACTTATCTTTTAGCCTTGAATTTTCTTTTATTTAAATGCTCTTTCATTTGTTATTAATTCTTTTTCGCTTTTATCGTCCCACTATTAAAAAAAGTAAAAGGAAAAGGTCTTCTTTAATCGTCTATATCTTGCGATACTATGGATCAGATTTTTTAACCGACTTCCAAAAGGAGGAGGTTCTCAATTCGGATATTTATATATTTTTTTTATGTTTGTTCGGGCATAACTCCGTCGTTTACCAACCGATTTGAAAAATTATTTTTTTGTTGGAAAGGGTATACTTCTCGAATGGTCCCATTAAAATTTTATCGAAATCGGACTAGCACTTTTTGAAAAATCAACAAAAACCTAAAAAGTTTTCAACATTGTCTACACCGATTACTCCGAGGTTTCTGGTCTGATTTCGATGATTCTTTTTTTGTTCGATACCTACAGTATATCTGCCATTGGTCCCATAAAATTTTCATTTAGTTTGGTGCAGTACTTTTCATTTTTTGCTCATTGTGTAAGAGTACATAACATGGACGATGTTATTACCGGTGCTACGGATTACAATATTTTAGTGTACCTACATGTAAGAAAATTATGTATTTCACAATAATTTGGGTTGAATACTTATTGGAACTAAAAAGGATAAAATGTAAAAATTTTTTCAAAAAAATGTAACCGACTTCCCACAAAAAAGTTCAAAATAACCTACAAAAAAACTTTTCTTTCGAATGTCGGTGACAAAAAGTCAATCAAATAAAAAAGAAAGTCACCGACTTTCGAAAGAAGTTTTTTTGTAGGTTATTTTGAACTTTTTTGTGGGAAGTCGGTTACATTTTTTTGGAAAAAGTTTTTTATGTCCGTAGCCGTTAATCTAAATCCGCCATCCTTGACTCATTGTGATCATCTTGCAGACATGTGTCAGATGTGTCCGGTTTGTTTTTTTCTGGGTTCAGATGTTATTCTTACTTTCCTGGTCCGTGGTCTGTGACTGCTGGCCTTTTAGAGGGACTAAGACTCTCTCAACGAGCAAAGGAAAGAGCTATGCTCAGCGTTAAATCCTGAACATGGATATTCGGCGAAGAACCAGAGTCACCGACATAGCTAGTAAAAATTTGCAAGTTGAAGTGGCAATGGGCAGGCCACATCCCTCGTAGAACTGATGACCGATGGAGAAGAAAAGTTCTCGAGTGGTGACAACTGACCAGAAGACGCAGCGTAGGCAGGCCTCCCACTAGTTGGGCCGACGGCGACGACATCGTGAGAGTCGCAGACAACCAATGGGTGCAAGCAAGTGGCGAATTGTCGTTCAGCGTGGCGGTCTAAGGTGTAGGCCTATGTTCGGCAGTGGACGTCTTCCGGCTGATGATGATGATGATGACTTCCCTGTCTCGGCTCACAGTCACGATCGTCAAGTCGCGGTCGGTCGCGCGTCGCGGTGACCTCGACGTGGACCGTCACGAATGTCGTAGCGAGGTCCGTCACTACTAATATTATGAATGCGAAAGTAAATTTTCTTATCTTTCATCTGCAACTTAGCTTAGCTTTCAGGATGATCGGTTCAGTTGTTTAGGCATGAAAAGGTAACAAACTAACTTTTCCATTTATAATATAAGTTTTATGGATTAGGATTTATCGTCTTCAAAGCAACCAGTTTTAATCCCCTTATTATTGAATAGGTATATAATTATAGGCCACTTCCCTTCCGTGCCACACTTTTCGAGTTTGTCATTTATTTTCTTTTACGAACACACCCCTTCTTCCAAGAATAAATTTTCTTGTATTTTTGCCTGGCACCCACAAAGCGCCTTCGTCTGTAACCCTTAATTTGTTCAAATTTTTCTTATTACAACTTTCAAAGACTTTTAAAACAATCAAAGCCAGTACAAAATATTTTTCAAGTTAATTAAAGTTTTTGATATTAAAATCTTCCCATCTTTATTTCTACTTTCAACCAGTTTCTTGGTTCGTGTGGTGTAAATAATAAGATGTGTTTATTTTTTTTTTTATCCATGTTGGCAGACCAAACTTATAATAAATAATATAGAAAAATCCTTTTTTCTTTCGAGGAAAGAAAATATTGACTGCGCGCAGGACTCGAACTTGCGTCCTCCTAGGCTATCGCAGCACTGCTGGCCGAGGCCACATCTTTCGTTCCCTTATTTGAAAGTTTTGCTCTGATATTGCGTCATCAATTGTAATAGTGTCAAACTACCAACACGTTAACATTACAACCATATCAAAACTTCCTTCTTCAAAGAAGCTTTATGAAACCACGCTGGCGTCGTAGGTGAAACATTAAAAAAAACATGTGGTACTCGGAGACTGCCGCGGTGAAGCTATTGCATAACATTTTTTTTTTATTTTAGCGGAATAAAATCGCCTACCGCGTATATTTAACGAGAAAGTAATTTATTTAAAATGTTTGTGGTGCGCTACTGTATATAAAGAACTTCTCTGTTGTAGGAGAATTTTATAAGTACCTGGGTTTCATTGTGAAAACTCCTTTTGTAGCTGGCCGTTTAGAATCAGTAAGAAAAAGTAAGTTTATTTATGACGGATATTTTTATGATAGCCGAAGTCTCCCGAACTGAAACGATGTTAGACGATGCGTAGTGTCAGGTATTTTCGTTAGGTATTTGGAATTTTTTTGATTCGGTCGCCGCGCCGCCCTCAGAGTCCGCGGTAAAGCTATGCAATAGCTTAAAAAAGCTTTGTTATGATAGACGCTATCTAACACAACATTGATTGAAAAAATATCTATTTACCAACAAACTTATTTTAATCCAGCAAACAGTCGAAAACCCAATCAGCTTCAACTAAAAATGCATTGACAGTTGTTTGCAGCGAAGGGTGATTCTCACGGGACGGAACATTTTGGCTTACGACTGTAGGAGACAGGGGTTGAACATGGGTTTAAGGAGACGATTGATTTGATTCGGCACGTGCTTTCTATACCCGTCGATGTGTGGGACAAGTTAGAAATTCACTTTGAGAGAATAGGAAAAAAAAACATGTTCAGAACACATTAAGAACTTACGAAGGCCAATGAAAATTTGTGAATAGATTGTGTGTGAGGAATGATATTATGAAAAAAAACCGGCCAAGTGCGAGTTGGACTCGCCCATGAAGGGTTCCGTAGCAGCAAGCATAGATTAGAGATATAATTATATTGAGATTAGTAAGTAATATACACAAACAATAAAAATAACTTTGTTTTTCATAGTATTTGTATGAATGGCAAAGTTATATTTGCGGTTTTTGAAAATGTACTTTATCTCAAAAACTGCTAACTGTATCTCATCCAAACCAATTTTCGTTGGTAGTTTTGATTGAGGTCTACATTATATATTTTTTTTTGGTTTTATCATTCTCTTATTTTAGAAGTTACGGGGGGGACACACACTTTTTACCACTTTGGAAGTGTCTCTCGCGCAAACTGTTCAGTTTAGAAAAAAATGATGTTAGTAACCTCAATATCGAGGGGTGAAAGGCTATTTGGTTTAAGCGACATCTTGGGCGATATTGAGTTATATACATATTCGGAATCAGCAATTTTTTCTCCGTCGAATGATGCCGGTTTCATCAAAATCAGAGCACTTTTATGGCGTTTGAAACAACACTATTTTTGGGTTGCTTCCAAAGTGGCAGCGTATTATCCGACGTCCATTTTGCATTTTTTTTCCAGTCATGTACTTGAACTATACAATGATATAAAGAACCGAGACATAAACCAAATACCCTTTCTCAGATTAACGATTCTATATCGGTTAAAGCGTTTTTCATGTTTCTATTTCTTATTAACATGTTACTTAAATCATTTGGAATTCCACCATTTACACGTTGTGGTGCCGCATAAAGCATTTGTCCGTCAACCAAATACGATATGGAGTGTCAGTTAAGCTCTTTCAGCTGCATCTATTTTCTACTTAGGGTGCTTCTTAGACCAAATAGACGTTTTGTTTCAGCTATTTTGCATATTCGTTTAAACATTTTTGTCCAATTATTTTTTCAATTAATGTCGCTTAATACAGGCGGTAAAATGAAAAGTTGGGCTTTAAATCGTTCAATTCCAAAATAATACATTTAATTCATGTCATATAACACCATCTCCATTCCATCTCTCGGGAGTTAACAATAGTGATCATTCAACCAGACTGCAGCGCTCGGTCGCTTCATTCGAACTCCAAGTGGTTCAAGGAGTGATAAATATGAATAAGCGAATAATGGACCCGGGTATGTTCTTAAACTATGACCAACTATCGAACGTCGGGCCCCCCTCATTATGATTGACACCCAGTCTCCGGCATCTCCGCTATTCCTGGTCTGCTTAGTAGATCGGGTAAGGGCGAAGCAGGTGATGCAACCCCTAACGAACTTTGGCCCTGGCAACACGCAACATCTGTATATTGAGCGATGAACAATTGTCGAACTGGAGGAAGATTTGAGCAAAATAAGCTGGGATATCTTGGGATTATCTGAGTTCCGAAGAGAAGGTCAAGGTACGATGGTTCTAGATTCCGGCAAAATGCTCTTATTCCAGAAAGGAGGTGTTGGATTTCTCGTCCACAGGTTCATTAACAACGTTGTGAAAGTCGACAGTATGTCGAGTAGATATACATCATTACATCATTCCTTATACTTAGAATAACCAATCGGTATTCGTTAAAGGTCATACGGGTATATGCACCGACCTTGGCACATTCTGATGATGAAGCAGAGGCTTTGTATGAGGAGGTATTCGAGGCCATACGGTATGTATGGCCAGGGATATCTCCAAAACATACTTTACCGTTGTTATAGGGGAATTCAACTCGAAGGTGGGTCCAGGAATGGCAATGAGTTAAGAATGGGGTCATTTGGGTATGGGCAGCAAATCCATAGGGGCCAGCGGCTGGTCGACTATATGGAAAAGGAAGAACTTCATTTGATGAACTCCCATCATATAAGCGGACGTGTGTAAGCCCTGATGGTACAACCAGAAATGTGATTGACTTCATCATGACGACCAAGAAGCGAATATTCAGTGATGTCTCTTTGATCGCCAATTTGAAAACGTGGCGATCACTGAATCTTCAGAGTCACCTTGAATATCAATGTAGAGCTTGAAAGATCACGTCCAGTGAAGTCTACGTTCCTGGTTTTGCTCACATTCAGAACCACCAAGACTTCCAACTCAAACTGCACAATCGCTTCCAGTGCCTAACCGAATGCAAAATTGTGTATGTGATCAACAACCGTGATTGGTGGAAACTGTCCAAGCAGTGGAGTCCAATTTTTTTAAGACCCCGGAGTCAGCCTCTAAAGCTCTCGAACGAAACCATCAAGTTGATCCAAGACCGGACCGAGATGTGGCTGCAATCTTCAGCTGATATGTCGGAATATGGCAAACTCAATAGACATCTCTAAATCAATATGACGTGACCTGCGTGCCTATAATGCAGCACGGAACAGAGATGCAATAGAGCGGAACCAAAGCTCAAAAGTCTTCACCAAGAATTCAGTTATGTGGCAAATGACAAAGTTGAAGATTGACGACGGCAGTATCATTTCGTCAAAACCGGAGATCCTGAGAGAGCTTGACAAGTTTTACGGAAAGTTATACATTTGCTCCGCCAGATTTTACAGAAGTCAGAAAAGTATAGTCCATTATAGGCCATTATGTCTAGCGTCAAAGTCGTCCTAAAAATCCAATTCGTATGGGCAGCGTTAGGAAACCACGTGCTATCTTCTCATCGAGAATCCCACGGTGTCTTAAGATAAAGGTGTTTAACCAGTGTGTGTTGCCAGTGATGACATACGGCTCTGTAACTTGTTCGAAGTTTTGCTCGGAGTTTCTTTGCGGTATGAAATCTGGAACAAAGATATTCACGGAAGAACCAGCGTCACCGACATGGCTCGTAAAATTTGCAAGTTAAAGTGGCAATGGGGAAGAAAAGTTACGCACTGTAGGCAGGCCGCCCACTAGGTGGAATTGTCGTACAGCGTGGTGGTCTAAGGGGTAGGCCTACGTTCAGCAGTGGACGTCTTCCAGCTGATGATGATGATGAAGCGGATAATACTTTAACGGATGTTTTTGTTGATAAAAATATTGATGTTCCTACATTGAGACAGTTCTACTTTATTATTATTCTAGATGAATACTTAAACTGATCTTGCGTTGTGTATACGTATATTTTGCTTTATTTATTAATTTAAGCACCTGTGATTTTCAGTGATGGCGATATATTCAGGTCGTTTCAACAGCCATTGATAATATTAGATGTAAAAAAATGTTACATCAAACGTTAAATTTTCAATACTGTTATGTCACATATGTCTATTAGCCTGCCATTCAATTCAATATCAATTGGCAGTTGAGATAAATAGCTTGCTACTATTCATTTTGGCCTGCGTCACTTCATGCTGTTCGGCTTATTCTGAAAGTATACTGCAGAGTCGCTTAAATCTTTTTTCCTTTCTCTGAAAAATAGGGGCTTAAGACAATTTGTATTAAGCGACATTTATCTTTGTAATTAAAAGTCCTTTTTATTTGGTAAAGGCATCAAAAAATGAACGTTTTTAAATGAATTTCAATTTAGTTTACCCCATTCAAATAGGTAGCTGAAGGAGTTTTTTTGTTATGATTTTTTTTCGATTTTTTAAAACTTTAAATGGCTCTCCTGTAAAGTTGCAAAAATGTCGCTTAAAGCAAATAGCCTTTCACCACTCGATATCATTTTTAAAGACCCATTCATAGATACCCCACACGTATGGGTTTGGTGAAAAAAATTTTTTTGAGTTTCAATTCTAAGTATGGGGGGCACGCTCAAAATTTGTTTTGTTTTGATTTTTGTGTGAAAATCCTAATGCGGTTCACATAATACATCTTTCTACTAAGTTTCAACAGGATAGCTCTTATACTTTCGACAAAAAGTGGCTGTGACATACACGGACAGACAGACAGACATGATGAATCTATAAGGGTTCCGTTTTTGCCATTTGGCTACGGAACCCTAAAAAATGGAGTAAGTGAGATTGTGGCGTCTGACAAGGGAAATGCAACAGGGCGAGTTTCTTTAATGAAATATTTTAAAATAGTAACGACAGAGGTTTTTGGCCGATTTTCTCCATGAAAATGATTGACCCGAACCGTGCAACTGTTTGTCAACGTTTTATAAGTGCCCTCTTTGATCTATGTGTTTTATTTAGACTATGATGCGGACAAAACCAGGGCAGAATCTAGTACAATCAAAAAACAGATGCAGGCAAAGATTCTGTTTCTACAGAATAGAAAAAGTAGAAGAGAAGACTAAAAAATCTATCGAAGAAGTTTCAATTATTTTAGAAATGAAACGTGATACTCCTAGCAAAGATATACGACCAAGAACTCTTGACTTACACCACACTCAGTTACGCAGAGAAAATGTAGCGAAATGATTTGGCAAGCGTCCAAGCCTCTGCTACCTACAGCCTTTGGATTTGTCGTCTTTATTATATACTTTACTTCTTGCAACTGCTCATAGCTTTGACGTGATATCGTCTCATAATTCGATGGAGCCGGCTGCACACACGAAAAAACATGACGTCATGCGACGTTACCTCGCTCTGAGGCGTTCCAATTTTCTGTTGTTTATAGCAACGTAAGTGCAGTATTTTCTTATGACGTTGTCACTTTCAAGTTTCAACTATCGTCAGTAAACCGACTTTACAGACAACCGATTTTTTTTTAAATTAAATGTTAAGTAGGGATCAAAATGTATTGCTGGTTTTCGGAAAGGCTGGGGTGATTAGTTCAATGACTGGATATTGCTTTGTGTTGGAGGTCAAACTTTGTGATGATCGACCCTTGGCTTTTATTTTTTGTATGGGTTTTCTTTTGACTCTAGTATAAGTCAGAGTGACAAAGACAATGCAATGGAACGAGCTTTTTCAAGAAGAAGCCTGTCCACTCCAATTTTGTGAAGATTTGGAATGTATGAGTTCGGGAACACAGACGCAGGTTGTGCATTTTCATTCTTTTGCTATGCGCTTTATGAAGGAAGATTGAAAGCGCTTAGTGCGAAATGCTGGAACGGCGATTACTAAATATAATTGGGGATAGTTAATCGCCATTCCACCAAAAAATTACTATCCAGTAATTTTTGATTTATTAGTGAGTATTTCAAGGGAATCATTATCAGTGTTTTTAGCTGGTTGAATAGTCATAGTCTCATAAACTTTAGCCATCAATTCAGTCACTATTGCTATTTTGATTTATTATTTCTTTAATCAAGTGCTTGATTTTCTCTGATTAACGAGACGACGATGACGAAGTTCCCTTTTCAAAGCACTGATTTTAAAAGACAACATCATTTGTGCCAGGAATAATTCTCAAGAAGTCTTTTCTTTATTGTACTTTACTTCTTTCAACTTTTTATAGCATTTTGAGGTAAATGTTAAGTACGGATCTATATTTATTGCAGATTTCGATAAGGTTTGAGCGGTTAGTTTGATGATTTCCGATTGATTTGTGTTGGAGGGCAAGTTTACGATGTCTGACCTTAGTTTTATTGGTACTTTACATTTGGATTTTTCAATATTACATGGTGAAAAGGAATCAAAGTTTAGACCATCAATAAATTCTACTTCTTGTTCCATTTTACGTATCGCATTTTTAAATCCTTCGATTTCTTGTTACGATTAAGTCCTAAAATTGTAGGTATAAGCTGAGTTCACGGCATGTAAATTATATAGGTACCCACGAAAATTTCCGAACCACAAAAAGTAATTAACACTATAACATATTAAAGGGATACTGAAACGACAGATTGAAAATCGTAGACAGGCTAAAAACCTCTTTTAATTTATTATTCGCTGTAAGGCTTTTTACCCATTGTGGCTTTTTGCAGAGATGTTAGCGCAAACTGACTGCGATGTACGCCCAAAATTAATATTCTATCTCAATTCAAATCCCGTTACTTTGTTTTGAGCATCAGTGGAAACGGTCACACAGTTTCGTAGCTCAGCTTTTACATAGCACATCGGTGGAAAGGTACCCTTAATCTTGCCACTCGCCGCCCCGCAATAAGCCACTGCTCTTAGCGACTCGGTTGTGAACGGGCCATACAACCGTCAAAGGTCTCCAAATGACAGCCGCGACCAACGGCTCAATATGCTTTCAGACGCTCAGAGAAAACGGGTATATTAGGTAACCCATCCACAAAACGCGCGGCAGAATTCCTACAAACAGTCGCTATGGACGATGACCCTAAATACCGGTTCGTGATTTACATTTTCATTTCTTTTCTCCATGATTTATTAAATTGCGGAGTAGTTTCGTTGATTAATGGCCAAGCTTTGTTGGTTCGCAAAAATTCATTGTTTTCATTCGTTTGTAAACCAGACTTTGATTGTTAGTGGTCTTTGCGTGCCCTCATTATTGTCGGCCATTATTACAATGAATATTTTTCAACTTAATTTTATGTTAATCTCTTCTTACTTCTTTGTTTTAAAGCTAAGTTGGTCCATTAAACTTGGTATGAATAATTAAATTAGCTAAGTCTGGGCTACAATTTGCGAAGTAACGGCAGTTTTATGTTATTTTAAGGTTCTGAATGTTTATCTACGTAATCTATGTATTTTTAATTGGCTCCTTTTTTTGGCTATTGGTTCATCTTATTCTTTTGTCTTCAGTGAAGGAACACTAATGTCAATAATGATATTCGTCAGAACAATTAGGTCTGTGCATATTACTCGTAACCAGCATGCTTGTACGACGAGATGCTCGTATTAACCGTGGATGAGGGAAAAGGAGTATGTACTTCGTTTCCACAAACACGTGACTCAGTGTATCCGTAACTGTTTTTATAGGCTTAAGATTTTGTATAAAGCCCGTCCATATCTCAGTGAAGAGTTGCGAGTGCTGCTTGTGGAGTCTTTAGTTTTGTCTAAATTGAATTATGCGGATACAGTGTACGGTCAGCGACTACTTTCAAAAACTGAGAAACTGATCCAAAGACTTCAAAATGCCTGTGCTCGTTTTTGTTTTAAAGTTCCTTTTAGAGGACATGTCACACCTTTTTTCAACGAGCACAGTATCTTAAAAATGAAAGCAAGACGTAAACTACACTTAGCCAGTTTACTCTTTGGAATTATCAGAACTCAAACTCCTTTTTACTTGTTCGATAGACTGTCTTGGACTAGTAAGCACAGAATTGGCGAGGGTAGAAAATGTTCGCAACAACTTTCCATCCCACAGCATAAGTCGGCGGCTTTTAGAGGCAGTTTTCGCTATGCAGCTAGTAAGTGTTGGAACAATATCCCTCCTCCTATTAAATATAGTAAAAGTTACTCGACTTTTAAATCAAAATTGAAGGTATTTTTGCTAAAACATCAAAAAGATTTTGAAGACATTCGAGCCGACATATCTGCAATATAAAAGAAACCGTTATGTTTCTTGTTTATATTATTAACTGAATAGCACTTAATTTACGGTCATGTAGGTAATTTTCTTTATTAACTTTTATTGTTTTTGTTGCAATCTCTGTATTAATTTAATTTAATTTTTTTCATTTTGTATTGTGTACTGTAATGTTGTATTTATATAAGTATTTGCGTATTTGATTTCGAGCGTATGGCACTCGTGGGCTGCAGCTGAAAATCAGCGTCAGGTGGCAGACTTTGTTTTGCCACTTGGCATTATGCTGAGCTGAGGCCCTTTTGGCATTAAAAGATTTGTTTTGTTTTATTTTTTAGTTTTAAGTTTTAATGCCAATAAACACAGTTTTCTTTCTTTCTTTCTTTCTTTCTTTACAATAAGGATAGTAACAGGACGTGGTGTTATGTTGTTTTGTGCTCACAGCGACAATTCAGACTAAACAGTCTATCTCTTTGCCGATTTAATTTATTTTATCACCCTTTTATCCGTCTTACCCATCATCGCTGCAAAATTTCTTCATCAATCCATCATTACTTGGTCTTCGTCTTGGTAGTATTTTGTTAATCCAGGGTAAACTACCTCTGTACCATCCATATCCGTTCAGTAGTTTTTGCGTGAAAGAGTACATCCGCCCTCAGAAACTTTCGTATTTGTAATAAATGTGTATATTAAATTTTCGCCACGAAATTTTTGAAATTGGCTAGACAAGTGAAACTCGCTAGTCCCATAAAAAAGGTCAAATCATTCAACAGTACGTTACTGTAAGTTATGGGATTGCCCATACCCTTCAAAATTCGACACAAAGCAACATAGAAACAGTTTAAACGAAGCAATAACGTCGGTTCTGAGCCCCCAATGTTGAACACATATAAATTACATCAATTAATATAAGGGTGTTTACGGAACCCGTATCAGGAACCCGCGTCAAAATCATTGTGAACCTGCAATAAATTTGTTTTTGTCTCTCTAACTACAAAGAGGCGGTTTTATATATGATTATGGAGATAGCGAGAGGAATTTTGGGAAATATATTGATGGTTATGGGAGCTTGTGGCAAAATAATTACAGCCACACAGGTCGATCTTCCGGGTTAAGCCGCGCTTGTCGAGGTTGGTCTGTGGATGGGTGACCGTCTCTATGATTAGCAAGTTTCCCTTTAGAGGGCCAAAGCTTGCCGGGCTCGCGGGACTCACGAATTACCGTGACTCCGGAACGTAAAACCACGATAAAAAAACCGTCGGTGCGCAGAAGTTCAACGTTCCTTCTGGGTGAAGCAAGTCCATCTAAGGCCTCATCTTTGCATCTGGAACTTCGATCGGCTCGATTGAGGCAAAGAATAAACCCATTTATTTAATAAAATGGATAAAAATAAAACTGTTGCAGAGAGCTTTTTGGACATTCTCGACAATCGTTTAGCTCTACCAGGCCCTTTTAGTTATGCAGACGGTTTCCTTGCGGCAGGCATGGCACAAAACGTGTCGTACCCGGCCTGATCTTCATCGGACGGTGAGATACACATCGCGCGCCGTCCGCAAAGCCGCGCCCAGATAATGCCTCGTGATCTTCATATTATGACGTCTCGTGAGGAGGAAGATTGCCGCCTTATCTTACGAGTATATCAAGTTGTAGTTATTAATTTAACATTTATCAATACGTAATGTAGTATATTGAATGCCGCTATCAAAACTAATACATTTCACTGGAAACCGCAATTACTCTTGAAGTCTATATCTACATTACAGTAATTATCTTAATTAATGATCTATGCAGCACAGAATTAATATTAACATACTCTCAATTACATTTGATGGTTTGACAGATGGCTTTGATTAGTTGTAAGATCAATTGCTCTATTGGAGCAGTAAATAGAGGTGTGGGTTCTTTTTAACCGACTGCGCGACGCAAAGGAGGTTAAATAAAAACTAAAAAGAAAGAAACAAGCCCAACAGAACAGCAGGAAGAAGCAGAACAGAACGACTCACAGTCGGGGCTCCTTGGGAAGATGATTGGTAAAATTTGAATGGGCCCCGACTGTGAGTCGTTCTGTTCTGCTTTTTTCTGCTGTTCTGTTGGGCTTGTTTCTTTCTTTTTAGTTTTTATTTGATTTATTTTTTTCACGTATTTTTTAAAATTAGTTTTTACGCAGTCGGGTTTTTTCTTTTTATTTAAATTTTTTTTTTTTCAAGATGGTTTGATTTGAATTCGTTTTTTCTGGTACCTACGGCTGTCTTTTAAGCTTATGTATGTTACTATAAATATTATACAAATTTTGAAGATGGATGAATGTGTGTTTGTTACTCTTTCACGCAAAAACTACTGAACGGATTTGGATAAGTACACAAACAGTTAATAACCTGGATTAACATGTAATATAGTTTTTATCATTTTCGAGTTGTGTCGGGTGAAACCGCTGACAACAGCAGCTTTTTTCGTTCAAAATTTACTCTGTCCTATAGTTTGATGTCTTTGCTCTGTCCTATAGTTTATGACATTTCATAGAATTCAATGAACCAGCTCTCAGTGGAGCATAACGGATTGTCAGACTGTTTAAATTTTTTCCTTGTTCCATTATATGGGATGCGATTTTTTTTAAACAAGCTGGTTCGAATTTTCAATAATCCAAAGATGTAGTTTTAATGTCAATGTATCAATGTATGTCAAGCTCCTCTTAGTATCCTTCTAACTAACACTCCTTTTAGTTCGGATTTGGCCATCCCCGCGTACATGAGCCTATTTTTCTCTTGAGCTGTAACAAGATTCTCACAAAATGAGCCAGTAGTCTAGACAGATAGTTAGCCAAGCCTTTGACAATGACGTGTCCTTACAAAAAGAAACCTAAAAACAAAAGAATACGGTCCATTCCCAAAATAGCATTGCAAGAAGAGGTTAAAGGCCTCAGAGGTAGAATTTAGAGTAGCTCTATTACAATAACTTGGGTTTTGCAGAAAGTTATGACATCTTTCGAGAAATATTATGACTTGCGACACTATTATGGCTAGCTCGAAGAATTTTCAAATATGATTCTTGGAAAGTTGCATTTTTAGAATATGCTGTTTTGGTCATAATGTTAGAAGTAGTTTATGAGTGGTACGGTAAAAGTAGTGAATATTTAGGTGGATCGGTCAATGGCGAAGGGCGCCAACACAATTAAAATAGGACAATGTATGTCTAAATTATTCTAAAATAGGATAGTATTTTTATATATATTTTTTTTATTTTTTTCTTTAATCAAATGGTTTTCTTAAACCGGTACTACTTTTTTTAGACCAACAAACTTCAAAATTTTGTCTTTGCTTTTCTTTATGTAGCCTACAGGTGCCAAACTTCTGAGCAATGATAGTTGTCACCTTATTGCCCGGCCGGATTACAGCGATCACCGAACAAGTGGGAGTCCGGATTAACGAGGCCCTACTGCAATAAATAATTGTCTCATTCAACAACTCCAAACTCGCTAAAAACAGATAACTACCAAACAAATCAACCCTCACCACTGAAATATTTTACCCACCGAAGCAAAAAGCATTACAACACAAAAGTATATAGTGTACCAATATCAGCTGTTCACGAAACTTGGCTAGTAGCTCGCCCCACTTGGCAGCCGCTAGTGGTTCATGTTTCCCTTTTGTATTTACTGCCATCTAAAAGCTATCGCCTTTGGTTTTAAGCGAGTAGGGGTCATTTCTGGCAAAAATACGTATAAACAAAAAAACATTTAATTATTATGATATTTCTAATTAATTGAAATTAAGTGTGTGTTCTTTCTTGATTTTTTTAAGCATTTGTTATTGACTTTTTCACGATTTTTTTTTGAGAATTTACAACGTTTCAGTGTTGTTGACGGGAAAAAATATAAAGAACTAAGCAGTTTTTAATCAACAATTGCCAATAAAATATACTTACATTGTTTAAGATCTGTGCTTCCGAACGCGTACAACCCGAATCTCTTCAAAAGTCAGAGGTCACTGGTCACTTCTTCTGGGTAAGCTCGGTTCGTCTCAGTCGCGAACGTCTGACCTTCACTAGAGTGAAGTGCAAACCCATCCGAAAGTAATTGCTCTAAGAACATTTCACGTCATCTCACAAACAAAAAGAAAACTCAACAAAATCAGTCCATTCGTTTAGGAGCTACATGCCATAGACAGAGATGTCAAACTTATAACACGCCTCTTTTTTCAACGAAGTTTAACAAAAGTTAGATTCTAATTTCGAACTACATTCCCGCCCAAAATTTCTAACTATCCATCCATTGTACCATTTTCAAGACCACATTCAGCTTTGAACTCCAACAAGCCTTCGATAATGACAATAATGACCTTTGTCACGTCACCTGTCACTATTGAAGCGATTTTCCTTTCAGAGCAAAAGCCTTTGTGTCACTAACTCCAATACACATTAGTGCTGTAACCCGAAATTATCACGATCGGTTAACCTCCCGTGTTTTGGTGAACTCGAGCTCCGACTAATCTAAGGATCTTTAAACCTAGATTAGCATCGTGGTGCCTTTAGGCTATGTGCAAATGTGGCATTATTGTTGAACATTAAATGTTTTCGGAATAGAGAAAAGCGTAGGAGGCCTCCTATTAGGTGGACCGACGACATCGAGAGAGTCGTGGATGCAAGTGGCGAACTATCGTTTGGTGTGGTGGTCTAAGAGGGAGTCCTTTGTTTGGCAATGGATGTCTTCCATCATCAGCCGATGAAGATAATGGAAGAAAAATGTTTGAGAAGAGCTCGTGCCTAATAATTATTACAGCCGTACAGATCTGCTTTCAAGGTTAATTCGCGCTTGCTGAGGTTAGTCTGTGGATGAGTGTCCATTTTATTAGCGAGTCTCACATTCCCGAGTCATCTCAGATCCCAGATGTCATTGTCAAGGTTATCGTATACCAAAGGTATCGTATATCAACTAAGTGGATTTTGTAGGACAGATAGGCAGTTGCTACATGTTATTCATCTGTATTAAGTTGCATCTAGCTCAATTTCCCAATTGAGTAGTTCGGAAAAGCCAGGGAGAAGATGAGTCTCATATCTAATTTATTAGGTGCGTCCACATAGAGCGCGCAGCAAATGCCTCGCGAGGCATTTGCTGCGCGAGGAAACTGACAAGCGAGGCTGCACACTCTGTTTGGACGCGTCTATTGTTTTTCGACCGAGGCACGAAACAATATACGCGAGCAAAACAAAAGCCGATACTGGATGGCTTGGGCGCTCGGTCCCTCGACCGCGGCAGCGCAGTCACTTGCCTCGCTCAAGAAACGTCCACACCAACCGAGCTGCATCGCGCGGAAAATGCCTCGCGAGGCTGCGCGCTCTGTGAAGACGCACCTATTCAGTAGGTACTTCTCCGTGACTTCATTTTCGCAGATTTCGTACTTCCCGTTCCTAGTATTTGAGTTTGTTCTCTATAATTTGAAATACAAACGTAAAAATGTTATCACTAAATATTTCTTTGCTGAAAAAGCAAAGGCTCAACAAAAAACGTGTCTATTTCAGTTCTGTAGTATCTTTATATAGTCTGTGGAACTAGTGCGAGCTAAGGTGGTTCCAAAAGTCTAGTTAGTCTGTGGTTTTTAAAGTACTTAATAAATTCTGTCTGATTAATTTAATTCGGCATTTTATTTAAACATAACATTGGCGACGAGGATCTTAGAACCAGTGTCGTGGAACAATTAAAATTACATGAAATTAAATGTAAAATAAATAAGTTCTAGTGGAAATTAAAATTGAAGAGACCCGGCCGGCGTCCATCTTGTTCTACAACGCAAAAGGAAAAATACATACACGTGCGTGAGAATCAACTTGACTGTGAAGCTAATACAGGTACACGTTTTTCATGAAATGTCGGATACGGAGTCACAAAATAAAAAGACTGATTCAAGCAAATTGTCGTGGATATATCAATTACATAAATCTGAATTATTAAAGAAATTTCAAGAATTAAAATTACCCTTCACTGAGGAGTCTACCGTAGACCAATTGAGGAAAACACTAAGCCAGCATTACAAGAGTCAAGCAGACCTTTCTAAATTCGGATTAGAAAAACAACAACCACTAAAAATGACAACTTCCTATAACCTACAATTCCCGGCCTTCGATGGAGACAAATGGGAGAGCTTTCAACAACAGTTAGAGTGCGTGATTCAGTTAAATGATATTCCTGACGAAAAAAAAGTAACTCTTCTGCTTACAAAAGTAACACCAAAAGTGTTTGAAACACTAACTTACCTTTGTAGTCCGGAGAAACCTATTCAGCTATCATATGAGGAGCTCTGTAAAAAATTACAAAACAAATACGTACCAAAACAATCAACTGCCCTGGATCGTGCAATTTTTAGAAGCCGGAACCAAGGGGAGGTAGAAAAAGTTGAAGAATATATTTTAGAGTTGAGGAAACTGGCAGGAAAATGTAATTTCAAAGATAAAGACGACCAAATTAAGGAAAAATTCATTGATGGAGTTCAGTCAAGGTTTATCAAATTTGAACTTTTAAAAAGTAACTCTAACATGACATTAGAAGAGACTATTATACTAGCAAAGACAGTGGAAGCTGCGCTGTTACAATCAAATACCAAACAAAAACCCAAGGAGGCTGCTGAAGAAATGTTCTTCTATAGATATAAAGACAACAAGAAAAACGGGTCACTGCCTAACAGGAATTACAGGAGAGAAGCAGTCAACAAATCAGTCACAGGAAATTCAAAAATGCTTTGCTACTGCTGCGGAAATGACAACCACATCAAGAAAGATTGCAGGTTAATTAAAAAATATTGCTCGGAGTGCGGAAAACAGGGCCATTTGTTCAAAGTATGTCCAAAGAACCCTAAAGTGAAGACATATTTATTGGAAAAAGATGAGAAGTCCACGGAAGCAGCGGAGGTCTCAGCAGAAGAGGCTACAGGGCCTGAAAAAGAAGAGGAGGGCTCCTATGATATATACTCAATTAATGTAAGTAGAATACCCCCTCATTACATGAAAATTAAAATGGAGGGTCAGTATTTAAACTTTCAGCTTGATACTGGGGCTGAGGTAACAGTAATTCCACTCTCAGATAAATTAAAATATTTTGAAAAAATGGAACTATTACAGTGTAAAGTAAAATTTAGGAATTTTGACCAAAGCCTGTCAGAGCCGGTGGGGGTACTTCATGCCATGAATGTAGAATATGAAGGGGAAGTGCGACAGTTAAATATCTTTGTAGCTCAAAATAATATGCCACGCATAATAGGTAGAGATTTTTTAAAGGCTTTCAACATGTGGCCTCTAAAATTTTTACATACCAATAATATCAATGTTGATAAGGATCCCTACCAAACCTGTATCAAAACTGTTTCAGAAGCTGACCGAGTGGTAAAACAAGAGTTTGCAGAAGTATTTTCTCCAGGCTGGGGAAACTTTGAAGGTGAAAGCATCAAATTGAAGTTGAAGGAAGGAGCCCAGCCAAGGAGTTTGCCTGTGCGCAGGGTGCCGTTTGCTCTTAAGGATAAGGTAACCGCTGAAGTTGCACGTTTAGTAAAAAATGGCAGGATAGTTCCAGTTGAACATAGTCAATGGGCCACTCCAGTGGTGCCAATCCTGAAAGCAGATGGCACAGTAAGGCTGTGTGGGGACTATAAGGTCACCCTAAACCCTCATTTGGAGGTGGATCATTTTCCATTGCCACATATTGATGAAATATTTGACACCTTAAAGTATGGAGAATACTTCTGCGAACTCGACCTTAAAGAGGCATACCTTCAGGCAAAATTAGATGAGGAGTCGCAGGCTTTAACCACAATTATAACAGAAGTAGGGACTTATAAATATAAGTACTTACCATATGGAGTTAGCACAGGGCCGGGATCCTTTCAGAGGTTAATGCATAAAAAGTTGGCAGGCATATCTAATACTATAGTCTTCATAGATAATATTTATGTAATGGGTAAAACTCTTAACGATACTTTCAACACAGTTTGTCAAGTTTTAAAGAAGCTTAAGGAATGTCAATTTAAACTTAAATTAGAAAAATGTAAATTTTTCACCCATAGTATTGATGTATTTGGATTCAGAATAACAAAAAATGACATTAGTGTCATACGGTCAAATATTGAGCCTCTTTTGGTCACTAAGTCACCCACAAATCTTACCTTGTTAAAATCTTTCTTAGGTAAAGTTAATTACTATGCTAGGTTTTTAAAAGATATGGCAACAATAATAACTCCACTTTATGAATGTACTAAAAAGAATCGTTTTGATTGGACTCAAAAATGTGAGACAGCATTTGTTAAGATCAAGCAAAAATTGGCCTGTGTGGAAAACTTAAGGCATTATGATCCAAATTTACCTCTGATCTTAACATGTGATGCTTCACAAACGGGGTTAGGAGTCGTATTGTCAAACAGGGACTATGAGGGTGTTATTAGGCCCATAGCATATGCCAGTAGGAAACTAAGTGACACTGAACAAAAATATGCGGCGATCGACAAGGAAGCCATGGCAATAATATTTGGAATTACTAAATTCTATAACTATACATATGGTAGATATTTCGAATTAGAGACCGACAGTGCGGCGTTAGTACGTATATTTGGTCCCACAAAGGGTATACCAAAAATGGCAGCCAAAAGGCTTCAACATTACGCTATATTCCTGTCGGCTTTCCATTACAAAATTAAGCATATAAAAACAAATTTAAACCCGGCTGATTACTTGTCGCGCTCAATTACTGACTCGAACTTTAGACAGGTAAATCTCCACCCAATATGTACAAACGGGAATATTAGTAATGAATATTACATAAATAACTCGGAAGTTGTAAAATTAGATTGGAAATTAATTCAAAATGAGACCAAAAAAGACTTAATTTTATCAAAAGTTATGAGATACATAGTAGATGGTTGGCCTGACAAAAAGTTATTAGATAAAGAGATGATGCAATTTTTTAATAAAAATAATGAACTTAGTACAGACAGGGGGTGTTTATTTTGGGGACACAGGATAATCATACCAAAAATATTAACAGAAGCTGTTTTAAGAGAGGTACATAGGAGTCATTTTGGCACAGTGCGAATGAAGCAAATAGCACGTTCATTTTTTTGGTGGCCGGCGCTAGATTCGGAGATAGACACAGTGACAAGTGGTTGTTTAACTTGTCTGCAAAACATGAAAAGTCCGTCAAAAGGCCAACTAAGGCCATGGCCAGTAGCACCTTCTGTATGGCATAGGCTACATGCAGATTTTTTAGGACCTTTTTATAACAAAATGTATTTAATTGTTGTGGATAGTTATTCTAAATGGCCCGAAGTATTTGAGATGGGGAGTATAAGTGCAGCACGAACAACAGAAAATCTAAAGAAAATTTTCTCTCAATTTGGGTACCCTGCTCATTTGGTGACTGATAATGGTCCTACATTCACCAGCACTGAATTTAAAAACTTCTGTGCTGCTACGAGTATCAAACACACTTTCACGCCACCATATCATCCAGCAACAAATGGTGCCGCTGAACGATTCGTTGAGACTTTCAAGTCACATGTAAAAAAAATTAAGGAAAGCGGAAGTTCCGTTTCATCAGCAATCAATTTGTTTCTGTTTGACTACAGGAATATGGCACATGCAACTACGGGCGTTACCCCGGCGAAATTAATGTTAGGGAGGGAACTTAGGACTAGGTTTTCCTTGTTGCGACCGCCACCAATTACAGAGACGTTCCATGAAAAGCAGGAAAAGCAAGTAGATAACGCGTCGGGAAATAGGAATGTTTCTTTTAGGGTGGGAGAGAAGGTGATGGTCAGAGACTATAGAAAAAATTGTAACCCGTGGACTCAGGGGGTAGTGATAGAAGAGTCCGTCCCTAATATCACATATATTATAGATGTAGATGGTGTTAGATGGAAGAGACATTGTAACCAAATTCTTAAGTGTAATAGTAGCCTAGATGAATGATGGTAATTTTAAGTGACAAATGTAACTAAGTTGTTTCGTAAGACTGAATTGTTATACCATGCATAGTAATAGTTAAATACTCATAGTAATAAATTAGTTACTGTTTAATAAACTTATTTACAATTAATGTTATGTATAAATGGAAGGAATGTGTTAGGAGATATAGAAGATGTTTCGGTTGAGAGTTATCTTAACTTTTAGATTAAGTGGAGTATTAAGGTTACATTATCTTAATTTTATGTTGTAGCTAAATTTTGGGTTC
This sequence comes from Agrotis exclamationis, assembly GCA_950005045.1. Taxonomy (NCBI): domain Eukaryota; kingdom Metazoa; phylum Arthropoda; class Insecta; order Lepidoptera; family Noctuidae; genus Agrotis; species Agrotis exclamationis. The sequence continues at coordinate 10,639,846 of OX465440.1, forward strand.
TGTAGGAGTAAGCAGTTTTGGTTTATAATTAAGTTTTTGTTTGGGTTCTGTAGGAGTAAGCAGTTTTGGTTTATAATTAAGTTTTTTTTGTTGTATAATGACTATTATTAAAGTAACTGTAGTTGAGCTTAGCTATTGTTTTGTTGAGATGGGCCAGGTTGTTATTGTTATTAAATTTGTGTTAGCACCAAGGATAATCTGGTTGAACAGAGGTCAAGATTTAAGGCGGGAAGAGTGTAGTATCTTTATATAGTCTGTGGAACTAGTGCGAGCTAAGGTGGTTCCAAAAGTCTAGTTAGTCTGTGGTTTTTAAAGTACTTAATAAATTCTGTCTGATTAATTTAATTCGGCATTTTATTTAAACATAACAAGTTCCTTACCAAAAATAACGCCCAAACAACATTATGTGGTCAACCAGACCTATTCTAAGCCATGGCCGCCGACCGACGTCATCGCCCTTAGCCAACACACTGCGAACCCAAGCGATAAATTCGACAATTTATACACTTCCCAAGTCCGGGTCATTTAATAAACTTGCGTTACGAACTTCGAGTTCAGTTCGAGTTAAGCGATAAGCATCAGCGATTGTGAACTTAGGGTCTGTTTCTGTGTAACCGTAACCCCGGAACGTAAAGGGCTATTGAAAGACATCTTGGATTTTAGTCAGTACAAGTCTGATAGTCCCTTTTGTCCTGCCCTGGATGGGAGGACTCATTTGATAATTTAGCAACGTAAAAAAGGATCTCTTTCCAAGAGTGTCGCACATGGCGGTGGGAATTTCAGCCAGGTAGCTCGCCGTCCGATCAAATATCAAAGGTGTACCTTACCTCTTTAAAGGCGGGATCTGGAGGCCTCTCTTATAGCGGCCATACACCATACTGCCTATCGTACAATCGGCATGACGATCGATTTGATCAAATTGGCACTTCGTCCATATACACCATACACCATACTGCCTATCGTCCAATCGGCATGACAATCGATTTGATCAAACTTCAAATCGGCAGCAGTGATGCCAACTTAGCAACTTTATAGCTAGATCTAGCTATTATTCGGTGACCGACAGCTACAATTTTATAAAACTTGTGGCTTAACTTTTTAGCTACCGAATATTAGCTAGATTTAGCTAGATCTATCTATAAAGTTGCTAAGTTGGTATCACTGCTGCCGATTTGAAATTTGATCATTCCGATTTGATCAAATCGATTTGATCAAATTGGCATGATCAAATCGGCATGATCAAATCGGCTTGATCAAGCCTATTGTCATGCCAATTTGATGGATTCCACGCCCACACACGGTCAAATCTAACTGATCAAATCGGCAGCGTCATGCCGATTGTACGATAGGCAGTATGGTGTATGGCCGCTATTAGTCCGTTAACGAAAATACGGGTGCGAAAGTAACAGTTCCTTCGGCTCCTCCATCTCCATAGACGAGACTTCGGAAGAACTCATTTGATGATTTTTACACCTCAAAGCAAATTATATAAAAAGGCACTGTAATGCTTCCGTTTAAGTATACTTTTTTGATAATCTCGAATTTTCTTTAAAAATATTATCGTAAAAGGTGGAAAGTTTTTAATTAACTGGATTGTTCATTGTTCTAAACGATGTTATAAGAAAAGAAAATTTTGTTAGTTACGTACTTTTGGAGTTAGGTAACAAAAAACACAAAAAAAGGCCAAGTGCGAGTCAGTACCTACTACAATTTAACACAATATTTTAGTAATTTTTACTGGAAAAAGGACGCGTGGGTACGGGGTGGAAGGAGTGGAGCCTTAGTTTAGGAGTCATCATCATCAGCCTACAAATGTTCCCACTGCTGGGACACAGGCCTCCTCTCTGAGAGAGGGAGTGGGCCATAATCCACCACGCGGGCCCAATGCGGGTTGGTGGATGTCACATGTCTTCGAATTTTTGGTTCTAGGACATGCCGGTTTCCTCACGATGTTTTCCTTCACCGTTTTGAGAGCAGTGGTGATGAAATAAATTACACAAAGTAATGCGCCTGACTGGGTTCGAACCCACGACCTACAACTCATAAGTCGCGGCCGATACCACTGGGCCACCACTGCTCTGCAGTATAGTATAGGTCTGCTCTCTAGTATAGGAGTGCTTAAATAATAATAAAAATATGTGTCTTCTAATTTGAAACTGTATGATTTTTTTTTAAAGCGGCTACGAGAATTTACTCTCTGAAAATTTAACGTTTAAAGTTCAAAAGACGGACAGAAAGCATAGATAAAGGATCCCATTGGTTTAGATATTTATGTACGGAACCCCAAAAACAAAGATTTTAACAATTTAGAACATTCTAGTTATCTTTATTGGGCTCCTTCAGAAATTCCTATAATTCGTTAAAAATACTGCGTAGAAAAATAAATTCATTTGTAGAAAACTGTGCCAATCAGACTAGAGTTCGTAATAAAATATTTTCATTTTTCTTGTGTTTTGTAAAAGTTTATCTTGTTTACGATTTTTTTTTTGTTTTGATTTCAGGTACTTATCAACTGAAAACCCGGCGCTTTATAAGGTCCAGATCTGTCTATAGTTCATTAAATAATAAACCTTATTGTTGTAAAGTTAATGTGCCTATTCCTACAAACAACTGTGACCAAACGTATTTTATTCTCATGAATAAGGACATAAACCCTCTGCAAATACGGTCCTTTTTAAATTCGGAGACATCAGTTTGTTAACATAACAACCGAATAAATAACAAATGGATTCATAGGTAAGAAAATCATTACAAGTACATAAAGTTACTTTCAACATAAACATTTTGTGTATCTTATTAATTCCAAACGAATCACCAAATCCTTACTTAATACTGTCTTAATCTTCTCCTTTCAAAATCTCGCAAAGGAGAGCCGTCAAAAACAGGAATCTCGCAGGCTCACAAAGTTATGCAAAGAAAATATGCGGTAATTATGTAATTAACTAAGATGTACTTTTCGTTTAAAGGATGAGCCACACGCACAGTGAATAAATAATTACAGAATGCATGCTTCATAAGGAGAATAACGTACGCAGCATAGATAATACACGTGCAGCGAGTGCTAGCACATTCGTGGCTGTTATTTGTTTCAGTACATTTTCTATCTGTGCTTGCGCCAATACGTTTATTGTATGGAAACGGCCTTCGATTTTCATAATGACTTCATAGGCCTAGGTATTAAAATGATGTGGGTACAGAATAGCTGCTTTATACAACGAGCAACGCAACGAGCAACGCATACGTGCACAAGCTTGAGAGGTAAAAATAATACATTTATTCGCCATGTTTATGCCACACAACAAAATTATAAAACAAACAAAAAAACATAAGTAGCATAACAAAATTCCGTACAGCGAGTTCAAACGCAATCGCAATCGGCATTTGTTTGAGATAAAATCTGTTTGTGCGTGCTAGTTTTAACTTGCGATATGTTGGCCTTCTGTATGATTCTATTCTGTGTCTTTATACACGCTCTCCATACATGGCGGAAGACAATAAAGTTAATTTGAAGATAAATCAACGTTCGCAAAGTTTTGACGTAAGCTCAAGTAGACTTTGGACTATGTGAGAAATGAGCGATACTGGAAAGCTTTTGAGAATGTTCACACGAATGTGAATTGTATTAATAGATTTATTATGAGTTACATTCTTTATGCAAGTATGACATAGTAGAATTAATATTATTATGTGAGTGAGTTCTAATAGGAAAACAACTTTTAAGCTTGAGAGATAGACATTTCAAAAAAACCAAAATGGCAGATTTTGGTAGACTTTTTTTTCCAAAAAAAAAAACACGAAATGTAAATTCTGACTGCACTGATTTTTTTACAGTATCAACACAATAGAATTGCAAAATTATCTTCTATTAATCTGTTATTTCTATGGCGAATATTTATTTTTTTAACTTATTATCTTGAAAGGTGTTTCTAAAACGATAATAAGGCTGCTTAATACCACGTAGAACTTAAACATTTATTGCAACTTTACTTAAACCTTACTTAATGAAAATTGGTCGCGGGACTGTCTCATCATTTAACCGTGACCCTGGAACGTGAAGGGCTATTGAAGGACAACGTGGACTTTAGTCAGTACGAGTCTGACAGTCCCTCCCGTCCCGCCCTGGGTCGGAGGACTCAGAATTTGACAATTTTATCACGATAAAAAAGCATAAGAAAATTATGCATAACCTAGTTTCCCTTCGCTTAAGCTCACTCCATACACCACACACGATCAGTAAGTTTGTTTAGGTGGCCCTCCCACCCGGGGTCTAAACTAAATTTAATTTTGTATAATTTTACTTAAAAGCCCTTATGTTTGACTAGTCTTATGAAAGGACTCACTGGCAGTCTCTAGGGCAATGTTTTTAATAGCTTCATTATTTTCAAGTGTAATTTAAGATAGGTCTTTTGAGCAAGTCTTACTATTAGCTTATGATTCTCCCACTGCTGGGACACAAACCTATGTAATGAGAGAGAGAGAGGGCTATTATCAACCACGTTGGCCCAGTCCGGGTAGATAGATTTTAGTTAGCATGTCTCAGCGTTGTTTTACATTTTCTGCAACCACAGCACATTGTAGTACTGGTTTCGTTTGAATAGTGTCGCTGCAGATTTGTGATGTTGCGTTGTGGTACCGGCAAAATGTAGATGTGGTTGTCGTTATACTTTTTAGGGTTCTGTAGCCAAATGGCAAAAACGAAACCCTTATAGATTCGTCATGTCTGTCTGTCTGTCTGTCCGTCCGTATGTCACAGCCACTTTTTGTCGAAAGTATATTAAGAGCTATCCTGTTGAAACTTGGTAGGTAGATGTATTATGTGAACCGCATAAGGATTTTCACACAAAAATAAAAACAAAACAAATTTTGCGGGTGCCCCCCATACTTAGAATTGAAACTCAAAAATTGTTTTTTTCACCAAACCCATACGTGTGGGGTAGGTATCTATAGATAGGTCTTGAAAAATTATATTGAGGTTACTAATATCATTTTTATCTAAACTGAACAGTTTGCACGAGAGACACTTCCAATGTGGTAAAATGTGTGTCCCCCCCCCCTGTAACTTCTAAAATAAGAGAATGATAAAACTAAAAAATATATAATGTAGACCTCAACAAAAACTACCAATGAAAATTGGTTTGGATGAGATATAGTTAGCAGTTTTTGAGATATAGTACATTTTCAAAAACCGCAAATATAACTTTGCCATTCATACAAATACTATGAAAAACAAAGTTATTTTTATTGTTTGTGTATATTACTTACTAATCTCAATATAATTATATCTCTTATCTATGCTTGCTGCTACGGAACCCTTCATGGGCGAGTCCAACTCGCACTTGGCCGGTTTATTTTATGTGGGTGGCCGCTAGTATGCGTTGTAGTCGGTGGTTGCGTTGTGGTCAGTTTCACCCACGCGGTTGATTTGAAAGTAAACTGTTGACAACATTTTGTTTTCAAATTAATATTTTTGAGGGAGGAATATTTGACAATTTTATTCATTTCCAATATTTATGATTTAGTATTTTACATGGAGCGACTGCCTCTCTGATCTCCACATCCCAGTAACTGGGTAATACAACCCTTTGGTACGACTGGTTGTCAGCTCTATCAATTACATAATATTATCACTTTTTACCAGAATATAATATACTAGCTTTTTCCAGCGGCTTCGCTCGCCCCCTCCCCCTTTATTGCCTATGTCACTCAGGACCAAAGTAGATTTCAACTGGTGAAAGAATTTTTGAAATCGGACCAGTAGTTTTTGAGTTTATCAACTACAAACAAACAAAAATACAAGGTTTTCCTCTTTATAATATTAGTGTAGATCTATTGGCCAAGTAACTACAATAATCGGTACATAATGTTCCCACCGAGTTCCTAGTGAGTATGAATGTTGATGGATGGAGAGGAAGAGGAAGGCCAAAGAAAAGATGGATTGATTGTCTAAGGAATGATATGGGATAAAAAGGAGTAAATGATAGTGTGTCGCCTGATAGGGGAGAATGGAAGAAGAAAACGTGTTGCGCCGACCCCAAGTACCTAGAATGGGATAAGCGCAGGAAGAAGCTGAATATTCCCACTGCTGGGACGTCATACTTCTCTGTAAGAAGACTTACTAACGACGCAGACACATTAAATCTAGGTCATAATAAGACTTCGATTATTTTGATGTCGTTTTCCTTCATCCCTTTTTGAAGTACGAAAGGTTTCTTTGTAAATATTTAATGTTGTTCCTTACCAAATAACATTTTTCTTTACTTTGTTTATTCTTTTTTATGTATTGATTCTTGGGTGTGTTCTATACGAGGTTACTTGGAAGGATTGATCGAGTTTTGTTTATTTAAAGAAGGGATAAGTCTCCTAAGAATTGGTTTTATTTCGTATTTAGTAACAGAAAAACACAAGCATTTCGAAGGAATAGTCATACACAATAATTATATCATATTTAATACATAATCCTTGCCGTGTTAAGTGAAGCAATAAGAAAGTAGTTCATGAGTTAATATTTTTGATCATCAGAGACATTTTTGTTGAGACTTAAACAATATCTAAAATAATTTGAGATTCGAAAGGATGAAGCATTTTTTCCCGGATTTAATGCTTGCTTCATAAGTTCGGTCTCGATGCGGCTTCTAATGTTGCGCCATGTGAAGCTAGGTTAAGAGAATCTAAGTTGCGTTGCCACTCATCATCATCATCATCATCATCTCAGCCATAGGACGTCCACTGCTGAACATAGGCCTCCCCTTTAGATCTCCACATATACCGGTTGGAAGCGACCTGCATCCAGCGTCTTCCGGCGACCTTTACAAGGTCGTCTGTCCACCTCGTTGGTGGACGTCCTACGCTGCGCTTGCTCGTCCGCGGTCTCCACTCTAGCACTTTTCGACCCCATCGGCCATCTGCTCATGCTGCGTTGCCACTCACATCTGCCTTATGTTAGTCGTATTTCATAAGTATCAACAGACTATAATGTTTCCACTGCCGAAACACAGACCTTCTCTCTGTGAGAGGCAGTAGACTGTAGTTCACCTCGCGGGACCAGTGTGAGTGGGTAGATATTATCACATATCTTCAAACGTTTTGGTTCTAGGTCCTGCTGGTTTCCTCATATTGTTCCCTTTCACTGTTTTATAAGGAGTGATGGTGAATATAAACTACAAAACCGGCCAAGTGCTAGTTGGACTCGCGTGAAGAGGGTTCCGTACGATGTTACCTATCACGTTTTTTTTTACCATATACAGATATGAACTTCTTATAGGTTATCCTATAATCTATAAGTAGAAAACTAATTCCTGAATTTTTTCCAAAATTTTAGGTTCACTAGTTTCGGAGATAAGGGGGGGGAATGGTCAAGCTTCGTCTGTTTTTTTTGAATAACTTGGAAACCATTTATTTTAAAATTACAAAAAAATACTTTTAAGTTTGTCTCAACAATACCTTTCATTTGATATGTCACACGATGCACTTTTCAAATATATTTTTTTAAATTTTCCCCTTCCCCCCCCCAGAAATTACCTCCCATATACAGATATGGACTTCTTATAGGTTATCCTATAATCTATAAGTAGAAAACTAATTCCTGTATTTTTTTCAAAATTTAGGTTCAGTAGTTTCGGAGATAAGGGGGGGGGGGGGAATGGTCAAGCTTCGTCTATTTTTTTTAATAACTTGGAAACCATTTATTTTAAAATTACAAAAAAATACTTTTAAGTTTGTCTCAACAATACCTTTCATTTGATATGTCACACGATGCAGTTTTCAAATATTTTTTTTTAAATTTTCCCCTTCCCCCCCCCCAAAAATTACCTCCCATATACAGATTTGGACTTCTTATAGGTTATCCTATAATCTATAAGTAGAAAACTAATTTCTGTATTTTTTTCAAAATTTTAGGTACAGTAGTTTCGGAGATAAGGGGGGGGGGGAATGGTCAAATTTCGTCTATTTTCTTGAATAACTTGGAAACTATTTCTTCTAAAATTACAATAAAAATATATTTAAGATTGTCTCAACAAGACCTTTCATTTGGTATGTCACACGATGCAGATTTCAAATATTTTTTTTTTAATTTTCCCCTTCCCCCCCAAAAATTACCTCCCATATACAGATATGGACTTCTTATAGGTTTTCCTATAATCTATAAGTAGAAAACTAATTACTGTATTTTTTTCAAAATTTTAGGTTCAGTAGTTTCGGAGATAAGAGGGGAGGGGGAGTGGTCAAATTTCGTCTATTTTCTTGAATAACTTGGAAAATATTTATTTTAAAATTACAAAAAAAAATACATTTAAGATTGTCTCAACAAGACATTTCATTTGATATGTCACACGATGCAGTTTTCAAAACATTTTTTTTCATTTTCCCCTTCCCTCCCAAAAATTACCTCCCACATACAGATTTCATCTATTCACGTCACACCTCTGTGCTTGGGTCACAGGAATTGATATGTGTACCAAATTTCAACCCAATCGGTCTAGTAGATTCGGAGATAATTGACTATAAGCGACAGACAGACGGACACACGAGTGATCCTATAAGGGTTCCGTTTTTGTATTCGGACGTACGGAACCCTAAAAAGTAGTAAAATAAAAAACGACCTACAACCTTGCAGTCGTGGTCGTTTTTCAATGTTCTTTACTACATGTTTTAAAACCGCAAAGTTCTTCAATAACAGTGACATAAGTATCAAAACTAAAACTAACCAAATCTCTTAACAGCAGACGTTCAAATTGTAACAGAACATTCAGAGATTGCAATAGTTCCCCAACTTGTTTCACTTAAACAAAACATAGCTATCGAAACTTACACAATTATTCAAGAAGACACAGAACTGAGCCATCTCAGATATGAGAGCACAATTTAACTTGTAAGGATTACTCTTGAAGGGGAGATAACACGACTTGTAAACGGGAATCGTAACAAGCAAGTTGTATGTAAGTTTGGGCCTCGGTATTGTCATTTTAATGATCTACACCCTTAGGGCACGTGCATATGGGACTGTGATATACATCATAATTATCACGTACGTCATTTATCACAGTAACAAAAAATATTGTGGAAGGGTTACGTACAAACGTAGTAGGTACCTAGTCATTTATACCAGCAGTTAGGCTGTTTTTCCACCAGAGATGCGCTATGCTACGTTGCTGCGGATGCGTTTGATATCCACCAATCATATTCACTGGTTTACATAGCACAGCACTGGTGGAAACGGATTCAACTAAGATGTGTTTTTTATATGTAAGGATGCGTGCTACGGCTGCGTGCTGTGGCTGCGTGCTATGACTGCGTGCTATGGATGCGTGCTACGGGTCGTTTTCCCTAGTATCGATACATCGCATAGCTCGAACTGCGCATCTTCATAGCGCAGCTACCTTGTGGCGGCGCATCTTCATAGCGCAGCTACCTTGTGACAGCACATCTTCGTAGCGCAGCTACGCATCTTCATAGCGCAGCTACCTTGTGACAGCACATCTTCGTAGCGCAGCTACCTTGTGACAGCGCCTCTTCGCAGCGCAGCTACCCATCTTCATAGCACATCTTACCGCACAGCTACATAGCGTAGCATCAGTGGAAACGGTCACACAGTTTCGTAGCTCAGCTTTTACATCCTCGCAGCACAGCTACATAGCGCATCTCTGGTGGAAAAGCAGCCTTATAATTGTCAGGATTTCTTATTTCACCTGTTGAAAGCTGCTTTGGTCTTGAGTGACATAGGCAATAGGGGGGGTTGTAGAGTGGGCAAAGCCGCTGGCAAAAGCTAGTAGTTATATTTATGTGTAATGTAAGATAGTTGTTTCGTTTGACAGTACAACACTACAATTTGTGGTATCTGAAATAATCTGTTGTTTTCATTTTGTGGTTGCTAATATTTGTTTTGTGGCTGCGATAGGATTGATATGGCATCTGTAATGTTGTTAATAATGTCAGCACTATTAAAATAGGCGGCAAAATATTGTGTACCTGTGTGTCCCTGTGATTAAAACATTTAAAAAAAACTCTCGCCTATATTTCCTACTCCCGTACCGTTTTGTTTGTGATGTGATATCACATGATATGATGTAGGTACTATTGGTTATCACACGTATGTACGCTTCCTTACACCAGAGATAAGGTTGAATTAATTTAAAACGTTTTCGGCTTGAGTTTGATTTCATTGTAGATATGTAATGGAATATGGTTTCAGGAATTCTGATGTGTGTTCTACGGAATACTTGTTACATTGTTATTAATATTTGGTTCTGTTCCGCTCAATAATTATTATGTGTTGTATACGTTGAAGTAATGTGTTTATTATGTGTATGGTAGTTTCTATCAATAAGCTAGTTATGTATTAAGATGGTGGAGAATAATTAAGAAGATTCGCTTGGTTTATACTAAGTTTATCTTCATTAATTCATCAGTTGTCTATTGAGGGATAGTTACAGTTTAAGTACCTACCTATATTATAATAAAAAAAATTCTTAATCTAAATCCATGATTTTTTTATTGGAATGGTACTTTTGCTCATGGTTTAACATCAGTCTTAACATCATTCAGTACGCGTCCGTTAATCTTCAATATTTTTTGTAACCCATGTTGCTCGACAGCTGTGCCATGTCACTTCAAATCAGTCCCGATGAGCTGTCTATAGATGGACGGTGCCGCTGAGGAAGGCCCAAAAGAAGGCGGCGCGGACGCAACATTAAAATTGCAGTTTATCTTTAGAGGATTCTCAACACTTTATGCTGTAAGCCTAAAGTTCAAATTCAATTATGATAGGCTGTGGTACTGACGCTGCGCGCTGGGCTGTGTCGTTAGAAAATAGCATTACTGGACAGCTAATTACTTCTTTATAATGAGCCAGTGGTATCGGCCTCGACTTACGAGTAGTAGGTCGTGGGTTCGAACCCCGTCAGGCGCATTACTTTGTGTAATTTATTTCAACACCACTGCTCTCGAAACGGTGAAGGAAAACATCGCGAGGAAACCGGCATGTCCTAAAACCAAAAATTCGAAGACATGTGACATCTACCAATCCGCACTGGGCCCGCGTGGTAGATTACGGCCCACTCCCTCTCACAGAGAGGAGGCCTGTGTCCCAGCAGTGGGAACATTTATAGGCAACTACGATACCAAAAACCACTAAAAACTATAAATAATTTAAAGTCCAAAGGTAATAAACGTAAATGACTGTACTTAAACTACCACAAAACCTATTACCCTATTCTATTACCTCACTATTACCCTCATTATCTATATCAAAACCAAATAACATAACGCATAAATCTTTAACAGCGGTGAGAAGGCTATATATTCCTTTTATTAGACCATCTCTACTAGTACTGGAGTGTGTGTTATACGTCATCACTTCGTGAAATGGTGGATGTACACTCTAGCCGAGACACCTCTTAGCAGAAGGAGTGCGAGAGTAGGAAAAGCGTGTCCTAGGCCCAAATCTGTGGAGCGAAATCGAAGCCCTTTCGTACACAACGCGACGCAAGTCTCCGATACCTTATATATATCCAGGCGACTATCGCAAGACAAATCCATAGAGTTTGTACACACGCACGCATCAGTGAATGCTAGTTAGAGCTAAGCTTAAGATAAGTACCCATACCATGAGTTGTCATTACGATACTTGATCATACCCATACACCGACGCGTCGTGATCATCGATATCGTTGATCAAATATCGTAATAACAACTCATGGTATGAGTACAGTTCACTCTCTGTTTAAGATCTCTTGCAAGGCCCCACGACGCGACGCGTCTGGCGGCGCGTCGAGCGGGGCGGCTCGCTAGTAAAACGTATGTTTTGGAGCTTTCATAGGGAAGCCGCAACAATTGACGATCAAATGCACGCACCTTACAATGTAAAGGTGCCGGTTCGCTCCGGAGACCGCGACAGGAGACAGCGACAGGCGACCGCGACAGGAGACCGCGACAGTACTTAACATTAGGCAATGTATGAACGGCAGTTCGCGAGCGAGACAGCAACAGGAGACAGATACGGTAAACAATCTCCGGTCGCGGGCCGTGTCGCGGATGTGTTTCGACAAAACTGTTCAGTCTGATGTAATACACCATAAATATAAGAGGCCTTAACATGAATTTTACGCATTTGACCGTACAGCATAGGACATAAAAAGCACCTCTAGTTTACGAATGAGGAACTAATTTTACCCATCAAATTGACGACAAAATCCCCGTTTACTTTACGTCACCAAAACGTGAAAACTCGTGTTGAGGCCTCAGATCTTTTTTAATCCAGCAGTATTATAGTAGCACTCGTTTAGCCTTTGTCCATTCTTTGTTGGGTTTTCTCGAGATGTCTCATCAGAGACGTAATGAAAGCTCTTGAACAAGAATGTACAGTGTACAGCCATCATTACACATCATTACAACGAATAACAGCATCGTACTTCAAATAAATTACTCCAGAAAGCAAAACAAACACATATACCAAACGAACTCAGTCGAAAACAAGAAATTTTCTCGACGAGAATAACATTTTTGTTTTGACGTCGTCGATTCGACGTAGATTTACACCGAACTTTCGTCGACTTGACCATAATCGTGGATTAATCTTTTAATTAAAGTTGAAGTCTTATCTAGGGTATAGTTTTTTTGTGTTTGTTCTGTCAAATAAATCTTCTGGAATAGTTGTGTTTGTACTCAGCTGTCTTAGAAAGAATAGTGTCAGTGAAGTACTAAGAAAAATAGTGACCTATTTGTTTTTCTTTGTGATATTGTTGTTAGGTACTTCGGACACGCACATTGTGTAACAATACGGGAATTGTTGTTTTCTTAGTAGCTTAGTAGATCTATTGTTTATTTTTAATAGGTCTCGAACACGTTTGGTATTATGAGGGGGGCCGTTAGATTCAAGATTACGAAAAAAGAATAATAGAATCGGCCACTTCTTGCAAAGCGCTGATAGTCGAAATACAGTCTCTGCCTAGTTCAACCCCACCATTTTAAACTGAGTTAAATTAGCCTGTTAAAGAAATTTTTTAACGTTATGTCTAAGTTTTTTTTTTTTATAAACTTTAACTTATCTTACCATAAAGAACTTTGTACTTTTGGTAAAACTTTGAACAGCTTTCATTACTTGATTATTGTAACTTCATCGCTATTAGATTTTTTTTTGAGTTTTTTTGTCTGGAATTTGTTTTGACGGACTCTCTAAAAAGCCCTATTTAGACATGCAACGAGATGGACAGACGACCTTATAAAGGTCGCCGGAAGACGCTGGATGCAGGTCGCTTCCAACCGGTATATGTGGAGATCTAAAGGGGAGGCCTATGTTCAGCAGTGGACGTCCTATAGCTGAGATGATGATGATGATGATGATGAGACATGCAAGAATTTGCAATCAAGCTTGCTAACCTATTAATCGACAATGAATTCAGTTGATCAATCAAATAACGCAATGTAGTCAAACATGCATGCAAGTTCTTACATATCTAGATGGGGCTTAAAGAATCGTTACAACTGGGCCACCCTTTTCCTTATCGATAAAGTTCTTCGAAATTTATACATAAGTTTCAATATTAATGTGGTAATGACTACAAGTGCCGTCAAGTGAATCGTAAAATTTAAATTTTCACTGAGGAGTAATGGTCGATTCGAATGCTCGTAAACAAGGAACGATTCACTCAGTACTCAATTGTTTATTGCATTTTTAATTGAGTAAAGGATCCGTTTCGTTTTTACTGAAACTTCACTGGATGATATTTGGCACACATTTCGATTCGGTGCATTTCTCATCCAAGTATTTCCCTTGACTTTGAGGATTTCGCTAATCCCATAATCCCACGCTGTTTAGGACAGCCTAAACAGCCGCGTCACTTTACGTCATACATTTTATCACCACTGTTTAAAAACAGAGGAGAAGAAAAAATTATCGTGAACAATCTGTCGTCAACAACCTAAAAAGCCAACTCTCCTCTAAACGAAGAAGGCTTGTCTCCAAACTTTGATAACCTTGTTTTGATGTTGAAATCATCAAATGAGTCCTCCCTCCTTGGGTAGAAGCAAAAGGGACTCTTAGACTTTTGTACTGACTATAATAACTTTTTAACAAAAAAATCAAACCGACGAAAGATTGAACTGAAAAGCTAAAAATAAATTTTGAGGCGGCGCCAAACAAACATACAAACATGTACCTAAATTAATTATTTGAAGCGAAGCATAATTTTATTGTAGCTAGGTTGCTTTTCGTTGATTGTTTCTTTGGCGCCGCCTCAAAATTTATTTTTAGCTTTTCAGTTCAATCTTTCGTCGGTTTGATTTTTTTGTTAAAAAGTTATTATTTTTAGCTTTTTAGTTGTATACCATGATTAGAGTGTTTAACACATGGAAAAACCCGTCTTCCCTTTTGTCATTGTCAACGTAACCGTCACAGTAATTAGTATTAACTGTTGAGGACCTGTAACTTGCAACTAAAAACTCCACTCTCAGACTGTCAACGACTGTCAAATCCCAACTATGTTTAAAGTTCTTATCATGATGAATGAAATGAGCCCAAATACGATATAGTTGCTGTTAACTGTTGAGGATCTCTTGCTACTGCCTTCTGTCCTCATCATCAGACCCTCGATGACAATTATACTCCAGCTAGGTCTAAAATTTTCATCAAGACTAATGAAATGAGCCCAAACACGATATAGGTGCTGTTAACTGTTGAGGACCTCTTGCCCCTGCTTTCCGTCACCATCCTCAGACCCTCGATGATAATGATACCTCAGCTGGGTCTAAAGTTCTCATCAAGCTGAGTGAAATGAGTCCAAACACGATATAGCTGTTGTTAACTGTTGAGGAACTCTTGGGACTGACTTCACAACATAACAGGGATCTGGAGTTGATCTGATGATGGTGACACCATCATGTTATCTTCTCCACATCTCTGCTATATAGTAATGTCCTCAGAACTACATATGTTAACTTTATTTCAAACGAATCGGTTCACAACTGAAAATTCTGTAGGAAAGTTGACAATCAATTCCTTTTTTTCTACCCTTAGAGGCCGATTTTAGTTTTGAAATTAAAATGGGACCAACTTTGAGATATACTCTTTCCAACAAAAAAAGAATTTTTGAAATCGGACCACGCTGGGAAAAGTTATGCGTGGTCATACATAAAAAAAAAAATATATATATACATGTCGAATTGAGAACCTCCTCCTTTTTTTTTCGTCGGTTAAAAATCCACTCCATCAATTGCCCTTTCAAGGGAAACTATAACTTGCATAGACCCTCACCAATACTGTGGTAACGCAAAGTCTGATTATTATGCTTCATCAAAGTTGTACACAATTCGACTAGAATTTATGTCAAAAAATAATTTGACAACCAACACCCCTCAAGAAAAATGTCCGTTTCGTTACACCCATAAAACTTTCTCCGGCGAATCTCCCAAACAAACAAGATCCCCCTTTGTAAGAAACGCTACTTTCACTCGCTGGAATATTAATAATGATTGTATAAATTCTTCCCCAAATTCCTCAACCGATAACATAGTGAACAAAGTTTCCTTAAATCGCTTTCATTTTAACTAAGTTCAGAATATATTGTTAGAAGTTTCTTATAAAACCTTGAATGAGTATAATCCAGTTGTAATTCGTTCAAGGCGTAAAAAGGCCCAGAATAATTTTCTTGGAGATAATCATCGGGATACAAAATTCAACAAAGGCGATGCTGGGCGGTTAATTTAAGATGATTTATCAAGGCCTAACTGAGATGTAAAACAGGGTTTTAGTGAAAGCTCAGGGACCAGATTATGAAAAAATAGGACAAAGTGGAGGCACAAAGGCAAAGAGTTTTTAGCTCGTACAAAAAAATAAATGAAAGGAGCGGTTTTCTTTAATCGACGGATTTTATTCAGGAATGAGAAGTACTTATTTTTGTTATAATGGACTCTACGATCGATATCCCTTGCTTGCCTGTTTTCGAAATATTACCTGATGGAAGTAAATATAGTCATCGACATAATGTATTTCCTGCTCATCAATTTCTACGCCTGGCCTATTGCTGTTGGTCATTATCATGGTTTTTAGACCAATAATTTATCGCAATTACCACCCTGCGGTGGTCCGCTCTTATGTTGCGTTCTTGAAATATGATTTGTAGTTTCAGTACTGTGAGAACAAAAAAATACCTACATGTGGCACTCGGAGACTGCCGCGGTGAAGCTATTGCATTACATTTTTTAGAAAAAAAAACGCCTACCGCGTAAATTTAACGAGAATTTAATTTATTTAAAATGTTTGTGGTGCACTATTGTAATAAAGAAATGATTTGTTGTAGGAGAATTTTATAAGTAGGTTTCATTGTGAAAACTCCTTTTGTTAGCTGGCCGTTTAGAATTAGAAAAGAAGAAAAAGTAAATTGTCTTTATGACGGATATTTTTACGATTGCCGATGTCTCCCGAACTGAAACGACGTTAGGCGATGCGTGGTGTGATGGTGTCAGGTATTTTCCTTAGGTTTTTTCGTTAGGTTTTTGGGAATTCGGCCGCCGCGCTCGGAGCCCGCGATAAAAGCTATGCAATAGCTTAAAAGACTATGACACCAAATCAAATCTGTCAAGACTACGTCTTCAAATCAAACTGTTGTAGTAAATATTTGTTTAGAGGTCTATTTGCGGTTATCTATTTTATGTTCTTTAAAAAACTCGCGTTTAACCACTGATCCACAAACACCCCACCGACAAATAGCTAAAAACAACAAAAACAAGTTGTAGCTATCGAGAATCAAAGGCTGATTTTCTGCAAGCTTTATGCTATCGAAAGCCTTCGTTTAATCTAGAGCCATCATCATCAGATAAATGTTCCCACTGCTGGGACACAGGCCTCCTCTCTGTGAGAGGGAGCAGGCCGTAATCTACCACGCGGGCCCAGTGCGGATTGGTAGATGTCACATGTCTTCGAATTTTTGGTTCTAGGACATGCCGGTTTCCTAACAATGTTTTCCTTCACCGTTTTGAGAGCAGTGGTGTTGAAATAAATTACACAGTGTAATGCGCCTGACGGGGTTCGAACCCACGACCTACTACTCGTAAGCCGAGGCCGATACCACTGGGCCACCACTAGAGCCATGAAGCCATGAAAATAAGAAATTGTGTGCCCGATACATGACTTTATGTTATACTCGTAAGTAAATTCAGTTGAACTTTAATTTCTACTTTAGTTTATTTCGTATTCCGGACGTAAAACACAATTAATCTAAAATTACAATCGAAACAAAAATATCACAAAATTAAATTATGTTCTTTCGTGCTATACGAGTACTTGGAAAAAAATTCAGAGGCCCTTTAAATAAATTAGTCTGTTTCCAACCACTTCTGAATTTTCCCCTGTTTTCCGACCAATTAGCTTAATTGAAAGAAGGATAGATTGCAAAAACAAACCCTGTACTGCCTCTGTAATGTATTTGTTTAGTAATTGGTGCGTCGTCACAAGCTTTTATTCAACAACCCTTCTTTAACTTCGGAATGGCTGTAATGTGAATTGTTTGTTCTGATCTCTCCTCAGGATCGGTTTTAATTTGCTTTCTCAGAGTTTTGTTCATTAAACATTTCTGTTGTCATTGTTTTGAAACTTCACAAGCAATAATAATGCATGACTGGTTTCTTTTTTGGAAGCGGTTCTCACGCAATTTCATTTTGTTACAGAATTTCGATATTTTTATTTTGTAAAAAGATGGCTTATGATTGTAGTTTTGTTTTGTTTTTCTTATGTGCTTCACGCTAGAAAGTTTGGTGTGTTTGCATACATAGTAATTTTTATTAATTACTTGTAGATCCTAGAAATATTTGTTCCGTGTGGCAAACGCCCAGCCACTACGCCAACACACACTCAATGCTTGAGCTACGATCCTCCACAAAGTGTTCTTCTTCTTGGTTTTGACAATTCAGTTTCCATACTCCACAATAGGCTTTTTTAAAAATTCATTAGATGAATAGCGGTACAGTAAAAACCCTCTCGTATCATTATCTTTGACTATATCTATCACACCACAAAGATCTTCTATCAAAACCCATTCATATACTCGTATGTTCAGAGTTCCATCACACATTTCAACTCTAACACTACATTCCTTAGAATATCTCAGATTATGTTCTCATTAGTTAAGCTGTAGTGCAGTAAACAACCTTTAGTACCGTTATCTTTGACTCTATCCATTACGTCACAAAGATCTTCTATCAAAAACCATCCATCTATCTTCAAAGTTCCATCACACATTTCTACTCATTCAGTTAAACTTCTTACAGTATAGTCTGTTATACGTTACAACCGCTTAACCACACACAGTTAAAATATACTAGCTAAGTTGGTCAGTGCTAAGTCACCACAAAATTTACGACCGCACAAAGACGTTGGAGCTACATTTGTATCTTAATCCACAACGTTGACTTCTACAACTTCAGTTAGTTTAAAGCCATTAAAGCGATCTGGTTTTTCTTTTAAGCTAAAACTATCTTCTTGATCATTGAAGCGATGTTCTTTGTCATTAAGGTTGGTTTTTGCTTGGTTTAACTTACCTGAGGCTTAAACGACTTTTTGGGGTTTTGTGCTCAACTGGGCAGAACCCTAATTACACCTTTTCGTCTGTCTGTGTCTGGATAGCAGAGAGATATTTTATTTGGAGGCAATTGACGCTTTATCAGTCAAAATTGAAAAGGTGTATTTTGCATAATATCCTAGTTCATAGCAATATTATAAATGTGAATGTGTGTATGTCTGTTTGATATCTAAACGGTTGGACCGAAGTTGTATAGATATACTAAATGGGACCCTAGATATTGTTATATGCTATGTAGGAGACAACTTGTTATTGAATTATAGATTTTTAGAATATAGATAATCGACAATTAACTTTGCTAGTTTTCATATTTTTTTTGACAAAAAATAATCTAGAAAAAACAAGCTTAAATAATCAATAATTTGCTTGGGTATTTACGTAAACTAACGTACGATTTCCGGTATACATTTGTGTACCGATTCTGCATTGATGAGATTAGCTAAACATACTGCAGCTTCTAACACAACGCTTGCCATAATAACATCAAGAGGTTTATTCTGTACTACACTGTGTTTGAGAAGATCTATATCTGTATTCATTACCAAATTAACTAGTCTATGAAATTCAAGATTTCCTGCATAATTAGTTCCCTGAAGGTACCTACTATAGTATCTCGAAATAATACTACTTAACGATCTAATGAAACTTCTGTGAAGGTGAATAGGTGTGTTAGTTTTACTGGATATTTGAACCTGCTTCGCTTCGCTTGAGTACAATTAAATGGTATTATCATTTCCCTCAGATATAATTCAAATTTTTGAAATCGGCACCGTAGTTTTTCAGTTTATTCATTACAAACAACACACGCACAAAAAATTAGTTAGTAGATAAAGTAGTTAAATTAGTGTAGATTAAGTTATTAGAAGGTATACTTTATTTATTATTTTCAGAAAACATTCTTTGAGGAGCAAACCACAACAAATTCTAGCGTATTTTAAAAGAACTACGTAGCGATACAAATGACTATAATTCTTGTTCAGATATAAAGAGAGCAAAATATACCTAGCATCAGCAAATTCCGAACTAACAGACTAACCGTACGGAAAAACTCAATTATTACTCAGATAATTGCGTAAACAATTAAACACCGATCCCTAAGGTACGATGTCGACGAATTCTCTAGTGAATGCTAACACTCCTGTCAATATTAATTTAGGAAGAGTTGATTATGTCTCGTCAAGGGATTTTGTATGAATGGAGTATTTGTTTCATGACGTGCTATCGTTTGAGAGGTGTTCGGGGTCAAATAATAATCGTTTAAAGGTTAAGCAACGTCTGCCGAGGTCGGTCCGTGGTTGGGTGACTATACAGGGTGTTAAAAATTAACTGCAGGAATTTCGTGTGCGTAGGTATCAAAATCCAAGTACATTCCAAAAAAAAAATTTTTGAGCATTTAAAAAAATTTTTTTTTTTTTCAAAATTAATAAAATTTTTTCAAGCATATTTCTTTTGGCCTATTAACATGGCCAATAAAATAAGTTATTAGTAAGTATTTCGATGAATTGCCATTCCAAAGTCTGCAAAATGTGATGGGAAAGTTGGAATCAGCCGTGAACGCTACACACGGGTGAACGACCTCAAAGAGCAATCGAATTCAATAATACGGTAAAAAAAAAGTTGAAAAAAAAAATTTTTTTTGGAATAAATACTCGAAATAAAAAGTTTTTTTTGGAATAGGTATATACTTGTTTTTTGATACCGAGTACGTACACGAAACTCCTGCAGTATAATTATAATATTTTTTTAACGAAATTTGTTCTACAAGAATTTCTCCTGTATGGTTGTTTTCACATACATTTAAATATGCAAACAATCAGATAACACCCAGTTAATAGAGTAGGGTTTGTATGGAGGTTAAGCAATGTTTGCCGACGTTGCATCGGTCCGTAGGTACCTAGATGACAGAATATTTTTGTTTTGACAAACGTTTCCCCATATTAAGATATTCTTCTTAATTGTGGGTGTTTTTACAAATATTTTAATGCACAAACAACCAGACCCGAAACAACCATTTGTGCATCATACAAATAATTGATCCGTCAGACAATCGAACCCACGATACACGACACAGCAGTGGGAATATAGTTTTATACGAGCTTATGAGCGTAAACAGAGAACCTATACACGCATACACAAATTTCCAGCAAGAAAGTAAAAAAACTCTAGTTTAAAACCACTTCAAAGGGCAACGGATTTTTTTGTTCCCACATTTTTTGTTTATAAAGGAAGCGAATAACAAAATTAATTCCATGCAATCTCTTTTGCTCGGACTAGGTGCTAAAGTTTTCATGAATACAGATTGGCTAATTAGGCCGAGAATAAACTAAGGTCCTGATTAAAAATAAATAAATAAGTAAGCTAGAAGGTAAGTCCAAAGTAAAATAACTACTATGGTGCAAGCTGGCCCTTTGCAAAGCCGTCAACGAAGCGATCAAAATAAGTATATAGCGCAAAAATTTATGCTAGAAAGCAGTGGTATCGGCCCCAACTTATGACTTATGAGTTGTAAGTAATATCTTTGAAACCTGCACCTGCATTACTATATCAACATTTTTATAACCACTGCTCTCAAAACGATGAACGAAATACATCGTGAGGAAACCGGCATATTTTACCAAAAATCGAAGACATTGTAATTGTAACAGCGAAGGAGTGGAACTCTCTACCTCCGTCTGTGTTTTCGAACACATACAACCCTTATCTCTTCCAAGTTAGAGTAGACAGGCTTGTTCTGGTTAAGCTCGTTCCATCGTCGACCTCTAGGTCTAAGGTCCAGAGCAAACCCCATCTTACAAAAAAAGAAAAGTTTTTTAGGTACAAAATATCGCAAAAACGCGCGAGAAGCCCACACGTTCCCTTCAATAAGGGTAATGTTTTTACGCAACGTATAACCTAACCCAAAGAAATAATTAATGAAATAAATACAAAGTCGAAATAGTTTCGAGCAAAAATTGACAAACTAGATAAAAAGGGGAAACTACATACAAGAACTTAATTTTAACGCACGAAAGGCTAAGTAAATAGCAGTACGGGTTGAATTACGTGTGAAAACTGAGAAACTAGTTCTAAATGTATAAAGGAGGGTAGCAACGGCTTCCAAATTAGAAGGGTCAAACCAGGGCCCGACTAATAAAGCGTGAAAAATTGAACAGTCCGCAGAAATTTTGTACGAAAAAAAGGACGAAGGGAAAAAGGAGTCGTTATTTTTCTTTTAGAAATATATTATAAGATGGAAGGTTGTAACATGCATGATTAATTGGGTTTATCAGTAGCTTAAGCTTCATATTCGGTGTTAGGTACTTCAAGGTCCGACTGGCTGGCGATCAACAAACCTTTCCCTACGATAATGGACCATGCCCGGGTCGACGGTGCGTCATGTTTAACGTGCGCCTCAAAGAGCTGTCAGCAAACTGACGGGGCCCTCTTAGAGGGCCAAAGCCTGCTGGGATTGCGGGACTGTCTCATCAGGTAACTGTGACGCTGGAACGGAAAGGACTATTGTAAGATCACCGTGGATTTTAGTCAGTACGAGTCTGACAGTCCCTTCCGTCTCGCCCTGGGTAGGATGACTAATTTGATGATTTTACCACGTAACATAAAATACCTTTGGTATGGCAGGCCTCTACAATTTTTTAGCCAAGTCCGACAATCCCTTTCCAACATAAAAACCAACATAAAAAAGAGACTAAAATATAGTTCCCACTTCTGGGACACAGATCTCATCTATGTGAGTGGAACATCAGTAGATTAGGAAATGTAATTCAATTGAATATTCTAGACCATGCCTGTGAAACTTATGAGCTAGATCTTGATAGATAGTAATCCAATTATAGGTTCTGTTCCAGTAATATTTATTGGTTTTATGTCTATGGAACTCCTTGTGGAGTTGTAAAACATATTTCTGATTTATCAATCTCATTTTCTATATCATAACTAGTGTTTATTAATGCAATAGTTGGTTTGTCTGTTTGTTACTGTAATGTCTTGAGGGCGAATAAAACACACTTTTTGTCACTCAGGTTATCTGATCAGGATACACTGTATGCGAAAACCTAAAGACGTGCTCACTCGCCTACGGCCGGTAACCGACTGACAACGCCAATGCACCCGCGCATACACTACAGTTACATTTACGCCCAAACCACTGAATCCATCGTGGTCAAATTTTGCAATACGTAGTCAGGTGTACAGAGATGGACATAAGTTACCTTATTTCATGTTATTTTGACGGAAAAAAATAGTTTATTGTTCGAACACGAGAGGCGCTTTTAAAATTTTCCATACAAAAACACAGTAAATACTTTAAGTAGAAATAACAATAATTTTCATATTTATGATATAATAGATGACGCTACTTGTAAGATCCGAATTGATATAAATGTATAAATAGAAGTTACTTTTCGCGCCTGTGTGTACAAAATAAACAACCAAATTAATAACTTCCTTCTACTATGAAGTCAATTAAAAATTATCACACACATCTACACCTACAATCAAATTACTTACTCGTTCAGAAATTCCATATGCACTACGAACCCTATCCACATTTCATGTTAAAATTTCGTTCCGTGTTCAGAAACACTTAGCACATATAATTATAACGAGGTATCTTTGCGACAGTTCTATCAGAGCCTACTGAGATTTATAGCGAAATTATTATAATATTCCCTGTGTGATACAGGTTAGGGTATGATCCTTATTTTCTGGTGTACCTTCAGAAATTTGATAATGATGTGGGTGTGTCTTAGTGGGTAGAATACTAATTTTGGTTAGAATAAGTGAGGCGTTGTTGGAATTCTATTAGTTTGTTTTTAATAGACTTCAAAAAGGAGGAAGTTCTCAATTCGGCCAGTATAAATTGCGACACCGCCACCGTCACTTCGTGTGGCTTAGATTAAGTTCATGTTGTGAATACTGTTTATTATTATTTAAATTTTCTGTATTGTATTTTATATGGGCCATTGATGCCTAAAATGAATGGAAAAAAATACATGTGGCACTCTGAGACTGCCGCGGTGAAGCTATTGCATCACATTTTTTATTTTACATGAATAAAATCGCCTACCTCGTATACCTATTTAACGAAAATATAATTTATTTAAACATGCATTAATAAATTAACACGTAACATCTGTTAGCAGATTCCAGGATTCCACGATATTGTTACCGTTGTAAAGCATCCAATATCACAGTAAATTTCCATTGTGAATCTGGCCTACAATATCAGGAAGCATTTTAAATACATACAAACATTACGTTCGAAAATAAAACGATAGTTAACAAAAAACGTATTCTCATGTTTTAACAATATTCACAATAAAACATACTGTTTTAACAATGTTCACAATAAAATACGGGATATAAATGGATAAAAGCCAGCTATGATCCTGTTTCCGTTCACCACAAATGTACAAAATTAACGAAAAAAGCCGAAACATCGTGCTAGGAATTTGGTTACTGTGGCCACAAGCAATTTTGAACAGTATTCGATGGTGGCAAAGTTGAATTTTGTAAAAGGAATTTATGGTATCGAGTTGGGAAATGTGTCAAGGGTTTTATTGGACGCCAAAATATCCAATCGCAACGGTTTTGCGATACCTCTGCTGTTAAGAATAACTGGTGGACACGAGTAAAATAAGGAATTACTTGAATTAAATTTCCGAAATTCATTTCAGGAATTTAGTTTCAACTCGGTTGGGCAGCGTTCGGGAAGCTACGCAATGTCTTTTCGTCCGACATACCTCAGTGCCTCAAGACGAAAGTCTTCAACCAATGTGTGTTACCAGTGATGACTTACGGCACCGAAACGTGGTCTTTCACTATCGGCCTCATCTCAAAGCTCAAAGTCGCTCAGCGAGCTATGGAGAGGGCTATGCTCGGTGTTTCTCTACGTGATCGAATCCGAAATGAGGAGATCCGCAGACGAACTAAAGTCACCGATATAGCCCACCGGATTAGCAAGCTGAAGTGGCAATGGGCAGGCCATATTGCTCGCAGAGCAGATGGCCGATGGGGTCGAAAAGTGCTAGAGTGGAGACCGCGGACTAGCAAGCGCAGCGTAGGACGTCCACCAACGAGGTGGACAGACGACCTTGTAAAGTTCGCCGGAAGACGCTGGATGCAGGTCGCTTCCAACCGGTATATGTGGAGATCTAAAGGGGAGGCCTATGTTCAGCAGTGGTCGTCCTATGGCTGAGATGATGATGATGAATTAAGTTTCAGGAGAAACGCCATACTGAATTTCATCACAAAACTTTCAAGTCCTTATTTTTCATATCTGAATCGATTTGAATGAAACTTTTTACACGTTAGGATACATACGTTTAAAAAGTTATCATAGAACATGGTTCTGATTATGATAGTTAAATCAATACAGCCTTACTACAAAAACTTAAACATCTGTTGAACACTTGTTTAAAAAAAGTGTGACTGCAAAACGAACCTTATTTCAATGACGTAATTTGACATTTTTTTAGACAAGTGTTCAACACACGTTTAAAAGTTTTTGTGGTACCACAGATAATGTCTTAATTGGAATAATTGAAAGCATAAAAGAAATTTTAACTGATTAATTGAGGATTCAAAATGATAAAATTGATTAATAGTTCTAAACATTTGAAAATATAAAAGACCACAGTCACTTCTTACCCTCCGACTAGTCTCAGTGCAATAAAACATTTTAATATTAAAGAAATTGACTTAAAACTAATCAAAACGTGCATAACAGAATGACAGTTACAAATCGCAGTTTCATCAATGTGTGTATAGCGTTATCGATCCTTTACATTGAGTAAAAAAATAAACAGCTATTTTTTTATTTTACACCAAAAAGAATTGAGTGGCTTTTCATTTGTGTGTGGCGTTTGAACTTGGTGTGAAAAATAAACACAGTATGAATATTGAAACGGAATAAATAATGTTGAATAAACAAAATGGAACAATGGTAGACCAGTTTATCGCACCCGACTGAAGATACAATACAAAGTCAAAGTGAAACCATATATTTCATTTAGACCAAGAGGTATTTTTGAACGTCAAATATTAAAATCAAAGGAAATGGAAGTGATTCTAGGTATACCCAATTTGTAAGATTCACACGGAGAAGAATGGACAAGAAACTCGATACTTACTCAAATCCTGTGTTTGAAACCAAAAATATAAGCGCGTAATTTATTTTACGTCATCATCATCATCATCAGCCGTGCGGATTGGTAGATGTCACATGTCTTCGAATTTTTGGTTCTAGGACATGCCGGTTTCCTCACGATGTTTTCCTTCACCGTTTTGAGAGCAGTGGTGTTGAAATAAATTACACAAAGTAATGCGCCTGTCGGGATTCGAACCCACGACCTACAACTCGTAAGTCGAGGCCGATACCACTGGGCCACCACTGCTCTCACATCTCTCTCTCTCTCTTATTTTACGTATTCTTCACAAAAACTGGAAACGTTTAAGTTGTAAGGCCTCTGTGTGGCTGTAATTATTAAGCCCCGACCTCGTCTGTTGGAATTAGCAATTCAATATTTTAATTGATTTTGCTGATGATTTAGGTAATTTTAATTCCTCAGCTCTATTTGCGTTCAATTAAGAAACCATCTGTTAGAGAAATCACTAAGTTCATTAGTTGACCCTTTCGTACTACTTGAATAGACGTTCAAACTTGCCTTTGTGGTCAACTTAACAAATTACAATGCTTGGCCGACTGTTAACGAACTACTAGATCTTGTTACAACTTCAGAACATTCCAGACGTTTGAATAATATTATTTCAATGTGTATACCTACAACTCTATTAAGGCCCACAGAGCGCGATTCATCCGGCGACACGATCTGGCAATGCGATCAATGCCATTAATCAATTTAATCAGCGGGTTCGATTCCTGGCTAGGAATATTGATTGCATAATATTAACTTGTAATATCTAGCGCCTGTGTAAAATACAGTTTATTAGTATAATTCACGGGTGCCCGCTATTGGAAATTGATTTTTTAACATATACATATTTTTGGGCCTGGCGAGGTGTCAAAAGCAAGTAAAATGATCTGACTCATTAATTTTCAATCTCTCGCAACTTTAAATACGTCTAGCTTCATTAAAAACCACTTTTGCTCATCCAGGTCAGCATTTATGTTTAGGGATAATTGAAGAACTCTGACTGACTGACTGACTCTTGAGCTAGTATCGTCTCGACTCGTAATGGAATGCCACATATTCGTATTGTACAATAATTTTGGTGAAAAAATTCAGGCCGGTGCCAGACGAGTGTGTTCGCCGCGTTGTCAATACGATGGTAAGATACGCGGCGATATGATGAAGTTTCGCTTACACTCAGCTACTCGTCGGTTTTTCCTGTCTGTGGAGACGTTTTAAGAGAGTGTATAGACATTTTGAGAGCGTAGATAGATATTATGGTCACAGCGATTATCTCGCTCGTGGAGACGGCTCATGTTTTTTTTTTTAAATTAAAACAAATGAAAATAGAACCTTCTTTTATATGAAACCTAAACACTGCTGGCAGAATGTCAGTCTACCAGGTACATCTCAGCCTTAAACTTCTAGAAAAAAAAAGATGTGATGTTATTAAGCAATATCGGTACATGTAGGTATTTTATTTTTACGTAGCACGATGGGGATTTGAAAAGGATACCATATACAGGTATAGTATAAGACCACTAGGTAACCTTTTTAAATCCCAACAACACCAAAAACAATTTACTTAATCCAAAAACCTATCAAATTTTGTCAACAACAGGATTGACATCAAAAACAGACATACATTAACCTTCACCCTAGAATAATGTACCGACTAGATTTCTCAAACACCTGTTTAAGCCGGTGCTCCATAGTACCCCACAACTAAGCTATGCGCTTGAATTTATTATCTTTGGTATGAATTAGAATATGTCTGTACGCTGCGAAGCTCAAATATGCTACGTGGTATAATCATCGAATGATGAGTCGTCCATCCACGGTGTCCTAAAATAGCCCTTTTCATTCCGGGTTTACGGTAGCTCGTTAGTCCCGCAACCCCAACAGGCTTTGGCCCTCTAAGAGGGCCTCGTCATTATACTGACAGATCTTTGAGGCGCGCGAGGAACTCGACGCGCCGTTGACCCGGGTATGGTCCATGATAGGTATTTAGGTAGGAGTGTACGTAACTGGGCACTGAGAAAAAAAAGTCGTATAAACGACTTGGGGCACCCCGACACATACAGATTAACTTCGTGGTTATTTTTTTTTAAAACCTTCAGAAGTAAGAGCACCGTAAAGCGGTGCTCCGTCGACGTTTGTATGGTATCACACAATACCGTAACTGGGATATTAATTTAAGCTTAATATACCGTAGTTGAATTAACCGTATGTCTATTAAATGTAGGTGAATTAACCGTAGGTGAGTTAACCGTAGCTGTACTAAACGTAGGTGAATTATCCAATCGGTATTTCGTAAATTAGTTATAAAAAACTTGCGTAAAACGACTATCAGTAATACCAACCGGTAGGTCTTTTGACCGTAGTTATATTGATAGTAGTTAAAATGAATGTAGTTATTTTGATACGGAACCTTAGAAATATAATATTGTGGCGGTGTTGTCCCATTTACCACACATTCATGCATTGCGGCCAACGACCATTTATATCTAGACTCCTAATCACAGGCGACCGATGTCTGTCAACACATTAGGTAAAAAAATCTTATAACCGTCGTGACTCGACCACTCCTGTGAGTCCCCTCGTCGCTCTGACCTTGAGTTAGCCAATCAGAACGCAGTACCCCGTCCCGTTAGCCAATCAGAACGCAGTACCCCGTCCCCCTCGCTTACGTCGTACCTCAGCGACTTGGCAGAATAATTTTCGTTAGTCAGATCGTGCATGAGACGTCTAGATATAAATGGTCGTTGATTGCGGCTTTGAATAGTATAAGACGATCCTGTACTAATACTTTGGGTACTTTTATGAAAAAAACAGGTCTTATAACTTGGTAGATTTGTGGTTTCTTTATACGAGTTTTACCTGCATCGATTAGTATCCACTAGTACTCACCTGCATCCTTATGAAGCTACCCTTTCACACCAGGCGAGCTAAAGTCCACGTGCTTAGCATAGCTTTGGGATCCTGTACGTGGTGGCCTTTACACCAGGTTGTTGTCAAAAACATTCGCGTATAATATCTCACAAACTCACCTACATCACAGTACCTCTCTCAATCGGTATGACGTTCCATTAGCGTATCACGTGACGATGCGTGACAAAATTTGTCCCGTTCTGACGATCTCTCCCTGTTTTTGAGTGCGTATGTCGTTGTGATTTTTTTTGGGTTCGATAGACAAAGGGATCTTATTAGTACCTTTGGTCAGATGTTTTATTTGGCTGTCACAAAGCCGTGTCTTTTTCACCGTAATTGATAGAGAATTCACAGGAAACAAATAACTGTAGGATAATAAAAAAAACGTTTGAAGATATTTTATTTTAACATTATTTTGTAGTAAGACATGTTTTCTATAAAGGGTATACGATACTTAAGTACGTGATTTTACTCATGATAACAAACAACCTTCTCAAAGTAACTTTTTTTATGTATTTTTTCACTTCACACTAAAAAGCCGCGCAGCAGCGATTTTTTTTTCAATTTTATTTTTAAATTTTTCAAATCTCTTAAAAACCAATTTTTTTTTATTATAAACGTGTTCTAGTCATTGGATACATGCACTGGGCTGCCGCTGTAAGACGACTAAAAAGTCACGGTGTATAAGCCTATATTGAGCTTAATCCTCTGTTTAAAACCTATGTCAGTTCATGATTTATTAACGCTATTTTGGTCAACCAATTACATCTACCAACACGATATGGCTATTGATGGATATCGGGTTAGGTTTTCAGAAATCGTGGGCGGAACTGTCATTATGGTATACGAAGTGGGCGTATTTTTAGCGAGTATTTTGCATATTCGTATACCTAATTATGTACCATGTACGGATTCAAAAATGTTTATATTTTTTTAATGAGCCTGTATGGCCAAATTCGAAACTAATTTCATGAGGAATAGTGTTAAATACTAAAACACTGGTAAAGTTTTGATAAAAATTAAAATCATAAAATGCGTCCTCACACCCAGAACAAGACGGGAGGGACTGTCAGACTTGTGCTGACAAAAATCCCCGGTGTCCTTCAATAGCCTTTTACGTTTCGGGGACACGATTACTTGATAAGACAGTCCCGGGACCCTGGCGGGAAAAGGTCCAGTCTAAGGCACATAAAAGTACCTAATTACCTCTACTTATCAAAATAAAACATTAAGCACTACATCCATTGTTCGTTCAATCACTAGTCATTTCATACCGTGTACCAGTCTTGAGAGAAAGACGTAGGTACAAAAACAAAAGAAAACCTTTCTTTTGTTCCCAACCTTAGTTCTAAGATTGAGCTGAAGATTCTTTCAATTCAACGTCATACGCTTGCAAGGTTCTCTGAAATAGAACCTCTATTGTTGATACGTCAAAGTTGAAGAACAATACATTCAAAGTCTTTGAACAATACATTTAAAGTCTTTGAACTTAATATCAGTATGTTTATCCGTTTTGTTCGAGTTAAGTTTTTAATTAGCAACAGGATTACGTTAAATAGGTTTCAAGTGAAGTTGGAAGTTCTTTAATAGCTAACATTTGTTGTTCTTTGTATTTTCAACTTTTCTTTGATAGATTTTGGTATATTTAGAATTTACTTTGAAAACCATCAAACAAATATGGACATTTATTTGATTTGACAATTTGAAGAGGGAACGTCAGTGTTTGGTGGTCATTCTCTCTGACACAACACTAAGGCCTAGCGAAACCAGGATGCAAGCCATTCGCATAATGTATTGAATTTATTGGTGATATTTTGCACGTCCAACATTGCAATCGGCAACGTATAAAGATGTGCATAATATGGATGAAAGTGGAGGAAACCAAAGCTAACGTAACCCTGAAACGCAAAGCACAATTGAAGGATCAGGCGATCAGAAGCCCTAGCATGGCTTTTACGTTTTTCTGACGTAAAGTAAACTGGAACTTTGAGTTTAATTTGACGGAAAAAAATTCTTCGTTCGTACACTACTGGCGCTTTTACAATTTTCCAAACAATAAACTTAATAAATACCTACTTTAAGTACGCTATAAATAAAAGACAGAAAAATATTATGATGAGCCCTTTTTTTTTTTTTTTTTTTTTTGCGTGGTAAAATCATCAAATGAGTCCTCCCGCCCAGGGTGGGGCGGGAGGGACTGTCAGACTTGTACTGACTAAAATCCACGATGTTCCTTCAATAGCCCTTTATGTACCAGGGTCACGGTTACCGAGTGAGACAATCCCGCGACCCCGGCAGGCTCCGGCCCTCTTAGGGGGCCCCGTCAGTTTGCTGACAGCTCTTTGAGGCGCGCGTGGAACACAACGCGCCGTCGACCCGGGCATGGTCCATGATCGGACGGCGAGTCACCCATTACTCGCCGCCCGCATGCCCGCGCCTACGGTGGCCGGAGATCGTCTTGCGACGTCCGTTGCCGTGGGCGTCTCCCGCGGCGGCTGGGTCGTGAGGTGGACGCTGTCCTCTCCCTCACGCGTTCCGCCTCCTCCTTTGCTATTATGATGAGCCCTCAGGATGGTTTTTAGTCAATACCATTCCACCCAGGTTTTAATTTAAGACTACTTTTTCTAACCGCTGTATTTATTTCTCACTTCCTCATTAGAAATGCGAGTTCGTCTTATAAATAAACACCTTCCATCCAACACGGTAATCCTCCTAAACCTCGAGTACCTACTACCACAACTCTCTCGGAACTAAACATCGCGGCGTTTCACTGTTGATTCAATAATCTGGCTTAATCTGGAACATTCTCTTAAGCTAGATAAACTTAGACAAGGAGGCTTTGATTTAAGACCTTCACATTTATCTTTAGACTGTTGGAAGTGTCGATTTGAATCGTTCAACAAGAGGTTTCTAAGTACTTTTGTGGAAGTTCTGGCTTGTATTATCTGAGGCCTGAGACGTGATTGGCCAAACAGCGTACTTGAAGTATTACGACGTAAATTGTATGGAAAATGAAAAAGCGCCTCTATTGTTTGAACGAGGAACCATCAAATTAAAATGAAAGTTCCCTTTGACTGAAAAGTCTAGTTAAGCAGCTCGCAACCTCTTCTAGGTTGATCTGCGAGATGCCATTAAAAAAAAATGACTTCATGTCATAAAAACGTGAAAACCCGTGATAAAGCCTCAGGTCTGGGTAATTTTTGGCTGAAGTAACTTAGTAGTAGTTTTGTAACATAGTTACAAACCTTTCGCTTCGCTTGGCTCGTCTTGGCGGGGCCACTACCGTGGCCCCGCCAAGAATCCTCGACATATTATTATAACCCCAACTTAAAAGTTGTACTTCAAGGGTTCAAACCCAGTTTTTACCACTGACACACTGTTGCTCTCTATTTTAAATAGAAAAAAAATACATGTGGCACTCGGAGACTGCCGCGGTAAAGCTATTGCATAACATTTTTTTTTAAAGAAAAAAATCGCTTACCGCGTATATTTAACGAGAATATAATTTATTTAAAATGTTTGTGGTGCACTACTGTAATAAGGAACTTCTTTGTTGTAGGAGAATTTTATAAGTAGGTTTCATTGTGAAAACTCCTTTTGTAGCTGGCCGTTTAGAATCAGTAAGAAAAAGTAAATCCCTCTTCGTACCTTTATGAGCACGTCTGTCCGTATCTTTATGGTTGCCGAAGTCTCCCGAACTGAAACGACGTGCTGTCAAATGTGGTCAGGTTTTTTCGTTAGGTTTTTCGCGCCCGCCGCGCTCAGAGCCTGCGATAAAAGCTATGCAATAGCTTAAAAATTAAAACAATTATTTTTAACTGATCTTTTTAGAAGTTTAAAGCGTGTGACGAATTTTACAAAGATGGCTACCTACCTGAAGTCATAATGTAGCTTACTGTAAGGCACTCAATACACAGTCCGTGTACTCCGCAATCCAGTGTCACCGGCCGTCAATCGTCAATGGCCTGGATAAGAGCCCGCCATTTGTCACGGAAACTGCATTAGTATGCGGCTATGCAGAAATACAGGTGATCTATTGTAGCTGGGGAACTCCGATCTAGGATGGAGCTCCTCAAGTTTATCAGGTAGTCTCAATCATGAATAATTATGTGGTTTGTTCGTTCTCGTCTATGTTTTATTCATTTTGTGGCCAGATGATAGCAATACCTACACTTACCGATTTAAAAAATACGCGTAGTGGGTGTAAACCTTTTGAACCATACATGAGAAACGAGCCCGTGACGCAACGCGACGATACTCTCAAGACGGGAACATGCGAAAAACGTGCAGTGAGTCACATTAATCCATTTCGTAGATTTCGTCGTACGAATTTACATTGTGATGAATTAAATGAACAACAACCTTTTAAGCTATTGCATAGCTTTTATCGCGGGCTCTGAGCGCGGCGCGGTGCGGCGACCGAATCAAAAAAAAATCCAAGACCCTAACGAAAAAACCTAACGAAAATACCTGACACCACGCATCGTCTAACATCGTTTCAGTTTGGGAGACTTCGGCAATCATAAAAATATCCGTCATAAAAACAATTTACTTTTTCTTACTGATTTTAAACGCCTAGCTACAAAAGGAGTTTTCACAATGAATCCTACTTATAAAATTCTCCTACAACAAAGAAGTTCTTTATTACAGTAGTGCACCACAAACATTTTAAATAAATTATATTCTTGTTAAATATACGCGGTAGGCGATTTTATTCTTTTAAAATAAAAAAAATGTTATGCAATAGCTTCACCGCGGCAGTCTCCAAGTGCCACATGTATTTTTTATTTTAAAGCAGTAAAAATGAGTCAAATTATCATTGTGACGAATTTACTGAAACTTTTATGTTAAATAAATTATGTCAAGTGTATTAAAAGATGAATTAGCTTTAAGTCGAATTATCAACGACCCAGTCAAATCGCCTGAGGTCGTGTCGCCGCAACTTCCCTGACTACCAAACCGATATACCCCATAAAAATGCGCTTACCATTTCCTGATCCTCTTAAATAAATCAGCTTATATTTCAGGAAAACCACGGTCAATTCTAAATAAAAAACGGCTAAACATTACATTGATAAAAACGTTCTCATTTGGAATTCAGAGAGCGCGTCGACAAACACAGGTATTGATTTCAGCGACTCGCTTGAGCATAAATCATGGTCATTATACGGCTCCTGCTGAAGAGATAACGTGGGAACTGGTGTGGTGGTGTGGGAATTTGGTTTTATTGGGGGGAATAATAGATATGAAATTGCTATGGCTTTTTTAAGCGGCAGCGATGTGATGGTAAGCGATATTTTGGTCGACTCTTGAATTGAACATCTCAAGATTGTAGCTATAGATACACACTTCGGCAAGTGATTTCACTCCTTATTAGCTGTACGCACAAAGAATGTGTTTGCATAACGCTTTGTATTGTATGGACGGGAATGTCCACCGTATAACGATGGCGCATTGCTCTATGGCTTGAAGTCGGTTTCATTTCAGTGTGGTTCCATTTTGTCTCATGTCAATAGAAGCTTCTTAATCTTTCTCGTGTCGTTCGCTTCGCAATGGCGATATGTCAACGATATTCCTCCGTTAAAATCCGTGAATTGGTTATATGCATAATATTTTCCCGATTAATCGTAATGTGATTTTTAGAGGAAGGCTAAATTCCTCGATAAATGGACTATCTGACACAAATATAGTTTTTCAATTTGACCGGTAGTTCCTGAGATTAGCGTATCCAGTCCAACCAAACAAACTCGTCAGCTTTAAAATATTAGGATAGATAAATTATATTGGAGCGAAGTAAATTCACCTACCTGTAATGATGAATAAATATTTATTTCGAGTTCCTCCTCAATTCGACACAAATTTTGCATCCATTACCTTCTATATGACGCAAATCTAATGAACTCAATACCTAACAGTGTTCTAGAACAATCTATTTGAGACTAATGTGTTCGAAGTGCAGTATTGAAACAGCATATTAAACAGCTACTTTGCGTCGACTGGCTCTGTGACGTCATTGATGCAACATGTTGGATATTTATGAGGACAACCTTGGTATAAATAGATATATTATCTGAGTTGAAGTGTGTGTTGGTGTCTAATTTTGTATGAAAGTTTCTTCTAGAAATTAGTATAGTAAATAACCAAATTAATATAGTAATTAACGGATTATAAAATGTTGGTCCCAATTATATTTGACTCTGGCTTAAGCTATTGTCAAACAGACAGGCGAAGCGAATGCGTGCCGAACCGTTTTTGTTTGTAATGTATGGAATTGTTTGAAGCCTGTCACATAGACTATCAGACCACTTTCGCTTTTCTATATGACAGGATTCGGATCGCATTCGCTTCGCCTGTCTATTTGACAATAGCTTTAAAGTTTGGCGATAAAAATAACAAACAAGAGACGCACGTTCGGTTTACTTGACGCCAAGTCACATCGTCCACCGTGAAATAGGGCCTCGTTATACCAAAATGATGATCTGTATCTGGTAACAGCCTTATTATGCAGATGAGTATAATACACTATTAACTCGGGTTAATGTCGAGTTATACGCGCGAATGCCGCGTTAGTTGCTAAGTGGAGTAGATGACCGTGATTAATGGATCTAACGGATACGTGAATATGTTTTCATGGTATTGCTTACCCTTGAGACTGGGTTTACTAATCGTAAGCAATTTTCAGTTAATTAGCCCATTTTTTGCATGGTGATATAATTATCAAATGAGCCCTGCCTTCGTAAGATGGATGGATTGTCTAAGGAATGATATGAAAGAAAAAGGAGTAAATGATACTGTGACGTCTTCATCATCATCATCATCAGCCTATAAATGTTCCCACTGCTGGGACACAGGCCTCCTCTCTGAGAGAGGGAGTGGGCCGTAATCTACCACGCGGGCCCAGTGCGGATTGGTAGACGTCACATGTCTTCGAATTTTTGGTTCTAGGACATGCCGGTTTCCTCACGATGTTTTCCTTCACCGTTTTGAGAGCAGTGGTATTGAAATAAATTACACAAAGTAATGTGCCTGACGGGGTTCGAACCCACGACCTACAAGTCGTAAGTCGAGGCCGATACCACTGGGCCACCAGTGCTCTTCACGTCTGTGACGTCTGATAGGGGAGAATGGAACAAGAAAACGTGTTGCGCCGACCCCAAGTAGAATGGGATAAGGGCAGGAAGAAGAAGAAGAAAGCCTTCGTAGTACTGTCAGCCTACTGCTGACTAAAAATCCACTCTGTTCTATCGGTTGCCGTTTGCGTTCTCGCCAAGATGAACTTTATTCCCGGTGAACTATAGCCCTGAAGGCATTGACTTTGAATTTATTTCAGTGATTTAATATCAAGACTAATGATATGCAGCTGCATACCATTCTTTTTTTCGATGATAATCCAGATAGAAAAAATCATTTACATAATTGAGCAAAATTGCATGAAAAGTGTGAATCCTGTTTGAAGTCGTTCTAAAAAACTGTTAATGTGTTATCCAAGAAGCTAAGCTAAGCCGTGAAACGTTTCATAGAAGTTATCTTAGCCAACAACCACGCAGAAGATTTTAGCTACAACGCATTCAAATCATCAAAAACTGGGGTTTTCAAGTCATGAGTGAATAGGTTACTTCAAGGCAAGCTTGTTTCACTGTCGACCACGTCATTGCATACTAACATAAGACGACATATTGATCAAAGGCCAGACTAACTCTAATTAAAATAAAATGGATGGCAATAATTGGAACACTTTTTTCACTCAGCCCTTTCATATTCATTCCCCAAAGTTCTCAAAACCGCCAAAAGTAAGCAATCCAGCGATATATCACACAACACACAAATGTTATCCTAATTTCTGTGACATCACGTTTCGGCACATCCCCTCTGCGTCACTTTAGCAGAACGCTCCTATGCATTATTCACCCCCTATAAAATTCACCGCACAACAGTTAAGAGCCATTATTATGATATGAAGAGAATGGTAGAGACAGAAGGTTCATTTCGTAGCTTCAGAGAAATCTTAACCCCTTTGGTCGTTAACTTTCTTTGAAGGGGGTTTTTTATCATGGTAAAATGAGTCCTCCTTCCCAGGGCGGGTCGGGAAAGATTGTTAGACTCGTATTGACTAAAATTCACGATGTTCCCTCAATATCCCTTTACTTTTCAGGGTCATGGCTACTTGAAAAGACAGTCCCGCGACCCATTCAGGCTTTGGCACTCTAAGAAGGGCCCGTCAGACTGAAGGGGGTAAATCTCAAAGGGAGTTAGTTTTCTCTGAAGTTTACTGTGCCAAGTTGATCGGGAAATGTTTGATGAAAGAACAGTGGTGGCCCAGTTTTTTTTTTTTTTTGGGACAAACCCACCACACTATTCCCAAACCACTGCAACTCCTGAGAGCCAGAATCAACAGTGGCAACCACCAGAAAAGCACCGAGACAATGAAGCTCGACGTGTCCCGGAGAATGAATTTACCTGTCTTGGATCCTGCACGAAATTAATCAGAAAAGAATAGTGGAGGAATAGGAAAAATATGTTTCCACTTCCCTCCATGCAAGCAGGAGACAGAACAAAGCAAGGCCAATATAATATGGTGGCCCAGTTGTAACTGTCCCGACTTCCGAGTTTTATGTTAATGGTTCGAGGGTTTAAACCTAGCCAGGTGCATTGTTATTAATATTATAACAGCCCATAGTGTCCCACTAATGGGCAAAGGCGTCTATCAACTTCATCCAGTTTTCGCAGCTATTGCGTCCTTTAGAAAGCTGTCCAAGTCATCTCACAATCTTCGTTAGACCTGCAACTATGTCGAGTTATTTCTTTTTGGCCCTTTCTTTCTTCAAAGAAAACGTTGCCCCACACTAGGACTATATCCTGTATCGTGGGTGCCTTTACAAACATATATGAATCAACTACATACTATTTTCGCGTGCCGTAATAGATTCCATGACACGAAGCGCATGGAATCTATTACGATGGCTACCAATCGTACCGTAAATTAAGACACATTGCACAAACCTTCTGTATATTCTTTACATTTCTCCAAGGGCTGTGCTCCTGACCTTGATTACACAAATGTCAGTGTGTTAAGAACTCTCACTGCGTTGAACGTGACAGACAACATAAAATGAGGAAACGCCCTTAAGCGCTACCTCTGCAATGAGTTACCGACTCAAGCGACAAGCGTCTAGTGACAGAGATTGTGGAATCTAATAAAATGGACTCTAAATGAATGATAAGAAAGTCCTACATCGCGAAAGTTCTCAGCAAGTTAAGAACTTCGAGAAAAACTCGATCAATATTGTCGGTGTCACATTTTCAAGGGAGTGTTGAGTTTAGACCCCGGTCATCATAGATCTTAAAATGAAATAAGGATTAAATGTGCGAAGGTACTCGTGTAAAAGAAATAAGTGACATTTTCCAGTCGATTGATACAATTTGAGAACGTGAACGAAGCTCTAGATTTTTTTTCTCGTCAATCTAGTCCAAAAGAAGAGACTTGAAATGTAGCGAACTCTTTCAGAAAGAACTTTAACTGCTGATAATGAACTCAATAAATAATATTATGTTTATCGTCACTCCGACAGGATGGCGCTCTTGAGCCAGGCGGCCTAGTGAGTTCTACCTGGGGGATAACTCAGCCATCACCACTGGTTACAGGTACCCTATAGTGCAGTTGCTTGGGGTTGACAGCTAGAAGGTGTACCCCACCCACCCCAAAACAATTACACAAAACATAAACTAATGTCATTTCCCTGTTTTGAAGGACAGAGATGTTCGTAAGTGCACTGCCAAGAATTACTCCAAGTAAATTAGTGAAATGGTCCCGTCGGATGTAATGGTAATGAGAAAGTTCGCAGTAACATTATACTTTATAGTGTGTTTGGTCTTTAGGAAGTGACATTAACCTTGATAACGCTCGGAGACGCAATTAGGCAGGTAGGTGTTAGTGTAGTCATTTGTTTTTGTTGTTTAATCTGTATAAGGAGAATTCACAGGACATGAAATTAGGTAATGGCATTGTCAGATAGACAACTACTAGAAGCCATTAGGCATGTTGAAAGGTTTAATAAATTCAAATGTTTTACTTAACACACTACTACTTGTCTCTGACTGCTGGCCTTTTAGAGAGACTAAAAGTCACTCAACGAGCGATGGAAAGAGCTATGCTCGGAGTTTCTTTGCGGGATAGAATCCGGAACATGGATATTCGGCGAAGAACCAGAGTCACCGACATAGCTCGTAAAATTTGCAAGTTGAAGTGGCAATGGGCAGGCCACATCGCTCGTAGAACTGACAACCGATGGGGAAGAAAAGTTCTCGAGTGGCGACCACGGACCGGAAGACGCAGCGTGGGCAGGCCTCCCACTAGGTGGACCGACGACATCGTGAGGGTCGCGGGCAACCGATGGATGCAAGTGGCGAATTGTCGTTCGGCGTGGCGGTCTAAGGTGTAGTCCTATGTTCAGCAGTGGACGTTTTCCGGCTGATGATGATGATGATGATGATGACTTAACACAAAATAATTTAGAGTCAAAACATACGCAAATTCAAAAATATTTTTTGAGCTATAGCAAAAATAGTGAT
Source organism: Agrotis exclamationis (assembly GCA_950005045.1). Taxonomy (NCBI): domain Eukaryota; kingdom Metazoa; phylum Arthropoda; class Insecta; order Lepidoptera; family Noctuidae; genus Agrotis; species Agrotis exclamationis. The sequence continues at coordinate 10,679,045 of OX465440.1, forward strand.
TAATCTGTTATTTTTGTGTAAAATTCGTTTTTTTCATTTGCCACCACTGTTTTTACCACTGGCGACGATCAGGAATAAAAACCCCGTTTGTCACCAGTGGTGACGAACGGGGTGAAGCCAGTGGGTATAAATGGGAATAAACAGTAAAATTTCATGTTTTCGAATATTTTTGGCTCTTTTTCCTTATCATTCATTAGATTTTATTGGATGCAAAGATAGGTTAGCAATAATATTAATAACCCAACTTTTAAAATAGCCGCCATATGATAAAAGATAATATTATGTCGATAAAAATGAGTCTAAAATATCCCCTTAAAGTATCGATAACCGTTAAGCAAACACACAGTATTATAATAACATCGAATTATTCCTACGTAGCATTTACCTTTACCTAGACATACAGTACCAACGAAAAGATCTTGTAGGCTAAAAAAACAATGTACAAAACAGAAGCGTACTACTGAAGAATAATAATCCGTCACCGGCGTGGGAATTAAAGAATAACATAAAAGTGTGTCCATGCCGTTGTCTCGTACATTTTATATGATACAGACTCTCAGCTAAATTGAAATAGGGGTCGAAGACACTGTAGACAGGTAGAGGCCGAGCCTGGATTACGTCATCGGTAGACGCGAGTAAGATAAGACGGACTCGCCGCAGGGATTTTGTTCCAGATGTGGTCTCTTTACTATACTTTTATAGTAGAACAGAAACGTCATTAAAGTTCATCTGTCATTTTGTATACAGGGTGTAAGAGACATCGACGCACAAACGGATACCATGAGTCCAGGACATGATTCTGGACCCCCCATGTTGGATTTTTCCAAATTTTCTAAATTAAAAAAAATGGAGTTTTTTTACTTTAGACTGTTCAGCATCGTTATTCTTACCTAACCCAATGAGATTTCTAATAAAAAAGTAATTAATTCACTGCTTTCACTAAAACTAGCAATGTAAATAAAACTAGAAATGGTGTCTTCTTAGATGTTTATAATGAAAGGTCATCGTTTACCTAAATACTGTGTCTAGTACCACAGTACCTGTAGTACTTTAAGCGCGGCTCACTATTAAAAAAAAACAAACATAAAAAAATAGGAAAAAACTGACGACAAATTCCAACACGGGTCCAGAATCATGTCTTGGACCCATGGTATCCGTTTGTGCGTCGATGTCTCTTACACTCTGTTTAAATACATTTCGCCCATCGTCATTAGTTAAGTTAGGTTGACCTATTCAGCCCCACCCATTTATATACCCATTTATTCTAAGAATGCCGCCATACTGAAACATAAATCTCATCTTCCAGACGCTTTGGATATTAAAAGATTTGAAACAGATGTCATTATACGTTTCAAACAAAGACATTAAAATATATACGAGGTTTCAAATCTGTGAGAGGGTGGGGGACATTTTTTAAAATATTCTTTGTAATTTTATTCTTTTTCATTCAAAAATCCTAAAATTTTGTGGAATGGTTCCCAACAAAATAATATTTTAGGTGCTTTATATGTGCTTCAATGGATCTCTGCTGATTTACACTGTTTAGATTTTGCCCATATATACTCGTCCGTATACTTTCAAAGATTTACTATAAACTATTTTAGGTGTAACCGCCGCAAAGGCTAAACGAAACGATATACCTTCAACCTAAATATGAATTTTCTTAGATATTATTAACGCACGGTCGACTTTCCTTTAATATACCTATTTTAACCCTATAACGTAGGGTGCTATTATATTTCAGACCTAGCCCATTAGTTCCCTAAAATTACATAGTTAACATAGAACAAACATCGTTAGCCTACATACCGTTAACCCTTTTATAGTGGCTGCTATTAAAGTCTTTGGGTCTTAAAAATATATGGGCATTTTTGAACTTTAAGTTGGAAAGAGTTTGGATTATTTGGCACGAATGCTTTTTATAAATATTAAAATGTAACATAGTTTTTTAGATGGTAAATCTGTGATAACGTGCTGAAGTCGTACGCTGGTCATGTCTCCCGCAGAACCGACGAAAGGTGAAGTAGGGAGGTTCTCGAATGGAGACCGCGCGTAGGTAAACGTAGGGTGAAACGTTACCCTGCAAGATGGACCGATGACCTGAAGAAGGTAGCTGGTAGTGGCTGGATGAAAAAAGCTGAAGATCGTCCACTGTGGCGCTCCCTGGGGAGAAGCTTAAAGTGGATTGCAATAGGCTGAAATGATGATTATAATTAGATCTGTCGTGGTTTTTTTAGTAGATAATATCGTAATAATCGCTAAAACGCTCTTATTGATTTTTTCTGTAATGTAACATTCGCAAGAATACTCATTACAAGTGAGTGCTTAAGTTTATCAGCACCCCAAAAGTTTATTCTTCTACCCTTGCAGAATACCGTTTGAACACAATTTCAGTTTAAGAGCTACGCTACTCTACTCGCTACACTACTCTCACCTAACCAATTAATTCTATCACGTTGCTGCTCCTTCATTTAATTGTCTCCTTCATACTAGATTATAATCATCCAATTTGATTGATATTGGTTATCAATTTATCATTGTTATAAGTGGTCTCAGGTGCTCTTGCAAGCTATGTAATCCTTTAATGTGTTGTTATGGGAAAATGAGGGTTATGTATGTTGTAATTATGGGTAGTTCTAGGGTGCAGATTTTGAAATGTTTAGATAGATAGATAGAATATATATCATATTGTATATCAAAATTTATTAATTATTTATACTATACTCTATGAGTACAACAGCGGTCTTATTGATGATAGCAATATCGTTCACACAACCTTTGGATGATAAAAAACAAATATTACAAATAGAAGAAGTAGTGAATGGCGCACTGCAAATAAATGCACAATACTGTACTGTCCCACCGCTAGGCAAAGGCCTTCCCTAAATCCTTCCATGAACTCTTTTCCTGGTGCGTGCGCCTCGAAACAGCACTCATGGTATTCTTTAAGTAGTCTCACCACGTTTTTCTGATCCAGCCTTGCCGGCGCCGTCAATCCCCGAATAGGAACGAGCAGCCTCGCGAGGCATTTGCCGTGCGAATCAAATGCCTCGCGAGGCTGCTTGCTCTGCGCGCAATTGTTTCTCGACCGAGGCACGAAACAATATACGCGAGCAAAACAAAATCCGACACTGGATGGCTCGGGCGCTCGGTAGTCCGCACGCGGCAGCGCGCGCACTTGCCTCGGCCGAGACACGTCCACACCAACCGAGCTGCTTCGCGCGGCAAATGCCTCGCAAGGCTGCGCGCTCTGTGTGGACGCAAAAATTAAAAATACTCAAAACTTTATATACTCGTAAGTTTTCACAAATAGTTTACAACTTGGATAACACATGGGATAGTTTTAATCTCGATTTTATGTTCTCAAGGGATAATTTTCGAGTTGTAGCGCATGATGCTCGTGAAGGAGGAGGCGGGCCGCGTGAGGGAGAGGACGGCGTCCTCCCTCCACCCCAGCCGCAGTGGTAGACGCCCACGGTGTCGGACGTCGGCAGACACCGTAGGCGCGGGCATGCGACCATGAACCATGCCCGGGTCGACGGCGCGTTGAGTTCCAGGCGCGCCTCAAAGAGCGTCAGCATGATGACGGGGCCAACCTCTAGAGGTCCAAAAACGGTTACCGTGACCGGGAACATAAAAGGCTATTGAAGGACACCGTGGATTGAAAAAAAAAAGTCCCTCCCGCCCTGCCCTGGGTGGGAGGACTCGTTTGATGATTTTACCACACTAAAAAAAAATTTGTAACTCCGTCAAAAAAGCTCTTATTCTCAAACAAAACAAATCACACTTCCTCTAAAAGCCATAAGCTCGAACTCTGCCGACCCAAAACAGTGGAAAAACAAGTTGTCATAAAAACAGCAATGTAAGCCGATTACAATTCCGAGTTCACAGCGTTCACCATTGAAAATATAACAAAAGTCGTATAGAATGGCGGAAAACCGACTTCAGTTACAAACTTTACCTTTTCATATAATATTTTCTGTAGTGTTATTTATTTTTGAAATCGACAGAGACTTTGAAGCGAGTGGGTTATATTACTGTTCATACACGTATTTTTATTATGTGTATTATTTTAGTTCAGTAACATAGCAGCTTTTTCCCGCGACTTCGTTCGCTCCAAACTATCTATACTTCTATCATCAACATCATCACAGGCCGATATACAGAAAACCACAGGCTTGAACTGGATTGATATAGCAAAAGACAGGAAATAGTGGAAAAAGTTGGAGGAGGCCAATACCCGAGATGGGGCCATAACTTAAAAACATTTTATATTTTTTTTTATTCTGTTCTATCTCTCCCCACCTTTACTGACCAAAATCCACGGTGTTTTTCAATAGCCCTTTACGTTCCAGGACGGTTACCTGATAAGGCAGTCCTTAGTTTCGGTAGACTTTGGCCCTCTAAAGGGGGCCTCGACCCGGGCATGATCCATGATCGGACGACTAGTCGCCCATTGACGACACAGTTGGTGCAGTGGCTGAGTGGTTGGACTGCTGCGCTGCGTGTCGCGGGTTCGATTCCCGCACGGAGCAAATATTTATATGATCTACAAGTAGTTGTTCCGGGTCTGGGTGTTTGTGTATGTGAGTTTATATGTTTGTAAACACATCCGCACCACGCACGAGAGCAGTGGTGGCCCAGTGGTATCGGTCCCGACTTACGAGTTGTAGGTCGTGGGTTCGAACCCCGCCAGGCGCATTACTTTGTGTAATTTATTTTATCACCACTGCTCTCAAAACGGTGAAGGAAAACATCGTGAGGAAACCGGCATGTCCTAGAACCAAAAATTCGAAGATATGTGACATCTAGCAACCCGCACTGGGCCCGCGTGGTGGAATATGGTCCACTCCCTCTCACAGAGAGGAGGCCTGTCTCCCAGCAGTGGGAACATTATAGGCTGATGATGATGATGAAACGCACCCACGACACAGGAGAAAATCCTAATATGGGTCAAAGTTTGTTTAAAAAAAAAGGAAAAATGAATTACTCGCCGTCCGCATGCCCACGGAACATAATAACATAATATTAGCTTAGTTAGCACACCACGCTAGCGTCCCGTCATGCTGAGTTCGCTATTTAGCACTCCAGTGTATTCGTATACTAACTACTTCTCCTAAATTTCCCTTCACAAGATGACCCAGACTAGAACACCAGTGTATTTACAGCCCAATCGAACGCCTCTCTAGAACATGAAAGTAAAATTGAGAACGTAAGCTACTTTCCTTGAAAGTTTTAGTGCTAAATTCCTTAGAGGATCCGCTAAGCTGTCAACTTGAGCTCCTTCAGAAGCTGCGCTTGGGGGAGGACTTAAGCTGGGGGAGCTAAAACTGACGTTTAGGGTTGCTCTGGTTTGAGATTTATATCATGATGTGATAACCCTGGGGACTTGTGATGTGTATGCTGCTTAGTAAAGAGAGAGGTTTGTGCATGTAGCATCGCAGGGAGTCGAAGTATGTAATTATTCCCTGAAAACGGCTGAGCCATAGGAATAAAAAAAAGCAAATAAAAAGGCTTCAAAAAAACCAAAAAAGGTGTAAATTAACTTTTCTTTCGAAAGTTGGTGGCTTTGTTTTTTATTTCGTCGACTTTTTTCCACCGATTTTAAATGTTTATAAAGAAAAAATTACTAATTACATAAAATTTTGAAAATGGTCGTAATTATTCGGTACATCTTAGCCTAACCATTCGGGATTATAGGCGTAATGTTATGTTTTTTTTTCTTATTTTTTTAATAAACGCTGTCCTAAAGAATTTATCCTATGTCGTGGGTGCATTTACAAACATAATTATTAATTATTTCTAACGAGCTTATCCGTCAGCTTCATCGACTCAACAAAAACAAAACTCCCACCTTAAAAAATCTCATTCATTCAAAAATAATAAAGAGCATTCTGCTAACAGAGAGTGAAAATAAAACGAATATGCTCTCATTCAATTCGAATCGTTTACGAATGAATGAAATGAGTGAACTGAGTATCTGTTGAGTTTTATACAGCCGTAACAATGGTTTTTATTGGTGATTACTGTCTCATGGTTTAAACCTTCAAATGTTGCCTTTTATAACGTCATAAAATTGTGAAAAACTCTTAAGTATGGGGTTGTAATGCTACGGTATTTGTGGAAAGCGGTTATCAACTTAGTTACTTTATTAATCTCGTAAATACATACATACTTATGCATTTACACATGTAAAGAAAATTAATAATAATAAACAGATAAGCTAACGCGTCGATATGATTTGATTAACTACGACCGCATAATAAACCAAGGGCTACGCCGTAGCAGTGGAGCTACGTCTTAGCATTGGAGTTATGGCGTAGCAGTGGAACTACGCCGTAGCAAGAGGACTACGCCGTAGCAAGGCGACTACGCCGTAGCCAATTATTCCGTTTAGAACAGACTGATTTGGTGTGTCTCGTAGTGGAAAGAATTATTTACAATGATTATTATTTATTTCTTAATTCACAACACTTCATCAAATCAAAATCTCTCTCAGGTCTACTAGAAGAAACTTTTAGAAATAAGTGTCTATTTAATTCTTTTAATTTTTTATAATTATTTTCTGTGCTAAACGCATAAATAAATAAAAAGCCAAAAAAATACTCCTAAAAATAACCTAAAAGAGTATTAAACACAAACCTGCTAATCTTCCCGCATCCATCACCGTTTCAAAAACGTAACAAAAGGTTTTAGAAAACATTGTGTTACAGTATGGCGTTTAAATCTCTGCGTTTGACAGCAATTGTTTCACTCCCTGTATGTATGGCACCAATTTTGTATAGAATGTTTTGATTGTAGTCTTTTTTTTTTTACTTAAATTGGTTTTGCTCTTGGCCTCAGGAAACAAAACTAAGCTCTAAGATGGTGCTTCAAATTCTGAATTTAATTTTATTATCTAATTAAATGATATAAAATAGTATAAACATTAGTAATGTTTCCGCCTGGGATCAACCCACAAATTGAAATTGCCGATTGGTGACTTTTTGTCGCGGAAACTTTTTGTGGGTAGAATATTTGCAGCGGTAACTTTTTTCCCACTCGAGTGCTATGAAGATACACACATCAAAAGTGTCTAGGGATCAAGCATTTTTATGCGGATTTCTTGAGATTGAGATGTGGCTTTGTAATAAATTTATGATTTCATAAATTTATATGGATCCTTTTTGGTGCATTTCATAATTTGAATCAGGAACTGTGAATCAAATTCGAGTAAAAGATGAAAATCAGCTGTCAATATTTTCCCTATAAAAACATACAACGCATTGAAGACATTATTAGTGCTACTGTTTCCCTACTACTGATTAAAACCAACGTTATTATGGAGCGGCGACGTCATTTAAGCAGGGAAGAAATGCTCAGAGCCGTGGGAATGATAGAAGCTGGTTCCCGGCAACGTACTGTGGCTTTAGCTCTGAATTCAAGTCAGAGTGTTATCAGTCGACTTTGGACACGTTACCGAAGCACTGGTACCGTGGCTGAGCGCCATGGAGGACGGTATCGCTGCACCACACGGAGACAAGACCGATACATTCAAATCTTAACTCGAAGAGCTCCAACAATAACCGCCATGATGTTAGCCGTGAGGCTTCATCACTCTTCAGGGAACTTAATTAGCGACCAAACAGTCAGAAACCGCTTGCATGAAGTGAACCTTCATTCCCGAAGACCGCTACGGGTACCACCTATAGCAATGCACAATCGTAGGATTCGATATCAATGGGCTCTTGAACACAGAAATTGGGCAGAAGAACAATGGCGTTTCGTGTGCTTTTCTGATGAGTCTCGTTTCGGTATGAGACCGGATACAAGACGTATACGACACTGGAGAACCCCTGGACGCCAACAGCGATTAAAATCCTGCCAGGAAGTCCATCCTTATAGTGGTGGAACCATCATGGTATGGGCGGGTATTTGGATCGGCGGAAGAACTGAGTTGATTTGGATCAGAGGCAACCTCAACGCTCAAATTTATGCTGAGACGATTGTATCAGACGTCATCGTTCCTCTACAAGTGCAAATCGGTCCCTTATTTCAGTTAATGCATGATAATGCACGACCGCACACCGCAAGAGTTGTAAGACAGACTCTCGCCGCAGCTAACATCAATGTCCTGCCCTGGCCTGCTCAGTCGCCAGACTTGAATCCGATTGAGCATGCATGGGATATGCTATAGAGAAGAGCTCTGCCGAATATGGAGGGTATCCAGTCGCAAGAAGACATTTTTTTGTTGTTGCAACGAACATGGGCGGCCATTCCACAGCGTGATTTGGATGAACTCATTTTGAGTATGCCAAACCGATGTTCTTGTGTTGTTAGTGTTCGCGGTAGAAACACGGATTATTAATTGTTTAAGTTACCCAATAAAATTTTAAAGAAAACTGTTATTTCAGTCTTTTTTTCGAACTTTTGTGTTAGTGGTTCAAATGTCAAAAATCCCTTTATTAGGAAAATGGCAAATTTCTTTATTAATGCAAAGGTGACTTGGTTTATCGTTACTGTGACAAACGAAAACACTTTATTTGATGAATCCTTAAAGAAAATTTTAATTAATATCAATCAGGAGAAAAGTTATTGCAAAAATATATGTTGATCCCTAGACACTTTTGATGTGTGTATTTGGGAGTACGCTGATTATGGTGATAATTTTTTCGTAGCAGCCGCTACATTCGACTGGGTGACAAAAAGTCACTGCGATAAAAATTCATTGCAGCAAAAAGTAACTGCAAAAAAAGTCACTGCTAGAAAAAATAACTGCGTCAAAAACTCACTGCGACAAAAAGTAACTGCAACAAAAAGTCACTGCGAGAAAAAGTAACTGCGTCAAAAAGTCACTGTGACAAAAAGTTACTGCAACAAAAAGACATTGCGACAAAATACATTATGACAAAAACTCACTGCGACAAAGAGTCACTGCAACAAAAAGTTACTGCGAGAAAAAGTAACTGCGTCAAAAAGTCACTGCGACAAAAAGACATTGCGACGAAAACTCACTGCAACAAAAAGTCACTGCGACAAAGAGTCACTGCAACAAAAAGTCGCTGCAAGAAAAAGTCACTGCGACAAAGAGTCACTGCGACAAAAAGTCATCGCGACAAAAAGTCCATAGTGAGCAGCATCTCCAAGCTACCACTCTTGGACTATTGTGTTATTTTGATGGCTGTCTGCAAACATCGTTATTTTGTTTTTATTTTCTACAGACCGTCAGACATAGTTAATTTTCTTGTTTTGTTTGTTAGAGTCTAGCAAAACTTTTTTTGTTGTATTATATAACTTTGTTATTTATTTTTCTAATTAGGTCCTTCGTTTTATGTTATTAGTACAGTTTGCTTTTTGTCTAATTAATTCTGTTTTGATTTTCGCTAGTTACGCAAAAAGTATTTTCATAAACAAAACAATTATTTGAATAAAAAACATGAGAGCAAAACTGAGTAGCGCATGGATTAAGTTTTTACTATTTTTTTTAATCCTGGTAAAATCATCAAACGAGTGCTCCTACTCAGGGCGGGACGAAAGGGACTGTCAGACTTGTACTGACTAAAATCCACGGTTTCCTTCAATAGTCCTTTACGTTCCAGGGTCACGAATGCCTGTTGAGACGGTCCCGCGACCCTGGCAGACTTTGGCCCTCGACAGATTGCTGACAGCTCTTTGAGTGCTCTCTGATTTTTGACTCAGCGTTGATATATGGACTCAAACTCGCAGTCATCGGCGTAGAAGGGTCACACTTATACCACTAAGCTATTCAGACAGCGAAGACCGCAGCAAAATTGAAAAAAATATTACAGGGGCAAATCCTTTTGCAACCTGATATCGGTTCGGAAAAACGTCAGCTGGTAGCTCAATTTCAATATTCTAAACGTTTATAAACTTAATTGATTTATTTTTTTCTCATGAATGAGAACACGTTGGACAACGACCATTTATATCTAGACTCCTTATAACAGGCGACCGATGTCTGTCAACACATTAGGTAAAAAAGTCTTATAACCGTCGTGACTCGACCACTCCTGTGAGTCCCCTCGTCGCACTGACCTTGAGTTAGCCAATCAGAACGCAGTACCCCGTCCCGTTAGCCAATCAGAACGCAGTACCCCGTCCCCCTCGCTTACGTCGTACCTCAGCGACTTGGCAGAATAATTTTCGTTAGTCAGATCGTGCATGAGGCGTCTAGATATAAATGGTCGTTGACGTTGGACAACTATCTTGAGGCCGGTGGCGGAAAGCTTGTGGGTATTCCTGATAATCAAAACCAAAAATCTTATATTAAATTCCTTTGATCAGTTCACCTTCGATTCACGTTAGACCAAAAAAATTATCATCGCATTGAAAACCCATTTCCATGTTGAGTATAATTTTGTTATACGGAACCCTTACATCTTTTTCATAAAACAAACGTGATAAAAATTGACGGAAAATGTCTACTGAGTGGGATCAAATAAAAACGAAATTATGTTATTAAAAATAACATTGGGTTCCAGGTATTTTCACGACACCGGTATTTACATGGAAAATATGCTGTAAATACAAGTACATTAAGAGTTATTTTTGTTTCAACATAATTTACCTTTGCGTTGTTTTTGTATTTTACGTGGTACTTAATTGGATGCTGATACGTTTTTTGCAATATAACTTGGAAAGTTATTAAACTCAAGCTACGGTTGAAACATTATGAAAATATTAAAAAATCTTTTATTCGTTGTGTTTTTATCTTATATATGAAAGTTAATTAAAAATGCCTTCCAGCTACGTAAAAAGAATATACAGTGTGTTTCGTGTCCGATTACCGATACTTAGGGGAATAAAATATTGTACTCATTTTTCTCGACAAAATATAAAAAATCTTAACTCAACACCTCGCGAATGGCGGACATTTTAGTTTTTTGTCCGACCAAACTGGAAAGACTCTTGTGGATTTATTAATGACCCTGGCTTATAATTTAAGGATTAGTTAAATAATCAAATGAGTACTGCCGCATTGGCTAAGAGGATGATCGGTAGAAGCTTATGACGTTGTGTCCTAACCAAAACGCTTGAATGACTGATTCCGGTATTCATACAATAAAATGCAAACATTTTTAAATCCAAGAGATATACCTGCGGACCTGTAGGTCTCTTGGATTTAAAAATATTTGTATCATAGATGCATTATTAAAAACAACCTTTTTATTTTATTGTCAGTATGAAAGATCATTTTTAGAAAAATCTGTGGCAGTTGATAAAAAATATTATTATTGAAGTGAAAACTTCTTTAGCGGCGCTGTACACTTTTTTGTAATGGGTAAAAAATGTTAAACTCGCGCCAGGACACGTGACCCTGATAGAAAATCCGTAGGACGAACACGTGACCGGATAGCGAAACAAACGATAGCTTGCATTTTAATCGTGCAACGCCATCTATCGAGCATACATGAAAACATTTGTGATTCACAACGTTAATATTCAAGTTTTTACTTCTACTGGCACTCCCGGAGTGCAAGCCGTCGTTTTTTTTTTAATACTAGAGGCAGAATATTAATTTCATGTTTTGAAAACGTTATTTCAACTACAGTAATAAAAAAATACATGGGGCACTCGGAGACTGCCGCGGTGAAGCTATTGCATGGAATTTTTTTATCAACTTGCAATTATAATTATTTACTCATTTTATTTATTACTCTACTAATTAGACTATGGTCATCCACGTCTATCAAGAGAAACGCAAAGAAAAAAAATGTATCATTCAAATTTTATTAATTCATGTTCTCACAGATCACATCGCTAGATATAACATACATATATATAAGAGACTACAAATGTACTGCTTATTTCATTAAGAAATCTCTTCTAGCAGACCAACTATACAAAAGAATCCGGCTCCAAGAACCATCTAAAAAATTCTTTTATTATACTGTAATGAAAATAATCACAAAAGAAAACAAAAACACTGGCGACATCTATGATGCAAATTAAATAAAGAAATCCGTGAGTTAGTCCGACTCAAGAATACAAACAGAAAGGCACATATTCCTATACGAAGAAAATTAAATTACTCTTTACATAAATATTTAACTTTCATTCGCCGTTTCATGATATTAATGAAATACAAATACTGTTGAAAATAAACTGCCAGTTCTTATGTGTACAGCGAAATAAGATAAATGAATCATAAATTTAAGATTTAGCATCAGCCACGAATCACATTAACTTAATTTTTGCGCCCGGGCAATAACCTCTCCTGAAAACAAATGCCAAAAATCTGTTAAGATCTGGATAGAACGAGACACCCACAGAGATATAGAAAAGAAACTTTCTATGATAGGTGGTCACCTATCCACAGAATTACCTTTACTAGAGAACATTACCTTACCTTTTTTTGGTGGTATTCTTCAAATGACTTCACCTGCCTAGTTGCAATAGAAGAGACTGTGAAACTTTTTACTAAAAGACAGGGTTGGTTCCTTCAATTAACATCTAAGCTTCAGGGTCTCAGTTACCTCTGAAGACAATTCCATAACCCTGGTGCCTTGGCCATATCAGTTTGCTGACAGTTCCTTGTGGTGCGTCTGGAACATAACCCACAATCGACCCAAGCCTATGTCAGTCTATGTCATTACATCAAATTGCATTATAGTCCCCGCCAAATAAGTCTGGAATAAAATTCGTTGAACCCCGTGTACCAATGTATTCCAATATTTAAAAACGATAGGAAAAAATGTAAAGAAAGTATTGTAACACGATCAAAACAAACGTATCTTAGTAAGAGGCAACCTTGACCTTCTATTTTATTTTGAAATTCGAAAATGCATTACTAGGATCAATGACCTTTATTCCAGACTTATCTGGCGGGGACTATAAAAAAATCATTAATTCATTATTATCATTAATTCTTAGGTTGGGCTCGTTGTCAAAACGTCTGTCACTTAGGCCGAGACTACGGGTTTCGTGCTTAGAGATTAGACCCCCTGTTCCTTGATCAAATGGCACTCATAACTCGCCACACGCGAGCCCGCGCCTACAGTGGCTAAAAATCATTTCAAGATTTCCGACGCGTTGGTATTATTTTACCACAAGCTCTAAAAGCAATCGCTGAGCCAATAATGGCAACATGATTTCCTTAAAGGTTCCTATGTTTGAAGATATAACAAGAAATTGTTGTTCTATCTTTGATTTTATATAGCCTTTGATACCAAACACGGGATTGTAATTTCAGGTAAACGAGAGATCGCGTCATGAGATATTGCTTTGATTATTTGATATTACCCTTTTAAGGAGGAAATTTTGGCGTTATTTCGATTTGATAAGGAAAATTTGCAGCTTTATCCTGTTTTGGTGGGGAAGTGGTATTTATTGAGATTCACTTTCAACGTTATCCTGCAATCTCAGGTGGTTCTTATATTGGTTCATAAGAACTTTGTGAAGTAACCAGAATGTCCTAGAACCTAAATAAATAATCTCGCAACACTGACCAATGAACATCGTTTAACCCAGAAGAATTATCGGTATATCCTTAGGCAGGCTACGGACCCAGGTTTCCCAAAAAACGGGGCAAAGAATCTGTGTGGATTATAATTAATGACCCTGGTCTATAGTTATGGGTTAGTAAAATCATCAATTGAGTCCTGCTGCATTGGGTGCAGCAAAAGGTAAGAGGGATGATCGGAAGAAGCTTATGACGTTGAGTTCTAACCAAAACGCTCGAATGTCCGATTACCTAATCATGGAATTCATAATAATATTAGTCAAGTTTAAAAAAATCGGAAGGCAACCTCTTTTTCCGAACAAAATTGATGTGATGATCACATATTTTCGGGACGTCCTCTTTGGTAAGATTCAGGGAAACAAAAAATTAAAAAAAACGTGGGAACAACTACTTTCTTGGTGAATCCCAAATGTATGTTCACCGAGAAAAGGTGTTTTAGTACACCTATATTTTGCCAGCTGAGTTATAAACCCCATGACTCCTATAGGGCAGTTTACCAATAAAACAGGCGCAAATCCTTTCTCTTCGCTTTTCGTGTTATCCACAGTGGACGAAATAGCCACAAATATCTTGACAGCATTCGACAGGGAGACAAAAGAGTTGAACCAGATGCAGCTTGCAGTTGCGTATTAATTTATGAAGCGACTGTGTATTTGAACTGCACAACATGTTTAGCAATAGAAAAGAAAAAAAAAACATGTGGCACTCTGAGACTGCCGCGGTGAAGTTATTGCATAACATTTTTTTTTTATTTTAAAAGAAAAAAATCGCTTACCGCGTATATTTAACGAGAATAAAATTTATTTAAAATATTTGTGGTGCACTACTGTAATAAAGAACTTCTTTGTTGTAGGAGAATTTTATAAGTAGGTTTCTGTCAAATGTGGTCAGGTTTTTTCGTTAGGTTTTTCGCGCCCGCCGCGCTCAGAGCCTACGATAAAAGCTATGCAATAGCTTAAAAAGCGTGGTTGGCACAATGGCTAGATATTCAGGCCACTGAGTATATGTAACCACCGTCAAAGATCTACAAAAGAAATCAAGGACTAACGGTTTTATTTGTTTTCTAAGGTTCAGAGGAAACTCAGTATAAAAGCGCCCCATCCACAGACCGACAACGGTGAGCTTGATTTAATATTGAACATCAGTCTATGCAGCTGTTTCATTATAATTCGAACTTCTCTGATCAACAATAAGCCAAAATTAAATTAGCTTTTTTTTCATTTTTCAATTATCAAATGATTCCTCCCACCCAGGCAGGGCAGGGCAGAAGGGACTGTCAGACTTGTACTGAGTAATATTAAATTACCTTGCAGCCCAAAACAAACACATCCCTATATGCAGATCTTGAGCTACAGGCCGCCCCTTTTTTAAACAGACAGTGAAAAATTACGAAACCCAGAATGATTGATGGGTAGGCCCGTACGTTTAAAAAACGATTCCGATGCTTAATTTCGCTGTCGTCAGATGTCGGTACTGTTCACTCGTGATGGATTGAGTTTGGCGTGAATGTAGTCCGACGTTCAACTGTTTTTGGCGAGTCTCCTAATGAGTAGCTTTGTTTCATTATCTCCTAGTCTTTGGGAGCTTGATCTGTTCTGTGATTGGTCGATGTTCTGTCGAAAAACGGGTTGGTTTTCGTGATTGGTGGTTTATAGAGCATAAAATAGCACTGTCAGCATCTAGGTTATTGACTGGAGATCGTAGGCAAACGTCGAAGCGCTTCGTATCTTTAAAATGACATTAAGTAGGTTTGACCACGATTTGACATATCTAAGCGTTTTGACAACTATTTCAACCAAATCTGACTTTTCTATCATTGGTTTTTAGGGTTCCGTAGCCAAATGGCAAAAACGGAACCCTTATAGATTCGTCATGTCTGTCTGTCTGTCCGTTCGTATTTCACAGCCACTTTTTGTCGAAAGTATAAGAGCTATCCTGTTGAAACTTGGTAGGTAGATGTATTATGTAAACCGCATTAGGATTTTCACACAAAAATAAAAACAAAACAAATTTTGGGTGTGCCCTCCATACTTAGAATTGAAACTCAAAATTTTTTTTTTCACCAAACACATACGTGTGGGGTATCTATGGATAGGTCTTTAAAAATTATATTGAGGTTACTGCTATCATTTTTTTCTAAACTGAACAGTTTGCACGAGAGACACTTCCAAAGTGGTAAAAAGTGTGTCCCCCCCCCCCCCGTAACTTCTAAAATAAGAGAATGATAAAACTAAAATAAATATATAATGTAGAACTCAACCAAAACTACCAACGAAAATTGGTTTGGATGAGATACAGTTAGCAGTTTTTGAGATATAGTACATTTTCAAAAACCGCAAATATAACTTTGCCATTCATACTAACACTATGAAAAACAAAGTTATTTTTATTGTTTGTGTATATTACTTACTAATCTCATTATAATGATATCCCTATTCCCTAATCTATGCTTGCTACTACGGAACCCTTCATGGGCGAGTCCAACTCGCACTTGGCCGGTTTTTTTACGTGCTAGAATCATCAAAAATGAGTCCTCCCACCCATACTGTCAGATTCGTACTGACTAAAATCCGCGGTATTCTTCAATAGCCCTTTATGTTTCGAGGTTTCGGAGAACCTATAACCCGTGATGACCACTCGACTCGCGGCCACCATCCTGTCGGATTCCGGGCGCCAAACAGTTTTTGCTGTGCGTACAGAAGTTCCAATTCCTTCTAGCTGAACTCACTCCATCGTAGGTCTCATTTTTGATTCTTGGCTACATTAAGAACAGAAGCAAACACATTTTGTAAAACAAAATATATATAGTTTCCCACCATTAGACGGACAGGTATTACAAAGAATAAGTTAGTCCGAAGGAAAAATAAATTTATCTCCCAGAAAAGTGAGGAAAATAGAGCAGTTTAAAACTTTATTCAAATTTTGAAATATGGTAGTTTTATTTTACATTTTCTTGTGAAAATAGGTCAGTTGCGTAGCTCACAATAATTTTCATTTTTGAAGGAATATTAAATATTCGTATTCGTAGTTAAATATTTTATATGAAAAGTATGTTTTAAGTAAGACATTTTCTTTGATGCTTCAAAAAGTTCTGCTAGTAACAGCTTTATATGTATTTACGAGGCCCAGCCAGACGCATAATTTTGTATAATTTATTTCATCACCACTGTTCTCCGTTGCGGAAAACATCGTGAGGAAAGCGGCATATCCTAGAACCAAAAATTCAAAGACACCTGGAAGAAATATTTGGCTGTTATGTATGTGAGTTTCAATTACTGTAAACAATACATGACAAATTCTTCTTTTTAACAGAGGGTGCAAAAAAAATTTTTTTCAATATTCACACGCGATAATTTCCGAACAAAACACGAGCAAAACCGCTAGCAAAACTAGTTTTACATATTCCATCATCCTTATTATCAGACGTGATAGAATATAACTTAGGCTTAAACCCCACGTGTTTTTAATTGGCACCAACCAGTTGCCATCAGGTGGACTTGGCATCACTGACTTACCGGGCACATTTCCAAAAACGAAAATTAGCTTTCCAAAAACCTGATTAACACTTTGCCAAGTAGCCACTCATTCATAAGACTGATGATACTGCATCCCTGATGTAATGAGTCCGTTTATCATAGCATAATCATTAGTCTAGAAATGTCTCTTGAATTGTTGGCGTTACAATCAGCAAGTAATGTCCCCACTGTTAGAACACGGACCTCCTCTCTGTGAGAAGGATGTGGCTGTATATAATACTGCCTTTGGCTACAACGGCACCACGTTGTGGCCCAAGGCGAGATGAAAAAAAAGT
Source organism: Agrotis exclamationis (assembly GCA_950005045.1). Classification (NCBI taxonomy): domain Eukaryota; kingdom Metazoa; phylum Arthropoda; class Insecta; order Lepidoptera; family Noctuidae; genus Agrotis; species Agrotis exclamationis. The sequence goes on from OX465440.1 coordinate 10,696,318, forward strand.
TGAGAGGTGTCAAGGGACACCCGGATGGAACGAAGTTATTGTATAAACTCAACAAAAATCATCGTCGCGACACCACACTGTTCAATGCAACCGAATTAAAATGGTTGTCTTGTTTTTTTACCGATTTATCCTACTGGTGGGAATCAACGCGCGATAAGGAACTTCGTTCCAATAAAAAAACACAAAGTAATGCGCCTGACGGGATCCAAATCTAAGACCTACAACTCGTTAGTCAAGGCCGTTACCACTGATCCAGTGTTAAAAACCATTTGTGCAATTGGTAAAGTAAACACGTGGTAGAAGACTTCTAAAAAATTTTCAAGACACCAAGAAGCTTCCTATCTCACTTTATCCCACGTTAAATATCATGAATTTATGTGTCTGTCTCTTTTTACTGTCGCTTTTTCGTTTCATTGACTTTCAAATCACAACGATGCTAAAGAAGTTATCACGTCAAAAAAAATGTTATGAAATAAATAATACACCTGCCTTGGTTCGAACCCACAACCCACAAAATCATAAGCCACGGCTGCCACCACAGCTCACAAGATTGATGGTACTGGATTTGCGATGTAATGAGTCCGTATATCATAGCAACCGTATGATTTGATGTTACGGGCTACAGTAATGCAATGAATTACCATATTTGGTCACGAACAACCCAGTTGACATATTTGTGGGTTATGTAATGGGACATAACCCATTACATATGGATAATCTTTTGTCATAAATGGATGTCAACGCAATTCGAAGAATGTAAATAGCTGTCTTTATTCAGTAAACGATAAGTTAAATATTTGAGTTATAACTCATCACGTTGTGCATAGGTACGTAATTATACTTGTGTTTAGAAATTTTTGGGATGGAATCATTTTTTAAAGCATTTCTAAATTAAAAGGACCAATAATATAAATAAGAATTTTTTATAGCGTGTCTAAGTAACTGTGTCCATATGACATGTTAATTTCTGGCAAAAAAAAATATCAAGACTCATCCGACAACAGATTGTTGAGCATAGTTGTGAGATTGTCTCATGCAGGACTGTGGCACTGGAAAGCAAAGAACAACTGAAGGTATAGATTGATTTTAGTTTGAACCTTTCGCTCTAACCTTGGAGGTAGGACTTATTTAATTATATTACAGCCAAAAAAAAAGGTTTAAATTACAATTAATATTGATAAAGAATAATTTATCTCGAAAACAGAATTACAAAAAATAATACCAACATTACTGACCCACTGCTGAATAAAATATACATCATGAAAAAATCTCTTCATTTTAAGTATGCCGTGTTCAAATGAAAACTCATTTGCACCTAATTAAAACATCACAAAACTCAAAGAATCCCAAAGCACGATATGTACATAATTTTCCATGTTGCCCCTTAAAATTCAGTAGGTTCCTAATATATGCGGTGCCGTAAATAAAACGGTCACGCTACCCCGAAACCTATTTGGAATGTGTCCAAATATGTATAAATATTGCGCGATGTACGCTAAATAGCTTGGTTATGAGTGTAGTGTTACAACGTATAGCCGTTGGGCACTTTAGATATTTGTGGATATCTTTGTGAGTTATGGATTTGAATTTGTGAACATTTTTTTAGGTTTTGAACGCAGAGGACTGCGTTCAAAACCCTATTTAAAGCATAATTTAAAGCATTATTGGATTGTGGTTTCAGGTCAGGTATTACTTTCTTACGTGGCCGCCGTAAAGCGCCAAACGCCTGCCCTGGTCGCCTAAACAGCTTACCAAGACCCTGAAAGGTACAGGACTATTAAAGGAACACCGTCGATTTTAGTCAGTACGAGTCTTTTTTTGTCGGAACAAACCCACCACACTATTCCCAAACTACTGCAACTCATGAAAGCCAGAATCAACTGTGGCAACCACCAGAAAAGCGCCGAGACAATGAAGTTCGACGTGTCCCGGAGAATGAATTTACCTGTCTTGGATCCTGCAACGAAATTAATCAGAAAAGAATAGTGGAGTAGGAAAAATACGTTTCCACTTCCCTGCATGTCAAGCAGGAGACAGAACATAACAAGGCCAATGGGGACAACGGGACATTACAACTGGGACGAATCTGACAGAAGGGGCTGTCAGATCGTCCCGAACCATTTCGCGCAGCGCGGGAGCACTCATTTCATTAAAAAAAACTTCGTAGAGCTGACCGTTTTTTTGGCAATTCGAGTAAAACTGAAGTAAGTTTTCTTTATTTTGGCAAACAAAAGCCACTAGTATACAGCCTTTTATTTCCGTAAATAAGTTTAAATCGGGAATATTTTACAACTCGGTCACCACTGCGACCTACTGAGAACAAGCCTGCTTGCATAATTGATGCGGTATCGAATCCCAATCGGTTTTAAAACGTGAACATTATACAATACCATATTCAACAATTACTATAAATTCTGTATTTTTATTTAATGTGTGATTTAAAATTGTGATATTTATAGTTTCTATCTAAGAAGTTGCAAGTTAAGCTCCAAGATGCCAGGATTATGTTGTTTTGCCCTTTTTTAGGTTCTAAAATCATGATAGCCTTTCAGGGCCGCGGTAACCTTTTAAGACATTCTCACGATCCCAGCAGATAATTGTGGTATGCTTGCTGACAACTTCTTTAGGCGCGCGTAGTACACTATACGCTGTCGACTAGGGCCTGGTCCTTGATCGGACAGCAAGCTACTTTATCCCACTCTAACACAGTAGTAGGTATTTTGTCTTGAACAGCAACAGAGGTCTTAAGGTAGACTTCCGTGCATCGCGATCGATCGCGGCCGCGCGGCTTACGACTGTCGTCGGTCGCTCTCGACAATAGTCACATTATGAAATGTATGGCACCGCTGCCGTGGCCCGCGACAGACGCGCGCGGCCGACGAGTGTCGTTAGCCGCGCGCGGCCGTGTCTTGAAATTTAGTAGATGTTAATGTTTAAAACTTCCGAAATTTTTGTTCATTACAATACAAATGCTTTTGAATCAATATTTGGTAGTATCCTTCTTCATTTCTGCTTTTAAAGATAGGGTCGATTGGTGCTCTATTTTCGTAATATAGCAACAGCAGCTCGTCATCCTCCTCTTCTTCTTCAAGGATGTCAATTAGCACTTCGATCATGATTTTGACTTCGGTAGACACACGTCTAGAGGGAACTGACGAACAACATCTACTAAATTTATTATTAAAGATCACCGTGGATTTTAGTCAGTACAAGTCTGACAGTCCCTCCCGCCCCGCCCTGAATAGGAAGGCTCATTTCATGACTTTACCACGATAAAAATGCCATAAAACCAAGCTCTAAATGAAAGAAAGAAGATCATCCTAATCTTAGCTAAAATCATCCTAAACCTCTCTCTTAGGATAGTAAAGTTCGGATATCATCCTTCTACGTGCAATCGAAAATTTTACCATATCCGGGATAAAGGAAGTTTCCGTGCGTCTGCATTAATGAGGTCCGGGCAATATCTTGGAGTGGAGTGGATATCATGAGATGGGATGGAAGTGTTTCGGGACCTATTCGTTTTCTTGATATCCTACTTTTGTTTTTATCTCGTCAACGCATTTTATATGATTTATTCTGATTTCGGACCGAAGTTTCGGCCCACATTACAAATATTCCTGATTCGATCCAAACAATTTCCGTCTTACTGCAAAAAAGTTTAAAGTCTCAACTAAACATCTGATCACAAGTGTTTAAACACTTGTCTAAAAAGTAAAACTGCATAACGATTCTTATATCAACGTCAAATGTAGTTTTGCAGTTGCCATTTTTTTAGACAAGTGTTCAACAAATGTTTAACTTTTTTGCAATAAGATGGAAATTGTTTTTAACTTTTTGTGGTACGACGGATTTATCACCTGTATTAAAACAGGATAGTTTTAATCCTGAAAGATTAGGCCGTAAGTCGTTTTTTAGAATTAATTAAAATTCAAGAACGTCTCCTTCTTGCGTTTCGTGTCATAATATTTGCCTTGCATTTTATTTTATTTTTTTATACATTATGTGTTGACAAATATAACTAGCCATAAAAAGTTACTGACGAATTTTGCGAAACCTCTCAACCGCTATATTGAGAAGTAATATCGATGAAATCAGCTTCAAAGAATCTTAGAATCACAATATATAGTAAGTGTATCCAATTTATGCATAGAGTCTAGACCTATCTATTCACAAGAATCATTATTTCAAATAACCTAAGAACAGAAACAGCTGATTCATACAATATTTTCTTTCGTTCCCTAAAATCCATATCAAGTCTTATTCCGAACGAACAGAATAAGATTCTCACTCGATACTCACTTACGTGAGATGTTCCCATCATCGTGTTCATCTCCGAGAAATATTATCTTGTCTAAACAATCAATATTGTATGACATAAGATTTCGTCTGACTAGTTTTTGTTCTCTGTCCGTCATGTGATATGCTAAGAAAAACATTTTTTGGCGTTCCGTATCCAAAGTGTAAAACAAGACTCTGTCTGTCTGTCTGTCCTTCTGTCATCAGGCTGTATGTATATGCTGTTTCTATGTGATGTATGTATATCGATGTCTGTGTCTGAAATGAAGTATAATATTATTATCATTTTTATAAATCCTTTTTTTTTGGCTGCCTGATTAGCCAGCCTGATTATTGTATAGGTATCTCATGAATCGTGATAGTTAGACACTTGAATTTTATTTACAGATGATGTATTTCTATTGCGGATATTACAAATAAAAACCTAAAAAACAGAATAAAATAAATATTTAACGGCGAAAAAAGAAAAAATATCTGTCAATAGTCATAATTTTTGGCTCGATTTTGCTATTAAAAAATATTCACAGAATTTTTAGTAACATATTATTATTCACTTTAAAAATTAATGATTTAAAAATAAACAAAAAGGAAGTTAAGGATACAGCAGACGTGATTTTTTTGCCGTTTTTATAAATAATGGTACGGAACCTTTCGTGCGCGATTCCGATTCACACTTGGCCGGCCTTTTTTTTTCTTCCAGCCACCCTTTGTGCGAACATCATGAATAAATTCTCGAGATTCCTCAAGAGCGGCTTACCCGATCCGTTCCAATAACGTTTTGTGTATCAAACGAGGAACGATGTGGATAGAAAATTTATGACGACGGTGCTATGTTATTTTGGTTTTTTTTCTTGGGAATCGTTTTGTGGTTAGCGCATTAGGATTTGTGTGCGCGGTTTTAATGGTGGTTGATTACGGTTTCGAACACTGATGTTATAGTCAATTTGCACTTGACAACTGACACTTTTCAGTACGTACACACAATAAAATTGATATAATGAAACTTTTGCTTTTCTCTCCCTTTTTGTGGGATACTTGAAAACTAGAGAAATCCATTTTATAGGATATCATAGGATATTTACAGGGAAAAACGAAGAACCTATTCAAAATTAATTTTAAACAGAAAAAACGCCTGCCTATCTCAAGTTATTCAAGTAATTCAATGGATGCTTTCTTTCAGTTTGTTCTTTAGTTTTATATTGAGCTCGTACTTCATCTGTATAAACTTACTCGTGAGACTGTCTTAAAACGACACCGTGGTCCTGACAATCCCTTTTACTCCACCCAGAGTGGTGGGAGTCGTCCGTCCCACATTTCGTAGAAACAAATAAATAGGTACAAACAATAAAGTGTTAAACTTATGAAAGCCGTTATTAAAAGCCAATTTTATTACATAAAACCTTTCCTACAATATAAAGTCAAGTGTGATCAAACGGTAAAAAATAAAAACAAAGGTTTAACTTTCCATATTCGTAAATTACAACATGCACTCTTTTGACAGCATTTTTTCCTTATTTTTCCATTATATGCTGCTACGAGTAAAGCGTGGAAGCAAAAAACCAGTCAGGTGTGTGTTGGTTCCGTCGTTACAACATAATATGCTGAGGTCGATTTTGTTCGTAAAATAATATTTTGTAACCGATTTCGTCTGCATGTTTTTGTTCGTCTTTCTACTCTCTTTTGGAAAATAAGTCCAAGGTCCGTGATAAGTTAGTCATTGAGTGAACGAATTAGAACGTTCTTCATATATATATTTTTTTAATTTAACGTATTCTAAATAAATGCTTCCCTAGCAATAACATTTTTAGGGTTCCGTACGTCCAAATGAAAAAACGGAACCCATAAAAGATCCGTCTGCTCGCCCTTCACAGTCAATTTTTTCCGAACCTACTTGACCGATTAAGATGAAACTTGGTAAACGTGTCAATTCCTTTAACCCAAAGGAAGTGGTATATTTCTATAATTTTAGAAATATTAGTTTCGGAATTACTCAAGAAAATAGACGATAAATGACCGTTCCCCCCTTATCTCCGAAACTGAATGGTTTACAATCATGAAAAAAATCAGATCATAGGAAATTATAGAAAACTTATAATGTGCTTGGTCAGGCACGCACTAGGCCAGTTTTTTTATCGAAATCCTTGTTAATGTTAAGAAACTCATAAGCACTGAGAAAATATTTTTTTGTCATACTTTCTTTGGAAGATTAGATAAATTGTGTACCAAAACAATTTCTGTGTTTGACTTTTCACTGTGGAACCCTAAAAAACGGGATTGCAGTATATAAAGCAAGATGTAGGCCCCGGCGATTTTCTTTTGTTTATTAGCCAAGATTCTTCCGGGTCTCGAGAGTATCAGAGAAAATACGAAACGTATCTCTTTTTTTCGTTACCAACCAATTTGTTGAAGCTGATTGAAATGAATGGCAGATGTGACTGGAAACTCCGGGAAGAGACACCTTTTTTTATCTTGGTAAAATCTTCAAATGAGTCCTCCCAACCCAGGGCTAAAAGCGACTGACTAAAATCCATGGTGTCCTTCAATAGCCCTTTACGTTCCGGGGTCACGGTAATTCGTTAGTCCCACGACCCCGGCAGGCTTTGGCCCTCTAGAGAGGGGCCCCGTCATCATGCTGACGCTCTTTGGGCGCGCGTGGAACACAACGCGCCGTCAACCCGGGCATGGTCCATGGTCAGTCAGCCAGTCGCCCATTACTCGCGTTCGCCCACGCCTACGGTGGCCGGAGAGAGGGGACACCTTAGAAGGACGTTTTACATTGACATTATTGGTGACGTTCTTTATAAAGATCGGAGGAGCTCGAGGTTAAAATATATAAATATTAACAGCCGTACATGTCAATCTTAAAGGTAAAGCTGCATTTGTCGAGATTGGTCCGAATATTGGTGATTATTTTTCCGACCCAAATATCGACCAATAGAATTGCACCATTCGACGTCACGTGGTACAACCTACATGGTATTATACTGATAATTTTTTGAAAATTTTCTCTGGTAGTCACGTCAAACTGACAGGTTGAATTCAATTGTGAAAATTGGAGATGGGTCGGAAAAATAATCCCCTGAATACCACACGAGCTTCAAAATTATCTGGCATTTCCCTCAAGGTTCCCTGCAAACAAATAAAGTCGTCAAGTTTTTCAGGAAAAATCACTCGCGCTTCGCGCTCGTGATTTTTTAACCTGAAAAACTTGACTCCTTCATTTGTTTGCAACGAACCTATCGGAAAATACCCGATAATTTTGAAGCTCTTGTGGTATTATAAGTGACTATTTACCGTCGGAGTTTTCCCTGTTCCTTGGAAAGCACGTAAAGCCATTGGTCCCGGCTGTCATTTGTAGACATTTGAATGTTTTTACTGTTCGTCATGCATTTCTACTTATCTAGCACGGTTTCACCCCCGTTGCTCGACTGGGTCGTTCCCAAAGGTCCACGATTCTTTAGTTCTCTGTTTCCCAACGACTCCATGACAAATTATAATATTGTTTTGAATTTGCCTGCATGAGTTTCCAACAGGTCCACAAAAAAGTACAGTCAGTAGAAACGATGTCATGTAAGAGAATGAAAAATAATAATCAGAGTTGTCTTGTCGACTGGTTTAAATGCTTGTAATAAAAACTACTGAAATGAGAATGGCCTCTTACCCCAGCTTCTATTACGTGATATTTTATAAAAGTACTAGGCTTACATGAGTTCAAACATCGTGGTTTGTTTTTAAAAATAATTATTCTGGGTAGGTTAACTGAAATGCTTACCAGCAAAAGTACTCAATCGTAGCTACTAATAATTTATTCATAACTAAATTTGAATCATTTAAATTCTATTTAACTTGGCGACTATTAAGATAAATGAAAAGCAAAATTCAAATCAACTTTAGTAGTTATCTAAAGTACTTGATAATTCTAGATAAACAGTTTAGCCTTGGTGCTTTAAATTCATAACGAATCAGATAAAGTGCTTGGACGACGACAGATCGCGATAATGCCACAAGTTTATAAAGATACTATTTAAATTAAGTATTATCTTTAAAGAGGTATAAAATTCTAAAGACTGTCAAATCTAATAAATTTTATTTAATAATATTTTACATATTAATACTAATATAAATACTAAAATACTAAAATTATATACAAACTATAAATACTCGTAGTAGTATGTACAAAACAAAAAAAAAAAAAAAAAAAAAAAAACACTACACTACTAAACAAAAAACTTTCAAAGGGCGTCAAAAAATACGTCCACATCACTGTCAACGGGAACAGTGCCCAGAACGCTGGCAGCATTGCCACGTTGTATGGCAATGCTGATTCGTTGGCCTAGGAATAGGCCAGCCCTCTGGTCACCTGAAGAGTCGACTAATCGCCTGGCGATTTCCTTAAAAACGTTGTGGGCACTCGGACCCCATGGCCCCAGAGTTTCAACCCCAAACGGCTCAAACACATAGCTACTAGCTAAGCCAATGTATTTGCGCCGTTTGGAGTTTTCAGCACAAGCAGCAGCAGCGCCAGCACAACACGCTGAACTAGGAAGATGGGATGGCGCAAGGGTGTCGACACATGTTGCATCCCACACCAAAGGCCTACCTAGCTTCCATGGCATTATGGACATACCGTCTGGTCTCTTCCCATCGTCGCGTACCAAGCCACTGGGTTCTAAGACGGCTGGCACCCCGGCGGTGACAAGAGCACGACGGATTATGTCATTCAAGCTAGCGTGTCGTGCTAACCGACCTGCACTCCTGCTGCAGGAAAGGCCATGGTGCCCGAGGCAGTCGACTACTTCACCACATTGACAGCGGTGTGGAGCACCACAAGGAGCGCCCAAACGTAGGCAAGTAGCGACCCGGAAGGTTGTATCACCCAGCATAGTTCCTATGTTGGGTGAAGGTAGCGCCTGAAGCCAAAGGCCCGATTCCCACTCACCCACAGCCAGCAGGCGGGCACGCTCCGCAGTGTTGGTGGACGTATTAAGGAGATTATTCCGTACCAACCTGCAGAGCGGCTCATCCCCATCCTTATTCAAGTCCTAAAGACTTGAATAAGGATTTGCTGCAAAACAAATAACATTTTCGTTAATTATTTGTATATCATGGCTGATTTTGAAACTTTACGCTTTAAACTTAAATGCATAGCCGGACCCGACACAGCCACCTGTAGACCATACAAATAAAAAACTTGAGAGGTCAAGGGACACCCGGATGGAACGAAGTTACTGTATACACTCAACAAAAATAATCGTCGCGACACCACACTGTTCAATGCAAAATTGAAAGACGAAACGGAAATATCTGGCTTACTTTCTATAAGAGAGAGAGAGAGACAGACAGAGAAACATGCGCACGCCGCACGGCTTACAATAGCTTACTATAGCAAAAAGTGTCGTTACAACTTTTCTTCTTATTTTTTCCGTCTAGCCCCCTTTCGCAACGCGCAATAAGGAACTTCGTTCCAATAATAATATATTCCAATCGAGGATCAATCAGTCAATCGCGCGGTGTAAATCGTGATATCACGCACACGATGGATTTACCGAATTACCGTGATCCTGGAACGTAAAGGGCAGTGCCTCTCGCCCTGGGTGTGAGGACTTATTTGATGAATTTTGCACGACAAAAAAGGTCATACCCATCCACGAAAAGACCTTTGCGAGCACTGCTTAACCTGGAATATCGACCAGGTATATTTAGCCGTACTATGTGTGTTTAATAGCTTTCATTCAATCAACTAAAAATGTAAAATACTTCCCATTTTTTTTTTGTCAAAACTTCAACTTTGTCTGTCAAAAAAGCCATGTTTCAAAATCCTTTTAAAATAACAGCTAACATAAATAAAGGTATTCTCTACTTCAGTGAAAAATATCAACGAAAGCGTATAACAAAAAGTAACTCTCATAACTGTAGTTGAATATTTTTATTTTCTTCAACACAAAAATATGTGCGACTCGCGAGACGAATCTTGCTCACATTAATGTGTATTTTCGTATAAAAAACAGTATTTATGCTCATATTATTTTCCTCAGTAATGCTTTATTTGCTGAGTGAGTTTAGCTTTAAATAATGGTGTCTGTTTTTCATTTGGAAGTGACACTGTGAAATGTTTTAGAGCTGCTAACAAGACAGACATTTTGTTTTTGCCTAAAAGGGAAGTTTTAGTTACAAACATTGAACACGACTAGCAGCCATTTTATTTTTAAATGTAATTTAGTTTTGACGTGAAGTATTTTTTACACTAGTGCTAAATAAAAAGTCCTCGTCTAATTTTAATACATTAAACGCTTAAAAATGTTTTTAAAATTATTTTAAACAATTGTTTGTCTTTTTAGTGGCAGTAAGTGTAACCTTAACTTCTTCTTCCGTGAGTTTATGAAAGTAGATGGATGTATGGATATTAGTTAACTTCTAAAAGAATCTTGATGTGTGACACACAGAAATTTTATAAGTACCTAATTTGGTATGACGAAATCATCAAATGAGTCCCCGCACCCTGGTTTTAGCGGAAGGGACAGTAAGACGCCATACGCACGAGCGCTTTAATTGGCGTTAAAAAAACGCTGATTTTTAACAAAAAGGTAAATTGAACTTAACACTCACTGCCCAGCATTTACAATACAATGCATTTCGAAAAAAAAAACGCCGCGTTTTAAAAGCGTTGACATGAGAATGCATAATTATGTTCTATTTTCGGCGATTTTTAAACGCCCAGAAAAAAACTTACTGACTAAAATCCATCGTGTTCCTTCAATTGCCATAATATCCACGATAACTTGCCTAGACAGTCCCGAAAATAATTAATATAAACTGAATTATTAAATTGGTTACTTTTTAGGGTTCCGTAGCCAAATGGCAAAAACGGAACCCTTATAGATTCGTCATGTCTGTCTGTCTGTCTGTCTGTCTGTCCGTGTATGTCACAGCCACTTTTTGTCGAAAGTATAAGAGCTATCCTGTTGAAACTTGGTAGAAAGATGTATTATGTGAACCGCATTAGGATTTTCACACAAAAATCAAAACAAAACAAATTTTGGGGGTGCCCCCCATACTTAGAATTGAAACTCAAAAAAATTTTTTTCACCAAACCCATACGTGTGGGGTATCTATGAATAGGTCTTTAAAAATGATATTGAGGTTACTAACATCATTTTTTTCTAAACTGAACAGTTTGCGCGAGAGACACTTCCAAAGTGGTAAAAAGTGTGTCCCCCCCCCCGTAACTTCTAAAATAAGAGAATGATAAAACTAAAAAAAATATATAATGTAGACCTCAACCAAAACTACCAACGAAAATTGGTTTGGATGAGATACAGTTAGCAGTTTTTGAGATATAGTACATTTTCAAAAACCGCAAATATAACTTTGCCATTCATACAAATACTATGAAAAACAAAGTTATTTTTATTGTTTGTGTATATTACTTACTAATCTCAATATAATTATATCTCTAATCTATGCTTGCTGCTACGGAACCCTTCATGGGCGAGTCCAACTCGCACTTGGCCGGTTTTCTCTTTGTGAAACGTTCCCGTGGAACAAATTAATGATCTTATCAGAACGGACGAAACCGCAAGCTTGAGCTACTCAGATCATACACGTATGATTAATCATCTAGGCCCAGAATATAACCTAAATGTACCATTAATTAATCTGAAAAACAAGCCAGATAGACCTGGGCCACATAATTCGGATTAGCAATTAGCAGATACATTAATCATCTATTGTGTGGATAGTTTTTATCGCCGTCATTAATTTCCAGTGTGAAGCTTATTTAATTTTCATATTAGCAGCATTTATTTTATTGGCCACATTTTTATAGATCATCAAATGAGTCCTCCCACGCAGGGCTAGGCAGGGGAGGGACTGTCAGCCTTGTAATGACTAAAATCCACGGTGTTCCTTCAATAGCCCTGAACATTCCAGGGTCGCGATTACCTGATGCGACAGTGGCCGCGACCCCGGCAGGCTATGGCCTTCCAACGTCGGATTGGTGACAGTTCCTTGAGGCGGGCCTGGTCATTGATGAGACGTGTATCAATGACCAGGCCCGCCTCAAGGAACTGTCACCAATCCAAGACGGGGGGCCATTACTCGCTAGTATACTAGTCTAGTCCGCAAATCCGCGCCTACGATGGCCGAAAATCGTCCCGCAATAACATTCCATCAAAATTTTTAGAACCGTTTCAAAAAATACTCAATAATTAAAGATAAGATACATACACAAGCAGCATACATAAGAGATAAAATCTTTACTATCCTCTTAACCTTTACGTCTCGGGCCCCAGTAAACAAACAATATGACAAGCAATAAACTACACACAATGTAACCAGTTTCCTAATAACTAAAAGTGTTTACCACAGAAACTATCAAACTTTCCACCTTCTACCTTCCATACAAACTAAGAAATAAAGTCGTTTGCCAAAGAATAGAACATAAAACAGTATTCCCTGTGGGAATAACCATCGCCTTTACAAGATGGCTGCGGCTAACGATGTTATGGTTCCTTGTGTGTTTAGTTTTTTTTTTTTTACGTGGTGAAATCATCGAATAAGTCAGTAAGGACGGAGCAGGAGGGACTGTCAGACTTTTACTGACTAAAATCCACGGAGTCCTTCAATTGCCCTTTACGTTCCGGGCCACGATTACCCATTAGTACCGCGACACCGGTAGGCTTTCATTAGGCTTTCAGTTCTTTGAGGCGGGCGTGGAACACGACCCTCCGTCGATCCGGGCCATGGTCCATGATTGGACGGCAAGTCGCATGACCGCAAAGAAAACACCATACCGCACATAAAATAGCATTTTCGGAACTAACACTTAAAACTCTGCTCTTTAAAAAACAAAAACAAAAATCGACGTTACTTAGACGTGGAAGCCTTAAAATATTCACTGAGGTAGTACTTGACCAATTTTTTTTGTTTTCCCACCGTCCGCTCCACAAAGAGAATCCGAGAGACACATTAAAACTTGTACTGTGGCGATTTTAAAAGACTGTTTTAATGGTCCAAAGAAAGTTGGGACCACTTTCCGAAGCAGTGAACTCACTAATTGAAAAGTTCCGAGATTAGAGGGCGAAGCTGCTTCGGATTACGCTATTCGGATAAATGTTTTGTAAAGGGCAGAAAATTTTGATGGACTTGAGAGAGATATTTCTATAAGATATTTGTATACTGTGTGGAGTTGTTGTTACAAGATTAATTGTATGGAAACATCATAATCTATGTACCTATGATTTAATGAAGGTGTTAAAACACAAACTACGTACGAGTACTACCTCGGAATCTTTTTTTTAATCATATTTACTCACGTTTTAAACCTTCCTTGGACTTCCAAAACTAATTCAAAACCAAAATTAGTCAAAGCGGTCCAGCCGAGTTTTAGCGAGACTAGATTATTATAGAATGCCCGGGGATAAACAAACACACACACAGGCACGTGTAAGATAGAAATATTTTTCATAATGGTAACAGATATTTAATAATATAGAGCCTACTTCATTAATTCACCTTTTAAAATACTTGTAAAAGTAGTAAAGATTGCAAAGCCATAAAATATTACATATTAGTATTGGTCATACCGATTTCAGTCGCCTGGCTTTTATAGGCTTTTTTTTGTGTTAAAATCATCAAATGAGTCCTCCCACCCAGGGCAGGGCGAGAGGGGCTGTCAGACTCGTACTGACTAAAATCCACGGTGTCCTTCAATAGCCCTTCAGTTGTGTGTGGTGTGATGTTCAGGGTAATGAGATAAGTCCCGCGACCCCGGCAGGTTTTGGCCCTCTAGAGGGGGGCCCCGTCATCATGCTGATAATCTTTGAGGCGCGCGTGGAACACAACGCGCCGTCGACCTAGGCATGGTCCATGGTCGGACAGCGAGTCGCCCATTACTCGCCGCCCGCATACCCGTGCCTACGGTGGCCGGAGATCGTCTGCCGACGTCCGACGCCGTGGGCGTCTACCACTGCGTCTGAGGTGGAGGGAGGACGCTATCCTCTCCCTCACGAGGCCCGCTTCCTCCTTCACGAGCAGGCGACCGCTTCCCACTCCGTCTCGGCCCACAGCATGGCCTCGACCAATGCCGGGCGGCTTTTATAGGCTGGCAGCTTTATTTTGAAATTACTCGGCCAAATCACTAGTTAGCAACAAAAAATAGGGGTTTTTCCTATCCAAGTTTGTCGCTAACAACATAATTGTGATTGAGTACTATTTAATCTTCTTCGATTTATCTTACCTTGATTTTAAGTGAATAAGTTTTTGTTATTGTATGTGTGTCCTTGGCTATCTTAAGGTCACAGTGAATAATAAAGATCAATTGTGTTTTCTTTTACTTTTATCAAGCTCTTGATTTGTTTTCGTTTGAAGTAACTGTCACCTTGTTGTTTATCACAAAAGTCTGACCTCTAGATAATTGTTTCTTCGTCTTTGAAGTCACTGACGTTTCTCTTCTTCTTATTAAACCTTTAGCCATTGCTCAGTATAGATCAACAAATAACTCTAACTTTCATATCGCTCAAATTTCTGAGAACACTTTTATGAAAATCATACTATTATAATTCTTATGTCCACCTAATCGATTGTTTTCTTATTTTTCTTGTTCTCGTCTGTGGTATAGACGGTCTGTATTGGAGTGGAGACGTTAATTTAGACCTCCGTCATTTTTCATCTAATCTACGACAATAATTATATTCCCCGTCTATTTTTACTTTTTCCAATTAATCTTGTATTAGTATATTGGTCCGTAACTTCAGAAAACGAATACGTCCACTTCTGAAAAAATGCCTCCCTTAGATACCACGCCGAAAGTCGAACAAAAATAGGTACCTCAGTTTGTTTAAATTGTTCTGGACACTAAGAACAATTGCATGACATAAAAACGGAAGAAGAATCGATAGGTTTATAAGTAGCAATGATTTCAAGCTGAAATAAAGGCTATGATCTTAAAAATAGCATATTTTGGTTGTGTTAATTTGTTTTTATCCTTGATCTCATAGTGGGCGGTAACGCTACTAGCCAAACTACGTATTTTATTATTAAAGTTTACCCGTACCTATTCTATTTTTAACTTTCCCTATGGGGTCTTAATCTTTAACTATCCACATCAAATTACTATTAGAAACTCTACCCATGTATCTTTAAAGTCTAAAGTTCATAATTAGTTCTGGACTTGCATGATATTAAATGTATAGAGATTGTGGGAGTTGGTGTTCTACTTATGTAATCTCTAGTAATTTGTGGAGCACAGTTAAGATATAAGTTGTAAAGCTGTTGATTACTGTGCGTTGTGTGGTCTAAGCTTTATTTTATTTACATGGTAAGGAAACAGTTTGTTTGTGATTTTTGGAGTTATTGTTCCGAGCTGCGTACGGAATAAATCAATTTACACCAATAAATAATTAGTTAACCAAAAAGGTATCTTCAAATTACTCAAAACACTTATTTACACAAACAATATTAATACGTCATCGATCACTATTAATTATACTTCATAATCGCAATAGAATTCACATCGGTTCACTTTGTTCATAGTTAAATTAAGACATACCTGTCTTGCGGCTTTCCCGCTAAAGATGGGTTTATTCTCTGGACATATTGGGTTCTTTGAATAAATGCCTGTAAACGCTGAATAAGTGCCTTTTGCCTGGGCTTTTTGCCCAGTTAAGTATCTGCTTATTTTTGTTGTTTGTTTTGATGTCCAATATGCCAAATTTATACCGATTTTGTTGATAATTCATCTCTATTCCTCGCTCCAACCAGTGCTAGCAGAAGTTTCTTGAGCATACTCGTAGCAGTCTAGAGACATTTCTGCCTTTAATTTTTGTCGTTGCAATTACATATTTGAATAGTCAAGGACAATCAAGAACATTTTCCTCAGCCATCACTATTAAGACCCCTTCTGTAGTTTTTGCCTAGCCTTCCCCTTTGTTTTGCCTTGTTTAAAAAAAATCCTTAAGCCTTACGCATGTTGGGGTGCTAAGACAGGAAACCTCCACGCGCGCCCGTGGACTGGAGTTCCCTCTCGGATACGTCCGGGGGGAAGACCAGTTTTTCGGGCCGGTGCGCCCTGGGATGCGAGCAAAAACTCTCCTTAGGCACTGTGTGCCTAAGGGGTTTCTTTGCCCGTATGCAAATAGCCTGTCGGGTGGACGCTCCAACGCGTGTCCCTCTGAACAGCAGAGGGCACAGCGGCGGAGCGGGCTTGCGGACGGTGAGTAATGGTTATGCTCGCCGTCCGACTAAGGACCAAGCCCGGGTCGGTGGAGCGTCGTGTTTCACGCGTCACCGACGGGGCCCCTTATGGGGCCAAATGCCTGCTGGGGTCGCGGATTTTTCTTAATCCAGGATACCGTGGCCCCGGAACGTAAAGGGCATCGGAAGGAACACGGGTGGATTTCAGTCAGTAAGAGTCTGACAGTCCCTCCCGCCCCACCCAGGGCGGGAGGAGTCATTTGATGATTTTGCCACCCTAAAAAAAAAAAAAGCCTTACGCATGTTCATCATTTAATCCTAATCCATCATAACTAAATATTTCTTTAGTAACTTTATTATGAAAATTTCTGTTAGCAAAGACCTAGCAATAACAAAAAAATATTAGCAGAGTTGTTTTAATCCACGCGCGCCTCAAGGAGTGTCAGCATGATGACGGGGCCCCCCCTCTAGAGGGCCAAAGCCTGCCGGGGTCGCGGGACTTATCTCATTACCGTGACCCCGGGACATAACGGGCTATTGAAGGACACCGTGGATTTTAGTCAGTACAAGTCTGACAGTCCCTCCCGCCCTGCCCGGGGTGGGAGGACTCATTTGATGATTTTACCACGCAAAAAAAAAAAGAAAGAGTTGTTTTAATACAAGCACAAAGAAAGAAAATCGTTTGAACTCCAATCAAGCAAACAGTATCGAGCGAGACAACAAAGTTTTATGATTCGAATAAAAAGACCTTATTGAGATACTATTCGCTATTCGTAGAAGTAAGTGAGCGGAGCGGAGCTAAGCTAAGCGAAGTAGCTTTGCGTCCTCTCATTAAACTAAAAATTTAAAAGAAAAAGTAACCTACTGATAAATTAAAAGGAAAACTTTGAAACTTGTTAAAGTTGTAGATTAAGTTTTTAACATGATTAAAATTGAAAGTATCTTACAACTTGACTTCAACTATAGCAGTAGAATACTTGGTTAAGCTATGAGAATAGAAAGACAAAATAAGTATGACCTAGTATTTCGTGTTTCTGTTTCATGGCGTTGCACTGATCCATTTGTTCTTTTCTTCCCGTCAGGTACCGCGCGTCGCTCTACAACATTATTTTTACCGACTTCAAAAAAAAAAGGAGGTTATCAATTCGACCCGTATGTATGTAATATTATCAGAACTGCCCAGTTTTCATATATGTTAGTCTATATCAGCGTCTGAACAAATGTGCCAAATTTCATAAGTGTATGTATGTATGTATGTATGTATGTATGTATGTATGTATGTATGTATGTTTTTATGTTTGTGCACGCATATCTCCGGAACTACAAGTCCGATTTAAGTAATTCTTTTTTTGTTGTTCTAGGTATTGTTCAACTTAGGGTACACTGCAAGTTTCATCAAAATCGGTTCAGTAGTTTTAGAGATATGGATTTTTTTATATTGTGACGGATTACAAGATTAATGCATATGTAAGAAAATTTTGTATTTTACAAGAATTTGGGTTGAATATGTAATAAATAAACTAAAAAGGGTAAAATAAAAACTTTTTTTTAAAAAAGTACCGACTTCAAAACAAATACAAAAAAGTTTAAAATAACTTTTCTTTCGGAAGTCGGTGGCTTTGTTTTGTTGTGTCATTGACTATTGCCACCGACTTCCGAAAGAAAAGTTATTTTCAACTTTTTTGTATTTGTTTTGAAGTCGGTACTTTTTTTAAAAAAAGTTTTTTGTTTATGCGAGGGCTGATACACCTGTCTAGTACTTTAATGTAAAGAATCTAAGCACAAAATTTTAAAACCGTATCAAAAAAATCGCAAAGTTATAACCGCGTCTCCTGTGTTATACACTCGTGATAATAGTTTGGCAATAGGTACCTAACCGTACGGTAATTGTATTGTAACAAACATGGTAATAAAATTTAATTAAAATATTTTTGAAAAAAAATATAACAAAGGTGTAAAAATTATTGGAATCGAATCAGTTACTGATTCTGAACAAACTATATTCAGGTTTCACATATACGAAAAATAATATTGTATAACGATTCGCTCAGAAAAAAAAATTGGCGTTTTCGCTATAAGCGGTATCTTGTGGCAAGCTTCAAACATTTCTATTATAGATTGTTTCTTACTGCTTATTAGGTTGCAGTCAAAAGAATAATAACCTCAACCCGTGCCGTAAGGGCTGGTTTTTACTTTAGCCACACAAGATGCGAGTAATGGTTGACTCGCCTTTTGATCATGTACTCTGAATCATGTACGCGTCGTTTTCCACTCGCGCACCAAAGAGCTGTCAGCAATCTGACAGGGCTCCCCTTAGAGGGCCAAAGAATGCCGGGGTCGCGGGACAGTCTCATCAGGTAACTCTGACACTGGAGCGTAAAGGGCTATTGAAGGACACCGTTCATTTTAGTTAGTACAATTCTGACAGTTCCTCCCGTCCCGGGAGGTCGGAGGACTCATTTGATGATTTACCTAAATAAATAAAAAACTTGAGAGGTGTCAAGGGACACCCGGATGGAACGAAGTTACTGTATACACTCACACCACACTGTTCAATGCGAAATAGAAAGACGAAACGAAATTATCTGGCTTGCTTTCTATAACGCGCGTTGCGAAAGGGGGCTAGACGGAAAAAAATAGACGAAAAGTTGTAACGACACTTTTTGCTATAGTAAGCTATTGTAAGCCGTGCGGCGTGCGCATGTTTCTCTGTCTGTCTCTCTCTCTCTCATAAGGAACTTCGTTCCAACTAGTGTAGTCCAAGTCCAAGCATTACTATACAACGAGGCAAAAATTCTGCGTAAAACTGGCCTAAAACATTAATCGGGCAAATCAAAGAGTTAGTACGAATAAGAATTCTACCCTCAAAATATTTAATCAAATAATAAACTTTATCATTAATCTGTAACTTTGTTATGTTACAAAGTTACCTAATAATCTTGCTAAGGTTCAAAAACTTTAGTTGATAATTATGACGAAGTGCTTTTCAGTATTATAACAAAATGTTCTTTGGATACAGTACCTAACTTAAGGTACGATTCGTAGCCGACTGACAGCAGTAGACTACGTGACGACGCTTTAATGTGTCGCAGCGACACATCCCAGCGTCATGTCGCTGCAGTCACGAGTTCGAACCTAACTGCAAATGATCGCTCCTTGGACGGCGAGTAATTGGTGAATTGCCGTCCGAACAAGGACCATACCCAGGTCGAAGGCACGTCGTGTTTCACGCGTGCCTCAAAGAGCTGTCAGCAATCTGACAGGGCCCCATTAGAAGGTCAAAGCTTGCCGGGGTCGCGGGACTGTCATATCGTAAAGGGCTATTGAAGAACACCTTGGATTTTGGTCAGTACGAGTCTGACACCGGTCCTGCCCTGGGTGGGAGGACTCTTGATGATTTAACCACGATAAAAAAAGATGGTCGATACATCGGACGTGTCGCTAGCTGCGGAAAGTATTTCATAGAAACCAATAGTGTCGCAGCGACCACGTCGACTGCTTATGCTGTCTGCAGTCGACAACAAACTTGCACCTTTAGCTTGAAGCCTTATCACGAGTTTTCACGTTTTTTACTACTACTTATTTACTTTACTTAACCGGGGACTTTGACGTTAATTTTATAAAAAAAATAGTTCCTATTAGTAATAGAGGCGCCATTTCATTTTCCATATAATTTACGTTGTAATTACCTTACCTTTAAATACGCTGTACGGCCAAATACGTAGAATTCGAGCTAGGGCCTCAGTTTGTTTGATGTAATAAATGAAAGGCATTAGAGAAGTTGTGAAAAGTTTCCAGTTGATTAATGTTGTAGGTCAAGAAACAAAATGCCAAACGAGTTTTGAAACAAACAACATAATGATGATTAATAGTATATCTTTGAAACTCCATATAACGCCTGTAATCCCAAAAGTAGGTATATTACAGTTTCCTAAGTACAACCAGTTTTCATAAGTTTTGTTAAAGTCAAGTAGCAAGGCATGTTCAGAAATTGCTCAACACAGAGAGGTTTGGAAGGTGAAAGAGGAGGCCTTATCCAATAGTGAAACACAGTACATGCTATAATTATTAAGCTATTGCATAGCTTTTATCGCAGGCTCTGAGCGCGGCGCGGCGCGAAAATCTTAACGAAAAAACCTAAGGAAAAAGCCTAATAGCGGCCATACACCATACTGCCTATCGTACAATCGGCATGACGCTGCCGATTTGATCAGTTAGATTTGACCGTGTGTGGGCGTGGAATCCATCAAATTGGCATAACAATAGGCTTGATCATGCCGATTTGATCAAATCGATTTGATCATGCCAATTTGATCAAATCGATTTGATCAAATCGGAATGATCAAACTTCAAATCGGCAGCAGTGATACCAACTTAGCAACTTTATAGCTAGATCTAGCTAATATTCGGTAGCTACTTTTTAACCGACGTAAAAAAAGGAGGAGGTTCTCAATTCGAAACGTATATTTTTTTGGAACGAAGTTCCTTATGGCGCGTTGCGAAAGGGGGCTAGGCGGAAAAAATTGTAACGACACTTTTTACAGACTGCGATGGAGTGGAGTGGAGTGGAGTGGAGTGGAATGGAATGGAGGGTCGAAAATCGCCTGAATCTTTTTTTAACTTGCTATCGTTAAGCAAGTTAAAAAACAGGTTCAAGCGATTTTCGACCTTATTGACATTCAAAATTTAGTTTGTTTTTTCTCACATTCTCGTTAGCTAACATTGCTCCTTCATTAAAATCCGGTGTTTACATAAATGTCAATAAAGTCGAAAATCGATTGAACTCACTTTCACTTGTATTACCAACTGATTCCCACTAGTGGGATAAAACAAGTCGGTAAAAAAGTAGCTAAAAAGTTAAGCCACAAGTTTTATAAAATTGTAGCTGTCTGTCACCGAATAATAGCTAGATCTAGCTATAAAGTTGCTAAGTTGGCATCACTGCTGCCGAATTGAAGTTTGATCAAATCGATCGTCATGCCGATTGTACGATAGGCAGTATGGTGTATGGTGTATATGGACGAACTGCCAATTTGATCAAATCGATCGTCATGCCGATTGTACGATAGGCAGTATGGTGTATGGCCGCTATAATAGCGGCCATACACCATACTGCCTATCGTACAATCGGCATGACGCTGCCGATTTGATCAGTTAGATTTGACCGTGTGTGGGCGTGGAATCCATCAAATTGGCATAACAATAGGCTTGATCATGCCTATTTGATCAAATCGATTTGATCATGCCAATTTGATCAAATCGATTTGATCAAATCGGAATGATCAAACTTCAAATCGGCAGCAGTGATACCAACTTAGCAACTTTATAGCTAGATCTAGCTAATATTCGGTAGCTACTTTTTAACGGACGTAAAAAAAGGAGGAGGTTCTCAATTCGAAACGTAAATTTTTTTGGAACGAAGTTCCTTATGGCGCGTTGCGAAAGGGGGCTAGGCGGAAAAAATTGTAACGACACTTTTTACAGACTGCGATGGAGTGGAGTGGAGTGGAGTGGAGTGGAATGGAATGGAGGGTCGAAAATCGCCTGAACCTTTTTTTAACTTGCTATCGTTAAGCAAGTTAAAAAACAGGTTCAAGCGATTTTCGACCTTATTGACATTCAAAATTTAGTTTGTTTTTTCTCACATTCTCGTTAACTAACATTGCTCCTTCATTAAAATCCGGTGTTTGCATAAATGTCAATAAAGTCGAAAATCGATTGAACTCACTTTCACTTGTATTACCAACTGATTCCCACTGGTGGGATAAAACAAGTCGGTAAAAAAGTAGCTAAAAAGTTAAGCAAGTTTTATAAAATTGTAGCTGTCTGTCACCGAATAATAGCTAGATCTAGCTATAAAGTTGCTTAGTTGGCATCACTGCTGCCGAATTGAAGTTTGATCAAATCGATCGTCATGCCGATTGTACGATAGGCAGTATGGTGTATGGTGGATATGGACGAACTGCCAATTTGATCAAATCGATCGTCATGCCGATTGTACGATAGGCAGTATGGTGTATGGCCGCTATAAGGAAAATACCTGACACCGTCGTCTAAGGTCGTTTCAGTTCGGGAGACTTCGGCAATTATAAAGATACGGCCAGACGTGCTCATTACTAGCACGAAAGCATGATTTTATTGAGGGAGAGGGAGAGGAAGAGAGAGAGGGAGAGGGACAGGGAGAGGGAGGAGAACGTTTCTTGACGTTTCACTTGATTGACGTGGCTGACCATAGCCTAAATTAGTACAGTAATAAATTTAATAAATAAACAATTATAATTGCATAAGTTGCTATGCAATAGCTTTACCGCGGCAGTCCCCGAGTGCCACAGGTATTTTTTTTATGTTTAAGTCCCGTATAAAATAATAGTCCTCCTTATCGATTTCGGCCGCTGCGGCCAATCTCAACAGAGATTAGCCACCTGCGCGGACAATTATTATAGTACACAAGTATGTGCGCAAGCACAGGTGCTCTCTCTATTCCTATACTCTCATAGTCCGATGGGTCGGCAATTCGACAAGACTGGAGAGAGTACAGTCGCAGGATCAACGGCTTAACGAACTTGAAACAGGGAAAAAAGTACTTGGTATAGGAGGAATCCACGTCCGAGCGGTCTACCCCGGGCAAGGTTTGGAACCCTTGCCCGGGGTAGACCGCTAGCCGACAGACAACCTGCGTGAATCTTCTAGCGTTGCGAGCCGGCACAATATCCTGTTTTTGGCGCTATTATTGTCGATCCTATTACACTTGGCATTTAGAATTAATTCAATTTGACTCAGTAGTTTTCCATAAAACTATTTCGTTACTTTTTCCCTTATTTATTTTTTAATTAAGAATGATGAAAAAAAAAAACGCAAAAGATGTATTGAATCTGAAATTCAAATCGACTCAACACAACTTACTTTATCGTAAAAGCCAGCCGTTCAAAAATAGTGTTACGAGCTGGGTATTGGGATAAATTAATTAACACCAATTAAAACCAAATAAACTTTATTCACACACGAATCAGTAATTAAAACAACACTTAACACTACTCAACAATTAAACACTTATAAACTCACTTAATCACACGTAAAAATCACTTAGAGATCGCTTCCAGTTCACTTCGAGTTGCCTCGATCGTAGTCAAAACCAGACTGACTCAGGCCGCCGATCGGCGCCCTTTTATACTACCGCCGGACCCACTAGATGTTTCTAGAAGGTGGTCGAATGTTCTGGAAACATCCATAGACTTCGACATAGTCCCATACCTTCTAGAACATTCCAGACCCATCTCGAAACATCTAGAACAGGGTAGAATTTTCTAGAAACTTCCAGACCAATCTTCGGTAGAATTGTCGAGAACCTTGTGGAACTTTCGAGAAGCCTGTAGATTGGTCTCGCGATCCGATCGACGTATCACTGCCCCCTCCTTAGACATGCTCGTCCCGAGCATCGTTAGTCCCGAGCATGCACAGTCCGTCGTAGTCGTCGTTGTATCGCCGCAACCAGTTAACGAAGTCAAACTTAGGCGCACCGCCTTGAGCACTCTGTATGCGGTAGGGAACATCACCGCTCCTGGTCGGAACTCGGTATGGTCCATCCCGTTTCACTTTTAGTTTACGGGACTTCCTTTTCCTTCGCACTGGGCTATGCACAAGTGACGCTTCGTCAAAACCACTACTGTTTGTCTGAGGTCTTTTCACACAGTTATCCATGTCATTTTCCTGCGCAGGCTGTAGGGTTTCCTTCCATTGATTACCGAGATCCGTTTTTTCTCTTAGCGTCCTCACGTGCACTACTTCCTTAGGCTCTTGCTTGATGCTGTGCCTACTGTCTTCAGAACAAGGTCTTCTAGACGGTGTATCAGCGTTACCATGCGCTCTCCAATTGCGATGCTGGGCAGTCATATCAGCTGCCCTTCGCTTTGGACAGCTTGACCGAAGATGACCCTTTTCTCCACAAGTATAGCACCTAGGGCTGTATCCTCTCGAACGGTCGCGTACAGAAGATGGCACAACCTCCCTGCTACGCTGAGTTCGATGGTCTTGCCTCACTGCTTCCACTTCCAAAGCATGGGCCAAGGCGCCCTTCAAGGTCTCGTGATGCCCAAGTCTTACAGCTGCTCGAACTTCCAAGTCGCGTATTCCGTCAATAAAAGCCTGTACCAGATTGCAATCGATGAGAGCCGGGACGGACCGATATGCTTTCCGAACCATCTTCTCAATTTCTAGGGCCCACTGTTGTAGGCTCTCGGTACTACGTTGAACTCGATCCCTTAGCTTAGCGCGATATACGTGCTCCAAGTGCGCGTCGCCGTACCTGGACTCCAACGCTTCCAGCAGCTGCTCATATGTCACATCCTTGCCAAGAGCCTCAAGTACGGTCAAGGCCTGGTCTCGCAGACCTAAGATGAGCGCGGTCGTAGCTTGCTCCTTGGTCCACCCATTCGCCTTCATAACGGCCTCAAACTGCATCCTATAAGCCGACCATGGTGATGTTCCGTCGAATGGTGGCACCTTAAACCCTCGTTCCGGAGGTGCAGTAACCACTGGACACACAACTCCGTTTCCAGTCCTAAGTTCACTCAAAGTCTTCTTCATCCCAGCAATCTGAACTTCAGCTTCTGAGATACGACTCTCTAGCTGGTGAACTTGTTCCTTGATCATCTTGAGCTCCTTAGCAAATGTCGAGTGCAGGTCCTTAATCAGGAACATCTGCTCTTCTTGGCGGCGGGCCTGCTCCTCTTTATCTTGCTGAAGCTGCTTTTGCAACAGACGAGCCTGTTCTTCTTGGCGGCGGGCCTGTTCTTCCTGGCGGCGGGCCTGCTCCTCCTGGCGGCGGGCTTGCTCCTCCTTATCCTTCTGTAGCTGCTCTTGCAGCAGGCGGACCTGCTCCTCCTTATCCTTCTGTAGCTGCTCTTGCAGCAGGCGGACCTGCTCCTCCTTATCCTTCTGTAGCTGCTCTTGCAGCAAGCGGGCCTGTTCTTCTTGGCGGCAGGCCTGCTCCTCCTGCCGGCGGGCCTGCTCCTGCAGCAGCGCCATAAGCGCAGACAGGTCTGGAACCGCTGATGCTGAAGAGACTGCAGACGGACCAGCCACTGGTTCTATCGTAGGCTGAGCACCACCCGGCGTCTGTATCGGGGAACCTCCAAACCGCCTCTGGTCCATGTCTTGTTGACGTTGACTTCTGGTACGAATACCGTCCGTGTCGTCTTTTGGTAAAGTTGGCATTATATCCCTCACTTCTGACACCAAATGTTACGAGCTGGGTATTGGGATAAATTAATTAACACCAATTAAAACCAAATAAACTTTATTCACACACGAATCAGTAATTAAAACAACACTTAACACTACTCAACAATTAAACACTTATAAACTCACTTAATCACACGTAAAAATCACTTAGAGATCGCTTCCAGTTCACTTCGAGTTGCCTCGATCGTAGTCAAAACCAGACTGACTCAGGCCGCCGATCGGCGCCCTTTTATACTACCGCCGGACCCACTAGATGTTTCTAGAAGGTGGTCGAATGTTCTGGAAACATCCATAGACTTCGACATAGTCCCATACCTTCTAGAACATTCCAGACCCATCTCGAAACATCTAGAACAGGGTAGAATTTTCTAGAAACTTCCAGACCAATCTTCGGTAGAATTGTCGAGAACCTTGTGGAACTTTCGAGAAGCCTGTAGATTGGTCTCGCGATCCGATCGACGTAACAATAGTGTAGATGGAGAAATTCATTGTGTTTTTTGACGCGTGAACATGGGAACAGTTGGTGAACATTTCTTGCTTCCACACTTTTTCTCTTCCACGTAGTGAACTTTGAATGCCGTGAAATACTTTAGTTTTGTACTACAAATGCTTTAAAACGCTTTGAAAAAATGTTGAAATCTCGCCAGGGACTTATTTGTGTTTTCAATTTTTTTACGAATGTATCTACAATCTGCAATCTTCTTAATATTGAAAGCCATAGTTAGGAAGTTTTCACTGCCAGGTGGATGTTTGTTACTCAACTACTTAAAATACTCGCATTTTCCTTTTTTTATATTAACATTTAATTAAATACTTACTAACTTAGTAATAATTAAATAAACTAACAAAGAGCGTCAAAATATTCATTCACATCGCTGTCAACGCGTGCCCAGAATGCTGGCAGCATTGCTATGATGGATGGCAATGCTGATTCTTTGACCAAGAAATAAGCCAACCCTCTGGTCACGCGAAGAGCACTTTCCTATATTGAAATAATGGTATCGGCTCGAATTTAAGAGTTCGAGAACGTAAGTTCTAACCCAGACCGACGCATTGTTTTGTGATATTTACTTCATCACTAATGCTCCAAAAATGGTGAAGAAAAATGGGTGGGCTATTTTAGCCCCCGAAAGTTTGCAAGTTCAAGTAGCAAGTTCGTAAAACTGGCTCGTACAGGACCGGAAGACGCATCACAGGCAATAGTTTTTCTTAATTGTTTTTAGAGATCTTAGCGAGAGTGGGTTTGGGAGCGCGGGCGCACGGATCGTACGTGTCGCCAGTAGGGTAGCGGAATGACGAGTGTATGAGGCGGGGGGTAGTATGGGATGAACGGGATTGAAGAGAGTGGGAGTGAGAAAGGAATAGGTTTGAAGAGAGGAGATGGTCCTTTCTCGAATGTGTAAGTATGTACGAGTAGAATGTAATGCAATGCTGTAAATGTGCTTTCTGATTTTCAAGAAATCATTAACTAAGAATAAATGTATATAGAATAATGCGAATGGCGCAGACATTTGTAGGTAAACACAATTTTGATGTAAATAAAATGTGTTATATCTATCTTATTATTTCTACATTGCAAAATTATATACAGACTTGATTCTTCAAGCTCTCGCCAGAGTATTGTTTGCATCATCGGTTCATTACAAATGTATCCAAAAGACCTTAACACCTTGGTATTACAGTCGAATTTATTCGGCTTAATCCTCTGGGATTTCAACACGAACCGACTTTTGTTCATGCATTATCTAGAGCTACATATTCTCTTTTAATTAGCACCACTCGTACACAGTGTACAGAAAAATGAACAGTATATCAAGTACGAACAAATGTGCGGTTGCGACTTGCACACACATTCGAAGTCTTAACGTGCTTCAGCGATGAAGTTTATCAAATAATTATTTATGCTTGAGTAAATCAGTGCAAATTATGCCATAATAATATTGTGGCAAATACATGCACTTCTGAGGGCATGAAAATCGACACGAATATGCCACAAGTAACGTGGCTATATACTGGGTGTGATTCTTTTAACTCACTTCAAAAAGAGGACAAGGGTCGCGCACAAGGGGTCACAGTTACCTGATAAGAAAATCGCGCGACAAGCTTTTATGAACATATAAGTTGTGTATAATGAGATTGTAAGTTCATAGTTAAAATTTAAAAGAAAATTTTTATTTTCTTCTTTTTCGAGCGTTTTAATAAAAGCTTTTCCTAAAAAATTTTTTTTTCTTTTAATTTATTACATAGTATACTACTAACAATACCTATCGTCATCTATCTAGTCAAAAAATATTTTATCTTTCAAACTGGAACCAACAACACACATCCGAAAATGTGAAATGTGACATATGGACGGACAGAGACAGACAGACATGACTAATCTATAAGGGTTCCGTTTTTTGCCATTTGTTTACGGAACCTTAAAAAGCATTATTGGTTTACTAATATTTTTTTTTATACTGTACCTCTTATACCCTTCTTTTTTTGTTCCAGATGATGCATTCGAGTAACAAAGAACAGGAAAACCGTGGAGGTACAAAACTGTACAACGAATGGATGAGGCGAGGTTGAGTCATGGTTGGCTTGTACGGGAGGGTCGATATGCATGCGTTGGGCTTCAGCTACCGACTCAAAATCGGTATCGCCGTCATCGTCATCATGGTTCTGGGGTTTTTTAATGAAAGTCAAGGTGAGTTTATTAATTTTGTTTGATTTTAATAGTGTAAAAATGTAATAAAACAAAATAACATGAACCAGTTTTCGTGTGGCGACGCAGCGTAGGCAGGCCTCCCACTAGTTGCACCGATGAGATCTTGAGAGCCGCGGGTAACCATGTAATGCAAATGGCCGATTGTCGTTCGACCTGGTGGTCTAAATAAAGGGAAGGCCTTTGCTAAGGAGTGGACGTCTTATGGCTGATTATGATGCTGATGAATTGAAGAAATCCAATTTAAAATTAACCGCGATAAAGACGCAAGAAGTTTACATATTCCCATAGTCTCCATTATAAGTGTTCCTATTCCTACTAACGTATACAATGATACTAATTGGCTTGAATTTTGTTTCTATATTTTAAAGATTTTTTTTTTTAAGAAATTGTCGTATCAGCATTTTGAGAGCAATTACTGTATTTTTCACTCGCGAGGTAATTTTTCAAATATATTTTTCTTTCGAAATACATATTTAACAACATTTGTGACAACTTTTTCATGTCAATGACCTCTATAACAAGATTGGGAGTAGATTACAAACGTTTTTAATTACAGGCACTGGCCTCCTGATTCCTATTGGTAAGTAACATTAATTTCGCCAAAAACAAATGAACAATTACTTTAAATTTTTCCTCCGGCAATAGTAATTAAAAAAGTCTAGAAAAATGTTTTACGAATCACTTATTCTTTTCATCTGTTCAATCCCCAAGGATGTCCGGAACAAATCGCCATCGGCGTGTAATTGCAGAGGCCAATGACCAACAGTGGACTGCTTTATGCTGATGATGAATATGGATAATCTCCCATCGATAGTCTATGGATAAAACGTTGGTGTAACCAGCAAATTTATCTTGTATCTAAACGTTGAACACATTAACCGGTGTAATGTGGAGGCGACCAATAGGCTATTTGACAGTATCAATAAATTATAAATCTAATTAGTCCGTTATTTAGAGTTTTGAAAAATAACGGACACATATTTTTTCTTATGTAAAATCAATGAATATTTAACAAGATACAACACATCAAGACTCGGGAGTGGGAGCTCGTGACGTCAGAATTCAGTAAAAAATGTACTTACTTGTGACGTATTGGCAATTTTGAAAGCATCATATCTCCTTCAATTTTAGTTTGCGTAAAAAAAGAAAAAATACGTGTCAAATATTATTTGATAATCTAACTGACGGATTAATTAGATTTTTTTAGTCAAATAGCCTATTGGTCGGCATTCAATTGTCAAACATTTGTTAAAAAAATGGCCACAGTTCCTGATTTAACCTTTTGAAAGAGAAAACTAACAACGTAATAGAAGAAAATCCCTATTACCATCTTCAATAGCTAAATAAATTGCAGCTTTAACGAATATAAAAAAAAACATAGTCTAAAGCATTTCCATTCAACTCCTCTCCCGTTAAATCTTCTCAAAGTGAAGGCGATAATCGATATTTTAATTACTGTACTAAGAAGTCCGGTAGCCTCGACTTGGAAACAACGGATAAAAATAACTTTTAAGTGCTATTATCCAGACTTTAAAATAAAAATACGATGTTATTAAGTAAGACAATTATTATCTTGGGAAACAGGTGCTTACAATTTAAGTATCTGTGAATAAAAATTATGAGATGAAAAAATAGAGAGAGAATTTCTAGTGTAACTTGATTTTTGTGAAACAGAGGCCCTAGCACATTTTTTATGTAAAGTAAGTAAGCACGCTAAGGACACGCCACGCCAGCGTCGCGCCCCGACAAGTTTGCTATTTGAAAAAGCCTTAAACCTGAACTTTGACGTTAATTTGATGGACAAAATTGGTTCCTCGTCCATGCACTAGAGACGCTTCGGGTCGGGCAGTATTACTACTATTAAGAATTTCTCAGTTGCTGCCATGGAGTCGGGATTTATGTGCACTTTTTTTTGTTGAAATACGCGAATTAAAATACGTACGTCAGTGTAACAAGAATTCAAGTCTTAGAAAAACAATACATAATATTTTCATCTTCTCCATATCAAGCAAAATACAGAATATTGCCACCTATACATTTGACGTTATCTCAAACTTAAACACAAATTGCCTATAGCAACCACCGAAAATCCGCAATACAAACTCACTTATATTCCCCAAAAGACCATCAATACTCAATACTCAATACTCAATACTTTTATTGCATTCCACATGTATTCTTAGGTGGTAAAATTTATAATTAGATCATAACATGGACCCTGTCGGGCACAGCAAATAAGTGAGTTTAGGAGAGAGGAAGCATATCATTGATCATAGTTATTATCTTTATTATAAGAATATTACTTTTCAAATTAGTATTTAGTATATGTTTACAATAATTGTGGTCAGATATTTATTGAGCGGTGTGGTAATAGATAATATTATGTATAGTAAATGATGATAAATAGTTGTGTGTAGGATAATTTGTACTAACATTAGATGGGCTATTTTAATATTTAAGTACTAACATTAAAATATAGAATAATATGTATCTATATATATACATATATATGTACATATTTTAAAAAAACAAGAAAAGTGAGTGTATAAAAACGTGGGAATAAAATGAAATTTTATGTATAGTGTAGTATTATGTAAGTAGTGCATTTTATATTGACATTATTAAGTGATTAAAATTATTATAGTTTTTGTTATTATTATAAAGTCAATTCTGTTCACGGAATGCGAAACACAAATTCATTACTATCAAAGTCTATAATTTGCCAAAGTTTACTACTGGTCCATTCTCCATACTCAACAGTTTATGGTGTCCTAATAGGCCAGTACATTAGGCAGATGTCCCACGACTGGCGATTTGCGAGTAGCGTATTCGCGCGCTCTATTGAGCGAGCATCTGAAAACGTGTTAGCGAACTGCGTCTGTGTTGTTCCGATAGTTTTGTCGCTTGGCTGTCAACGAGTATCCGAGTCTCGCTCGGCTGTGCTATACTGTCGTGGTTAGTCTATCAGCGTGAGTGACAGAAATATGCCTAATGAGCATCGCTGAGTGAGTGCCGCTGAGCGAGTATATAGCTTTGAAGTTCTTCTCGCTCAAGAACTATCAATATAAGCGTCACTTTCTCGGTATCGTTTACACGGAATGTATATCTTATTGTACGTTAATAAATTAACAGAGATTTAGTTAAATCCTATTGATTAAATTTCTTCGTTTCTGAGGACAGGCAGCCTTAGTCACTTAATCCCTTCGTATACAACGCAACGCAAGTTTTCGATACCTTACGACTTTGGTATCTACACGACTATCACAATACAAATCCATAGGGGTTCGTACAAAGGCACGCGTCAATGCATACTATAGTCGTAAGGTATCGGAGAATTGCGTCGCCTTGTGTACGAAGGGTTTTACTCGCCGGCGGTAGGACAAATGCCTTACCCTACTAAATCTAACTTAGGATCTAATTAATGAGGTATTAGGCAACATTAATTACGATGTTACCGATGATGCAGAGCAAATGGATTTGACGTGTTTACAATAGTTAAGTGGGTGTTGGAATGCGGTTGGCGGTATTGATAGAATAGGTGAGTTTCCAGAATCAATAAATAGCAAACCTTTTAAGTCCGTCAGTGTTGGAAAATAACGTGTTTTTTTTTTTAATCAACGAACATTGACATGTGTAAAACGCATCAAAACTCGAAAGTACGGGGGCTCGTGGCATCAGAATGCAGTTAAAATTATACCACGGCGCCGCCAGCTGTGGCGTGACGTATTCTGAATTTAAAAAGCGTAGCCCCATTATCCATATCGTCGGCCTAATTCGTTAACCTGCTAAATACGTTTTTGCAAAGTTTACAGGACGAAGAAAAAACTGAATAATATCTTTATTAGTTTAGCAATCAAAATTTTGAAAATCCCGTTGGCGTATATATTTTTTCTTGATATTTTAAAAACATAATATCTAAGAAAACCTAAACACATTTTACAAAATTGAGGAAAACAATAATTAAGCAGTTATTCGAAGTGAAGTTTCAATTTGGTTGAGGACTTAGCAGTTTTTTTAAATTAAATTTAGTATGGTAAATTAATGGTAATAATGGTGTACCTATAGATAATTATTTTAATTGTGCAGTTAAACGAATTCAATCAGTAATCAAAATATTTATTATTAAAAATTTAACAATCAGTCTTCTTTAATAGGAAATAGGGTTAAAATATCTAAGCTGAACTCTTCATCGGTGGGAGGGGTTCGCATCGGCGTCGGGAGAACGATGAAGTCTTGGGACTCGTCCTCGACAGCCGGTGGAACTTCAGGGAGCACTTCCTGCATTTGGCCCCAAAGCTGAACCGGGCAGCAGCCACCCTCAGGCCGACTCCTGCCCAGTCTCAGCGGGCCAAACGCCTCCTGCCAGAGGTTCATGGCTATACCGATGATCCGAGGATACCGCACGATCGCCGGCGAATCGGCCAACCTCCTTGCCGGATTGCTGCCCTGGGATCTGGAGGCGACGGCTCTCCAGCGCGTCTATGAGTGGCGCTTGGAGGCGCATCGCTGAGGCGAATCCCCACTGCTTCGACTTCTCGAAGCGCGGCGGGACCCCTCCTTGAGGAGTGGCTGGATAGGCGTCACGGCGTCCTGACCTACTGCCTGACGCAGGTCCTCATCGGACACGGAAGTTTCGGCAGGTACCTGTGTCGGATAGGGAAGGAAGGAAGGCCCGGGTGTCACCACTGCGAGGATCGCCCGGAGGACACGGTGGAGCATACAGTGCAGGACTGCCCCGCTTGGGCAGAACACCGCCGCGCCGTGTCCTCACGACGGCGAAAGCGGCGACTTCTCGCGCCCGGCATTGGTCGAGGCAATGCTGTGGGGCGAAACGGAATGGGAAGCAGTCGGCTCCTTTTGCGAAGCAGTCATGCTAGCGAAGGAGGAGGCGGGACGCGTAGGAGAGAGGACAGCGTCTACCTCACAGCCCAGCCGCAGTGGTAGACACCCACGGCGTCGGACGTCGCAAGACGATTTCCGGCCACCGTAGATGCGGGCATCCGGGCGCCGAGTAATGGACGACTTGCTCTCCGACCATGGACCATGTCCGGGACGACGGCGCGTTGTGTTCCACGCGCGCCTCAAAGAGTGTCAGCACAATGACGGCTTTGGCCCCCCCTTAGAGGGCCAAAGGCGCGGGACTTACGAATACCGTGACCCCGGAATGTAAAGGCTATTGAAGGACACGGTGGATTTTAGTCAGTACAAGTCTGACAGTCCCTCCTGCCCTGCCTTGGGTGGGAGGAATCATTTGATGACTTTACCACGATAAAAAAAATGCCAAACTCTTCATAAACAATCAGTAATAGTTTTAATATAAGTTATTATAATGTGTTGTCTGTCTTGTAGTACGTGTTGTACTCCTAAGTATTGTATTATTATTAATGACAGCTATTAAATATTGTTTTACTACTGCTACTGTATCACAATCAATTAATTATTACAACAATAAAATAAAATAATCAATTTTCCCAAACGGCACGTGAGTTTGGGAACGTTGTCAGTGCAAAACTGAGGCCTCAAGAGGATTTAGCAGGTTTGCGTTGTGGAGATTGGCTAGTGATAAGAAAGCAGTTTTTCGGGCATAGCATTTGTCACCTTTTTAGGCTGATATCGCTGTTATTTCTTAAATGCTACGGTAGATATTAGGCTGAATTTTCGAACTGCATCAAAAAGTCAATTTTGCCAAAAATGGACTTAGCAGGTTAACGAATTAGGCCGACGATATTTTACGTTAATTTTTCTATTGAAGCAATCTCCTAAAAACCCAATTCAGTTGTCACCATACTAATTCATTACAGGCCTTTAAGAGAACAAAGAAATTGAAAGAACCAAGAAAAAGCAAATACAAAAATTTAACCCATTAACAAACAAATGAAAGGCAAACTAGACCACGAAGTTAAACCGATCATCAATAAGCATTCCACGCTTAGCTTTCAAATACACAAACCCACTGTTTTACTATAAACTAAGATATCGCCAAACTTAGCACAATAGTTGAGAATAATTGGAAGCTCTAGGTAAACTTAGCATTGTCCAGGCTAAGTTTGTGGAAGCGACCAACTAATTTGGCACCTCACGTTGGAAACTTGCTGTTTAATCATACAACAGCTGCTTATCTTAGTTTAATAGACAAGATCTTTGAAGGTAGTAACACTAGTCTTAGTTTCTGAATGTTAAGCAGTTGTGGAGATGCTGCCAAATCACGAGGAAGTGTGATTGGATGACTGAAATCAGGACGTCGCAAAGCAAGTCAACTGGTTTGATTGCAGTCTTTAAAGAAGTTGAGTCAAAACAGGGCAATATAACACAGGAACATAGAGACTGGAAAAAGAAAACAAAAAATATCTAAGTAGTGCTCAGTCCATCTGACGGGGAGATCTGACATGAGGGCCAAATGCCTGGCGGGATCGAAGGCCTGTTTTTGAAGAAACATCCTGGTTTTTAATCAGTATGAGTCTCAGAGTCCCTTCAGCTTCACCCTTGGTAGAAGAACTCATTTGATAATTTCACCAAAGAAGTTGAGTCAGAGCATACTAGCGTGGTTGCCATAGCGATATAACACAGGAAGATGGAGATTAGAAAAAGAAAACAAAAATATAAAGTTTTATTATCTAGTAGTGATCGATGAATTCAGACTGTTGATAATGGTATAGAAGCAAATGAAAGTGAACAACATTAGATTGACTGGATAATTAAATATTCATATTCATGTTGATGGTAAGACAAACATAGATGAATTGAGTGTAGGAGGAGAAGCGTAGAAAGAGAGGATAGAATAAGAAAACGTATTGCATTGACCGCAACTTACTAGGGGCAAAGGTAGAAATGTGTTATGTCATTCAGACTACCAAGGTTCGAATTTAATATATAAAAAATCAATGCGTTGTAATGTTATAACTCAAGAACGGGCTCACCTATCCAAACCAAATGTTTAGGCTTTGTTTGGACTATTTAGTAGATGCTTTATGTGAAGTTTGCACAAAATCGGACGAGCGGTTCTTAATATACCCGTGCGAAGCTCGGGACGGGCCACTAGTAACACCATAAAAATATAAAATCTCTCCATAAGCCTTACTCAATTAGAAAATAGTACTCGAATAAAAAAGAAAGAAAAAAAATGTATGATCAAAAGATTCAACAAACTATAGGTACGGAAACGTCCAAAAACGAAATATCAAATATGTATTAGCCGTCGCCTTCAAAAGGATTACTTAATACGTCACCAAAAGGACATCCATCCGACATGCCTTCAGATTAATCTCTTATACAATCTCCTAATCCTACCAAAAGTGATGATTATGACAGATCTATGGTAGAATATGAGGAGTATGAAATAATAAAAGGTTCCGCTACATTGAACTCTAATAGTTTGACAGTACAGTGTAGTGGCTGAATGATTGATTTCTTTGGTACGTTTTGTGAATGAAACAAATGTATCAAATTGTTAATGTTGTGAAAACTTATGGATATTCTAATATGGTCACTTTCTAAATTCGTCTTCAACTCACCCTATCGCAGTCCACATTACCCTATATATCGCAGTCCTCTTGGGTGTCACCACTATGAGGATCGCCCTGAGGACACGATAGAGCATACGGCGCAGGATTGCCCCGCTTAGGCAGCGCACCACCGTGTCCTCACGACGGCGATAGGCGGCGACCTCTCGCGCCCGGCATTGGTCGAGGTCATGCTGCGGGGCGAGATGGAATTGGGAGCGGTCGCCTCCTTCGGCGAAGCAGTCATGCTAGCGAAGGAAGAGGCGGGAAGCGCGAGGGAGAGGAAAAATAAATAAAAAATAACCCTGTCCTCTGCCTCTGGATCCAGTTTATCCCAGCCACTTTCTTCTTTATATCGTTTCACGTGAAATTCTGGTATTCTATTGCATCGAGTTGCACCGGATGCTGATACTATCAACTAAAACTTTGCTCTTGTTGCATAGATCCGCGATAAACGGACAACCGATACGAAGAGAATTCCCCGAAAAATATGCAAAATATCCGCAAAAAACTGACAAAATAACAACAGCAAATACCTAAATCGTATCTGTCGGAAAATATTGTATAGAATACGCTGCAATGTTTGTGCACCACTACACAATATTTGCTGAACTAATGTGATTATTTTGTTCAAATAGATTCACTCGTATTACAACACACATAGAGCCTTGTTTCAAATATTATTTACTACCAACGTTTGGATAATTATTGTTTGTCGCAAATTGTTTGTTTGTCCAAGTTTTCTATTGTTTCCATGGTGTACCAAAAACAAGTTTAGTGGAATTGTTTTTCAATTAAAAGTTATTTTATGAACGATTTTATTTTATATCGTTGTGACCTCGTGATGTTTTTTTGTTTTTTTGACAAGTTTTATTGACTGTATTTAAATACTTTTCGGGACGTTGATTTTATTGCGACAGATATTTTTATTGTTGGTGTCGAGTAGGACCGTCCGATATAACAAGGGAAATAAAGAATACTGGGTTAATATGGGTGTAGTTCATAAAGAAACAAATATAGACTCGGAAAGAGAAAGATAAATAGATAGAAATAATACTCAATGTTAAATAATATTTAACATTACATATAACATATAATGTAATAATATTATGCATTAACTCCTGAGTTACGAATCAAAAAATCTTTTTAAAATACTCAATACAGTAATTAGAAATAGAAACTAAGTTAACAATGGAATTGACGATACTCGAAAATCCAACCAATTCAAACGAAAACTAAGAGAACACAAAAGTGAACACAAAATTGCGTCCATAAATAAAGCAGATAAGATAAAAGTGAAATGATCAAATGAAGTTGAAACAGAAACGGATAATCACAATAATAAAATAATCAGGAAAGCCAGACGCGTTCACGATATCAATTTTTCTTCTGATAATTGGGATCTTTCTAAATGATCCCTTAATTAGGACTTTTTGGAATTAAACGACCTTTCCTAATAGGATTTAACGTTGTTTTGTTAGTACTAAAAGAAATATTAAACCAATTAGTACCTTGTGTTTAGTTACTTCATTATAACTGTTCCGATTTAATGCTGTAAGTATAATCATCTGATTTTTTGTTATTGTTTTGCCATTATAAATAATTTAAAAAAAAATTAGGTGTGGACTACCCCTAACATTTAAGGGGATGAAAAATAGATGTTGGCCGATTCTCATAGATACCGGATAAGCACAAAAAATTTCATCAAAATCGGTCAAGCCGTTTCGGAGGAGTATGGCAACGAAAACTGTGACACGAGAATTTTATATATTAGATTTTCTCGCATTCGTCATACGATCACTTGGAAAGAGATATACATATGTATAATGATTTCGAGCCGTAGTTTACTCGGTTTGTAAAAGTCCTCGATTAATTCAAGCTAAAACGTACCTACTGTGAATGCTTTTAGGGATCACTTTTCCAAGCTAAACTAGTTAATCAAAGCTCGCTGTATAAGCTAGTTTAATTGAGTTCACCTGAAAATTAAGTTTGACCCGTAGAATTTCATAGAAAATGAATGTAAATTCTATTTTAACAACATCTGCCTAGCCTTTCTCCAACTATTTTTGGGTCGGCTTCCAGACTAACTGGATGCAACTGAACATCATTATTTTACATGGAGCTACAGACTACGGTGACCTAATATTTCTTGGCGTCACTGTTACTGTCAGCCTGTGTCATCCCACTGCTGGGAAAGGCTTCTCTTCATGACTTCCAACTATTTCGAACATTTGCTTAAAAATAGCAAGTTAAAAAAACCAGCCAAGTGCGAGTTGGACTCGCCCATTTTATTTATTTATTTATCTTTATTTGCACAGACTACAATGAAGGGTTCCGTAGTAGCAAGCATAGATTAGGAATATAATTATATTGATTCACAAACAATAAAAATTACTTTGTTTTTCATAGTGTTTGTATGAATGGCAAAGTTATATTAGCGGTTTTTGAAAA
Source organism: Agrotis exclamationis (assembly GCA_950005045.1). Taxonomy (NCBI): domain Eukaryota; kingdom Metazoa; phylum Arthropoda; class Insecta; order Lepidoptera; family Noctuidae; genus Agrotis; species Agrotis exclamationis. The sequence goes on from OX465440.1 coordinate 10,734,706, forward strand.
TGTACTACCTATATCTCAAAACTGCTAACTATATCGCATCCAAACTAATTTTAGTTGGAAGTTTTTGTTGAGGTCTACGTTAATATATTTTTTTTAGTTTTATCATTCTTTTATTTTAGAAGTTACAGGGGGGTCATACATTTTACCACTTTGGAAGTGTCTCTCGCGCAAACTGTTCGGTTTAGAAAAAAATTATATTAGTAACCTCAATATAATTTTTAAAGACCTATCCATAGATACCGGTGGCCCAGTGGTAGAGCGGTGGTGGCCCAGTGGTATCGGCCTCGACTTACGAGTTGTAGGTCGTGGGTTCGAACCCCGTCAGGCGCATTACTTTGTGTAATTTATTTCAACACCACTGCTCTCAAAACGGTGAAGGAAAACATCGTGAGGAAACCGGCATGTCCTAGAACCGAAAAATTCGAAGACATGTGACATCTACCAATCCGCACTGGGCCCGCGTGGTAGATTACGGCCCACTCCCTCTCACAGAGAGGAGGCCTGTGTCCCAGCAGTGGGAACATTTATAGGCTGATGATGATGATGATGATCCATAGATACCTATACATAGCTTTCATACTTTCGAAGAAAAGTGGCTGTGACATACGGATGGACAGACAGACATGACGAATCTATAAGGGTTCCGTTTTCGCCATTTGGCTACGGAACCACAAAAACAGGTGCAAGCGACTTTCGACCTTATTGACATTTATGCAAACACCGGATTTTAATGAAGGAGCAATGTTAGCGAACGAGAATGTGAGAAAAAACAAATCAAAAAAATATCAATAAACTCAAAAATCGCTTGAACCTGTTTTTTTTACTTGCTATTGTTAAGCAAATGTTTTCCGATCTTCACTTGTTTTACCGATTTGGCCAACTGATTCCCACCAGTAGGATAAATCGGTAAAAAAACAAGACAACCATTTTAATTCGGTCGCATTGAACAGTGTGGTGTCGCGACGATTATTTTTGTTGAGTGTATACAGTAACTTCGTTCCATCCGGGTGTCCCTTGACACCTCTCAAGTTTTTTATAACTATTGTATGGGAAAAATATAAATTGGCCAACTAATAGAATAACTCCGTATAATGGGTGGTCACCCATCCATAGGCTGACCTTGGCTACCGTTGCTTACTCTAGAACATCGAGCCATTTGGCTGTTATAGTTTATCCTGAAACCACCTAAAACTGACACATATAAGGCCATTTCACCTACATTTGTAAACAAAACGACCTCCTATTAAGGAGCTTAAGGGTCAAATCACACCGAGGTGCGACGCTCAGGGCACATTTCAATAGAGCTACTCAAAATGTTACTTTATTTACGACACGAAACGATGCACAATTCTAGTATCGTCGCGTCACGTCGCGTCGCGTCTTGTTGTAAACTTGTGAACTGATCCTAAGCCTTTATGCCGTTTGTATACAATATTTCGTCTACATGCCTTGTTATTAACCGAATAATAATATAGCAAAACAAAAGAGGGGTACAATTTCCGAAATCACAAGAAACAAAAGACATTTTAGTGGGCCAGATGTTATTAATGTGTTTCATTAGTAGAAGGGGCACGGATAGTGCAAAATGGAAGCGATACAGAAACCGGTTAGGATTTTAGAGCAGTTTTTTGAATTGATTCTCATTGTCGGTGCTTGTTTTCGTGATTGTTTTTCCTTGCTGTAGAATCGCGTTTCATTAATTAATTATGATATTTATATTAAGTAAATTAAAGTGGAATTCAAATTATATAATTAGTGAAGGGGTACGAATAGTGCAAAGTGGAAGCGATACAAAAACCGTTAGTATTTGAAAGCAGTTTTTTGAAAGGATTCTTATTTTAGTTTTCGTTCTTTTGTGACTGTGTGTTTGTTTTTCTTTGATATAGAATTGCGTTTCATTAATTAAGTAATGCTGGCATTTATGTTACGTTCTTACAGTGAAATTTAAAAATATGTATATTAAAATAATTTTAAATGGATTCTCATTTTGGATGTTTGTTTTTGTGTTTACTTTTGATTTTCTTTGATGTAGAATCAGCGTTTCATTAATTAGGCAATTTTGTTATTTATTTTAGGTTTTAAAGTGGAATTTTACCTAATATTTTAGCGCTAATATTATCAGTGTGACATTGATTTTACTCTAAGACTTATTTTTCTAATAATAAATAAATTATTCAACAAGAACCAAAAAAGTAAATTGTAAAAATAATCCCGAGTTGTCAGAGTAAAAAATATTTAAGAGTCACTCACAAAGCAATCATGAAATAAATTATAAGGAACTTTGAAATGAACGAAGGTACAATTAAAAGTAAACAGATTTCATTGAATTTTTAAAGAAAACCGTTACAAAAGCTAAATAAAAAATGGATGGAAATAACTTCCCTAATTATAGGATACGATTGTGCTCAGTAAAAGCTTTTTTTTTTTTTTTAAATAGAACAAACTAATGGACTTTTGCGAATTTATTATAGAGATCCGTTTTGTCAAGATTGTTATTTGTACACTAATTCCAATCTCATCATGATCTGCTTAGCCTTTTTCCAACTATAGTGGGATAGCCGGTATTTGAAACTAATTTCACAGGCCTGTTGGTCTAGTGGTTAGTGATCCTGACTGCTATGCCGAAGGTCGTGGGTTCGATTCCCACCCAGGACAAATGTTTGTGTGATGAGCACGATCGTTTGTCCCGTGTCTGGGTGTAATTTATCTATAATATTTATATATTTAGAAATATATAAGTATGTTTATCGGTTGTTTATCCATACGTAACCCATAACACAAGCTCTGCTTAGCTTGGGACTAGATGGCGTCGTGTGATAGTTGTGGAATATTATTATTATTTCTTTATTCTTTTTTTTTACTTATAAATTATATTTTTAAATATTTTTACAAAAAAGAAATAAAAAACATTTAAAAATTAAAAAAAATATATATTATTATTAATTTACAGTTGAATGAGGAAGCCGAATTTATTAGTTTTTAGAAAAAGTCCGGTCGTGCATTGTAGATGCTTGCTATTTACAGTGTTATTCTATAAGAAAAATTATATCCTTATGTGCAACGCTGCTGCATCATCGAAACTACGGTTTGGTATTCACTAAGGTATCGACAGTGACAGTCAATTTCGAAGCTGTACGATTTAAAAATAGCAAAACAGTGTGTACCTACTTGTGTAGCCGTGGATGAGGTAATAAGGAGTATTAAAAATCGTAGCAGTTAACGTTTTGTAGTTTCAGCTCATATAAGAAAGTGGCATGTTTAAGCCTTGCCATATCCATACATTTCTAAATCTTTGTATATTTGTATAAGAAATATTTATGAAATGGAAAGACGAAGTATAAAGTCGTAGAAACTCAACTAATTAAGGGATTTTCAAATTTCCAAGTTGATTCGTTCAGGAATTTTATGTTGACTTGCAATATTTCGATAAATGTTTCGGATTTCAAACTGGCGACAAATTTGAAATAGCACTATAATTATTTTATGGGTGGGCGAGAATATTAAAACTAAGGTTCATTCACACGGAGACGTTTCTCGAAACGTCTTTTTTCACATTTCGTTTTTTGACCGCGACGGCGGCAATGCTTTTTAATTGCTTGAACAACAAACACGCATTTCTAATCGTGAAAACTGACTAAGGCAATTAAATAAAAAACTTAGCATGTGTTTTGTGACGTAATCCGCTATTGCATTTGCGATCTACCCACTACAGCATAAAACTGAACTCTGAATTTTAAAAAGAGTGTGAACATCAATCATTTTGACATCACGGTTGGCAGGCTGAACGATTGACTACTGCACTGTGTCCCAGGTTCGATTTATTGGAGCACGAACAAATATTTGTACAATCTACAAGTATAACACGATTCCGTATGCAATGTGAACTTCCATTCGTCATCCGTGTTTTTGATAAATCGTCAAAAGAATATAGACCGTATGACTGAAAAAATTTAATTCATCCATCAGTTTGATTATCAAAAAAAAATTTGACACGTATTTTTTTTTTAGGTAAAACAAAATTCACAAAGATGCGATACTTTTAAAATTGGCAAAACTTCACAAGCAAATACAGTTTTTACTTGTTTCTGACGTTACTAGACCCTATTCATCTTTGTAAATATGTATTGATTTAATAAAAGAAAAAAAAACCGGCCAAGAGCGAGTCGGACTCGCCCATAAAGGGTTCCGTAGCAGCAAGTAATAACATACTATAAAAGTTCTTGTAGTTGGTTACAACTTTGAAAGGTTTACGATTTATGACGTATTAAAAAAAACCTTGAGAGGTGTCAAGGCACGTCGAAAATCGCTATGAACCTGTTAAAAAGGTTCAAGCGATTTTCGACCCTCCACCCCACACTACCCCACTCCACTCCGCTCCACTCCGCTCCACTCCGCTCCACTCCGCTCCACTCCGCTCCACTCCGCTCCACTCCGCTCCACTCCGCTCCACTCCGCTCCACTCCGCTCCACTCCGCTCTACTCCACTCCGCTCCACTCCACTCCACTCCACTGCACTGCACTCCACTGCACTGCACTCCACTCCACTCCACTACCTATTATAGCTGTAAAAATGAAGTTGACAAACTTACATTTGCAGTTGTTCTCCGATACATTTTGTTTAGGAAAATGTTATCCCAGTACGTTTTATAAGTTGGTCAACTATTACTCGTAAACTTGTAAAGCCCACTTAGTCATGATAATTTTCTTTTAAACTTCGTTATCTACTATTGTAAATTTTTTTACACCCCCAAACATAACCGTTTAGCTGGTAGAGGGGGGGGGACACTCGAGTAGGGCAAAAATTAGCACTTTAAAGCTTAATATTTCACAAACGAATCTTTTTATCAAAAAATTGTTGATGGAAACTACCAATATTTTTTAAAGGCCTATTTAATGATACCCCACACTAAGGGGTACGCGAGAAAAAAAAAAAACATCCCCGCTTTACGTGTACAGGAGGTACCCTAAAAAAAAATATTTTACGAGATTTTATTTTACCACTTTTTTGACGCAACAAATCCGTATATTTACACCAAATTACAGCTTTCTAGTGCTGGGCGTCTCTGAGCTAAGCTGCGAACAGACGGACGGACGGACGGACGGACATGGCGAAACTATAAGGGTTCCTTGTTGACTACGGAACCCTAAAAAACGACGGGTTGCACTCCGGGAGTGCAGGTAGAAGTAAAAACTTATTTTATTACTGTGTTATATTTCAAATCGGAGTGGTACAGATATTAACAAATTTTGTAACATCTTTTTAGTACCGTACAGTAGTCAAATCAAAAATATTTTCATGTTATGCTCGATAGATGGCGTTGCACGATTAAAATGCAAGCTATCGTTTGCCTCTTCGTCTTATGAATTATCGATCAGGATCACGTGATCCTGACGCGAGTTTAAGATTTTTTACCCATTACAAAAAAGTGTACAACGCCGCTAAAGAAGTTTTCACTTCAAAAACTGACCATATTTTCTCAAAACTCTAGCTGACGAAATAATTAGAGTTGCAATCTATTGATACTGTAAACATGCCTATTCATTCCCACACTTAACATTAATATTTATTTTGTAAAATCTATAATGTGAACGTTCATTTGTCATCCGTGTTTTATTAGGTGGGTTCACTCAGAACGAGCAGCCTCGCGAGGCATTTGCCGCGCGAAGTGGCTCAGTTAGTGTGGACGTGTCTCGGCCGAGGAAAGCGCGCGCGCTGCCGACGGCGATCGACCGAGCGCCCGAGCCATCCAGTGTCGGCTTTTGTTTTGCTCGCGTATAAGCTATTGTCAAACAGACAGGCGAAGCGAATGCGATCCGAATCCTGTCATATAGAAAAGCGAAAGCGGTCCGATAGTATATGTGACAGGCTTTTTTTTTTTTAGGTGGTAAAATCATCAAATGAGTCCTCCTGCCCTGGGTGGGGCGGAAGGGACTGTCAGACTCTTACTGACTAAAATCCACCCGTGTTCCTTCGGATGCCCTTTACGTTCCGGGGCCACGGTATCCTGTGTTAAGAAAAACCCGCGACCCCAGCAGGCATTTGGCCCCATAAGGGCCCCGTCAGTTTGCTGACAACTCCTCGAAGGCACGCGCGAAACACGACACGACGCGCCACCGACCCGGGCTTGGTCCTTGGTCGGACGGCGAGCTACCCATTACTCACAGTCCGCAAGCCCGCTCCGCCGCTGTGCCCTCTGCTAATCAGAGGGACACGCGTTGGAGCGTCCACCGGACATGCTATTCGCATACGGGCAAAGAGACCCCTTAGGCACACAGTGCCTAAGGAAGTCTTTGCCCGCATCCCAGGGTGCACCGGCCCGAAAAACTGGTCTTCCCCCCAGACGTATCCGAGAGGGAACTCCAGTCCACGGGCGCACGTGGAGGTTTCCTGTCTTAGCACCCCATATGTGACAGGCTTCAAACAATTCCATACATTCCAAACAAAAACGCTTCGCTTCGCGTCAAGAAACAATTGCGCGTCCAAACAGAGCAAGCAGCTTCGCGACGCGTTACATTTTCAGTTACTTTATTAAAATATGCGCGCAGCGTCGCATCTTGGTGCGTGTTGACCCTAAGCTTAACTATTGATTCAGATTCTAGGCCAAATTAACAATAGCTACCTATTTCTCTTGGCGTAGGCTTCCCTTTGTCTTGTAACTAATAATCTAACTGACAGTTTAATCTCGATATTTCAAAGGTAGGTATCGTTATCTTAATTTATCGGGATCAAAGATATCTATAGTTTGGGGTGAAGCTGAGATATTTCCTTGCCATAGTGTACTAAGATTAAGGGTTGGTAGGTAGGTTGTCTTAAATGTTACCACGGCTCTGGAATCCAAAGATCAATTGACGAAAGAGGAGAGTAGTAGTGTTATCATTCCGACAGTGTTCAGAATTAAAATGCGAGAATGTTATACACATGATAATGTATTACGTATCCTGGCTGGTAAGGCATCTAATTGAATGCTTTGATTTTTTTCTTTTTACAATAAACATTTATAGACTGCAATACAGTCGCGGTCACAGTCAAACATCGGGGTCAAGATTGCGACTGAGATACATACTTTCCAGTATAGATGTTATGGCTGCAAGAGTTAAGCAAAATGCAAAAAAAAACAATAGAACATCATTATTATTGTTGCACATAAACAAAACACACACTAGAGTACTTAAAAAAGCTCCCATATATGCAAAAAAGGGTTATTGTGTCGATCACGCCCGGCTTTTTTTGCCCAACCGCACGTCACTTGCATCTTCAATCCAAAACTACCCTTATTGTTATAAGCAAGAGGTGTCAAATTCTTTACCGATAGTCGAGGATATTGTCAACTTGATACTCATAATGTCTGGGATGCACGTGCTTTTGATCGTAAGCTGAGCAGTGTTGGAACAAAAGAGTTAGTAATGCTAAAATTCTTAGATCTTTTATTTTAAGGAAGTAAAACTCGCTTTGACAGTCCACAACACCGAGTTCACTCATAACGTCTATCCCGATTTATCAAAGGTAAAACATAGTAATAATCAATCTATTACACCCGTAGTTCTTTTAAAGACCTTATTCATTGTGTCAAAGAACATGAACGCCTATACACCGTGTTCTTTCGTTATCCATAAACTTTAGCAAATACTTCTATGGCTTTTACAAATCAAATCCAACAAAGGAAGTAGTACTTAAAAAGGCTTCGTTACAAAGATATTTGTAATTTCATTTAATGAAATTTAATTGAGCTATGCAGTGAGAAAGTATCTTAATTTGAAATCTATCAAATACTATTTGCATTTCATTTGTTTCAGCCCGCCAAATGTTATGAATGACGTTGCCAATTCGGATAAAGAGGCATGCATATCGGGTTATTTACGTCTAGGTATTTAGTTTGTATGAAAATTAACAAAAAATAAAAAATAAGAATTTATTAATGTGTCCATAATGAAAAATGCTTACTTCCGTGGTTTGAACATCTGGTCGAAGTTTATGTATATCGTCCGGAACACGGTGTATATTGCCTATAAAAACAGGAGAAGTTCATTCTAAAAATCTTCACCTACCAATTACTTTTCATAGCAATATAAAACGTATTTTAAAAGCTCTATTAACCTACAGTATAGACTCCATCCTCCATCTTTTCATTCAGGGTATTACTACAAATGGGGTAACACTTTAAAGCCTAGTCCTTTAGATTGGATCTTAAGCACTAAATGCCATTAGGTCACTTTATGTCGTCGCCAAAAAGAGGAGAAAATGAACACTCTATTAGGTGCGTCCACACAGAGCGCGCAGCCTCGCAAGGCATTTGCTGCGCAAGGAAACTGACAAGCGAGTCTGCTCCCTCTGTGTGGACGCGTCTATTGTTTTTCGACCGAGCCACGAAACAATATACGCGAGCAATACAAAAGCCGACACTGGATGGTTCGGCGCTCGGTCGATCGCCCGGGGCAGCGCTGTGCTGCCTGGCCCGAGACACGTCAACACCAACCAAGCTGCTTCGCGCGGAAAATGCCTCGCGAGGTTGCGCGCTCTGTGGAGACGCACCTATTAAATTGAGAGTTTAAAAATTAGTTCTTGTGTGTATGTCCAGATTCTGTGTTCAAAATGAAACGTACCGTTTTTCGTGAAGCGACTTTTTTATACCTAAATAGGGATCTAACGAATAATATTTTTTCTTTCTTTTTTGGCTTCAATTCTCAGTTGCCTATTATGAATCTGGACATCTTACAATCTAAATTATTTCTAATATAAATATTTGGCTTGTTAAGTGATTTCCCAAAAAAAAAGTAATTCTGTTGCACCAAGGGCAGGAGGAATCATTTTGTCAAACTGACAGGCGAGACGAATGCGTGCCGAAGCGTTTTTGTTTAAAGCCAGTCACATAGACTTTCAGACCGGTTTCATTTTTCAATGTGACTGGATTCAAACAGTACCAAACATTACAAATAAAAACGCTTCGGATCGCATTCGCCTCGCCTGTCTGTTTGACAAAGGCTTAAATAATTTTATCGGAAAAAAGGATATTAATCCCATAGGTACTAACAACAATCAAATAAGTTTTACCGGTTTAACACGTTTGTTACCCATTTTGTTTATCTCAAAGACTAAATAATAAACTTGAAGAATTCGAATAAAATAGTAACAAAGACAAGTCTGAAACAACGGAAAGACATTTATGATTCATGAATTACAAATACGCCATGTTTTACTAAACTTGTTTGAAAACAATCTCGTCTTGTTTGTAGGCATAGTCACGAAGATATTGTGTAGCGACACCAAAATAGATTTGTGTAGGTAAGACACGTAACTTGGGTTTGACACAGAATAACTAATACTTTGATTAAAATAAAATAGCGGAAGATATGACTGTCACTACACGATAGTGCATGGACCGCATAAATTAGGCTAAATTGGCCTAACTGTCCTCAGTCGCAATACGAGTAGATTTCGGTTGAGACGTGCGTACGTGTTTCTTTCAAATTCGCCCTACCACACTCTCAAAAGAAAAAAATGCCTTCGTGTGCCTTCACCGGGTGTACGAACTACTCTAAAAGAAAAAAACAAATCACATGGCCTCACATTTCATTCGTAAATTCATTTTTCTTATAATTTTCTATTAAGATTTGATGTATCCGTTCAAAGTTCGCCATTTTGTAGAGCGGGATAGAAACATACACGCACGAGTACTAACGAAGTACCTAATACGAAGAGCGTCGATTCTCCGTCTTGGTCGCACGCCACCTTTGTGCATTTTTCTGTCTCTCTCTTTATCGGCGTGTAATAACAACGATTGTTTGTGTGAGTAAATGTGTCTGTGTGCGTATAAGAGTCACTGTTCGAATACTCAACGCAAGAACGTAACGTATCTACCGCTATTTTATTTTAATCAAAGAACTAATATCACTACGTACAGAAGGAGTACTTTGCAAAAACAACAAAAAACATAAATATTTGCTCGAGTATAATAATAACAGGACCTGGCTTTGATAAAATCACTATGATGTACCTAATTGAATAGCAGGTGATTACAATAGTTTTCTTTACGGGACAAATTTATCGGCTGTTAGTCCTTACAAACATATTCTTCAGTTTTTTCATACATATAGCAGGACTTTTTCAAACAATATTTAGAGTAATTGGACAGACTTTTGTCCTATTTTTTGTCCTAGTTTTATTTCCCATAGCGAAAACATTAAAAAATGTTTGTAAGAGCAAAACGCCAAAATGGAGAAGAAGAAGTTTAGTTAGTCATGAAAGTCTGCCAATGTTCTTTTATTTCAAAATGAAAATGGCAACAACAAACAGATTTCACAAACAGTTGTGGTTCTTCGCCCTAGCAGCTTTAAAACACTACTGTTTATTTGAAAATAGTCGTAAACTAAGAAAAGATCGAGGATAGTTTTGAGACAAGACGAAGCACAAAGCCCGCCCAAAAATAGAACCTTTTGTAGGTACCTTTAAAATAAGATATTTGACGTCAAAGTGTATGCTCAACTTAGTACAAAAAAGAATTCGTTCTTCCAAGGTAAAGAATAACAACAATTTTCTTTAGACAAATCATTTGAAGTAACATTCATTTGTTTGTTCAAAAAACTCAGTTATACCAATATACAAAAAAAAAACTCCTTGAAAGAAAAAACATTACGGATACTAGAAAAACAGTATTTACGTCACAAGAAATATTTCCTTTGACAACACTAAAAGAATACGGCGAAGTTGAGATACCCATACCACAATCAGGGTTGTCAATTCATTTTAAAAATTGTTGTTTTAACAAGCTTTTATTTAGTTTTACCTGTCCCGTTGTCTGTAATTAAATCTTGCAAGTTAAAGATCCCCGTGAAGTGGATCTTTCGATCCGACTGAGTTAAAATTATGCACGTATATGTATATCGCGTGACAATGCAATATTATAATGACATAGAGCTGATCTGATGATGGAGCTGGAAGCTGGCCATAGGAACTCTGTAATGAAACGCAACTCCGCGCCACACTATGAATATTTACTGTATCGTAGGTGTTACAAACATTTAAGCTTACATACGTAAACAATTGGAACCGATGTAACTTATTGTCATACAAAACATTGTTTCATGTCGGAATCGCACGAGCGATAGTACAGTAGCAAAGCTACTCCGCCAAATGTGCCACCAAAAATTCAAACACAAGCAAAACTGACTCTTATTTTGCCTATAATTTACACACACGTCATTATACAGAGCTATAATCAACTACGCGAATCTTTGAATGTTTGGTCAAAAGCCATGATGTGATGGTTTTTTCTCATGATGTTTTCTTTCACCGCAAAGATGAAATAAATGACAAAAAGAAAGAGCGCCCGACTGGGGTCTAATCCACAACCACTGGGCCACCACTGCTCCTGATTTTCCGCATTCCTGATAACTTGATTTTTATCTGACAACCCTAACCTACCTATAGAGTCAGGATGAATAAATGACGACACTTTTTCATCTCGGTAAGGGATCACAGAACTATAAATTATTAAAGACTTTTCCGAAGCAAAAATTAAAACAATACTGTTAACTTGGAAGGTAGATATTATTATGATATTTTACGTAGATTCTTAAACATAAATGTTTTAATACAGTTAATTATATTGATTTGTAGCTTTTCTCTTTCTTTTTCTTTCCGGAAAAACACGACTTCTTATAAATCTTTGTAGATCAATGTGTCCATTAGCACGATATACAATAACATAGGGGAACAGTGTATAAGACGGGGACGCGAGGTATGATGGGAAATCACACACCTAAGGCAAATCTAACATAAAACTAACGTAGCACAAGCGCCAACAGGACGCTATGTCTGTCTGGCCGCTTGCTAATGACGTCCTGATGGCGCTTGCTCTACGTTAGTGTTGTGTTAAGTATGCCTAAAGAGTGTATGTCCCCATTATACCTCGCAATTATTAACGTCCCCGTCTTATACACTGTTCCCCTATAACAGATTATGATGAAAGCTGATATCTCAACTTTAATTAAAATCTGTTCATTTACTTGCATGTTTCTATGAAATGTCGTTCGACGCACACATTAATGTCTACTTCATTAATAGTTAGCAAAAAGTGTCGTCCCATTAAGGCAACACCACGATTGATGAGGAACTAAAGAGTCACGATCCTAACTAATGGGACAACTACTACTAAGAAAGGCGTAAATTAGCAGACATTCATCGAGTTTTACGAGAACAACGCAGCAAGTTTTACGTTATAAAAAAAACCAGTCAAGTGCGATGGGTTCCGTACCATCATCTAAAAAAGCAAAAAATCATGTCTGTTGCATAGGATACATCATCATCATTATCATCAGCATATAACAGTCCACTGCTGTACATAAGCCTCTCCAATCGCACGCCATTTCACTCGATCATCAGCTACTCTAATCCAGCTGCTATCGGCCACCTTGCGAAGGTCGTCGTCCTAGGATATTTAAGGATAGTCTGGGATACTTAGTATAGGTTTAATTGTTTGGTCACATAAATGAATTATTTTTATTTTATTCTGTTTTTGAAGTGAAAACTTCTTTAGCGGCGTTGTACACTTTTTTATAATGGGTAAAAAATGTAAAACTCGCGTCAGGGTCACGTGACCCTGAACGAAAAAGCGTAAGATGTAATTTAAATAAGCGCCATCTATCACAGACAGATAGCGGAGTCTTAGTAATAGGGTCCCGTGTTACCCTTTGGGTACGGAATTCTAGGTAACAGTAAAGCTCATCTGTATTCAAGAAGATACATCGGTTTTTACACTATTAGGTCTTTTTATGTCCACCCTTAAACGCTTAATCACCATTGCCTTGTATTTACAACATGTTGTAAAACTTTTAGTCTAAATGTTGTGTTTTGGTTTATCGTTTACAAGTAAAGGTTTAACACCTGCCGTTCATGCGAGAGATTGTGAGTTCAAACCAGGTTATAGTAGTCTTTTTGATGCATATATAAATTTTCTAAGTTTATCTTGGAAAAATCACTGACACCGGTGAAGTAAAACGTTCTTGTTTTTTTTTAAGTCTGGAAAGTAAGAAGCGAAAACTGGGTTCTCTCGCCTTTTTTGTGATAAAAGCATCAACAAAAAAAAAAGAAAGGACATTCCCACCTTGGATTGATACTAAAAACCACTGACTTTCTTCGATTGACCTTTGCGTTTCAGGGTCACGGCAACCCTTGACAGTCTGGTGAAAGTGAGATAGGGACTGTCAGACTTGACTGACAATGACGCACACTAAAACAACTTGTTTTTTCCGTTTCCCTTCAACTCCCAGAAAACCATGTTGTAAAACTTGTTGCATACAAAACTTGTCAAAAGATTGAACAAAATAGTTGACAAAGCATGTCTGAAACAACATCTGTAATGCATGATAACATGTTCGACATACGACACGTTTCACAAAACTTATCGAAGACAAGTTTGGTAACTTGAATTTGGTGTTATACGTGAGATTATCTTAACTTAATTATTACTTATAAGTATTCGCACCCACGACACATAGGTCTTCAAAGATATGAGAAACCGTGTTTTTCCGGATCACCAAAACGCTCTCGGACGGGAACCGTTTGGCTGGTCGCCGCCTTATAGAAAGGCCATGGCCCTTTCTAAGGCTATGGAACTCCAAACCCTTGCAGAGCCTCTGGTAGAAGGATAGGAGCCGCTTGAAAACCGCCCCGATTTAGTATTGAAGCCAAATGTAGGAAACGCTCGTTAAAGATCCACAGACAAATTCCAGGTTCAAGGTAGACTCGATGCAGATGTGAACTTCTTCCACCGTTGTTTTGGATCTTAACTGTAGAAAACTCAAACAACCATGAAAACAAATAGCCTTGACATGTGGATTCCCATTTCAAGCGTATGATGCTAGATCCCACGGCGCGTTGTGTTCCACGCGCGCCTCAAAGAGCGTCAGCATTATGAAAAGGGCCTTTAGAGGGCCAAAGCCTGCCGGGGTCCAACCAATTACCGTGACCCCAGAACGTGAAGGGCTATTGAAGGACACCGTGAATTTTAGTCAGTACGAGTCTGACAGTCCCTCCCGCTCTGCCCTGGGTGGGAGAACTCATTTGATGATTTTACCGCGCTAAAATGTTGCTAGATCCTCTCAATGGCTGTCGCATCCTCTAAGCATCGTTTCTTCCTCTTTTTAGTCGCTACCTCTTGACAGAGTGATCGTGGTCGTCCCATCAGGGGTGGTGGCTCGTTTCACAATGCGTCGCCATTCCTCTCGCACCACTGCCTTCCTGGTACATTTGTTTAAGGGACCATTCAATGCAGCCCTGATCAGGCCTGCCCAGAGCATTAGTGATCTGTTTCATCGCTAGGCTATAAAAGTTGTGTAATACAGTGAGTGTTACACAACTTTTATAGTTATACATTATTTTAAAGTCAGAAACTCTACTATTGCAAAAAAAAAAACGTTAACCTTAAGAAAAGCAAAAAAGGTATCCTCATACCGGAGTTTTAATCCGCCGTAATCAAAGACTTCTCGTTTCTATTTTAAAACACAATCGTTCTGGTAAACCAAGATTGCTAGGGTCAAAAACCCTTAAAATAACTTCGGAGTTATCTCGACGATTCGCGGTATTGTACGAAAATTGTTCTAATCTCCTCTGGAATGTTTTGGAATTTTCCGTAACTTCACCTTTATCTCTAAATTCTACCGATCAGCATTTAAATTGGAAATCGAATTAAGTCTTGCATTTGAAACGGATAGCATTGCATTCGAAGAACAAGATTAAATTTAATGTAACAATTAATTTTATGTATATATTTAAATTTTATTACTGTTTTAGACACGGTTTTTTAACTGACTTTAAAAAAAAAAAAATAAAAAAAAATGTGGTAAGTTGAGGTGGAAAAAAGTAAATGAAATAAAAAACAAAGACTTCCGAAATCAAACAACTGTCAATGACCGTAAAACTTCAAAAGATCTCATTAAATGTCAATCAACTTCGAAAACGTCTCCCCGAAACTCCACGGTAGGGATCAAAGCTGTAAAAATAGACATAATCATATAAATTCGCCCATTTTTGTCAGCCTTCCTGACAATCTCAATCAAAAAGACTGATATCCAACGTTCCAAAAGGATATTTTGTTAGCACGCCATTTTAATGCCGCCCGCCATTTTGTTTTTCAATTTGTCAAATGATTCCCAATTCCATTTAAAAGTCGAAAAGCTTATTAAACGTCAAATAACGTCAAAAACTAAACGGTACGTCGAAAACGTCTCACCGAAATTCAACGGTACGGAGCAAAGCTGTAAAAATAGACATAATCATAGAAATTCGCCCATTTATACGTCAGAGCGCGCTCGATGTTACGAGTGTGGTCCCCAAGGTGTGCTGAGAATCCATATAAAGGTTATCTCTGTGTGATATATTTGGGCCTTATGTGGCTGTATATTTTGAGTGCGCTGAAATGTATACGTATCGCTCGACCTTATCTTGGTACTGTTTTCTTGTAGGAGTGTTGAGTTACTTGCATTGGTTGTTCTTTTCGGTTTTTTTTCTACGTTTTCTAGAAATGGATTTTTTTTGCTCTGTCTACGCTTTAGAATGGGCAGCTATTATACTTACACAATTTAAAGCCTTTTGTTTGGGGTGGTAAAATTATCAAATGAGCCCTGATGCCTGGGTGGAAGGCAAGGGCTTGTGGCAGACTTACTCACTTACCAGCTAAAAACTCACCCTGTGTCTTCCACTACAAATTGAATTGGTTTCCTTTTATTTCGAAAATTTCAAAGTAAAGTAATAACAATATTTTGTTAGACTAGAAGACTACTTGACTCGGGGTCGTATAAATAAATCTATTTTAGCGTTAAGAACCATAATTCTTTACCTAAAAAAGCGATATCTACCAATCTGGATTTTTGATGTATGGCTCACTATTTCTTAATGCCCATATTCTAGCCGCGGAAATTTTATAAAAGGGCTGCAGCTGAATATCAGCGTCAGGTGGCAAACTTTGTGCTGCCTTCTGGCATTATGTTCAGCTGAGGTCCTTTGGCAGTTAAACATAAGGCCGTGCGCTGCGTTAAGCGGGCGTCCGTCGCGGGTGCCCGCGTGGCGTGCTGTTTCATGTAATCTCATAGACCAGCACTGCGTGCTGCGGGTCGCTCATCGCACGCGGCGCGGGCGGCGGACCCGCCCCGCGGGCGACGAATGTTCGTGTCGGAGCACGCGAGCGGAGATGTTTCTATGAAATCAGTGTGCGCCGTTGCGTTAAATTCTCCTCACAACAATCTAGACGTGACATATATATGATATCAACTGTACACCCGCGTGATCAAAGAGCTGCGAGATGCGGGAGTCCGTCGCGGGCGCCCGCGACGGGTTAAATTTGTCCGCGACGGAGCACGGCACGGGTGCCCGCAACGGACACCCGCGACGGACGCCCGCTTAACGCAGCACACGGCCTAAGTTTATTTATTTAATTTGAATTAGTTCTAAGTCTTAGTGCCAATAAACACAATTTTCTTTCTTTTATTTCTTTCTTATAATATTATCAGAAATAATATTGAGAAAACTAATACTAAAGCCCATAAAAATGCACGATATTAATGTACCTCCAAATTAGTAGTGTTTCTTGCTACAAAAAAACTTAATAACATCACAGAAGCCCTGTTGAGCTCGCCGATTATGGCAATTACTATCCAATTAAAGAGAAGCTTGCTGCATCAGACGGCTCCGAGCTAGACTGGACTGTAGGAGACGTGATAATTACTTCCCCTTAAATAATGGAGTGACGTGACAATCCGTAATTGTCGAGCTGTTTGTGGGTAATTTTGTTTTGTTACTGCGTTAGTGTAATTATGGGTGAGGAGTTGGAATAGAATAGAATATACTTTATTGTACGAGATACACTAAAAACGTTATACGACTGGTTTATTTAGAAAAGATTTTTTTTAGTTTCGTTTTTAACTGACGAAAAAAAGGAGGAGGTTCTCAATTCGACATGTATATTTTTTTTTATGTATGACTATGCATAACTTTTCCTAACGTGGTCCGATTGCTATTGCATAGCTTTTATCGTGGGAACTAAGCGCAGCGCGGCGCGGCGACCGAATCAAATTCAGAAAGAGTGTATCTCAAATTTGGTCCCATTTAAATTTCAAAACTAAAATCAGCCTCTAATGTTAGAAAAAAAGGAATTAATTGTCAATTTTCCTACAGAATTCTCTCCTCTCACGGAGAGGAGGCCTCTTGTCCAACAGTAACATTATAGACTAATTTTGTCTAGATTACGCTAATTCTCACTTCGTTTCTTAATCATATTTTTGCATTTGTTTTTTGGTGCATTTTTATTTTTTCCAAAGTTTAACTATACATTAAATATACTACTGAAACCATCAAACTTGACATCAAAAGCTCTTCCTCAACGCTGTAAACTGGTACTGTTCCCAAGTGACTGACGTCGCTTCCACGTTTTAGTGAACTTACAGTCTCCAAGGTAAAATCCAGCTCTTGGGTCAAGGAAAGCGCCAACCATCTTCCCATTACCTTCAACTTAGCGCTTAACATTCTCTACACATCCTCAAAAGCATACATTTACCTGTACCAAAATTACCTCCTACATTACCTCCTACAGTACCTACGTACAGGTGCGTCCATTAACAAATACCGGCCTGAAAGTATCCATGTACAGTCAGCAAAAGAGTTAGGTACACAGCTAGTTTTAAACAGTTATCCAACGCTGTCTTATAAGTTTCAATGTATCTGTATATGAAACTCTGTAGCTTCATAGCTTACAGGCAAAATGTGCATGCGTATAAGTTTTGCAAAAAACACGTATTATACAATAAAACATACAACTGTATACCTACACAGGAAACCTGCTTAAAATTTGCTTCCTGTATGTTTTTGTTTACTTATAATTTGTTTGCTCTTGATCTCAATTTGGCCCAGAGGGAAAGGTGATGCTAGATGGAGCTATCTCACCCAGAATGAACTGAAATTCTTGCACACTGACGGAACATAGTAAAAATTGTTTGGCGCCGGACTCCGACTGGATGATGGCCATGAGTCAAGCGGCCCTGGTGAGGCCTACCACTGCTATTCGGATCGCTCAGCCATCAACGCAGATTACAGGTAGCCTATAGCGTTTCCCGAGTTACTAATTTTAAACCCTGAGTGGTACACTCTTAGGGTATACTACTTTGAGCAATAAAAGGACCGCCAAATTAGGCCAGCTTAGCGAGCACTGCCCGCCACTAGGAAGTAGATCCCACACACCTCACTGCACACCTAACTCTTTTGTTGAATGTACATTTGAAGTTCTCTTCTGGGAACCTACCCACTTACGCCTATATAGGCAGTCCTCCATTCTCTTTATTATAAAAGTTCTGCTCGTTCAACAATTTTACGTATGGGTGTATTATACAGCTTTACGAGGTTCGTAAAGACTAGGTTATGTTGTTACTGTGGTTTTAATGGAAATTTTATTTATGGGCATATATTTTGGGTTATGGAGGTGCAGTTTACCCTTGAAATTAGAAGGTTTAATGGTGTATAGAATGTTATGTTGGTAGCGTTGTCCTAAATTGTGACCCAAACACCGAATCAGGGCATTATTCTAAGAACTCCAAGCCTATAATATAATTCAAATATATTCTAAATAGTAGCCTTAACTTAAGGCTTCTCTTCATTCTGTTTCAATATTTTATATGGACACTTGTATTGGTACATTGTTTTTCAAATAATATACAACATCATTATATTACAAAGAGTTTTCAATAATTTTCTGATTGGCGTGTTCTACGCACGCCTCAAGTAGCAGTCGGCGATCTGAAGGGGAACCCATAAAGGGCCCATCGCCTGCCGGGGTCCGTAGTAACCGTGACCATGGAACGTAAAGCGCTGTTGAAGCAACATCTTGGATTTTAGTCAGTACGAGTCTGACAGTCCCTTCCGCTACCCAAGTCAGGACTGGAGGACTCATTTGATGATTTGAACCAGATAAAAAAATGCTTAGATTAATTGATTCAACCTAAGTGTTAGAAGAATATACGCCTCCTTACCATACTTGGTACGTAGCGTGAACGTCTCACACATCTCACTTGTAATGCTAGATACCATTTTCCTCACGAGTGAACAAAACTAATCACAATAAATGACTGTCAACGAAGCAGAAACGTGATGAGCTTTTGAACGGCTTTTTTTGCGTGGTAAAATCATCAAATGAGTCCTCCCACCCCGGGCAGGGCGGGAGGGACTGTCAGACTTGTACTGACTAAAATCCACGGTGTCCTTCAATAGCCCTTTATGTTCCGGGGTCACGGTAATGAGATAAGTCCCGCGACCCCGGCAGGTTTTGGCCCTCTAGAGAGCCCCGTCATTATGCTGACGCTCTTTGAGGCGCACGTGGAACACAACGCGCCGTCGACCCGTGCATGGTCCATGGTCGGGCAGCGAGTTGCCCTTTACTCGCCGGCCGCACGCCCGTAGTGAACGGCTTTGCCTAAAAATTGTCCCACGAAACGTAATACCGAATCGAATGGGCATGTCTTATTGTAGACTATAACTTTACTTCGAGCCTATAAAGACCCAATCAGCCATTCTAGCGTGATTTAATAGCAAACATACAAATATTAAAACTTTTAGAGATCTACTACTAGATCCAGCTCATCAACCTACCGCAATCAATACCAAAAATCTGTCAAACTTATTTAATGGTTTTTAAACCTTATCACAATAGCAAAAATATTCGATTGGTAAGACTTGACAGATTCGGGTAGATTGACCTGCAGCTGGCATCTGCACATTATTAGTCAGATTATAAATAAATATGTATAAATTATCATCAGCCTAATCTTTTTACTTTCTTTATACTGCTTAAGACGCGGACTGACTACGATTTTAATCGCTTATGACCGCGTAAACTATTGTCACCACTATGGAGCGTCAATAAGATTGAAAATTGAAAAATGATATTTGTGTTGAAATGTGACGTAATCTGCGAATGAGCATTTATTTTACTGCTTTTCTTTAGATTATTTAAAATATAGACATAAAATTAAATAATGGTTTGGTTAAAGTTTTAAAAAAATGGAAAACCTACTAAATTCTTAAAAAAAAACTGTTGTTATCGCTGGAAATATAGAGATCTTCGACGCCAAAGTTTATTTTTGTGCTACAACTTCCAATTTTTTATTGGGAATATCAAACTATTATTTATTATTCTGTTCGGTTTAAATTCTTCTTTATACCCTTCTCTGTTCACTGTATTTTTCGCGTTACTTATTTTTATTACATTACGTCATACTCGACGTTCTAAGAAACCAATTTTTGGGAATATTGAGATAAGACCGCGCCTTTGTGCTTTTTGAGACAAGGAAGACAAGGAATTAACCACCCATACCCGACCCGACAAGGCATGAACGGCTTAACCTTGAAAATCAATCCAAGTGACTGATATAATTTAGCCACCTAAGCCCTATATAATTCAAAACCGATCGGCTTTTCGCCACAAGTATTCAAATACGAACGAAACAAATTTGAATTCGAATAATTTCACTTGTACCTTTTAAGATTTTCGTGCCTTTTCAATTTCCTTAATTAGATACTTCTCTTGTACCTTCTAAATTATTCCCAACGAACGCGCATGAGAAAAGGTTTTACTAAAAGGACTCTTTTATCAAAAAGATTCTTTGGCTGTACTCAGATCGCTGCCTAATGGATTTTTGCAAGGAAGAGAAGAAATTCTAGACCTTTCCATAAACGTGAGCGTTGCTATGGACAGGTCGGTAATTGAATAAGTGTCCCTTTACGTGCACCACTTTGACTGTGCCGCGTTCTACTACTTTCAATAGCACTTTAAACTCAGAATGTGTAATGTAAAAAGTTTTTTTTCCTGTTTAAAAATTGAGCTGTAGTTGTGCCCTGTTGATGGGCATGCTCCTTTTAGAACATAAAGCTACATACATTGGGTTTGACAAACGTCGAAAAAAAGACACTATTTTAAAAACTGTATGAGACCGGTGTTTCGTACCTGACTACTCTAAGAAGAAACATCCGAAACAAACTCAGAGGTCACAGTCCAGACAATTTTGTATTGGCAAAGTTGTATGAGAACCATGCAGGTGTCTGAGGTCGTCTTTTGAAGAAACAACCACACAGACTTATGTCTGAACCTGTCCTGTCAGTGCAAGTATGTGTCAGTTATCGTGCAGCTCGACTCGACAACTCAAGGAGCTTTTACATAGGGTTTGTCATGTGGCAGAATGTGATGAAACTATTGATATATTACTATTAAGACCACTATGTACCATATTCATCCAAATAAATGATTATGATTATGATTATGATTATGACTAGTGGAGGATAAATATCATATTGCAAAATATAGCACCGTGATTTTAAAACATATCATATAGCAAATGCTATCGTGGCTGTCACTTGTTGCTATTTGCTATAAATCGCACACTCTTTCTGTCTCTGTCCGTCGCGCATCGCATCTCATAAATCGCAATCGCAGCAGCAGTCGTCGCATGCTAGCGATTGCTATCGTTCGCTCGCGTAACTATTTTACGCACCGCATATCGCGATCTCGGACGGCTCACGTAAACATACCTACGCTATTTTGATTCGTGTTTTATAGTGTTAAACTAGACAGTGATAGGACACGCAATACTGTATGTATATTGACTGTCATTGTCAGTCACTGCGCATGCTTTATTCGCACCTACCTGGTGAACTAACGCATATAAAATAGCGTGCTAAAATTTTATAGCAAGTAATTGCCATATAGCAACTTTCAACACTACTGTTCTTGACCTCAATCCAGACCAAGGCCAAAAAAATACATAAAATACAACGAGCTTACCCAGAAGGAACTGGAATTCTTGCACACTGACCAAACATATTAAAACTGTTTGGCGCCGAACTCCGACAGTATGGTGGTTACGAGCCAGATGACTCTGGTGAGATCTACCACCGTAGGTTACAGGTAGCTTATGGTTTCGTTGTCTTGGTTACTCTGGGAGGTGAACCCACAAACACAACTTTGCTCAACAGTAATTTGAGAAATAAGCAAGCTGAAGTGACAATGGGCAGGCCATATTGCTCCCAGAGCAGATGGCCGATGGGGTCGAAAAGTGCTAGAGTGGAGACTGCGGACTAGCAAGCGCAGCGTAGGACGTCCACCAACGAGATGGACGGACGACCTTATAAAGGTCGCCGGAAGGCGCTGGATGCAGGTCGCTTCCAACCGGTATATGTGGAGATCTTAAGGGGAGGCCTATGTTCAGCAGTGGACGTCCTATAGCTGAGATGATGATGATGATGTCGCAGAGTTCCATTCCCGCACGGAACAAATATTTGTATGATCTACAAGTAGTAGTTCCGGTTCTGGCTGTTTTTTTTTATGTAAGTTTCTATGTTTGTAAACGCACCCACGACTAAAGCCTCCTGCAGACACACGCGATTAATCGCGCTGCGACAACGAGCCAAGCTAATTTCCACTCTAAAAATACTGCGAATGGACCGCGACATGTCGCCCCGCGCGATTAATCGCGTGTGTCTGCAGGAGGCTTTAGGAAAAATTCCTAGTGTGGGGCAATGTTCCAAAAAACACAAATACAAAGAACAGTTTTTAAAATTGTTTCTTCCTCTTCTTAAAATGTTTTCTTTTATGTTTCAAAAGCTTTTTCACTTAAACAAATAATTTCGACTTAAAAAGTTTTTCGCCTGATACGGACATTGCTTGTTATTTCCATTTCAAAGAACTCCGTTTCATTTAACGTTCTTCTTGTTATTGTTAATTTTTTTGCATTTGTCGTAAGTGGGTCAATCTTATATAAGTTACTTAACGGATACAGCAGAAAGGTCGACTGCTGCGCAGCTTGTCGCGGGTTCGATTCCCGCACGGAACGAATTTTTTTTTGTATGACCAGCCAGTAATTGTTCCGGGTCTGGATGTTTGTGTATGTGAGTTTCTATGTTTGTAAAAGCACCCACGTCACAGGAGAAATCCGTGGTGTGGGGCAAAGTTTAAAAAATACATGTGGCACTCGGAGACTGCCGCGGTGAAGCTATTGCATAACATTTTTTTTCATTTTAAATGAAAAAAATCGTCTACCGCGTATATTTGACGAGAATATAATTTATTTGAAATGTTTGTAGTGCACTATTGTAATAAAGAACTGGTTTGTTGTAGGAGAATTTTATAAGTAAGTTTCATTGTGAAAACTCCTTTTGTAGCTGGCCGTTTAGAATCAGTAAGAAAAAGTAAATTGTCTTTATTAACCGACGAAAAAAAAAGGAGGAGGTTCTCAATTCGACATGTATATTTTTTTTTTTTTTTTTTTTATGTATGACCACGCATAACTTTTCCTTACGTGGTCCGATTTCAATTCATTTTTTGTTCATCAAAATTCTTTTTTTGTTGGAAAGAGTATATCTCAAAGTTGGTCCCATTTAAATTTCAAAACTTAAATCCGCCTCCGTGAGTAGAAAAAAAGGAATTAATTGTCAACTTTTCTACAGAATTTTCAGTTGTGAACCGATTCTGTTGAAATAAAGTTAATATTATGTAGTTCTGAGGACATAACTATATATAGCAGAGATGTGGAGAAGATAACATGATGGCGTCCCCATCATCAGATCAACTTCAGATCCCTGTTATGTTGTGAAGTCAGTCCCAAGAGTTCCTCAACAGTTAACAACAGCTATATCGTGTTTGGCCTCATTTCACTCAGCTTGATGATAACTTTAGACCCAGCGGAGGTATCGTTGCCATCGAGGGTCTGAAGGATGGTGACGGGAAGCAGGGGCAAGAGGTCCTCAACAGTTAACAGCACCTAAATCGTGTTTGGGCTCATTTCACTAGTCTTGATGAAAACTTTAGACCTAGCCGGTGTATAATTATTGTCATCGAGGGTCTGAGGATGGTGACAGAAGGCAGTAACAAGAGATCCTCAACAGTTAACAGCAACTATATCGTAATTGGGCTCATTTAATTCATCATGATAAGAACATAGTTGGGATTTGACAGTCGTTGACAGTCTGAGAGTGGAGTTTTTATTTGCAAGTTGCAGGTGCTCAACAGTTAATGTGATAATTACTGTGACGGTTACGTTGACTATGATAAAAGTGAACACGGATTTTTCCATGAGTTAAACACTCTAATCATATTATACAGCTGAAAAGCTAAAAATAATTCCTTTTTAGCAAAAAAATCAAACCGATGAAAGATCGAACTGAAAAGCAAAAAATAAATTTTGAGGCAGCGCCAAAGAAACAATCAACGAAAAGCAACCTAGCTACAATAAAGTTATTCTTCGCTTCAAATAATTAATTTAGGTATATGTTTGTTTCTTTGGCGCCGCCTCAAAATTTATTTTTTGCTTTTCAGTTCGATCTTTCGTCGGTTTGATTTTTTTGTTAAAAAAGGAATTATGACGGATAAGATTGCAGAAGTCTCCCGAACTGAAACGACGTTAGACGATGCGTGGTGTCAGGTATTTTCCTTAGGTTTTTCGTTAGGTTTTTGGGAATTCGGTCGCCACGCCGCACTATGGGACGAAATGGTCATTTTCTGATTAAAAATCTATAACTTTTTTGTTTCTTAAGATATAAAGTTGAAATTTTGCACAAGCATAGAATATTATATAAGAAATTTAAACACTCATAAATTTTTCGAAAACTATGTTTTTCACGCGACTTTACTCGCGTTTGAATTTTTAATTTCGTCCAAAAGCTTTACATTATTTGAGTTTCGCGGAGAAATCATTTCTTTATCCTCAATTATAATGTAGGAAACGTTAATTTAAACTTTCACATTGTTAAAAACACATTTTTTAATTTTTTTTGTCGTTTTACCAAAAGAAAGTAAATAAAAAGTTGTAGGTACACGTTTTCATCTTAAAAGCTAACTTGTCGAATAGAAGTAAAAAAAAAAACAAAATAATAATACTACGTAATAGTATGTTATTGTAAAATATTATACGGTTTAGCAATATTTGGGTACACAAATATTGGTGTCTCCGAACTAATCTGGACTCAGGATCTTGAGTTGATTAACTTTGAAGAGGAGCAAAGTAACTTCGTCAAGTTCTTTGATATTTTTTTATAAACTATTGATAATAATAATATATTTTTGTGTGGAGTAGATGTGTACAGTAACATAACACATCATCATTTGTTGCCCTTCTCTCTTTTCTTAAACATTTTCTTGCATGATGTAGTAGAGAGTAGTAGACTTTTTTGATACTCTTGATCATCTGCCGAGAGTTATCCAATTTAAAAAACAGCAGAATATTCGTCAATAACTTCTTTAAATAATTATCACAGTCATTATTTCGATGTTATCTTCAGAACGTTTCTACTTACGTTGAAACGTTGACAGTGCTGAAACACTTTTACCGTTTAAAATATGACAAAGTAACAATTTACGTCTTCAATAGTTAGAAGAACTCATTATAATTGATATTATATTATTTATTGCCCTAAAATAATCATTGAAAATGATAGAACATTTTTATGAGTAAGCTTTATAGATGAATACAATAAATGAGGGTAGTATACAAAATATAAATGTACATACTCTCATTTGCTACTTAAGTTCAAAACATTATCAATATCTACTCATAATGACAGACAAAGTTGATAAAACTATTACAAAATCGCAAAAATACCCTTATTTCTTAAGATCCCACGATAATGCATTTTGGACGCCTCGCCACATGATAGCTCATAACTTCTGTGGTTGTACATATTTGCAGCTGATTTC
This sequence comes from Agrotis exclamationis, assembly GCA_950005045.1. Taxonomy (NCBI): domain Eukaryota; kingdom Metazoa; phylum Arthropoda; class Insecta; order Lepidoptera; family Noctuidae; genus Agrotis; species Agrotis exclamationis. The sequence goes on from OX465440.1 coordinate 10,760,427, forward strand.
TACATATATAATAGACAGATAGTGTACGCATAATTCAAAGGCAAATTTACGTGGTAGGCAAACTGAGCTAAGTGTCAAAAGTCTCGTCAAAGTTGTACAAAAGGATATTTTTTATGGAGTTTTTTATAAAATTTATAGCAGCAGTATATTACATCAAAATATAATTTTAAAAACTGTTCTCAAATCTGCAAGCCATATACTTTTTAAATCAGTATCACACAATATAACTTTTCTCGGAAGAAATGCTCCAAATCTTACTCTGAAAGTTCAGAACCGCCAGAAACAAAATCACAAAATTTCCATAAGTTCGAAATCTAACGTCATTTTCTCTATGTTATATGTAGTAAAAACATAAAAAACGACGTGTTTATATAAGAACAACTTCTTAATAATAAAATAAAACCAAAAACATGGTCAATTTTTGACACTTCGGAAATGTATTTTTAATCAGGTCATGTACTAGCGCGTTCCATAGTGCGCCGCGCCGCGCTCAGAGCCTGCGATAAAAGCTATGCAATAGCTTAAAAATGAGTAGTAGTATGTACTCCACACATAAGTAAGACACGCCATAAAAAAATCGACATAACCATTCTTATTTTGTCCCTGACCTAAGCTTCAGTATAATAAATCACTGTTTTTTCTTCCTTTTCGGAACATGAATGCATAATTTATCCATCAAAAATATTCGTTTCACAAACAAATATTATGCATTCAAATATATGGCACGCAAATGTCAGAAGCAGAAAGCTTTGGTTTTGTAACATCGATTTGTTTTGAAGAATTATTCATTTTGGTTGAAGTATGTTAACTAAGACCATTCATCCTTTATTTTGTTTCTTTAAGCTGGCTTCCAAAAGCAAAAATGTGCAAGTATTAGTTCCCCATTCCTCGATTTCACACTTTCACTACTACACGGTACTATGTTGACAGGAGTACATCAGTCTATCCGGTGTTTCTGGATCTCTTCAAGGCCTTCAATCTATGACGGGGCCCTCTCTAGAGGGCCAAAGCCTGCCGGGGTCGCGGGACTTATCTCATTACCGTGACCCCGGAACATAAAGGGCTATTGAAGGACACCGTGGATTTTAATCAGTACAAGTCTGACAGTCCCTCCCGCCCTGCCCGGGGTGGGAGGACTCATTTAAAAAAAAAACAAGGCCTTCAATCTAGCGTTATTTGTCAATACTTAAGATAAATTAAAGGCACCAGATATACCTAATAAGCTGCTGAAGTTTTTAGGTACTGGTGCGGCAACCAAACTTAGATCGTAAGGTGGGGGAATAAGGGGTTAGTATTGGATTGGGTGATTCGCCGTCCTATCACGGATCAAGCCCGAATCGATGGTACATAGTCGCATAAAGGCGATGGCAGAAAAATGCCGGATCCGTTCTATAACCTATTATATTATATTGGACCTATGTCAAAACACCTGCCGGGATCGCGGAAGTGTCTAATCCTTGGAACGTAATGGGTACTTGAAGAAACAGGATGGGTTTTTAAACAGTAAGAGTCTGACAGGACTCATTTTGAAGATTTTATGATTTAACCAATAAAATGTTAAAAAAACGACGGGTTGCACTCAGGGAGGTAGAAGTGAAAACTTGAATATTAACGTTGTGCATTTATTTCCATACTTGAAACACTTTATATACACGAATTTTACGAATACACAACAGTGTGGCCACTACACAGACGGTCGAGCCATCAACTGTCACCATCCATGGATGTGCGTGGCACGCTGTAACGTAAACACGCACGAAAATTCGTGCAAGCGCCCTGCGCCGGGGTGCTAAGACAGGAAACCTCCACGTGCGCCCGTGGACTGGAGTTCCCTCTCGGATACGTCCGGAGGGAAGACCAGTTTTTCGGGCCGGTGCGCCCTGGGATGCGGGCAAAAACTCTCCTTAGGCACTGTGTGCCTAAGGGGTTTCTTTGCCCGTATGCAAATAGCCTGTCGGGTGGACGCTCCAACGCGTGTCCCTCTGAACAGCAGAGGGCACAGCGGCGGAGCGGGCTTGCGGACGGTGGGTAATGTGTATGCTCGCCGTCCGACCAAGGATCAAGCCCGGGTCGGTGGCGCGTCGTGTTTCACGCGTCACCGACGGGGCCCCTTATGGGGCCAAATGCCTGCCGGGGTCGCGGATTTTTCTTAATCCAGGATACCGTGGCCCCGGAACGTAAAGGGCATCCGACGGAACACGGGTGGATTTTAGTCAGTAAGAGTCTGACAGTCCCTCCCGCCCCACCCAGGGCGGGAGGACTCATTTGATGATTTTGCCACCCTAAAAAAAAAAAAAAAAAAAAAAAAAAAAAAAAAAAAAAAAAAAAAAAGCGCCCTGCGCCGCCTTAACGAAACAGCAGGCCGGTCACGTGTTCGTCTTACGAATTTTGGATCAGGACACGTGTCGTGACGCGAGTTTAAAATTTAACCCGTTACATTTTGTTACATCTTGTTAGTGTCGTTTAGGTGTCAAATCACAAATGTTTTCATATACCTATATTATGCTCGATGGCGTTGCACGATTAAAATGCAAGATATCGTTTGCCTCAATCCGAATACATCTAAAGGAATCTAGTTTATACGTAAAGGATAATAGGAAAAACAGCATCATAGTATTTTATTTCATAGTGAAAGTGACTAAGCATCTTATAGTCAAGTGTTCATGGTCCTTCGTCTTACGAATTTTCGATCAGAGTCACGTGTCCTGACGCTAGTTTAACATTTTAAAAAGTGTACAACGCCGCCAAAGAAGTTTTCACTTCAAAAACGCTGAAGGAAGGAGTGTTCTATGTCGTACAGTTTGGTGTATGGCGTGAGGCAGTATCACTATCTCCACCAAAAAATGCTTGCTGTTCAGTGTCAAGTTATTTTGTAAAAACAAAATGGCCGCTCCAAACGTTTGTTCAAGCCTTTTGCGTCATGTGTACCAAACGGGGTGTGTGTATTTTTTTAACAAAAGACATTCTCACTTTGACAACTTTTTTCCGTACCTAGTTCGTGTTCACTGTGGCGTGGATGTCAATATGTACAACTGACTTTTTTGGAAACTAAATACTACATGTGTTGTACAGGTTATAGCTATAAGTGCTTGGAAAAACGCGAACGAAATCGCGGGCATGTTGTACGTCCTCATGTCCTCGTTTTTTAATTGTTGTTGCCCCATACTGTGAATAATTTCTGTATTGTTAGTGGCGCAAACATTTTAGCTTACATTCTCAAACTGCCAGACACGGAACAAATACTTGTAGATCATACAAATGATTAAAGGAAATTATACTGCTAATTTATTTTCTGCTAATAATATCTTTCATCGACGGCAACACGCGTAGGCGCGCTGTCGGAGGAATAAGTGACTTTCGAGTGTTAGACCGCGAGTTTGTGCTTAAAAACATTGTGAAAGTGAACATATAACTGTGAAATCTATGAACAAGTGTTTGTAGCTTAAAACAATAAGTGATTTGAACACTAAACAGTGATACAAAAACTAAAGTGACAAACTAAGTTTCTAAAGTTTTCACGACCCACCCCCAATTTTTTAATATTTTGTCTTTTTTTTTTTTAAATTGAAATCTTATTCATAATGTCATTTGACATTTGGCCAGCCAGTGTTGCTAGTATAAGAAAATAATTACCACCATGAGTAATAAAAATGTTACCAATTTGACTAGAGTGGGAAATCACACTCTAAGTCAAACAAATGATTCTGATGAAAATCATAAGGACAAAACATCGCCCAAGAAACTTGTTCAACAAATCTTTCATCCGAGCCTCTTCAATAGACAACGATCTAACTCACTAAGTGAAATTGTATCTAAGCAGTCGGGTTCTTCCAGTAATCCCATCATATTCGCCTGTGAAAAAGACTCAGGTGAAGACGCGGAACCAATACCACCTGCACGGCCTTCTTCAGATGTAACACAACCTCCGCCATGGCAACGAGTTCCCACATGTAAGAAAAGAAAAATATGCGACAACTCGCCTCCACCAATTGAGTCAGAAAACCGTTTCTCAAACTTACCGGTAGATCTAACAGAGGACACAGATGCTGAACCTAAACCAGTAAACAAACCTCCTCCTATTGTTCTGTATGGGATTGAGGATCTAAACGAGCTCACCAAACTAATTGAGTCTGTAATTGGCCTGGAGCAGTTTCGGTATAAAATAATAAATAAAAACCTCCTACGTGTAATGGTTAGCACCACTAATGACTACAAGCAAGTCATTGATCTAACACGACAGAAGGGACTAATTGGACACACTCTCTCTCGCAAAGATACGAAATGCTACCGAATAGTAATAAAAGACCTACATCACACTACCCCACATGATGTCATCATACAAGAGCTAGAGAAATCTGGTAACAAGGTCAGAGGAGAAATCATTAATCACCGCTATGGACCAGAAAAAATACCTACTTCCACATTTTTTGTTAATTTGGAACCCAGTCCAAATAACAAATTAGTTAAAAATATTCAATATATTCATCACCAACGCATTAAAATTGAAGATCCACGCAAAACTAAGACAATCGTACAATGCCAAAGATGCCAACAATACGGTCACTGCAAAAACAACTGCATGAGACCGTACAGATGTGTTAAATGTGGGGAAGGCCACAAAACTTCAGAATGCACTAAAAAAGACAGAAATACTCCCGCCAAATGCGCTCTTTGCTCCTGCGATCATCCTGCCAATTACAAGGGTTGCCAAGTTTATCAAGAAATACTGTCAAGAAAAATTAAACCTAGAAATATTCCAACCAGCAACTCCAGACCTAAAACTATTCCAACCAGCATCTCCAACTTTCCTAATGAACAGATCCGCACCAATACTACTTTAGAAAGCTCCGGGCTGCCGCAACAAAACTCCTATCGCAGATCAGATCAAAGATACTCGGATATTGTTGCTGGACGCCCCAAGATTTCTCCACAACACGATGTCACTACAACCGGTCACTTAGAACACCCTCAACAAAACTCAACAATGTTGGAACAACTCCTCATTAAACAAAATGAAAAAATCGACTTACTGCTGCAACAAATCAGTACCCTAATGGGCTTACTGACCACAGTCGTTACCTAACTAACGTCATAAATGACTTCTCTTCGAATCGCAATCTGGAACATCAATGGATTGGCTCCCAATATCCAAGAGTTGGAAACTTTAATTAAAGTCAACAAACTAGACGTAGTTTTAATTTCAGAGTCGCACGGGACGTCCAGAAGCTCGTTTCGCATTAAAGGCTATAACATCTACCATTCTCCCCATCCTGATGGTAGTGCGCATGCTGGATCAGCGCTGGCCATTCGAGCGAACCTGAGACATTCACAGATTGAATCATTCTCAACAGTGCATCTACAGGGAACTTCAGTTAGACTGGAGGACCGGGCAGGCCCTATTATCCTATCCTCAATCTACTGTCCACCACGACACAAAATAACAACAGACATGTTCAAAACCTACTTCAGTACTCTTGGCCATAGGTTTATTGCGGGTGGTGATTGGAATGCCAAACACACATATTGGGGATCCCGCTGCACCACCACTCGTGGACGCGATTTGAAACGCTGTATTGATGAAAATCACTTAAAACCGATATCTGCAGGTGAGGCTACCTACTGGCCTAGTGACCCAAAGAAACTGCCAGATCTCTTAGATTTCTTCATAAATAAGGGCATAGATAGCTTACACACCAACATCGAATCAAGTCTAGACGGTTCATCAGACCATACACCGGTGATCCTCACAATTAGCACTGGTGAGCTTAATCGGGAAATAACCGAGTCTCTAACGAATAGCCGAACTGACTGGGATGGCTTCAAGTCCTACCTCAATGAAAACTTTACTGCTTCTATACCACTGAAACACCAGAACGATGTAGATAACGCCTGCAGATATTTCACTAATACTATTCAAGTTGCTGCTTGGATCAACACACCATCTCGGCCCAATGGTTTCACCAATCCTCCTCCTCCACCAGAGATAAAGCAAAAAATCCTAGAAAAGCGCCGACTTAGAAGAATATGGCATCAATCCCGACATCCTGTTGATAAACTTAATTACAACAAGGCAGCAAAAGTGTTAAAGACTCTAGTTCACGAATCTAACAACTTAATGCTGACAACTAGCCTACAGATGATGTCTCCGACGGGGGCTGGCTCGAAGTCACTCTGGAAAGCTACTAAAAACTTAGATAAGCCTCAACAGTCTTATCCTCCGATCAGATCACAAACCTCCTGGGCAAGAACAGAACTGGAAAAGGCTGAAGTATTCGCTATGCATTTAAACTCCGTATTCAAACCAAACGAGAGCGCTGCTGATGAACATGAAATTGACACGGTATTGGAACAAGATCTGCAGATGTGTATGCCTATTATACCAACAACACCTAAAGAAATAGCGAAGGAAATCAGACTACTAAACTCGAGAAAGGCTCCGGGATTCGATCTGATCACTCCTTGCATACTGAAAAATCTCCCCAGAAAATGCATCTCATTTTTAGCTAGTCTGTTCAACGCAATCTTTCGAACATCTCACTTTCCTGACATGTGGAAAATCTCTGAAGTTGTCATGATCCACAAATTAGGTAAACCTGAACATGAAGCCTCATCCTACCGGCCGATAAGCTTAACGCCTGTGCTTTCCAAACTATGGGAGAGAATATTCCTGAACCGACTGAAACCGTTCATGGACAACAATGATGTAGTTCCGTCCCACCAGTTTGGCTTTCGGAAATTGCACTCAACAATAGAACAGGTTCACCGTGTTTACCAAACAGCAAGGCAGGCTTTAGAAACCAAAAAGTATTGCTCAGCGGCATTTCTTGATGTACAACAAGCTTTTGACCGAGTCTGGCATAAGGGACTGTTGGCCAAGGTGAAAGATAAACTTCCGCATTCTATGTTCGCACTCATCCAGTCGTATCTATCAGACCGCTACTTCCAAGTAAAACAAGGCGAAGCAAGATCAAGATTGTTCAAAGTCGAAGCTGGTGTACCACAGGGATCTGTTCTTGGCCCAGTGTTGTACAACATATTTACATCAGACCTACCCACACTAAATGGCGTAACAGTAGCAACATATGCCGACGATATAGCCTATTTATCGGTTGATCATAATCCAGAAATGGCCAGCAGAAGACTCCAAATACAACTGGACAAGACCCATAAATGGTTCTCAAAGTGGCGAATTCGAGCCAGTGCATCCAAGTCTAATCATATCACCTTTACACTCAGGCATGGAGACACCCCTCCTGTCAGACTTGGTCCCAACACCCTACCACACACAGATTGTGTTAAATATCTTGGCTTCCACTTGGATAGGCGCCTAACATGGAAGCAACATATCAAAAATAAAAGGGACGAGATAAACCACAAGTTTCGCAACCTATATTGGCTCATGGGAAGAAATTCTGTGCTGTCTGTGGACAACAAACTCCTCATCTACAACTCTATCCTCAAGCCCATATCGACGGGTTCCGGGCTAATTGTATTAAGCGACACTCTGAGCGATATAGACTTTTATACATATTTGGAATCAGCGAATTTTTCTGCGTCATTTGAGCTGGGTTTGGTGACGATCGGAGCACTTTTTTGTCGCTTAATACAACCGCATTTTTTGGGCCCATTTTGGACTGCAATGAATGAAGCGACATAAAATATTGACAAATTTAGGAACTGTGTACCTAAGCTGACTACCAAATACCAGGCAGTCGTTTAAACGTTTTTTCCTGGAGCAACAATTTACAGGCAACGTACGTTAAAGCATTTAGCCTGACTTTATAAATATATAGAAATGTCGCTTCATACAATTAGCCTCTTTGTTAAATTCTTATCCAGTGTCGCTTAATACAATTAGCTTTACCTTGTAAATATACAAGAATGTCGTTTAAACCATTTAGCCTCTTTGTCAAATTCATACCCAGTATCAATCCATACATTTAGCTCTGTACATGAAATGTTAGATATTGTCACTTCAACCATTTAGCTTGCAGTAGATAAATGAAGTGTCGGTCGCATGAACTATTTAAGATTTCAACTAAACATTTAAAGATTATGGTTAAACCTATTTGTTTTATTCTCCGATGATGAAGTGGAGACTATGTATGAGGACATAAGTAGGGCCATACATAGTTCCAAAACCCACTTCACTGTTGTTATGGGAGAATTTAACGCAAAGTTTGGCAAGAAAAGCGGTGATGAGGTGAGAGTGGGGCAATTTGGGTATGGGCAACGGAACCCTAGGGGACAGAGGCTGGCCGACTTTCTGGAGAAAGAGGAACTCTTCATGATGAACTCTTTCTTCCAGAAGCCGCCTCACAGGAAATGGACCTGGTTGAGTCCCGATGGTTTCACGAGAAACGAGATAGACTTCTTCATGACCGACAAGAAACGGATATTCAGTGATGTCTCTGTGATCACCAGGGTAAAAACCGGTAGCGATCACCGAATCGTAAGAGGCTCGCTGAATATCAATGCTAAATGTGAAAAGTCCAGCCTGATGAAGTCTACGCTCCGACCTACTCGGTTCCATATTCAAAACCCCGAAAGCTTTCAACTCGAGTTCTCTAATCGCTTTGCTTGCCTTGAGAACTTAGTTTCAGTGGACGAGATCAACGACGGGCTAGTGGAAACTGTCCGCACGGTAGGGTCTAAGTTTTTTAGACCCTGCCGTAAAGAAAGACCTCAGAAATTGACCGAGCAAACCTTAAACCTCATGGCTGAACGACGCTTGCTACAGTTGCGGTCTTCCGATGATGTCATATAGGCAGCTCAATAGACTTATATCTAAGTCCTTGCGACATGATCTGCGTCTTTTTAATATGAATAGTGTTACAGAGACCATACAGCGAAACCAAGGCTCCAAAATGTTCGCAAAGGACAAGTCTATTGGGCAAAGTCCGATCACAAAGCTGAAACGGGAGGATGGTAGCATAGTGTCGACCAAAGTAGAGGTTTTAGGCGAGATCGAGAGGTTCTATGGACAGTTATACACTTCGGTCGCAAAGCCCGTTGACAGCTTGGTAGGAGATCCAAGAGCCAAGCTGTCCCGACATTATACCGAAGATATCCCGGACATCAGTCTGTACGAGATTAAGATGGCCCTGAAGCAGCTTAAGAACAATAAGGCGCCGGGCGAGGACGGAATCACTTCAGAGCTTCTGAGAGCGGGTGGCACACCGGTATTTAAAGTCCTCCAGAAACTCTTTAATTCCGTCCTGTCCGAGGGCAAAACGCCTCAAATGTGGAGCAGGCGTGAGGTGGTGTTGTTCTTCAAAAAAGATGATAACAGCCTATTGAAGAACTACAGACCCATCACGCTTCTGAGTCATGTTTATAAGCTGTTTTCAAGGGTTATCACGAACCGTCTCGAACACTGACTTGATGACTTCCAGCCTCCCGAACAAGCCGGTTTGCGAAGACGCTATAGTATTATAGACCACATCCATACGCTGCGGCAAGTTATACAGAAGACGGAAGAGTATAACTTGCTATTGTGCTTAGCGTTTGTGGACTATGAGAAAGCCTTCGATTCGGTGGAAACATGGGCGGTACTTGAGTCACTCCAGCGATACCGTATTGACTATCGGTTCATCGAGGTGTTGAAGTGTTTGTATAATAACGCCACCATGTCGGTCCGAGTACAGGAGCAGAGCACAAAGGCGATTCCATTGAGAAGAGGCGTAAGACAGGGGGACGTTATCTCCCCGAAACTGTTTACCTACTGCCGCAATGGAAGACGCCTTCAAACTCGTGGAATGGCAAGGACTTGGCATCAACATCAACGGCGAATACATCACTCACCTTCGGTTTGCCGACGACATCGTAGTCATGGCAAAGTCGATGGAGGAACTCAGCATGATGCTCGATGGCCTCGACCGAGTTTCACAACGGGTGGGCTTGATAATGAACACGGACAAGACGAAAATTATGTCAAATGCCAATGTTGTGCCCACCCCAGTCTCTGTTGGAAACTCGGTACACGAAATTGTTGACTCATATATCCATTTCGGACAAGTAGTCCAATTAGGTAGGTCCATCTTCGAGAAAGAGGTCAACCGCCGAATGTAACTCGGTTGTCAAGTCACCGATATAGCCCACCGGATTAGCAAGCTGAAGTGGCAATGGGCAGGCCATATTGCTCGCAGAGCAGATGGCCGATGGGGTCGAAAAGTGCTAGAGTGGAGACCGCGGACTAGCAAGCGCAGCGTAGGACGTCCACCAACGAGGTGGACAGACGACCATATAAGGATCTCCGGAAGACGCTGGATGCAGGTTGCTTCCAACCGGTATATGTAAGTATTTTATTTTTTATGTGATTATTTTTAAAAGAAGTTATCTTATAGATAAACCTTTTTTTGTAATTGAAGAGATCTCAAAAAAGAAGTTTTTATATACTCAAATGTTAAAGTTTAGGAATGAAGAAGAATGAGAATAATTATTTCAGGTAATAAGATTGTAGGCTATGTAATAAAAAGACTGTTTAACTTCTGATTCCTATAAAATTGTGATAAAACTTTAGTTGTTACCTTGGTAAGGTAAGAAGTTACTGCTGTTCCTAGGTGATTGTCATTTTAAATAAAAAACTTATCTTTAAACAATTTATAATGTGTTTTATTTCTCATTTCATGTACCTTTTAATTTATCAATGTTTTACCCGCCAATTTCTGCAAACTTCATTATTCAAGTATGATTACAAACAATTTATTAAAAAAAAAACCAGTCGCATAAACTAATTAGCCGTACATTAATAAGTTTAAGATATGGTAGTTAAATCAATTAGCTTGGGTTTGAAATATGGCCAACTCTTTGATTAAAGCACTTAGCTTAGAGCCATTATTTGCATGCCTAGGCGGTTAAGTCATTTAGCTTGGAACAAGAAATAATAAACCTAGGCGGTTTAGTCATTTAGCCTGGAATAATAAACAATAATCATAGGCGGTTAAGTCATTTAGCCTGGAACAAAAAAAAGTAAAATATGGGTCATTTTGTATTAAGCGACATTTATCTTCGTTAAAAATAAGAATATTCGAAAAAAATAATAATCCGATTATGGGGAATATGTTACAAAAACAGTAATATCCTTCTTTTTAAAGAAATAATGCGATTTGCTAAAGTTATTATTTTTTTTCTAAAAATCGAAACTTTAAACTGCTCTGGTGTAAAGTTTCAAAAATGTCGGTTAATACAAATAGCCCGGAACCCGTCGATATGGACCTATGGGATCCAATTGTGGGGCGTTGCCAGCAAAACCAACATACTTTGCCTGCAAAGAGTCCAAAATGGTATCCTCAGATCAATAGTAAATGCACCTTGGTTTGCTCGGAACGACGAAATCCATGACTATCTGCAAATACCATCAGTTACATCTGAAATCGAACGATACAAAAAACAACACAAGGGACGCCTAACCTTGCATCCAAACGCACTAGTCACTGACTTGTTAAACCCGACAGCGGTGGTGAAAAGGCTGAAGAGGAACCACCTTCTATGAGTGGGAGGCGCAGCACTGGCTGCTCCACCATAACGCCATTTGTCACAGAACGAATTCGCTTATGGTCTCGCGACCGATTGCAAATGGAGATAAGATAATAAAAAAAAAAAAAAAAAAAAAAAAAATAATAATAATATCTTTAATATTTGCTACATGCGGGAATGTAAGGGTCAGCTCAGACCAAGACGTGGCGCTGCGCGCATACTCGTATTTCAATAGAGCTACTCAAAATCTAACTCTATTTCCTACACGAAAAGATACATGTTTCGCAACGCAGCGCCACGCAGAAGAGACGCAGAAGAGTCAAAATCTAACGTATTTACTACACGTTAAGATACACATTTGCAGTATCGTTGCTACCCGTCGCGCCGCGTCGCGTCTCTGTGTGTACTGACCGTTACCCGCGACACCCATTCAATCGCTCAGCCGCTGCAAACCGTATGGTCAAAAAGTTTTCTAGTAATATAGTAGTTTGGGTTTCCAGTTTTGGCGGTCCGCTATATTTTTTTTTTGTTTGATTTGGGTTTACCCTTTACTCAGGTCCAGGTCAAAGGTGACTCCGACCCCCTTAGAGCGCCAAAGCCTGCCGGTGTCGCGGGTCTGTCCTATGAGGTAACCGTGATTTTCGAACGTAAAGAGCTATTGAAGGATCACCGTGGATTTTAGTCAGTACAAGTCTGACAATCCCTCTCGTCCCGCCCTGGATGGGAGGACAAATTTGATGATTTTACCACAATAAAAAAAGTCAAAAATGACTGCCACAAAGCCTATGATGGAGCAAGCTTACCCAGAAGAAGATTGTTCACTCTAACTTTGAAAAGATTCGGGTTGTATGCATTTGGGAACACCAACGCAGGAAGTGAGTTCCACTCCTTTGCTATGCGTTTTCTTTTATATACATTTAAAAACCGGCCAAGTGCGAGTTGGACTCGCCCATGAAGGGTTCCGTAGTAGCAAGCATAGATTAGGGATAAAATTATATTGAGATTAGTAAGTAATATACACAAAGTAAGTAATATATAAAAATAACTTTGTTTTTCATAGTGTTTGTATGAATGGCAAAGTAATATCTGCGGTTTTTGAAAATGTACTATATCTCAAAAACTACTAACTGTATCTCATCCAAACTAATTTTCGTTGGAAGTTTTTGTTGAGGTCTACATTATATATTTTTTTTAGTTTTATCATTCTCTTATTTTAGAAGTTACAGGGGGGGACACACATTTCATCACTTTGGAAGCGTCTCTCGTGAAAACTGTTCAGTTTAGAAAAAAAATATCTTAGTAAACTCAATATCATTTTTAAAGACCTATCCATAGATACTCCACACGTATGGGTGAGGTGAAAAAAAAAATTTGAGACAATTCTTAGTATGGGGGGCACCCCCAAAATTTGTTTTGTTTTTATTTTTGTGTAAAAATTCTAATGCGGTTCACATAATACATCTACCTACCAAGTTTCAACAGGATAGCTCTTATACTTTCGACAAAAAGTGGCTGTGACATACTGACGGACAGACAGACAGACAGACATGACGAATCTATAAGGGTTCCGTTTTTACCATTTGGCTACGGAACCCTAAAAATGGAAAAAGTATGTAGAAAACGGAATTATAGTAGCCTAATCTATTAAAGAGATACAAATGTAAATGAAAATCCCGGAAAATTAACTATTACTAGCTTTAAGCTTGTACTAATGATAAATGAGCAACGTATAAATACATACTAAGTATACTAGTTAACAATTAAACGGAAATATTAATCATATTCCGACTAAAGTAGCAGATTCTGACAGTGCCAGTGTAATGAGATCTCTAGTTTCAAGCAAGATTTATGGGAATGTGGGTTCAAGTAAAGCTAAATGTAGTTTGCGAATTCCAAATGTTCAGTCTTTTGATAAATTCTGGGAATCTGTTTTCAGAATTTTGATAGACAAATAGACTAACGTACGAAGACTAGGTTTTGCCAGCGATTTTGCCTGTGTAGTACCTGAAATTTATCCCACGGTAACTGTAATTATTTTTGGCATAAAAATATTTGATTGTAAGTTTTATTCCAAATATCTTTCATACCAAATATATTTGTTCCTTGAATTCATAATAACTCGTTGTGTCTAATGTTGTTTTTTTATTTATTTAATGTACCTATCTAGAAGACATAATATTATGTAAAATATTTCAGTTTCTACACACTTTCTCCAAATAAATATTGTGCTTCATACTCCTTCGTCGTCGTCCACGTATTTTTTTTAACTTTGCCCTACCCTGTGATTTGCCCTGTGTTTTGTGTGCCAAATGCCAATTACAAACATTATATAAATTCACAAACACAAACACGAAATAACTACTCGTAGAACATTCAAAAATTTAGCAATTTTCATAATTTTAAGCAGTACAAAGTTTTCCCTTCACGTATTTATACAATAGATTCTATTCTAGTCTGCAGCCACTAATCGCCCATAACTAAACAAGATGAAAAATTACTCACAAACTACACAAATTCAACTCTTTGGGGAATGTACGTGAGTAGTATACCAAAAAGCAAACATTTCAAGTAAACAATTAGAAGTTACTTTCTCCAACTATTGATTGGTCCGACTTTTCTGACCTTGCCACTGTTTCATTGCTCAGAAAACTTTGGGGTTACCTCTTGAGAAAAATGGTCATCTGTATTCAAAGTGCGTTTTGTGGTAACCTTTCATGTGGTAACCTTTAGGTCCACCGCACACTTGTGACTTTTCGTTTCGGAGACTTTTGTTTCCCAGCCGAATGCTATGGAAAGAAACAAAGATAAAATGTTTATTAGCACATGCCACAAACGCACATCGTATAAGAAAAAGGAAAGTCACAAATAAAAAAAATACATGTGGCACTCGGAGACTGCCGCGGTGAAGCTATTGCATAACATTTTTTTAAAGAATAAAATCGCCTACCGCGTATATTTAACGAGAATATAATTTATTTAAAATGTTTGTTGTGAACTACTGTAATAAAGAGATTCTTTGTTCTAGGAGAATTTTATAAGTAGGTTTAATTGTGAAAACTCCTTTTGTAGCTGGCCGTTTAGAATCAGTAAGAAAAAGTAAATTGTTTTTATGACGGATATTTTTATGATTGCCGAAGTCTCCTGAACTGAAACGATGTTAGACGATGCGTGGAGTCAGGTAATTTCCTTAGGTTTTTTGATTTTTTTTTGATTCGGCCGCCGCGCCGCGCCGCGCTCTGAGCCCGCGATAAAAGCTATGCAATCGCTTAAAAACACATAGATTTGAGTGGCCCTGTCCACTGTCCAGTCAGAGCAAGCATTTGTCAGTTATCGTGTAGCTTGATGACGATCAGTGCATTCCCATAAATATATTCTTAATAGCATTCCACTGGAAAACACAACGTCTCCGAGACAAAAAGTCACTAGTGAGCGGCTAGCCTTAATGTTTCTTTCACTAAACCGGCCAAAAATGTTACCACTTCGTTTGATGGCTCTTGCCTTCAAGTTTTTAAACTTGAGTACAGGTGTTTCATACAAGTGTTGTTCGGGTTTCTTTTTAAGTCATACGGAAAAGGTTATTCAGATCAAATGTTGCTCACAATTAAAGATTTGAGGTTATAAAAAGATCACATAAAATAATAATATGATATGCAATCAAATTATTCTAAGTTTACTTATTACTTAGAGAAAGAATAGAATAATATTCCTTTGTACGAATTTCTTTGAAATCTATTAAAGTGGCCTTTTTTAAACCCCTGTTTTACGGAAACTATGTATCTCTGATGCAATCTTGACAAACCGGTCTTTGTCTGAAACCAATCATTATTAAAAAAAAAAAACATGGAACAGAATTCAATTCTTAAAACACCCAGTAAACTTACTGTGACTGGGGCACAAAACAAATCTTTGAACTTTACTTTTTGTAATAATGCCTAAAAAAAGGCACTCGGGGCGAGCGGAGTGTCTCAAGCCCGCTTTACTACGACTCTGGAATCTAAAGGGCTGGAATTTAGCCAGTACTAGTCTGACAGTCTGCTCCACACTTAACTGAAAATTCATTTGATGATTTCCTAACCGATTAGTAAAGATTCTAAGGCATTCGCATTACATCGCTAGGTAGCTTTAGCTCTCATTGCTAAAAGCTATCTATCAACTATTTGAACATTATAAAATAAAAAAGAATTTAATTTTTTTTTTCAACCGAGACTATTTGTGTCTGTCTTTTTGAAATTTGTTTTTTTAAGTAACAATTTCAATTATTGTTTTTGACAGATTAATTTAGGCTCTATAAAGGCCTGCTATATTTTGAGTGATGACTCCTTATGAGTTTACTCAAAAACATTTATTTTGAACTACAATTGAATAAAAAATAATGTCTGAATCTTTAATAATATTAATTCAAAGTCTTCAAAATAATATTAATTCAAGTTCTTCAGCTAGAAGAGGACTTTTGAAAGAAATCCCATTTTCATTATAATTAGATTACTACTCAAGAAGAGAAACTTCCAGTATTTGTGCACACACTTTTGTGCCAAAAGTTTTGTAAATAGCAAAATTTTCTTTGCATAAAATCAGTTTCAAAGTAATGCTAACATTCTAATACAATTATGAAACAAGCATGATTGTATGTTTAACACAAGAAAGATGTTACCCGCAACTTCCCTTCCCCCTCTTAGTCCCTCTAGAGTCTCGAAAAATACACCCAAATATCGCCGCCCGATGCTTCGCTCTTCGCTTAGACCAAATTCGTGAACGGCCGCAAGGACTAGAAACTAAACCCAATACAGTCTAATACAAGCCATTTCAATAATATTAAGAAACCTACAATAAGTATCAAATAAATTTTCGGCACAAAACTAGTTCTTATTCGCAATGTTTTTACGTTCTTTATAATCAGAATAAAAATGGTTATCAAAGCTATTTTGGGGTAAAAAGATTTGGCAAATATTGAACGTAATACGAGAACGTGAGACGCTAATACTGAATTTGTAGCTTTATTAACTTTGTCTATACGTTAGAAAATGTTCATAAAATGCGGTAAAATATAAGTTTATCGTAATAAAAAAGTTCATTTCATTTTGCGATATCACGTAGCTAGCTGAATTCCAATTTGCTCTGTTTTAACAGTAAAATCTTCTTTCGATATATTGTTGTTTTTGTTTGATTAAAGCTTTTATTATTTTCGCTGTTATTTTAGACCCTTTCATGAAAAATGTTGCTCTTCATATTTTTTGTGCTCTTTATTTTGTAAACACTTAAATTTAATTAATTATAAATTGTGAATAATATGTAGTAGGAACTTTACCTATGATAACTTTATGCTTTGATTGTTATACGTGATTAAACATTGTTATTAAATTTTTATCACGTCCCGCCCTGGGTGGGAGGACTCGTTGAATGATTTTACCACGAAAAATTTTTGAAGTGAAAACTTCTTTAGCGGCGTTGTACGCTTTTTTGTAATGGGTAAAAAATGTTAAACTCACGTCAGGATCACGTGATCCTGATCGAAAATTCGTAAGACGAAGAGGCAAACGATAGCCTGCATTTTAATCGTGCAATGCCATCTATCGAGCATATTTGAAAACATTTGTGATTTGACACCTGTACGACACTAACAAGATGTAACAAAATTCGTTAATTACATATTTGTACCACTCCATTTTTAAAATATAATCTATATATATAAAAGCAAAATCTATACACCGTGTTCCGGACGATATACATAAACTTCGACCAGATGTTCAAACCACGGAAGTAAGCATTTTTCATTATGGACACATTAATAAATTCTTATTTTTTATTTTTTGTTAATTTTCATACAAACTAAATACCTAGACGTAAATAACCCGATATGCATGCCTCTTTATCCGAATTGGCAACGTCATTCATAACATTTGGCGGGCTGAAACAAATGAAATGCAAATAGTATTTGATAGATTTCAAATTAAGATACTTTCTCACTGCATAGCTCAATTAAATTTCATTAAATGAAATTACAAATATCTTTGTAACGAAGCCTTTTTAAGTACTACTTCCTTTGTTGGATTTGATTTGTAAAAGCCATAGAAGTATTTGCTAAAGTTTATGGATAACGTGAAGAACACGGTGTATATATAAAAGCAAAAGGTCACTCACTCATAGGACACGAAATCTCGGAAACTACCAGTGCTAGGGGTTTAAAATTTTGCATATGGGTTCTTTTTAGGACGTAGGTACTCGCTAAGAAGGGATTTTGCGATATTACGCCCCTAAGGGGTTGTTTTTGGGGTTGACAGTTTGTATGAAACTTTTTTGCTACAAGTACTAGAAGTTTTAAATTCTGCATGCGGGTTCTTTTTAGGAAATAGGTGTTACTTACGAAAGAGGTTTTTAGAAATTCGACCCCTAAGGGGTTGTTTTAGGTGTTGATAGTTTGTTTGAAACTTCGTTATTATAAGTGCTAGGAGTCTCAAATTTTGCATGGGGGATATTTTTAGGAGGTAGATGCTCACTTAGACGGGATGTTGCGAAATTCAACCCCTAAGGGGTTACTTTTGGTGTTGATTGATAGAGGTCTCAAATTTTGCATGGGGATTCTTTTGAGGACATAGGTGCTCACTAAAATGGGATTTTGCGAAATTTCACCTCTAAAGGGTTGTTTTTGGGGTTGATAGTTTGTATGAAACTATGTTACTACAAGTACAAGGAGTTTCAAATTTAGCATGGGGTTTCTTTTTAAGACGTCGTATTGCTTAAGACGGGATTTGCGAAATTTCACCTCTAAAGGGTTGTTTTTGGGGTTGATAGTTTGTATGAAACTATGTTACTACAAGTACAAGGAGTTTCAAATTTAGCATGGGGTTTCTTTTTAAGACGTACGTATTGCTTAAGACGGGATTTGTGAAATACGACCCCTAAGGGGTTGTTTTGGTGTTGATAGTTAGGTGTCTCAAATTTCGCATAATGGTTTCTTTTTAGGAAGTAATTACTTACTAAGGCGGGATTTTGCGAAATTCGACCCCTAAGGGGTTGTGTTTGGGCTTGATAGTTTGTATGAAACTTTGTTACTACAAGCACTAAGAGTTTCAAATTTTGCATGGGGGTTATGTTTCGGACTTTAATGCTCACTAAGAAGGGATTTTACGAAATTCAACCCCTAAAGGGTTGTTTTGGGGTTGAGAGGTAGAAGTTTCAAATTTTGCATAGGGATTCTTTTTAGGACGTAGATGCTGCCTATGACGGGATTTTCTAAAATTCTATCCCTAAGAGGATGTTTTTGGGGTTGAGAGTTTGCATGAAACTTCGTTATTACAAATGCTGGGAGTCTCAAAATATGCATAGAGATTTTTAGGACGCGGCCATCGCACACTTTCAGTCACGCCGCAATCGCGGCAGGCATGCTAGCGAAGGAGTAGGCGGGACGTGTGAGAGAGAGGACAGCGTCCACCTTACAACCCAACCGCAGTGTTAGACGTCTACTGCGACGGACGTCGCAAGACGATCTCCGGCCACCGTAGGCGCGGGCATGTGGACGGCGAGTAATAGGCGACTCACTGTCCGACCATTGACCATGCCCGGGTCGACGCGACGGCGCGTTATGTTCCACGCGCGCCTCACAGAGTGTCAGCACAATGACGGGGCTTCCCCTTAGAGGGCCAAAGCCTGCCGGGGTCGCGGGACTAACGAATACCGTGACCCTGGAACGTAAAGGGCTATTGAAGGACACCGTGGCTTTTAGTCAGAACAAGTCTGACAGTACCTCCTACCCTGCCCTGCGTGAGAGGACTCATTTGATGAATTAAACACGCTAAAAAAAAAGATGCTCACTAAGACGCTGCTTTGTTCTTGATAGTTAGGAGTCTCGCTTATGGGTTTGTTTTAGGACGTAGGTGCTACCTCAGGCGGGATTTTGCGAAATTTGAAACCCTGATGGGTTGTTTTTGGGTTGATAGAATTTTTGTTGGATATTGATTTAGATTTTCCAAAAGTATCCCATAAGAAGGGGGTGGCCGGGAGTAGAAATTAACAGATAATAAAAAATTCGAAATACGCGCAGACGAAGTCGCGGGCGAACTGCTAGTACAGTAATAAAAAAGTTCTCACTTCTACCGGCACTCCCGGAATGCAACCCGTCGTTTTCTTTATTAAAGTCACAAGTCGTCAAATAATTTTACCAGATTCTTTAATGCGTATCATTATATTAATGCTTGTATTGCTTGAGCAATGGAATATTGCAATTATTTATTACGAATTTAATAAATTTGCCCGTTTAGACAACCAGTATCAATATTCTTTACCAGTACCACGTCATACACAGTTAATACCCTCAAGAATTGAACCACTTCATTCCTACTAAATCATCACACAAAATCTCCATATATAAGTCTGCAACCAGCCCAAGACTTTATTAATGTAACAGGCTTAGAAGCCGCATACGTCGACCACTTGACCTAATAGCTTTACAGTAAGCCCTAGGCTTTAAAGGAAGTACTAATGCCTAGCTATCTAAACGCATTACGTCGAGGATGCGAATGCAAAGAGGTTTTTCCTTAAGAGTTCCGTATGTGAGGTTCTTTTTAGCTTTGATGGCGATTTTCTGTAAAAAGGTTGTGAAGGATATTTTCGTTAGTTGAGGTTTGTGGTCTTTTCAACCGACTGACTGAAAAGTCCTGGTTTTTCTTTTATTTGAATGACTGGTGTGTTTGCAAGGTTAAAATTTAAAATGTCAAGACTTTAATTGGTTTGACATCAATTAACTTAATATACATATAAGTAACTGGATTTCATAAAAAAAATTCATGAAAATTGCTGAATCCATTATCTATGTCTGCGACCCAATCAACACAGTCCTTATCAAAAGATTCCTGGAGTCACGGGACTTTCGGGTAATCTAGCCCCGGAACGGAATGTGCTATTGACATCGTGAATTTCAGATAGTACAAGTCTGACAGTCCCTCCTGCCCTGCCCCGGGTGGGAGGACTCATTGGATGATTTTACCACGTAAAAAAAACGCACGATACAGGAGAAATTCGTGGTATGGGGGAAACTAATGAAATAGTATTTTTTTTAAGCTATTGCATATCTTTTATCGCGGGCTCTGAGCGCGGCGACCGAATCAAGAAATTCCGTAACGAAAATACCTAAGGGAATAAAATTTAACACTCGTCTAACGTCGTTTCAGTTCGGGAGACTTCGGCAGTCATAAAAACATCCGTCATACAGACAATTTACTTTTTCTTACTGATTCTAAACGGCCAGCTACAAAAGAAGGTTTTCACAATGAAACCTACTTATAAAATTCTCCTACAACTAAGCAGAGTGGCACAGTGGAAGCGTGCTGGGCCTGTTGAAAATTTTGACCCAGTTTGGAAGTGAGACCTTTGAATCCTGTATATGAAAGACCCACTTATATCTTCACTGTAATTTGTTTTTTTTTATTATAGTAGTGCACCACAAACATTTTAAATAAATGTTATTGTCGTTAAATATTCGCGGTAGGCGATAATTTTTCCTTGTTTTTTTTTAATTGCTATGCAACATTTTCACCGCGGCAGTCCCCGAGTGGCACACGTATTTTTTTTATATTTCATTTATTTTTCAGGAAAAAGATAAGAAAGACATATTTTCGAATCGCTTTCTCTCTTTCTAAACAGTATTCAATTTCACGCAAGTATGGCTCAATCCATTCTCTATGTCTATGATTCCAATGAACTGAACAAAACAATACAACACAGTAGTAATACCAACTGTTAACATTCGATAGTGACAGACGCAGAAACTCTAATAATAGGCTTACCACGCTTACCTTTGTATAATCACATTAAAGCCGTTGTAATGCTATCTACTTTCTGTTATAGACACTGTGGTGGTATTGTTGTGTTGAATTAATTAGTTGGAATAACGTGGACACTTCGCGACTCTAAATTGAAAATATATTAAGAAACTAGCTTCCGCCCGCGACTCCGTCCGCGCGGATGTCGGTCTTCGCGTGGATGGTTTATTTCTCCATTTTGAGTAACTCTGACAATGACATCTTATAAATATCTATTGGACCCAAATACGGCTAAGCCTATATTAATTAAGGAGATCCCTCTATTGAGCTACTGCTGTTGAGTTCGCGTTCTGTATAAATTATTTTTTTCATAGTAATTCCGACCTTGTATGTATAATTGTCATCAAGGGTCTGAGGATGGTGACAGAAGGCAATAGCAAGAGATCCTCAACAGTTAACAGCAACTATATCGTATTTGGGCTCATTTAATTAATCATGATAAGAACTTTAAACATTGCTAGGATTTGAAAGTCGTTGACAGTCGAAGAGTGGAATTTTTAGTTGCAAGTTACAGGTCCTCAACAGTTAACGCGATAATTACGGTGACGGTTACGTTGACAATGACAAAAGTGAAGACGGGTTTTTCTATGACGAATTGAGAACCTCCTCCTTTTTTTTGAAGTCTGTTAAAAAATAATACCTTTTTAACAAAAAAAAAATCAAACCGACGAAAGATCGAACTGAAAAGCAAAAAATAAATTTTGAGGCGGCGCCAAAGAAATAATCAACGAAAAGCAACCTAGCTACAATAAAACTATTCTTCGCTTCAAATAATTAATTTAGGTATATTTATGTTTGTTTGTTTGTTTGGCACCGCCTCAAAAATAATTTTTGCTTTTCAGTTCGATCTTTCGTCGGTTTGATTTTTTTGTTAAAAAGGTATTATTTCGTCATGTAATCACTTAGTATTTTCCACTATAGAATAAGTCTTTTACGTCACATAATCATTTTGTTTCTTCCACTTTAAATTTCATTAGACAAACATAAGCAAAACAAAACTATAATGTTTTTTCGAGATCAAAATAACAAAAAAAATATATAAAATTAAACAAAATTTGAGGATAGCAAACGTTATTCTCTTTAAAATTAAAGTACTCGTATCATTAAACAAACCAAATTGGCATAACCAAAAATAAATGCTTAAAGAGATTAAGATTACAAAAAAATTATAAAATTAAACAAAATTTAAGCATGCCAAACGTTATTATTTCTTCAATTAAGAATGTTATATATTCACATTTCTTGGTAGGTACGATTTCTTGAAAAAAAAAGTATTGAAATTCCACTAAAAACATACCTTACATACCATGCTAAATCCAATTCCAAGTTTAATGCACTTTAAAAGAGGTATTCCAGGAAGGGCACCCGCTGATATCATGTATTTCGGCCAGTTGGACCGTAATTGACGTGAATGAATAAGGTGGCGGGTAGTGGTTGAATGTGGAAGGCGGAGGACTAGGTGTGGTGGCGAGTCTTGGCAATGACAAATGTTTACCAGTGCATCAGGCTGTTGATGAAGATGATTACGATCGATTTTAAAATGCATCTAAACTTGGCATTGGATTGGATTTCAACCCTTTTTTAGGCGAACAAAATTAGCCAATAGGAACTTGGCCCCCTTTTTAACAGGCATGTTTTTGGTGGGATTAGGGCATACCGCAAGCATTTGACCTTTGTTTGATAACGTGCGACCTCAGGTCACCAACATACTGCCATTCAAACTTTCCATATCTCTTAATTACCACTTAAAACTGAAAATGAAGTCCTAAAATTAAACTACTGTAATTGAAAAGCATTAACAGCCACAATAACCGGTGATTATATTTTATAATGTCCAACCGAGAACTGACATACAAATACAAACTTTAAACGGACACAGATAGGTTTTAATTTCAGTAAATCGGGCCATGTTCAGAAGAATCACACTGAAATACGGTACAGTTATGCCGTTTAAATACGAGTATAATGCTGCTGAAATTTTTTGAAGTGAAAACTTCTTTATCGACGTTGTATACTTTTTTTGTAATGGGTAAAAACTGTTTAACCCGGCAGCACTCGCGCCTTCAAAAGTTACATAGGCACTCGCGCATAGAGCATTTTGCTCACGCTTTGTAAGCAGTAAAATTGTACAAAGGACATATGATGTTACATATTTTAAGACTAAATTGTAATAAAACAATCATATTTAATCAAATAAAATATTTATTAAAATTATACAACATTTGTTAAACTGTTAATTTTAGTAACAAACATAGGAACTAAATTGCCGTTGTTTGCACCTACTTTTGGTATGTACTGATAAT
The DNA here is from genome assembly GCA_950005045.1 of Agrotis exclamationis. Lineage (NCBI taxonomy): Eukaryota > Metazoa > Arthropoda > Insecta > Lepidoptera > Noctuidae > Agrotis > Agrotis exclamationis. The sequence goes on from OX465440.1 coordinate 10,784,023, forward strand.
AATTAACTGAAATTAAAAAAAAAATATATGAAAATTGCAAGGTATCAATCTGCATCATCTGCACGAGCTTTACAAATACTACATATAACAAAAGCATGTTCCGAACACAAAAATTTTTTGCAGCAAATACAGGTCTTTTTTGTTTTGCGATTTTTACGCCTGGGACAAATTGCGCAGATCCCATTAGGTTTCTCAGTCCCTGAAACCCCAGGTTCATTTGTAAATCGGTTGACAATTTGTTGAAGGGGATGAGAAAGGTTGTGCATTGAAGATCGTCGTTGTATTTGGGGTTGCGTTAATTGAAGAGCTAATTCTTTCAAATATTGTCTCCGGGTAATAATTTTATTTGTATTTTCCTTATATATAATTTGGCTATTTATGCCAGCAATATTCAATATAGAAAAAAAAATCCTGAGAGGCCATCTGCAAGATACCCGAGCGACAGAATACTCATCCTTTAGTCTATCAACCACATCAACTCCTCCTTTAGTTTTGTTGTAGAAAGTAATGATTTCAGGTTTAGCGCTGTCTCCAGTAGCAGGATCGATCCGGTCATCATTGTGTAATGTACTAATCAATAGCACATTTTTCTTATTTTTTTTGTTTGGTACATATGAAACCAAAACCGTATTTTTATTAAAACAAAACATACTGCTAGGCTTTGGTCTAATTTTAGTATTTAGAAACAAGGGTGGTATTTCTTTTTTATTTTTTCGTAGCGTTTCAACTAGAGTAGTTCTGTGAGTCAGTAAATCATCTGCCAGAGGAATCGAAGTGAAATAATTATCAGCTGTTATATTTCTTCCGGTGTTTAATATATCACAGGACAGACGTTTTACAACACCAAATGCAGTATTATCATAATTATAGGGCCCGGCTGGTTGCTTCCCAGGATAAATTTCTAAATTGCTAGTATAAAAAGATTCTGAATCACATAATGCATACACCTTTATACCATATTTTGCTGGCTTATTTGCAATATACATGCGAAATTTACATCGACCTCTAAAGGACTCCAACATTTCATCTATGGTCACGTATTCACCAACCTGATAATTGGTGCGACACTTTTGAACAAAAGAATCAAATAACTCTCGAATAGGTGCCAGATTGTCAAACCGAGATCTTTCCAAGCGGGAGAACATGTCATCAAATCTTATAGTTCTCATCAAAAACATAAATCTTGTTATACTCATTACTGCTCGGAAAATATCAGGAGCCGTACCATCTTTGTCCCACATTTCCTTTAAATTCAGGTGATTCATTTTTTTTATACCAGCCATATATAAAATACCGATAAACGCCTTTATTTCTATGATGTCAGTCTCTTTACAGTCTCTGTCTCTTGAGAATCGATTTTGAATCGTTTTTATATGTATATTTGTATATCTAACTATGTTAGTCAACATTTCTTCACTCACAAAAAGAAAAAAGCAGTCTGAAATCTCTTTGGCATCTTTAGCAACGGGTTTTACGCCTGGTCTCTCAGTTACTATATTATGAGATCTAGTCCGCACATTGGTACGATATGGAGCATAGTACCACTTAGTTTGTTGGTCTTTGCCCAAATAATAAAGTCGATTCCCGGGATGAATAGAAGAACTCTCACCTTCATCTTCCGCAGATGACTGCTCAGTATCAGTGTTATGATCACTGTGCTCACTTTCTTGGTCGCTTTCTATAGTATCGCCCCTAAACGACAAGTCTTCAATTTCATCGGCATCGTCTTCCTCCAACCACGCCAAAATGTGTTGCTGTTGACGATCCATCTGTAAACAAGTCAAATTAGATTAATACATCAATTATTACACTGTTTATTTATTAGTTAATAATAACTGACCATTACTTAACATAAAAATATCATTAATACTATCAAATTATAACATTTATTCATTCTAAATAAAGGAACAATAAAAAAAATACTTACGTCGATACACGCGCGATGAGCAAAACGCCGCGGGACGCGACCTGGTCAAACAAACCTTCTCCCCTGAGTGACAAAGGTGCACTAATAACATGCAACCGGTACGCGGGGGACGGGAGAGGTCTAAAAGTCAGCTATAGCGCACGCGAGGAACCTACACATATTTTTGACAAAATAACACGCGTTTTAAATTTACCGTGAGGGAAATGCTCATAGCGCGAGTGTTCGCGGGTTAAAAAAGTGTCAGACGTCCTGCTGTCTCCCCACCTACCGTGGGAGAGAGACGTCTGACTCGCTAGCTGCGCGGCCGCTACCTACCGCCGTCTACTCCCACGTGGTCGTGGTGCAGAGACCCACGCTGCCACGCGCAGGCCCCATGCCTCTGCAGGCACGGTGCCAAGCCTAAGGCGCTACCTGCTGCCCGCCGCCAGATCCGGCCATCCACGCGGCACGTGAGTGCCGAGACCTCACGCCTGCCGCGTGTCGAGGCCCCTGCCTGAGCGGGCCACGTCCCAGCGCCAGGCACTGCCTGCCTACCTGCCTGCCTACTGCCTGCAGGCCTGCCCGGCGAACGCGTCTACCCACGTGCGCGCTCCCATCCCAGCGTCGTGCCACGCGTGCCTAAGCCCAGGGCAGTAACTCTCTTTCTACAATGACAGTGCCTAGAGACCTTAGCTAACTAGAACCTACGACCCTATTAATTCTGTGTCTCGTGATTCAACAATAAATGTGTAAAGTGTTACTTTGGTTTCATTTCTTAATTCTACCTAGAAACCCACTTGCCACAGTGGTGCGTCCGTAAGCGTCGAGCCAGAATCCTGCAAGCCCTCGTCGATGCGTGCGTCTCCCAGTCGTAAGCCCAAAGCAAGGTGGATGCAGGAAGACTCACTCATCGTGATGGCTTACAATTAGAGGTTAGGTATGCGTGCACATGCCTCAGGCAATGACGAAGGTTCCTCGCCGCGTGGCCAGGCGATTTAAGCGAGAGAATGACGTTTATACGTGCAAGATTTAGGGATGTGAGACGTAATTAGTGAGGTGCGTTTAGTTGATTTTAGTGAATCGACTATAACGCTACAAGACGTAAATTAAATAAGCGCCATCTATCGCTCTTAGCGTGAATTTGTGATTTGACACCTGTACGACACTAACAAGATGTAACAATAATTATTAATTTCATATATGTACCACTTCAAATTTAAAATAGAACACAGTAATTTAAAAAGTTTTCATTTCTACCGGCGCTCCCGGAGTGCAACACGTCGTTTTTTTTACAATTTTCGATGATCCGCTTGAAACAATTTACAACGCCAGAGGTACTGGTATACATAATTATATTTTATGCTCAAGTTACTATGGAACATAGTTTGGACGTCTATTTGGTTATATTCGCGATCGCGTGCGTTGCACATTTGCACGTAGTAACTGCCCCTACTATGGGGTAGGTCTATTGGGAAGGAGACACCCACTAGTGCTACTGGTAAGACTACTCGGTAAAACTACTGGGAACAACTCTTAATTCCATAATTTCAGGTCGTAGAACTTTATATTTGAGTAGCGTATTATGAAGCAAAATGAGTTGTGAACTGCGCGATTTGAGCCCAGCAATTTACTAAATGATTGCTTTCATATTATTTTGCGACAAAATGTGATAAACCATGAATAAAATAAATTAAAATTCCTTTCGATTCGATTGTATGTCAACTATCCGAAACCACAGTATCGCATATTTTGATTCAGATTTATTCCAATAAATATTGTTGAAATACTACATAACCCAAATTCGACTGAATTCTGATAGTTTTCTCTAAGTAGCAAAGAATCGATGTCAATTATTTTTACCGACTTCAAAAAAAAGGAGGTTATCAATTCGACCCGTATATAGGTAATATTATCAGAACTGCCCAGTTTTCATATATGTTAGTCTATATCAGCGTCTGAACAAATGTGCCAAATTTCATAAGTGTATGTATGTATGTAGGTATGTATGTATGTATGTATGTTTTTATGTTTGTGCACGCATATCTCCGGAACTATACGTTCGATTTAAGTAATTCTTTTTTTGTTGTACTAGGTATTGTTCAACTTAGGGTACACTGCAAGTTTCATCAAAATCGGTTCAGTAGTTTTAGAGATATGGATTTTTTTATGTTGTGACGGATTACAAGATTAGTGCATATGTAAGAAAATTTTGTATTTTACAAGAATTTGGGTTGAATATGTAATAAAATAAACTAAAAAGGGTAAAATAAAAACTTTTTTTAAAAAAAGTACCGACTTCAAAACAAATCAAAAAAGTTTAAAATAACTTTTCTTTCGGAAGTCGGTGGCTTTGTTTTGTTGTGTCATTGACTATTGCCACCGACTTCCGAAAGAAAAGTTATTTTAAACTTTTTTGATTTGTTTTGAAGTCGGTACTTTTTTTAAAAAAAGTTTTTTAAATGCCAAAAACCAGGCTTAAGAGGATAGTATAGGTACCGGCTGCCATTTAAAAAAATAGGTATTTAGAAAAACTCGTGCTGTCGCTACCACACCTCCCCGACTCCCGATCGTACGATAGAGAGCGTTGCAGCTCGCGACTGACTGTAAGTATTTTTTATATGAAATTTGTCTCTCGGGAGAAAGCGTTTTTTCACACACTAAATCACGACCACTCTCTTAGATTCTGGCGTCAATCGTTTCAGCATAATTATATTCTAGGTTTGTAGGTTTTGCTTTTTTCTAAAACTTCTCTATTTTTAAAACACAAAGGTTTTACTTCAATGAAGATTTTGTCATAAAAAAACTTTTTTTTTAAAAGTACCGACTTCAAAACAAATACAAAAAAGTTTAAAATAACTTTTCTTTCGGAAGTCGGTGGCAATAGTCAATGACACAACAAAACAAAGCCACCGACTTCCGAAAGGAAAGTTATTTTAAACTTTTTTGTATTTGTTTTGAAGTCGGTACTTTTTTTTAAAAAAGTTTTTATTTTACCCTTTTTAGTTTATTTATTACATATTCAACCCAAATTCTTGTAAAATACAAAATTTTCTTACATATGCACTAATCTTGTAATCCGTCACAACATAAAAAAATCCATATCTCTAAAACTACTGAACCGATTTTGATGAAACTTGCAGTGTACCCTAAGTTGAACAATACCTAGTACAACAAAAAATAATTACTTAAATCGAACTTATAGTTCCGGAGATATGCGTGCACAAACATAAAAACATACATACATACATACACTTATGAAATTTGGCACATTTGTTCAGACGCTGATATAGACTAACATATATGAAAACTGGGCAGTTCTGATAATATTACATACATACGGGTCGAATTGATAACCTCCTTTTTTTTTGAAGTCGGTAAAAATAGTAACTCTTAGGCGCCTGTAACTTTCAAACATTTATAAATTTTGAAAAAATGAAATCCTATAAACCTAGTTTTTTACTGTGTCAGAAGCATTCTAAAAAATCATTGAGATAGGATAACATCTAGGGGCAGGAAAACGTTTTCTCTTTTAGTATGGACGAGCGCTCGGTAGACGATTGTCTTAACTCACTGAGGATTACAGACGAAATGTTCTGTTAAAGCAACAAATGCAGTAGAAAAGTTGTTGAAAAACGACGCCAGACGTGAATACATGGTTAGTTAAACGGAGATAGAAGTTAGACGAACGATTGCATAAATATTTGACTTACTTTATGCACTGCTAACGAGTTAAGCGGCGAAGTTACAGTTAGTGCTAAAATGTTCCGCTTAAAATGATATTTGACATGAATGTTACTAACTTTGTTTAATGTTCTAGGGATATGATGGTTGTGTTTACTCAATTTTGCGATATTTTGAGTTGTGTAATGTTGTGCTCTGAATCATTGCTTTTTAGGTAAATTCTATTACGTGCTAAGGTGAAAAGACACTTATATAGTGTCGTTTTTGAATTTATTTTTATTCAAAAAGATAGTCATGCGTTCGATGTTTCCTATCAACGAAATTAAAATGATCATTACTGCTAATTCTCCTTAAAATAAGTAGAACTCGATTAAACGACAAGCGGTTTCGGTTTTGATTCCCGGACGGAACAAATATCTATTTGATCTATAAGTAGTTGTTCTGAGTCTAGATGTTCGTGAGTGTGAGTTTGAATGTTTCTAAAAACACCCGTGATACAAGAGAAATTCCTAGTTTGAGGGAAAGCAACATTTAAAAAAAATACATGTGGCACTCGGAGACTGCCGCGGTGAAGCTATTGCATAAGATTTTTTTTTTTTTTAAGAATTAAATCGCCTACCGCGTATATTTAATGAGAATATAATTTATTTAAAATGTTTGTGGTGCACTACTGTAATAAAGAACTTCTTTGTTGTAGGAGAATTTTATAAGTAGGTTTCATTGTGAAAACTCCTTTTGTAGCTGGCCGTTAAGAATCAGTAAGAAAAAGTAAATTGTTTTTATGACATATATTTTTATGATTGCCGAAGTCTCCCGAACTGAAACGATGTATGACGATGCGTGGTGTCAAGTATTTTCGTTAGGTTTTGTAAATTTTTGATTCGGTCGCCGCGCCGCGCCGCGCTCAGAGCCCGCGATAAAAGCAATAGCTTAAAAAAACTTTTTTTTAAAAATGTACCGACTTCAAAACAAATACTAAAAAGTTTAAAATAACTTTTCTTTCGGAAGTCGGTGGCAATAGTCAATGACACAACAAAACAAAGCCACCGACTTCCGAAAGAAAAGTTATTTTAAACTTTTTAGTATTTGTTTTGAAGTCGGTACATTTTTTTTAAAAAGTTTTTATTTTACCCTTTTTAGTTTATTTATTACATATTCAACCCAAATTCTTGTAAAATACAAAATTTTCTTACATATGCACTAATCTTGTAATCCGTCACAACATAAAAAAATACATATCTCTAAAACTACTGAACCGATTTTGATGAAACTTGCAGTGTACCCTAAGTTGAACAATACCTAGTACAACAAAAAAAGTATTACTTAAATCGAACTTATAGTTCCGGAGATATGCGTGCACAAACATAAAAACATACATACATACATACATACACTTATGAAATTTGGCACATTTGTTCAGACGCTGATATAGACTAACATGTATGAAAACTGGGCAGTTCTGATAATATTACATACATACGGGTCGAATTGATAACCTCCTTTTTTTTGAAGTCGGTAAAAATACACATTACACAATTTTGTAGCAGATCCAGTGAAAAAATATAGAACCTCTTTTGACATGGTTGAGCAAATCCAACGATTCTAAATTCAAAATTGCGAAAGTACAACCTGACTTATTCTTCCCACCTATGCCAGGTTCTCTTCTAAGCTTACTAGATAAGCTAAACATAGATATTTTACACCGAGCGTCTGCCGTCCGCAATCCAATTACTGGAGGAAAACCGATATCCTTAGGTTAGAGCATGGTCAGACTTTCAGGTTTCAGAGTAACCGTAACAATTTACGAGAAAGGTAACTGAAGATTGGACTAGATTATTTTGTAACAATGTTTAGGATATAAGATGTAACTAAAATACGATTATTAATTCCAGTCAGTAAAATGACATTTCCAGTGTTGCAGGTTTGTTCAATTTTGTTTGTATCAGTGACAGTTGCACATGTCATTTTACTGACTCGAATTAATAATCAAACTTTAGTTTAGGTTTAAATGTGGAATAGGCATTTTGCAAAAAAAATGCCTATTCCACATATTATATAATAAAAATCTAAATAATGAAAATAACAATTAAAGTTTGATTATTAATTCGAGTCAGTAAAATGACAAGTGCAACTGTCACTGATACAAACAAAATGGAACAAACCTGAACAAAAAATGACATTTCTAATGTCATTTTACTGACTGAAATTAATAATCGTATTTTAGAAAGTGAAGTCTCATGACGTCAAACCCAGTAAAAATTGTACTACATAGTTTGTCACAGTGTCAATTTTAAAAGCGTCGTAGGTTCGCGTAATGAAAGACAGTAAAATTAATTATCGTTTGGACGTTGTTCCCTTCTGAATACTACTCCTACTACTATTCACAATGAAGACAGTCTTCTCTTTGAGATAATTGTGTCATTTCGTATTCTTTTTGTTGCAAACGGAATTTCTACGTATGATGTAATGAGCTGCATTACACGTTGCGTTTGTTGTAATTTTCAACATCCGTCAAGTTAAAAAAAGAGCTTAATAATAATAACCACACGTCCATCTAAGGTTAAGCTACGCTTCTCAACGTCAATATGTGGATGGATGGCCATGTTCATAATTAAGTATGCGAAGCAATATGTATAATATGCATGACCTTTTATTATATCACTCATATTTTTGTGGTATTACTACCAATAGTCGATACTATTGGTACTCAAAAATTATGGTCCTTCGAGCCGGATCGATATCCGGCTCGAAGGACCATATTTTTGAAAACGAACAGGGAAAAAAATAGAAGACTGAATATAAATGGAGTAAAAAATTATATTTTTAAAAAGTAATAATTTCTTAAATTATGGGCGGCTATTCATTTAATAATACTTTCATTTAATTACTTATTCAGACCTATCAATTACACAAACCGACGTTGTAATTGAACCTCACGTGTTTTGAACGTAAAAGTGACCCGTAGCATATAATTTAATATAGCCACCGACTTGCTGCAAGATTACGAACATTTCTTTCACTATTTTGACTTGCAAAGAAGATAAATTGGAGCAATTTATCTAGGAAAAGGATGAAAAATAGCATGCAAATACGATGTTAATTTGGAGGAAAATGACAGCATCTTGGAACAAACATAATGTTAAGCGAATGTTTGAAAAGTTTACCTGCTCGTCAACTTTTAAAGTGAATGATTACTGTAATTTTGTGGTTCTTTTCTGGAAAAAAAAATAAAGATCATGAACGTTACAGTATCTATAGCACTGTTGGTCAGTCGGAAAACAAGAAGTACGGCAAGGCAAGAGTCGATATGACTTGGAAATATCATATCGACTCTTTGTCAAAGAAACTTAGTCAATTTGCGTATGCTCTCTATAAATTATCTAAAACAGTTAACCGCATGACAGTAAAAATTGCTTATAATGCTTATGTGGCTTCTAGTATTAGGTACGGAATCATTTTCTGGGGTAATTCCACTGATAGAGACGTCGCTTTTAAAGCCCAGAAGAAATGCTTACGATCATTTACAAAATTGCAATCGATGGATAGTTGTAAACCATTGTTTAAAGAACTTTGTTTGCTCACTCTACCCTCAATGTACATTTATGAAATGGGAGTGTTTGTTCGCTGTAACCTGCACTTGTTTGAGGCGCTGCGCTCTCGGCGTTATCGAAATACCATTCATGTTACTTCTCATAAAACCGCCTTTTTCGGAAAAAGTGTGCTAGGTATGGCACCAAAAATTTATAATAGCATACCAGCAGCTATTAGAAATAAAGAGTGCCTGGGATCCTTTAAGAGATCTTTGTTTAAGTTTCTTATAGACAAATGTTACTACTCCATCACTGAGTTTGTTACTGATAAACAGAGACATGAAAATTCCGACTTGCTAATTAAACACTTATGATTTCATTGAATCCTAGAGTATGATTTATCAATTGATCTAATGTATTTAATTATTTTATATTGTGATGACTTAGTTTTGCTGTACTGACATATGTTATTTTAATCCACTTTTCTAATTTAATCTTTTGACATCCTGCCTTAACTATATCTGTTTGTCTCCATTTGTTTTAGTACGCCATTTCTTGGCAAAACATAGTGGACATATACTTTTGACATATTATTATCTGTAATCTACCTATGTTTTACAAAATAAAATATTTGATTTGATTTGATTTGAGATGCGCCATCGTTACTTGGTGGACATCCCTTCGGCATGTACAAAGCGTTATGCAACTACTTTTATCGTGCACACAGCTAAGAAGTGGAATTCCCTGCCAAGGTCTGTGTTTCCTGGTAAATATAACCTTGAGGTCTTCAAGTCAAGAGTGAACAGGTTACTTCTAGGCAAGCGTGCTTCATCGTCGACCACATCATCGCTTACCATCAGACGAGATAGTTGTCAAACGCGAACCTATCACTAAATTAAAAAAAAAATGTTTTCAGTCTAGCGGGAATTCGAACGTAGCTTTTTTTTTTTTAAACAAAGTAAAGCTGAGAAGAAGGCAAACATTAAGGCTGTGTCCCCGGGTAGGCAAACTGTTAGCAGCCGACTGAGTTTGCGGCGTATGCGTATCGGACTAAACTATGGACAATCCATTTCAAACATAAATGTGTTTGAAATGGAGCGTCCATAGTTTGCTTCGTAAGCAGTGGTGGCCCAGTGGTATCGGCCCCAATTTACGAGTTGTAGGTCGTGGGTTCGAACCCAGCTGGTACACTACTTTGTGTAATTTATTTCATCACCACTGCTCTCAAAACGGTGAAGGAAAACATCGTGAGGAAACCGGCTTGTCCTTGTCCTTGGCCCGCGTAGTGAATTATGGCCCACTCCCTCTCACAGAGAGGAGGCTTATGTCCCAACAGTGGGAACATTGAAGGCTGATGATGGTAGTTTGCTAGTTTTGTGCTCACTTTACGCAGTTTACAGCGTTACGGTACGCCGACTGTCTCAGTTAGTGGCCGACTCACAGCAAAACGGGTCTAGTCGGCGGCGGCGATATGATTGTTCGCCGGGCGCAGTGAAGAATCAGTGAATCCATATGCCGCAAACTGCTCATGAGGTCGACCTAAATAAGCGGCTATCTCATAACAGTTTGCTTGCGACGCACGAAAATTGATCTGAGAATGCAGTTCGCCAAAAATTTGCGGCTCACTAAGTCGGCTGCTAACATTTTTCCTACTGGGAACACAGCCTTAGCAAAGTAAAGCTAAGAAGAAGGCATTGAATTAAATACTTGGCAAGCATTTACTGTGCGGTACTAGGCACACTGTGTGTGCACATTCTGGCTCAACAAACGTCAAAGCCAAGTCAATACAATCGAACACAGCTTGATTTCAAAACGTTGGCAAACATGTTATACCTCGTCTACTGTACAAATGCCAAATACACCAATCTGTCAAATCCCTGTCGAATATGAAACGTCCTGTATTGTGATAAAGTTGAAATCTATTAAATAAATTTGACAATATTCTCTGAAAGTTGGTAGTTTGAGGACCTAGACAAGTGGCAATGATAAAAGATAACTTTCTGTAGTCCTTTTAACTTTATGCTCTAAAGTACTTTACTATAAAGTTGAAATTCTATTAAAGACTACAGTTCGTTTTTAATAGAAAGTATGTTTCGTCTGAAACTGAATGAAATGATTGTAACAAAGCCGGCCAAGTGCGAGTCAGACTCGCTCACGAAGGGTTCTGTACCAATATCTATAAAACGCCAAAAAAGGGTATTTTGCATGGATGCCTTCCTTAAATTTTTATTTCTTGATAAGGCGGCAATAAAAATAAATACATCATCAGCTGTGAAAATGTCAACTGTATAACTATCACGGTTGATGAGACCTGGACGGACGGTCCCGTTTTACCATATTTTGGAAACGGAACAGATTTTCAACATATAAAGCAAGGTTGCATTACACTAAAAACACTGTTACTTAATTTAAAAAAAAAAAAACTACCATCCACTAACCAAACAATTTCTTTGCACACAGGTACAGCGCACTATGGAGAGGACAGCGTGGGGTCATTTCCGTACTTCGAGTACAATGTGCCTCGCAATGTCACGACCGTGGTCGGACAGACCGCGTTCCTGCATTGTAGGGTTGAACAACTCGGGGACAAAGCTGTAAGTAACATTGTCTGTTTGGCTTTTGTAAATTAGTAGTGGAAGTATGGGTTGGAGATGTGGTTGTGTTATTTGTGGGTTTTTGGAGGCATAAATGGAGTATAAAGTCGCTGATAACTTCTCCTTTGAGTGTCGATAGACTCAAACTGTATCCGACCAAAATGGAATAATTGAAAAAAATGGTTTTGTCATTTGCTTGATTTCTGACAATGCTGAAGTCAATTTTTTTTTTCACTTTCCTAATTAAGCTTCATTCCCTTTACGCGAAAAAATCCCAAAAGTCCTTCCTGAGTACTCGCTTTTTTAAACGACTTCAAAAAAAAAGTAGGTTTTCAGGAAAGTGTTCATTACATTCGGGAGAAGGTATATACATAACACTAATAGATGTCCTGTGACGTTGCCGGCGTGGATCTGCTTATTTGGATTGTAGATTTTCAGAGACGATTGCATGTTTGTCCGCGATTATCTCGCGTTTGGCTGAACCGATTTTGATGATTTTTTTTAATAATTAAAAAAACGAATAACGGCACGGTTGGCGCAGTGATTGAGTGATTAACTGCTACGCAAGGTGTTGCGGGTTCGATCACCGCATAATTTATAAGTAGTTCAACAGTATCTGGGTGATTGTGTTTGTGAGTTTCAATGTTCGTAAACACAACCACGATAGAGAAGTTTCTGTACTGTGCATTGTCTGTCAAGAAAGAAGCGATTTAAAAAAAAAAGCTATTCCATAGCTGTCGAGTAAATATTTCTATAAAGTAATGTATGTAAATTATAGTAAGCTAACGGTCACTACACCTTTAAACTTCTAACCAAAACAACATCTTATTCTTTCTAACATAAGCCCCATTTTCCATCACATTATGTCCCGCAAAATGCGTGTCATGTCCCATTGCGGCGCAACGGAACCCATAAAAGGCATAAGGGACATCGCTAGTGACCTTGACCCTTTTCTCGTACTGCGGCATAACGTAGTGACAGCTTTAAGAGTTGAGGAAGTAGAAAAGATGGATGGGTTGTGTGAAGGGTGGAATGAAAAGGAGGTGATGAGATGATATAAGTAATGGAGAACTTTGGGAGAAGAGATATTACCACGTCCTTAACCCGGCAGCACTCGCGCCCTCGAAAGTTACATAGACACTCGCGCATAGAGCATTTTGCTCACGCTTTATAAGCAGTCAAATTGTAGTCTAAGACATATGACATGACATTTTTTATGACTAAAATATATTAAAAAAACAATCTTATTTAATCATATCAAATGTTTTTTATAATTAAATAATTTTTGTTATACTTTCAATTTTTAGTAACAAAGACATGGTAACGAAATTACCGATTTTTGCACCTACTTTTAGTATAAATTGATAATAATTAACTTAAATAAAAAAAACATATGAAAATGTCACGGTATTTATCCACATCATATGTATGAGCTTTGTATATATTACATAAAATAAAAACATGTTCCGAACACAAAAAAAAATTCATGAAAACATATCTTTTTGATTTGCGATTTTACGACAAATCGCGCAGATTCCAGGTTCAAAGGAAAAGTTGCTGATGAATATGTCAAAGGTTGTGCATGGTAGATCTTCGTTGTATTTGGGGTTGTGTTAAATGTAGAGCTAATTATTTCAAATATTGTCTCCGGGTGATAATTTATTCACCAAAACGTGTTCCTGTTGACTATCCATCTGTAAATATACTAAAGTAGAATACTTTATTGCTTATTATATTGTTTAGATAATCATATCGGACTATTTTTTGACATCAAAATAACAATAAATGATTATAATTTATCCATTCTAAGTAAAAAAACCATTAAAAAATACTTACGCTGATACTCGCACGATGAGCAAAACGCCGCGGGACGCGACCCTGCTGAACAAATCCTCTCCCTCTACTAACAGAGGAGCACTGAGCACATGAAACCGGTATGTGGGGGACGAGAGAGGACTAAAAGTCAGCTATAGCGCGAATGAGGTACCTATGCACATTTTTGACAAAATAACACGCTTTTTAAATTTACCGTGAAGGAAATGCTCATAGCGCGAGTGATCGCGGGTTAAATAAGTACGCTATTTGCGATAAAATCAAGAGAATATCGGACGTCCATAACCCAGTAACTGGGTAATATAATACCCATGGTAAGGCTGGTTGTCAGACTTTAGAGCTTCTGATAAAGCGTAATTACTGTCAAAGATCTACAAATGACAGCCGGGACCAACGGCTTTTCGTGTTTTCCGAGGCACGGAGGAAACTCGCTATGACTGATGGTCATCCATCTACAGAACAACATCGGCAAGCGCAGCTTACCCCGGAAGATCGGCTTGTGAAGCTGTAATCATATTTAGCGCGAAATTTAAAAGTTTTGTATGAATGGCAAAGTTATATTTGCGGTTTTTGAAAATGTACTATATCTCAAAAACTGCTAACTGTATCTCATCCAAACCAATTTTCGTTGGTAGTTTTGGTTGAGGTCTACATTACACTTTTTTTTTAGTTTTATCATTCTCTTATTTTAGAAGTTACGGGGGGGGGGGACACACACTTTTTACCACTTTGGAAGTGTCTCTCGCGCAAACTGTTCGGTTTAGAAAAAAATGATGTTAGTAACCTCAATATCATTTTTAAAGACCTATTCATAGATACCCCACACGTATGGGTTTGGTGAAAGTTTCAACAGGATAGCTCTTATACTTTCGACAAAAAGTGGCTGTGACATACACGGACATACAGACAGACAGACAGACAGACATGACGAATCTATAAGGGTTCCGTTTTTGCCATTTGGCTACGGAACCCTAAAAAGAATAATTTTTATCATTTAAACTACTATTTTAATTTGAAATAAAGTTTGTTCAGTACAAAGATGGATGGGACCCTAGAGACAGTTATAAGCTTATTATTTTTTGCAACTCGTTTGGGGAAAAATTTAGTAAGGGCGTACGAAGCCGCGAGAAAAATTAAAACAAGATAAACTTTCCCATTTTTTTAGACCGAGACCGATTTATCATAATTTATGACAGTCTAGGTATCTAGATTGCTTGAAACCTAAAGGGCGGCTTATACAGGAGAGGTGTAGCGAGAACGTGTGGCGGTGGCAGATATCAAAGAAACTTAAAATGAACGTAATAGTTATGTCGCATAGCGTCGGTTTTTTATAATTGCGCCCGTACTTCTAGGCAACGTGTATTGATCAAACGTATGACCCTGGGTCATACGACAGATAACAAGTAACTATTAGGTTAATTTTAGGTTTCTTTGATATTACCCACCATCATGAGGCCGTGGCGCGTTTTCAATGCGGCGCTATGTGACTTTGCGCAATGCTCTCATCACAGAAGTTAGTAAAATGATCCAATTGATCGAACAACTTGCCCCGGGTCACATAACAGGTAACAGATTTTTTTGATGTCCGCCACCGCCACACGCCCTCGCCACATCTCTTCAGTATAAACCACACCTAATGTGTTTCACTTAACGTGACAAAACAGTGTTGACATAAGCTGTTGCTCTCCTGGGTATTACATGTTAGATTATCTTACAACAATACGGTCATACACTTAGGTCCAGCACGCATTATTATGTATACCTATGTTGTGTGTGACAATAGATAGACGTGGGTTGTCAAGGAGTAGATATGGCTTATAGTTCATAAATAATATAGGGTGAATTTTTCAATTGAAACTGTGAGGAATATCGAAAAACTTTAAAAGGAGTCTCGACGCCGATTTTGACGAAAACTAAAACTGCATCATTGGATTTTAGAAAATTCAATAATCCTGGGCTGGAATCAAATCTGCTTATTTTGCAAAATTATCGCACCCTGTAATTAAAATTCTGGGAAGTAATAATAATAAACGGAATTTTTTTTTTTCAGTGGAATTGGTCATAGTCAAATCATTTATTCCAATAAGGCCATCGCAGAGGCACTTTTGAACGTCGAGTATTAAAATTAAAATAAATGGGATGGGATGGAATTCATTCTATACTAATTCTATCTATACTAATGCACTACTCACCAGTCCAGCTTGACATACTTTCCGATACAAAAATAAACTAGAAGCCACAGCCTCCTGGATATAGAGTGTTCTACTTCCATACAATACCAGTGGGTTAACAAAGAGCCTAGTATTGATTATTAGCTATTTTGAACATCACTATCAATAGTGCTATTTTGTAACGTTCACTCGATTTCGAATCTCGAAAGAACTCATTTGTTTTAAATACAACGTTCGAAATTCAAAAAGTGTTTCGTTCAAAATTTGAGATTTGAAATCGAGTGCGTTACAGATTATCCCATCAAAAACATAAATGTAAAATGAGAGCCAAGTTCAATATTATTCGCCTCCTTCTGCAAAGCAGTCATGCTCGCGAAGGAGGAGGCGGGCCGCGTGAGAGAGAGGACAATGTCCTCCCTCCACCCCACCCGCGGTGGTGGACGCCCACGGCGACGGACGTCGCAATACGATCTCCGACCACCGTAGGCGCGGGCATGCGGGCGGCGAGTAAAGGGCAACTCGCAGCCCGACCATGGACCATGCCCGGGTCGACGCGACGGCGCGCGTGTTGTGTTCCACGCGCGCCTCAAAGAGCGTCAGCATAATCCTCTCTAGAGGGCCAAAGCCTGCCGGGGTCGCGGGACTTATATCATTACCGTGACCCCGGGACATAAAGGGCTATTGAAGGACACCGTGGATTTTAGTCAGTACAAGTCTGACAGTCCCTCCCGCCCTGCCCGGGGTGGGAGGACTCATTTGATGATTTTACCACGATAAAAAAAAAAAGTTTAATATTATGATGTATGCCTTGGGTGCCTTGGGTGTTGACTTCAACTACAAAATAAGTGCAATCTAAATGGGTGTCGAGTTCAATGGTCAGTCCTGAAATTTATTAAATATAATTTCTTCTTATCTATTAGGACAATTATTGTAGCCTAACATGTAACTTGGCTCTCTCTCTTTTTGGATTTGAAGCTGCCTCGAGAAGTTTGCTTCATCAATTATTCTTTCAAACGGAAATTGAATGTTTGTTTTTAATTACGATCAAGTGTTTGTTTCGTAATTCTGTTTGTTGCTCTTGATTGAGCGAGAATTTTGATAAATATATTTTTCGATCGTTTTGGCACAAAAATATACTTGGAGACGCTTGCACCCGCGGTTTCATTCGTCTCTTATATCCAACTATATAGTAATTATAAATAATTTTGAATCATTTTGAAATTCATTAATACGTATACCTATGCTATACTTCTATTCGATTTATAGTTGTAATCTATCTATCTTCTATAAATTAAAAAAGTCAATTGCAGTTCGTTAGTCTCACTAAAACAGACTCGAGAACGGCTTGACCGATTTGGCTAATTTTGCTTTTGAATTATTTTTGGAAATCTAGGGAAGGTTTAAAAGGTGAGGTGGTACGAAGTTTACCAGGTCAGCTAGTAGTGAATAACAATTTGCTGAAAGAGAGATGCATGAAGTTTTGCTGAACACTTTTTTAGACAAGACAAGACCACAGACTTCTGTCTGAGTACCGTTGCCATGATAATAAAAAAAAGTTCTATGTATAATAAAGGCTTACTCCCTAAACTTAATAACTTGTTTCCCCACAAATGTTACAGAAACAAAAAAAAAAAAACAATCGGAGAATTCGATCAGAAACAAACTTCGAAAACATTATTTTAGCACGTTCCCTTTGAATTTAATAACGATGAGCGATTCTGCGAGTGTTGAATTATTAAGTGCCTTGACGAAAAGTCCGAATCGAAAGTGGGTCAAGGAAACGAGAAATAGCAAAAGTTTAAAGGTACAGTCATGAGCACGAACATGTCATGTACTTGACAAAGTTTAAATCGTTTTTGTATGGAACAACGATTGCGACTTAGTAAGTCAACTCTAATCTTTCTAAGGTCAGCACGGTTTCCAGTTGCAAGATAATCGTAAGAAATTGCATTTATCTAATAAATCATCTTTATCATCAGCCCTTAATCGTCCACTGTTGGGCATAGGCGTCTCCCAAAATACGCCAGTGACCCGGTCCTGACTTTCCTCATTCAGTCTCTGATTGATGGCACACACACACATATAATTATGCTCGCCGCGGTTACGAGACTCTCTAAGCAGGCTACGGTGATTCTAGAACGAATTGAAGGAAGACGGTGGAATTTAATCAGTACGAGTCTAAGGCCCGTATTACAGAACGAAACTCAGGCACTGATCTCTGTTTAATACTAGTTTTGAGGAGAGAAGTCATTTTAGAACACTCCTCAAGCATAGATTCGTTGATCATAGTTCAGCCGAGTGTAGGTTTATTCTAGATCATTGCTCAGTTGTTGATTATAGTTTAAGTAAAGATTTGATCTCTGATCGCGCAAGTGTGGTCGACACCGCGCTTGAGCACAGATTTGCTTGTCAGTTTGGCAGATTATTGTGTTGTCGAATCGAAGTTTAAATAAGAATACAAAAAAATGGATATTTTCGAAGAAACTCATTATTACGATAACATATTTAACGATGAGTCCAACACAACGACCATTTATATCTAGACTCCTAATCACAGGCGACCGATGTCTGTCAACACATTAGGTAAAAAAGTCTTATAACCGTCGTGACTCGACCACTCCTGTGAGTCCCCTCGTCGCACTGACCTTGAGTTATCCAATCAGAACGCAGTACCCCGTCCCGTTAGCCAATCAGAACGCAGTACCCCGTCCCCCTCGCTTACGTCGTACCCCAGCGACTTGGCAGAATAATTTTCGTTAGTCAGATCGTGCATGAGGCGTCTAGATATAAATGGTCGTTGGTCCAACAGGAGGTTGAACGGGCAACTCGCTGTCCGACCATGGACCATGCCCGGCTCGAAGGCGCGTTGTGTTCCACGCGCGCCTCAAAGAGACCAAGATGACGGGGGGCCTCTAGAGGGCCAAAGACTGCCGGGGTGGCGGGATTTATCTCTTTATTACCGTGACCCCGGAACATAAAGGGCTATTGAAGGACACCGTGGATTTTAGTCAGTACAAGTCTGACAGTCCCTCCCGCCCTGCCCGGGGTGGGAGGACTCATTTGATGATTTTACCACGCAAAAAAAAAGTTACAAGGGAACAAAATTTTCACTATACAAAAACCGTAATAACTTAAAAACGACTGGACCGATCTTCATGAAACAACTTGTAAACATGTTTTTACAATGAAACACAACCCTTTTTAATACTTTGATCAACGGACATACATAAACAAAAAAGTGAGTTTTCAAGTTACGTAATTTATAATGTACACTTTAAACTTTTTACAATTTTCTAAGATGAAACTTAACTAAATAGATTTTAACAGACACAAGCAAGATAATCTAATAAAAATCCACTATTCACACAACACAATTACCGGATTCTAATTAGAAAACACTGTCTTATAAAATCACCTTACAAACTACACTGTTCAACGGCAAAGATCTTCCCACTACTCGCACCCCTTGTCCCTGCGTGGGTCTCGTCGCCGACAGCTGGACTAATATCATCGCATCAAATAAGTAGAGGGCCTTTAACCAGCAGTGAGACAATATTAGCATCAGGGCAGGGACCACCACCGCCACTGGTCATCCGATGTTGTCGCTCCCTTGTGAGGGCATCTCTTTGGTGGGTCTTCAAATTTTGCCAAAGGCGCCTTAGTTGTTCTTCTGATGCGTGTAAGATTCAGATAAAATACATTTTCAATGACCGGTATTGGATAGAAGAATAAGAATTACAAATTAATATAAATACTTCAAACTCACTGACTGACTAACTGTCACCACCACCACAGATACACTGGGGAAACACTCCGTTCTACGAACACGCTTGTCTTTATATTTTTCGACATCACATCCGACTGTCATATCTTTCAACATACATACTTTCATTGCGCAAAATTAGCATTTTAAAATAAAACCTACACCTAAAAAGCTTATGCATTCTTGAAATCATAATTTCACGACTATTCGGTTCGAAACTAAATTCTTATTTTGCGTAAGTTGAAACAGAAATGGAAAAGAAAATAAAATGTAAACGAAAACAGGCTGATGCCACAGACAAGACTGTATTCTCTGCTTGAGGCGCGATTTGAATCACGATTCAGCTGAGTGTAGTTTGATTATTGTTCTGAAATAAGAATAATGCTCAAGTGCAGATTCTATATTTAAACTATGATCAGGTGATTTAAGATCAAATTAGACTTGTGTAGCGTTCTGTAATACGGACCCAGGAGTCCCTTTCGTTCCAAGAGCTGATTTGAATTATATTAAAACCAAAGAAAAAACTGTCTCATGTCAGCACAATTTCCTATTGCGAGACATTCATTAGAAAATGAGTTTATCTTAAATATGTTATCATCATAATCATCAGCTTATAGTCGTCCACAGCTGAACATAGGCCTCTGCTAATGATCGCCACTGAGCTAATTACTAATCAGCTTTTCTTTTTTTTTAAACGTTGCCCCGCATTTCGATTTATCCAGTGTTGGCAGTGCATTTACAAACATAGACACACACATAAACAAACACCCAAACCCGGAACAAGTACTTGTAGGGTCACACATATTTTTGTTTATTCCCGCGACACGCTGTGTAATAGTCGATCGCTCAGCCAAGCACTTGCCAACCGTGCTGTCAGCTTTCCTGATTTAGTCTCTGCCGGCATGAAAATAAATTCTGTAATTGTATAATCGTTAGTTACGAGTAATCACCGACACACCGATATCCCCAAAATCATTTCAGTCCTTCTACCAAATAGTAGGATGTAACTGGTCCTCACTGTACTCAAGTCTCCCTTCATTTCAGGTGTCGTGGATACGGAAGCGGGATCTTCATATATTAACAGCTGGGATCCTGACTTATACATCGGATCAACGGTTTCAGGTATGATTTATTTTATTAATATACTGCTCACGTAACTTGAATAAAGGTCCTTTAAAGACGACATCACAATCTCTTTTAGGCCTGAATTCCTCTTCGTCGATCGCGTACGGTTGGTCGCACACGTTAGCGAGGGAAAGGAATTCAAAATTACGGCCGCGCCGCTAACGTCAACGGCGTAGTATGGTGCGATACAGGCCACAATGTATCTTCGTACGTGCGACCGATTTAAAAATGGCCGACAGCGTAAGAGGAATTCGAGGCCTTACATTTTCAAAATTCGCCGTTCAATGAAACTTTAATAAAGGCAAATTCTGTCTTACCACAAGAAAGATAAACATCTGTTGAACACTTGTCTAAAAAAAACTGTCAACATCATAACGACATTTACGTCGATATGATACCAAGCTACCATACCAAGTTCATAAAGGTGCAGGAACAAAAAAATAACATAAAAAGTCATTCCTACAGCTTTATGAACTTAGAGCGTTGTATTGATGATTTTGTTGATTATAATTCTGCAACTACAAACGTCTTACAGCCGCGAATAATATTTTAATCAACATACAACCTAGCACTCGCTTGCAAATTGCATACAAACCTAAGAATATTTGAATTTCGCGGGCTACCCTGGAGCTTTCACCTTAAGAGGGTAGGACTAGGAACTTAAAACAAGTATCCTGTGTATTACTTCAGGTTATAAACTATCTGTGTACCAAATTACTTCCGAATCCGTCCAGTAGTGCTTGAGTGAAAAAGTAACAAACACTCATAATATACTTTATCCATTCATCTATCCTCAAAATTTTCAAATAATTATTATAATATAAGTAAGATTTAGAATTTAAACGTAAGTGTCGAAATGTGTCTTATACTTCAGAGAACAGGCGTGATGTATGTTATGTGTCGTATTCAAACTCAGTAATATTACTAGTGCTTCCGTTGATCTGTCCAACTGTCATCGTAATTAATGTACGGAAATTATGAAACACGCTGAAATATCCCACTATAATTATTATGTCCACATAGTATAAAGTAAGTCCGTCTGTATGTCCGCATAGATCTTTTAAACTAAGCAGAGGATTTTGATACGGTTTACACCATTAGTTAGATCATTTTTTACGGAAGCTATGTGTGTTAATAACATTCTAATTGGGTTAGCATACAAAAGCGAAGATTTTTCGTGATCAAGACGCATGAGAAAATAAATCTACAGTGGTGCCAAGCACTGTTATTTTTTGTACTGAATTGCTCCCAAACGAAGCCGGGACAGGTTGCTAGTGTATACACGGCACAGGTTGCAGTTGTTAATTTCACTTTCATATCAAAGTCGTAGAACATAGTGATAATAGTTTGAATCAGACTTCATGGAAAAAGTCACAAAATAAATCCAGTTCTTCAAAAACTTACTTTTATCAAAAATCGTCTAAATATTCGAAAAATTTGAACAGACAAACAGGAAATTCAATTCCTCAAGAAAACTTTTGAAACTGCTACACTTTCAAATAAACTTCGTCTTCTTATGGAACTAGAGTTTCGTGAACTCGTTTCAAAGACATGACATTGACTGACTTGATGAAAGTTTTGCGAACAAAATGAACGATCCTATGCAAAATTTATTTTAGAATTTTGGCTTCCGTGGAGTCGTTCTATATTTTGATCGTCAAACTTATATGGGGTTTAAAAGTACCCTTCTAACTCTAGCATAAATTCTACGTATTTATCCTTAGAGCGCACATACTTGAAGTATTACGACGTAAATTGTATGGAAAATGAAAAATTTATCCATCATATTACTACACTTTTTAGTGACGCAATCAAATTACATCACAAAAACGAAAAACTGGTGATAAGGCTTTAGGAAGTTACGAAGTCAACCAAAGTATGGTTGACTTCGTAACTTTAGTTTTGTGCTCCCAAGGAAAGGTAGGGACTAAAGGACTTATACAGTACTGACCAAAATACCTATAATTCCTCTTATATATTGTGAATAATAAGGGACTTATTCACAGCACAACGCAAGTCTCCGATACCTTACCACTTTGGTATCCATTGATGCGTGCCTGTGTACGAACCTCTATGGATTTGTATTGAGATAATCACCTAGATACCAAAGTTGTAAGGTATACGAAGGTGTACGAAGGGTTGATTGTCTTTTCGTTGCATTACATTGGAAGTTTGGGATTTTAATTTTCCAATTATTTTTATTCAATAAACACAGTATCTCGTATACTGTGTTTATTGTACTTTAAAATTCCCGCCCCAGGTATTAAGCGTATAAAATATTCAAAAAACTAACATGCGTTCAGTAATGGTTAAGAAACAGTACCATAATATGCCATAACGTAGCTATAATCACGGGTCTAAGCCACCATTCTTATAATAATTATGTTAAACTACCCAAGACCGAAAATAAAATACTTAATGCAATAGTAATCTAATATTTTATTCCCCCAGGTTATAAGACCAGAAAAATCAGAAAACTGGACGCTACAAATAAAATTTCCTCAAGAAAGGGACGCGGGTATCTACGAGTGTCAAGTTAATACCGAACCAAAGATGTCTCTCGCCTTTCAGCTTAACGTCGTTGGTAAGTCCATTATTATTATCATCCTGGCCCTTTCCCAACTACAGACTTTTTGTTTGGTTATGTCATTAGATGGGGAAGATCTCGTGGCTAAATAATTACAGCCGCGCAGGCCGATCTCCTGGGTAAAGCCGCACTTGCCGAGGTTGGTCTGTGGATGGGTGACTAATATTTGTCATATCGAGTTTCCTCCATGCCACGGAAAGCACGTGAAGCCGTTGGTCCCAGCTGTCATTTGTAGTTCTTTGACAGTCGTTACTTTTAGTCAGAAGCTCTAAAGTTTGACTCGTCCCAAATACAATACCAGTGCGGAGCCTCTGTACAGGATATGTCTCACCTGCTTTCGTGCCACACATGCCCAATCACCTGCACCTTCCAGGTTTTGAACGAGGCAAAGCATCCGACCAACACGTAGCCCCCCACGTTTAGGTCGTATACAATTTGAGTACATCGACACGCAAAAAAGAAGTATGAACTGGGTAGTGGAGGCCAAATAAGCAGTCATGGCATGTAAAATACTGCTATTCAGCTGCATTTTGAACTAGAATGAAGACCCTTACATAGCTGGAAAAAGGCTCGACAGAATAATGTCGTCAAGACCAATCACAGCAATTTACTTTAATTTTCTAATCTTACTGAGTTTCGTACGTGACCCAAAGTTGGAAAAGAAATGAAGAAACGACTTCGTTAAACGTGGTTAGGATCCAATTAATATTAGGGAAACTTTTGCTTGGAAGGTGAAAATAGAATTGAGGATTTATTTTTAGAGGGAATTCTGAGGACAAAGGGACTGGAGTCAATGGATTTTGTTCGATTAGTCTGAAATATGAAGTAATGGCAGAAATAGTAACTAAATTACTAGTGGGACTTTATCAAGGAGTGTTATATCAGAAAGACTGGTGGCCGATGACGACTCTAGTTTGAAGCTTAGAATATTATCATTTATAGCGTCAAAAAAATCACTAGCGTTAAACTAAAATACTCATCATCATCTGCCTATCTTTTTCCCAACTATATTGGGGTCGGCTTCCAGTCAAACCAGATGCAGCTGAATATCAGTATTTTACATGGAGCGACTGTCTATCGGACCTCCACAAACCAGTAACTAAAAAAAAAACCATTAGATCTCCATACCTACTCCATATATTTCTTGTTTTCGGTTTACAAAAACGACCGTTTAGTATTGTGGCACGGTAGGTGAACGATTAGCCAGATCGTCATTGAGACGTTCTAAAATAGGACGACACACGTTAAGCTTCATTGTAAGAATGTCCAATTCATTAAAACAATATTTCACATGTTCAAAAGACGGAGCAACACTCCGCGGGGCTCCTTTTTCTGCCTGCAAGGTTCAAAGGAACCTAACCAAACCGATACTCTTCAGTGCTCAATCCAAACTACTTCGTATGATCATTGCAATACTAAACAGAAGCCATTTAAATCTTCGTTACTCTAAGTATTTGCACCAAGATTCAAGGTCCATTGTTGGTGCCGTAAACGTAAAGGTGCTAAAACAAGGAAATGCTAAGATGAACACTTAGAATAGAATGTCAACGCTCTCGTTAGAAGCTCTAATTTTATCATCCGCATTGCAGAGTCGTAGGAAGAAGTTTTTATTTCAAAACACAAAAGCTAGGTTTCATTCTTTATTTAACGAAATGTTTCGCTCTCCAGATATTTTCTGCTTTGACTTTCACGTTTCGTGTTTCGCTTTGATTCCGATCGTTCGAAAAGCCATTTAAATCGTCACGCCAGCGTTTCCTGATTGATTAGATGCACGTAACTACTTTCGTTCTGAATTCTTTATCAAATAAATTCTACGCAGTTTACGTGGGTCACGCTTTGATTTATTATATCGTTGATGTTGTTACGGTCACAAATCACGGCAAGATTAGCACTTGAAACTTATTCAATGTAATGAAATAAAGTTATGCTATTATTCCCATCTCTCGTCAATAAAGACGACACTATGATATTGACTAGGATCAGTATTATAACTGGGTTACAGTTGAGCTTCAAATGAACAACACACTCTGGACGCCAATTGTTCGCTTTCATCGGTATTTTGTTTTTGTTATTCGCATGACTTGAACAGAGGATTGAACCTTCTGGTGATGGTTTATTCCAATGCGCAAATAAATGCCAAAGCATTTATTTTAAAAACCGGCCAAGTGCGAGTTGGACTCGCCCATGAAGGGTTCCGTAGTAGCAAGCATAGATTAGGGATATAATTATATTGAGATAAGTAAGTAATAATAAAAATAACTTTGTTTTTCATAGTGTTTGTATGAATGACAAAGTAATATTTGCGGTTTTTGAAAATGTACTATATCTAAAAACCGGCCAAGTGCGAGTTGGACTCGCCCATGCAGGGTTCCGTAGCAGCAAGCATAGATTAGAGATATAATTATATTGAGATTAGTAAGTAATATACACAAACAATAAAAATAACTTTGTTTTTCATAGTATTTGTATGAATGGCAAAGTTATATTTGCGGTTTTTGAAAATGTACTATATCTCAAAAACTGCTAATTGTATCTCATCCAAACCAATTTTCGTTGGTAGTTTTGGTTGAGGTCTACATTATATATTTTTTTTAGTTTTATCATTCTCTTATTTTAGAAGTTACGGGGGGGGGGACACACTTTTTACCACTTTGGAAGTGTCTCTCGCGCAAACTGTTCAGTTTAGAAAAAAATGATGTTAGTAACCTCAATATCATTTTTAAAGACCTATTCATAGATACCCCACACGTATGGGTTTGGTGAAAATTTTTTTTTTGAGTTTCAATTCTAAGTATGGGGGGCACCCACAAAATTTGTTTTGTTTTGATTTTTGTGTGAAAATCCTAATGCGGTTCACATAATACATCTTTCTACCAATTTTCAACAGGATAGCTCTTATACTTTCGACAAAAAGTGGCTGTGACATACACGGACAGACAGACAGACAGACAGACAGACATGACGAATCTATAAGGGTTCCGTTTTTGCCATTTGGCTACGGAACCCTAAAAATGTCGTAATCATCGTTGTGGAGGACGGAGTGGACTTGATGATGAATAAAAGTCAATATTCACCACTATGAGATTATATTTCCATAGGTTTCAAAAATATTACATTCGCTGGTTCCGAACAAGTACAATTTGCATGGTTACAGTTTGATAATTCTATCTAACGCGATAAAAAACACGAGACACGTGTGCACTCTTTCGTGGTCCGAGGCGAACAGAAGGAATGCAACAGGCAAATGTGCACGGAAGACAATAAACTTCCGGTTCAGCTTTCTAGAAACTCCTGGAATGTTCGAAACTGTTGCCTACAGCAATCCCTCTGGTGTCGAGTGGAAAAAACCACGACATTCATTCATAATATAACAATGGTTCATTGATAAAAAGGCGGCTCTAGTGTCGAGCAGCGCAAACAATCGTTCGATACGCACCTAAATCTCTTATCTTCTAACGCCATCTTGAGGCGAGTGGTGCGAACAAAGCGACATTTACTGTTGACTGTTCCCGCCACGCGACACAGAGGACGCTACGTGGTATATCAGTCACAATCGTCATGCTTTGATGACAATGTCTTAGTGTACAGTTTTCTTTATTTTGTTTGTTTCTTTTTATTTTTATACTCATGTTTTTTTTGGACTCTTATACATGTCCTGTGTGAGTTCTTTATATACTTTTTTTATTCTTTTAAACACATCTATTAAACATAAAGATCAACCGTTGTCCTTGCCAAAACTTTTTTTTTTCGAGGTGGAAATCCTCATAGCACTTCCTGCGCCTGGGGAAAGGCGGAGGGGCATGTCAGACTTGACTGACTAAAACCACCCCGGTGTTCCCTCGCACACCACGTGACTTCCGCTGCATCCTTTCCAACACTGGGCTAACGTGTTTTACATATAACACTTTCAGAAACTACACTAATAATATCTTCAAACCATTCAATAACCAACTCAAAACTGTGCCACAGCAACCAAAACTCAGCTAACGACTTAATCTCAAATCCAGAATCAAAGCGTCAAATAACCGGAATGAAGCGTAAACTAAGCGAAATAGGAGAGTGACGCAGTCAAAGTTCTGCCGCAAACTTTCCAACTACATGCATATAACAAAGGTTGAAGACTGCCGTCATTTGACATTGCAATTTTCTTAGCTTCCTGCGGGTATAACCGGCCACTTTAGCAATATTGTAAAATAGTCATAATATTTATCATGCAAAACCAAAAATGATCACTAAATTGCCGGCTCATACACTTCTTATGTTTCAAAGTTTTGTGTAGTGAAATATAAAAAATACATGACTATTACCATGGACTGACAAAACAAATTAAATAATAATAATATTCCACAACTATCACACAACGCCATCTAGTCCCAAGCTAAGCAGAGCTTGTGTTATGGGTACTAGACAACTGATAAACATACTTATATATTTCTAAATACATACATATTATAGATAAATTACACCCAGACACAGAACAAATGATCATGCTCATCACACAAACATTTGTCCTGGGTGGGAATCGAACCCACGACCTCCGGCATAGCAGTCAGGGTCACTAACCACTAGACCAACAGGCCAGTCGAAAATGTAAGTAATGCAATTACAATTTGTAATGTTTATTGTTTTGATAATCCAAAAACATTATAACATATATCGTACAATTGTTTCTCTGTCTTTCTAGAAAGTATGGCTATTTCATCCAGTTCATCAGTCCATGCTTTTTTTTTTAGCGTGGTAAAATCATAAAATGAGTCCTCCCATTCAGGGCAGGGCGGGAGGGACTGTCAGACTTGTACTGACTAAAATCCACGGTGTCCTTCACTAGCCCTTTACGTTCCAGGGTCACGGTAATGGTAAAAGTCCCGCGACCCCGGCAGGCATCAGACCATGCTATAAGTTTGTTTAGATATGAAATGCAATTTTGCTTCTGCTTTGAACTATTATACGAATATTGGAAAAATTGCTAATGATGTTGCTGGAAATTCTAGAAGTGAATTACTATTAGGTGAATTGTTAAAGTGGCCATTGTAGACCCGCTGAGCACTTAATGCTCTGTCTTGCCGCCCTAATGACACGGCAAAACACGCTCGCCCAAACTTGAATATTTGCGAAGTGGGTCAAACGCTAAGATGTTTTTAGGGATTACAGCTGTCAGTGAAAGTTTTGATTTATATGAATATTTTGGTTATGGCATAATGAATGATGGATTTTGTCGTGATATTGTGGCTGATCATAATATTTTTGATGTAATAGATCATGTTTTGATAGCAGGAATAACAGTCGTAAGGTTGTTCTTCAAGGTTAAGCCACAGTTCCATAAGTCTATGGTGACCTTAAATATTACATACCAAGTCTTTTCCTTCGCAGAAAAGACGATAATCCATTTGTCCCTGTTGTAATTTGTACATCTTTGAGAGTCGGTACAGGTAGTTATCGGCCGAATGGTCTGCATGAAGCGACTGTTTATCTGACCCCTAAGTAGTACTGGTTAATACGACTTATTTATTAAATTTTTTACACAATATTGTACAACGGCGGACTTAATGCCGTAAGCATTTTCTGCCAGTGTACCTTGGAGTGATGCAGAGATAAAACATGGTAGGTGCAATAAAATAAGAGAACCATTTACTAGAGATAGAATATAATATAAAAATAAATAAATACAGTCATACATACATAATAAATACATACAGGCACTTTGTGCAGAGAAAAGAAAAATAAATGGAAATACTGTCAACCAATTAATTTTGAATCGAATCTATCAGCTTCTTCAGTAAAAATTCTCGAGCCTTTACCGATTTTTACGAGAAACGATTGGTAGCCGTCCTGATATTCTGAG
Organism: Agrotis exclamationis; assembly: GCA_950005045.1. Lineage (NCBI taxonomy): Eukaryota > Metazoa > Arthropoda > Insecta > Lepidoptera > Noctuidae > Agrotis > Agrotis exclamationis. The sequence continues at coordinate 10,813,055 of OX465440.1, forward strand.
GGAGTTCTTTCCAGAGACAGACCTCCTGAACAAAAAAAAATTATTTCTGGAAACTAGAGCGGTGAGAGGGAATATTTTGCGAATGAGCTGTCACCTAAGTCGCTAATACAATAGGGTTATTACGTTACCCCTTGGTAACTAGTTAGTACGATAGGGGTATCGTATTAACCAGTTTTCAAAATTAACAGTCATTCAGTCAGGCAGTCGCTACATGTAAAGAACTGATACTCAGATTATTCTGAAAATAGTTGAGATAAGGTTTTGAGGGCACATTGTAGAGGACAAAAGATTATATAATATATCAGATATTATTTTTAAATATTAGTTAGCTTAGTGTTGTCGTAAATAGACCAGACGTAAGATAACAGTAGGTATACAGAAAGTCAATGTAATAGAATAAATAAATAAATTATTGTAGCTTATAGTTATAACTCAAGAAAAGAAAACTAAACTAAAACCTGAAATTGATGCAATAAATTATTCTTAGAAGCAAAATCTAATAAAATGTTACCAACTAAACCTCCACAATATGAAAGCCGAATTTCATTATCTTCGTTCATGGTTCATACCGAAAATATATTTCACAAGATCTCACCGAAACCTATTTACACGTGAAACGTTGGTAATTGCGTCATAATTTAATTTATTATTTGGCGTTCTACACTGAAAATAGTTATTACGTTTGATAACATACATAAAGCGAGTGATAAAATTAAATTCGTGGTTGTATTCGTTTTTATCTTTTTTTTTGCCTTTTTGCTCTAGGCGTAATAACGCAAGTAGTTTATAATATTTCCTTTGCTAGGCTGTAAAGCTGCTTTCAATGAAAGAGCTATTAATAGACACCTCGTGAAGCCAGTGTGGGTTGGTAAATGTCACACGTCTTAGATTTTTTAGTTCAAGGTTATGCCTGTTAACGCACAATGTTATCTTTTACCGTTCATAAAGTAGTGGTACTGAAATGAATTTCACAATTATTGCGACTGCCACAGGCGATAGAGTGACGAGTTTTGCTTTTGCATAAAGGATTCGTCCCTAATAAGTAGGTTAGTTTTGCCCTGCAGAAGGATACACCAGACTTTCAGTAATGCTCGATCTGTCGTATTTAGAAATCACGGTCAACAAAGTCGAGTTTGTTACCACTGTTTCAAAACTACTCAAACAGAGTTAAAAAAGCCATTTCTGAGATTCTCCGTTGTGTTCATAAAATAATTGGGATCTCTTAACTTTCTTGGAAACTGTTTCACTTTAAAGTTATCGTTAGTTGTCGCTGCAGTTAACACAGCAACTACAAAGTCCATAGTAACAGTTAGTATGCAAATTTAAAATTGTTTACCGAGACGATTATTTTCTCACTTACCGTAGTCGGCTTTTCAAATAAAACCGTGTTTAACAGCAAAATATTTGTTGTTTACCAGCAATTTCTTTTCATTTACATTGTTAATCTGTTTAAGGTTCATAACAGCTCCCGATTTTCTTTATCCTTGCTTATTAGCCATGACTTTAGAACCTCCTTGCGTGAACCCTCTTGAACTTTTCGAATCCCCCGATAACAATGTGAAATGAGGGTTCTAAGCAACCTTCGGGCTTCGTCAGATTTAATCTTGGCCTAATTTTTTCTTCATCGTTTTAAGGGGCATTTTCTTTCTACTACAGACGTGCTGTATCACAGTTTGAAGGTTCTTGATAAGCTCTTGTGTCTTTAATATCTTAGTAGACAACATCTCTAGCGGAATTGGGACAGTAAACGAGAAAATGAGTTTTTTTTTATCTCAGCTATTACACGACACACTTGTGTATTCATAGAATTATTATTGTTATTGAGAGAACAGTTCTGTTATTAAGAATTACAGTCGTGTGAGCCGAGTGGATTTCTGGGATACATTTTTCATATTATGGAGTATAATTTGAATTTTAAATGTCGTTACGGTCTTGGTAATGTGGTTGGAGATTTGGCTTTTTGGTAATTTCGGGACGGCGGAATATTTGTGCAAAGTCTGGAAATTGTCTACTTTATAAAAGGACTTGAAATTAGTCGGTATAACATGTATGACGCTTTTATAAATGTATGAGGGTTTGCGGAGCTGAATATTTGTTTCTTTAAAATTCGCTGTGGGGAATAACTAAATGTTTATTCATTAAATAATTTTATGATGAATATTTACGAACCTGCAAATTTGAGAGCTAAATTCTTGCTCCAACTTCATTTTTAAAAGTGACTTCAGCATTTGCCTAAAATTTTCCTTACCATGTTGGAACCGGCTCCCAGTCGAACACAATTACAATTCAATGCAGCTGAATACCATTACTTTACATGGAGTCACTTCTGCCTATCTAACCTCTACGAACCAATCAGATCTAAGTAGTAGTAGAGACGTTAGAAATGAGTTGAAAAATTCGATGCAGTAGGTAAGAACCCCGTTAGCTTGGTTGGAGAGAGCGTCGGATGTACCGAATCCAGAGGTCACGGGTTCAAATACTGCACGTGGTTCGAATATTTCTTTCCAAAGAAAATCTTTTAAATTCGCTACGCATGCGTTAATCCGTTTAATATTTATAAAATATTCAGATCTAAGTACTATTTTAATGCGTTAATTCTTGAGGATAAATAAATGCAAGGATCTTTATTGCTCCTCCAAAAACTGTAGACAAAATTGTAAACAGGAAAAATTGTTAGGCACTGGACTCTGACAGGATAATGGTCGCGAATAGGCCCTTATGATGCCTACCACCACCAGTTTGATCTCGCAGTCACCACCGCAGTGCAGCCTGTGTTGCCGTTACCGGGGGTGTACCGCAGGGAGCTCCCAGCCGTACACCCCAGGCATGTGATCCTCTTGAATACCTTGCTACTTCAAAGTGTACTTATCTACGATCCCGCGGGATAAATACTAAACTTTACGCTAAGGACAAGCTAGCGTGGAATAAGATTAACGTACTGTACTTTAGAACGAGCTACATAAATACAGATGAATTAAGGGAATTAGTTCTAAAGTTCTTTAAGCTAGTTAGTAGTTAAGAAATCTTAGCGAGTAATTTCCCCGGGGATGTGCAGAAAGTTGTGCAACAACTTATGTGGTTGGGTACAGTAAAAAGTTTGTAATTTGAAATAAAATGTTACAAGTGTTACAATTGCTCAACAAGACTTCTTGATGGAAAATCAACTCAATTCAGACATGAATTGTAACTGTGCTAAATTATTTATGTCATTATATTATGGTTCTATAAAATGTGACGAGGAGGTATGCACTTGTCTAAAACAGTGATGAAAATAAATGTTGATAGATGGACGGGAAGAAGAACGCCAGAGTAGAATGGATGGACTGTGTGAGAAGTGATGTGAAAGAAAATAAAGTGAGTGATGGCGTGACGTGACGTCTGACAGACAGAGGATTACGAAAGAAGAAGAGTTACGTAGACCCCAAGTAGGATAGAATAAGAGCTGGAAAAACAATTAGTTTTAGGAGAGGCAAAGTGGCTTTAGATAAGCGATTAGGGTCTTCTACCAAAGTCACTAACGAGTCAAATTAAAAACCGGCCAAGTGCGAGTTGGACTCGCCCATGAAGGGTTCCGTAGTAGCAAGCATAGATTAGGGATATAATTATATTGAGATAAGTAAGTAATATACACAAACAATAAAAATAACTTTGTTTTTCATAGTATTTGTATGAATGGCAAAGTTATATTTGCAGTTTTTGAAAATGAAATAAATGAAATATCTCAAAAACTGCTAACTGTGTCTCATCCAAACCAATTTTCGTTGGAAGTTTTTGTTGAGGTCTACATTATAATATATTTTTTAGTTTTATCATTCTCTTATTTTAGAATGTACAGGGGGGGGGACACACATTTTACCAATTTGGAAGTGTCTCTCGTGCAAACTGTTCAGTTTAGAAAAAAATGATATTAGTAACCTCAATATCATTTTTAAAGACCTATCCATAGATAGGTACCCCACACGTATAGGTTTGGTGAAAAAAAAAATTTTTGAGTTTCAATTCTAAGTAAGGGGGGCACCCCCAAAAGTTTTGTTTTTATTTTTGTGTGAAAATCCTAATGCGGTTCACATAATATATCTACCTACCAAGTTTCAACAGGATAGCACTTATACTTTCGACAAAAAGTGGCTGTGACATACGGACGGACAGACAGACAGACAGACAGACGAATCTATAAGGGTTCCGTTTTTGCCATTTGTCTACGGAACCCTAAAAAGAAGGTTCTTCGACGAACTGGTCTAATGGATTACATGCCAATCGATGTTGTCGTGATAATTACGTGGATAAGTTCAGGAGATTTTTGTGAATTGTGTGGTAGTTCGTCTGTTATAGTGTAGATATATGTATTTATCAAGGGTTTCTCACATGACATTAAAACCTATTTTCATTATTGAAAATCATCTCGCAAGTTAACCGTCGTCTGCCCAACCGGACTATCCTGTAGATGCCTTGAGTGTTAATCCTCCAGCTAGGAGATTCATGGAAACTTAATTTGTACTCACACTAATTCTTGTCATTATTTTTGCCAACAGAAGCGAAAGCACACATCCTGGGTCCAGTGGACCTCTACGTGAAGACCGGCAGCTCACTGTCACTGACGTGTATACTGAGCCAGGGTCCTCACGACTTGGGCACGATATTTTGGTATAAGGGTAAGTTGGATATTGATATTAACCCGTTTTCTTACCAATGATGATGATGAAGAGAGCCGACCGATTTCGGCCAGGGCGATGACTTCAGCTCCGCTGTAGTTGCCGTTCGTGTGCTTGCTTCTTACTAATATTATAAATGCGAAAGTTTGTTAGGATATAATTATAGATGTATGTTAGGATGTTTGTTACTCTTTCACGCAAAAACTACTAAACGGATTTGGATGAAATTTGATACACAGATAGTTTGTAACCCGGATTAACAAAGGATAGATTTTTATCCCAAATTTACTTTCCCGTGCGATAGTTTTTGAGTTTTAACGGGTGAAACGCTAGTTACAACAAATACTTCATAAAATAAGTCGGAACTCACAACCTACGCTTGTGTTTCCAAACGCATAATAACCGGAATCTCTTCCAATATAGAGTGAACTGCCCCCCTAGTCAAGTCACAACAAGTCGCAAACGATAATCGTAAACGCTCGGTACTCCCCAATAGATTTTCAACTTTATAGCCTTTGGCTTAAAGTTGAAAATCGATTTCAAGATTTCTGAGCGTCAGCGATAGGAAAGATCGAAAACGATAAGCAATCTTCACTAGATCTTCAACGTTATACCCAAGCACATAAAGTTGAAAATCTATTAAAGCCTACGAAGCTCTTGCGTTTATCGTTTGTTACATGGCTTCAGAGCCAGGCTAGGTAAGCTCCTCAGAACAATAACTAAAGCATAGAAGGAACCTAAATTTAACTAATATAGTCGTCTTTGTTTTCTTATACACTCATAACAGCATTAGAGAGAGACAGATGTAGGTTGCTCAAAATGCAAATCGTCACAAAGTAAACGTCAATTTGGATACCTTGGCTACCTTTAAAGTACTAAGTTTAAAAGCTACTTAACGTCTCAGGTTTTTATCTATGACTTTGTTCATCGCATTTTTTCGTATAATGCTTATGGGCGCATGCCAGTTGAAGTGATTCGTTGGTTTTACGTATTTTTGTAAAAATAGTACAAAAATAACAGTGATTTAGTGTAAATCACAAAGATTAAAGATTAAATAATGTCCTGCATTATAGTAGGATGTAAATCTCATTCATCCCGCAAAGAAAATGATGCGGAAATCATAAGCTCCCATCGGTAAGTAATCAAATATGGTCATTTTGTCAGTTTTTCATTCTCATTTTATGTTATTTTGGCATTATTTCAAATTATTTGAGCTAAGTGTACACGGTAGTGTTTTGAAATCAATATTTTATGCAATTAAATAGTTCGATTATATGGAAATTATAAATTTTAAATCGGCATATAAATTTTTGCAATAGTGCTTGCAAAAACAAACTATCGATACAATATCGATAAACTAGCGTCATCTAAATTATTACATTATTTTTCTTTACACGTAGTTTTGGGAAGGATTAAATATTTAAGAGATAAATAAAAACCTACGGTCTTGTGAGCGAATCGTACGTATGAGTAATGAAATTATAGTGTCAAAAATCCGTGTGGCTCATGGTGTAATAATTTAAATTCATGTGTGGCTATATTTTTTTTGTCACTTTCAGATTTCCGTCCGATGTTGATATGAGGCAAAAATGGATCAACGCTATTGCACGTAACAACTGGGAATCGTTCAGGGCCAATCTTGTAATTTCAATTTTTTAATAATTTATGCTGTTTATAAATAAATATGTTGGTCAGACAAAAGTGAGTTCTTTATTTCACCTTAGCATATTTAGATTTATTGCCATGGAGCGATACCTTTTTTTTTAGCCTGGTAAAATCATCAAATGAGTCCTCCCACCCCAGGCAGGGCGGGAGGGACTGTCAGACTCGTACTGACTAAAATCCACGGTGTCATTCAATAGCCCTTTGTGTTCCGGGGTCAAGGTAATGAGATAAGTCCCGCGACCAATGGAGCGATACCATAAACTAAGAAGTCGATATCGGTATTTATTTAATGCATAGTCACATCACTAGCTAATACTCTTTTGTCTATGACAGCGTACGCTTCAAATGTCGTAGAGCGCCTTCTATGCTTTAGTTATTGTTCTGAGGTAAGCTCATTCCATTGCAGGCTTTATCTCTGTCACCTCTGACATAGACTAGAGTGAAGGGTAAACCTATCTCAAATAAAGAATAATAAAGAGGTTGGCACACGATGTAAAAAATGAGCTTTCAATTTATAAAACATATTTCGATAAAATATAGCCCCGTTCCAGATCGTTAGGTTTCCAAGTCTGACCTTCACTGAAAAGGCTAAAATTTCAGGGATTTTTATTTTGGTATTTTACGTCTTAGTAATTATAGACTAGATTGAGAGCAAATAAGGCATTAACAAAAGTGAATCATCAAATATTCTATACGCATTAATGGCTGGATTGCAACATCGCCGATAGACCTTTAAAAATGAAATAAAACATTGGCACTTGCCGAGCAGGACTGCGATGGATAGACTGTAGTCTGGAGTAATGATTAAGAAAGTGGCGGGTTCAAGTCCTGCTCACAATTTGAATGTTTATTTCTACTAAAAAGTTTTACAAAGTTAAAAGTTTTAAATAATACTTTAGCCATTTAAAAATGGAATGAAATATTTAACCATGCCGAGCATGACTACGATGGCCTAGTAAACGGCGTCTGAAATATTCAGAAATTCGCGGGTTCAAGTCCTACTCCCAGTTCGAAGTCCGCAAAAAAGCTTTCAAAAGTGTCAAGTTCTAAATAATACAGTATACGTTTTAAAAGCGAAATTATATATTCGACCTTGCGAGAATGACTGCGATGGCCTATTTGGTATGACATCTGGAGAATTGATTCAGAAAGTGGCAGTTTCAAGTCCTACTCGCAATTCCAATGTTTCTTTCCGAAAAAAAGCTTCTCTATAAGTTCTAAATTAAACATGCCAGTGATTAACAAAACCCCCTCTTCCCCAGGATCAAATATAATAGAATATAAGGAACTAGAAGAAAATGAGCTGCAAGAAGAACCTCGCGTGAGACTGAAGACGGAATGGACGGAACAGCTGACGTCACGGTTGACGGTGGAGAAGCTGCTTCCAGGTGATAGCGGGAACTATAGCTGCGTGCCAACCATGGCTGATGCAGCCTCGGTTAATGTGCATGTTATAAACGGTAAGAAAGTTTGGGTATTAATAAAACCGTAGTAAGTAGAAGGGGGAATATAAATAATTATCCATTTTTATGGGTTAAGAAGATTTTGAAATGGGACAATTATGACGGAGACACTTCGACCGATCATTGAATACATAAAAACTTTTTCAAAAAAAAATGTAACCGCCTTCAAAAACAACCATAAAAAACGTTAAAAAAACCTATAAAATAACTTTTCTTTCGGAAGTCGGTGTCTTTGTTTTCTTTATTTCATTGTCTTTTTTTTGCCACCGACTTCCGAAAGAAAAGTTATTTTATAGGTTTTTTTAACGTTTTTTATGGTTGTTTTTGAAGGCGGTTACATTTTTTTTTTGAAAAAGTTTTTATTTTACTCTTTTTAGTTTAAATATTCAACCCGAATTCTTGTCAAATACAACATGTGCACTAGAATTTTGTAATCCATAACACCGGTAATAACATCGCTCATGTACACAATAAGCTAATAAAATTCCCTATCTCAAAAACTAACTTGCAATATTCCCTAAGTTAAATTATACCTAGTACAACAAAAAAAGAATTACTTAAATCGGACTTGTAGTTCCAGAGATATGCGAACTCAAACTAAATCAGTCGATGCCTACTTCTTACCATTAAGGAGTTCTACCTTCCATCATCAGCTCAGCTACATGAAATTATGATTATCATACGCAAGTACTTAAATTACTTCCTAAAATTTGCGAAAAACGGTGTGTCGGCCTATAAAATTCGAGGGTTGCCCTCGATTTCTCCAGGATCCAATCATCAGATCCCAACTTGGTGACTATGGGACCACCTTGGGAGTACCTCCTTTCGAACAAAAAAAGAATTTTAAAAATCGGTCCGCAATTGGCGGAGTAATCGCGTAACAAATATACAAAAAAAAAAAAAAAACATACCGTCGAATTGATAACCTCCTCCTTTTTGAAGTCGGTTAAAAATATTATTCAAACGGTTATTACAACATGTAATGTACACAAAGTTATGAAGTTAAGAGACATTGAATCCATTCATTCATAAAAGTTCACACAGTTAAATCTTTTACAATGTCTGATCAATTAAAAAAAAAAAATAATAATAATGTCTCCGAAAATTATGTAATATAATTCTCCCGTGTATTAACAAATAACTAAACTTAACACTTCTACATTAAGCCCTAATTTACTTTATACTCTACCCAAGTCGACACTCCATGTGAAATTTCGACCCCTCCATTAGATATAATCTCTAAGTTGCCACTTACACCATCCTTGTTTAAGATATCGCACCCCCAGGCCAATAAAGGCGTAAGTGGAAATCACTAACTTTACAGGGGAGCAAAAAAACTGTTTAACCAGGTGTATCTTTTTAGTTTTTGACTCTATGATCTTTTGTTATATATCAAAAAATAGTAAAAAAATTAACCTTTTTTTTTGTTTATATTCGAAACACCTTAAATTATCGTGGTAGCCAATATTTAATGTTAAATGTTTTACAGACGTTTTCCTTATTTATTTAAGACCAATACTCAAACGTAATGACTTTTATTCCAATCTTTGCTTTCTAAATATTTTTTAATCTGTAACTACTCATGCTTACGTCTGTTACGAAGTTCTATACTATGATAAAATACAGGAGCTAAGTACTGTTTAAGCCCTTTTTGCCTTAATTTTATTTTACATATCGAATTGTATGACGCTTTTACAGCTTTTTTTGTTAAAACATAAAACTAAAATTTGGTATTAAGTATAAATACGGGCTTTTTTCACAGTATGTTTAATTGAACTATAACTGTAAGTAATATTACGTTTCTAGGTAAAATATATTTCAGTGGTGTAATAAAAAGGTTTTTTATAAAATTGCACTTTATTATAATAATATTCATAACAGAACCTGATAAGAGATAATAAAATTAACAGTGAATTATAATCTTTCTGATAAGTTTAACCAAGAACGGTTTCTAAATACAAATTCTTAGAAAAACCTCAAAATCTGGCATCAACAAAAATCTTACATTATTTATTAAATATACCAATTACTAAACATCATCATCAGTCGGAAGACGTCCTTTGCTGAACATAGGCCTCCCCCTTAGACCGCCACGCCGAACGACAATTCGCCACTTGCATCCATCGGTTGCCCGCGACCCTCACGATGTCGTCGGTCCACCTAGTGGGAGGCCTGCCTACGCTGCGTCTTCCGGTCCGTGGTCGCCACTCGAGAACTTTTCTTCCCCATCGGTTGTCAGTTCTACGAGGACTACACTGGGATTGTCGATGAAATGGTATCACGTAGCTTCCCAAACGCTGCCCATCCGAGTTGGATTCTACGGGTGACCTCTTTGTCGAAGTTGGACCTACCTAACTGAACAATCTGTCCAAGGTAAGTGTAAATATCTACAACTTCGAGATTATCATTCCCAACAACAATAGGTACGGGTGCCACATGGACATTCGACATGATTTTCGTCTTGTCCATGTTCATTTTAAGGTCCACCTGTAGGGAAACGATACTTAGGTCGCTGAGCATAGCATTGAGGTGCTCCAACGATTCTGACATGATGAGTCTATCGTCGGCAAATCGAAATTGACTGATGTATTCACCATTGATATTGATGCCGAGTCCGTTCCATTCCAAGAGCTTGAAAACGTCCCCCAACGCGTTCGGGAACAATTTCGGAGAAATCACGTCTCCCTGATGTCTCACGCCTTTCTGCAATTGAATTGGTTTCGTGCTCTATTCCTGAAGTCGGATAGACATGGTGGCATTTCTATACAAGCACTTCAACACTTCGATAAACCTATAGTCTATATCACATCGTTGGAGGGACTGCCATACTGACCAGGTTTCGATTAATCGAAGGCTTTTTCATAGTCCACAAATGCTAGACATAATGGTCGATTGTACTCCTCTGTCTTCTAAATAATCTGGCAGAGCATGTGTATGTGGTCTATGGTACTAAAACCTTTTCGGAAACTGGCTTGTTCGGAAGGCTGGAAGTCATCAAACATACGTTTGAGACGGTTCGTAATGACTCTTGAGAACAGCTTGTATACATACATGGCTCAGAAGTGAGATTGGCCTGTAGTGCAAGATGTTATCACCCTTTTTGAAGAAAAGAACAAACACACTCCTGTACCATGCTTCTGGCGTAGTGCTGATGTCCGGGATATCCTCAGTGTAGTGTCGAGTCAGTTTAGCTCTTGCGTCTCGACCTGCACAGACATTGGGTTGTCATGTTGATGTGTATAACTGTCCGTATAACCTCTCAAGCTCTCTCAGTATTTATGGTTTCGTCGAAATGATGCTGCCGTCGTTAATCTTCAGCTTTGTTATTTGGCTTTGCCTAATAAACAAATTCTTTGCGAAGGCTTAAAAATCTTCGCAAAGAATTTGTTTTGAGCCCTGGTTCGGCTCGATTGCCTCTTTGATCCGTGCCGCACTATTGGCACGAAGGTCACGTTGCATTGATTTAGAAATATCAGCTGAAGATTGCAGTCTCATCTCGGTCTGGGTTAGATCAACTTGATGGCGCAGGGTCTTAAAGAACTTGGACCGCACAGCTTGGACAGTTTCCACCAACCCATTGTTAATCTCGTCCATAGTTTCGCATTCGGTTAGGCATTGGAAGCGATTGTGTAGTTCCAGTTGGAAGTCTTCGGGGTTCTAGATGTGGGCAGGACCAAATCGTAGCGTGGACTTCACCAGAAGAGACCTTTCAAGCTTCAAATTGAATATTTAATGTGCCTGTGACGATTTGGTGATCGCTACCGGTTTTAACCTTGGCGGTCACAGAGATATCACTGAATATTCGCTTCTTGGTAGTCATGATGAAGTCAATTTCATTTCTGGTAGTACCATCGAGGCTTATCCACGTCCACCTCTTTGATGGCCACTTCTGGAAATAGGAGTTCATTAAATGGATTTCTTCTTTTTCCATGAAGGCGACCAGCCGCTGCCTCCTAGGTTTCGCTGCCAATACTTACATGGCTCCACTCTCAACTCATCGCCATTCCGTGCGCCCACCTTCGCGTTGAAGTCCCACCCATAGACCCAAAACAATGGTGAAGTATATTTCGAGGTATGTATGGCCTCGGATATCTCCTCATACAATGCCTCTGCTTCATCATCAGAATGTGTCGAGGTCGGCACTTAAACCTGTATGACCTTCAGCGAATACTGGATGGTAATTCTGAGTATAAGGTATGCTACATTACTCGACACACTGTCGACTGTCTTAACGTTGTTGATGAGGGACCTGTGGACGAGATATCCAACACCACCCTGGGATTTACGCTCTCCTTCCCGCTAGAAGAGCATGTTGCCCGAATTTAGAACTATTGTATCCTGACCCTCTCTTCGGAGGTTAGATAATCCCAAGATATTCAAGTGTATTTTGCTCAATTCTTCCTCCAGCTCCATGCATTATAAAGGTAAGTACCCAGACCTTTCGAATTGGTTATGAGACGAGTGCGTGATTACTTCCGTCCATGTAGATCAAATCGTGAATGGAAAAAAGGCGTAAAAATGATTATTTCGAAAATGTGTGCGAGTGCACCCGTAAATAAGAAAATACGGCTCTTTTTGTTTGATTATTTTTATTTGTGATGGGATGTAATCGGTTTTATTTTAAGAAAATCATTTTTTTATTAGGCATTAAAAAGCATAATATGAGATACAATTATGACATTGTTGCTTTATTTAATGAAACAAAAACTTAAGCAGGATTAGGTGTATTTTAGTGAAATTTTACGTTCTTATGTTGGTTTATCGACTTTATTAATTGACAAAATATTGAACTTAATCGACGCCAAAAAATATTTTTTTGGGATAGAAGCCTCATTTTGACTCAAAATGTCACGGAAAAAATTGAGCGCATGTATCTTCACTTATACTATCCAAAACTGCAAAAAAAAAAAATTGACGTAATCGCACTTACGTCTTTGTTGATCTGGGGGTGCGATATGGGGTGACCTATATACATTTAAGTGGTATGGGTCACACATGGCTTTGGTTGGATATCGGTTTTGGGAAACTTGGTTGAACTTAAGCTATTGGTGTCTCTTACTTATTTAAGGAGTAAGAGAGACATGAAAGGCATTTAAAGCGTGTTTAAAGAAGACAGACACAACCAATTGAGTGAAAATAATCATGCTTTTCTATTAAGTAATTGTAAAACTGATCTAATACTGTTTTGATTCATATTTATTTTTCCATAAACCGTTTAATAAAATGAAAATCTGAATCGAACAATCACAATAAAGCTTTGGTTCTTACCTATTTGTTGTGACCCTGTACTTACCTATTTTCTATTTTCCAAACGTTTAGGAAATGTTTAAGATTTGTGCCCAGAAGATGGTTTCCAATTTTTGTGAAATCAAATATACAATTATAACTAGTGAAATTCGTGTAGATACTACCTGTAAACCGGCGTATTCATATTATATCGTAATCTAACTTATAATATTTTTTCCCCCACAGGCGAGCACCCAGCAGCAATGCAGCACGGGAACGCCAATACAGCATCACCCTGCGCATTGTCAGTCAACTTACTAATCTCTCTATACTGCACGCTTGCGACGCTATACACAAGCACCGTTGATGGGTTCAGATGAAAATTACACAAGGTACTATAGGCAACATTGTGGTACGATGTTGTGGTTTGTAAAAATTTAGGTGTAAGTAGATTTTGGTAAGAGATGCAGTGTTGCGGACGTGAATTTTTGACGTAAATTTGTATAAATTTTCCGAAACTTTGTAAAATAACATAAATTTTCCTAAATTTTTGACGCAATGTTTGTATTAAATTGTGACTTTATAAATATTTATACTTATTCGTATCTTATTTTTTATGTACTTTTACACTATTATAAGGAACACTGACTCTAAAATCACAATTACATGCTACCAGTGTAGGAGTCTGTGTAATGAATAGTCATCATCTCTTTTCATATTTTCTTCATGTGGTCCTTTGTTGTTTTTTTTTATCGCATCGTAATAGACAAAATAATTATGCATACCTTCGATAAAACTTCAAAACTTGAGAAATAATTAGGTATATTAATTTCATGCAGTTAAAAATTTGAAATGACGCAGAAACTGTATCCACAAAATGTGTTTTACATTTAAAGTTACTATCCACATTATTATCAAACTAATGACTTTGACTCAACTTGAGCTAAGACCTTTACACGAAGCAATTTTGTTTGTACTAATAAGATACTATAAGATCTACTTGAATTTTAAGGAGATGGCTTTCGAGCTTTGAAATTAAATCAAAATACTTGAAAATAAATGCTTTTGATTAATCTAAACGTTCCAAATATCAAATGCCACGTACCCTTAACCATCAAACATAGAACGATTAAATTGGATCCTTAACGGGTACATACACACCTTAATCTGTCAGGACAGGTCCAATGGATTTTAAATGTGTCAGAAGTGGTTCAATGGATTTAAACGGACGAATTGTAATGTCCAATCAAATATTCAAGAAACAAGACACCCTTTCGTTTAGTCTCTGATTCTGAACTGTTCATTTCAATTTAGTCAATGGAATTTTTAGTTCAATAAACGTGTTCAGTGGTTTAGTAGAATTACGTTTAGATTTTCGGTATTGTAAAATACGGTTTAGTAAGCTTTTGTTAAATTACGAAATACCTTGCGGGCTTTAGCAATTTAATAAAAGGTCTTATTACTAATGCCACAACACCTTTTTTCTGTTTTTGCATCCAGTATGTTTCTTTCACGTGTTTTAAAACAAACTACTTTTAAAGTTTTTTTGTGAAAACACCTTACCAACTACACTGTCCGAGTCCTGCCCAGCAAGATCAAATCTTTCATTCCGTTTTTAAACAACTTTCAGTGATAATGACTTATTGCCAATCTCTAAAGGTGCGTACAGACCATGTAACATGTTATACGAGTATAACCTGTGTTTTATAACAAGTCCACACTATGTAACCTTGATATTCAACATTGCGGCATAAAACAATACTGTACACATCAGAATAACAATGTTATAATAATATAACCATTGTCGCTTACCGTTCTTCAGTGCTAAACTTGACTAAGATTTATAAAATTGTTATTTATATCAATAACATGTTATTATAACATGTTTTATAACATTTGGTGTCCACATTATCTGAAACATGTTATATAGCAATGTTGCATGGTCTGTACGCATCTTTACATTTTCCACGTAGGTATCTATGGTTATGTTATGTTCTAAATACATTGAATTAATTCACGTCCGTAACACTCATTCTTAAGAGAAACCCTTTTACATTGAACTGTGTATAGAATAGCCCTCATGTTTATAAGATTTAGTTTAAGATACGAAAATATTGTAATTAATAAAAATAATTATTAATTTTACTGTATTGCCGGAATTATATTATGTAATGTATAGTTTCTTTATAAGAAACTTTACGGAAAATGTTACGAATTTATTCTTTAAAATCAGACGTTGTATTATTTGATCTTTAAAAATTGTAGGTTTAAATTTTTCTTTGTGAAAAATCTGACATCTTCAACTTGAATTTCTTTTGTTACTGTCAAAAATAGTAATTGAAGTATACATTATTTTGAAAGTAAAATTATAATACTAAATTAAATTCTCTGGAAAGTTCTCGTCTTGAAATATTTAATATTAATCTAGATAGTTGTTTGTAATTTCAGTTACAAACATTCAATTTAGTTTGTACAAGAAAGTGAGCTTAGTTCTGTCAAATTGAACTAGCGCACATCAAAAATTTTAAATTATTTTGTATTATTTACTATTTGAAGTAATTATGTTCTATATAAGTGTACTTTCTGTGTCAATTTTTAAGAAATTGAAATTTGACTACTAAGGTTTATTAATTATAGGTTGGCTCTATTAAGCAGAATTAACACATTATGATATTAAAACTACACAATTTTAAACTGGAACACATTTTACCAGTAGTTTGCACCATCTCGAAAATTATATGAACACATTGACCCAGCTTTACCTACTCTTTACTATTTTATTCAAGAAAAATGGCCTTCTAATTTCGGCAAAATGTAAATAAAACTTAATTTAATATTAGATAGGTATCGAGGAAAGTGTGGTATAATTTATAAGAGATAGCGATTGTAAAATTAATAAAAAAAGTGTAAACTTTTTTTTATCTTGTATCATTATTAATTTCTGATTATTTTATGGTTCATAGACTTTGCCTGTGATTTTGTAGTAGATTACTTGAAACGTATGTATCAAATCTGAATGCTTAGAATTGATCGTCCTTGACGGTTGCAGCAAATTGTTACCAGTTTGTAACAAAACATTTCAATTGATTTCTTCAAGCTTGCTGGAGCCTTACAAAAAAGACAAACTATATTCAAATGTAAACTTTTTATGTTTTTTATATATAAGAACAATAAAATACTAAGAAGATGATTATGTAAATGAAGATAAGGGAAAAAGTCTAACTCTTATAATCCTATCCTTCGATTTTTTCCTGATTATTCAGCTGGGAAGACGTAAAAAAATTTCTAAAGTATTTTCTGGTTATGTTCAGCTTTTTAAAAACCTTTCAACGAATTAGTTTTAGTTACCAATCTCTTACAGTTTAAGCCAGCTTTTTATTCAATTCCCGCTGTAAAAACTTATTACCAATTTTAGTTTTTGTTACTTATCAATTTTATTTCTATTTCACTGATTTGAAAAAGGAAAATATTAAAAATTTCCAGTTTTATTTCTGTATAAGCATGATTGATTGAAGATTTCACAATATTTTTATTTTGTAAAAATCCTCAAAGACTTGTAAATTTTATAGGAAAATATATTTAATTTTTTCGTTTATAACTTTTATAATATCTATATTTATTAGACTTATAAACAACTATTGTTTTCAGATTAAATGTTATATTTAATTGTTAGATAATTTATTGTAAATAGTTAAATTTAAAACAGATTTTTAAGATCACGATCGAAAATAAAATAGCACGGAATTATACTTGTATTGTTATTTTGTAGTTGTTTTTCTAGTCGAATGTTTAAATAGGATAAAAAAATTATAAAGTGTAACATAAATTGTAAATAATTATTTGTAAATATTAAAATAATTTTAAGAAATAATATTATTATTTATGATTTTTGTTTATTATAATAAAATGATGCAATAATGTGCAGTAGACGGTTGAACTTTGGGTAAAAGTTGGATTACTTTACAAAAACAATTTACAAATAGTAGAAAACTGATAAATAAATTGATTATGTAACTATTGATAAGGCAAACTTTGACAAATAAAGATAGAAACATTACGATTGTGTTTTATTTTAAAATATTCAATCAACGGTGAAAGTAAACATCTTGAGGAAAATGGCAACTCTTAAAATCAGAAATTCGAAGAAATGTGACAACTACTTACTGGCACCGGACCCGCATGGAGGATTAAAGGCTACTCCATCTCACAGAGGGGAAGTCTGTGTCCCAGCAATGGGAATATTCTAATCTGATTATGAAGCAGCAACATTACCTATACCTACAGGGTGAAATCGAAATCATGGGCAATATTTTAGTCTAAGACTCTAATCACGATACTGATCGCATTATGGGTAATAAATCGCTAATCTAAAATATTATTAATGGAATTATGCCTTTAAAAATGCAGTATGTCACACTGAAAAGGCTTATTATTGATAAAAACACTAAAAGTAATAAAAAAAAATCATAAACCCCAAAAGTCCTAAAGTATCAAAATTTTAAAGCGCAGTACACCGCGCGCGGAACGAAAAGTAATCAAACATCAACTAATATTAAGCGAAGATACTTGCATTAACAATGTTTTTGAGTTCCGAAATACGATTAGTATCGTTAGTAAAGCCCGAGTTTAAAATATTGCTCATTAATAAAATTTCACCCTGTATACTACAAATCCAAAAGTACACACAACACTGCTCTGAGGCCCTAGCATGAATTCTGCGTAAAAACGTACAAGTACGAAGTAATATACGAACTAATAAGTCATGATACTTCTCACCTATATAATGTACGAATGTGAAACTAATTGTATCCATCAAATTAACGTCGAGTAAGTTCCCGTTTACTATACGACACAAAAACGTAGAAACTCGTGCTAGGACCTCTGACGTAGCCAGCGATATTTGTTGCGACAGCTACTATGAAGAAAACAAATGAAAGAAGTTGCTAAAAACATGCCACGAACCAACATGACGCGTACTTGCGTAATAAATATAATAAAATAGTTGTATGGTTGTATGTGGGAGAGATAGTAAATAACTGGCATACTATTTACCCTCTGACAACTGCACGACCAATAACAATTTTATAATTGGAACGCCTGCGTTAGAGAATTTTCGTAGTTCGTTACCGCAAACCCGGCGAACTCCGTTTCGCCACCAGATGGCTTCGTTTTATCTAACATTTCGTTTGGTGATTAAAAGAAGAAGATTTTTTTTCCTGAATTTTCTTTACTATAAACCTCACGGAGCGCGAGACCTTTCCAACGAATGCATAACCGTGGCAATCGGTTCGTGCGTTCTGGAGTTATAGCGTCAGGAAGGAAAACCCGACTTATTTTTATATAGTAGATAGTTGTATGGTTGTATGTGGGAGAGATAGTAAATAACTGGCATACTATCTACCCTCTGACAACTGCACGACCAAGAACAATTTTATAATTGGAACGCCTTCTGCGTTAGAGAATTTTCGTAGTTCGTTACCACTCAGTCCTAGTTGTTCGGCGACGCAAAATGGCGGAGCTAAATCGATGCTATTCTTTCTCTTCCTAATTTAAACTGGGCGTATTACTGACGCGATATGCTCACGCCTCACTACGGCGACTGTGAAAACTATCCGTCTTAATAACAAACTAAAACGTGTCCCAAGCATCATTAATGAAAAAAATTTTAAAAAATCGAGTTAAGGATGCGAGGATCGCCCTGAGGACACGGTGGAGCATACGGCGCAGGACTGCACCTCTTGGGCAGAGCACCGCCGTGTCTTCACGGCAGCGATAGCAAGAGACCTGTCGCGCCCGGCATTGGTCGAGGTCATGCTGTGGGGCGAGACGGAGTGAGAAGCGGTCGCCTCCTTCAGCGAAGCAGTCATGCTCGTGAAGGAGGAGGCGGGATGGATAGCGTCCTCCCTCTTACTTATCTTAATCTATCTTATCTAACTTATCTCATTACCGTGACCCCGAAACATAATGGGCTATTGAAGGACACCGTGGATTTTAGTCAGTACGAGTCTGACAGCCCTGTCTGGGGTGGGAGGACTCATTTGATGATTTTACCACGCTTAAAAAAAAGGTATTGCGACCAACGTTAAATATCAAAAATATCAGAATATAACAAAAACAAAATCAAAGAACAACAACAAAAACTCCAGAATAAGAACATTTGATAGACTGATACATAAATATGCCGTCGTCATATTCAGAAAAGATGTGCCAGTAAAAACGTATAATAAAGTTACATTTATGATCTTTTCCTACTATTTTACTATTGTAGGAAACTTTACGTGCCTAAGGAGATATTTTTATGGCTTGAATCTTGGGAGCTTTTGCTTAAATAAGTCTCTCGGTTTGGTTTTACGTGAATAAATAAAATATCAAAGTGGGAATGTTTTGTTTAAATATTCGACGGTAGTAAAGAACAAAGGCTGTCTATAAGATCACTAGTTTTCGGGAGAGAGTTGTGAAGCATTGTGTCTTCGTTAAAATAGGTGTAGTTGTCTATATACCCAAAAAAATAAATAAACTTCTTTTACTGTGCCCGCAGCTAAGGACTGGATTAAACTGCAGCTGGGGTTTGTGTTTCCTGCTAGCTACAACTTGGGGTCTTCAAGTCAAGAGTGAATAAAATCAACGGGAAATCCCGTTTGTGTGAACGGGCTAGATGAGACTGACAGCTGACGTTTTATAATTCTCTGTAATATACGGATTTTAATAAATATCAAACAAAATGTAAGCCAAACCAAAACCATGAATCCCTATTCAATTAATAACAAAACAAACACATCAGAATTATTTATGCAATCATGTTTGTTTGTAGAACTGGATTAATTAAACTAATAAATATAATAGTGAAACATTTAAATGAGTGCAAAATTGCATAAATTATCCTTAAATATTTAATTTAAAACATCATCTTATTTGCTAATGTAATTAATGAATACATAAACAAAATACAAACTCGTTATTTGTTTACAAATCGTTGTAAAATCTGGGAGTGAATTATGTAAGAGTGAGATTTTGTAAAGTATCGATACGGTTTTATTATCGAGAAAACGTACTGATACTTTCTATACCGTTCAAACGGTACATGGAAGAGTATTTGTAGATAAGAATGACTTTTATTACTACTTCTGAACATCTTGTATTCGATTCTTAAGTTGAGAAAGGTGTTATTGGATTTTGTCGTAACGAAAAGCGTTTCTTATAATTATGACGTGAAATCTATGATCTTTTAGCGTAGTGTGAAACAATGGGTATACGTTTACCTAACATTTTAGGTTTAACATGAAAGCGCAAATATTAACATGCATTTTGTATATAGCCATTAACATTAAATTAAGTTATCGTATTACTATGTTGTCGCGCAGGCCCGCAAGCATTCTAACATTATCGCTTTCTGTCCATCATCTTCCTGCCCTTATCCCATTTTACTTTGGGTCGGCGCAACACGTTTTTTTCTTCCATTCTCCCCTATCAGACGTCACAGTATCATTTACTCCTTTTTCATTCATATCATTCCTTAGACAATTCATCCATCTTATCTTTGGCCGTCCTCTTCCTCTCCATCCATCAACATTCATACTCATCACTCTCTTAGTCACGTGAGTCTCATCCCTCCTCATCACGTGTCCATACCAAGACAGACGATTACCTTTCATTTTTTCTGTAATGAGTTTATTAGGGGAAGTTTGAAAGTGACGCCCACTTTCAAACTTCCCCTAATAAACTCATTCCTTACTTTATCCATTCTTGTCACTCCTCATCTCCGCTCCATGCAATCGTTTCTCATCCATCTTTTTCTCAGCCCAGCTTCTGCCGCTTTCTGTCCATAAATGAATAAATCCAATCCAAGATTTGGCCTTAAGGAGCGGGTTATTATAAGATTTATCCATCCCTCATCTCATGGCGCGCATTGCCTACTGCATGCTACACCCAGTTATAAAAACATAATGCAACAAACAAAATATAAATTGCGATACTGTTATCACGTTGCTATAACAGTCATTGTTATCGATACTTTTTATTCGATACTTCACAACACGTGCAATGGACTACATTATGCAACACGCAGTCATCAAGCATATCAAACAAACAAAATATTATAGTCTACGAGTGACATATACCATTGTATGACTCCACCAATTTCAGTTATTGCATCTGTCTCATGCATGTTATATCAGGCTCGCGAAATGCAATTATTTCGCTGTTTCTGTTTTGCATATAACCGTTAGAATTTTATTTTGATGGTTTTAGATTAGAGCGTGGTTTTGGTGATGTTTATTTTAATCGGTCATTATTTATTATTGTGTTTGTTGTTGGAAATTATTATAGTGTTTGTTTAAATTATTTAATCTTGAATAACAAATGTATTCATCTGGTTTTTGCGGTCAACAACATAATTATATTGATATACATGAAAGATAATTATAATTCTCGTTGCTCTGTCTATTTAGCAACTTTCTTTCACATCTGTAAATTAATTGATTTTCCAAAGTAAATAAACGACTTTTGAAATTAATATTACCTAACAAAGGTTTTTGTTTTTCATGATAATTATTTAATTATTTTTACAGTTTATGTAACCCACTTACTTTTTACACCAAGCGTTGTGTAGAATTGATCCCATCCCATTTCCTTCAATTTTTAACCGACTTCTAAAAAAGGAGGTTACTCAATTCGACCGTACATATGCTTTTTTATGTTTGTTCGCGCAGAACTTCGTCGTTTATGAACCGATTTTGATTATTCTTTTTTGTTGGAAAGGGATATTTCAGAGGTGGTCCCATTATAAGGAAATCAATGTTTGATGATGAAACACCAGAGAAATCGTGGGGAACATTCAAAAATCGTAGGGGCGACTAGAGCGTTTGTAAGTTTTTTCATTAAGAATTTTAAAGCACTACAATTTAATAAAGGTCTGGAGTTGATGTGATGATGGAGCCGAGAGACAGTCGAGGGAACTCTCAACCTCAACGATTCACAGCACCTATTTTGTGTTTGTGCTTGATTAATTTTTATTGATAAGAACTTTACTCCTACATGGGTTGTAAGTGTCATTAGGGGTCTGATGATGAAGACGAAGGACAGTTCAGGGAACTCCTCATCGGTTTACAGTAGCTACCTTGTGTTTGGACTTAATTCATTTATATTGATGTGAACTTTATAAAAAGATGGGTTGTAACTGTCATAAGGGGTCTGATGATGAAGACGAAGAACTGTTCAGGGAACTCCTCAACGGTTTACAGCAGCTACCTTATATTTGGACTTAATTTATTTAAATTGATGAGAACTTTGCACCCATATGGCTTATTGTTCGATGCAGAATTGTAACTGCCATTTGGTCCCATAAAAAATCATTTAGTTTCCTTCAGTAGTTTTATTTTATAAGCATTTTTAGCTTATTGTGTGCACGAGCGATGTTATAACCGGTGCTACGGATAATAAAATTCTAGTGCATATGTAAGAAAATAATGTATTTGACAAGAATTTGGGTTAAATATTTAAACTAAAAAGGGTGAAATAAAAAACTGTTTCAAAAAAATGTAACCGACTTCAAAAACGACCACGAAAAAGGGTAAAATAACCTACCAAATAACTTTTCTTTCGGAAGTCGGTGGCAAAAACTTAATGAAATAGAAAAGCAAAGCCACTGACTTCCAAAAGATTACTTATTTGATGGCCTTATTGAAATAAACGAATTGCCATTGACTTTTCTTGTTCCTCAATCTTTGTTTTTCAATCCTATTCAATTATTAATTTGTCTTGTTATCAACAATAACAACATTCTTTAGATTCTGGTTTACCAACAAAAATAATCGCACTGACGGATCAATCATTTATAATTATTTCGTGTACGTAATACGAGATAACAACTGACTTTTAACCTAATATCGATTAAAGTTGATTAATTCAATTTTATTTAAGAGTACCGTTTTTTTTTCTAATTAAGTAATTAAAATAAATATTTATAACTTAAACTCAATATTTACATAAGATACTAAATTAAAACAAAAATTATTAACAGAAATTCAAATTAATTTACACTTCCTAACTAGCTTTGGGTTGAGTAGTTGAGTAGTTGAGCTAGTTTTGGGTTGAGTACATACAATAAAACGTGGTTCAGATGAAGTGTCTTCAATATGAAAACTTTATTTATATTTTTATTTATTTAGTAATAAGCTAGTGTTTGAGCACTATCTCGCCTGATGGTCTTTTTTTGTCGTAGTAAAATCATCAAATTAGTCCTCTCACCCAGGGCGAGACGGGAGGGAGTGTCAGCCTCGTACTGACTAAAATCCACGATGTCCTTTAATAGCCCTTAACATTCCAGGGTCACCTAATGAGATAGTACCGCGACCCCGGCAGGCTTTGGCCCTCTACGGGGCGCCCCGTCAGATTGCTGATAGCTCTATGAGGCGCGCGTGGTGCAAGACGTCCCGCGAGCATGGTCCATGATCGGACAGCGAGTGCATCCATTACTCGCCGTCACATGCCCATCTCGCCTGATGTGGGCGATGTGCCTAGAAGTGACCTATTTACTCTTGAAGTCTTGACCTAAGGACCCCTAATTTGTAGCTATCATTAAATACAGACTCATGCTAGGAATCCACTCCATACCTGTGCGATATGCGTTTATTTTGCAACTGCGTTTTAAATACGAGTGGGTGAACGTCAATAGCATCTATTTTTATATTTGAACAAAAAACTCAATGTGTTTTTTTTTTTGGAACAACACCGTAATAATTATGTTTAACTCTTTCCGGGGAACTAAGCTCAGCCTTGGCAGTACTGCCGTGCCAATCCAAAAGACTGTAAGTCAACTTACAGTGTTTTTGCTTAACAAGGCCCAATCAGTTTCTTAAAGTCTGTTTATTACCTATGATCGATCACATTTTCATTTCAACGGTTTTTTTGCAAGATAGAGCAAACAAAAAAACACTGTATTACATAAAAAATAAGACATAAACACAGAAAAATACTGTAACAAAGTATACAGTGTTTTGGCGAATTATACTACACGCATTTTGCTCATGCGTAGGTAAATACAGTGTTTTGCACTGCCCGCATGCAGTTCGCGCGTTTACTGTTCAACCAGTGAAGCAGAATCGACAACAGTATTGCTATCTCGTACTTTCCTGTGCCTTTATTATTCCTCTTCCTTGTTATCTCTTTCGAGTAGTTTTATTTACATTAGTCGTGTTCCGAATTCTGCGCGCTGAGTGATTTGTTTCCAGCAGCGACCAGCAACCGAAGGACGGGCAGCAGCGTCCTTTGTAAACTTTCGGTGACCTCACTGTGATCCCCCCCCCCATTATGATTGACAACGATAGCACACGGCCCCCAGTCCACGGCAGCTCCGCTATTCCTGGTCTGGGTAGCGGATCGGGTAACGGTGGAGCAGGGGGTGAACAACAAGAATCCCCGGCAGATGCCCCGCTACCACCGGAGGGAGAATTGAGCAAAATGCGCTGGGATATCTTGGGATTATCTGAAATCCGAAGTTCTAGATTCCGGCAACATGCTCTTCTACTGGGAAGGAGACCGTAAATCCCAGGGTGGTGTTGGATTTTTCGTCCGCAGGTCCCTCATCACCAATGTTATGAAAGTCGACAGTGTATCGAGTAGGGTAGTATACCTTAAACTCAGAATAACCAAATGGTATTTGTTGAAGGTCATACAGGTATATGCATCGACCTCGACACATTCTGATGATGTAGTAGAGGCATTGTATGAGGAGATATCCGAGGCCATACATACCTCCAAAACATACTTCACCATTGTTATGGGGGACTTCAATGCGAAGGTGGGCGCACGGAATGACGATGAGTTAAGAATTTGCCATTTGGGTATGGGCAGCGAAACCATAGGGGCCAGCGACTGGTCGATTTCATGGAAAAGGAAGAACTCCATTTAATGAACTCCAATTTCCAGAAGCGGCCATCCAGGAGGTGGACGTGGGTAAGCTCCGATGGTACTACCAGAAACGAGATTGATTTAATCATGACGACCAAGAAGCGAATATTCAGTGATGTCTCTGTGATCGCAAAGGTAAAAACCTGTAGCGATCCCCGAATCGACAGAGGCACATTGAATATCAATGTGAAGCTTGAAAGGTCTCGTCTGGTGAAGTCCACGCTCCGACCTGGTCCTGCCCGCATTCAGAACCCCGAAGACTTCCAACTCGAACTGCACAATCGCTTCCAGTGCCTAACCGA
Source organism: Agrotis exclamationis (assembly GCA_950005045.1). Lineage (NCBI taxonomy): Eukaryota > Metazoa > Arthropoda > Insecta > Lepidoptera > Noctuidae > Agrotis > Agrotis exclamationis. Next base: position 10,838,270 of record OX465440.1, read on the forward strand.
ATGCGAAACTGTGGACGAGATTAACAATGGGTTTGTGAAAACTATCCAAGCTGTCCAATTTCAAGACCCCGTGCCGCAATAAGCCTCAAAAGCTCTCGAACGGAACCATCAAGTTGATGCAAGACCGGACCGAGATGACGCTGCAATTTTCAGCTGATATGTCGGAATGGCAAACTCAATAGACGAATCTCTAAATCAATGCGACGTGGCCTGCGTGCCTATAGTGCGGCACGGATCAAAGAGGCAATCGAGCGGAACTAGGGCTAGAATTCGTCTATTGGGCAAAGCCAAATGACAAAGTTGAAGATTAACAACAGCAGCATCATTTCGACGAAACCGGAGATCCTGAGAGAGCTTGAGAGGTTTTACTGACAGTTATACGAGTGCACATCAATACGACAACCCAGTGGCAGTACAGCTCGAGACGCCAGAGCTAAATTGACTCGACCCTACACTGAGGATATCCCGGACACCAGCCTGTATGAGATTAGAATAGCTCATAAACAGCTCAAGAATAACAAAGCGCCGGGTGAGGACGGAATGACAACAGAACTTCTGAGAGCGGGTGGAAAACCGGTACTTCTAGTCCTCCAGAAGTTATTTAATTCCGTCATACTCGAAGGTACTACGCCAGAAGCATGGCACAGGAGTGTGGTTGTTGAAGAACTACAGACCAATCTCTCTTCTGAGCCATGTATACAAGCTGTTCTCAAGAGTCATTGCGAACCGTCTCGAACGCAGGTTTGATGACTTCCACCAGCCTCCCGAACAAGCCGGTTTCCGGAAAGGTTAGTAGGACTAGGTAATAGACAATGACAGATATTACTCATCTAACTTATTGCTATTGCATTCACAAGTGTCACAGAAATCATACTAAGGTGAAAAATACTACTAATATAATTTACAATTCATTCCATCTATCCTCTTAAAAAAACTGTATGCTTGGATACAGTGTATAGTGTTTTGGCATAATGAGTTTAGAGTTTCAGACAAAAATTAAACACTGTATCCGGTTTTACAGTGTTTTGCCTTGTTTGAAGTACATTAAAATTTTATAATTGCCTTGTCATCACAAGTTAGTGGCAATAACTTCTTTCTGTAATAAAATACTTAAAAAATATATATACGGCTATATACTAGAGATGTGCACCTAACTATTAAATGCACAAAATTATATAATATGCTTCAATTACCTCTGATATGGGCAAATATTAATAAAAAACATGTTTTGTCAATTATCTCAAAACTGGTTTTTGTAGGTTACAGTGTTTTGGCTTGGCAGGGCAGAGTAAGTCTATAAAATCTCAAGGGAAATTACGTTATAGTCCAAAAAGAGTTTTTATTTCAATATCTGTGTTGCTTCGAAGAAAAAAGAAAGGGCAAATGGCTAAGGGTGCTGATAGACTTAAACATTCACTTAACGTAAAACACCATCGAGCATTCGTCTTTTTTATTAATTTTGTCGAACTTAACAACGAGCAGAGCCAAGCATAGAGACATACATCTTAAAAACTTTTTTTTTAAAAAGTACCGACTTCAAAACAAATACAAAAACTTTTTAAAAAAAAGTACCGACTTCAAAACAAATACAAAAAAGTTTAAAATAACTTTTCTTTCGGAAGTCGGTGGATATAGTCAATGACACAACAAAACAAAGCCACCGACTTCCGAAAGAAAAGTTATTTTAAACTTTTTTGTATTTGTTTTGAAGTCGGTACTTTTTTTTAAAAAGTTTTTATTTTACCCTTTTTAGTTTATTTATTACATATTCAACCCAAATTTTCTTACATATTATGCACTAATCTTGTAATCCGTCACAACATAAAAAAAACCATATCTCTAAAACTACTGAACCGATTTTGATGAAACTTGCAGTGTACCCTAAGTTGAACAATACCTAGTACAACAAAAAAAGAATTACTTAAATCGAACTTATAGTTCCGGAGATATGCGTGCACAAACATAAAAACATACATACATACACTTATGAAATTTGGCACATTTGTTCAGACGCTGATATAGACTAACATATATGAAAACTGGGCAGTTCTGATAATATTACATACATACGGGTCGAATTGATAACCTCCTTTTTTTTGAAGTCGGTAAAAAAAAGTTTAAAATAACTTTTCTTTCGGAAGTCGGTGGCAATAGTCAATGACACAACAAAACAAAGCCACCGACTTCCGAAAGAAAAGTTATTTTAAACTTTTTTTGTATTTGTTTTGAAGTCGGTACTTTTTAGGGTTCCGTACGTCCGAATACAAAAACGGAACCCTTATAGGATCACTCGTGTGTCCGTCTGTCTGTCGCTTACAGTCAATTATCTCCGAATCTACTAGACCGATTGGGTTGAAATTTGGTACACATATCAATTCCTGTGACCCAAGCACAGAGGTGTGACGTGAATAGATGAAATCTGTATGTGGGAGGTAATTTTTGGGGGGGAAGGGGAAAATGAAAAAAAAAGTTTTGAAAACTGCATCGTGTGACATATCATATGAAATGTATTGTTGAGACAATCTTAAATGTATTTTTTTTGTAATTTTAAAATAAATGGTTTCCAAGGTATTCAAGAAAATAGACGAAATTTGACCATTCTCCCTCCCCGCTTATCTCCGAAACTACTGAACCTAAAATTTTGAAAAAAATACAGGAATTAGTTTTCTACTTATAGATTATAGGATAACCTATAAGAAGTCCATATCTGTATATGGGAGGTAATTTTTGGGGGGGGGAAGGGGAAAATTTAAAAAAAAATATTTGAAAACTGCATCGTGTGACATATCAAATGAAAGGTATTGTTGAGACAAACTTAAAAGTATTTTTTTTTGTAATTTTAAAATAAATGGTTTCCAAGTTATTCAAAAAAAATAGACGAAGCTTGACCATTCCCCCCCCCTTATCTCCGAAACTACTGAACCTAAAATTTTGAAAAAAATACAGGAATTAGTTTTCTACTTATAGATTATACGATAACCTATAAGAAGTCCATATCTGTATATGGGAGGTAATTTTTGGGGGGGAAGGGGAAAATTAAAAAAAAAATTGAAAACTGCATCGTGTGACATATCAAATGAAAGGTCTTGTTGAGACAATCTTAAATATATTTTTATTGTAATTTTAAAATAAACAGTTTCCAAGTTATTCAAGAAAATAGACGAAATTTGACCATTCCTCCCCCTTATCTCCGAAACTACTGAACCTAAAATTTTGAAAAAAATACAGGAATTAGTTTTCTACTTATAGATTATAGGATAACCTATAAGAAGTCCATATCTGTATATGGGAGGTAATTTTTGGGGGGGGAAGGGGAAAATTAAAAAAAAAATATTTGAAAACTGCATCGTGTGACATATCAAATGAAAGGTATTGTTGAGACAAACTTAAAAGTATTTTTTTTGTAATTTTAAAATAAATGGTTTCCAAGTTATTCAAAAAAAATAGACGAAGCTTGACCATTCCCCCCCCTTATCTCCGAAACTACTGAACCTAAAATTTTGAAAAAAATACAGGAATTAGTTTTCTACTTATAGATTATAGGATAACCTATAAGAAGTCCATATCTGTATATGGGAGGTAATTTTTGGGGGGGGAAGGGGAAAATTTAAAAAAAAATATTTGAAAAGTGCATCGTGTGACACATCAAATGAAAGGTATTGTTGAGACGAACTTAAAAGTATTTTTTTTGTAATTTTAAAAAAAAACGTGGGAATAACAGGTTTCCAAGTTATTCAAAAAAAAATAGACGAAGCTTGACCATTCCCCCCCCCTTATCTCCGAAACTACTGAACCTAAAATTTTGAAAAAAATACAGGAATTAGTTTTCTACTTATAGATTATACGATAACCTATAAGAAGTCCATATCTGTATATGGGAGGTAATTTTTGGGGGGGAAGGGGAAAATTAAAAAAAAAATTGAAAACTGCATCGTGTGACATATCAAATGAAAGGTCTTGTTGAGACAATCTTAAATATATTTTTATTGTAATTTTAAAATAAACAGTTTCCAAGTTATTCAAGAAAATAGACGAAATTTGACCATTCCCCCCCCCTTATCTCCGAAACTACTGAACCTAAAATTTTGAAAAAAATACAGGAATTAGTTTTCTACTTATAGATTATAGGATAACCTATAAGAAGTCCATATCTGTATATGGGAGGTAATTTTTGGGGGGGGAAGGGGAAAATTTAAAAAAAAATATTTGAAAAGTGCATCGTGTGACACATCAAATGAAAGGTATTGTTGAGACGAACTTAAAAGTATTTTTTTTGTAATTTTAAAATAAATGGTTTCCAAGTTATTCAAAAAAAATAGACGAAGCTTGACCATTCCCCCCCCCTTATCTCCGAAACTACTGAACCTAAAATTTTGAAAAAAATACAGGAATTAGTTTTCTACTTATAGATTATACGATAACCTATAAGAAGTCCATATCTGTATATGGGAGGTAATTTTTGAGGGGGAAGGGGAAAATTAAAAAAAAAATTGAAAACTGCATCGTGTGACATATCAAATGAAAGGTCTTGTTGAGACAATCTTAAATATATTTTTTTTGTAATTTTAAAATAAATAGTTTCCAAGTTATTCAAGAAAATAGACGAAATTTGACCATTCCCCCCCTTATCTCCGAAACTACTGAACCTATTTTTTTTTAAATACAGAAATTAGTTTTCTACTTATAGATTATAGGAAAACCTATAAGAAGTCCATGATATTAAAATAACATGGTAAATCACTCAATATTGTGCGTACCAATTTGGGTCAGATTTAAAAAAAAACGTGATAGGTAACATCGTACGGAACCCTCTTCACGCGCGTCCAACTCGCACTTGGCCGGTTTTTTAAAAATAAGTTTTTATTTTACCCTTTTTAGTTTATTTATTACATATTATTCAACCCAAATTCTTGTAAAATACAAAATTTTCTTAAGCACTAATCTTGTAATCCGTCACAACATAAAAAAATCCATATCTCTAAAACTACTGAACCGATTCTGATGAAACTTACAGTGTACCCTAAGTTGAACAATACCTAGTACAACAAAAAAAGAATTACTTAAATCGAACTTATAGTTCCGGAGATATGCGTGCACAAACATAAAAACATACAAACATACATACACTTATGAAATTTGGCACATTTGTTCAGACGCTGATATAGACTAACATATATGAAAACTGGGCAGTTCTGATAATATTACATACATACGGGTCGAATTGATAACCTCCTTTTTTTGAAGTCGGTAAAAACATTTTCACGATCTTTCTAGTGAACACTCTAGTAATGTTTTCTTCATATAGATGTTAGAATTGATAGTCGGCTCGCCAGAATGCTCGCTTAAACGCTCTCATTTGTTTTTCTGTAATATAACATTCGCAATAATGCTCATTACAAGCGAATGCTCAGGTTTATCACCACCTTTAAGAAAAATCATACAAAAAAAACAAATGACGATCAATCAAAAAGAAAATACGTAGTACGAATTTATTACTTGGGTCCATTCATATAGTAATTAATTTCGTATGAATGGCATTGATCAAGTTAAGGGGAGGCGTATAATGTTATTAGTTAATGAGAAATATAAGATAGAGAATGGCATTAGGCCTTTTCTCACAAAATAAAGAAAAGAGTATTGATGACCGCTCGTTCATTAAAGTAATAAAGATTCTTTAATTTTTTTTTCTGTCGCCACCAGTTAATAATGAAATGCTATTAGGTCGGGCTACAGATAATGAATGTCCTTTAGATTTCGCATATAAGTCAACTTATGTACGCCAATTGTCAGTGCATTTGCCATTAATTTGACTCGTGCATACACGCACGAGTAAAAGGAAATTTGATGTTAATTTTATGGAAAAAATTCGTTCCTCGTTCGTTCACTTGAGGCACTTTTTCGTTTTCCAAACAATTAACGTCATAATACTTCAAGAATTTCGTTGTAAAATCGCAATGTAATTATTATTGATTATCTTTGGTTCTTTGTAGTCTCTGGCCTTGTCGAGCGAGCGCAATGTGTGTCTGAATAAAAGTCGTTATAATTTAAAAGATTTATTTTATTTTAATCTAGAGCGGTTTATGTGCCTGGGCCCATTACCTAGTATTCTTTTTAAAGCACTTATTAACTGAGTATTTGCACATTTTTTGAAATCTACTCAACATTGACACTGCAAAACATACCTACATCTGGTCTTGTACCCTGTACAGCATACATTAGACTACCTATTATTTGCCTACACACTTTTTCTATATTTTTATCTTTACCGTTTCATCTTTTAAATAAACGAGAATCACAACTGAATCTACTGAAACCTTCATTACACATTAAATCATTGAACTTAGTATTCCAACACTTTGTATTTATTTTTGTACGGTAAAATACGGAAATCTTGTGCTAAGTAAAGCCTCTGGAAACAACACCACTAAATACCAACATAACAAATTAATTCATACTCCACGTACTCGCACAATACATACGCATACAGGATTGCACAGCTAATATATTTATGAGTATGCTAAACAAGGTATTATTGAGAACTACCATAGTAATACAAATGTATGAACGTGTGTATGTACGGCCACTAATCTTGGTGTGATGATGCTAATGAATATATATTGCCTCTTCAGAGCAGTGGTAAGTAGGCATATCGTGGTTGGTTTTAAGCTTTTGTGCAAGTATATTTGGATTGGTTTTACATCTCCTTTTATAGTATTTTTCTAGCGAATTAATAGGTTTATTTTCTATGACTTTTGTCTCACCCAATCTTATAAATTTCTCACTCAGAAAACAAATAGGTAAGATAAATTTATATGCAACGAAACGGACTATAAATTGATAAAAAAATCATTTGGGTTGGTCTATGATTATCAGTGCCGCCAATCAGAAAATGACATAAATATTTTCGTTCGTGTCCGTTTCATTGCATATTCTCCCTACAATAAAATGGTGTTTACATTATTACACTACTTCCCTCAAAACGGTTAGTGAGAACCGTTTAGTCTCATAACGTTCAAGTTGCAAAATAACCACATTGAAAAAAAGTTCAAATCTCATAAGATACAAGTCTCGAAACCTCCAAGTTGCAAAATAGTCAAGTCTCAAAACATCCATGTGTCATAATATACATTTTTTATTTAAGTGGATTTGTAAGTGGTGTTTTTTTATATTTTTGACAATGACCTTGATCCAGCAATTTAAAAAAAAAATGGAAAGTATAACGCTATACTTTAACAGCGGAAGTCAGCACAAAAAGAAGTTATTAGTGGCCTACAGGCCACTGACATTGTAAATAAATCAGAATCCAAATAAAACATTCATGTTGGTGTGTGTGGTTTAGTCTCAAAACGTACAAGTTGCAAAATAACTTATGGTTGCGAAAAGTTCAAATCTCATAAGATACAAGTCTCGAAACCTCCAAGTTGCAAAATAGTCAAGTCTCAAAACATCCTTGTCTCATAACATACATTTTTTAGTTAAGTGGTTTGTAAGTGGTGCTTTTTATATTTAACCGACTTCAAAAAGGAGGAGGTTATCAATTCGACGGTATTTTTTTTTTTTTTGTATATTTGTTACGCGATTACTCCGCCAATTGTGGACCGATTTTTAAAATTCTTTTTTTGTTCGAAAGGAGGTACTTCTGAGGTGGTCCCATAGTCACCAAGTTGGGATCTGATGATTGGATCCTGGAGAAATCGAGGGCAACCCTCGAATTTTATAGGCCGACACACCGTTTTTCGCAAATTTTATGAAGTAATTTAAGTACTTGCGTATGGTAATCATAATTTCATGTAGCTGAGCTGATGACGGAAGGTAGAACTCCTTAATAGTAAGGAGTAGGCATCGACTGATTTAGTTTAGAGTTCGCATATCTCTGGAACTACAAGTCCGATTTAAGTAATTCTTGTTTTGTTGTACTAGGTATCATTTAACTTAGGGAATATTGCAAGTTTCATCAAAATCGGTCCAGTAGTTTTTGTGATAGGGAATTTTATTAGCTTATTGTGTACATGAGCGATGTTATTACTGGTGTTATGGATTACAAAATTCTAGTGCACATGTTGTATTTCACAAGAATTCGGGTTGAATATTTAAACTAAAAAGAGTAAAATAAAAACTTTTTCAAAAAAAAAATGTAACCGCCTTCAAAAACAACCATAAAAACGGTAAAAAACCTACAAAATAACTTTTCTTTCGGAAGTCGGTGGCAAAAAAAAGACAATGAAATAAAGTGTAAAACTCAGAAGGGAAAAGGGCGAAAATCAAACATGGAATAGATTCTAATCAGTATATTTACAAAAAATAACAGAAACATCACTTACACTATTGCACGCTCGGTGATCGACAACCAACTGACTACCTGACACTTCTTGACGTTGACATTCGGAACGAATGAATGAGTGTTGGGATCGATATGCTAATCGATACCAACTTGTTAGTCGGTTAATGTGATTTAAAGTAACAAAATTATATCTCAAAGTATACTACGTGTTACAAAAGAAAACAAAGACACCGACTTCCGAAAGAAAAGTTATTTTGTAGGTTTTTTACCGTTTTTATGGTTGTTTTTGAAGGCGGTTACATTTTTGACATTGATCTTGAATTTTCAAAAAATAATTGGTGGAAACTATAAGGCTTGTTAAGATGTGTTTTAATATAGGTAAATAATGAAAAAGTTTGTGTGCAATTAACTCAGGCGAGGAAAAGTATATTACCAAGGTCACAGTTTAATAATAATAAAAAACAATTTAATAGTAAAATATTGTTTTATGAAACAAAACATTAATAAAACGTGAGAACATCGTGAGGATATCATTGAGGCGAAGAACTACACATTGTCACGTTTGGTGAATTATGGCCCTATACCTCTCACAGGGATTGTTTCATCAGGTAACGTTACTTTGGAACGTAAAGGCTACTGAAAGATCGGAAGACGATCTCCGTGCACCCGTAGGCGCGGGCATGCGGGCGGTGCGTTATGGGTGACTTGCCACCCGATCACGGACCATGCCCGGGTCGACGGCGCGTAATGTTCCACGCGCGCCTCAAAGTGCTGTCAGCAATGTGACGGGGCCCCCTAATAGGGCCAAAGCCTGCCGGGGTGCGTATTGCCAAACTGTATACTGACCCAGACCGGGGTTGCTCTGAGTTTGATCGCAGTTCGCCTTTGTAGTTGAAGAGCAAACTGTATACCTATTCAGAGAGTGTCTGAATCAAAATACATTTTGCTTTAAAATACTAGAGCAAAATACATACGACTCCAGACGTCCCGTGCAGCAGTCACGAAGGGGATGGCGGGGTCTTCCAGACCCCGCCATCCCCTTCTAACCTAACCTGTCTGTGTCGGGGTGCCCTAAAGTCCCGAGCTCACTTCGCTCGCTCTTGCATTCCTAGGTCAAATAACTGATTACTACTTATCAAGGTGGCTCGACGGAGCACCGCTTCGCGGGGCTCCTACTTCTGGGTGGTTTAAAAAAAAATAACCACGAAGGGGATGGCGGGGTCTTTCAGACACCGCCATCCCCTTCTAACCTAACCTGTCCGTGTCGGGGTGCCCCAAAGTCCCGAGCTCGCTTCGCTCGCTCTTGCATTCCTAGGTCAAATAACTAATTACTACTTATCAAGGTGGCGGCCCCGCGAAGCAAGTCTCAGTCAAGCCATTTTTCTTTATTAATGTCTCGAAAAATATTTTTCCGGGGCCGTAAAAAATAATAATCAATCGATACTCGAGATATTCGCGTGTCACAGTTGCTTTACATACAAGCAGCAAACTGCATACTATCTCAGAATGCTCTGAGCTCGTATGTACTTTGCTCCAATTTGTGATTTCAACGAGCACGGCGTAGTTCAGTACAGACTATGGGTGTCTGGGTTAGTATACAGTTTGGCATTACGCTGCCGGGGTCGCGGGACTGTCTCACCTGGTTACCGTGACCCTGGTACGTAAAGGGCTATTGAAGGATCACCGTGGATTTTAGTCAGTACAAGTCTGACATTAATGGGTGGGAAGACTCATTTGATGATTTTACCACTATAAAAAATTACCTTTCAAAGAGAAAAGGTTATATTAATAAAAGAAAACAAATACCATTGAGTGTAGGCATATAGACTTATTTCTAGCTTTTTATATCAATATGATATTGATACGATATTTTATGAATATGATAAAAAGGTCTCTAGAAAAACATGAGCCACAATGGAAAAGCATTTTAATTTTCTTTTAACTCACTATAATATTTTCATAATGAAACCACTGAGCACCTAAAAGCACTTGAATCAAACAAATTCTAAGTACTGCTTTGATCATGGCTAAACACCAATATTCCAATAAATCAGTCCTAAAGAACGACGACACAAAGCGAACAGAGCCTTAAATCGTGCAATCACTTCACCGCAGCTCTTGAAATTCCCAATAACACCTTTAATATTAAAATACATAAATAAAAAGCCGTTCGACTTTTTAATTCCGCCAGGTTCTCGAGAATTCGGGGTCGAGTGCTGACGAGAAATTTTAATATTGACAAAACGTCTTTTATATCTCACCAATTTAGAAAAGTAATTTTTCCCTTTTAAGAAATTCCTCCCTTTGTAATGTGCCTATTGTGAGATTGGTCTTCGTCCCACCTTATATTGAATAAGTGTAGGTATTATGAGGATTTTTATTCCTTGTTTAATGACAAATATTCGTTTTTTCCAGCGTCATAATGGGTATTTATGTTTTTGTAGAGGAGACGTCTTTATCTTCGGTTCCTTGCGGAGTTTACTAAATAATTTGATGCTTTTTGTTGTATTTTATATCTGGCAAAAATCACTCCCTGTAGGTAGGTACATACAGCAAATGTTTTATGTTAAATTAATATAAAATTTAAAAGGTTTTTGTAATTTGTTTGCATTTTCCTAGTCTCGTTCTAATTATTGTCGTTCCTAATTGAAAATACTCGTAATCTAATCTTGCAGATTCACTCATTATTCATACGTAATATATTCCACAAGAATCTTCTAAATAATAATTATAATTATAGCCACACTTGGGGATAAGGGAGCTTTCCAGAATAGGATCAGTAGGTAATTCCGGGGAAACCCCTTTTTTGTGGTTGTGGGAAATAATTACATTATTTTACCTCTATTTGATATGACTACTTTTGTAGGCGTTATGTAAGTAGTAGGGAAAGTAATTTCGAGCTCGCGAGATCTCGAATCTCGAGAAATGTCGTTCATTTTTTCAATACTGAATCATAACAAGAAGCAAACTCGTTTTGTAATCTCGTTCGAGATCTCAACTCGCTTTTGCACGAGATCTCGAAAGAAGCAATCTCGAATTAGTAATCTCGGTTCGAGATTGCATTCCATAGTACGTAGTATTTCAATCCTCCAACAAAATCAGTTTTTATCACACAAAAAATATCACGTAACCAGACAGCTAAATCGTACCACCATTTACAAATATTTTTCAAAAATAAATTACACATTTTAAAAACCAGTCCAGCGAGAAAATATCTGTAAATGTTAATGTGAGCTCCTCACAAACCATTAGAATGAATGGTCAGACGCGTGGTATGCGATGTAATCACCGTGATTAAGGCACAGGTGGTCGAAGTTACGCATCCACGAAGGATAATCCCTTTTTACGAGTCCCATGGCGAGTGTTGGGTTATCTAAGTTTAAACTGTAAACCAAAACGGATTAAAAGCGCTTCTCCTGTAGTCTACGCTTTTGTGAAATGGTTCGCAATAACTACGGCAAATCAATATGTATTTCTTTTTTTTTTGGACTTTTGGACACCTCTTTTTGTAGCATAGTAAAATCATCAAATGAGTCCTCCCACACAGGGCAGGGCTGGAGGGACTGTCAAACTTGTCCTGACTGAAATCCACGGTGTCCTTTAATAGCCCTTTACGTTTCGGGTCACGGTATTCGTTAGTCCCGCGACCCCGGCAGGCTTTGGCCGTCATAATACTGACACTCTTTGAGGCGCGCGTGGAACACAACACGCCATCGACCTCTAGTAACACCTCTAGTGTCAAAGTTAATTAAGAAGCCTTTGAAAACCTTGCAGGTCTCTGACAGGGCTTGTAATATTATTTTTAACGTATTTCTATTACAAAATTACAGTCAGAGCTCCAGAGAAAGGAACCTCCCCACAATGCGCGTCTTGTCAAGAACTGCTTTCCGAATCAACTGCCTTATGAGAACCCCTTCAGATGTTGGTCGAAACTCTTGGCAATTAGGCCATTGACCGTCCTGGCGTTTTGTATAATTATTATCACTGAGTTCACGTCCCACATACCAACAAGTTCGAGAACCAAGTCAAAATACAAATGATCAGTACCCTTATAGCACGAATTTTCAGTATTTGAGACGTAACGTAAGTAAACTGGAACTTTGACAACTTCAAATTGACAATTTTCAAGGAAAAAATTAGTTCCTTCTTCGCACATCAGAGGCGCAAATACTGAAAAGACGCTGTAAAGTAAAAGAGTGAAAACTCGTGCTCAGGGTACTGGTTGATTTTTCTCGGCTTTCACAAAGTTCCAGTCATGCGAGATGGTTGTTGTAAACTATCGTTGAGCGTCGTCATCAACATTTTTTTCCATCTAAACGGGGATTCATCTACGATTATCTAAGCTACTGATACCACATTTTGCAAGTAATAACATAATTGCAATTCGTAGTAGTGTTGCTTGCAAAAGACATTTTACTGACAGTAATTGGTTGTGTCAAATTCAGTGCGCTCGAAGGTTTGAAGTTAATATTAAACGATAATTTCATAATAATCAGAATGTTTAGATTGTCGCCATCGGTTTATTCCGATTTAATATAATTACTTCCTACTTATAAATTTTCAAACTCCTACTACTGAGAAATTCCTCCATCCCAGCCGCAGTGGTAGAAACCCACGACAACGGACGTCGCAAGACGATCTTCGGCCACCGTAGGCGCGGGCATGTAGGCGGCGAGTAATGCGCGACTCGCTGTCTGACCATGGACCATGGCCACGGCGCGTTGTGTTCCACGCGCACCTCAAAGAGCGTCAGCATTATGACGGGGCCCCCCTTTAGAGGGCCAAAGCCTGCCGGGGTCGCGGGACTCACGAATTACCGTGACGCCGGGACGTAAAGGGCTATTGAAGGACACCGTGGATTTTAGTCAGTGCGGGTCTGACAGTCCCTCCCGCCCTGACCGGGGTGGGAGGACTCATTTGATGATTTTACCATGCTAAAAAAAAAGTCAACACAAATACACAGGTTATTTGTAGTCGTTACTAATACTGATATTCAGCTGCATGAGGTTCGATTGGATGCCGACCCCAATATAGTTGGGAAAAGGCTAAGCAGAACACAATGATGATTGTGAACTGATCGAACACGAGAGTGGACAAAGACGCGGGCGGGGACCAACGAAAAGCTGGGTGGAAATTTTCTGACTTATGCTAACCAGATAAAAATAAAACAGGCACGGGAAAAATCGTCGAAAGACCTCTTTGTGGCCCACGGGTATTGGGCTTGAGCACCCTTAGTGTACACCATTAAGTTTAATTCCTTTTAAATAATCGTAAATACCCTTTTGAAGTATTGTTGACAGGGACTTGACTGGTAATGGGGACTTACGTTTTGAAGTACGCTTGGATTTTACCATTGATCTTTACTGCCTTATTTTGCTTGTTGTTAAAAATTAATACTGTCAATACTATAAGTCCATTATAATGATTTCTAATTAGTGATTTACTACAGGGCAAAAGCTTTTTTCGCAAACATAACAGGGGCTGTAATAATAAACATCATGGCGGAATGCTGTAAAAAAGAAACATTTTTTTTAAATGATTAGGTACACAATTATCTTCTTTATCACATCTATTGAAAAAGACTTAGTTTATTCCTCGTTAAGAAGGTCTAAAATAGATTTTTAATATTTAATTTAATTAATAGTGGGCGAATGTAAGCTGATAATGATGATGATCTTCATTAAACTTGGCAAAATGTTCATTAATCATTGCTGTTCCTGTTCATTTGACTATGAACCCAACAAGCCATTTGATTGATCCCAAACAGGCCGGTTTCATTATTATCCAATCGAATGGACAGCAACAACGGTTAGTGCGTTACTAGGACGGTATCGAGTATGGGGCAATGTCAGATATTAATGATATTATTTGTGAAGGAAAACATTGTTAGGAAACCTGAACTTATATCTCTCATTGGAGAAACTATGAAGTTAGATAAATTGACAGATAACGTTTGGGAACGTCAAGTATTAACTTGGGGATGGTTGGCGTGGAGTAATGGCGACACCGAGCGAATAGTCGAGTCAAATGTCGATTTTGAACTTTAATCGGCTATTCGATGTTGACAGGTACTGACGTTGATAGATAGGTTGGCTAACCTGTGTGGGGTAGGCCACGTGGGCGGTGATAGATGAGTGAAGGATCAGCGTGTTTTAGCAACGTGATGTTTTATAGCCTATAGCCTTCCTCGATAAATGGACTACCAAACACTAAAATATTTTTTCGATTCAGATCAGTAGTTCCTGAGATTGGCGCTTTCAATCAAACCATTTCTTCAGCTTTATAATGTTAGTATAGATTATGCCATGTCAGAGGTCTGTGGAGTACCAAGTTACCCTTTACCTTTACTCAATTAACCTTTGCGTTCCAGAGTTATGGTGTCCTTATAAGACGGTCCCTCGACCCCGGTGGGTGTTTGACCCTGTAGCCTCGTCTGGCGCGCGTAGAATTGCCCGCTGTCGACCTTGCCGCTGTCGTGGTTCTTCTATGAAGGGTCCCCAGAAGAGGCATAATAAAATCTTACACCAAAGGGTGGCCAATATTAGTAGGATAGGAAGTAGGATTATTATGCCTTTAAATTACACTTATTCTGGGCCCTTACTGTTATCTTTCTGCAATCGATGGAGCAAAATTACGAATTTATAAATGACGTCTCAATTTTCAGCTCAAATTACTATCTCTGGCCTATCACTTTCACTGTGTCATTTAATTTTGGTTACCCACAATTACTAGTGACATCCAAACCACAATTAGCGGAACCGCAAAATATATTGAATTAAATGTTTAACGTCGATAAACCATTAATTGGTAACAGAACGTCGATATCTAATTCAGTCACAATATTGGTTTTCCGCAAGATTTTGTGATTGGATTGGATCAATTTAGATTTTAATGATCTTGATGTACTCGTAGAATTTGATTGTTTGGTATGAGTACCTATCTGTGTGGTATGTTTGAATATGTGGAGTCATTAAGGACAGCGTACAATGGTACATTAAACAGACTTATAACCTATCTGGGGCACGGCAGTGCCCCCGCCAAGACGATCCAAGCGAAGCGCAAGGGCACTACCTACCTTTTCTCGAAGTGTTTCGTCGTTTTTTTGAACCGTCATAGAGTTGGTTTCCGATGTACCAGATAGTTCATATTCGCATGATATGATGCCAATAATAGACTTATTACGCATAAAAAGTCTCAATAGAATAGCTATAATACTTTAGATTTTATTCATATCTAAACTACACGGATTTCGTCACTGAAACAAATAAATAAATAAATAAATAAATGAAACACTAACACACTGATGATCATCAAAATGTATGGCTACTTCCTGAAGTGCTGAAGAGCGGAAATTCAGTATGTAATCTAAGTTTAGTACCTATGCAACCAACAAAAAAATTCATAAACCTATAACTTACGTCCCCCATCCCCTAAAATGGGGGTGGAAGTTTGTATGAGACCATAAAATGTAAGGGTACTTCCTGAAGTGCTAGAAAGCCGAAATTTGGTAAGTATGTAAACAAAACTCAGTATACAAAAAAACATCCCCCGTCCCCCCCATCCCCTAAAATTGGGGGGGGGGTGGAACTTGCCATGTATGTATGTTTGTTCGGGTGGAATCTTTGAACTCAACTTTGAAGTAGATATCTTCAACCGATTGAGCTTAAATTCTGTATACACGTTAAGTTTGGATGACAATGCACGATTAGGTACGTGACGTCATCCTAAATCCAATATGGCGGTCCATCTAAGGTGGCGGAATAGTTATTTTTGATGCACTTCTACAATATGGGTATCAAATGAGAGGGCTCGTTGAGAGCAATTAGGTGCGTCCCACAGAGCGCGCAGCCTCTCCAGGCATTTTCCGCGCGAAGCAGCTCGGTTGATGTGGACGTGTCTCGGGCGAGGCAAGTGACAGCGCTGCCGCGGTCGAGCGACCAAGCGCCCGAGCCTTCCAGTGTCGGCTTTTGTTTTGCTCGCGTATATTGTTTCGTGCCTCGGTCGAAAAACAATAGACGCGTCCACAAAGAGTGAGCAGCCTCGCTTGTCAGTTTCCTCGCGCAGCAAATACCTCGCGAGGCTGCGCGCTTTGTGTGGACGCACCTAATCGAAAAATAATCTAATATGACGTCATTATAAATCCAAGATGCTAGCAACTTACAAAAAGAACTGAAATTCCACCAAAAACATTTCATGTAAAATGTTGCCAAAACGACCACATAAAGTTTGCCCTCTTTTTTTTTCGTGGTAAAATCATCAAATGAGTCGTGCCACCCAGGGCAGGGCGAGAGGGACTGTCAGACTTGTACTGACTAAAATCCACGGGGTCACGGTAATGAGATAAGTCCCGCGACCCCGGCAGGCTTTGGCCCTCTAGAGAGGGGGCCCCGTCATTATGCAGACGCTCTTTGAGGCGCGCGTGGAACACAACGCGCCGTCGACCCGGGCATGGTCCATGATCGGGTGGCGAGTTGCCCATTACTCGCCGCCCGCATGCCCGCAATAAGGTTTGCCCTACGAAAAGATATCAGATCTCATGTAGAACCAAGCTTCTGAACCTACACGGCCTAACTCTACCAACCCTAACTTCACAAATTCTACATATCAGTAAAAATGTATGGCTTGGCTGTTTTGTTACTTACTTCAGAAACTAAATATTAGCATCACCTCCACAACGGTAGCGAAACGGAGAAGCCAAACATTTTTACTGATGTGTAATCACATCGGCAATCATAAAAATATCCGTCAAAAAAACAGTTTACTTTTTCTTACTGCTTCTAAACGGCCAGCTACAAAAGGAGTTTTCACAATGAAACCTATTTATAAAATTCTCCTACAACAAAGAACTTCTTTATTACAGTAGTGCACCACAAACATTTTAAATAATTTATATTCTCGTTAAATATACGCGGTAGGCGATTTAATTCTTTTAAAATAAAAAAAAAGTTATGCAATAGCTTCACCGCGGCAGTCTCCGAGTGCCACATGTATTTTGTTTTCAATTTGGGTTACGTGCCCGTTTCGTGGCAATAGGTTGGCCTCCTAAACATATTTTTTAAACATATACCTTGCCATACATTAGTAATTTCTCCTGTATCGTGGGTGCGATTACCTACAATTATACAAACTCACACACACCCAGATCGGGAACAACTATTTTCAGATCATATAAATATTTTGTTTCGTTCGGGGATCGAACCCGCGACACGCTGCTCAGCAGTCGATCACTGAGCCACTGCGCCAACCGTGCTTTCTAATTGACGAAATATGGGTATAATAACACCTGGAAGATTAAGAGCTTGATGTTTTGTTATTCAATACAAAGAGTTTTTTATATCTCCCAATAATTAAGGCTCAGATACAATTACATTTTTTTGAATATTTACTGAAAATAATACCCAATTATGTTGTTTCGTGGAATTCGTTAGCATTCATTAAATTCTGTATATGGAATTACTCAATTATTTGTACAAACAGACCTATTTACTAAAAATTTCGATTTAAACACAAATATTATTTAAAAAAAGTCTCTATTACAGATTCGAAGGACTAATCTATTATTATTAGATCATTTTCGGGTTTCGGGTTTTTGATATTAATGGGTTTTGGAGGTCAGATAGGCAATCGTTCTATACAACATTATTTTTAGTATATGCGAAACCTGAATATAGTTCAGAATCAGTAACTGATTCGATTCCAATAATTTTTACAACCATGTTATATTTTTTTTCAAAAATATTTTAATTAAATTTTTTTACCAGTTAATTACAATACAATACCGTTTTAAAAAAAATTGTACATAGATTCTTTACACAAAGCTATGCAATAGCTTGAAAGTTGTAGCTATCAGGAAACAAAGAACAGTATAGTTGAGAAAAGGCTAGGCAGTTGATGTATCCCTAAAGAAAAAGGCGAAGATTTTTGCCCTACAAAGCTGACTAATAACTTTATAATGCCCAAAACCCTTGAGCCAAGAGTTTTTATATTTTTAATTTCAAAAACGGTCCTAATTGCCGTGTCAGTTGACGGCGGTGTTCGGGTAAACATCGTAAACGTCCCCCTAGAGTTGACTGGGGCGTTTTATTTAATTAAGTGGGTACCGCAAAACGGTAATATTTCATTGGCTCGCCGGTTTTTTTCTGGAAGAGTATTCCCGTATTATATTTGTTCTGTACTCTTTCGAGGTCGTTTAATTAGTTAATGTTTGGGTTTACGCAGTTTTCTCTGAATTTGTTAAATGTTGGTATGTATATGCATACATTTTATATTAAGTATTCGTGTGTAATTAGGACGATGCCTAAATTAATATGGAGTTCTGCCCCGGAACGCCCAGAAAGAAGATCTATATCGTACAATAGCGTTTCAAATGTACTTCTTGAGTATGTAGATTGATTGTCATCTAAAGAAATGGTTCATAAGTTACATAAACATATTTATGCCATTAAATGTAGTTCGAAATTTTATTAAAAGCTACTGTACTACCTGTAACAGAGTGGGTATTCCACCTCTTATGTTGCTTCAACCTCTTTCCTTTTGGATCTACTTTGATTTTTAAATATTTTTTTTTTTTAATATTCATATTTCGAATTTCATTATGTCATTGCGTCATCTTCAATTCTTTTTAGTCAGTACATTTTGACTACGGCTTGCAGCAGCTCCTGTGCTGATATTTTCTTTGCTGCATACTTATTTTTTTAAATAAACTCAGTTATGTGTTAAAGTTGTGCTTCCTATAACTCAAGTGAAGTTTTAAAATTATTATTGTAACACCTCAAATATTACCTATCTACCCTGATAAAGGGTTCTTTCTACCTTTGGCGATGCAAGAATAAACTTTATTACAGAACTTGTAGTAGGTAGTATTATTTTATTATTATCCCATACCTCTTCTCTCCTAGGCTCCTATTAATAATTGCGGCATCGTTCCATTGGGACGTGGTCGACTGTCTCACTACTACATAGAAAATAAAAGAAAATAAATAATTGAGTATAGATAAGGCTTCTAGTCGTGTTTTGGGCACAACTCCATACTTTGGGTAATATCTGGATAACAAGGTTGCTATCGTCCAGAAAAAAAATATTTCTCACAAAACAGTTAGAACACTCCAAAAAAAATCACTAAGAAATTTATTCAGGAGATATTTATCATACACATCACTCCATGTTGGACCACCCACGTATCTACCTAATATTCTCATAACGAAAATATCTAACAAAGGAGCAGATGTTGATATGGGATCGTAATATCTGAAGGATAAAAATGATCCTGGACTAACAAATCTTGGTTGTATTGCGCAATCTTTGAGTTACCATATTTCTCCGAGTTTTATCTGTGATTTGGATTGTTGAGGTGGTCAGTGGTCATACTAACTTTAACATACTTAACTTTTTTTTTAAAGAGGTATGGAAACGGAACCAAACCGACTCCCACAGGGAGTGGGCCTTAGTCCAAGCAGTGCTGTTAGACATCAAGATCACCCTGTTCAGGGCATTTGGCACGTCCTTCTACACGAGCAGTCTGTGGGTGAATTATACGCAAAAGTAGTACAGCGCTCTACGCATCCAATACAATAATGCATTCAGGGTGCTGTTGGGGTTGCCTCGCTTCTATCTGTAGCGCGTCGGGGATGTTTGACGAAGCGCGCGTGGATTGTTTTCACACCACCATGCGCAAGCGGTGCACATCCCTGGTGCGCAGGGTGCGGGTCAGCCCGAACAGTATCCTGAAAGCCTTCGCCCAGCGCTTCGACTGCCAGTACGTGTATCACTGTGACATGGTACACGTGCGGGCTAATGTGGAAGTATTATTTTAATTTTTTGAATTGTATTTTATATTATATTGTGCCTGTGTTTGATTGTATGTATTATTTTATGTTATGATTTGTAATTGGTCCTTGTTGGCTTAAATATAAATAAATCAAATAAAGAAATAAAATTTGATAATTATTCTGCTTCTACTATGGAAAAGGAATAGGAAATGCTGCACAGTCCTAATAATTTGGTATATTACGAGAAGAATAATAAAAGCATAAATGCAGGGCAAGTTTTTTTATTATATAAAAACGTTGCTGCCCTAGGAATTTCTCCTGTGTCGTGGGTGCGTTTACAAACATATCAACTCACATACACGGGTAAGTAAGATATGATATAATACAAAATCTCTAATATATGTACGAGATAACAACTAAATATAACATATAATTTTATTTGATATAACGATCTGTTAATATGATAAACGATTGACATAATATATATTTTTTTTTTAATAGCCTATTCTGTGTCCCACTGCTGGGCAAAGGCCTCCCCTTTCTCCTTCCAAACCTCTCTATTTTGGGCAATTTCTGGCCATGTCTGCCCCGCGAACATAATCAGGTCGTCACACCACCTCCGCCGCGGTCGACCTCGACGGCGATGTCCTCCCTCAGGCGTCCAGTGAGTGACGATATTTGCCCACCTCTACGACCGCATACGCTCAACGTGGCCCGCCCACTCCCACTTCAGCTTGGCTGTTTTTACTCCTACATCAGCTGACATAATATTATAATGACTAATTTCTAGCATAACAATCAGTGAATATAAAATCTTTTTGTATACCACTAAAAAGGCATAAAACTTATTTGGTCTAATTTTTATTTGTTTTTTTTTCTTCTTGTTATGTAACCTAACTCTGATGTACCTAGTAACCACCTGCCATGAATGGGACTCCTATTTCTGCGTGCAGGGTTTAAAGTAACCTGTCCGTGTCTGGGTGTCCCAAGTCCCGAGCTTGCTCCGCTCGCTTTTGGATACTAAACTTTTCTAATAACAATAGCAATCCTGAAGGCAAACAAGCAAAGTCCAAAGGATAAGCCAAAGTCATCAAAGAAAATATGTAGTTTAAACGTTAATAAAATGTTTCAAACGTTAACATAATGATTTTCGCTTAAATTAACGTTATATCAAATAAAATTATATGAAATGAGTTTTAGAGTAACACAAACATTATGTGTAAAGAAATTATATGTAGGTACCGTTGGTATATCCCACGTTGATTATATCATGTGAACGTTATTGAAATGAAAATTATCAAATAACTTTATATGAAATGAGACACACCCCACATACACAACTCGCGGCCCGCTACACAGCAGTCCAATCGCTTAGCCACTACATCAACCATGCCGTAAAATAGACAGAACCCTGAACAATGTTGCGTATCCCGTATTTTTAATACAGTTGCTCAAAAAGTGGCATAAGCGTTCGGAAAGTGGGCTATTACACACTAGTGCGTTCTGTTTCCCAACTGTCAAAATAATGTCTATTAAAAAGAAAAACCAACCATGAAGTTTTTACTAAAGAGTTTTTGTGATTCATACAAAAACGTATATTTCTAAAAAGAAGCTACTAATTTATTTCAATGTCAGATTTAATTTAATTGAATGAGTTAGGTTAGGTTTCATTTCATTTCTTTGCAATGACAGCCTTTCCGCACTTGTAATGAAATATACTATATATCTACGTGTGCGTCGACCTTGAGGCGATTTCAGCAGATTCGCACATAAATCTAAAATATTGGATTAGGCCATGGTTGATTTATTAAACGAAATAATGTATTTTAGTCGTTTTCTGTCAAATTTTCAGCAGCTAAAAACTACTTTCCAAAAAAAGAGGTATTCCACTAAGCACACCCAAAAGAAGCACACCCAGATGAAGCCCACCTAAAGTATTCCACTTAGCCCACCCGTAGGTGGGCTTCTAAATAAAAATTTAAAATAATTAATTTCCTATTCCACGAAGCACACCTACGAATATCGCATCGCATAGTGCGGGGACTTAAGAAATAAAAATGTCGATAGGAGAAAATATTTATTATTTAAAAGACTAGCATCTTTCAGTTTCATTGTAATAATGTGACACAATATTTGTCATTTTTGTAATCTTACGATTGGAAATCACAGGTTGAAATTAGAGTAAAAATGGGTTATTCAAATCATCAAAAACATGCTGAAATAAAAAATAATATATATAATCGAAAATACAATAAAAGATTATAAAAATGGCTTAATTTCAGTTGGACATTGTGTAGAGGAATTAAGATTCTGATTAATAATAATTTATTTAATTGATAAGTTTAGATACTAAATTGCCCATTTCTTCAAGATTATTTAAGAATCTTCAAGATTGTGATTTGAACAGTTTGTAATTTTACATAAAACTAGAGTATTTTTATTGTTAGTTAAAAGGTAGCTATAAGAAAACATCAACATAGATCTCTATGGAAAACTATTTTTACAATGTTTTTTTTTATATTTGTCCAAGTTTTTATTGTAATTATGAAACAATCTGTGATTTTTTATATTAAGGCGCGGACTGACTACGATTACTACGTCACCAGTATGGAGCGTCAATAAGATTGAAAATTGAAAATGACATTTGTGTTAAAATGTGACGTAAGCTGCGAATGGGCATTTATTTTACTGCTTTTCTTTAGATTAATTAAAATATAGACATAAAATTAAATAATGGTTTGGTTAAAGTTTTAAAAAAATGGAAAACCTACTAAATTCTTAAAAAAAAACTGTTGTTATAGCTGGAAATACAGAGATCTTCGACGTCAAAGTTTATTTTTGTGCTACAACTTCCCAATTTTTTATTGGGAATATCAAACTATTATTTATTATTCTGTTCGGTTTAAATTCTTCTTTATACCCTTCTCTGTTCACTGTATTTTTTCGTTACTTATTTTTATTACATTACGTTCTAAGAAAACAATTTTTGGGAATATTGAGATAACACCGCACCTTAAAGTAGAGTATTTTTATTATTCACTAAACAGGTAGCTATAAGAAAACTTCATCATAGATCTCTATGGAAAACTATATTTACAATGTTTTTTGATATTTGTCCAAGTTTCCAAAGGGAGGAGGTGCTCAATTCGTATGTTTTTTTTTATTTGTGTTCGGGCATAACTCCGTCGTTTACCAACCGATTTGAAAATTATTTTATTGTTGAAAAGGGTATACTTCCCGAATGGTCCCATTAAAATTTTATCGAAATAGGACTAGCACTTTTTGAAAACTTTCTAAAAAATTTTCAACTTTGTCTACACCGATTATTCCGAGGTTTCTGGTCCGATTTCGATGATTCTTTTTTGTTCGATACAGTATAATATCTGCCATTGGGTCCCATAAAATTTTCATTTAGTTTGGTGCAGTAGTTTTCATTTTTAGCTCATTGTGTAAGAGTACATACATGGGCGATGTTATTACCGGTGCTACGGATTACAATATTTTAGTGTGCATGTAAGAAAATTATGTATTTGACAATAATTTGGGTTGAATATTGAAACTAAAAAGGATAAAATAAAAAATTTAAAAAAAATGTAACCGACTTCCCACAAAAAAGTTCAAAATAACCTACAAAAAAACTTTTCTTTCGAAAGTCGGTGACAAAAAGTCAATGAAATAAAAAAGAAAGTCACCGACTTTCGAAAGAAAAGTTTTTTTTTTAATTTTTTTTTATTACTCACTAAACATGTACCTACTTAGCTATAAGAAAACTTCAACATAGATCTCCACGGAAAACTATATTTACAATGTTTTTGATATTTCTCCATGTTTTTATTGCATAATTATGAAACAATCTGTGATTTTATTGAGAACAAAAAAAGGAACATAATAAAAAAATAGTTTTTTTTTTTGGAAATATAATAATGAAACAATCTGTGATTTCCAATCGTAAGATTACAAAAAAAAATGACAAATATTGTGTAACATTATTATAATGAAACTGAAAGATGCTAGTCTTTTAGTATTATATGTATGTATTATTATTCTATGTATTTTCTCCTATCGACATTTTTATTTCTTTGTCCCCGCACTATGCGATGCGATATTCGTAGGTGTGCTTCGTGGAATAGGAAATTAATTATTTTAAATTTTTATTTAGATGCCCACCTACGGGTGGGCTAAGTGGAATACTTTAGGTGGGCTTCGTCTGGGTGTGCTTCTTTTGGGTGTGCTTAGTGGAATACCTCCAAAAAAAGTTACACAGCGGAATACCGATTATATTATTATCTACATTTCGGTATTTTTGCTCCATGTAAAGAGTACAAGTCTTTTGCCATCATTGGGGCACGAAAACGGACTCCAAATAACTACTGTAAAATCTGAATAAAACAGAAAAGCCCTTTCCTTTTGGGTTCAATTTCTAGCCATGCAATTCTATGAAAGACAATTTCTAGGCTGTCCGCTAGAGAGTGAATACAAAATTGTAGTTTCGACGATGAGACAGCGCTGCATAGGGAGGGAAACATCAATCACGCCCAGCAGTCGCTTTAATGTAAAAAATAAAATAACAAATATTAATTTCAAATTTTACTACCAGGATACCATGTTTCGCTGAAGCCTCTTTCAATAAGAATTACTGATGGTCCTGCAAACTTCGGCCGACATTCCCTTCATCTACATTTTATTAAGATTGAACTTATTTTAGACAAAGTTTTCGGCAGCAATTGAATTTTTCATTTCAAACTCGCAACGACAGGGTAAAATTGAATTATGTTATATTTTTTTTTTATTAAATAATTTATTATTTGTCAGCATCTTTATATTCTTGAAATTTAAGAGGGCCTGAACAGGTGGCAATCGTTTAAAAACCTTTCGTATTTATGCAAAAATTCTCGAAACCTGCTTCTGACACAATTTGTAGGTATCGTATGTCTGTGACTTTTCCAGCTCTGACTGCATCACTGTAGCTTCTGCTTATCCTAATGGAAAAAAAAATGTGTGAGTGTATGTAGATATATAATTATTATGTAAATATGTTAACTCCCAGTAGTCAGTACCTACCTCTTGTCTGAGGATTGTAGTCAGCTTTGAGTTGCATTTGGAGCGGCTGATCCACCTAGGTACAGATCCATGATGATGTATGTTACGGCTTTGGCACTTCTATTTTGAAATATCAGGTTCCAAGAAGAATGCAGCAGTATCTTCAAGTAGGCTATAAAAATTACGCAAAAATCTTGTGAACAGGCCTCTAAAGTTATTAAAAACAAGACACTATGAAAATAAAATATTTATCAAAGGCTAAAACAGCGAGTCTCAAAGTCAAAACCAAAGCCGTCGAAAGTAACAAAACACAAACTTAATCTACCCTGAAAACACCAACAATTTTAATTACATTGCCTCAGTAATAAATTATAGATCGAGCCGTATAATTCAGTCTAAGTATGTAATCCAGCGCCGCTTTATGAATATGTAAATACTATAATCAAGAAACGAAATTCGAGGCTTCCGGCGACTGGGACCGCAATAAAGTGACACCGTGGTTCCAGTTGCCGGATGCATTTAATTTTAATATTTGTATTCCGTCGACTGGGACCGATCCATAAATTGAACCAGAACGGTACAGTCAGACGAAAAATGTCTATGGAAATTGTCTTGTTCAATACAAACCAGGAAAAGTAATAGGGTAGCAAAGGTTCAAAGTAGTCTGTATTAAAATAATTCTCGGCAGCAATAGGTTACCTTAAATTGTCTTGTATCGATTCAGAAATATTTAAATAAATACCGCTTTGAACTTATGTTAGCCTAGTACTTTTGCTGGTTAGTCAATGAAAAAGGCAAATAAATATTATTGTATTGAACAAGACAATTTCCACAGACATTTTTCGTCTGACTGTACCGTTCTGGTTCAATTTATGGATCGGTCCCAGTCGACGGAATACAAATACTAAAATTAAATGCATCCGGCAACTGGGACCACGGTGTCACTTTATTGCGGTCCCAGTCGCCGGAAGCCTCCGAAATTCGTTTCCCATTGGACTCGATTATAATTTTGAGTGATTTTCTGTCAGGGAGTTGTTTTGGGTATTATAACTGTTCCTGTGATTTTGGCGGAAGGATTTTTGGCGTTTTTAACCGACTTCAAAAAGGAGGAGGTTCTTAATTCGGTCGGTATGTTTTTTTTTTTTATGTATGTACACCGATTACTCCGAGGTTTCTGGTCCGATTAGTGTAATTATTTTTTTGTTCGATGCAGTATACTTTCCCATTGGTCCCATAAAATTTCATCCAATTTGGTTCAGTACTTGTTATTTTGTAAACTATTTTATTGATGGATGATGTGATGATCTTTACTTTTTTTGAGTGTTTGTTACGCGATTACTCCGCCAATTGTGGCCCGATTTTCAAAATTCTTTTTTTGTTGTGCGAGGAATAGTTCACTTTAGGGAACACTGCAAGTTTCATAAAAATCGGTTCAGCAGTTTTTGATAGGGAATGTTATTAGCTTATTGTGTACACGAGCGATGTTAATACCGTTGCTAAGGATTACCAAATTCTAGTGCACATGTAAGAAAATGATGTATTTGACAAGAATTTGTTTTGAATATTTAAACTAAAAAGAGTAAAATAAAAACTTAAAAAAAAATTAACCGCCTTCAAAAACAACCACAAAAAGGGTAAAATAACCTACAAAGTAACTTTTCTTTCGGAAGTCGGTGGCATAAAAGACAACGAAATAAAAAAAAACAAAGCCAAGAAAATGAAGAAAAAGTGATACTGAGGTTGGGGTAGCAACAGATGGGGTTAAAGAAACTGTAGATAAACTATAAACGATAGATGAATGTTTGGAAAATTATATGGCTAGAAGAAGGAGATAAGTCATGGGATATCTAATAACAAAGAAGTTTGGAAAAGAATGCGACATTAAAACAAGGCCAGGAGAATGTTAAAAAACACTTACCATTAAAAAAAATTAAACTGACTTCAGACTCCATGGGTGCAGCTATACCTACATGACTAACCGCCATGTATGGCCTAACACTGTCTCCTAAGATACAGGACTACGTAGTTTAGGAGACAGTGTTACATAATATTTGTGTAGATTTATGTAGTTATTGCAAGATATTTTATTTGTACCATTGTTTAGCATGACTCTGGTGTGTATCATAATAAAGATTATTATTACTAGTTGACAGAAAATATTGGTGTCGTGTAAAAAAATTGTTCCAGCATCTACGTGGCTGTGACAAATAAATGTCCTTGAACTGGACTGGACTGGTCAAGCTTATAGAAATAGCGTCACAACTACCATTTTTTTTTCAGTTACTATATCTTCCATTTCTACATTTGCTTAAAGAAAACTGTCATTATATCGTTTATGAAAGAGCACAACGTTGACTAGTAGCAGTTCCTTTTCTGTTCTATTGATATTTAAATCTACAACAGAAACTTGTTTATCTTCTAAACAAACTTCAGTATTTTGTACTTACTTTCCTACTGTATTTTCTTCACCAACAACTCTATTATCTTCAAACTTTCTTGTAGTAACTACTCCTCACATGCAGTTTTTGCGTCACCCACCTAATCTTGCTTACATTTTACTCCAAGAACTCTTGTACATGAAAATTTCATAACATTGTAAGACATGGTACTAATAAGACCAGCGAAATACTTTGTACAAAGTCTTGAAAAAACTAATAAAACAACGTTTGCTGCACAAAATTTAAGGAGCTTTGTTGTACAAAATAAAGTTTTTACAATGGAATTACGTACCTTTAAATTAAAATATTCGGTCTCTGGCATTTTTCAGTGGCTCAAAACATTCATTTTGAAATATTTTAGTGTTGTTTAACGTTCTACCGCTTTGAAGGTGTTCTTTTGTAATAAGAAAAGTAAATATATCTGTTTATTAAAAACGTGGCAGGAGTAATGAACTTTGAGGTAGATTAGATGAACTGATTTTGTTGTGTTACTATGTTTGAACGCTTTTTGTTTTAATTGTAAAATTATCTAATGAGTCCTCCCACCCAGGACAGGGCAGGAGGGACTGTCAGACTTGTACTGACTAAAATCCACCGTGTCCTTCAATAGCCCTTTATGTACCTTAATCACGGTAGCTCGTTCGTCCCGCGATCTATGTAAAAACTTTATTATTTATTTATTTTGGTCCTGCTAACCAAAAATATGAATGAAATGACATGAATGAAATTTGTACGTAACAAATTGAAGTTAAAGAAAAAAATATTTCACAATAAGTATAAAAGAATTTATTAAAATTTATTCTCCAATGTCGCTCACATTGAAAGGATTTAAAAGTTATTAAATATTCAATTTAAAATAACGAACCAAAATCCTAAGAATTCCTCGAAACAAAAAAAGGAATAATTTTCTAGGAAATTTTCATTTTGCACTTGACAGATTTCTTATAGCAAAATTAATTTTGAGAGGTAGTTGTAAAAAACCCGCAGGCGCCAACTACACCGACTAGTTTATTAATTAAACCAAGTAATGAGAGAGTTCATTGACATGACGGCACTGATAAACGGAGCTTTACTGGCAATATAATGTTCATATTTAATTAAATTTTTATCAGCAGGCGACGGCCGTGTCATGAAACAAAAGAATGCAGTTTAAATTAAAAATTTAAATGGTTCCTATTAAGCCGGCTATAATAGCCATGATGACAGCATAAAAAAATTGCATACGTTGGAAGCGCGGGTTATGCTAAATTTTTCTTAATTGCTAATTGGCTGTGAACGAAAGACATGGAAATTACGTTCTGCCGGGAACACAAGACAGAATGCAGATCGAAATATAGGAAGGATTGCACAATACCTTAATTATCCGGAGACGTCCTCGCGGCTGAGGAGCGGCTGTCGACTGGTAACTGGAGAGCTCTGACGTGAGGTGCGCGTCGTGAGTAACCGATTGGCCACGAGTTTCAACTGCGGCCGCTTTTTATGCGGTCTCTCTCGTACTAAAGCGAGAAGATATGTGCGGGAATGGGATAGAGGATAGGACCATCCACAGCCAATCAGATTCGTCGTTCAATGACATGAAGTTATAGATAAAAGACCTAACCGTTCTTTCTACGCAGCGTAACCATTCCCCCCGGGCTTGAAGGGATGCCTTCAAGAGTTGAAGGCGAAATTCGTGAAATTAAACTACAATTTAAACTATTATCTATACGTAAATATCAATGAAATCAAATAATTAATTACTAATGCTAACCTAACCTTGGATGACGAGAGCCGAATTTATTGGTTAGGCAATGGGCAAAGACGAACGACGGGACGCAAGTAGGATCCAGTCAATGTCTTAACTCGGGCGATGCGAGTGACTCCTGTGGAGTCAGGAAAAACTTCTTCCACGACACCCAAAGGCCAGTGAAGTGGGGGCGAATTATCTACTATGAGAATCACAACCGTACCGACAGTGACTGGATCGATCGGCGTGTTCCACTTACGACGCGATTGTAAAGTGTGAAGATATCCGCTTCTCCAGCGCTTCCAAAACGATTGTACTAATTGGTCTAACAATTTATGTCTCGAAACAATTGTTCTCTCGTCTATCTCCTCGGCAGGCAAGTATTTTAAAGGGGTGAGATTCAGAAAGTGCGCTGGAGTCAAAGCTAGTGGTTCTGAAGGATCACTAGAGAGTGTCCTACAAAGAGGTCTAGTATTCATTACTGATTCGACTTGAGTAAGAACGGTATTTAACTCTTCAAACGAAAGGATGGTATCACCTATTACACGGTATAAGTGAATCTTTAAACTTCTAATATTAGCCTCCCAATTACCGCCGAAATGACTAGCAGTCGGGGCATTAAGTGACCAATTTATGCGATTTTCAGCTAACATGTGACCAAATTCGGTGTTGTGATATTTCGAACAAAGGAAGTCGTGAAGTTCCGAAAGTTTACGCTTAGCGCCAATGTAATTTGTCCCGTTGTCCGAGTAAATCCTACTAACCGGGCCGCGCCTTGATAGAAATCGTTTGAAAGCACTCATAAAACTGACTGTACTAAGATCACCGGCTAGTTCGATATGTACCGCGCGTGTAGTCATGCAGACGAACAGACACACGTATGCCTTGGTAGAACGAATGCCTCGGCCGCGAGACATGGTAACCTTGAAGGGACCAGCGTAGTCCGTGCCCGTGTGAACGAATGGTTTAGTTGCTTGAACTACACGACAAGACCGATGATCTGCCATCTCAGGGAAACTTGGCTTGGGACGGAGACGAAAGCAGGGAAGACACTTATGAATCCTATTCCTAATTAAATTGCGTGCAGAAAGTATCCAATATCTTTGACGTAACAGTGACATCAGCAGGTCGGGACCCGCGTGGCAATTCAATTTATGATGGTATTCGACAAGCAAATTCAGAATAGGATCTTTTCTTGGGAGTAGAATTGGATATTTCGCTTCATAACCCAAATCTGAATTTCTTAAACGGCCTCCGACTCTAATGAGTCCGTCTTTGAGGAAAGGTTTCAAGTGCCGAAGAGAATGACTACAATCCTTGCCTTCTCTGAGTCTGGCAATTTCCTTTGAGAAATAGAAGCGTTGAATTTCACGTAGAATGAGTAGTTCAGCGAAATCGTAATCCGATGCTGACATGCGGTTATTAACCGGTAACAACTTAGCAAAACGACAAACGTAAATTACCACTCTAAGTAATTTACTCCAAGACGAGATACGATCGACTAAACAAAGAATAGAAGATCTTTCGTTAGGTGCAGCGACTAACAACGAATTTTTCTTCTCTTCAGGTGCTTCAGACACTGAGGAGGGATTGAAAGGAGCGACAGGCCATTGTGAAATGTCCAAGTGAGCCCACGGGGGTCCCCTGAACCAAAGCGGATGGTCTATAATTTGTGAGGGTGTGAGTCCGCGTGAAAGACAATCTGCTGGATTGTCCGCACCGGACACGTGATATAAATTTTGCGGTGACAAATCGCTTTGTATTTTCGAAACTCTGTTGGCTACAAAGGTATTCCAACGATGGGGCGACGAATGTACCCAACAGAGCGCGACCGTCGAATCCGAAAATGCGAATATGTCACGGAAAACTATTCGGTTTTGACAAGCGACCACGACATTTCTTATTAGCTGGGATAACACAAGAATAGCACAGAGCTCAAGACGAGCGAGAGAAACTACATTTTTGGGAGAGACCTTAGACTTAGCTGTTATCAAATTGACTGTATTGCCATCGCTATTGTGGACGTGGAAATAAATCATTCCCCCGTATGCTTTCTCGCTAGCGTCCGCGAAAGCTAAGAGTGTGACCACACTATCAGCGACAATACCAACGTGGCGTGGGATTTTTATGTTGCAGAGCAAAGGAAGCTCTTCCCTAAAGCGAGTCCACAACCTGACTATATCTTCAGGTGGTGTCTCATCCCAGTCACAGTTGCATAGCCAAAGCTTCTTGATAAGAAGCTTGGCATGCAAGACGACAGGCGCGACAAATCCCATGACGTCCCATGTTTTAGCGATGCACGATAATATTGTACGCTTAGTACAAGTCTGAGTGGGAGTGTTTACTCTCATGGCGAAGTGATCTGACGTGGGCGACCAACACAAACCAAGTACTTTATGTTGGTCGGACCCGTCGAACTCCTTGTCAGCTGGCAGACGATGCGAAAGCGGGATAGAATTCAATACTACTTGTGAATTACTGGTCCACTTGACCAACTCGAATTGACCCGCCTTCATGAGACCAATCATCTCTGAAGCGGTAGAAATGCCCTGGGTTTCCGTGAGGACGGAATGGACAAAATCGTCCATGTACAATCCCGTGGCGACAATGGCTTTAGCCTGAGGGTACGAGTCACCCTCATCCTCCGCCAGCTGCTTAATAGTTCGCAGCGCGTGAAAGGGGCTAGATTTGAGTCCAAAAACGACACGATTGAACTCATAAACTTGCAAAGGTTCCTGCGGCGAAAAACGATACAAGATGCGTTGGAAACGCCGATCAGGTTCTCGGACTCCAATGCTGGGAAACATCTGACGAATGTCTGATGAAAGCGCGATCGAAAACAAACGAAAATTAACTATAATGTTAAACAAATTCCCTTGTAGGTTCTGTCCACCATACAAGAGATCATTAAGCGAAACGCGGGTAGTAGTTTTACAACTACCATCGAGAACGACACGAAGTTTGGTTGTGACCTTATCATCTCGGATCACACCATGATGCGGAATGTAGTACGAAGGTTCCGAAGGATCAGGAATTGTAGGTGAAATATAGCCCTTCTCTAAATATTCTAGGATGACGTTGTCGTACGCGGCCTTTAAATTAGGAGAAGCTTGCATCTTCCTTTCCAAGCAGAGAAACCGGCGTTCACTTGCTTGACGTGAGTTGCCCAGGGATTCGACATCACCCTTGAAAGGCAAAGCGACTACGTATCGTCCGTCACTATTTCGAGTGGTAGTGCGGGCATAAAACTCCTCACATAATTTGTCATCTAGGCTGAGTACCGGGGGAACATTTACTTCTTCCAATTCCCAGAATTTTCGTATCGCTACGTCTAACGGCTCCGCGGTGCAACAATACGAAACGGTCGAATTGTCATCGATGAGAACCGGCGCCTTACCAACAATTACATAGCCGAGTACAGTTTGCAAGGCGATTGGAGACGCATGTGTAGGCTGACCTTGAACTCTGTTAGATAAGAGTAAGTGCGGGAAAGTCGAAGCACCGATCAATAATTGAATCGGATTTGAAGAAAAATATGTATCGTCTGCTAACTGTAAGTTTTTAAAATTATGCAAAAGCGAAACGTCAACCGTGGCAGTTGGCAAACGTTCAGTAATTTTATCTATTACGAATGACTCAATATTATAATTTATATTACGATTGAAACGAGAATAAAATTTAATTTGTACGGAACCCTGTATTTGTTTACTAGCACCTCCTATGCCCCTGACGGTTGCACAGGCAGGTTTATTATTTATGTTCAAACCCAAAAGTTGACAACAATCCCGCGTGATAAAGTTACTTTGAGAAGCGCTGTCTAATATTGCGCGAACAATATGTTCTTTGCCAAAAGAATCTACTACAATAACTTGCGCGGTAGCAATCAATATGGTGGTTGGGCCCCGGTATAAAGAATTAATACGGTTCTCATCAGTCGCGCACAACGATATATCAGTCTGCTTCGTAAGTCTCTCAGCAGAGGGCGTGCGAGCGCCGGTCGACCTTGAACCGTGCGCGTCGCTCAATTTATTGCCGAAGCACAACAAACTATGGTGTTTAGAGCTACATTTTTTACAAGTGGACTTTGACCCACAAGCGGACACACGATGTTTTGGACTTAAGCAATTAATGCATAAATTGTTTGATTTCACAAACTTAAATCTCTGATCGGGTTTATAACTATTAAATACTTTACATTTATATACGTGATCATGTTTCTCCTTACACAAAACACACGCGGTAGGTTCGTTATTAGCTATACAGGTGTATGCATTAGTATGTTTGCGATTTGCAGGTGATTTATTGTTAGAGACCGTTGACGAAGTTCGTTCTAACACCTTTATATGCTCACGAACAAACTCAACTAATTCACTAAAAGATGGAATTTCGGAACTACTTGATTTTAATTGATGATTAGATTCGAATGCCCGTACAGTGTCTATGTCGAGTTTTTTAAGAGCGATATGCAATAAAATAAAATCAGCGTGGTCATGGACCTTTATGTTTTTAAACCCGGCTACCGACGTTGCGAATTTATCGAGAAATGATTCTAAAGTAGCCGGCGAACCTGACGAAATAGATTTAAATTCAAATAATTGATCTAGATATGAAGTTGCCGATTGCCGTTTATCTTCATACCTTTCACAAAGTGAATCGAATATAAGAGGGTAATTATCAGCTGACGGAGTAATTCCTGCACATGTCGAACGAGCTTTGCCTGTTAATTTTCCAATTAAATAATATAATTTCTCGCATGCTGTTAGCGAACTATTATTATGCACGGCATTTCGAAAACTGGCGATGAACAGCGGCCAATTTTTAATATCCCCATTAAATTCGGGTATTTCAATCGGGGGCAAGCGAGGAGATTTCTTACATTCACTAGGTGCCTGAACCTGCAATTTCTTCTCTGCCCGCTTCACCCTACCCAGTAAATCTTCGAATGAAGAAAGTGCCTGATAGTCGACGACATAATCAGGATTTAATTTAAGTTCATGAGCGATTATATCGTCCAGCGCACATTCAAAATCAGTACGCAACGAATCTATTGTTTCACAGTCACACAAGAACGATTCTTTATCGAATTCCTCCGAATCAATATTTTTCAATTTATCGCAAATACGTTGCATACGAGAAAATATTCGATCTCTTTTTCCTAACAATCGTTTAAGAGTAATATCTGTAGGCGCCATCTAGCAACCTTCTAATAACGATAATTAAATAAATATGTAACACGCGAAATACGTTGTGAAAGCGATGTGAGCGAATAATTTACCTAAGTGGGTATTTATTTTTACAATAATGCGTCGGTGATTGAGCGCGAAGCGGTAATTCAACGGTAATATTTTAAAATAATGCGGGATTAAGCGAAATAACCAGTTATAGTAACGATTACTAGCTGGTGTTACGAATATACAACGGTTTTACCGAGAATTTAACTATATACCCACACCTGTCGGCGAGACAAGTGTTTGGTACAAAACTAATTAGAATACGAGTATTTTTTTCCGACTACGAATGGCGAATGGTTATCACTGATTTCAATAACTATCCAGGCTCGTTAGGACCAAATGGAAGCGCGGGTTATGCTAAATTTTTCTTAATTGCTAATTGGCTGTGAACGAAAGACATGGAAATTACGTTCTGCCGGGAACACAAGACAGAATGCAGATCGAAATATAGGAAGGATTGCACAATACCTTAATTATCCGGAGACGTCCTCGCGGCTGAGGAGCGGCTGTCGACTGGTAACTGGAGAGCTCTGACGTGAGGTGCGCGTCGTGAGTAACCGATTGGCCACGAGTTTCAACTGCGGCCGCTTTTTATGCGGTCTCTCTCGTACTAAAGCGAGAAGATATGTGCGGGAATGGGATAGAGGATAGGACCATCCACAGCCAATCAGATTCGTCGTTCAATGACATGAAGTTATAGATAAAAGACCTAACCGTTCTTTCTACGCAGCGTAACCATACGTGTTTAGTCAGTTCATCATTTATCAGCCGCAAGACGTCCACTGCTGAACATAGGCCTCCCCTACAGACTTCCAATATGACCGGTTGGAAGCGGCTTGCATCCAGCGTGATCCTGTGGTCTTCATAAGATCGTCTGTCCACCTTGTGGTTAGACGTCCTAAGCTCCGCTTGACGGTTAGTCGTTAGGTAGAGTATCAACTATTTAGGACTCGTTTTGGAACGAACTTCCTTATCGCGCGTTGCGAAAGGGGGCTAGAAATTAAGATAAAAAGTTGAAACGACACTTTTTGCTATGTAAGCTATTGTAAGCCGTGCGGCGTGCGCATGTTTCTATGTCTGTCTCTCTCTCTTCTCAGAAAGCAAGCCAGATATTTTCGTTTCGTCTTTCTATTTCGCATTGAACAGTGTGGTGTCGCGACGATTATTTTTGTTGAGTGTATACAGTAACTTCGTTCCATCCGGGTGTCCCTTGAAACCTCTCAAGTTTTTTTTATTAATGGTTTAAAACAATTAAAAACCTAAATTAATAATAAAAAATAATAAAAACATCAAAATGCAAAGTTATCTCAAACCTGAAAACTCTGTAGTGAGGGCTGATGTCAGAACTATCTAAAAATTATATCTAGACATGGCGAATTGTGAATTTTAAAAGCGTTTTATTTCAAAGGTAACGTGGAAGATTAATAGCAAAAAGCTTACAAGGTAAACGTCTGTCTTCTTTGAGATAAAACATCAACCAAAACTATGTTGAAGTTATATTAAAAACACAAAGGCTTATTACTACTACATACTCGTATAATAAGACATCAAACGAAATATTTAAACAAAGGTTAAACCTGTGTCATGTTACAATGTGGTTGAACGTAAGGACCAGTTTGAATATGTGGAGCCATTAAGGACAGCGTACAATCGTACATTAAACAGACTTATAACCTATTTTTTTTTGGGTTTGATGTCATCGAATAAGTCGTCCCACTCAGGATGGTGTGGAAGGGACAGTCACACTCGTACAATTGCTCATTGTGTTTCAGGGCCGCAATAACCTCAGACATTCAATGCAATCTTATCTTCTGTCTAGCATTTTAAACTTAATTATTTTACTAATTTACTTTTAAAATAAAAACGACGGGTTGCACTCCAGGAGTGCCGGTAGAAGTGAAAACTTTTATATTACTATGTTATATTTTAAAACTGGATTGATACAGATATGAAATTAATGAATTTTGCTACATGTTGTTAGTGTCGTACAGGTGTCAAATCACAAATGTTTTCATAGATGGCGTTTATTTATTTATTTATTAAGGTTTTCCAACAGCTTCTGTGTACAGTAAAGTTAAGGTATAATAATTATAATAAGACTAGAACTTACACAGTCGCCAATTATAGGTTAACCAGCCTTCACAATGGCGTTGCACGATTAAAATGCTAGCTATCGTTTGCCTCTTCATTTTTACGTTTCTACGTGCTTCAAGCTAAGAGCGATAGATGGCGCTTATTTAAATTACATCTTACGCTTTTTCGATTAGGGTCACGTGACCCTGACGCGAATTTTACATTTTTTACCCATTACAAAAAAATTGTACAACGCCGCTAAAGAAGTTGTCTTTTCAAAAAAATGCAAGTATGTTATGCTGATGACGTGGGTGCCAATCGGTGTCGGTGCAATACGTTTTTTTCTTCCATTCTCCCCTGTTAGACATCACAGCGTCATTTACTCCTTCTTCTTTCATATCATTCCGTATACAATCCTTCTTTTTTTTTATTTTACTGTCGAAGATCAAACGATTGTTAGACATAGGTACAGCACCAACGAATTGATGATATCTAGCCCGTTGCGATTCCATTCAATGGCTTTCTAGACTGGTAGTTGAGAGCTTTGGTGTTTCTATTTCATGTTCATTCACTTGAAACAAGTGTACAACACGTTAACAACACTTGCCACACGTTGACTAAATTGTAAATGCTATCATAAGAAACATATAATAAAGCTCACATTTCAATGCTTCAATGTGTCATGACGTATTAGAGTCGGCGTCAAGTCTGTGTAATGTACGCAGTCGTTTACTGAAACAAGTACTGATTAATTATGTACTTACCACGTGTCAGCCAATTGGACTTAAGCCGCCATATTGTAGGGTTAGGGCTTTCGGTTTCACGGAGACTGACTATTTATTTAGCGATGTTATTTTAGACTAGGAGGTTTTACGCCTTTCAAAAACATTATATACGAGGTGAATTACTTTTTTCAGCTCGCTTCACTTGCTTTTCTATTCTATAGTCTGTTATTCAATAAAGTAAATAAAAAATGGAAAAAATCTGAAGCGGAGTTTTAGAGCTCGCTTCGCTCGCTATTGCATCCATTTCATGTGCTTTTTGAGTGGAGTAGTTATTGCTTTGTATGTGACAGCTAGATAAACACAAGTACAATAACAGATGATTCGTAATTACAGTGTATTGTTGAAATATACTAGATAACTAGGATATGGAAGTAAAAAAGTTGTTTGCACAGAGAAGACTTTTATTCAAGTGAATGACACAAGTCATTAACAAAAAACACATGTTCGAATATCAATTTGAAATGTTGTTTCAACTAAAAAGTTTCCACACTTCCCCTCAAACAACATCCATCATCAGATATCCTCACATCACACAACACCAGACACACTCAGATTCAGGTCGCGCACACATTTATTAAACGCCACACGACCTAATGGTTTTGTCAGCACATCTGCTGGGTTATCTTCCGTACACACATAATCCAGACGTACAACATTCTTAGCAATACAATCTCTGACATAGTGCGCCCTTATGTCTATATGTTTCGTCCTTCTATGCGCTACAGGATTGTACGCAAGTTTAATAGCACTCTGATTATCGACGAAAATGCAAATAGCCCCAAGATATTCACCTCTTATAAATGCATTCAACTGCCGCAAGTGAACTGCCTCCTTGGTTGCCTCCGAAAGTGCAATATACTCGGCTTCCGTTGACGAAAGTGCCACACAAGTTTGTTTTCGGCATTCCCAGTTAATCAACGAGTTTCCGCATCTAAAAATAAATCCAGAATACGATTTCCTATCTTTGATGTTCCCTCCCCAGTCAGCATCGACAAATCCCGTGATGTCCTGCACCGGCGACTTGGGAAATATCAAACATAGATCCCTTGTACCCTTAAGGTATCTCAAGATATGTTTAGCAGCTTTCCAATGACGTTCCTCACAACATGAGTTGTACTGTGCCAAAAAATTAACCGCAGCCGCAATATCCGGACGTGTGTTACAGGCCAAATAGTTCAGCGACCCTATGAGCGCCTGATAACTACGAGAGTCTTGGCAGAATAAGAACTTACCTCCTTCCCCTTCCGCCAAGGCTTTATGGAAATCCATTTCCGTCGGAGTTTTTACTGGTTTGCAGTCAGACATTCCATATTCATCCAAGATCTTCGAAATAAGCCTCTCTTTATTCAAATATATTCCAGTATCAGTCTTAGACAAAAGCATACCTAAAACTTGTCTCGCTTCCCCTAAATCCTTTATCTTGAACTGTTTACAAAGATTGTCTAATAAAACTTCCTTCTGCTGTTTGTCTTTGTAAAACAATAAAAAATCGTCTACGTACAGAGCGATATAAACATTATTATTTTTGTAAAGACAGCTATCAAAGTCACAGCGCTTGAAGTTCAAAGACAATAACACTTCATTTACTTTTTCATTCCAAGACCGTGAAGCTTGTTTGAGGCCGTATATCGCTTTTTCTAGTAAGCAAAATTTTTCCTTCGAGTTTTCATCTATGCAACCCTCAGGCTGTCGCATATAAACTCTTTCATGTAAATCACCGTTCAGAAAGGCGGTGTTCACATCGAAGTGACTGATGAACAAATTATTTTCAACAGCCAACGATAGCAGCAATCTAACTGTCGATCTTCTCACGACCGGTGAATAAGTTTCGAAGTAGTCAACCCCGTAGGACTGAGTGAAACCCTTCGCCACAAGTCGAGCTTTATAGGTCTTATTACCATCTGCATCAAACTTGTACTTGAAGATCCACTTGTTTCCCACGACTTTAGCTTCAGGTGGCTTTTTGACGAGCTTCCAGACCTTGTTCTCGTACATCGAATCCATCTCTTTTTTCATGGCTTCCTTCCAGTTATCCTTATCTTCCCGATTTAAGGCTTCCTTAACTGTCAAAGGCTCCTGGTGTTCTGTATAGCATGCAAGTCCATGAAGGTTTCCTTTTCGGATTCTACTACGTAGAGGATAACGACATTCACCTTCGTTTGACTCTTCTCTGTTAATAGAATCTTCAGTTTCAACATTTTTCACCACGACATTTTCTGCTCCGCTATCACCCGTTTCTCCCACCTCCATCTCCGCGTCTTCAAATGCTTCAGCCCCATCTATGGAACTCGGCCCTTGAGAAGCTTCTGCACTATCAGGTGACGAACCTGACTGGTCTTGTACCTTTGAAAGTTCCCAGGTTACTTCAGCACCTTTGTCATCGCTACCTACGAGCTGACTAGAATCCTCTGAAACAACTGCTGTAGAGTCCTCCAAGAAAACTACATCCCTTCCTCTAACAATGACGCGAGGATTACTGGGATTAATGAAACGATATCCCTTGGTTTCTTCACAGTAACCAACAAAGACATGTTCTACCGCTTTAGGGCTCCATTTCTT
The DNA here is from genome assembly GCA_950005045.1 of Agrotis exclamationis. Taxonomy (NCBI): domain Eukaryota; kingdom Metazoa; phylum Arthropoda; class Insecta; order Lepidoptera; family Noctuidae; genus Agrotis; species Agrotis exclamationis. Next base: position 10,878,171 of record OX465440.1, read on the forward strand.
CCGAGTTTCCTTGGGCACGTGCATAAACGCTTTCGTTCCAAAAACTCTGAAATGACCGAATGACTGAGCCTTCCCTGTCCACAACTCCTCAGGAATCTTACCATTATTGCCACTGTGAGGCAGCCTGTTCTTGATATAAACAGCCGTATTACATGCCTCTCCCCACAGTCTCGCACTCAGACCCTTTTCCGCCAACAAAGTACGAGCCATCTCCACAATAGTGCGGTTTGCTCGCTTCACTACGCCATTCTGCTCCGGAGTGTAGGGAACAGTTAATTGATGTTTTATACCCTTTTGCTGTAGAAACCCATCAAACTTCTTGTTCACAAATTCTGTTCCATTGTCCGTGCGTATGCACTTCACCTTCAACCCGGTTTCAACCTCTACACTAGCTAGAAAAACTTTAAAATGATCGAAAACCTCATCTTTTGATTTAAGAAAAAATACAAAAGATTTACGTGTAAAATCATCTAAAATAACTAGCATATACGGAGATCCACCGTACGTGGGTTCAGACATTGGACCACAGATATCTGCGTGAACCAGTTGCAGTCTCTCGACTGCCCTCTCAGCCTCACCAATTGGAAAAGGTAAACGATGTGCCTTCCCCTTAATACAGGCGACACAAGGTTCCATTACGCTCTTACCAAAATCCATACCCAGGAGCTTACGTAAATCTCGCTCATTTACGTGTCCAAGCCGCCGGTGCCACAACATCAAAAGATTACCTGCTTTCACTGACGCCAACGCAGTCCCATCTACAACCGCCTGACAACCTTCAAGCTTGTAGATCCCTGAGACTTCACTTGCGGTAGCCAGAAGCTTTCCCTTGAAATGGCCTGGAACCAAATGGTGAATTAGCTTGCACCCATCTCTGTCAAAAGTTACCTTCCATCCTTTCTCTACTAATTTAGACACTGATAACAGATTAACATACAAACAAGGTACATACATGACATCCCTCACAGCAAGCATTCGTCCTTTCAAACTCACTATGATATCACCCTTACCCTTGCATTCAATCTTATCATTATTCGCACAAGTCACATTACTCATACCAACATTCATAACCAAATCTTTAAACCAATGTTTCTGGAAAGACATATGTGAAGATGCCCCGCTGTCAATGTACCACTCCGTCGGATTGAAGGAGTCCCCGGCGCTGAATGAAGACAGGCTCACGATCGCGACGTCACTTAGTTTGGAGATTGAACCCGCTTTCCTTCCTTCAGGACAGTCCGGCTTCTTATGTCCACTCTTTCCACATTTAAAGCATTTAATTTTGGTCATATTAATATCTTTGTTCCCATTCCACTTCTTACTTTTACGCACAGCCAATGCCGAGTCCGCTGAAGACAATGTACTACAACCTTGACGTGAATCCTCCTGTAGTAACTTCTGTCGTACGTTCTCTGAAGTCAACTTCATCCCAGAGTGTTCCAGTGCCATTCGCATAGGCCTGTACTCTTCAGGTAGTCCTCTCAGCAACACGACAGCTACAAGATCATCGTCAAATCCGGTGGCAATATCCTTCAACTTTTGTGAAAGAGACATAACTGCAGCAACATATTCATGCATCGACGAGTGTCTCTCTAGCTTCTCATCCAGCAACGCGTTCATGAGGGTGATTCTGCGATTTACGCCTTTGTCCTCAAACGCTTTCGCTAAGCTATCCCAAGCATCCTTAGCATAATTTGAATCATGTACATACGTATAAAGTGTAGGTTCCACATGTAGACAAATCAAAGCTAGTGCATCTTGGTCCTTCTCGATGGCGGTGGAGTCTTTGGAATCCGGGTACGTAGACGTATACATGAACAACTTTTCTCGTATGAGAATCATTTTTATGGCGAATTTCCACGTAGAGTAGTCATCTAGGCCGCAGAGATTTTTGATGGCAAATTTAGTGACTGGGCCCATAGCCTATTGTTGAAATATACTAGATAACTAGGATATGGAAGTAAAAAAGTTGTTTGCACAGAGAAGACTTTTATTCAAGTGAATGACACAAGTCATTAACAAAAAACACATGTTCGAATATCAATTTGAAATGTTGTTTCAACTAAAAAGTTTCCACACAGTGTCAGCTTAATTTAAAAAAAAATGGTTCAGTTTCATTGTTTATACATCACATACTCTGACCACACCTTGCTAAGAAATGATGAACAAATTAAAAATAATAATATAATATACGTATAAAAATAAACAAATTCAATACATTATAAGCTAGACTTTGCAAGACTTTCTAATAGCTAATGATGTTTCAGTTTCTTCAAAATGCACACAATTTCTTTCAATACCTTTCAACGGTATTGAAGATTAACTTCAAATGTCTTATTGATTTCTACAAAGTTCTAAACACGCAATCTAGTACTTAAAATCTGTATGTAAGCTTTCAAGAAATCAAATGAAATATGTAGTTGGTTTTTAACACTAGGTTATACGTATAAATATATTTTTTATAAAATAATAAGCTCTGCGGGAGCATAATATGTTGTGACTATCCAATGTGTTCTGACGTTTGATTCATCATACACATTTCTGATCCCAAGTTTCTTGTTCTGCGTCAAAGAAACAGTACGTTTGTGCAACAAACTCAAGTAGATACTGATTTGGTAATAGTATAGCTTACCATTTTGTATCTCACAGGCGCTCTTTCGATACTTCGGACTAGTCATCGAAGTACTCGTCCAAATTATCTCTCACCTCATTTTGGACAAGCTTCGGCAGCATTGTCTGTCAGACACCTAGCTTGAGTTTAGTTGAATTCGATGGTTTTTTTTTTAAGACGGAACTCAATAATTCTTCACAATACCTTTGTGCCATTAGAATGAGCCAGTTTAAATCCTCTGACATTTTAAATATTCCTTCAACTCAAAGAACCTTCTTGCTGTCAAATCTGCTAATCACTCTTCTCCTTAGTTTTTCCTCTTACTTTCATTTTTCCACGCCTATCTAACAATTAACAGAAACAAAGGGAGCTTAAATGCTAAATCACGGTACAGTTAATTACTCATCAGCGGTCTAACTGATCATAATCAAACCTCAGGAGATAGGCGTCCAGTTGGCGCTGAAATGTCAATTAATCATGGTATAAATAGGTTATAATACCTTGTGACCGAGTGATGCTTCCGTAACAGTATGCCATGGACATTGAGGTTGATTTGATGGAAGTGGTTAGGTTGGTACATGATATTAACGTGAGTTTTCTAGTGTTATCCCAAAGGGTAAAACGGGAACCTATTACTTAGACTCCGCTGTCCGTCCGTCTGACTGTCCGTCTGTTAGCTTATGACCCGTAATAGTGAGACAGTTGAAATTTTCACAGATGATGAAGGTATTTCTATTGCTGCTATAACAACAAATAAAACATAATAAAATACATGTGGCACTCGGAGTCTGCCGCGGTGAAGCTATTGCATAACATTATTTTTTTTTTATTTAAAAGAATAAAATCGCCTACCGCGTATATTTAACGTGAATATAATTTATTTAAAATGTTTGTGGTGCACTACTGTAATAAAGAACTTCTTTGTTGTAGGAGAATTTTATAAGTAGGTTATATTGTGAAAACTCCTTTTGTAGCTGGCCGTTTAGAATCTATACTAATATTATAAAGCTGAAGAGTTTGTTTGTTTGTTTGTTTGTTTGAACGCGCTAATCTCAGGAACTACTGGTTCGAATTGAAAAATTCTTTTTGTGTTGAATAGACCATTTATCGAGGAAGGCTATAGGCTATATAACATCACGCTATCACCAATAGGAGCGGAGCAGTAAAGAGAAATGTTTCAAAATCGGGAAAATGGATTCCATTTCGAGAGCTTCCGTTGCGTGCGCTGCGTAAACGGTTAAAGATACGCAAAAATAATGTACTACGGAATTATTTCTGATAAAAAGTTCTAAAATAAAGTCCGCGAGAGCATACATTTATCTTTTAAGGTTAAGTCATTATAGCCTTTTTTATGGAAATCAAATTTGATTTTAAAGTAATGCATTACTTGCGAAGGTATTTTCATTAACACAATATTAATCCTTATCCAAATAAATACGTTAATCATCACAAGCATTTAATTTTGAACAAAATTGCCCTTGACATCGTTTGGTTTCAATGAATATCTTAGGAGATATCATAGTTTCAAAATAATACCACAATAAGCATTGCCATCCAACGTGGCAATGCTGCCAGTCTTCGGCACGTTTCCGGATGACAGCGATGCGGAGGAGTACTTTGACGCCTGAGTGTCTCTGCCTTTTTGTGTTTTTGTTTTTTTTTTATATTATTACATTTTATTACTATAGGATGGGATAGGATGGGATAGGATGGGATAGGATGGGATAGGATGGGATAGGATGGGATAGGATGGGATAGGATGGGATAGGATGGGATAGGATGGGATAGGATGGGATAGGATGGGATAGGATGGGATAGGATGGGATAGGATGGGATAGGATGGGATAGGATGGGATAGGATGGGATATGATTGGATAGGATGGGATACGATGGGAAAGGATGGGATACAATGTGATAGGATGGGATACGATGGGACACGATGGGATAGGATGGGATACGATGGGATACGATTTGATAGGATGGGTTACGATGGGATATGATGGGATACGATGGGATACGATGGGATACGATGGGATACGATGGGATACGATGGGATACGATGGGATACGATGGGATACGATGGGATACGATGGGATACGATGGGATACGATGGGATACGATGGGATACGATGGGATACGATGGGATACGATGGAATACGATGGGAAAGGATGGGATACGATGGGATATGATGGGATACGATGGAATACAATGGGATACGATGTGATAGGATGGGATACGATTCGATACGATGGGATACGATGGGATATGATGGGATACGATGGGATACGATGGGATACGATGGGACACGATGGGACACGATGGAACACGATGGGATACGATGGGATAGGATAGGATACGATGGGACACGATGGGATACGATGGGTCACGCATAGGTACGACCTGCTTGAAAGAATGACTTTCGCCCATGTCTGCTTACGTCCTGGGGCTGCCAGCGCCGGTAAAGGCAGGAACGGGCAGGCTCCGGAGTTCGCCTATACTACTCAGGTCCCAGAGGCGTTTAAACGTAGATTTTTCTCTTGCACGAGCATGCGGGCGGCGAGTATGCCTGGTTCGACGGCGCGTTGTGTTTTAACGGAACGTAAAGGCCTATTATAGGATTTATAGGACACCGAGGATTTTAATCAGTACAAGTCTGACAGTCCCTCTTACCCTGCCCTGGGTAGGAGGACTCATTTGATGATTTACGTACGCATATTTATGTATGCTCCAGAATGATGTTTTACAGCTAATGTTGTTAATAAAGAAGCACTAAAAAAATACATTGTTGAGTTCCGACCTCCACGCGAACGAAGTCGCGGGCACAGCTAGTAATATTATAAAGCTGAAGAGTTTGTTTGTTTGAACGCGCTAAACTCAGGAACTACTGGTTCGAATTGAAAAATTCTTTTTGTGTTGAATAGACCATTTATCGAGGAAGGCTATAGGCTATATAACATCACGCTATCACCAATAGGAGCGGAGCAGTAAAGAGAAATGTTTCAAAATCGGGAAAATGGATTCCATTTCGAGAGCTTCCGTTGCGTGCGCTGCGTAAACGGTTAAAGATACGCAAAAATAATGTACTACGGAATTATTCCTGATAAAAAGTTCTAAAATAAAGTCCGCGAGAGCATACATTTATCTTTTAAGGTTAAGTCATTATAACCTTTTTTATGGAAATCAAATTTGATTTTAAAGTAATGCATTACTTGCGAAGGTATTTTCATTAACACAATATTAATCCTAATAATAACCTAATATTATAGGATGGGATAGGATGCGATAGGATGGGATAGGATGGGATAGGATGGGATAGGATGGGATAGGATGGGATAGGATGGGATAGGATGGGATACGATGGGGTACGAGAGGCGTTTAAACGTAGATTTTTCTCTTGCACGAGCATGCGGGCGGCGAGTATGCCTGGGTCGACGGAGCGTTGTGTTCAACACGCGCCTAAATGTGTCATCACAATGACGGCCCCCCCCTTAGAAGGCCAAAGCCTGCCGGAGTCGCGGAACTATCGAATTACCTTGACCCCGGAACGTAAAGGCCTATTATAGGATTTATAGGACACCGAGGATTTTAATCAGTACAAGTCTGACAGTCCCTCTTACCCTGCCCTGGGTAGGAGGACTCATTTGATGATTTACGTACGCATATTTATGTATGCTCCAGAATGATGGTTTACAGCTAATGTTGTTAATAAAGAAGCACTAAAAAAATACATTGTTGAGTTCCGACCTCCACGCGAACGAAGTCGCGGGCACAGCTAGTCAGTAATAAAAAGTAAATTGTTTTTATGACGGATATTTTTTTGATTGCCGAAGTCTCCCGAACTGAAACGATGTTAGACGATGCGTGGTGTCAGGTTTTTTCCATAGGTTTTTTGGATTTTTTTTGATTCGGTTGACGCGCCGCGCCGCGCTCAGAGCCTGCGATAAAAGCTATGCAATAGCTTAAATAATAATTGAAGGACACTGTGGATTTTAGTCAGTACAAGTCTTACAGTCTCTCCCATCCTCCTGGGTGGGAGAGACTGTTGGGCTCATTTGATGATTTTACCACTTAAAAAAAGTGCTTTTTCTATATAACTAGCGTTTATTTCGGAGCCTATTCAATACTAACAAACAATCAAATCTTTTCTCTTCAAAATATTGGTGCTGATGTTGTCGCGGATCACGCGAGTCGAGCGACCGAGCCGCCGACCTCCAGATCCCCTTCCGAATCAGACTGGACGGGAACAGAGGACCGGATGAGACTAAACCTGGACCGCTTGGATATATATCTCATTCACCAGGATCAGACCCAAGTCGACGAGCGCTACAAAGAGTTGTTGTTCATAGGATCATCTAAATAGGCAAAAATCTAGATTCCTTAATCTAGTTCAAAAACTTTTGTTCACTAAAATCTAAAAATAATTGGGTAATTTTCTCGAGACAATAATTTCTCTAACTTTAATGACGATTGAATAAGATTCTTGTCTGTTATAAAACCACTAGAACCGCACAGATTAGACAATATATCTCAAGCAATAATACGTACTATAAATCTTTTAAACAAGGTACAAGGCTTTGCGGTTTTCTCAATATTTTTCTTATCTATCTAAGCTTTTGTTAATGGTTCTATAAATCCACTTTAATGTAATATTTTGTGTGAACATTAAATCTGCTAAAGTTAGAGAAGAGATTTATTTAGGGAGGAGATTGGCCCCTTTTATAAACCAAAATGTATTTTCAAAACCTCTGTGCAAAACACCACTCCATAGGCACTTTATGGTGTAGACTGCCCCGCTTGGGCAGAGTACCACCGTGTCCTCAAGAAGGCGATAGGCGGTGACCTCTTGCGCCCGGCATTGGTCGAGGCCATACTGCGGGGCGAGACGGAATAGAAAGCAGTCGCTTCCTTCTGCGAAGAAGATATGCTAGCGAAAGAGGAGGCAGGACGCGTGAGGGAGAGGATAGCGTCCACCTCACGACCCAGCCGCCGCAGATGACGCCCACGGTATAAGACGTCGCGAGGCGATTTCCGGCCACCGTAGGCACGGGCATGCGGACGGTAAGTAATGGGTGACTCATGGACCATTCCTAGATGGACGGCGCGTTGTGTTCCACACGCGCCTCAAAGAGCTGTGAGCAATATGACGGGGCCCCCTTAGAGGGCCAGAGCCTACCGAGGTTGCGGGACTGTCTAATCAGGTAACCATGGCCTCGTAACTTAAAGGGCTATTGAAAGATAACGTGAATTTTAGTCGACGGCGAGGTTGCGGCGCGGTGGCGGCGCGGTGGCGGCGCGGTGGCGGCGCGGTGGCGGCGCGGTGGCGGCGCGGTGGCGGCGCGGTGGCGGCGCGGTGGCGGCGCGGTGGCGGCGCGGTGGCGGCGCGGTGGCGGCGCGGTGGCGGCACGGTGGCGGCGCGGTGGCGGCGCGGTCGCGGCATCATGTACAGGAGCCCTTACAACCCGTAAGTCTTGACAGATACCACTAAGGCACCACGGCTGGAATCTTTCGACAGCACTACCGCATCTAGTACCAAAGCATCATCGTAAAACGCATAATTCCAAATCTAACATGCACTAATGAGATGGTTAACCGAGCATTAATTGCTGTAGCCTGGCCATTCGGATCGTCATGATAAATTACACCAACTAATGAATTCGGACTGCCAGACTGGTTGGCTGGTTACATTTTTATTGAGTGAGCCGTTAAGCCGAGTGCTCAAGAGTTTTCATTTGCAAAAAATTCGAATTTTGAAATTTACTTTTGATGGTTCATTTTTTTTAAAGTATTTTAAGTAATTTGACATGGTCACTGGTATCTTTATTCGAACTTGAATTTTATTATATGTATTCGAGATTAGTTTTAGGTTTAGCGGATATTTACTAGCTATATCTTGTGCAAAATATTATGATTCTAAAGCTAGAGATTCACGATGTTTATTATCTTTAGTTTACTGAAAAAAGATGATGACGGAATGATTTGATAGAGTATAAATTAATCTTTGTTTGGGAACACAGAGCCTTGTGTAACTTTATAACATTTCTTTACTTTTCATTATTTATTTTTCTTTTATTCGTGTTTATTTTTAAACTAGTTTTGCTGAATTAAATAAAGACCTTTAACAGATTCAATTAATTTTACTCTTATCAAAGATGCAAACTCAGAGTTATCCCTCAAATTTTAATTATTTATAACATTCAAATTTAACGAAACACAAACTACTACTTCAAATTCTATTACAACTTTAATCCAATGTACATCTTCGATTAATTGTAAACTAACAGCTAAATCCAATTACTCGTCATTTAATTTATGTGATACCATAAATTCTATGAAATGTTTTACTTGATTTACAAATACAAATTATTTATTATTTGCACTCAATATTTGCTCTTTTGATTTCAAATACAAATTATTTGGCAGTTCATAATTAATTTTGTGTATTCAATTAGATAGTGACCATTAAATTGAATTTACAAATTCATTTTGAGCTGTTAAATGTTCAGTTATAGAAATTAATAGACGCCTGCGATTTAGTATGAATTTAAAATTAAAACTACATTGGTACCTTGTTTTGTTAGCCGTTATCACCATCATCAGCTAAAAGATGTCCATTACTGAACAAAGGCGGAAGGCCTTTGCCTTGGACCATCATGCCAAATGACAATACGCCACTTGTAGTTTTTTTTTTATTATTTTTATTAACCGACTTCAAAAAAAGGAGGAGGTTCTCAATTCGTCGGAATCTTTTTTTTTCTCTTCCGCTTTATATACAATCTGACATGTATGATTGTTTTATATTTTTATACAAACTGACATTATTTTATTGTTTATATACAGTTTTTGTTTATTTTTTTTGTGAATACGAGGACCCGTGTGGGTCAAGTTGTTGTTTTTTATTATTTTTAATTATAGTGATTGTCTGTCAGTTTAAGTAACTTAAGCGGCCTACACAAGTCCTTTCTTTAGTATTGTTCGTCGTCTCGTTGAGCTCCTTGAGTTATAAGTCGAGCTCCACGATAACTGACAAATGCTTGCACTGACTGGACAGGTCCACTCGAATTTGTGTGGTTCTTTCTTCTAAAGACCATTTCAGACATTAACCTGCATGGTCCTCGTATAACCTGTTCTAATTTTATGATGTCTGGACTTTAAAAGAGACTGTGACCTCTGAGTTTGTTTCGGATGTTTCTTCTCAGAGTAGTCAGGTACGAAACACCGGCCCCTCCTAGTTTTATGAAAAGACGTGTAAAAGTGTTGATATAACCTACTTGCAAAAATAAACATCATTACATCATCATCATTAGATCATTGCATCCATTGTTTTTCCGCGACTCTCATGATGTTGTCAGTCTATCTTGTAAGAGTCCAACCTACGCTGCGACTTCCAGTTCGTGGTCGTCACTCGAGAACTCTTTTTCCCCATCAGTGTCTTCTATGTCATAGACCATAATAATAAATCAATTTACTCCTTACTAATGAAAATCAGCTCAATAGTTTAGGCACTACGGTAGATCAAAGAATTTTACAAACAGATATACGTAGAAAACTTCTTGTACTACTAAAATTAAAACAGCTCCGACACTAGTTGACAAATAATATTACTTTTTAGAGTCTGGCCAACGAAAGCTGTCCACGACCTATTTTCTAAACTTTTGATATGGCAATATTTTTGGACTGTCAAAATTGTCAAATCATTCAACTTTCATATTGGTGAACCATCTTGATACTTTTGCACTTGAAAAAAAAATTTATCATTTTGTAAATACAAAAATTAAGTAATACATATTTTTTTACGGTTTTTCTATTTTAAGTAATATTATATTAACGGCGAAGACGAGGAAACAAAACTTTACAGTAGGTATCAGGTGTAGAGTACTTGGAATCCGATTTCGATTATGATTCGTAAACCCCTGTGTTGCGGCGATTTAACTATTGTTACTTAACTATGTCAAATGTAACTATTCCATCAAATATAATATCCCTTATTGGTCTTGAATAATAATAAGTATCAACTCCGTTTAAGCAATGTGTAGCCGGGGTTGTCATGCCTTGATTTTTTCAAATTTGCCGCTTTTTTGCGTGGACAGCTTTCGTTGGCCAGACTCTATTTGCCTAATTGTCTACTGCAGTAAAACGAAAACATAAATGACTAAATTAATTAAGTAACCTTTAATTGCCTGACCGGAAACATCACATCACGCCTGTAATCCCCGAAGGCTTTCGCAGAGGTGTACCTAATAGTACACCCACACTTGACCAGTTACATCTTAATCCCATGGAATAGGGAGCGGGTCTATTGACAACAACTGTTGCAGCCGTGGCTGCTATTGAAACTTAGAGAGAAACCCAGTAAAACTTGTCTGACCCGGAAATTGATCAGCAGTCACTGTTACGACCACAAGACCAGAAACACAATCCGAAAATCTCCTTGGACACGAACAAAATACGTTGTAGTATCCAAAACAGCTTAACAAAGCACTTCCTTAACAAAAACCAAGACTCTAAACAAATTAATTGTTTTAATTCCCCCAAAAGATTTCTTTGTCCCTCTCATATTGTTCCCTGTCCTCTTAGTCTAAGATTTTTAATTAAAATAGTTAGCAACTTTCTAAAAGCAAGGTGCTTAAAGGGTCTTTTACATGAGGAGATTTACTCCTTACTTTTACCCGACAGCGAGCAAACGAGAATGATTAAATTGTTTTAAACTTGTAGGTAAAACTTTCCACCAATTATCGCATGTTGTTTATTTTCAATTTATAAACAGATAGAATAGATTTTATCCTGTACATCATCTGCCTAGCGTTTTCCCAACTAACTATATTGGGGTTCGGCTAACAGACAAACTGCATTCAGCTGAATATCAGTATTTTACATGGAGCGATTGCCTATCTGACCTCCACAGCCCAGTAATTGTGAAATACAATACCTCTTGGTAAGGTTGATTAGACTTTTGACCATCTGACTAACAGTAACGACTGTCAAAGATATACATTTCCGAGGCATTGATGAAACTCGCGATGACAAATGGTCAATTGGTCACCCATCCACATACCCACCTCGGGAATCCCGTACACCATACACATATTAATTTACAAGTAAATAAATTATTTGTCAATTAAAGATGACACAAAGGGCGATAATACCGTTATAATTAACTTTCCTTTATAAGATTTATAAAATCAAAACTGCGTATTTGATGTAAAGGATGTTAAGTTTATCCGTCATCCCTAAATTAACAGGGCTGTTGTGTCTTATGAGCTACTGGCCAACGGTAGTTGTTTTTTGATGTGATCTTACCGTGAGATTAGAAGATATATCAAATGAGAGTCATATCAAATGCAGTTCTAAATTCAAAAAATAATAAATGATGCGAGTAATTCTCCCCGTGTAAACGATCCCCAACAACAAGGTGCTTAAATAAGATTCGAAACTTTTACATCACCGTAAACAGTGTGGGGATTAATTGCCGTCTTTTGTTTGTGCTGAGCACGTTTTCAGTTTAATAGGATAATGGTTTATTAATTTCGCTTCGTAACCTTGAGTGGGAGATGTATGGGCTTGCAGTTTTGTATGGGAGCGGATGTAATTGAAGATTTATGGTATGTTCTCGTGTCTACTTGATTAGAGTATGTTTACTGACAGTTCCTTAAGGCGAGCGTGGAACACAAAGCGTCGTTGACTCGCGTCTGGTTCTTTATCAGACGGTGAGCTAGCCATTACTCGCTGTCAGTAAGCCCGTGAACGAGGTACAGACAAAACTGTGCACTTGGTTACAAATCGGCGACCGAATCAAAAAAAATCCAAAAAACCTAGGGAAAAAAACTGACACCACGCATCGTCTAACATCGTTTCAGTTCGGGAGACTTCGGCAATCATAAAAATGTCCATCATAAAAACAATTTACTTTTTCTTACTGATTCTAAACGGCCAGCTACAAAAGGAGTTTTTACAATGAAACCTACTTATAAAATTCTCCTACAACAAAGAAGTTCTTTACTACAGTAGCGCGCCACAAATATTTAAAATAAATTATATTCTCGTTAAATATACGGATAGGCAATTCTTTTAAAATAAAAAAAAATGTTATGCAATAGCTTCACCGCGGCAGTCTCCGAGTGCCACATGTATTTTTTTTTCAACTCAAGTAACTTGTAATACAAATGTGACGTCATACATGGAAGACTTGGCTAATGGAAACGCGCCTTGAAGGTAGGAACCGAATGTCAACAATAACATACTCGAAACTACGTCCACACAAAAATTCTATTAGAAAATCCTAATATTGTTCTGTGCCCGATAAAACGCCCTCTCCTTCCTCGTCGAGAAGTGAACAAATACTCTCACGACGGTTTGTGCTTTTCAAAATAACAGTAGAATTGAATGGTGACTTGGAGCCCAAGTCTGCTAGTCACCAAGCAAATCGCTCGAAAAATCGACCTCTGTAAAAGCCTCATTATGACGATACAATAGAATATACAGCCAGTAATAAATTCAAAAAAGGGTTTATCTGCCATTTATTCTGTTTGATGTAGTGCCAATTTAGTTGTTCATGTGATCGTTGGATCCAAAAATAAAATTTAATACGAGGCTGTAACTCTGTAACTTTATTATATTTTAAAACAAAAAAAAACGAGCAATAGATTTACAAATCGTCTGAATTGTCTCACGATATTATCTGGGGCCACAGTTTAGTGGCCCCGCCAAGACGAGCCAAGCGAAGCGCAAGGGCACTACCTACCTTTTCTCGAAGTGTTTCGTCGTTTTTTTGAACCCTCATAGAGTTGGTTTCCGATGTACCAGATAGTTTATATTCTCAGGATATAATGTCAATAACAGACTTTAAACATAAAAAGTTTCTATTGAATAGCTCTAATACTTTAGATTTTATTGATATCTAAAATACACCGATTTCGTCACTGACACACTGACACACTGATGATCATCAAAATGTTTGGCTACTTCCTGAAGTGCTAGAAACCTGTATGTAATCTCAGTTTAGTATACAACCAACAAAAAAAATCATAAACTTATAACTTCACCACCATCCCCTAAAATGGGGGGGGGTGCACGTTATAAAAACACTATCATGCCCCCAGATAAGCTTATAACTTTCGCCCCCCATCCCTTAAAATTAGGGGGGGGGGTGGAAGTTTGAAGCCATACATTTTTACTGTTATGTAGAATTTGTGAAGTTAGGGTCGGTAGAGTTAGGCCGTGTAGATTCAGAAGTTTGGCTTAACATGAGATCTGATATCTTTTTCACAGGCTAAACAATAAGTGGTCGTCTGGCAACATTTTACATGAAATGTTTTTGGTGGGATATCTTTATTTTTCTATTTATTACGGTAAGATCCACGTCTAAGCGATCAACCACAGGGTACTTATAAACCTGCGGTAATAGTTGAGCAATCCCGCTGGCGGTGGTACTCGTAGGTCTCCCCAGGCCCGCGTGTCTCACGACCAAAATCTTGTCGGAGTCCGGCGCCAAATAGTTTTTACTGTGTTTCGTCGGTATGCAAGATTTTCGGTTCTTTCATTGACAGCTCGTTACATCTTAGGTCTCATCTTTGCTTCAGCGCTAAATAATGAGAACAAGAGAAAACCCAAATTAAAAAAAAATACATGTGGCACTCGGAGACTGCCGCGGTGAAGCTACTGCATATTTTTTTTTATTTTAAAAGAAAAAAATCACCTACCGCGAATATTTAACGAGAATACAATTTATTGAAAATGTTTGTGGTGCAGTATTGTAATAAAGAACTGCTTTGCTGTAGGAGAATTTTATAAGTAGGTTTCATTGTGAAAACTCCTTTTGTAGCTGGCCGTTTAGAATCAGTAACAAATAGTAGATTATGCACCGAGGGGCTAAAGTTGTGTCTTATGTCACGGGCGTCATATTGAATCTCGAGCGCAATGAAGGATTCGGGATTTAACTCCCGAGCGTAGCGAGGGAGTTAAGAGTTTAACTCACGAGCGAAGCGAGGGAGTTAATACAAGAATCCTGAATGCAGCGAGGGATTCAAGCTAGCCCAAGGCAAAGACACCTTTAGCCCAGAGGAGGATACTCTACTTTTTACACCTACTGTGAGAAAATAATAGCCATAGTACGAAAAACAAAGACAAGACAAGACACGATCAATTCGATTTTCGAAAAAAAAAGTATCTTCTATGGTTTTGTCGTGTTTGTCCTAATGATATCACTCTCATGGATGTGGCGTTTGTTTAAACTAAGTTTTATACAGGGCTGGTAGAATGGTTTTGGATGATTGGCTGTATGCATTTTGAATTTAGAACGTCATTGGAGACGCTCGTGAAAATAGAGTATTTTTGATAAAATGTAATAAATCGACTATATTATAGATAGGTTTTATTATTTATTTATTTATTTACAAAATCCACAGCAATCTTAGTGCAGTTTATTTAAAATAAATTAACTAATGTTACAGCCAATTACTATTACCTACGGTATTACGGCGCGGTACGGTATTTGTTATTATTAATGCCAGTTTTAATGTTATTTCATTCCTTTTAAAAAATGGTTCGTAGGTAGTTATCTAATTATTCTTACAATATTATGTCTTCGAAAACATGGCAACGATATGAAGAAGCAATCGTTATGATTTTTTAGGAAATCGAGAATATCATCCACGCGTAGTAAGGGTTTCGAGAATAGCTTTCCTCTTTCTGGCACACTAAATCAGACTTGGCTGTATGGGCTCAGCTCCCTTTGCCTGCCCCAAAGAGGGACGAAAAGAACCAAAAAAAAAAATCTAGGCTGCATGGGCTAGATAGATCCCTTTGTCTTCCCAAAAGGGAAAAGAAAATTAAAAAAAAATCTTTCTGGCACCAAAGGGTGTTTGTTGTTTATAAACATATTCCAAATTCAAATCACATTATTGACCAGCGGGTAATAATGAAATCCAGTACAACATTATTGACCGGCTGTGCCCTCGGCCACTAATGACTCACTTTAGGTTAAGGTTGCTTGACATATAATTTGACATTTTCGAGCAGGTGGTGTGAAAAGTAATTTTTTTTATGACGGATTTTTTTATGATTGCCTAAGTCTCCCGAACTGAAACGATGTTAGACGATGCGTGGTGTCAGGTATTTTCCTTAGGTTTTGGATTTTTTTTGATTTGGTCCCCACGCCGCGACAAAAGCTATGCAATAGCTTAAAAAGTATTGGTAGGTAGGTATAAAAAACAAGCAAGATCTTTTTTACTTCCCGTGGTAAAATATCAAGTGAGTCCTCACCGATGCACAGTGTGGGAATTTCGCAATCTAGCGGGATTTAATTCCAAATTGAAATAAATAAAAGAAACAAGTTTAAAATGATATTGATTGTTATTCAAATAGATAAAATTCATCATTTACGATGTCTACCGATTGCTGCCAATTTTTTGTTAATTTTTTTTATGTAAAATTTTTAAAAAGTGCGTAATTTCATTTTTAGTATCTTCCAAAAAATTTACTTGATTGTATGTACCTCTTATAAAAGCAAAAATATCTTCAATTCGCTTCTTTTTTACATTTGAGATCAAAAACTAGTTTTTTTGTAATATTGGCGGTTATTACGGAAATCGAAAAAAAGTACGTTGGCGCAAAAAAGCGCAAGTTTTATCAACTGTTCTCAAAAGTTTAGACTCTAAACTATAACTTGAAACAACCAAAACACCGGGACCTTCTGGCCATTTTTTTTAATACACCTTTTATTTTGCAAATCGTCTCTAAAAAATGCTTTTTTCAACCTTTGCTTTCACATGTTGTTATAAGAGTAATGTATTACTATTACTTACATAAATAAAATGCGCTCTAAGTTACCTAGACAAATATACACAATCGAATAATAACCCAATAAACAAGGCTTTACGTTAATTTTATCAGTAATCTCAAATGAAGATGACACTTAAATGTCTTATTCACATTGTCAGAATACAACGACTATTTATCAACCCACTTCAAGATTTTTTATTATTTTTTTCAAGCTACATACAACAATTTCGAATATGTAGCTTTGACCAATAGGGTCTTAGGTATAAATACGTTATAAATATGTTATAAAATATTAACATTTATATTTTGATTTAAATCCCGCTAGATTTTGAAATTCCCACACTGTGCGATGGTGGGATGGGAGGGACTGTCAGACTTGTACTAACTAAACTCTACGGTGATCCTTCTATAACTCTTTACGTTGCAGGCTCACGGTAATTCCTGAGTCCCACGACCCCGGCAAACTTTGGCCCTCCCCTTGATTTAGCTGTGCGCTTAACAAAAGTGACAATTAATAACATTTTTTTGGAAATATTGAGTACGATTGAAACACACTATAGGTCGTCTGGTCAATCCTCTTAAAACTTAGTTCGAAGAACTGACAAAATACATAGACTTTGTTATGTGGATCTTCAGATATTTTGACTGCTTGTGGCTTGATCCTCGTGGCTTGACAGTCTAAAATACTTGAGCAAATTAATGCTTGTACCCTTGTGGTTCGCACACATCTTCGATATTTGTTTGAGTAGATTTATTGGCCGACTTTGAATATTGAAGAAAGTTTTGTTTATTTAGTACTAGTTTGTGCCCAAAACTTCGCTTGTCTTTTTAAGATTTTGTCAATCAATTCTCGATATTTCAGTTAAGTTTGAAGTAAACACCCCACCCGCGGTGGTGGACGCCCACGGCGACGGACGTCGCAAGACGATCTCCGGCCACCGTAGGCGTGGGCATGCGGGCGGCGAGTAAAGGGCAACTCGCTGCCCAACCATGGACCATGCCCGGGTCGACGGCGCGTTGTGTTCCACGCGTGCCTCAAAGAGCGTCAGCGTAATGACGGGGCCCCCTCTCTAGAGGGCCGAAGCCTGCCGGGGTCGCGGGACTTATCTCATTACCGTGGCCCCGGAACATAAAGGGATATTAAAGGACGCCGTGGATTTTAGTCAGTACAAGTCTGACATTCTCTCCCGTCCTGCCCTGGGTGGGACACATTATTTTGATAAATAATAAGTAGAGAATGCCTTGTGGCATTAAGTCCGCCTATGTACCATGGATTTGTACATGAAGTATAAATAAATAAATAAAAAAAAAACTACATTTGAAAATACAAGATACTTATTATTATCTATAATGAAAAAATAATTTTCTACAAAGCCCCATTAGTTTATGATTTAAAACAACTCAGTGAGAAAAACAGAAAATCTATGAGATAATCAGCATTTCAATACGTCGTGCTACGAAATGGTAGCTACGCCGTAGCAATTCGTAGCAATCGTAGCACCCGCTACGCCGCTAATGCACACAAAACGCCTACGCGTCCAATAATGTTACTTGTGTGGAATGTTACTTGTGTAAAATATTTTGTTTCAAATAAAAGCTAAGATTTTTATCATTTTTATATGTTTACTTATGGTCTTAAGTAATACATAAAATATATTCGACCATACATTTTTTTAAGCTATTGCGTAGCTTTTATCGCGGGCTCTGAGCGCGGCGAGGCGCGGCGACCGAATCAAAAAAAATCCAAAAACCTAAAGAAAATACCTGACACCACGCATCGTCTAACATCGTTTTAGTTCGGGAGACTTCGGCAATCATAAAAATATCTGAGGAATATCCATCATAAAAACAATTTACTTTTTCTTACTGATTCTAAACGGCCAGCTACAAAAGGAGTTTTCACAATGAAACCTACTTATAAAATTCTCCTACAACAAAGAAGTTATTTATTACAGTAGTGCACCACAAACATTTTAAATAAATTATATTCTCGTTAAATATACGCGGTAGGCGATTTTATTCTTTTAAAATAAAAAAAATGTTATGCAATAGCTTCACCGCGGCAGTCTCGGAGTGCCACATGTATTTTTGTTTATGTCTGTCTCTTTCTTCTTGATAACATAGACAATTTTTGAAGGGTCATGGGACTGTCTAACAGGTAACCGCGACCCAGGAACGTAAAGATTTACTATTGAAGGAACACCGTGGATTTTATTCAGTACGAGTCTGACAGTCTTTTTCGCTCTATTTGGCATCCTAGGGCCAAAAAAGGCAAAAAAAGCAGGTAAAGATGATCAGTGGTTAGTTATAAAAACAAAACCATCCTGGGCTCAATATGCTGCAAAAAGGCTAAGCAAAAATATTGACTTAAAAATAATTATAAAATCTAATTTTTATTGAGCGAAAAATCATCATAAGGGTCAGTTCAGACCGAGACGAGAAGCGACGCGACGTGATGCAACGATACTGCAAATGTGTATCTTATCACGTAGTGAATAAAGTTAGATTTTGAGTCGCCAATAGGTGCGTCCACACAGAGCGTGCAGCCTCGCGAGGCATTTGCTGCGCGAGGAAACTGACAAGCGAGGCTGCTCACTCTGTGTGGATGCGTCTATTGTTTTTCGACCGAAGCACGAAACAATATACGCGAGCAAAACAAAAGCCGACACTGGATGGTTCGGGCGCTCGGTCGCTTGACCGCGGCAGCGCTGTCACTTGCCTCGCCCGAGACACGTCCACACCAACCGAGCTGTTTCGCGTGGAAAATGCCTTGCGAGGCTGCGCGCTATGCGCCGCGCTGGGTTGCGACAGCTGTATCTTTTCGTGTAGGAAATAGAGTTAGATTTTGAATAGCTCTATTGATATGTACGCGCAGCGTCAAGTCTCGGTCTGAGCTGACTGTAAGAGCTCCAGTGCCGGGTAGCAGTGGAAGGAACTGTCCGACTTGACTGACTAACAACCACTTTGTTCTTTTTTTACGTTTCAGGGCTGCGATCCCCTTGTAAGGCATTCTCTCGAAAGCAATAGTACACGAGTTGTAAATTTTAAAAATCATGGCGCAGTAGCTGAGTAATCTACTGCTGCGCAGCGTGGTCGCTGGTTCGATCCCCTCACGGACCAAATATTTGTATGATCTGCAAATAGTTGTTCCGGGTCTGGCTATTAATGTATGTGAGTTTCTATGTTTGTAAACACACCCGCGGTACAGGAGAAGTTTCTAGAGTGGGGCAAAGTTTAAAAAAAGGACGGGTTGCACTCCGGGAGTGTCGGTAGAAGTAAAAACTTTTTTATTACTCTGTTACATTTTAAAACTGGACTTTTACAGATATGAAATTAACGAATTTTGTTACATCTTGTTAGTGCCATACAGATGTCAAATCGCAAATGTTTTAAAAAATATGCTCGATAGATGGCGTTGCACAATTAAAATGCAAGCTATCGTTTGCCTCTTCGTCTTACGAATTTAATCATTCTACGTGGTTCACGCTAAGAGCGATAGATGGCGCTTATTTAAATTACGTTTTACGCTTTTTCGATCAAGGTCACGTGACCCTGACGAGTATTTTACATTTTTTAACCATTTCAAAAAATGTGTACAACGCCGCTGAAGAAGTTTTCAGTAAAAAAAAAAAAACAAATCATCATTTAAAGCCGCATACTGTATTTCTTAAAACAAGAAAATCATCGTAATTCCAAGTTTATCTTCAAAACGGTCCAAGGCCTCACGTCTCGCGACGCGTCGCGTTTTCCTGACGTCTAGTCGGATAAATTCTTTCTTCTATTCATGAATAAAAGTGTTTTTGAATGGTGAATTATTATCTCTCGAGATAAGTCGACCTGTCTTTTGTTGGTGCATGGGTACCGGCATGGGCCTTTTATGTTTTTGTTGTTTTAAAATGAATAAGTATGTTTTTGTTTTGTTTTGATGTTATTTTACCTATCATCATCAGCCTACAATTGTTCCCACTACTGGGACACAGGCTGCTGTGAAAGGGAATGGGCCATAATCCACCACGCGGGCCCAGTGAGGGTTGGTATTTTACCTATATGTTGTGGTAAATGTATCAAATATTAATTTAATAGCTATGAACCTCGAGGTGCCCCCAAAACATTAACAGCCTTACTACAAAAACTTAAACATCTGTTGAACACTTGTTTAAAAAAAGTGTGACTGCAAAACGGACCTTATTTCAACGTCATAATCTGACATTTTTTTAGACAAGTGTTCAACAGACGTTTAAAATTTTTTGTGGTATGACGGAAAATATTTCAGAATTATAATATTCGTGGCTAACTTAGTAATTTTGTGGCTCAGTTTATTATTTTCCTTACAAAAATACTTAGTCATCGCACCAAAACAATGTAAAGCGTACGCTAAGTCGCTCACAGAAAAGGCGATTCCAGTGAATCATTTCATCTGCTGAAGAAAACTTAGCGAGTTTTGCAGTATTACTGTATGGGTGGCCAACATAACTTGACCTTCTTTAACATTACTCTCCCATATAAAATGGGTCATAATAATGATTGGCACCGACTGTACTATATTATGTTTGGTAGTGAGTAAGATATTACATA
Organism: Agrotis exclamationis; assembly: GCA_950005045.1. Classification (NCBI taxonomy): domain Eukaryota; kingdom Metazoa; phylum Arthropoda; class Insecta; order Lepidoptera; family Noctuidae; genus Agrotis; species Agrotis exclamationis. Next base: position 10,899,134 of record OX465440.1, read on the forward strand.
AGTTTTGACTGGTATTATATGCGTAGTGAAAATATTCATTTAGTTTTGGGTTTCTGCATCTTACTTTTGCAAGTAAATAAATAATAACATAACTTTAACCATAGAGATTTTGTTTGTGACGGTTTCACGCCTAAATTGCTTATTCAGTTTTTATGAATTTTGGTACTGACAGGGCCTCGGAGACTGTTATTGGGTACTGCATTTTGCAAGTAAAGTTTGAAAGTAAAGAAAATATTTAACAAATTTACTGTAGAGTTTTTTTTTAGAGTGGTAAAATCCTCAAATGAGTCCTCCCACCACGGGCAGGGCGGGAGGGACTGTCAGACTTGTACTGACTAAAATCCACGGTGTCCTTCAATAGCCCTTTATGTTCCGGGGTCACGGAAATAAGTTATATCATTACCGCGACCCCGGCAGGCTTTGGCCCTCTAGAGAGGGGGCCCCGTCATTATGCTGACGCTCTTTGAGGGGCGCGTGGAACACCGCGCCGTCGACCAGGGCATGGTCCACGGTCGGGCAGCGAGTTGCCCTTTACTCGCCGCCCGCATGCCCGCGCTACCGTAGTTTAAGAATGCTTTTAATAACATGATATGTATCAACTAAAATATAAAATCCCTATGAACCCACGATCTCCTTTTTTGTATGGCTTACCCAAAACTCATGAAGATAATAAACCAATTCGCCCCGTTGACTCTTACATTGGTGCCCCAACATACGATTTAGATAAACATCTCAAACACTTATTAAAAACTAAGGCCCGTATTACAGAACGCATCTCAAAACTCAAGTGTTACTTAAAACTAGTTACTAACTAGGCCTTGAATCTATTAAGTAATGCTTGAGTATTGAGTGACGTTCTGTAATACGGGCCTAAGACTTCCTTTTATCGCTGAATTAAAACTAGATATTTTTATAACATATTTTAATCAATAAGACTGACAAAAACGCACCCTGTTACTTTAATTGGCATCAGCGTTGCAGAACCACGGTAACTCTTTCGAACATTCCCGAAGCTCAAGATATTTGACCCTGTCGGACCCTGTGACATGAATTTAGCATGAAAGGTGAGTTCATTATTATTATTCAAAATAGGAACCGCTAATTACAAACCATACATCGAACAGATTATTTCAATGATTTGAAATGAATTAAATTAATCAAATGTTTCTGGAATATTATAGTCAGTTGGCACATTATGCTAATTACTAGATAATTAGCTCGTAGTTTATGTTTTCGGATTATGTCATATAATTTTTTTAAGGTTCCGTACCCAAAGGGTAAAACGGGACCCTATTGCTGAGACTTCGTTGTGCGTCTGTCTGTCTACATGTCCGTCCGTCTTTTACATGAACCGTGGTAGTTAGACAGTTATTGAAATTTCACTGATGATGTATTTCTCTTACCACTATAATAACAATACATACTAAAAAACACAATAATTTTTTTAAGGGGGCTCCTACTCCTACACAATAAAACAGACAAAGTGCGAGTCGGATTTGGGCACCCTGAATGTAGTTTGTTCACAACCAGTAACTGAATCAAATCCAATAATTTTATACCATGTTATCTGTTAAAAAATTAACTTCAGGAATTTCGTGAGCGTACTCGGTATCAAAAACCAAGTACATTCCAAAAAAAAATATTTTATTTGGAGCATTTAAAAAAAAATTTTTTTTTTTTAATTTTCAAAATCAAAACTTATAAGTTTTTTTCAAGCATTTTTCTTTTGGCCTATTAATATGGCCAATAAAATAAGATATACTTGGTTTTTGACACCGAGTACGTACACGAAATTCCTGCAGTTAATTTTTTAACACCTTATATTTTGTTCCAAAAATGTTTTTTTTATCAGCAGTTAATTACAATACAATAACTGTACGGTTAGGTACCTATTGCCAAATAGTGTAGACACAGAAGGCGCGGTTTGAGCGGGTATACTGCGCCCAGCCGCGAAATTAGCATGTTTTTGAACGATCAACCAGGTAACATACTCGTTTTCATGAAACAGTTTTTAAATTTAGTACCTACATAATAATAATAAATAATATAATATAATATTCCACAACTATCACACAACGCCATAGATTATTAACACAAAAATACTAGACAGGTATATCGGGTTTCACTCCGGGAGTGCCGGTAGAAGTGAAAACTTTTTTATTACTGTGTTATATTTTAAAACTGGAGTGGTACAGATGTGAAATTAACGAATCTTGTTACATCTTGTTAGTGTCGTACAGGTGTCAAAACACAAACGTTTTGTTTTGCACGATTAAAATGCAAGCTATCGTTTGCCTCTTCATTTTACGTTTCTACGTGGTTCACGCTAAGAGCGATAGATGGCGCTTATTAAATTACATCTTACGCTTTTCCGATCAGGGTCACGTGACCCTGACGCGTGTTTTACATGTTTTAACCATAACAAAAAAGTGTACGACGCCGTGAAAGAAGTTTTCACTTAAAAAAAAATACGTGTTGCACTCGGGGACTGTCGCGGTATTACATAGCATATTTTATCAACTTATGCAATTAAAATTATTAATTTTATTATACCGCGAATATTTGATGAGAATATCATCCCATCGTTGCTCTATGGGAAGTTACTCCACTAATTAGGCTATGGTCAGCCACGTCATTCAAGTGATACGTAGAAAAAAACATTCACGTTGACACGACAGATGTGACAGTGTTAGGTTTATTTTGCGTTACGGATTTTTTTGATTCGGTCGCCGTGCTAAAAGCCTGCGATAAAAGTTATGCAATAGCTTAAAATAATGTTGTATATAAATAGAATAGAGTAAGAATTAGTCATGCTATTCGTGCGATTGTTCAAAATATATTGCAGTTCCCCAACAACTGCATACCGTCAATGCATCAGAATAATTTTAAGCGGAATTTAATTCGACAAAATGTTTCTCGAACAATATGGTCACATGCGGCCATTAGAGTATGCTGATTAGCTAGTACACTCACGAACACAAACATGTTTACGTGTTGTGACTTTTAAAAGAAATGTCCTTCTACTGTTTTGGTTGTAATTGTATCTTGGTTGGTGTTAACGTAATGTTTTTAGAGCCGTACTTTTAGGAATTTAGATCTGTGAAAGTAACAAGCAAAATTCCTTTGTTACAAAAATAATTTCTAATAAATAATTTTGTTAACACTAGCTGTTGTCAGCGGTTTCACCCGTAACAACTCGAAAATTATCTATCACGTGGGAATATAAAATCAGGATAAAAACAATCCTATGTGTTAATCCAGGTTATAAACTATCTGTGTACCCATATAAATCCGTTCAGTGGTTTTTGCGGGAAAGAGTAACAAACAAACATCCATCCATCCAAATAAACTTTCACATTCAAAATCAAATGTTTTTATTTCACATAGGCCCCAGAGGGCACTTATAAAACGTCGACAACAGGTGCATTTTTAATATTAGTACCTAGGATACGTTCATCATACAAAATAACGTTTAATCAGGCCAAGTTCCAGCAACAGGCTGCGCGCATGCCGTGCACTATTTACACGAACCGTTTCAAGCCACTTTTGACCCCTCTGCTATCTCAGTACCTATTGTAAGTACAGAGATAAAAGTAATCATATACTAGTACTAAAGCAGTATGCCAAATTCCATAGATATAGCTTCAGTAGATCCTGAAATATGACCCTGTGAAAATAGCTATTTTTGACACTGACTGACTGACTGACTTACTGATCGGTAATTTATTTATTTATTTATTTATTTATTTACACTTCATGCAACACAAAAGGTACATAGGCGGACTTAATGCCTGAGGCATTCTCTACCAGTCAACCAAGGGTAGTGAAGAGATAACATGGCAGGTGCAAAAAAACATAATATTGAAATACAGAAAGTACAAAAAAAATCTACATAATTTTAAATAAACATACATATATAATTACTATAATAAATACACCTATATATAAATATATACATATATAAATATACATACAAGGAAATAGAAAGATGATTGAGATGACCCCACTAGTGGTGCAGATAATAATACCGCAACTTCCGCTTGAATGCAAATTTACTCGTAGCCGTCCTGATATCGAGAGGAAGCGCATTCCACAGAAGGATGGACTGAATATGAAACGAAGAGTGAGTAAAATCAGAAGTATGAGAAGGACATAGCAAGAGAAGATTATTAGAGGAGCGCAGGTTCCTAGCGTGTGAAGAACAAAGGTACTGAAAATGAGGGATGAGATAAGAAGGGGGAGTGGGAGAGATGAGAAGAGAGAAAAGCGTGGTCAAAGCGCGCATTTGTCGTCTCTGCCGAATGGGCAACCATTTAAGCTCACATCTGAAAGTGGACACATGATCATATTTCTTTAGATTGTAGATAAACCGGATGCAGTTATTAAGTAGCCTATCAAGTTTGTCCAGGAATACAGCATTCAGGTCAAAGTAGCACACGTCACCATAGTCGATAATAGGAAAGATTAAAGTCTGCACAAGCATAGTCTTAGTTTTTGCAGGCAGAAAGTTTCTCAGACGATACAGGCAACGCAAAGTCCCATTGACTCTTTGACAAACACTAGAGACCTGACTTTGCCAGCTAAGCGTCGAGTCAAGATGCAAGCCAAGATCTTTCACACAAGGGCTGATGGGGATTACGTTACCATTAAAAATAATAGGTGGAAGAGAGCTAATCCCCACCCGACCCATCATGCGCGAACTGCCAATTATGATGGCCTGACATTTTGAGGGGTTCACAGACACCCCAAATCTATCAGACCATTCCTTGACAGCAACTAAATCACGGTTTACGTCACCTATAGCGTCCGACAAACTCTCCACTCGTGCAGCAGCATACAATTGAAGGTCATCGGCATACAGATGATACGAACACTGAAGAGTTTGAGTAATGAAATTTATGAAAATGGAGAATAACAAAGGAGAAAGAATACCGCCTTGAGGAACACCAGCAGCCAGACCAAACCAACTCGACGAACTCTCGTCAACACGAACTGACTGCTGACGTCCTCGAAGATATGAAGAGAACCAATCCAGAGCCTCGGAAGAAACCATCAGATGTGATAGGATAGAAAGGAGAATATCATGACTGACGGCATTAAAGGCATTGGAGAAATCAATTAAAACCAAGACTGTAACTTTGGTGTCCTCCATCGCCTTTCTAATGTCATCAGTCACTTTGAGGAGGGCAGAGGCAGTACTATGACCCGGCCTGAATCCAGACTGAAATGAGCTCACAAGGTTGTTCCGATGAACAAACCCTGAAAGCTGCTTGTGGACACAGGCCTCCAGCACTTTAGATAGAAAGGGAAGGATAGAAATTGGTCTAAAATGGTTAGGAAGGGAAGGATTAGGGATTTTAGGGAGAGGACGAACGTAGGCCATACGCCATACGGATGGGAATTGTGCGGAATAAAGGGAAAAATTGATGATGTGGGAAATCGGGGGTACAAGAAGGTCGAGGATTAAGGTGACCATGTAACGACTGATGCCGTCAAAGCCCATAGCCTTGGATTTGATGGATAGGATAGTCTTTCTGATTTCATCCAAGGTCACCGGAGAAAAGTGGAATGGTTCGATAATAGGACCGGGTAGGCCAGAAATGAAATCAACCGTCTGGGCTGACAATTGTGAACTAAAACAGTCGGTTGTGGTGAAGTGACGGTTGATGTCATCCAAGCCGATAGACTTAGGAAAATCCAGATGACGTGACCTACCGATCCCAAGGGTACCAAGAAATTTCCAAACATCAGCAGGAGAAGAAGTAGATATGTTTTCGAGAATGTGTCGGCGTTTAGCATTACGTATCATCTGATTACACCGATTTCTTGCTGCTTTGAACAGGTTTCTGTTCTCAACACTGCGATCTCTTTTAAATTTTCGAAAGGCCCGATCCCTGCACCTCATCGCCAATCGAACCCCAGCTGTCATCCAAGGAGCAGGTGGACGCCTGAGTTTTATCCTTTTCACAGGAGCATGTCTATCGAAGAGAGCAAGGACCATCCGATTGAACAGCTCAAGCTTATCGTCAACAGTATCAACCTCAGCAAGACTGTCCCAATCCAATTCTACCGCATCCTGACGCAGCTTTTCAACATCCATGCGAGCAAAACAACGCGTGTGCAGAACTTTAGGAGGGACTTTAGGTGGTTTCAGGGTATAGGAAAGGAAAATGAGATCATGATTGGAAAAGCCAGGCGCAGGACACTGACCGTGAAGGGAAACAAGGGAAGGAGTGGACGTGAGGATAAGATCAAGCCAAGTATCATCACCTGAGACATTGAAGTGAGTGGGTTGAAGAGGAAGGACATGAAGGCTAACGGACTCAATGATATGTAGGAGTTTACGGGAACGAGGGGAAGGATGAGACAGGTCAGTGTTGAAATCTCCCATGATAATACAATGTGCATACTCTGACCCAACAGATTCCAGAGCCAATTCCAAGTTGGAAAAGTAGTCAACAGCGGGTGGACAATAGACAACGCCAAGTAAGGTTTTAACACCTTTGACATAAACCTCCAAGAAAAGAAATTCTGCAGAAGCACTATAGTTGGGAGGTGATGAGGCAACAACCTTGTAAGGGAAATCGCAGCGAAGATAAATAGCAACCCCACCCCCTCCCTTTCCAATTCTATCGTTGCGGATAAGAATGAAACCGGGGAGAGGATAGGTAGTAGAGAGAAGATGAGGTTTTAGCCAACTCTCGGAAACCAGGACGGCATGTACATTAGCGTCAGAAAAAGTATCATAGAAATCACTATAGTGACTTGGGACACTCTGGGCGTTGATATGAGAAACATTAAACAAATGAGTTTTTTGTTTGTTGAAGTTCCGACACAGAATGTCACGAGGTGCATCTATCAAAGACCCAAAACTAGAATTAGCGGTAGAAACGAAGGAATCATTTGCTGAGTAAAAAGAATCATCATCAGATATCATAAAAACAATAAAAAAGATAAAAAAAATAAAAAATAATAATAATCTAAGACTTAATTTTAACTTAACGGTGCAACACCATTATCTATTCACCACCCACCAGCAACACCAGACTAATACATAAAATTTAAAATGAACAAAAACAAAACATAAAAAAAACATTAAAATAACACCAGGCAGCAAAAACATTACACACGGTGAAACACATAGACATAAAGCAGGGACCATGCCCTCCAACCAAAATCTCAAATAAGATTAGAAAAAAAAAAAAAAAGAGAAGGACACACAATAAGTTTTACCAGAAAGAGGCAGATCAATCCCGAGAATAAATTAATATAAAAAACAAAATAAAATATCAAACTGACAAATGCTCAGTCCACGCTCCGTAGGAAGCAAAACAAATACTCATGCTCTTTAGTCTATGACATTAACAACAAAATAAAATTTCTGAACGAAGCTTATGATAATAACATGAATTAACAAACAAGACAGCTGACATGTGACATTGAAATATTAGTAATATTGACAACCAAAAACTCAAAGTAATGTTCAACTAACTACAAACTAAAACCGAATACAAGACAAAAAAAAAAAGCACAAAAGCGGGTACACAAACTCTTACAAAAGTTGCGTATTAAATAAGTGTGTGCCGACCAAGTAAAAGTTAAAATGTGTCATCACTTATCACAGAATCACACAACATTACGCACTTCACTGCCGCTACCCGATGCACTAGACGATTCTTTAGCCCTCCCAGGGTATCGAGTCAACAGGGGATTGAGCTCCTCCATCGCAGTAACCTTATGCCGAGTTCCATCGGGGGTTCTAATGATAATGACCCCGTCCTGTGACCAGCATGCCTTCATCCCAAAATGCAAGCGCGCCTTGCTAAACACAGCCTGCCTAACCCTGGTTAGGAACTCCTTGACCGTGACCGTGGATCCCTTCAGTGCAGCTTTCGCCTTCCATACAGCAGATCTAAGGTCAACATTAGAGAACCTTACCAATATTGGCCGACTGCGGTTGGGCTCCCGGCTGGCAGCGCCAAGTCTGTGGCACACTTTGATGGATGATGCAGTTATATTGGACAGACCCAGCTTACTATTGATGATCCCCAGCACCAGAGACTGACAATCCTCTTCATTAGCCTCCGCAAACCCGGTGAAAATGAGCGCCTTCTTACGAGAACGTGTCTCCATTCCGTCAATTGCTCTGGAGCACTCGGTGATCTGCTTGCGTAGAAGTCCCAGCATGCCGAACATTAGCTCCTTAAATGTCCGGAGTTCTTCACGGACCTTCGCCACGGTGTCCTTAGCGGGACCTGCACACTGGAGCTGAGCCTCAAGATCATTCATCTTGCTCAAGAAACACTCCTCAAGGTTCTTCTGGGCCGACTGAATGTCATCCAACTGAGACATGTTATTGTCCAACTTAATAAATTTGTGTTGAAAGGAGAAAGTATTAGTGATGGCTGATAGGTGGTGTAGTTTTAAGTGCTGTACAACATAGATAGTTTCACCAACATATGTGGAGTATCCTGGTAAGTTGATCTAACTCCCTTAACACTAGAAACTTAAAATAAATACTTTGTTATAATTTTAACTAATTATTAAAATAGACGATTTAAAAAACGCGACTTATTTTTTCTACACCTACCGCAAAATGAAAACCTTTAGGCCGCTTCCAATTGTTGTAGCGTTATGAATGGCACACAATGGTAACTTGGTATTGGATTGGTACGATTTCTTGAAAAAAAGTATTGAAATCCCACCAAAAACATACCTGTTAAAAAGGGAGCCAAGTTCCTATCGGCTAATTGTTTGCCTAAAAAATGGTGAAATCTAATAAATTCAATGCGAAGTTTAGATGCACTTTAACAGACGTGGGTGACTCTATAGTCAGCCACGTCAATCTTCTTCATTAGTATAGTAACTTCCCATAGATCAACGATGGGATGATATCCTCGTTAAATATTCGCAGAAGCGATTCTTATTTTTTCATAAATAAAATAAATCAACAATTATAATTGCATAAGTTGATAAAAAATGCTATGCAATAGCTTTACCGCGGCAGTGCCCGAGTGCTACATGGTTTTTTTTTTGGTGTATGGTACAAATAATTGTATCTGCTCATGATTTTACCTACTTGTTGTTGGATTTCGTATTAATTCATAATTTTTATTGTAGGGTAGAAGTAGAATGACTTGCAAAATGCGTCACTATCCTATCATGTCCCATCCTTTTCCCACATGCACACCTGGACTATCGCTGTCCTTGTCACCATCGACGGTGACTGTGCGAGGACCCTCGAGCACTTGTACGAGAGCAGTGCTACTATGAACATGCTCCCTTGTTAATTTATCTCTAATTTACGGTTGCAAATTATGAACTATTGTCTAAAACTACGGAAAGTGCGCGTTTATGTGGAGAAAAGCGTCTGAACGCCCCCTCGTGCTCTGCCTGAATCCAGCAAGGACTCGCCCTCTGCCGAGCGTCGCGGAGATTGAAGACGGTGAATCTACAGGTCAGTGGTGTTGCATGTTTCCTGCCAAATTCCTCTGTCCATGTTCTCAGGTTCGTCGTCCTAATTCGTGTCGCATTTTGCAAAGATTCAGACCTACCGACGTACTCTCAACCCCCGCAATTATACAGTCCACTAGTTCAATCGAACCAGCTCCCTGCGTCTGGGATTTAAACAAAAAACTTATATTTCCGCCCAAATACATGGTGTAAGGCGCCACCATTATTTTTTGGTCACTTCGTGCCGGACTATTTTTGGTCATTTTGACCGCATTCTATATTCAAACCGCATGGTCAGTTATAACTAAACGGTCACTGTACTACGTAATTAAATAGATTGTCGTTTATTATTTGTATTTTCCCGCACCGACAACTATTTCTTCCGCACCCGCATTGCATAGTACAACACAACGTAAAAGTTATTTCTTTCCAAATTCATTCCATTTTAGTAGTCCGCCATTTTATATCGTTTCCAGTAAGATCGTGTTTTAGTCAACTTGTTCGTAATTGTTCGGTAAACTTCGGTTCGCTTCGTTAGCGCTCGTTCGAATACCAGTCTCTTTTTATATTTTTCACTCACCCGCAATAATTTTGTTTTATTTTCGCTACAATAATTAATCGTTTTTACGATAATACCCGCTTATAAATACTTAATTTACACATTATTCGTGTTACATACTTATCGCCGCTATACTATTTACAGTTATTCACAATGGTTAAGTCTAAGAGAAAGAGTACTGATGTGGACCAGTTCTTCGACACTACGAGTACTAATAGAAACCAGCTATCATTATACGTAGTCAAACGTGATGTTATTTACAAACGCGTAGAAAATATTTTCGAACTTGCACACAAAACAAATAATGATCGACAATATTTGAAGTCGTTTTGTTCTAGTGCTTCAAATATTGATACATTGCGTAATGATTATCAACAAGCTTTAGATTCCTATAATATATTAAATTTACAGTTGAACCCCGATTCCGAGGTCGAGTATGATTCCTGGTTATCGTTTGAAGAAATGTTTTGCTTTATAAAACAGGTTTTACTCAATAACAAACCCGAGTGTCCTGAACCTGGGCCTCAGTCTTCATTACAAAAATCTAATTCTCGCCTTCCGCCCATTGATTTGATGTCATTTGACGGTAATGTCAAGAAATGGCCATTGTTTTATCAACAATTTAAAAGTATGATACACGATAACGCATCGCTCACTAATAGTGAAAAAGTATTTTACTTAGTGGGTAAATTAACTGGGCAGGCGTCGTGCGTTTGCGCAGGGTTGGCTCCAACCGCAGAAAATTATATTATTATTTGGGAGGCACTCGTGCAAAAGTATGACGATCCTCGCTCACTCGCATCCGCTTATTTAAACCAATTGTTACAGTTTAAACCGCTATCCGTGGCTAGTTCTGATGGTCTAGATTCATTTATAAATAATTTTGATTCATCTGTAGCAGCGCTTAAACAATTAAAACTTAATGATTTAACCGAATTTATTTTCTTGCATTTGGCTCTGCAAAAGTTAGACGCAGACACAATTAAATTATTTGAAATTACCTATCGTAAAGATAAAATACCCTCTTACCATAATTTAATTGAATTCATAAAGGAACAAAGTAAAGTTTTGTCTCGTTCTACGAACCTTAGTAAATCGATAGATAATAATCATTCTCAGTCTAAACAGCGTCAAACTAAGCAAATCCCTAAACCGTCCAAGTCTTTTGTGAATACAGACATAGGGTGTGGTCCAAGTGTAAGCGATAAATGCGCTTTATGCAATGACAAACAACATGAACATTTATATTCTTGTTCATCGTTTAATAAATTATCCCCGCGAGAAAGATATAATTTTATAAAACTTAATAATTTCTGTAACAATTGTTTAAGTACAAAACACAAGACTTTTTCTTGTACTTCGAAACATACTTGTTCTCACTGTTCAAAGCGACACCACACCTTATTACATTTCAGTCCAACTCAAAATGATAAAACAAATTGTAACGTTGGCTCCGTGGTGTCCAATACCGCTATTCCTATTCCCGCTACCGCTCATGACGCGCCGCGCCCTACTCCAGCCAGCAGTCATGCAGAGTCCGCTATGAGTCATACGCTCGCCGCTTCTAATGACCCTACAACTATTATAAATAATGCATCGGTCTGTACAGTTTCGTACGATCGAGCAGCTCGTTATCAAACGACTACGTTGTTAGGGACCGCAAAAGTAAAGTTTGTTGATTCTTTAAACCGCACTCACTTTTTGAGATGTCTAGTGGATCCTGGCTCTCAAAGTGATTATATTTCCGCATCTTGTTGTAAGCGACTATCGCTTCCTATTTATACTCAAACCCGCTATTCGGAAGTTCAAGGCATTGGAGGAGCTTCACAAAAAATTATCGGTGTTACTTCAGTTAAATTCACGTCTCGCTTTGATAATAAGTGCGAATATTCTATAAAGCCGATGGTAGTAGGACAGATTACGTCACAGTTGCCGGACACCTGTGTTGATACCGCGTCTATTGAATTTATTCGTAACTTACCGCTCGCTGATGACGAGTTTTCGCAACCGGGAACGATAGATATACTTTTAGGTGTTAAACTTTATTGTGAAATTTTACTTTCTGGTCAAATTAAAAGCTCACATGATGGTGTGCCCTCTGCCCTTGAAACGACATTAGGTTACCTAATTTTAGGTGACGCTCCTATTATTTCTCCGCAACCCGCTACCCGCACATTGTGTGCTTTCACTTCTGACTCGCTACACCAGATTGTCGAAAGATTTTGGGCAGTCGAGGAATTACCTTCGCAGTCATTTTTAAGTCCCGACGATCAGCAGTGTGAAAATATTTATACTTCAACCACTGTTCGTAACTCCGACGGCAGTTATTCAGTTGATCTTCCGTTTAAAGAAGACCCAAATAATTTAGGCAATTCTTATACTACAGCTAAAAAACGCTTTCTACTTTTAGAAAAGAAATTTAATAAGGATCCAAGTTTAAAATTAAAATATGACGATGTTATTCGTGATTACCTAAATAAAGGTATACTGTCCCGCACCGCACCTGAGGCATTAGCCGAACCAGGCTTTTATCTACCGCACCATCCTGTAGTTCGCAACGACAAGGCGACAACCAAGGTTCGTCCTGTGCTAGATGGCAGCGCCAAGACCGATACAGGCTTATCACTAAATGATGTCCTATATACGGGTTGCAATCTACAGGCTGATATATTTCATATACTTTTGAATGTTCGTGTTTATTACATTGCCTTTTGTGCAGATGTGAAACAAATGTATTTATGCATTTATACGAACGCTCCGCACCGCAAGTATCAACGAATCTTATATAGATTTTCAGAAACCGACCCGCTCGAGGTTTTTGAGTTCACTCGAGTCACCTTTGGGCTTCGGTCATCACCATTTTTGGCGCTCCGCACGCTGCGTCAACTCGCTAGCGATGAACGGCATAACTGGCCAAATGCGGCAGCCGTGTTAGAGAGGGACATATATATGGATGACGTAGCTTCATCTGCTTCTTCTCTCGAGGAAGCAGTCAAGACAGCTACCGATCTGATCCAGATCTTCAAAACTGGCGGGTTTGATTTAGTCAAATGGACCTCCAACTCGCTGGAATTGCTCGAACATATTCCCGAGTCGCACCGTCAATCTGAATGCATTTCCTTCGACGATGGAAACACATTTAAGATATTAGGTTTGCGTTGGTTACCCGCTCAGGATACCTTTATTTTCGAAGTATCAAGTCCCCCATCTGTTTGTACTAAACGCGCCATTTTATCCGCTACCGCTCGGTTGTACGACGTCTTAGGACTCGTTGGCCCTATAATTCTTTTCGCTAAATTAATCATTAGAGAACTCTGGCTTTTAAATCTCGATTGGGACGATATACCCCCTTCTCGCATTGTTAAAATATGGCAACAGTATTTAACAGAATTACCGCACATATCTAATTTATCTTTTCCACGCCATCTAGGTATAGAAACCGGTTCTATGGTTTCCTTAGTCGCATTTTCAGATGCGAGCGAATCCGCATACGGCTGTGTGATTTATTTGCACGTCGTAAATGACGATCAATCGCCTATTATTTCACTCGTTTGCTCCAAATCGCGTGTTGCATCCGCTAAACCTAAAATCACTGTCGCACGTTTGGAATTAAACGGAATACTTTTAATGTCGCGACTTCTTAAAATCGTATATGATACTTTATCCAAGCGACATAAAATCGAAAATATTTATGCTTTCTCGGACTCTGAAGTAGCACTCTGTTGGTCTGTTGCTTCGCCACACAGATTTAATACTTATATTGCCAACCGCATTTCTCAAGTTCAGGAAAATATTTCACCTGAAAACCTATATCATATCGCTGGCTTACATAACCCCGCAGACTGTGTATCTCGTGGGCTCACGCCTTCGCAGCTCATTCAACATGAGCTATGGTTTAAAGGTCCTTACTGGCTTTCCTTGCCTAGACAAGACTGGCCTATACAGCGATTTTTGTCCAACCGGTCTTCATTACCGGAAGAAAAAACCGTTTCGCACGTTACTAAAGTCACAGATATGGATAACCCGCTTTTAAAATTAGCATCAGAGTGTTCCACTTGGGAAAAGCTGCTGGAAGCTACTGTTTTTTCGCTTCGATTTATAAAAAAATTGCCGCAAACCGATACAATCACCGCTGAAGATTTAAATACAGCTGAATTAGAAATAATTCGCGCGATCCAGTCGAAATACTTTTCCAAAGACATTAAGAATATTTCTAAAGGCCAACCGTGTTCGGCCAAGTTACGGAAATTGTTTCCATTTTTATGTGACGGACTTTTACGTGTCGGAGGTCGCTTATCGAATTCGACACTAGAATATTCTTCCAAACATCCGATTTTACTTCCCGGGCAAGGACATATTGTTAAATTATTAATTGAATTTTATCACCGCGACAATTGTCACGCCGGGCCGCAGTTATTAATTTCGATATTAAGATCTAAATAATGGATTATTTCCGCTAGACGTGTGGTTCGACAATACATACACAAATGCAATGATTGTTTTCGAGTTAATCCTAAGCCTACGTTTCCGCCTATGGCCGATTTGCCTAAATGTAGATTAGAGCAATGCAAAGCGTTTTTACATACGGGCGTCGATTACGCAGGGCCGCTTTATATTACTCCTTACCGCAAACGGGGCGTACGAAGTGTAAAAGCTTATATTTGTATTTTTGTTTGTCTCGTAACAAAAGCGGTGCATATCGAATTAGTATCTAACTTAACTTCTGCTTCGTTTATCGACGCATTTAAACGATTCATATCGCGAAGAGGTCCTTGTAATTTCTTATATAGCGATAACGGGACTAATTTTGTCGCTTCTAAAAAATATTTTAATGAACTTAGCGAGTTTTTACAAACCGCTGATTACTATCAAAGTTTTAGTCATGAACTCGCGAAGAACCGTATTACGTGGCGAATGAACCCTCCTACAGCAAGTCACTTCGGAGGGATATGGGAAGCGAACGTTAAGAGCACCAAGTCGCTTTTATTTCGTACAATCGGCAATCAAATTCTCACCTTTGAGGAGATGTCGACCATTCTTATTCAAATTGAGGCAGTGCTAAATAGCCGTCCTCTTTATGTTTTGAGCTCTGACCCATCAGAGCCATTAGCACTTACTCCCGCGCATTTTCTATCTACTTCTCCGCTAGAATGTTTACCCGCAGCCGACTTATCCGAAGAACGAACAGATCTGTTGTCTCGTTTCTCCTTAATGGATTCGATAGTTCAGTCATATTGGAAACGATTTAAGTCGGAATATTTACATAATTTACAACAACGCGAGAAATGGAATACTCCGTGTAAGCCGATCACAGTCGGTACCGTAGTGTTGTTAAATGTAGATAACGCTCCGCCCTTGCAGTGGCCATTGGGAATTGTTACCAATGTATACCCTGGTAAGGATGGTGTTGTTCGCGTAGCGGAAGTAAAAACTAAGACCGGTACTTATAAGCGACCAGTAGTGCGGTTATGCCCGCTTCCGACTCAATAGTCAATATTTTTTCTTTCTTTTCTTTTTTCTCTTTTATTTTCGCTCAAAAGTATTAATTAGCTTACGTTAGATAAGTTTAGTTTAAATTTTTCATTATATTTATCCGCTCTATTTACCAATTGCCCGCTACTTGAAGTTGCTGAATACAGCGATTTCTAGCTTTTCTCACCTTTTTTTTTTCGAAGGGTTTCTTCAAGGCTGGGGGGATGTTGGATTTCGTATTAATTCATAATTTTTATTGTAGGGTAGAAGTAGAATGACTTGCAAAATGCGTCACTATCCTATCATGTCCCATCCTTTTCCCACATGCACACCTGGACTATCGCTGTCCTTGTCACCATCGACGGTGACTGTGCGAGGACCCTCGAACACTTGTACGAGAGCAGTGCTACTATGAACATGCTCCCTTGTTAATTTATCTCTAATTTACGGTTGCAAATTATGAACTATTGTCTAAAACTACGGAAAGTGCGCGTTTATGTGGAGAAAAGCGTCTGAACGCCCCCTCGTGCTCTGCCTGAATCCAGCAAGGACTCGCCCTCTGCCGAGCGTCGCGGAGATTGAAGACGGTGAATCTACAGGTCAGTGGTGTTGCATGTTTCCTGCCAAATTCCTCTGTCCATGTTCTCAGGTTCGTCGTCCTAATTCGTGTCGCATTTTGCAAAGATTCAGACCTACCGACGTACTCTCAACCCCCGCAATTATACAGTCCACTAGTTCAATCGAACCAGCTCCCTGCGTCTGGGATTTAAACAAAAAACTTATATTTCCGCCCAAATACATGGTGTAAGGCGCCACCACTTGTATTCTGAACGCATGAGGTAATTGCTCTTTTTGATTTCACAAGAAATAATTGGAAGCAACGAACGTACTTTCAATTAAGTCATTTTGGCTGTTGACGCTGAAATTTTTTTTTCGATTCTGTCACCCGCCTTTTAAATGCCATATTTTATTTTTAAATGCGTTGTTGTCATACTCAGATTGCAATAGTTATTTTTTAACTTGATTATTATTTACTAATGCAGAATTCTTAGCAAAAATTTTTTAACATTTTTATGTGTAATATGAACAAATGCCAAAATTAACTATTTATTATACTTTTACACTGTTATTCCAAAACACTATCAGTTGGGTCGTAATGACAAAAACTTTCCAAAGTTGATGACAATTATGCATTTTATTATTTGGAACTCGGTGTGATTGTACGAAGTTGTGTTTTATCGATGCTTTATTGATGAGATGCAACGTTTTTGAGAAAAAAACCCTACAGCGATTGATTATATCAGTTCTCGATAAAACTGTCGGTTCGAAACGCCTACCGTTGTCCGTGATATTTACAATTTTTATTTTGCATTATGTCAAAGAAATACTTTAAATACAAAACATTTCTTCACATCTATTATCCTAAAATAAGGAAAGTAGGAAACAAAACCACTTTAAACGTGGCATGGGCCAAAGATAAACGGTTCGTTAAAAAATGGTATAGCAAAATAAAAAATTGTTTTATAAAAAATAAAATAAAATACTCTTTAATTCAGATAATATGTAACATTTACATTTTGCTATACTATTTTTTTATTTTTTGCCGAAAATAAACGTTACAGTGCAGGTAATAGCAACGTTTTCAATTATCGCTCTTTTGAAAGAGTTTATAATAATATAATAAAAAATAATAAAAGACTTTTCAGTTTTCTCCAAATATTAATTTATTTATTCATAAAGCTTTCAAAATTTGCAAAACATCCAATTAGTGTCAAAACAGAGACGCATTCATAAGGATTTAAAGCAAAAGGAAGTTTTCAGTTCGCATTGAGAACCATGCATGTAGCATGTTGTAGGAACGCTTTCATTATAACATAGGTACGTCAGGTTTAAAATAGCTTTTTAAAATTTGAAATGGAAAATACTAATTTCAAACTGTATTAATATTTACTTAAAGTTAAAATGTTGTGAGCGGTGGTGGCCCAGTGGTATCGGCCTCGACTTACGAGTTGTAGGTCGTGGGTTCGAACCCCGTCAGGCGCATTACTTTGTGTATTTTTATTCAACACCACTGCTCTCAAAAACTGTGAAGTAAAACATCGTGAGGAAACCAGCATGTCCTAGAACCAAAAATTCGAAGACATGTGACATCTACCAACCCGCACTGAGCCCGCGTGGTAGATTACGGCCCACTCCCTCTCACAGAGAGGAGGCCTGTGTCCCAGCAGTGGGAACATTTATAGGCTGATGATGATGAAGTTAAAAACAATATTTGCGATATCACAATTTGTACCGAGACTCGACCGCAAGCGCAATAAGCCAGGTCAAGGCAATGGCTCGGCGTGATTCCGCCTCCAAAAATGTCTACGTTTTAAAAATCCCCCTAACAGAACACCAAATAAAAAAATCTCATTCCTACATACCACGGTTTACTCTCAATAATGCACACGATCGTAAAACTCCTGGCCACAGCATAAAACCGAGAAAAAAAAGATATAAATAAGATATTTAATTAAGAAAAGTCAGGTAATAAAAAGTGTTATTTACCGTAAAGCTGCTGAAGCGAATTCACTTAATCGGTCCGCTGAAAAACATGCCCATGGGAATTAATCTTACTCTAGAGTGCTTAGCAATGAAATAAGTAAACTGCTATAAAAACTTAAACTCTTTCGACGGTTTGTAGGGATGGGAAAACGATTTTTGATTTATTTGGTCGGTAGAAGATTAATCGATTTCTTTCGAATAACTTTTTATGTCGATCGCAAATTGTTGTTTTATCTTATGAATTCAGCACCGTTCACCGATGAGAGATTCATCAGTAGACTGTGCGTAGAAGGACGATTCATTTAATTTTGTTTCATTTTCAATAGACTCTTTCACCTACCGACTTTTCGTCGACAGGCACTTTCTACAATTGTCGACAAATATTTTATTTATTATTTAAATGTATGATTAAAGAACTGGGCTGTCAACATACATTAAATACATTTATGTTTTCATTCATTTGATAATTAGAAAGAAAGAAAAAAACATTTATTTGGCACAAACACAAGAAACAGAAAAATGGAAATTTAAAATTAAAAAAAAGGTAAAAAACAAAAAAGATTTGTTGTGTGTCCCAAAACTGCGCCAAACAGGCTCAGTTCAGCAAAATGTCGAGTAAAGTTGCTCAACGCTGGTTTTCAACTGGACCTGAATCACTGCTTGCTAACATCATAGAGTCGGCCAAAACTATAATTTCAAAAGAAGTTAATATTTCCGCTTACTGAATCGAAAACTATCTAGTTTCTAAAAAATAACATAAAAGAACGTCAAGTTTGCAATTTTGACATTCAAAAATCCTATTAAAATTCACCAACAGCAGCGGTTTGATTGAAGTCCATGAACGCGGACATTCAAAATAACAAAAAAAGGCACTCACAAACTCGTTTCCACGGATATTATATTCAAAAAAATACACAGTACATTTAAGATGAAAGAAAAACAGATCAGTATGACCTTTCCTGAATAGCCGATTCACTAAGCTGTATCGATTACCGATCCGATTATAATTCGGTATCGAATAAATCGACTAGGGTTGAACGGTCCGCGTCATTACATCACTACCTTATCGAGTATTCAAGGCAGGGTTGTCTCGTAAAAATTGGCATTAGTTCACACTTAGCTAGGGTGTTTAAAATTCAAGTGAGGATGTCGTTTTTGCATTGAAAGTGGCAATTACCTTACTCTGCCGGCGTGTGTGTACCTGATATATGAAGTCTTTGAAAATTCATCCAGTAGACGGTTTTGTAGTACATAAAATAGTTTTTTGCATATCACAAGGGGGATTTTTTTCACCGTAATTTATACGAAGGGTTTAGGTACGGAGGGAGGTTTTGCTTGCTGTAATCATTTTTGCTTTGCAGATTTAGGCTTTGTTTGTTTTTTTTTTTGTGTATCTTCGGGACGTTTGTTTTAAATGTAGTCAATTAAATATCATACGAAGATCACTAACAACAAAAACTAATTGGTATACCTGTTAAATTAAGTTATAATAAATACAGAAATTATAATTTTTATAAGACCGAAAATTACAATCGTGATTTAGAACGACATGCTTTGAATCAGACTAATTCGTTTTTTTTGCACAAGTTACCTTTACTTTACCAACTACGAGTATGAACCGAGTTACGATTGTAAATCTCAACCTAGGTAAATACGAGTAAGTACGGTGTGGTTAAGCGATTGCTTGTTGTACTGCATTTCAATGGTTGTCCCGTGTAGTTGTTTGTGACTTTTAATGTACTTAAACATAGCCATGATCTGTCAAGGGTCACAGGACTGTCTCATCAGGCATGCGAACGGACGGCGAATAATGGGCGACTCGCCGCCGTCCGATCATGGACTCGCCCCTCAAAGAGCTGTCAGCAATGTGACTTTGGCCGGCAGGCTTTGGCCCCCCTTAGAGAGCTAAAGCCTGCCGAGGTCGCGGGACTGTCTTACCGGGTAACCCTGGAACGTAAAGGGTTATTAAAGGATCACCGTGGATTTTAGTCAGTACAAGTCCGGCAGTCCCTCCCGCCCCACACCGGGTGGGAGGACTCATTCCATGATTCTACCACGTTAAAAAATGAACAACGATTTACTAAAAACATAAATGTGAGGCAACAACATTCTTAAAAAAATAATAAAAATCCCGTCAGCATTTCTACCTAAATCCAGCAAACAACAGAAAAAAAACACAAACAACAGCTGTAGAAAAAAAAATCCTTTACACAAGCAGAATCATAAATACCCATCTGTTACACCCAGCAATATACAGATTAACTCCAATACACAGTCAGACACGTAGAGTCCATTTCCTTAACAAAAGGGGAAGGAAAAATAAATCCACATAATGTTTAGGGAAAATTCTTTAAGAAAACGTTGACCACGTTTGCCTTGTCTAATCAGAATTGGGGTAAATGTACACAAAGATGCGTGAGCAAATAAGTATGTGATGAATGTATGTTGGGGTATGATCACGATGAATGCAGTGGGCTGGTCGCTTTGTTTTTATTTTATTTTATGTTATGGTCCCGTACTCCGTAAAACTAAAAACGGAGTCCCTATAGGATCAATTTGTTGTATTTCTCAGGAACGCGCGGAGATATCTAGTTAGACCAATTTCTAAAGCTATTGTCAAACAGACAGGCGAAGCGAACGCGAAACGAAGCGTTTTAGCTTGTAATGTATGGAATTGTTTGAAGCCTGTCACATAGACTATCAGATCGCTTTCGCTTTTCTATATGACAGGATTCGGATCGCGTTTGCGTCGCGTTTGCTTCGCCTGTCTGTTTGACAATAGCTTAAGTCTAAGCAACGCTTGCCGGGGTCGATTTGTGGATGGATGAAGTCTGTTATTCAATCGCTATTTCAAAGCTTCGAAACTTCCATATCATTATTTTCTTAACCACTCTTAGTGGACCATCTAGTATATGGTTCCTTGAGAAAACTTCATATCAATTTATATCTTGACTTGAGCTGAGTCAGCCACTACGGATGAATGTTTCGATGTAACAATTTGGCCAAAGATTTTGTCCATCTTTTTCCCACAAAAACAACAGTAAAATAGCCATCAACATCCTTAAACAAAAATTAACACCACAACATGACGTAGCCTCTTTCATTCACTCCTACTTCCTAAGCCAAACGAGACAACATTAAGAGGAGGAGGAAAGTGCGTAAAAAACCGGTATTTTCCGAAAAACACCGTAAACAAAGACATAAAGCTTAATGACAGTAATATTATCGTAACCTTCGGCAAACAAAGTCGAGTGACTATTTTGTATTGAAATGCTTTTTGGGTTCCATAGAGTTTGGTGAAAATTTTGATTCTCTTGTTTCATTTGTGGGTTTAGTAGTAATAATTGCTATTAGTTTAAAAACTAAAAAACACGCTTTTAGCACGCACTAAAAATTACAATCTTCGTATTCCTCTCGTCGAACCTTATTGATTGAGAGCCATTGAGACATGGTAAGAATTTGATAAGAAAATGTCATTTCGCATTATTTTCAACAAACCCTTTCATTTTATACCTAAATCATAGGGCTGCATTTAAATAGCCAATCCGCCACCTTGGGACGGCCGCCATGTTGGATTTAGGTCACGTGATAATTTTTTTCGTATCCCATTCAGCAAACCCTTTAATTTAATACTCATATCATGGGGGTGCATTTCAAATTGCCAATCCGCCATCTTAGATGTCCGCCATGTTGGATTTGGATTTGGAAAAAGTGATACTACTATGCATTTATGATTCTGGATCCTATTCCCAGGAATGGTAAAGTTTTATTGAGATTTTCTGGATATTAACCCATTAGAGGTCACTGTACTTGATTGAGTACAACCATATCCCTAAGCGCAAATTACAAATCTCGTACAGTTAATGAAGGTATTTTTGTTATTTTACTTCATCATAACACTGTTTAAGTAAATTGATAAATAATATGCGGGTAGTGTAACTTTTTTTGATAAAAAGTGTCTCTTGAAGTTTTGTTACCGAAACACTGTGGAAGTAAGTAAATGATTTTTGTATTTATAAAATAATTATTGCTTAAAAGTTATTCTTTTCATTCTGCATGTATAAAATACATGTCAGAGTAAGTTGTAGAGAACAATATAATTGATTATTTATTACTAGAAGAAAACTAAGGTAATTCAAATGTTACTGTACTCGCTTGAGTACGGTGACAACATACGTAAGTAAAACAAATGTTTTTTTTTCTTTCAGTTTCGTTGCAATAAGGAAGTAGCGCGCGTGAAACAACGCGCCGTCGATCCGTGCGTGGTCCATGATCGGACAGCGAGTCACCCACTACTCGCCGCCCGCATGCCTGCGCCTATGGTGGGCGGAGATCGTCTTGCGACGTCCGTCACCGTGGGCGTCTACCACTGCGGCTGGGTCGTGAGGTGGCTGCTGTCCTCTTCCTCACGCGTCCCGCCTCCTCCTTCACTAGCATGACTGCTGCGCAGAAGGAAGTGACCGCTTCCCACTCCATCTCGCCCCGTGGCACGGCGTCGACCAAAGCCGGGTGCAAGAGGTGGCCGCCTATCGCCGTCGTGAGGACACGGCGGTGCTCTGCCCATGCGGGGCAGTCCTGCACCGTATGCTCGGTGAGGACCTGCGTCAGGCGGTAGGTCAAGACGCCGTGACCCCTATCCAACCACTCCTCACCTTCATCTTATAGACAAGCGGGGCCCGGCAGGCTTTGGCCCTCTAAGGAAGCCCCGCCATTTTGCTGAAAGCTCTTTGAGGCGCGCGTAGTACACGACGAGTCGTCGACCCGGGCATGGTCCATGATCGGACAGCGCCTACAGTGGCCGGAAATCATCCTGCGACGTCCGTTGCCGTGGGCGTCTCCCACTGCGGATGGGTCGTGAGGTGGAATAAAATTTGAAAAACAAGTGCGATGTGCCCTTTGTTATTCAAGAGTGCGCTGGCAATGTAAAAAATGCCTAAAAACATTTTTTTTCCGAATAAGCATGTTTGGAAATTTTCATACTTAGGCGGTCAGTGTACTCAATTAAGTACACCCCTGTAACTTCATGAAAACTGTAATTTCGTTTATTTTTCTTGTATTGTGTGTTTTTTTATTCTTATTTCAATACGAAAATAAAGAAAATTTTAAAAATATTTTGGTACTTTTTGTTTGACCTCTAATGGGTTAATTTATCATTCCGCGAAGTCTGGATTTGTGCTCCTTTGATGGGAAAAGGCTTGCTCCTTCTATTACATAAGATAAGACATGACTGACAGATTTCATAATCTTATTTTGATCTGTTATTTTTAAGCTTTAACCCACTTGTTACTGAAACTTTTTTTCATCTCCGATCATCGTGATTTTTGGATATGTTTATTAAAATGACTCAAAATTGACAGGAAAAATAATAAAAAAATCCAGGTTTTCCGGAAAAACGAGGAAAAGGTGGCCTTTTAAAAGGCCCGTCGTAATATGGGGATAGTCCACCTATATGTATGGCAGTCTAAGCGTTAATGAGACAAAGTATTTTGGAGTCAGTTTTTAATCATCTTACTTGGTCAAAACATATTAGTACTATAATTTTAATTAAATTAAAATTTATAAATTAAAGAAAGGCGGACATTTCCATGGACAAAACTGATTTTGAGAGTAATATACCGAAAACAGTTCCTGGGAAGTAAATTAATATTTTACTTTAATAAATTCTTATTTTTATTAATTCTTTGTAAGTTTATCATTGTTTATCTTCTAAGTGACCAATTCCATCACACCAAAGAGATTTTCGATGCGATCTAGATGTCGGACATGTGCCTCTCTTTTAGGTATAAGTTCTGAGTAAATCTTTTCCTAATAAAAGACTCACAAGTGGAAAAATGGTTATTTGGTACAGCCACAAAGTGCCTTTATTACATTGCACTAGCTCATCAACTAATTTTGTGAAATTGAACGATTTCAGACGTCATGAGCTAATATAAAATAATCATATTTTGCTATCCCCATATTACGACAGGGCTTTTAAAAGGCCATCGATTTCAAACGTAAAAAAATATTATATAATTGTTGTTTCAAAACAAGGTAATAAAGTTTTTTTTTCGGTAATTTATCTAAAAGTTAATATCAAAGTTCGATTTGTTCCAATTCCGCATGTAAATATCTTAAAAACTTACTTTTGTAAGGTCGTCGTAAAAAAAAAATCTCTAGTTCTACAAAAACAATAAAATAACTGGAAAAAATCCATCAAATAATAAACGTAAGTGCATCAAATCAAACGTTGATAGGTACCACATAATGTGACATCATAAATTTTAATGTGAAAAATTTTTAATGACAAGAAAAATTAAGGCAGATTAAATTAATTTTTTGGGCCTTTTAAAAGCCCCGTCGCCGTATCTGGGTTAAGTTTATTTTTTTATTTCATTACTATAAATAAATTGAATTATATTAGCAATGGAAACTGCCGAGGCACGGGCCCATTTCGATATTATCATGATTACGTTATACAGGAATAAATTATTTTGCATACTAAAATTATACAGAACCCAAGCCTTTTTTATCTGACTTTCACGACCAATTGTGCATATTCCTATTTCGGAAAACAGTAAAAAAAAAAGTTTTTCATCTTGAAGTAAGTTTATTAATTGTAAATGTTAAAAGGTGGTGATTTTGGAATAGGTAGGTATAATACCTACAAAACCACTGACCCCAAAACCAGATCAGCCTTGTCTGATATTTTATGAACACTCTACTATTTTATACTTATCTGAGTCAGCAATAATATTACTATCATGTGGTAACGTTATTACAAGTACTCCGTCTATGAAGTGCACATAACACAACTGTTACGAAAAGTTGCTCCCAGCAATTTGTTCAAGGAACCCGATAAATTGGATTTATTTCTTCTTGAACGTTGTCGTTCTAGAACCATTTATTTTTATACAAAGTGACAAACAACGTGGGGTGCTAAGACAGGAAACCTCCACGTGCGCCCGTGGACTGGAGTTCCCTCTCGGATACGTCCGGGTGGAAGACCAGTTTTTCGGGACGGTGCACCCTGGGATGCGGGTAAAAACTCTTCCTTAGGCACTGGTGTGCCTAAAGGGTCTCTTTGCCCGTATGCGAATAGCCTGTCGGGTGGACGCTCCAACGCGTGTCCCTCTGTATAGCAGAGGGCACAGCGGCGGAGCGGGCTTGCGGACGGTGAGTAATGGGTATGATCGCCGTCCGACCAAGGACCAAGTCCGGGTCGGTGGCACGTCGTGTTTCACGCGTCACTGACGGGGCCCCTTATGGGGCCAAATGCCTGCTGGGGTCGCGGATTTTTCTTAATCCAGGATACCGTGGCCCCGGAACGTAAAGGGCATCCGAAGGAACACGGATGGATTTTAGTGAGTAAGAGTCTGACAGTCCCTTCCGCCCCACCCAGGGCGGGAGGACTCATTTGATGATTTTGCCACGCCAAAAAAAAAAAAGTGACAAACAACGGGCTTGCGGACGGCTAGTAATGGGTAGCTCGCCGCCCGACCAAGGCTCAGGTAACACTATTAGGGCACAGGTCTCCTACCAGTAAATGGGTACTGGGCCACATGATAAATCTACTACGTGAGCCCATTAAAAATGGTAGCTGACATACGTCTTCGCAGTATTCCTCACGATTTCGGATTTAGCCATCCGGTCAGTTAGAAAATTTACCCCGTATAGCTTACTGGGTCAGGTAAGATAAACTAGTTTAGTCTGAAATTGAATTTGGCGATACAACATAATTATTATCCAGTAATACCAAGATAAGCCGACCAGTACATGACACATCGATAGTATGACGTCATAATATGCCTTAATTACGTGATTTATAGTTCAATTCACATGCTAATGAGACTGCAGTCATTTAATGTGGCGTTATAATTAATTACTGTGTTATATTGTACGCGTAATTATGCTTTTAAGGTTGAAAGTTGAAAATCAAGGATGCGTTTTTTTGTAGTTTTTAAAATGTAAGTTTAAGGTGTGTGTAAGATGTAAACAAGGTGGATATTTAGTCACCAACCGCCTTACCACAAAAAGATAAGCATCTGTTGAACGCTTGTCTAAAAAACACTGTTACTGCAAAATGACCCTTATATCAACGTGAAATGTCGTTTTGACGTTGACGGTTCTTTTAGACAAGTGTTCAACAGTATAGTGTATCTTTCTTGTGGTGAGACGGTAAGAGTCTGAGATTTCTTTTTGCTCCAAATATTTATTTGTGTGTAACTTTTATGTTTACATGTGGAACCATTTAAAATTCAAATAAAGTCGGAAAGAGTTTAACGAAATTAATTTTATGGAGCTGCCAAATTTACCAGGGCATGTTGTAACCGATAGGTGATCTTTCAAAAGCTGAACTTTATTATTGAATGGAAAATACCAGGAAAATCCTGGAGACATCACGCTCGCTTGCGCTTAAATAAGATGTTCTCGCGAGAACACGACGACGTTTTTGTCGTATGTTCAAAGTGAAAGCAGACAGCGGATGCTTAGCTACTCGTATGTAATAAACTTAAGGTGCGGTGTTATCTCAATATTCCCAAAAATTGGTTTCTTAGAACGTCGAGTATGACGTAATGTAATAAAAAAATAAGTAACGCGAAAAATACAGTGAATAGAGAAGGGTATAAAGAAGAATTTAAACCGAACAGAATAATAAATAATAGTTTGATATTCCCAATAAAAAATTGGGAAGTTGTAGCACAAAAATAAACTTTGACGTCGAAGATCTCTGTATTTCCAGCGATAACAACAGTTTTTTTTAAGAATTTAGTAGGTTTTCCATTTTTTTTAAATTTTAACCAAACCATTATTTAATTTTATGTCTATATTTTAAATAATCTAAAGAAAAGCAGTAAAATAAATGCCCATTCGCAGCTTACGTCACATTTCAACACAAATATCATTTTTCAATTTTCAATCTCATTGACGCTCCATAGTGGTGACAATAGTTTACGCGGTCATAAGCGATTAAAATCGTAGTCAGTCCGCGCCTTAAACTATAATATCTTTAGGACCAACTTAAATCTTTTGCATATTTTACTAAAAAAATACGTGTGGCACACGGAGACTGCCGCGGTGAAGCTATTGCATAACATTTTTATTTTATTTTATAAGAATAAAATGGCTTACCGCATATATTTAACGAGAATATAATTTATTTAAAATGTTTGTGGTGCACTACTGTAATAAAGAACTACTTTGTTGTAGGAGAATTTTATAAGTAGGTTTCATTGTGAAAACAACTTTTGTAGCTGGCCGTTTAGAATCAGTAATAAAAGGAAAAAAAAAATGTTTTTATGACGGATATTTTGTGATTGCCGAAGTCTCCCGAAATGAAACGATGTTAGACAATGCGTGGTGTCAGATATTTTCCTTAGGTTTTTTCGTTATGTTTTTTGCGTCGCGCCGCGCCGCGCTCAGAGCCCGCAGTAAAAGCTATGCAATAGCTTAAAACTTTGACAACTGGAATGGTAGTGACCAGTGGCAATGGCCCCAACTTATTATTAACTAAGTCATTTTATAATTGCGAAAGTTTGTGCCGATGAATGGATGGACGTGTAGATGTTTGTTACTCTTTCACACAATAACTCATGAACGGCTTTGGTTGAGGGACAAATAAAATGAAAAATGAAAACTAGATAGTTTATAACCTGAATTTTAACTATTTGTACAAACCGAAGGAATTGAAAGACATTTTTTTTTGACGACATGTTCGTGTTTGTCCACTATCTCTTGACTTACCAATGGAACCGACAGCATAGAGAAACTAGTAAAAAGTTTACCAGTGAAGACAACATTTAATTTCCTAACTGAAACGCTGTAATCTCCTAACTTGAACCACAAAAAAATACTCTCTCAGCCACATGAGGGGACCTGTCTGCTCCAAGCAAATGTGACGCGAACACACTTTGAGAGTAAATTTAAAATTTTACTTTTAAACCAACTAGTTATTGGTGTGTTGAATTATTCAACGCGTTGTGACGGAGCGCGCACTTTGAGCGGTATTACTGTACCCGGCCGGGTTTTTTATGTTTTTTTTTTATGTACACGCTTCTCTTCTGCCGAGAAAAATGAAAGTATGGAAAGTTTCTTCTTTATTTTTTTATTTAAGCTAAGGTTGTTTTAACTTGAGCGAAGTTTTGGAATCTCCTGACAGTATACCGCGACCCTGGCAGGCTTTGGTCCTCTAAAGCCCCCTTTAGATGACCAAAGGGATACGGGACTGTCTCATCAGGTAACTGCGAAGGGCTGTTGAAGAATAACCGTGAAATTTAATCAGTACAAGTCTGAACGTCCCTCCTGTTCCGCCCTGAATGGTAGGACTCATTTGATGAGTTTCCACTTAAAAAACTTTGGCCCTATCACAAAAACTGTTTACAATAATAAGTACAATGATAAGAGCTTAAACTCAGACGACTGACTACTAGCTAGAATATTTTGCCCAAAGCAAACAATATTACAAAAGTTCACCGGTTGGATAAAACATTTCTCAAAAATTTTGCAACATAAGAAACTACCATTTTCTGTAATAAAAGGCATTAAAGATAACTTAGAATTATTATCAGGCGCAAAGGGACCAACTTTTAAGCTTCTAAAATAAATTGAAGCAGTTACAAACTTAGTGATCATAATTTTTAAGATATTTTTTGGCAATCTGGCAAAGTATTGGATTACATTATCAGTCTTTTTTTGTAAAATACCTAGAATCTGCAAATACGAAATAAACCGAATATTCAGTAAGGCTAAGGTTAATATTTAAATAAAAACTATTTTACATTGACCTTCAAAGTTGAAAATAAAAACTCTTTATAATCATTCTAGAATAACAATTTAAAAAGACTTAAAAAGAAAAAACGCAGACAAATAAGACAGATGATCCGTTCATATCAAGATTCGAATAAAGAATTTGAAAATCTGAATTTAAAATTCCCAAAAATGCTTCGCGTATTTTGAATCTATTCTCGTTCATTCGGTCATGACGACACAGCGCAGATAGCGTCAGTTCAGTGAACGGGAGAGGTGAGTGAACGAATGAACGAGTTCGAGCAACTCAGGTGTAAGTATCAGGAAAATTTTAGAGATATGAGCTTTTGTATGGGACCGCTTTGAAAGTTGTTGTAATTTTTTTTTGCGCTTAATGTTCTATTTTGAACCACAAAGCAAGTTCGGTGTACTTTAAAAATGTAAATAATGAATATGAAGAACTGTTTACAGTTGAAACAGTCATTAGTTGAGTCTCGAGTAAAGTTTCATTATTTTTGCCGTTTTTTTTTATTTTAATATCGACGTATACATTAATCATGTTCCTCAAATAAAAATGGTTAAATGAAGCTTTGTTAAAAAGTTATTTGTTAAATTAATGGTCTAAAATAAACTTTTATTATGATCTTGTAGCTATTAAAAAAGAAATCAATGGGTCGCTGAGCTAAGTCCTTTTATCATTTGCAAATATAATGTATTGTTATCTCACTTAAACAAACTGAAGAATAAAATAATAATTAAAAATATAAAATAAAACAAATATTTAAAAAATCAACGAAAACTGCAAAACATTTTTAACCGACTTCTACAAAAAGAGGTTACTCAATTCGACCGTTATATACTTTTTTTTGTGTTTGTTCACGCAGAACTTGGTCGTTTATGAACCAATTTTGATCATTCTTTTTTGTTAGAAAGAAGCTATTACAGAGGTGGTCCCATCATAAGGCAATCAAGGTTTGATGATGGAAGACTAGAGAAATCGAGGGGAACTTTCAAAAATCGTAGGGGCGACTAGTGCGTTTGTAAGTTTTTTCATTAAGAATTTTAAAGCACTACAATTTAATAAAGGTCTAGAGTTGATGTGATGATGGAGCCGAGAGACAGTCGAGGGAACTCCTCAACGATTCACAGCACCTACCTTGTGTTTGGACTAAATTCATTTATATTGATGAGAACTTTACACCAAGATGGGTTGTAACTGTCATTAGGGGTCTGATGATAAAGACGAAGAACTGTTCAGGGAACTCCTCAACGGTTTACATCAGCTACCTTATATTTGGACTTAATTTATTTAAATTGATGAGAACTTTGCACCCGTATGGGTTATTGTTCGATGCAGTATACCTGCCATTTGGTCCCATAAAAAATCATTTAGTTTCGTTCAGTAGTTTATATTTTATGAGCATTTTTAGCTTATTGTGTGCACGGGCAATGTTATAACTGGTTCTACGGATGATAAAATTCTATTGCACATGTAAGAAATTTATGTATTTGACAAGAATTTGGGTTGAATATTTAAACTAAAAAGGGGAAAAAAATTGTATGGGCCGCCAAACAAATAATAATTATGATTTTTAACCGTTTTTTATAGATTTTTGACGTTTTTTTTGCAGTTTATTTTTAATTATTTTATTCAGTTGTAGTAGCTGCTTAACAATACCAAATCTAACTTTGTACTTCATAAAGTTACTTTATTTTGATCCGCTTTAATAGCTAAGCTTTGGTCGAACAAACATCTAGAAACATTTGAACTGTGATCCCTTTTTAATCCGAATTGATGTAAACTTTGTACTACAACGATTTTGAATAAAGCATTTTATCCTTAACTATTTTGCGAGTATTAAAATTTAGACCAATGAAGCAGGTAATTAAATTTTTGCGTTAAAAAAATTAGCAATTGAGCAGTGGTGGCCCACAGTGGCAGTTGTAGGTCGTGGGTTCGAACCCCGCCAGGCGCATTACTTTGTGTAATTTATTTCATCACCACTGCTCTCAAAACGGTGAAGGAAAACATTGTGAGGAAACCGGCATGTCCTAGAACCAAAAATTCGAAGACATGTGACATCTACCAACACGCACTGGGCCCGCGTGGTGGATTATGACCCACTTCCTCTCACAGAGAGGAGGCCTGTGTCCCAGCAGTGGGAACATTATAGGCGATGATGATGAGTTTTGAAACTGGGAGTCTAATCTCTAAGCATGAAACTCGTGGTTTCGACCTTAATTATGAACGTTTTCTAACTAAGAATTAATGATATTATTACGATTTAAATTCAGATAACTCCTTAGAATCCGTGCCACAACTAATGATCTTCGAAAAATTCGTAGTTCTACATTTTTTAAATCTAATCTAAAGTAATGCCATAGACACTACCGCCGCGCCGCCCGCGTCAATAGAACTTCAGTTGTGGCGGATCCGTCCGCAAATTTGATTTTGACATTAGTTACATTCGTTCATCCGTATCCGTACCCATGTCTTCGTTAATGGACTTAGAAAGAACACTCTCTGATCTGTTGAATAAAACCTTTCCCGAAAGTTCTCTAAATTTATCTGGTCTTTTAACCATTTGCATAAAAAGGAGGTCCGAAGATTACCCGTGAAAATTATGGAGACCAAAGTTTTAAAAACATTATAGACAGGAGTGTCAAACAATAAAGGCTATTCAGGAGATGATAGTAAAATTGACAAATCATTACAGTCCACTTACCGAATTAATTATTTTTGATAATAATTAATTCGGTAAGTGGTATTTTTGCCAGCTCAAAATAGGATTTTGAGCTGGCAAAAATAATTTCTCCAATGAATTTGTATGGCAATAGCAACCCGAATGATTGAATTATACTTTGATCTTACAGCAATTAAATGTAAAACTTGTTATCGTTTTTTTTTTTTAAATAAAGTGTAACTATAAAGAAGTTGTTTTTGTTTTATTTAATGATAGGTTCTTTAAATAAAACAAAAAAAAAAACCGGCCAAGTGCGAGTTGCACTCGCCCATGAAGGGTTCCGTAGCAGCAAGCATAGATTAGAGATATAATTATATTGAGATTAGTAAGTAATATACACAAACAATAAAAATAACTTTGTTTTTCATAGTATTTGTATGAATGGCAAAGTTATATTTGCGGTTTTTGAAAATGTACTATATATCAAAAACTGCTAACTGCATCTCATCCAAACCAATTTTCGTTGGTAGTTTTGGTTGAGGTCTACATTATATATTTTTTTTAGTTTTATCATTCTCTTATTTTAGAAGTTACGGGGGTGGGGACACACTTTTTACCACTTTGGAAGTGTCTCTCGCGCAAACTGTTCAGTTTAGAAAAAAATGATGTTAGTAACCTCAATATCATTTTTAAAGACCTATTCATAGATACCCCACACGTATGGGTTTGGTGAAAAATTTTTTTTTGAGTTTCAATTCTAAGTATGGGGGGCACCCCCAAAATTTGTTTTGTTTTGATTTTTGTGTGAAAATCCTAATGCGGTTCACATAATACATCTTTCTACCAAGTTTCAACAGGATAGCTCTTATACTTTCGACAAAAAGTGGCTGTGACATACACGGACAGACAGACAGACATGACGAATCTATAAGGGTTCCGTTTTTGCCATTTGGCTACGGAACCCTAAAAACAAGTTAGTCCCTCCCGTCCTGCCCGGGGTGGGAGGACTCATTTGATGATTTTACCACGCTAAAAAAAAGCAAAGATGTGGTCGACGATGAAAAGAAGTAACCTATTCACTCTTAAGTCGAGTTGTATTTTGAAATGATTATGGTATCAACTACAGAATTCCTACTAAACTATATTATTGTATACTAAAAAAACACACATTGATTAACACCGCCCAGCAACACGCTGACTAAGCTCAGTATTTACTAGTTCAAATCGAAAACGTTGTTTACACGATTCGAGCCAGTTACTGGCTTGATACCGCTGGCTTACTGTCCTGGCTTGGTACAATCGTTATGTATTCAGGATTTAGTTCGCCGTGCCGAAGATCGCAGCTGTAGGATAAATTGTTGCAGATTGCAGGGGCTTTAAGTATTTATTTAAATTCTTAGGTAATTTTGAGAAGTAGAGTAATTACGAGGCTTTACATTTTTGGACAAAGGTATAAAAAGAAGGGTTTGAATTATAAAACAACTGGTCCTGTGCCAGTCAGACTCGCGCACCAACGATTACCAAATGACTGTTTGTAATAGTTATTTATGATACTAGTGCGGTAAGTTGGTTTATACAAACGAGTAGATAAATGTAAGCCTGAGACGAAGTCGAGGGCTTACCATAGTCACGAGTTTGTAAAAACCAATTTCTGCACGTGTGTCATACAATGTTTTTCAACACATTTGCGAGAAAACAGTACAATATGTAATTAAACAAACTTTATTTAACAGTGAGAAAGTCGCAACAATTTTTGAAGTTTCTAAATGGCGCCACATGCACGTGATGAAAATTAGAACTACATCTTTCATCTCATTTACTCTTTAGTATTAAAGTGAGACAACGTATTGAGCAAAAGCGCTTCCAAGGAGGTTCGATCAGTCAGGTTGTTTATTATTATTCTCATAATGTGAAACTCTTTGGTGGAATTCTTATTTTTTTTTATGGAAATTAAAAAGAAACCGGGGGTATGCCGTAAAATAGGTACTTAGGCGAGAGTACCTATTTTACCGCACGTTCCGTAGTATGGTGCGTAATTTTTAACTTTCGAACAATGTATACAGGCTTTGTAAATGCATTTTTCGAGCAAATGTGTTGAAAAGGATTTTTCTATGATTTAAATATAAATTCGTGCGTTACGTTTACCACTTACTCACTCACTGATCTTAATAAGTGACTGATCCGAACTAAACATTGTTAACATTCTTATTGAACGGTTATCCCGCCTCCCAATATTAGCTGTCAAAACTTATGAATTCAGAACGAATAGGGAGTTAGGTTCACTCAAAAGTTTGGAGTAACTTTGTACGGGCCCGTATTTTCGTTGACGGACTAAGAGAGTAGACTTCCAGAATGCGCACAAACAGGTGAGATCCGTAATTTCCCATTGAACCACTGAATATGAGACCGGGGACCAACCCAACGGTCCCTATCATAAATATAGCGCCATATTACCTCTTATAATATGTTACTTGCGTTCGAGGACCGTGACATGACATTGGACTTTCAACCTTCGACGAAACTTTTAAGGTCGGTTTTTGAAAGGGAGTACAGCTAGCAAATGAACAGAGGTCTTAAGTAATATGTTCTCACATAATTCTTGGGTTAGGCCCTTGTTGTAAATTCTTTTTTTTTTCGAGTTAACTTCGTTAGGTACGATTATTATAATTATGACTTTATTACTTCAGCGAGAAGGCTTCATTTGAGTTATAATTTTAATGGGCTTGGTATAATGTTATGTGGGTGGAGCGGTTCATTTCGTAATAAGGTTGTTTACTCCAAAAAGGAGAATATGTGTGGGGATAAAATATTATAATATTTTAAAATTTACACATTAACATTCACATATTTTTAATAACATTTTTAATCATTTGCACTTATAGTAGCTCGACTGTACCTACATAACTTTTGGGTAGAGATATTTTAAAGCCGGTGGGTAGTAAGTATTTTTGGGGCTGAATGGTATTTGCCTTCAAATGCGTACAAATCTAAAGTCCTTTTGGCATTTAGTTGATTCTGCATACTCCATGATCAAGGTTTGTGATCATGGAGCCTGGCCTGTTGGTCTAGTGGTTAGTGACCCTGACTGCTATGCCGGAGGTCGTGGGTTCGATTCCCACCCAGTACAAATGTTTGTGTGATGAGCACGATCATTTGTTCTGTGTCTGGGTGTAATTTATCTATAATATGTATGTATTTAGAAATATATAAGTATGTTTATCAGTTGTCTAGTACCCATAACACAAGCTCTGCTTAGCTTGGGACTAGATGGCGTTGTGTGATAGTTGTGGAATAAAAAAAAAAAAAATTCGTTATTAGCAGAAGCTGATAAAAGAACAACGTTAGAAAAACAACGTTACAACAAGAAAAAATCTTACTTGCGTGTATTCTTTGGGTAGTAATACCCTGTTTGAATTTAAAACATTGGATGAAGTTACCATAATGTATTCTACCATAACGAAAAATGTTTCGATTTTTCAAAGTGATCGCAAACCTTTTTTGATGCGTGTATACATGTATGTTTTTTTAAGCTATTGCATAGCTTTTATCGCAGGCTCTGAGCGCGGTGCGGTGCGAAAATCCTAACGAAAAAAAACTTAAAAAAGAAAATGTAACCGACTTCCCACGAAAAAGTTCTAAATAACCTACAAAAAAAGTTTTCTTTCGAAAGTCGGTGACTTTCTTTTTTATTTCATTGACTTTTTGTCACCGACTTTCGAAAGAAAAGTTTTTTTGTAGGTTATTTAGAACTTTTTTGTGGGAAGTCGGTTACATTATTTTTTAAGTTTTTTATTTTATCCTTTTTAGTTTCATTATTCAACCTTCTTACATATAGGTACACTAAAATATTGTAATCCGTAGCACCGGTGATAACATCGTCCATGTATGTACTCTTACACAATGAGCTAAAAATTAAAACTGCTGCACCAAACTAAATGAAAATTTTATGGGACCAAATGGCAGATATACTGTATCGAACAAAAAAAGAATCATCGAAATCGGACCAGAAACCTCGGAGTAATCGGTGTAGACAATGTTGAAAACTTTTTAGGTTTTCGTTGTTTTTTGTTGATTTTTCAAAAAGTGCTAGTCTGATTTCGATAAAATTTTAATGGGACCATTCGGAAAGTATACCCTTTCCAACAAAAAAAGATTTTTTCAAATCGGTTGGTAAACGACGGAGTTATGCCCGAACAAACATAAAAAAAAATATAAACATTCGAATTGAGAACCTCCTCCTTTTGGAAGTCGGTTAAAAAACCTAAGGAAAATACCTGACACCACGCATCGTCTAACGTCGTTTCAGTTCGGGAGCCTTCGGCAATCATAAAGGTACGGACAGACGTGCTCATAAAGGTACGGACAGAGATTAGTACAGTAATAAATAATAATAAATAAATAATTACCTATAATTGCATAAGTTGATAAAAAATGCTATGCAATAACTTTACCGCGGCAGTCCCCGATTGCCACACGTATTTTTTTTTGTATGTATGTGTTTTTGAAAAGAAGATAATATATGTACCGTATACTCAATGGAACTCTGAAAAGATTTTTTGCTGGCTCATTATGTTTACAGACTGAGCGTAACTTTACAAAACACCTAACAAGCCCTTTTTTAGGGATTTACTGGTAGTTTTACCTGCGAATTCTTTTTAACCGACGAAAAAAAAAGGAGGAGGTTCTCAATTCGACATGTATATTTTTTTTTTTTATTTTTTTTTTATGTATGACCACGCATAACTTTTCCCAGCGTGGTCCGATTTCAAAAATTCTTTTTTTGTTGGAAAGAGTATATCTCAAAGTTGGTCCCGTTTTAATTTCAAAACTAAAATCGGCCTCTAAGGGTAGAAAAAAAGGAATTGATTGTCAACTTTCCTACAGAATTTTCAGTTGTGAACCGATTCGTTTGAAATAAAGTTAACATATGTAGTTCTGAGGACATTACTATATAGCAGAGATGTGGAGAAGATAACATGATGGTGTCACCATCATCAGATCAACTCCAGATCCGTGTTATGTTGTGAAGTCAGTCCCAAGAGTTCCTCAACAGTTAACAACAGCTATATCGTGTTTGGACTCATTTCACTCAGCTTGATGAGAACTTTAGACCCAGCTGAGGTATCATTGTCATCGAGGGTCTGAGGATGGTGACGGAAAGCAGGGGCAAGAGGTCCTCAACAGTTAACAGCACCTATATCGTGTTTGGGCTCATTTCATTAGTCTTGATGAAAATTTTAGACCTAGCTGGAGTATAATTGTCATCGAGGGTCTGATGATGAGGACAGAAGGCAGTAGCAAGAGATCCTCAACAGTTAACAGCAACTATATCGTATTTGGGCTCATTTCATTCATCATGATAAGAACTTTAAACATAGTTGGGATTTGACAGTCGTTGACAGTCTGAGAGTGGAGTTTTTAGTTGCAAGTTACAGGTCCTCAACAGTTAATACTAATTACTTGACGGTTACGTTGACAATGACAAAAGACGGGTTTTTCCATGTGTTAAACACTCTAATCATGGTATACAACTAAAAAGCTAAAAATAATAACTTTTTAACAAAAAAATCAAACCGACGAAAGATTGAACTGAAAAGCTAAAAATAAATTTTGAGGCGGCGCCAAAGAAACAATCAACGAAAAGCAACCTAGCTGCAATAAAATTATGCTTCGCTTCAAATAATTAATTTAGGTACATGTTTGTATGTTTGTTTGGCGCCGCCTCAAAATTTATTTTTAGCTTTTCAGTTCAATCTTTCGTCGGTTTGATTTTTTTGTTAAAAAGTTATTATGAAGGATATAAAGAGTCCTGGATTTTGATTTATGGATGAGTAGTAGATGTGTGAGTATATTTCACTGCCCTAACATTAAGGCCCATTGGGAAGATTTGATTGGTAAAATTTGAATGGGCCCCGACTGTGAGTCGTTCTGTTCTGCTTCTTCCTGCTGTTCTGTTGCGCTTGTTTCTTTCTTTTTTGTTTTTATTTAAGTTAACTTTTCACGTATTTTTCAATATTAGTTTTTACGCAGTCGGGTTTTTTGTTTTTCTTTAAATTATTTTTTTATTTAACACTTTTTAGTTACGATTCAATGTTCACTGTTTTTTTTTGTTTGTATATTGTTTATACTTGAAATAAAAACTTAAATCAATAAGTAAGAAAATTAGCGAGAATGATTGTTTTGTTAAACAACTTTAAATCGTTATATATCCTAAACTATTACTTAAAATCAAAAATGATGAAAGAAACCTAAAGATGATTTTAAAATACCTATCCAACGACACCCCACTTGACATAGTTCATCGACTTTTATTTTTTTCATTTTGACAATATGGCGTCTGGTTGTCGCTGTGGTGAATTTTGATTACTGACATGTCTTTAGTGACACTCGCAAGGTTAAGACGAATCGATTGACGTAAGAATTATCAAAATCGGCCTACGCGTTTGGTCTCTAGAACGCTACATAGAAACAAACATACATACATACATACATACATACATAGACTGATAAACACATTACCCTCCTTTGCGTCGCGCAGTCGGGTAAAAAGCCTCATAAACCTAAACTCCAGAACATGGCTCACTCAAGTTCGGAGCGCCTTCAAAAGTCTAATCTTACAAAATTGTATAACAAATGCCGCTACGTTACGCACCAAGTCTCTTTTGTCAAGAAGATAAGTCCTGCTTTAATGTAATCCCGGTTTATTTAACTTCCTGATATATTCTAAAGTTTTTGGTAATATTCCGCGTTTCTCCATAAAGTTAGGCCACCAGTGGGACAAAGATGGTTCCACAGTCATCGATTTCAGTGTTATTATTAAGCTACTCGTATTGCATTGCTTTTATTGCGGGCTCTGAGCGCGGCTCGGCGCGGCGACCGAATCAAGAAATTCCTAAAAACCTAAGGAAATCATAAAGGTACGGACAGACGTGCTCATAAAGGTACGGACGTGCTCATTACTAGCAGGAAAGCATGCTTTTATTGAACAAGGGGCAATTAAATTATTTAATTAAGGGGCAAAAAAAAGGGGCAAGAGGGAGAGGGAGAGGAAGAGGTAGAGGGAGAGGGAGAGGAGGAGAACGTTTCTTGACGTTTCACTTTATTGACGTGCCTGACCATAGCCTAATTAGTACAGTAATAAATATAATATATAATAATTAAAGTTGCATATTAAGTTGATAAAAAATGTTATGCAATAGCTTTACCGCGGCAGTCCCCGAGTGCCAGTTACTTTTTTTTCTGTTATGTTCATGGTTGCATTTGAGAGTATCTAGAAACCATCATCTGCCA
Organism: Agrotis exclamationis; assembly: GCA_950005045.1. Taxonomy (NCBI): domain Eukaryota; kingdom Metazoa; phylum Arthropoda; class Insecta; order Lepidoptera; family Noctuidae; genus Agrotis; species Agrotis exclamationis. Next base: position 10,937,861 of record OX465440.1, read on the forward strand.
ACATCTGCCTAGCCTTTTCCCAACTTTGTTGATGTCGGATTCCAGTCGAATGCATTCCACACTAGTAATTTCTCCTGTATCGTGGGTACGTTTACAAACATAGAAACTCACATACACAAACACCCAGACCCGGAACAACTACTTGCAGATCAATTTGTATGATGTTTCAATTGCTCAGCCAATCTCCAACCGTGCCGACATCCATTTATCCGAATATAAGGTTCAATTTTCAGTGGACACCTAATACAGTTTCCTTGACTACTTTAACAACGGCCAAATTCCAAAATTGAATTATGAAGACCCCCGAAATGAGATCAGGGACGAAATAAAAATCTTAAAAGATCAAAGCCAATCTAACTTTTTCTTTTCTCTGAAAGGTCACGGAATTATGAGACACCTCCGTTGTGTGTACAGTCCTTCATGAATTGTGTTACTACTGACAGTTGCAACTTAAAAGCAACTTTATTGAAACAGCAACAAAGATTATAGTTAGGTTTTAGAACTTGATATACTGTTCCAACCAACAGGATCCTTATAATGATGATAATAGAAATCGTTATATCGAGACGGATTTACACAACTGTGAAAAGTTCAGCTTACAGTCTTACAGTGCTCGTCCACACAGAACGAGCAGCCTCGCGAGGCATTTGCCAGCTCGGTTAGTGTGGACGTGTCTCGGCCGAGGAAAGTGCGCGCGCTGCCGCGGGCGATCCACTGAGCGCCCGAGCCATCCAGTGTCGGCTTTTGTTTTGCTCGCGTATATTGTTTCGTGCCTCGGTCAAGAAACTATTGCGCGTCCAAACAGAGCAAGCAGCTTCGCGAGGCATTTGCCGCGAGAAGCAAAAGCCTCGCGAGGCTGCTCGTTCTGTGTGGACGCACCTATTGACTATCTTTTACGACTGTCATTTATCTACTTACAAATGACAGCTGAAACCAACTTTAGCTTACTTACATTCAGTGGCCTCGAGCAAAATCGAAATGTAATGATTTATGGTCACCTATCCCTAGCTACTTGGAGATCAGTCCGTGCAGTTATTTGGCCATGAATTCCTTAGTGACAGCGATTCAAACGTCAAAAAAGTAAAACAAGTTTGAAAGGACTATACCAATGTCATTGGACATCGTAAAAAAGACGAATGCGACAATCACAGTGACACATGGATATTTGTGGTGTAATCCGTTTTGCCCCGAGGAGGGAATATCTTATTGGCTGTTTGAACAAGGTCAGTGCTTAAGAAAATATATTTGCAGCCTGATTGAAGGTTGATGCTTAGTTTACGGAGCTCCTTTGTGACTTTGGGCTGATGGATTCATGGTATAGATCACTCCATAGTAGATCGACCGTGCTTCTTTGGACTTTATGGTCGAGTAAATCACGGTTGATTGTCGATTTCCGTACTTTGAACTCAGTTTGCAGGTATACATAAATCTTAGACCACTTTCCTTTCCCTTCAGCTGTCAAAGCAAAAGTGTAGACGTATATTTTAGACACACTTATTTTGACGCTTGCCTATAAAGAGGCTCCGCAATGCAGTTCCAATTGGTATTTGAAGAAAGTTCCTAATCCATTGAGCTCTTTGAGTTATGTGTGCCCAAGGCTTGCCAAATAAACCTATTTTCTTTCTTTCTTTATTTTTTGTGAGTCGATCTATACGATAACTGAAAAATGCTTGCACTGACTGCACAGGTCCACTCAAATCTGTGTGGTTCTTTCTTCAAAAGATCATCTCACTCACCTATACGGTCCTCCTATGACATGAACAATATAATGTCTAGGGTTTAAAAGAGACAGTGACCTCTGAGTTTGTTTCGGTTGTTTCTTCTCAGAGTAGTCAGAGACGAAACACCGGCCTCATCTAGTTTATAAAAAGACGATATTTATAAAAGTGTTTATAATAACCTACATGCGAAAATTTCATTTCGTTTCATCATTTCAATTCATTTCATTGCTCATCTTATGTGTTTGAAAAATGGATCTGCTCCGCAGTGATAGTAATAAACTTTCATCAACAATCAAAAACAATATTGACATTGGATGTATGTTCCACAATTACTTCGTAACCTGCCGGGGTCGCGAAGCTGCGTTTGCGAGATATCGTGGTCCTGGAATACAAAATTTAACTGGAGGAACAGGCTGTACTTTTAGTCAGTAAGCGTCTAACAGTCCAACCCACCCAGGGAGAGAAATCAATTAAAGATTTTAGCATCCCAAAAAAAGGCATACGTAAGGGATCAGTGTATAAGACGGGGACGCAGGGTATAATGGGGAAACACACACTTAAGGCAAACTTAACACAAAACTAACGCACTCGTAGCGCAATCTCCAACAGGACGTCATTTGCTAATGGCCGCTTGCAATTGGCGTCCTTTTGGCGCTTGCGCTACGTTAGTCTTATACACTGTTCCCTACCTATAGGCCTATTTAGATATTTTACAAACCTAATTTTAAAATTAAGACCAAGACCAACTCAAAGCTAAGTAGCAAAACTCAAACAAAATCGTTTAAACGAAGTACTGCGTAAAATAGTAAAGTTTGAGTTAGCAACTGTGAGAACTTCGGGAAATGTTCAATATTTTACATTTAATAAGACGTGACTAACGCGAATTCGGTTAATGTTCTTAATTTTCATGAATATGATAGACATTATTTTGAGGTAATGTGGATTCTTTAGTGACAGGAATAATGGACGACTGAGAGCGCGTTGACAGAGAGACTTTTACGCTAGTAGCGTAGCGAGTCTACTAACTATGAAAATAGCGCCAACATCTCGCCAAATGTCGGCGCTAGCGTGGCGAGTCTACTAACTATGAAAATAGCGCCAACATCTCGCCAAATGTCGGCGCTAGCGTGTCGTGTTTTGTGTGACGACTCATCGTCTGCCTAGCCTTTTCCCAAGTATATTAGGCTTCGAGTCGAACCAGATGCAGTAGCGACTCCCTACCGGACCTCCACCGAGTTACTGGGTAACTCGGTATCACGATACCCCATGGTAAGACTGGCGGCTTTACGTGCTTTCCGAGTCACGGAAGAAACACGCTATGACAGAGGGTCACCCTTCCACAGACCAACCTCGCAAGCGTTTAACCCGGAGGATCAGCCTGTGTGGCTGTAATTATTTAGCCACGACTCAAATGTAATATCATAGCAAGTAAGCACTCAAGGACACGTCACGCTAGCGTCACGCCACCGCGTCGAGCTCGCTGTAAAGCAAAGCCTTCAGAGAAAGAGCGATTGCTACAGTGGCTGACCGATAGGCTATTGTTCTATGAATTTCCAATTCAATACCAATTCGCAAAGACTTATTTGTTTGGTCTACTAGGTAGTATTACGAGTAGTATTACGGTTAACGTTTTCAGTTCTACAGGTAGTATTAGTATGATGATACAAAGGAAAATACTAGTGTGTGGCCAGCAAAGTTCTTTACAATCACATCAATGGTTCAGAAATATAAAAAGACTCTCTTATTATGCATATACTCGTACATTTCGTTACAATAGCATGCAACAAACACGTCAAAAAAAAATCCATCCAACATTTCCGCGAACATCTCTAGCTTAAAAAGCGCTTTGCAACTTTAAACCAGTGCATAATGCAGCCGCTTAAAAGTAAGAAATCAAAGTATAAAGTATATGCGGACAGATCAGACTTGTAGTATAAAGTACAGTACAAGTTTTCCCGTGTGAGTCCACAGGCAAAAGTTTTTCTTTCGTTGTTATTTGGTACTCTCCCAATTCGGAAAAACTTGATTTGGGACGATAATAAAATTGATTTAAAAATCTAGAGTAAAAATTCGAGCACGGTTGAAAAATATTGCTTTTGTTTTCTTTCTATAGACAAAAACAAAGCAACGAAGAAAAACATAACTGACCAACCTGAACCGAGAGAACCTGTTTTCTTCGACGTTTTATAGGTGCCCTCGTGATACCATCATCATCTATCTAGCCTTTTACCAACTAAATTGGGGTCGGCTTCCAGTCAAACCAGATGCAACTGCCTTATTGATATGTGAAATCAAATATTTTGATTTTGACTCACAACTGGACAAAGGACAAAGCGTTAGAGAATATTTTAGGGATATTTTTTTCCCATTAATTTGTCGCCACTGGTGACAAAGAAGAAAAGTGGAAATAGACGGGACAAAGGCTTCGAAAAGGTCGCGATAGAGCGTTTTACGGAAGATATTCAGTTCATATTGTGTATGTGAGTCATATTATTCATATTCACTTTTTGCATGCTGCAAAGTAAAATAAGATGTTAACAAAAGGCTTAGAACTAAAGCTATTGTCAAACAGACAGGCGAAGCGAACCCGAAGCAAACACGCAGCGAAGCGGTTTTTTTTGTAATATATGGATTTGTTTGAAGCCTGTCACATAGACTATCGGATCGCTTTCGCTTTTTCTATATGACAGGATTCGGATCGTATTCGCTTCGCCTGTCTGTTTGACAATAGCTTAAGAGCCGTTGTAAACCCTATCAGAAAACAGAAAAACAAAAGCGTTTTGAGTGCAAAACTAAGGTTGAAACATTTATATCACGAAATTATGCATGACAACTTAATCACTCCATTAGCATAAATAATTAATAAACATCAGCCTAGCCTTTCCCAACTAAATTTGGGTCGGCTTCCAGTCAAACCAGATGCAGCTGCCTTAGTGATACGTGAAATCAAATATTTTGATTTCGACTCACAACTGGACAAAGGACAAAGCGTTAGGGAATATTTTTGGTATATTTTTTCCCATTTGTCGCCACTGGTGACAAAGAAGAAAAGTGGAAATAGACGGGACAAAGGCTTCGAAAAGGTCGCGATTGAGCGTTTCACGGAAGATATTTAGTTCGTATTGTGTATGTGAGTCCTACTATTCATATTCATTTTTTTACACGCCGCAAAGTAAAATAAGATGTTAACAAAAGGCTTAGAACTAAAACTATTGTCAAACAAATGTATTGATTTCTTTGAAGCCTGTCACATAGACTATCGGATCGCTTTCACTTTTCCATATGACAGGATTCGGATCGCATTCGCTTCGCCTGTCTGTTTGACAATAGCTTAAGAGCCGTTGTAAACCCTGTCAGAGAACAGAAAAACAAAAGCATTGTGAGTACAAAACTAAGGTTCAAACATTTATATCACGAAATTATGCATGACAACTTAATCACTTCATTAGCATAAATGGTTAATAAACATCAGCCTAGCCTTTTCCCAACTATATTGGAGTCGGCTTCCAGTCGAACCAGATGCATCTGAGAACTATTATTTTACATGGAGCGACTGCCTATCGGACCTCCACAACCCAGTAACTGGGCAATACGATACCCGATGGTAAGACTGGTTGTCAGACTTATGAGCTTCTGACTAACAGTAACGACAGTCAATGATCTACAAATGACAGCCGGGACCAACGGCTTTACGTGCTTTCCGAGGCACGGAGGAAACTCGCTATGACAGATGGTCACCCGTCCACAGACCAACCTCGGCAAGCGCGGTTTAAACTAATAATTAATAAACATTATCATACATAAATTATATTGTTAGGTAGCTATTTTCTTCACGCTCAGATAAACTGTTTCTGCCGCTAAACTATACATAAATTATTTTGTTCGCTCATTCATATAATTATTGGATTTAATAACAGCAGGGACCAGCATTATTAATTTTAATTAATCAACCGGTCTAATTAATATTTATTAAATAATTTTATGGTTTGCTCTTTGGGTTTTGTAGCTTATTTCGTGTTATAATTGATTAATCGAGTTACAATAATGATTAATGTCTTTTATAATCCAATCATCGGCCATTTTTTTCATTAATTGGTATAAATAAAATAAAACAAATAAAATCTGATAGAAGTTGTGTTTATCATACGCATTTTTAGGGTTCCGTAGCCAAATGGCAAAAACGGAACCCTTATAGATTCGTCATGTCTGTCTGTCTGTCTGTCCGTCCGTATGTCACAGCCACTTTTCTTCGAAAGTATAAGAGCTATCCTGTTGAAACTTGGTAAGTAGATGTATTATGTAAACCGCATTAGGATTTTCACACAAAAATAAAAACAAAACAAATTTTGGGGGTGCCCCCCATACTTGGAATAGAAACTCAAAATTTTTTTTTTCACCAAACCCATACGTGTGGGATATCTAAGGATAGGTCTTCAAAAATGATATTGAGGTTACTAATATATTTTTTTACTAAACTGAATAGTTTGCGCGAGAGATACTTCCAAAGTGGTAAAAGTGTGTCCCCCCCCCCTGTAACTTCTAAAATAAGAGAATGATAAAACTAAAAAAAAATATAATGTAGACCTCAACAAAAACTTCCAACGAAAATTGGTTTGGATGAGATACAGTTAGCAGTTTTTGAGATATAGTACAGTTTTAAAAAACCGCAAATATAACTTTGCCATTCATACAAACACTATGAAAAACAAAGTTATTTTTGTATATTACCTATTAATCTCAATATAATTATATCTCTAATCTATGCTTGCTACTACGGAACCCTTCATGGGCGAGTCCAACTCGCACTCGACCGGTTTTAATATAAAAACATGAAAAGCTTGGGTTTATTAAAAAAAGTTATCTTAGATTGTTATAAGGCCCTATTTCAAATAGAAAACTTTAGTAACCAGTATTCAAATGGACAGACCCAAATGAAAACTACCACGTCAGAAACAAGCCGACACCCGTCCACTACGGAGGCGGAACAAAACAAAACTTTTTAAGTAGCTGCCCCAGCAGTTCATGCCATATTCTGACATAAAATAGAGGCGCAAATACCGAAACATGACAGTAAAGTTATGCAAAGAGTAGGTATATCTTGACCTCGATCACTCGCCTGAGCAAACTCCTTTTGGGAACTCCGCAATCGCGGCAATAAGACCCTTCTTTGAGGAGTGGCTGGAGAGGCGCCACGGAATCATCACCTTCTGCCTGACGCAGGTCTTCACTGGACAATGATGTTTCTGGAGGTTCCTGTGTCGGATTAGGCGGGACGAGAACCAGGGCATCAGACGTCGTGATGCGATTTCATTTCAGGCATGTGTACGGCGAGTTAGGGCCGAGTCACACCGGAATGGCAGCAGCCGGCAGCGGCGCGGCGAGCACTTTCAGTGTGAAATAATTTTAAACTTTAACTACATACTTAAAAGACAGCCTGCTGCGGCGACGCTTGCGGCCGCTGCCAGCCGCTGCCATTTCGGTGTGTCTCGGCCCTTATGGGTTGTTCCGTCTGATCAGGGACCATACCCGCGCTTCGCAATCCATCCATGCGCGCCTCAAAGAGCTCTCCCCTTATAGAGCTAAACAACCGCCGGGGTCGCGGGACGACCGTGACCCTAGAACTTAAAGGGTCATCATCATCATCATCAGCCTATAAATGTTCCCACTGTTGGGACACAGGCCTCCTCTCTGTGAAAGGGAGTGGGCCGTAATCTACCACGCGGGCCCAGTGCGGGTTGGTAGATGTCACATGTCTTCGAATTTTTGGTTCTAGGACATGCCGGTTTCCTCACGATGTTATTAACCGATTTCCAAAAGGAGGAGGTTCTCAATTCGGATGTTTATATTTTTTTTTATGTTTGTTCGGGCATAACTCCGTCGTTTACCAACCGATTTGAAAAATTCTTTTTTTGTTGGAAAGGGTATACTTCCCAAATGGTCCCATTAAAATTTTATCGAAATCGGACTAGCACTTTTTGAAAAATCAATAAAAATCAACAAAAACCTAAAAAGTTTTGAACATTGTCTACACCGATTACTCCGAGGTTTCTGGTCCGATTTCGATGATTCTAGCTCATTGTGTAAGAGTACATACATGTACGATGTTATTACCGGTGCTACGGATTACAATATTTTAGTGTACCTACATGTAAGAAAATTATGTATTTGACAATAATTTGGGTTGAATATTGAAATTAAAAAGGATAAAATAAAAAACTTGTTCAAAAAAAATGTAACCGACTTCCCACAAAAAAGTTCAAAATAACCTACAAAAAAACTTTTCTTTCGAAAGTCTGTGACAAAAACTCAATGAAATAAAAAAGAAAGTCACCGACTTTCGAAAGAAAAGTTTTTTTGTAGGTTATTTTGAACTTTTTTGTGGGAAGTCGGTTACATTTTTTTTTTTAAAGATTTTTTCCTTCACCGTTTTGAGAGCAGTGGTGGTACGCGCGAAACACGACACGACGCGCCACCGACCCGGGCTTGGTCCTTGGTCGGACGGCGAGCTACCCATTACCCACCGTCCGCAAGCCCGCTCCGCCGCTGTGCCCTCTGCTAATCAGAGGGACACGAGTTGGAGCGTCCACCTGACAGGCTATTCGCATACGGGCAAAGAGACCCCTTAGGCACACAGTGCCTAAGGAAGAGTTTTTGCCCGCATCCCAGGGTGCACCGACCCGAAAAACTGGTCTTCCCCACGGACGTATCCGAGAGGGAACTCCAGTCCACGGGCGCACGTTGAGGTTTTCTGTCTTAGCACCCCATGCCTTCTGACATTTGGGACAATTTACCTTAGACCAGTGCATCATGGTCGCCATGGTCGGTGGGTATCGGTAAAATCTATCTCATATACCCATCCCAATTTCTCTTCTGGACTCTTTCACTGTACATTCTCAAACTAATCTGTACTATCGTTTTTAATTTCAACCCCTACACTACACAGAACTGGGGGTTGAAACAAATGAAAACGTAGCTAGAGTGTTAATTGTTTTGTAGAACAACGTTATCTAGCGCAATTAAATGAATGTTGTTTGTTTGTTTTTCACAGTATAATATGTTAAACGGATACGGAAACAGTTTGCAGTTATGTTGAGTAATTTTGAGCTTAACTTTTCAACTTTTGTGTAGTTATTAGAAGAATTGCATGGCTATCAAAGTAGTTCTTACGACACGACACCGCTCGACAACCGCTTGTGTGGACAGCAAGTGAAATGGATTTCACGATGCATTCGTCTTTATTTTAAGGTAGACTTTTGAAAATAAATCAGTAAACATGCTTTTCTATCCATATAATTATGATAAAAACTCATCTTATAAAGGGATTATAAAGGCAAAAAAATATTGGAAATTAACAAGTATAAAGCCGGCCAAGTGCGAGTTAGATTCGCCCATGAAGGGTTCCGTAGTAGCAAGCATAGATTAGGGATATAATTATATTGAGATTAGTAAGTAATATACACAAACAATAAAAATAACTTTGTTTTTCATAGTGTTTGTATGAATGGCAAAGTTATATTTGCGGTTTTTGAAAATGTACTATATCTCGAAAACTGCTAACTGTATCTTATCCAAACCAATTTTCGTTGGAAGTTTTTGTTGAGCACTACATTATGTATTTTTTTCAGTTTTATCATTTTCTTATTTGAGAAGTTACACACATTAATTTTACCACTTTGGAAGTGTCTCTCTTGCAAACTGTTCTGTTTAGAAAAAAAATATAATAGTAACCTCAATATCATTTTTAAAGACCTATCCATAGATACCCCACACGTATGGGTTTGGTAAAAAAAAAAATTTGAGTTTCAAGTGTGAAAATCCTAATGCGGTTCATATAATACATCTACCTACCAAGTTTCAACAGGATAGCTCTTATACTTTCGACAAAAAGTGGCTGTGACATACGGACGGACGGACAGACAGACATGACGAATCTATAAGGGTTCCGTTTTTGCCATTTGGCTACGGAACCCTAAAAAGAGAAAAAAAATAGGTTTATTATTCGTTGTCAAAAAGGAATAATGTCCAGAAATCTTACGGCAATATAACGCAGCGGTAGTTCATTGCGTTACATTTCATTTATCATAACGTATTTACACTGTGTTTACAAATAAATAATTTAATAGAAATGCAGCTTTGGCCAAACCTGCTCTATTGTCACGGGAAGATTTAAAAAACGGATTTACAATAAATATTTGTAAAACACTTAAACATTTTTTCAAGAAGAAGTAAATACAAATGGTTCCACAGCTATAAAATTTACTCAAGATTCAAAAACAGCCAAAATCTAAGATTCTAAGAAGCTCAGATAATAATCAAAAGTTTTCTTTAAGTTTTTTCCGACCAGCAAGAAAAAAAACTTACCTACTCCTTTTTCTCTCAATGTTTGCATCAACCTTTTCCCAGTATTAAATCCAGTGGACTTTCCTTCGATAAAATGTACGGAGAATTTTCTCCAATAACATCGAGATGAGGAAGTATTTTTACCATTATTATGGGTGGTAGTGATGGTAATTTATTTTGGCTTAGGGCGAATCCAGGATTATTTTGGTTCGCATGATCTCGAGTTTGTATGTTATGTAAGTTTGCGCTCAGAGGGCCGACACAAGTAGCACATGATATACAAATCTACTCCTTGCAGCATTTATTGATATTATTAACCTTTTAACCGCGCGGCTAAATATCAGTTGCCGTGCCCCTAGCGCGCGGCTATGAATCGTCCTTTCCTCTTCTCCTCTCTTTCTGCTCCTTTTAAGCTCCGATTTGTTAAGTATCATGGTGTACAATAAAAAATCATTCTATCTGTCTATGTACATAAATAGAGAGATATAGAATAGATGCAATAAAATCGAAGAAAACAACAAAAATAGTGAATATTCTCGGTCGCATAAATACGACACGGGCGGGGGCACGGAAATCTTTGTCGCATATATGCGATTCACGCGGTTAAAAGGTTAATTGAGTTATTTAACTTATAGTTTATTATTTTCAGTCGTTAAAAGTTTATTTTTTACCACAATTTACTGTCAATGCCATGAAAATAAAAATAGCCACCTACCATTCAGAAGAAGTTGGGTTCCGACCCACACATATTGAATAATTTTAGTGACACAATTGAGCAAACTACCTCCCCTTTAAGTTTGTAAAGACCGAGACCGAACACAATTTGTGCATAAGTGCATTGAATTCAATAAAAGAGCATAAAAATATTATTAAAATACGAATATTGAAACCTACGCCGACCAAAGCGGTGACCGTGGCCTAGGTCGTGTAACAGACTCATATTCATCAAAACACTGGTGTAGGCTCATAATGACTTTTGAATAAATAAGCTAATGCAACGGAAACAAGGGTCAAAATTGAAGTACAGTGAGTTTAGTGGTCTTGCAAAGTACTACTGGATTTTGCAACTGGAAATTAGAATTCGTTTTTGGGCCTGCTCATTTGATTATTTTACCACGATACAAAAAAATAAGTGAAACATTACTGTCCACAAACGTACGAAAGGATTGGTTCCTAAGTTATTTACAGTAAGGAGACATTCAAACTTTACTGTCGCATGGGATTACACAAAACTAGCTGACTTTAGTGATGTTACTTACTTACAAACTCGGATTATTTAGTAACGGTTATGTTGGCGAGAATTATTTAAATGTCATTATCTTCTGTGGCTATGTATGGAAGTACAGAAGGTTGAGACGTGGTTAAAAAACCCTAAATAATTTCGGATCAGAAGATCTTGTGAAAGAATCACAGGATCGCGCTGGACGCAAGCCGCTGACAAGCCGTTAAGATTTTTTTATCTATAAATATAAAAATCAATGCCACTTTTCGTTGTAACTTTATAACTCAAGAACGGGTTCACCTATCCAAACCAAATGTTTAGGCTTTGTTCGGACTATTTAGTAGATTATATATGTAAAGTTTGCACAAAATCGATCGAGCGGTTCTTCATTTATAACATTGTTTGTAACACGTAGCGAAGCACGGGGCGGGCCGCTAGTTTAATTTTTTAACTTACTGGAGATACAGATTTAAAATGTTGTATATTTGTCCAAAATAATACCTGTAACTGCATTTATACTTACTTTGTAGGTCAAAACTTTTATTAACACACGAATTCTGGGAAAGTTCATTATTGTATTTAGTTCAAACGCCAAATTAATCATGATACTCTATAGCATTATTAGCTTTTTCATGCGGCTTCTTATAATTATTGTTAATTCAGATCGGATCAGATATTAACATCCGCAACAAGGCACATCACTATGCCGAAAGTTAGGCGAAATAAAATTAAATAGCCGCCCGCCGTCGAGGGAACGGTTTTGTCTCCACAACAACATGTCCGGTGTCCCACATCGTACCCTTATATATTAACCCTTTCGAATGACTTGCAATTGCAATAGAAAGGCATGTTATTTTTTTTCGTGCTATTCGAAAACAGTATTAGCTTCATATATTTTTGGGAAAAGAAATATTAAGCTGTGAATCCCACGATTCAAACCGGCGTCTTCTGGATAAGTAATCCAGACGCCTAACCAATTATGTTATGGTTCAGGCGTCATCAAAAAATCGGGAACCATATTTTTTTCCGTCGGTCTAAAAATTCATAAAATAGTCCGTTGTCTAAACTTCTTGTGAAAAAATTCAAGGCTTTCGACTGACCTGGCTGTCAGTTGATTTAAAATTTACTTAAGTTCAAAAATTGATCGCTAAACAGATATTAACACTCTCAAAGAAAGTATAGTTATTATAATTCGAATATGCTGATTGTATTGAAGTATATACTGATTATTCGAATATACTGATTAAACAAGAATATACGTGTCTAATTGAGAACCTGCTATTTTCATTGGTTAAAAAAAGGATTTCGTAATCAGCTCTGGCCCTGCAGTCTCGACAAATATAACGACAAAAATCAGTCGTTAAGTCTAATCGATGTCAAATTTCTTTAATAGATTTTCAACCTTATGGTTTCGAAATAAAGTTGAAAATCTATTAAAGGAATTTGATAACGATACGATTTAGCGACCGATTTTTGTCGCTGTTTAATGTCGAGACTGCAGGGGCTGGATGTTTAAATAAAAATATACCTGATATGATAACTTACTTTTCCTTTTCATATTGAGGATTGAGGTATGAGGATCATATTGAGGTATTTCATACCTGTGCCAAAAACAGAGCAAACAGAATTTAAGCGCAAGCCAAGTTCCCGCGCGTATGCCGTGCACTCTTTACACGAACCGTTTCGTGCCACTTTTGAACCCCCTGTAGCTCAGTGCCTATTGCAAGTACAGAGATAAAATTTTATCTGCGTAATCATATACTAGTACTTAAGAAGTATGCCAAATTTCATAGATATAACTTCAGTAGATTCTGAAATAAGACCCTGTGAAAATAGCTAATTTTGGCACTGACTCACTAACCGGTAATCAAAACCTTTAGGCCACTTCCAATTGTCCTAGCGTTATGAAATTTGGCACACAGGTCGTGTGTTATATGTAGATTAACAAAAATTAAGAAATCGGTCAAACATCAAGCAAGCAAGTGAGTTGGCATCGATTAACAATTTATTTTCGATTTTGTTATAAAATATGTATGAACCAGTTATACGATGAGGAGAGGGGGAAGAAGAGAGGGGGAGGGGAGAGGGGTATAAAATGTTGTATTGTTAGATGCACTTTAAAATCGATTATCTTCTTCAACAGCCTGATCCACTGGTAAACATTTGCCATTCCCAAGACTCGCCACCACACCCAGTTCTCCGCCTTCTGCATCCAGCCACTACCTGCCACCTTATTCACGTCAACGGTCCATCTGGCCGAAATGCAACAAATTTTAAAATGCATCTGAACTTGGCATTGGATTGGTACGATTTCTTGAAAAAAGTATTGAAATCCCACCAAAAACATACCTGTAAAAAAGGGGCCAAGTTCCTATCGGCTAAAGCCTCCTGCAGACACACGCGATTAATCGCACTGCGACAACGAGCCAAGCTAATTTCCACTCTAAAAAATACTGCGAATGGACCGCGACATGTCGCCCCGCGCGATTAATCGCGTGTGTCTGCAGGAGGCTTAATTGTTCGCCTAAAAAAGGGTTGAAATCCAATCCAATGCCAAGTTTAGATGCACTTTAAAATTTGTTGCATTTCGGCCAGATGGACCGTAAACTTGGCATGACTGTTAAAAAGGTTAACAGTCATGTTTTTGGTGGGATTAAAATAACCCGGAGAGGTACCTAGTAGTAGTATGTCCCCTGACAATCCCCTTCACAAATATAACTCTACTGCTACTAAAACATTCAATTCATTACCAAACAAAAGTAATTCTTTCAGATACGGAAAATACACTGAAAACCAGCTAGACCTCAGTATTTACTCCAAACAACTCCGTTTGAACCACAGAACTACTTATTTAGGAGCTGAAATATCAATGTAGTACACTTTCGAGCACTAATATTGTACACGCCTTGGCTTGAATTCGCCGACGTCTGACACGTGTGGCCTCGATGATCAATGTACACACATCAAAAATAGTTTGTGATTAATTATGTTTGTGATAATTTTATTTAAATTTGATGGAAAAACAATTGAACTGTTTTATTGTTTTATATTCGTAATATGTATTTAAAAAAAAAAATCTTAAAAGAACAATTCATAATGTAATCTACCGTAACAAAAAAGGTTTCGATTTTTCAAAGTGATCGAAAACTTTTTTTGAAGTGTGTAAATCGGTACGAACGTCTGTCGAATGTGAACGACATCAGTGTAACAGGAATTTCAACGTAACGGCATTTTATATACGTCCTTATTTTTCGAAATAAACCACAGAATAATTAATAGTACTATACGTACAGAAGGACTACTCCAAAAAAAAAATCAAACAAATGTAAAATCTATATACGAGAGAATAAAGTACATTTTAACTGGCAGCCGTACCGCCCACCTACTTTTATAATAGCCTAAACTTCCCGTGCGCAAGCAAAAATGTACTGAATGGTTACGCCCGAGAGTTTATTTTGGTTTATCTGACGCCAACGACATTAAAAGGTTACTATGGGTCAAGCTCAATAGGGTTGCGACTTGCGAGTTCAGGCACAAATAGGTAGGTACCTATGCGTATTTTATGCATTTGCTAAATTACATTATTACCATAAATACCTATGTTCCTCAAGGAATTTTGTTTTTATCATCAGCCTATATCTTTTTGGTTTCGTCATCGATTACTACATACATTATTGATTGTTAGCACAGAATGATAATAGTAGGTACCTACGGCACCTTACGTGAGGAATAATATTTTTAATAATATTATCTTTTCTACCTATAATTGTTATATTTTTGAACATTTATCTTACAAAAAAAAAGAATAATATTTAAAAGATTTTTATCGTCTATGGCAAAATAGCCAGTCCTTATTATTTTGCACTCAACCTAGTAACCGACCAATTACTATCGCATACTGTCACAGGCCCCGTCTTTGTAGGTAGGTAAAAAAGTGGCGCAGCGAATTACTAATTTACGACCGCTGACCTTGAATGCGTAGTGTGGCCATTTTCTGAGTTAGAACTTTTAAACAACAACGCAAACATCTTTCTACTTTCTACCGATCTTAATTCTTAGTACTCAGCTTAAGGTGAGTGAGAGCGTCGTCTTTTTATCTTGGTCGTCCAGTAGGCTCACCCCCCCCCCCAATTAGTATCTCGCCTCATTTCCAAACTTGTAACCTCATGATTAGGTATCATGATCAGTTAAGCCCATACTTCACAAGCAGGGAGATAATTTTGTTGATCATTACTAAATATGTACTATATATTTTTTTTCTTCATAATAATATTGTGTTATTAATTTACCAAAAGCACCTAAACAAGAAACTTGTGCGTAACTACACGTAACGTAACAAAAATATTAAGGAGACGGAGCGCGTGCGTAACGGGTGGCGCGTGGCAGCCGTAGTGAATGGGCCACGACATAATGGCCCCGCAACTACTTGCAGTTTTATGCCTACACCGCGGAGTGAGACAGGCCTGAATAAACACAAATTTTAATGAAAATTATTTTAAGTAGAATGAGTTCCTATAAACAAAATATTAAAATAAATCAATACAGATTAAAAACGAAACACTTTTAATAGTTGCTACGTGCAATACGTGCTTATAGCAGTTTCGGGCTCCTAGTGGTCCACTCCGGGTAGTGCAATTCCACTAGCGGTGATAGGCCTCACCAGGGCTGCCAACTTGCGACCACGATCCTGTCAGACTCAAACACCAAACAGTTTTTACTGGTTCTATGGGTGCACAGGAGTTCCTTTTGAATAAGATCATTTCATGTTAAGCCAGCTAAACTCATGGAAAAAAATAAAAATAAAACGTGCCTACATATTTATGCTCGGAAGTGTACGACCTAACAATAGAAGTTGCAACACGGAAACATACACAGCAGTGCATTGAAACTTAATCTGTTTCCAAGATTTTGTAATATTGGTGGCACAATGGTTGGAATTTCAAGTCAACATGGATGAAAGAGCAAGTTTGATCAACATGAGTTATGCTTATACAATTCATCTTTTTTATAAAGTTAATAAGCTTTTTGGACAACTTTTTCTTGTAATATTTTCGGAGCGTATTATCGTCCTTGCAATTATTGCTCAAACCTTCTTTGGGTGGTAAAATCACCTCATTAGTCGTCTGGCCATGGGTAGAGCGAAAAGGAATTTCTGATTTGTACTGACTAAAATCCACGGTGTCCTTCAATAGCCCATTAAGTAACAGGGTCTCGGGTTACCTTTACAGACGACCCCCGCAGTCGTTCGGCCCTATAGTGGGCCCCATCATTCATGCTGATAGCTTTTTCGATTCAGGCCTGGTTCTTGATCGGGCGGTGAGTGAAACATTACTTCCAGTCTACAGTGCCCTGGGCGACGACCAGGTCGTGAGGATGTCCTCTCCCCTCGTACCTAAGGTTGAAAGTTAATGAAAAAGTTATTTATTTAATAAAAAAGAAAAGTGACTTTCAACCGAATTAAATTTTCCATCAATGAAACAGTTCAAAATACGTACAAGAATCAACATTTGTAATTTAAAAAGAAAATAAGTTTTTCTTTGATGTTTATGATATTATGCTTTCAAAATGTCAAACTTTTTTACAATTGAAAGTAGGTAACGTGAATCTTAATTATCTTTTCAATTATTTTTTATGAACAATGATAAAAAAAGACCATCAAAGTAATGATTCCAACTTTTTATTAATTTTATACGAAGCATAATATTTTCTAGGAGAAAACAAAAACAATCAAAATAAATCAACATTGTAATTTTGATAGCAAATTGGTGAATTTCAATTTTAAATTATTTTGCGACGATACCCAATAAAAGATATTAACATTTTCATAGCATTTGAAATGTTATTATTCATAATAATACGTTAAATTGCTTTTACGAAGGGCAGAGCGCTTTCTAGAGAGGGTACCTATCATATTGTATCGTCATACACGCTTTTCTAATGCTAGGGTCGCCTTCTTCTGCGAAGCAGTCATGCTAGCGAAGGAGGAGGCGGGATGCGTGAGGTAAAGGACAGCGTCCACCTCACAGCCCAGCCGCAGTGGTAAACGCCCACAGCAACGGACGTCGCAAGACGATCTACGGCCAATTCAGGTCAAAACCTATAATACAAACCTAGTAACTTACTACATTTATCCCAGTTAAAATATTGCTTCATGAATCCTACTAATATTAAAACGTGATAGTTTGTCAGGATGGATGTTTGTTCCTCCTTCACGCAAAAACCACTGAACGGATTTGGTTGAAATTCGGTACACAGATATACAGGGTGTAAGAGACATCGACGTACAAACGGATACCATGGGTCCAGGACATGATTCTGGACCCCCCCCCCCGTGTTGTAATTTTTCGTCGGATTTTTCCTAATATTCTAAATATGGAGTTTTTTTTTACTGCCTGTTCATAATTGTTACTCTTACCTAACCCAATGAGATTTTTAATAAAAAAGTAATTAATTCACTATTTTCACTAAAATTAGCAATGTAATAAAACTAGAAATGGTGTCTTCTTAGATGTTTATAATGAAAGGTCATCGTATACCTAAATACTGTGTCCAGTACCACAGTACCTGTAGTACTTTAAGCGCGGCTCACTATTAACCCTAGAGTACTAATCATCGCCTGGGAGGCCGCACTCAACCAGTTTTTTCGCTATAATTTCAAATTGTGCGACCGTTGCTACTTGTGCACTCATCTCAACTCTGTGCACCCCAAAACGCGTTAGTTGGCGATCGCTCGTCCTGCGAGCTCTTTTCATTGCAGAGTTACAGAGTGTTGGATCGCCTGGGAGGCGATCCTTAGTATTAAAGGTAATTATTTTTACATGATCATAATTATAGTTTTTGGAGTTTTAGACATGACGTGCTATTTCTATCTATTGAAATAAAATATTTTGTTTAAAGTTAAACCCATTCAACAATCAGATATCAAAATTGTTGATGAAAGAAGACTGCCAATGAGATTGTAAAAAATTTAGAAGTCGAAGACTGTGATTCTGATGACAGAACGAACTTGGATGGAAATGTTATAAAAAAAGCAAAAACAAGCAACAGAAAAAAGGCGCATGAGTGTGTACTACTATGTAAAATGCAATAAACCGTATCATCTGCAATATCGAACACCTAATTGCTTCTCTAGCGATAGGAAATATTGAGAAAATTTAAAACTTATGTACCATAAAAATTATAATGCTTACTATCCGTTTTTTATAATGAAATCAACAGGTTGTTAATAAACTTTTAGATAAGTAAATGACTTTTTTAATGTTTAAAAGCAAAAACAAAAATTATGATTTATTTCTGTTTCACCAAAAAAGTTTAGCAAGTGTTAAGTTCAAAGCACCATATAATATCGTATCGATACGAAAAATATATTTTTGTTATTACATTTAAACACGCAGAAGTTGGCCTTTTGTATAAACAATATTTGTCTTTTAGATTCATAAGTAGTCTTTATAAAAATTGTGGTCTTTCAAGAAGTAGCCTCTTAGGCGATGTTTAGTATTAAACAGTAAAAAATTTATATTAGTATTCTAGGGTTAAAAAAAAAAACAAAAATAAAAATAAAATAGGAAAAAAACGACGAAAAATTCCAACACGGGGTGTCCAGAATCATGTCCTGGACCCATGGTATCCGTTTGTGCGTCGATGTCTCTTACACCCTGTATAGTTTATAACCTGGATTAACACATTTTATCCCAATTTTATATTCCCACGAGATGATTTTCAAGTTGTAGCGTGTGAAAACGCTGGCAACATTTAGTAAATAAATAAATTCGAAACAATTGTCCAGACAGTTTGTGTTTACGGATTTTGATATGTAGGTCATTTAATATTCTACGTACCTATTGTATGAAAGTTCTAGACCCAGCTCATGTTCTGACATGTTTTATTTAAGGACTGTTACTGTTAGACAGGTCTACATGAGAGCTAATCGTATATTCATATTATACATCGGAGCTATTACAATGATTTAAAATAATGAAACATAAAATCTTGCCTGTGATCTGGGCATGGTACTCGTACATATCATTTTATAATATTTCTGAGACTTGTGAACATGACAGTACTTAAATTATAATTATACAGGGAGAATTTTATAAGTAGACAGGGAGGGCTATATCCAAAACTATGAGGATTATAACTATTAGGATACCTATCGATGAATACTGAAATGAGTCTCTCTCTGACTTTGATAAAAACTAAAACTGCATCGATTGATTTTTGAAAAATTAATGTTCCTGGCCAGAAATCGAACCGTATATTGATTTCGAAAAAAATCACACCCTGTATTATGAGTATGACACCATTCCATAGTGTCGCTAAAATGGATAAATTCTGGGAAGTAATTATATATATGAGTACAGTCAGCATCAAAAGTTGCTGAACACATTTAGATTTTCAAAATCGTTGTACACCGTATTATTATGTATTATTACGGTGTACAGCGATTTTGAAAATCTGAATATGGTCAGCAACTTTTGATGCTGACTGTACCTTCTCATTTTTAGCCAAACTTTAGATAACTACCGGGATTCTAGTCTGCAATCAGCCTTAAATAGTAAACTTATAAAATACACATTACAATACTGAATACCTACTCTAAAAGGAAAGAAAATACACATACAAAAAACATTTCTTCCTATGAGTAATTCTGTTTTCCATATTAAACAAGTTACTCTAGGAAGAAAAAGAAACAAACCAAAAAACTTCAGAAACACGATTTTGAAAAGAATCACGGAGCTACACAATGAAATTAAAAACAGAAACATGTATATATTATGTATTTATAAATAAATAAATGAAGATGCTGCCGCAAATTCTCACAGCATACTAAATGAGTTCTGGGTAGCTCGTCGTTTTTAATTAACATTTTGTTTTCAATATCTTTGCAGTCACGATGTTTGGGCATGGTCCTTCAGATGGCGGGTAGTTTTGTGCATTAAACTACCCGCTATACCTAAACTACGACCATATAAAAGAAATTAATAAGAGACATAGCGAATTGGCTATTTAACTGAAAAAATCTAATAAGTTCTTCAGTCAGACAATCAAAATAATAAAACACCCGTATTTTTTTCATGTGTAACGTTAATAAGCACGTTAAGTAAAATTAACGGAGATACGACGATTTTAAAATTTAAACATCGTTCGTCGTATCTTTAAAAAAAATTAAACATCGGTTGAACACTTGTCTAAAAAAATTGTCAACTGCAAAACGGCATTAATTGATGTTGATTTGACGTAGAAGGGTTGTTTTTCAGTTACACTTTTTTAAGATAAGTGTTCAACAGATGTTTAACTTTTTGCGGTAAGACAGTAGCCGTCGTACCACAAAAACTTTTAAACGTCTGTTGAACACTTGACTAAAAAAATGTCAGAATATGACGTTGAAATAAGGTCCGTTTTGCAGTCACACTTTTTTTAGACAAGTGTTCAACAGATGTTTAAGTTTTTGTAGTAAGGCTGTTAAAGTTTTAAAACAACGCCGTAAAAGTATTCAATCAAAAAAAGAATCCTCAACAATAAAATCTAACATGTATCCAATAAAATATCATATCCCTTGGTAACAAAAACTACTTACTCGTCTACACATAGAAATAAAATAACATTGATTTTCTCCCGTTTCCTCTGGGACTAACTCTAAAGGTGTGTCCAAACACGGCGTGCAAGGTGCGCGGCAGCTACGCGCGGCATTCGTGGGACACAAATTTGCCGCGCAACTTGTTTAGACCTTCTGCGCGGCAGTGTTGCGCGGCATTTCCGAGACACGCCGCGCACTTTATTTCGTATTTAAACCACAATGAAAGCGGCCGCGTGTGTTGTTGCTCTGCTTATTATTCGTAAATTACGTAGAAGAAGGAATAGAAGAAAGTGTACTAAAAAAAGGCAGTTTTGGATGCGACCACTCTTACAACAGAGGACAAAGAATCTGGAAGTGATCTATCACGAAATCAACTACCGAGCGCCACAGTTTTTAAGATTATCTTTGGAAGAATTCGAACACATACATACATTGGTAGAACCATTTATTAAAAAAATGGATACTCACTGGCGAACGGCAATAACGTCGAACGAGAGACTTGCAATAACGTTACGATATTTGGCTACAGGAGACTCCTATGCCAGCCTACAATACACATTTCACGTATCAAAGCAAACAATATCAACAATAATTCCAGAAGTGTGCGATGCCATAGTGAGAGCTCTTAAGGACATGGTACAGGTAAATATGAACTTCATTAATTAAATTATTTTTATTATTTGGTGAAAAATTTTAAACTACAGATTGTTCATAATTAAGCAGTAATCAAAAAACATCACAATCATCATTCATAAATCACAGTTGCTCTCAACTAATTCACAATATTAATCTAAATCCGTGTCCAAATCATGAATCAATTGTGTAAGGCCAGTATCCATGTTACTAGATGATGATGAGTCAAGATCGGTAAACTGTGAAGTGAAATATCCTCGTCTGTTTTCAGCGTTATATTCTTGTGCTGATGATTGATTGAGGCGCTCCATATCAGCTTCGTATAATACAGTATTTATTGAATGTTTAACTCTCGTTAACATAGCGGCATCATATTTTCTTAGTTCGGCTGCTACGTGCATGCCAAAAGCAACGTAAGGATCATTATTATTACTGTCATTTTGTTTTCGCATTATTTCTAATGCTTCTTCTATCATTTGATTTTCAGCATCATACTCTGATTCTTGGTATGTCCTCTTATTGACTGGCTTTTCTTTTCTTGACTTCTTGGTATTAGTATTTTGGTCGAGTGCCTTGTAATGAAGTTCCTGGTTCCGAAGTGCCTTGTTCTGAAATACCTTGTTCTGAAATGCCTTGTTCCGGAATAGCTTGTTCTGTATTACCTGGCTCTGAGGGTGAGCCACAATCCTGAAACAAAAATAACAAAATAAATAAACCGTTATTAATTTTTTTTTCAGCTACCAGTATCAGAGCAAGATTGGAAGGCAGTATCGAAAGACTTCGAGGAAAAATGGAATTTTCCGCACGCTATTGGGGCGTTAGATGGAAAACACATAACTATTCAAGCTCCTTTTCGTAGCGGCACTGAATATTTTAATTATAAAAAGTTCTTTAGCATCGTGCTATTGGCATTAGTAGACTCAAACTACAATTTTATGTATGTTAACGTAGGATGCCAAGGTCGAATTTCAGACGGAAGAGTTTATAAACATTCCGAATTATATCGAAAGCTAGAAAATAATCAACGAAATTTACCAGCACCAGAAATTTTACAAATACCCTACACAAATAACATACCATATGTAATATTAGGAGATCAAGCATTTGCATTAAGCACACATTTGATGACACCATTTGCAGGAATTCATCCAAAAGGGTCAAAAGAAAGGATTTTCAACTATAGACTATCAAGGGCACGCCGAGTAGTAGAAAATGCTTTTGGAATCTTGTCAGCAAAATTTAGAGTATTGAGAAGTACAATGATTTTAAGCCCAAAGTCAGCCAAAACCATAGTTCTAGCTACTGTTCACTTGCATAACTTTCTTCGCAGAGACTCTTTATTAAAAAAATCTAATAATTTAGCGAATGAAGCAGCTACCTTTACTCCAAATCAATGTATTACCACTCCTGATATTCGTATTTTTTTGTCAAGACATTTTATGACTAACGGATCAATTGATTGGCAAGAAAGATATTAAATAATTACATAACCTTAGGTTAAAGATGGCCAAAATCTCGTTACGTAAACAAACGGCTCTTTAGCATTATCTGATTTCATAGATTTTGTAGAATGCGGGCTGTATGTATACTATGGCCGTTACATCTAAACTAATATTAAAAAGAAGAAATATTTGTTTGTTTGATATAATAGACACGAAAGAAACTACTCGACCGAATGTTAGTTACTTACCACTGTATCAATAGGGTTATTCCTGTCATGTAAAAAACTGAATGCTTCATAAGCAAACCATTTAGACTTAGGTATATGCTTTGTTTCTACCTGCAAAAGAAAAAAGAACATTATTAAAATAACTGAAACGTAAGCTCATCTTGTGTCTTATTTACTCCGCACTACTTTTATAACTAACTAACCCTCGCGCAGGCCTTCACTCGGCGACTCGGCAATCCACAGCGATAAATACCAACACTTACGCACGCCGTAACTGGGCCGCCTGCAGCTGGGGCCATGGGGTAAGTCTGAAAAGGATGTCCCTGGTCTCAGAACGCAAAAGGCTACTGAAGGTCACAGGCGATTGTTTAGTCAGTAAAAGGATGACACACCCTTCCGCTTCACCCTAGAGCGGAAGATGTCATTTGATGATTTTAACGCCTTAAAAAAAAGTAGGTACTAACCTACTGTTAAAAAATGTAATTAGATTAAACTTACCACAACCAGTGACATTACTTGTTTTTTCTCTGTTTCTCTCCCTTCTATAAGAACTCAAAAGACTTTTCATTTTTAGTTTTAAAGCTGCTTTTGGTTGTACGAATTTTTTTGCTATTTCATCCCATAGATCTTCTCTCACGTTATTATTGTGATATTCTTTACGTCTATGATCCCATAATGGACTATGGGAGCCATATATTTCAATAAGACGTAGTACTGTTTCGTTATCCATTTTACTTAATAAAATACGTCCGTCCACACACAACCATTTGCGAACCGACACTAAACCGTTCGCGACGATCGCCGTACGCGGCAGGTAGCTCGCGGCTGCCGCGCGCGGCTGTCATCCAATCATAGCGCGGCTAGCCGCGCGCGGTTGCTGCGCTCGAATGCCGCGTTTTATTTGGACACACCTTAAGAGAAATAAAGGGACAATTGCAAACGATACTTACATCAATACGATTGTCTGACGGCGACGTTTAAAAATACTGTGTCTAAAGACTTTACCAAACAGCGAGCTAGGCGTGGCGCGACGCTAGCGTGGCGTGTCCTTGACGTGTTTACTTACTATCTTAATCTACACAAATATTTCGACTTGGTATCCATTAGGTGCGTCCACACAGAGCGCGCAGCCTCACGAGGCATTTTCCACGCGAAGCAGATCGGTTGGTGTGGACGTGTCTCGGGCGAGGCAAGTGACGGCGCTGCCGCGGTCGATCGACCGAGCGCCCAGGCCATTCAGTGTCGGCTTTTGTTTTGCTCGCGTATGTAACAACATGACCGAGACATGAAACATCATGTCTCGGTCGAAAAACAATAGACGCGTCCACACAGAGTGAGCAGCCTCGCTTTTCAGTTTCGTCGCGCAGCATTTGACTCGCGAGGCTGCGCGCTCTGTGTGGACGCACCTAATGACGCATGCCTGTGTGCGAACCTTTATGGATTTGTACTGCGATAGTCACCTGAATACCGAAGGGGCTAAAGCAGAAGTTTATGTCATCACCATCATCGGCCTATAAATGTTCCCACTGCTGGGACACAGTAGGCCTCCTCTCTGTGAGAGGGAGCGGGCCATAATCCACCACGCGGGCCCAGTGCGGGTTGGTGGATGTCACATGTTTTCGAATCAGGTTTTAGGACATGTCGGTCTCCTCACGATGTTTTCCTTCATCGTTTTGAGAGCAGTGGTGATGAAATAAATTACACAAAGTAATACGCCTGGCTGGGTTGGAACCCGCGACCTACAACTGTTAAGTCGGGGCCGTTACCACTGAACCACCACTGCTCTTATAGTCTAACTAACCCAGTAACTGGTTAACCTGGTCCCCTGTCAATGTCTTTTCTCTCATAATAAAGTAAAATACAATTCCAATAAATTCACACAGAACCCCTAATCAAATTCGCTCACAAAATGTCCCGCCTGTAACTCAGGAACCCAAGCCAGCTCATTGGCTAAGAAAATTTATTCCGCAACAAATACACTCGAACCCGTGACACTGTGGAGATCCTGTTAACTGAACTTAATGACTGGCCATTTGGTCCATTAATCTGTTCCTTTATGGCCCTTTTTGTAGGACATTAGTTATCCCTACTTCGGTTGTTGAAGTCGGTTTTGAATAAGAAAATTAAGCTTAGGACCGAGTTTTATTTTTATGTTTTGTTCTTAAATGTAATGGATATGAATTTTAAAGAGTGCTAAAGGGGCTGTGGATTGAGTGTTGTGATAGTTTCTTTTTTTATATTTGGTCCTTAACTGCCCCGTTGGTCTCGTGCTGAGCGTGGGATCCTGCGTTCGATTCCCGGGTCGGGCATAAAGTCATCATATCAGCCGAAAGACGTCCGCTGCTGAACATAGGCCACCCCTTTAGACTTCCAGTAGGACCGGTTGTAAGCGGCTTGCATCCTGCGTCATCCTGTGGTCTTCAAAATCGTCTGCGCACCTAGTGGGTGGACGTCCTACGCTGCGCTTGCCGGTGCGTGGTCTCCATTCGAGAACCTTACGGTCCCATCGGCCATCAGTTCTGCATGCTATATGGCCTGCCCACTGCCATTTCAACTTGCTAATTCGTTGGGCTACGTCGGTAACTTTGGTTCGTCTACGAATCTCCTAATTTCTGAGTCGATCGCGGGCATAAAATGCTATTAGGTTTTTCTATAATTATAAAAATTTCTCAGTAACTAGACCGGAGTTTGGAAGTTGGCGGTATGATACCGGGTGTATCATACCTGCTTCGGAAAGTACGTTAAGCCGTTGGTCGTGCGCCTGATCTCTCTCCGGTCGTGTCGGATTGCCGTCACATCGGAACTATGAGAGTAAAGGAACAGAGAGAGCACCTGTGCTTGCGCACATACTTGTGCACTATAATGTGCTCCTCGCAGTTGGCTAATCTCCGCTGAGATTGGCTGCCGTTGCCGAAATCGGTCAGGAGGACTATATTATATTTGGTCCTTTTTTTTTGCGTGGATAAATCATCAAATGAGTCCTCCCTCCCCGGGCAGGGCGAGAGGGACTGTCAGACTTGTACTGACAAAAATCCACGGTGTCCTTCAATAGCCCTTTATGTTCCGGGGTCACGGTAATGAGATAAGTCCCGCAGGCTTTGGCCCTCCTGTGAGGGGGCCCCGTCATTATGCTGGCGCGCGTGGAACACAACGCGCCTCGGGCAGCGAGTTGCCCGGTACTCGCCGCCCGCATGCCCGCGCCTACGGTGGGCGGAGATCGTCTTGCGACGTCCGTCGCCGTGGGTGTCCACCACCGCGTGTGGGGCGGAGGGAGGACATTGTCCTCTCCCTCACGCGACCCGCCTCCTCCTTCGCGAGCATGACTGCTTCACAGAAGGAAGCGACCGCTTCCCACTCCATCTATTATATTTGGTCCTTGGAGGGTCGTTAATATTCAAGTGGGTACTGATAAATTGAGTAGTTTGTCTTCTAATTTTAAGGTAGTCAAAAATTTAATAGGTTACTTCTAGGCAAGCGTGCTTCACCGTCGATCACATCATCGCTTACCATCAGACGAGATATTGGTCAAACGCGAGCCTATAGATAAATAAAAAAAGTGTGGCACTCGGTGACTGCCGCGGTAAAACTATACAGCAAAGCATACAGCAAAGCATTTTTTATCAACTTATGCAATTATAATTATTTATTTATTATACCTATTTATTACTGTACTAATTAGGCTATGGTCAGCCACGTCGATCAAGTGAAACGTCGAGAAACGTTCTCCTCCTCCTCCTCCCTCTCCATCTCCCTATCCCTCTCCCTATCCCTCAATAAAATTGCCCCTTGCTCAATAAAAGCATGCTTTCGTGCTAGTAATGAGCACGTCTGTCCGTACCTTTATGAGCACGTCTGTCCGTACCTTTATGATTGCCGAAGTCTCCCGAACTGAAATGACGTTAGACGATGCGTGCTGTCAGATGTGGTCTGGTTTTTTCGTTACGTTTTTCGCGCGCGCCGAGCTCAGAGCCTGCGATAAAAGCTATGCAATAGCTTAAAAATAATCATAATTAATACTGAGATGGACTGGCTGAGATGATGATGAATTAATACTGCTTTAACTGTTTTTTATTATTTCTTTTTTTACATTTAAAATCTAACAAATAAATAAAAAAATATAATTAATAGATAAATACTAGGTAAACCGGCATGTCGTAGAACCAAAAATTCGAAGACATGTGACATCTACCAACCCGCACTGGGCCCGCGTGGTAGATTACGGCCTGCTCCCTCTCACAGAGAGGAGGCCTGTGTCCCAGCAGTGGGAACATTTATAGGCTGATGATGATGATGAATACTACTCGTAGGTACTATTATTAATGCGAAAGTATGTGAGGATGGATTGATGAATGGACGTGTGTTACTCTTTCACCAAAAACTGTTGAACGGATTTGGATGTAATTTGGTACACCGATAGTTTATAAACTTTATTAATATATAGGATAATTTTTATTCCAATATAACTTTCCCGTGGGGCAATAATCCAGTAATAAAACCACAACCAATGCTCAACCTTTCTTAAAGAAGCTCACGATTTGTAAACATACTTAAATAGTAGAAGACATGAAGATAATAATATGTCTCAAGAGAAATTAACAATCATAGAATATTAAACAATGAAAGCACATTCAGAACATAAGGCTGCTTTTCCACCAGAGATGCGCTATGTAGCTGTGCTGCGAGGATGTGAAAGCTGAGCTACGAAACTGTGTGACCGTTTCCACTGATGCTACGCTATGTAGCTGTGCGGTAAGATGTGCTATGAAGATGGGTAGCTGCGCTACGAAGATGCGCTGTCACAAGGTAGCTGCGCTACGAAGATGTGCTGTCACAAGGTAGCTGCGCTATGAAGATGCGTAGCTGCGCTACGAAGATGTGCTGTCACAAGGTAGCTGCGCTATGAAGATGCGTAGCTGCGCTACGAAGATGTGCTGTCACAAGGTAGCTGCGCTATGAAGATGCGCAGCTCGAGCTATGCGATGTATCGATACTAGGGAAAACGACCCATAGCACGCATCCACAGCACGCAGCCTTAGCACGCAGCCACAGCACGCAGCCATAGCACGCATCCTTACATATAAAAAACACATCTTAGTTGAATCCGTTTCCACCAGTGCTGTGCTATATAAACCAATGAATATGATTGGTGGATATCAAACGCATCCGCAGCAACGTAGCATAGCGCATCTCTGGTGGAAAAGCAGCCTAATGCTCGTATTACAAACGTGACAGTAGCAGTAATCGTGCGTTTGAGATTCATTATAAATTAACATTTCCATTGCCCGTTTCACGTACAAGAGGAGAATTTTTAATGGCGTTTGTGTTTGGATAAAAATGGTAAAAAAATAAGATAAATAATTTTGTGTGGGCTTTTCCAGTTTGCAAAATTTTATACGAAAACAACATGGGGGTAAGTGCAAACCTTTACTTTGTTTGATTTATTTCGTCATCACTGGTCTCATAATGAGAGGAGCGTAGATTTCCATAATGAAACGAACAATTAGGTACGTTCACACAGAGCGAACAGCCTCGCGAGGCATTTGCTTTGCGCGACAAATGCCTCGCGAAACTTCTTGCTCTGTTTGGACGCGCAATTGTTTCTCGACCGAGGCACGAAACAATATACGCGAGCAAAACAAAAGCCGACTCTGGATGGCTCGGGCGGTCGGTCGTCGACCGCGTCAGCGCGCACGCTTTCCTCGGCCGAGACACGTCCACACTAACCGAGCTGCTTCGTGCGGCAAATGCCTCGAGAGGCTGCTCGTTCTATGTGGACGCACCTAAAGACTAACCCTATATTACCAATCGCTATTTCTTCTTCTTCTTCCTGCCCTTATCGCTATTTAACCAAGATTTTTTCGACTGAATAAAATAGAAACATTATTTTTCTACATTTTACACACAGCCAACGATAGAAATTTATGTACATGCTGCCATTTTTTCTATGCTTCCTTTGACATAACCAGTTTTTACGGTGTAATGCTACCTACATACATTTTTTTTTGGGTGGCAAAATCATCAAATGAGTCCTCCCGCCCTGGGTGGGGCGGAAGGGACTGTCAGACTCTTACTGACTAAAATCCACTCGTGTTCCTTCGGATGCCCTTTACGTTCCGGGGCCACGGTATCCTGGATTAAGAATAATCCGCGACCCCGGCAGGCATTTGGCCCCATAAGGGGCCCCGTCGGTGACGCGTGAAACACGACGCGCCACCGACCCTGGCTTGGTACCTGGTCGGACGGCGAGCTTACCCATTACTCACCGTCCGCAAGCCCGCTCCGCCGCTGTGCCCTCTGCTATTCAGAGGGACACTAGTTGGAGCGTCCACCCGACAGGCTATTTGCATACGGGCAAAGAGATCCCTTAGGCACTGTATGCCTAAGGGATCTCTCAGAGTTTTTGCACGCATCCCAGGGTGCACCGGCCCGAAAAACTGGTCTTCCCCCCAGACGTATCCGAGAGGGAACTCCAGTCCACGGACGCACGTGAAGGTTTCCTGTCTTAGCACCCCAACATTCTATTCACTTGTATAATTCTCATAAGTTCGTAAAACTACAAGAGAATATAGCGTGTTCCAGTAATTTTTGTAGCAGCGTTATATTTCTTATAATATATATAAGGGGCCCCGTCGGTGACGCGTGAAACACGACGCGCCACCGACCCTGGCTTGGTACCTGGTCGGACGGCGAGCTTACCCATTACTCACCGTCCGCAAGCCCGCTCCGCCGCTGTGCCCTCTGCTATTCAGAGGGACACGCGTTGGAGCGTCCACCCGACAAGCTATTTGCATACGGGCAAAGAGACCCCTTAGGCACACAGTGCCTAAGGAAGAGTTTTTGCCCGCATCCCAGGGTGCACCGGCCCGAAAAACTGGTCTTCCCCCCGGACGTATCCGAAATGGAACTCCAGTCCACGGACGCACGTGGAGGTTTCCTGTCTTAGCACCCCAACATTCTATTCACTTGTATAATTCTCATAAGTTAGTAAAATTACAAGAGAATTTAGCGTGTTCCAGTAATTTTTGTAGCAGCGTTATATTTCTTATTCGGAGACAAAGAATAATGTACTTAGAGATAGCCTTTGGACTGTGTTTATTTATTTAGCCGCCAGATAACTTTGAAAGGCTCGGACCATATTTTGTTCAAAGTGTAAATAAGTTGGGCATGCGGGCGGCGAGTAAAGGGCAACTCGCTGCCCGACCATGGACCATGCCCGGGTCGACGGCGCGTTGTGTTCCACGCGCGCCTCAAAGAGCGTCAGCATAATGACGGGGCCCCCTCTGTAGAGGGCCAAAGCCTGCCGGGGTCGCGGGACTTATCTCATTACCGTGACCCCGGAACATAAAGGGCTATTGAAGGACACCGTGGATTTTAGTCAGTACAAGTCTGACAGTCCCTCCCGCCCTGCCCGGGGTGGGAGGACTCATTTGATGATTTTACCACGCAAAAAAAAAAAAAAAAAGTGTAAATAAGTTTCGTTAGTTGTCAACGCCAAGCTACAAATTATCCTAATCTCGAAAATCTATCTGAAAAATGGCGGTGTGCGGTCTTTCGTAGAAATCCATTTCATTACTTTAAGTTTCGGTCATAAAAACATATGAGTTTTTAAAGTACTTACTATTTATGTTTTATCGTTTTATTTTAGAGTGATTATATTTCAGATGAAGCATGTGTTTACAGTTTCAATTCTATGACAGATAGGTACTTACCTAATCAAAAAAAGAAAATATCAAAAAATCCGACTGCGTTGAAAGCGAACTTTAAACAAAATCTGAAAGAAATGTTTGTTAATGTACTATGCGATTTATGTCTGTATTTTTTTTTAATACAGACATAAATCGCATTAAATTCGCATTTAATACAGACTAAAAAGTAACAGTCGGGACTTATTATTGAGAAAATTATTAAGCTATTGCACAGCTTTTATCGCGGGCTCTGAGCGCGGCGCGGCGCGGCGTCCGAAAAAAAAAATTCAAAAAATCTAACGAAAATACCTGACACCACGCATCGTCTAACATCGTTTCAGTTCGGGAGACTTCAGCAATCATAAAAATATCCGTCATAAAAACAATTTACTTTTTCTTACTGATTCTAAACGGCTAGCTACATAAAAAACTTTTTTCAAAAAAAAATTAACCGCCTTCAAAAACAACCACAAAAAAGGGTAAAATAACCTACAAAATAACTTTTCTTTCGGAAGTCGGTGGCTTTGTTTTTTTATTTCGTTGTCTTTTATGCCACCGACTTCCGAAAGAAAAGTTATTTTGTAGGTTATTTTACCCTTTTTTGTGGTTGTTTTTGAAGGCGGTTAATTTTTTTTTGAAAAAAGTTTTTTATTTTACTCTTTTTAGTTTAAATATTCAACTCAAATTCTTGTCAAATACATCATTTCTTACATGTGCACTAGAATTTGGTAATCCTTAGCACTGGTATTAACATCGCTCATGTACACAATAAGCTAATAAAATTCCCTATCAAAAACTGCTGAACCGATTTTGATGAAACTTGCAGTGTTCCCTAAAGTGAACTATTCCTCGTACAACAAAAAAAGAATTTTGAAAATCGGTCCACAATTGGCGGAGTAATCGCGTAACAAACACTCAAAAAAGTAAAAATCATCACATCATCCATCAATAAAAATGCTCACAAAATAAAAAGTACTGAACCAAATTGTATGAAATTTTTATGGGACCAGACTGCAAGTATACTGCATCGAACGAAAAAAGAATTACACTAATCGGACCAGAAACCTCGGAGTAATCGGTGTACATACATAAAAAAAAAAAAAAAAAAAACATACCGACCGAATTGAGAACCTCCTCCTTTTTGAAGTCGGTTAAAAAGGAGTTATCACAATGAAACCTACTTATAAAATTCTCCTACAACAAAGAAGTTCTTTATTACAGTAGTGCACCACAATCATTTTAAAATAAATTATTTTTAAATTAACAAAAAAATGTTATGCAATAGCTTCACTTCATTTTTACGTTTCTACGTGGTTAGAAAGAAGACATCTAAGAGCGATAGATGGCTCTTATTTAAATTACGTCTTACGCTTTTTCGATCAGGGTCACGTGACCCTAACGCGAGTTTAACATTCTTTACCCATTACAAAAAAAAATGTACAACACCGCTAAAGAAGTTTTCATTTCAAAAACTTTGAAATCTGTTAGACTATTTTGTCGTAGTGACAGATTAATAATAAGACGAAATCTATCTTATTATGAAAATAGATTTTAATATTACACGAATTTCATATTTTTGAAAGCCTGTCCAATTTAATCTATACTAGTACTATAGAGCTGTATATTTTATTTGGTTGGTTGACCGCGCTAATCTCAAGTATTACTACGCTAATTATATATTTGTGTTAGATAGTCTAATTATAGAGGAAGGCTATACATTATAAAACATTACGCTTCGGCCAAGAGGAACCGAACAGCGTGGGTAAAACCACGGAAAACAACTAGTACTTAATACATTCTACGAGCCCACGAACAGTATTATATAACAGTTTCATAACAGACCTATTCAAGGCAAATCAGTTCACACACAGCAAACAAATCGAATCTCAAAGTAACAAGATTCCAAGAAATACCAGATTAGTTTCGTGAAGCACGTTTCTTGAATCCATAACTTGGTAGCTTAGAGTTTATCTTGTAAATATGTAAACAAGATATTATATTAATATTATGTTGTACTAATAAACACACAGTAAAACACATAAGGTAAGGTTCTCGAATGGAGACCACGTTCTGGCAAGCGCAGCGTGTTCTACGCTGTGCTAATAGTCCATCCACAAGGTCAAGCTTGGATGCAGGATGCAATCCCACCCTCCCGCCCTCATGCATATGCACATATGCGAGAAAAGCGAGAAAAAAATGGAAGAACATGCCAAGTAATCAAACCTTTACTGCATCCTGCATCCAAGCCTAAATTTTGTCGCGGGATTAAAACTAGATTTTTTCGTAACATTTAATGTCATGGATTTCCGCAAAGTAACATCTGATTCTATAATTTATCTTTAGTTTAATCTGCACTTATTTATGAATTATTAAATGATGGTTTCTTATACGTATTATTAAATAACTAGTATTTCAAACTATTTTATTTGCTATTGCCGTGCCACAAATATCTAGACTTATTTACAAGGAACTTAATCCAAGCATACTACACATGCGTACAAAGACAAAGCCGAAACTACAATATTAGTTAACACGGCAAACTTAGTCGTAAATTGAAAGTTTTGTGAGGTTTTGTTCGCGTTAGATGTTTGCTTCTTAAGCCCCGGTCATGTCCTCAACCAATGCGACTGGCGTCAAGAAGCAAGTGCATGCTAGTCACGCCTCAATGGGCCCGAGCGTAGCGAGCTAGCAATGCTTGTGGCGCACGCAAACTGTTCGTTCAGGGAATCGAACGATCACATAGTTCCGAAACATTAAGGGCACGTAACCAGAAAGTTGGCAACGTCTCGCAAATAGCTCTCAAATATTTATAAGTTTTAATTAATTTGGTAAAACTAATTAATATTTTTATTAGTAATTTGATAAAATAAGAAATATGGCTCTGTAGTGCACTTAAAAATTGATTAGGGAATGCAATAATTAATATCGTAACACCGAATATGTAGTTTTAGATGTAAAAAAAAGTATTTGCAAACTTTCCAAAGGCTTTTTTTACACCTGAAACGGTTACAAAATCAAATTCATTGTTTTAATTGCATTCCTATGTCAATGTTTACTAAATTCCATCTCTATTCGCTACAGGCATAATAAAATTCATAAAAAGTAACCCCCGACATATGAGCTGAAGTTCATCAAGTTTCAACAGATCTTCATAAGTTACAGCTAAGAACTACGTCACGTCGCAGTAACGCATGGAAAATTCTTAACAATATTGTTCATTTATTTTGTTTTCCCACTATGGCCGTTCCAAGAATGACCCCATTCGGAAACAGTATCTGGGCGATTCACACCTCGCTCCGAACCGCGCGCCCTACAAAACTACTAAAGATCCGTCTAAACACACATCTCGCGAGAACGTGAAAGTCGTGGCCTAGTGTTTAGACTTAGACTTTACACACACCTCAAGGAACAACTTAAGCTTCCCGCCTTCAGTGTGGCTGTGTGGAATACCGCGGTTTGTGTGTTGTATAAACTTAGGAGCTCTTACGTGGAGATTTTAGTACAAGGTTTTGAGTAGCTGGGTCTGGGTTCTTTACCGAGCTTGCTGATGGAGCGATGCGACGCTATTTGACCGATTTCAACTACAAGTGAAAATCATCCTTACCACTACGACATATGACATAAAACGGAGTGGAAAAACAAAACACGCTCGCCACGATAACGTACGTAAGTCAGTCGAACTGCACCATTATAGCGTAGTAGCAAGGACGATTTTCATTTTTCCCACGTTTTTATTTAGTTAGTAGAAATTGTAAGTCGCCCGAATCGTGTCATGTACAAGCTCGCTTACTTGTTAAGGTATGCAGGCCTTTGAGATGCCTAGAGAAGATGGTAGCTAGGTGGTCACGACGTGCTGATGCCGAGTTCAGCGAAGCTATGGGACAACTCATCGAGTTTTCTAGTGTTGATCTTTTAAGAGACCCGGTTCCCTCTTCCATTGTGACCACCTGGGGAAGTATTGGTGAAGCATAAAACATTTTTTTTTTTGGAGTTAAGCCTTTATTTGGCGCCCGATCTTCGGTAAGACAGGGGAGTGTGGGACTTTTACCTCACTAAAACTACCCCGGTAGTCATCATCAGCACATGATGAGAAGCTCTGGGTCCTGTAAAGAAACCAGCTCCAGAGTTCCGCTGTGTAATGCCTCCTAGGACACATCTATGGGAGAGGTATGAATCCTACATTCTCTATTCTAATTAACATTGCAAGTTTC
Source organism: Agrotis exclamationis (assembly GCA_950005045.1). Taxonomy (NCBI): domain Eukaryota; kingdom Metazoa; phylum Arthropoda; class Insecta; order Lepidoptera; family Noctuidae; genus Agrotis; species Agrotis exclamationis. The sequence continues at coordinate 10,972,919 of OX465440.1, forward strand.
CATTTTTTTTTGTTTTTTTTTTTTACGTGATAAAATTATCCAATGAGTCCTCCCACCCAGGGCAGGGCGGGAGAGACTGTCAGATTTGTACTGACTAAAATTCACGGTGTCCTTTAATAGCCCTTTACGTTCCAGGGCCACAGTTACCTGTTAAGACAGTCCCGCGGCCCTGGCTGGCTTTGGCCTTCTAAGGGGCCTCGTCATATTGCTGACACCTCTTTGGGGCTCACGTGAAACACGAAGCACCGTCGACCCGGGCATGGCCCATGATCGGACGAAGAGTCAGCCGTTACTCGCCATCCACATGCACGTGCCAGAAATCGCTCCAAATTACCATAAAAGCTAAAAATGTCAAACCAAAAAAGAAAACAAAGAACTATTCTTCTAAACAAAGCATACAAACAAAACTTATTAAGGCGAATGTCCAAAGGCGTGGGATGACACGTGCAATTTGTCGGAACAATTGATAGTGACTGTCGCGTCGAAAACATAGACCTGTGTATGGCCCTCCGATGAATTCAATCTACGGGCTTAGGTAGTAGGAGTGTCTATGTGATGTACGTATGCCTTTATTTTATTTTTGTCTAGGTTTCACTTTTGGAGACCGAACTTAGTCTGTCGGTCTCCATCCTACGGATTGCAAACTTGTAGTGCGCATGTAAAAAAAAATATGTATGGGACAAGAATTTGGGTTGAATATTTGAATTAAAAGGGGTAAAATATAAAAAATAACTGTCTTAAAAAAAAACACATAAAAAGTGAAACATAAATTTTCTTTCGGAATTTGATGGCAAAAAAGTCAATGAAATAAAAAAGCAAAGCCACCAACTTCCTACAAAAGTTATTTTTCAAACTTTTAAGCTATTGAATAGCTTTTATCGCGGGCTCTGAGCGCGGCGACTGAATCAGAAATTCCCTAACGAAGATAACCTAAAATAACATACCTAACACTCGTCTAACGTCGTTTCAGTTCGGGAGTCTTCGGTAATCATAAAAACTTCCGTCATAAAGGCAATTTACTTTTTCATACTGATTCTAAACGGCCAGCTGCAAATGGAGGTTTTCACAATGAGACCAAAAGTTATTCAACTCAGTTTTAGACACCGGGAGAACTCCAAAGGCGTGGAACAGGAGTGTTGTGATCCTCTTTTTCAAGAAGGGCGACATTACCTTATTGAAAAACTATCGCCCCATATCACTCCTGAGCCACGTCTATAAACTGTTTTCGAGGGTCATCACGAATCGTCTCGCAAGAAGACTTGACGAGTTTCAGCCTCCGGAGCAGGCTGGGTTTCGCGGAGGATTTAGCACCATAGACCACATCCACACAGTGAGGCAGATTATACAGAAGTCCGAAGAGTATAACCAGCCCCTGTGCTTAGCATTTGTGGATTATGAAAAGGCCTTTGACTCCGTTGAAACCTGGGCTGTTCTACAATCACTGCAGCGATGTCAAGTGGACTGGCGGTACATCGAAGTGCTGAAATGTCTGTATGACGCCGCGACTATGAGTGTCCAAGTACAGAACCAGCAGTCTAAACATATCGCGCTACGCAGGGGGGTGAGACAGGGGGATGTTATATCCCCGAAACTGTTCACCAATGCCTTGGAGGATGTGTTTAAGACGCTGAACTGGAAAGGAAAGGGCATAAATATAAACGGCGAGTACATTTCGCATTTACGATTCGCCGGTGACATAGTCCTTATGGCGGAATCGCTGCAGGAGCTGGAACGGATGCTGAACGACCTAACTGATGCTTCTCAACGTATAGGTCTCGGGATGAACATGGAAAAAACAAAAATCATGTATAACGACATCACTACCCCGGGACCAGTCGTAGTAAATGGTGTAACTCTTGAAGTTGTTCAAGAATACGTCTACCTTGGACAAACGGTTCGGTTGGGTAGAAACAACTTTGAGAGAGAAGCCAACAGAAGGATTCGGTTGGGTTGGGCAGCATTCGGTAAGCTTCGTCAGGTCTTCTCGTCGTCCATACCACAGTGCCTAAAGTCTTCAATGCGTGCGTCCTACCAGTAATGACCTACGGTGCCGAATCATGGACACTCACAGTGAGGCTAGTCCACCAATTTAAAGTCGCTCAGCGAGCTATGGAACGAGCTATGCTCGGAGTAACTTTGATGGATAAAATCCGAAACGAAGTAATCCGTCAGAGTACCAAAGTTGCTGACATAGCAGAAAGAATAAGTAAGCTGAAGTGGCAGTGGGCTGGCCACATCTCTCGCAGGACAGATAACCGCTGGGGTAGACGTGTCCTTGAGTGGAGACCGCGACTCGGCAAGCGTAGTGTGGGACGCCCGCCGGCCAGGTGGAGTGACGACCTACGAAAGGCGGCCGGCAGAGACTGGATGGGGAAAGCTCAAGACAGGGCTCAGTGGCGCACATTGGGAGAGGCCTATGTCCAGCAGTGGACGAATACGGGCTGATGATGATGATGACAATGAGACCTACTTATAAAATTCTCCTACGACAAAGCACTTTGCTTTGTGCGGCGCAGTGGAAACATTTTAAATAAATGATATTTCTCGTTAAATATTCGCGGTAGGCGATATTTTTTCTTTTTTAGGGTTCCGTAGCCAAATGGCAAAAGGGTTCCGTAGCCAAATGGCAAAAACGGAACCCTTATAGATTCGTCATGTCTGTCTGTCTGTCTGTCTGTCTGTCCGTGTATGTCACAGCCACATTTTGTCGAAAGTATAAGAGCTATCCTGTTGAAACTTGGTAGAAAGATGCATTATGTGAACCGCATTAGGATTTTCACACAAAAATCAAAACAAAACAAATTTTGGAGGTGCCCCCCATACTTAGAATTGAAACTCAAAAAAAAATTTTTCACCAAACCCATACGTGTGGGGTATCTATGAATAGGTCTTTAAAATGATATTGAGGTTACTAACATCATTTTTTTCTAAACTGAACAGTTTGCGCGAGAGACACTTCCAAAGTGGTACAAAGGGTGTCCCCCCCCCGTAACTTCTAAAATAAGAGAATGATAAAACTAAAAAAAAAAATAATGTAGACCTCAACCAAAACTGCCAACGAAAATTGGTTTGGATGAGATACAGTTAGCAGTTTTTGAGATATAGTATATTTTCAAAAACCGCAAATATAACTTTGCCATTCATACAAATACTATGAAAAACAAAGTTATTTTTATTGTTTGTGTATATTACTTACTAATCTCAATATAATTATATCTCTAATCTATGCTTGCTGCTACGGAACCCTTCATGGGCGAGTCCAACTCGCACTTGGCCGGTTTTTTAAATGCTATGCAATAGCTCTACCGCGGCAGTCTCCGAGTGCCACACTTTTTTTTGAACTTGTTTTTGAAGTTGGTAGTTTTTTTTTATTTAAATTTTTTATAAGGCAAAAGTAGGTATACCATTAATAATAAACCTAAAAGTATTAATACTTCCAAATTTCATTGGCTTGAATACTACGAACATTTTCGAAATGAACTTATTTAAAAAAAGATGATGGGAAACGTAAGTTTCTGAGGAAAGTTTAAAATCGAACTAATTTAGCTGCAATACCATTTCTTGAAAATATTCTCTCACAACTTTTTAGATCTATAAAGGTACCGTTACTTTTATTTATTATTTTGCCCCACACTAGGATTTCCCACTGTTTTTTTTTCCATTTCGAACAATTAGCACTTGACAGTTTACAGTTTTACACGCTTTTAATGTTATACATAATACCCAATCTACAAACACACCCAAGTATCATTTCGCCAAAAAATATCTAGGAAATCGGGTCAAATACATTGCGGACGAGCGACTACCGTAACTCACCAGTTAATCCGATCGACCGCGGTCTGATTTAGATCCCTGTAGCGAAGTCGTGCTCATTTTATATACAGCAAATTAATTCCAAGTCTTGTTCGCGACATTTATCTATAGATTTTGTGGACCAAGATGTTTTGGGAAGAATTTGGTATTGGATGGAAATACACCATCTTTAACAATATTCATTGAACAAAAAATACGTGTTCATTATTTTTCAATACTCTGACGGTCTAAACAGATTTTAAATTTATATAAGCAGTACACTACATTGGGATCTTCGAAATGACCAAAAAGATCAAACTTCCCATACATTTGTGCTCCTATAAATCATCCTTATAGTAAGAAACAGCTGTTTCATCTATCTACCACGCGACAAAACAAAAAGTTTCACAAACTACCCCTTTTCAAATTCCGACCACAACATAGGCCGTTCACTTTTATAGTCATTCAATAAATATGATACGACAATAGAAACGTGAGAAAGTATTCGATAGTTATTTCCGGGCTGGGACAGTTAGCGACAAAGCTTTGTGGACTCGATTTAAAAATTTTATAAAAATCTTAAAAAAAGGATCAATGGTTATTTTTAATTTTTTTAAGCTATTGCATAGCATTTATCGCAGGCTCTGAGCGCGGCGGGCGCGATAAACCTAACGAAAAAACCTGACCACATTTGACAGCACGTCGATTCAGTTCGGGAGACTTCGGCAATCATAAAGGTACGGGCAGACGTGCTCATAAAGGTACGAAGAGGGATTTACTTTTTCTTACTGATTCTAAACGGCCAGCTACAAAAGGAGTTTTCACAATGAAACCTACTTATAAAATTCTCCTACAATAAAGAAGTTCTTTACTACAGTAGTGCACCACAAACATTTTAAATAAATTATAATCTCGTTAAATATACGCGGCAGGCGATTTTATTATTTTAAAATAGAAAACAAAATGTTATGCAATAGCTTTACCGCGGCAGTCTCCGAGTGCCACATGTATTTTTTACTGACTTTTGACGTCACGACCTAAACGAGTTATTTTTGTTTATATTCAGTGATTTGGAAATATTGATATTTTTTTCTTTTAAACAAGTATGTATTTTAATTGACGGAATAAATGGATTTGTAAATTAATGGATCATGCCTATTGGAAAATGATGACTACAAAAAAATCTTGGCTACTTGAGTCATGCCCTCGCACCAATATTTTAATGCTGACTGTACTTACAAGAAAACAAATGGCGGATTCATGTCGTTTTTATTCGGTACAACGATCTTTTTCCCGCAAAAACATGGGGAAACATGTTTTCAGCATTGTTATATTTATGTAACTAACCTTGAAAGCTTGAGAAAAAATGTATCTACGCTGTGGCCACGACCTACACGCTTAAACGATATGTTTCTTAGGACAAAAACAAATGAAAGACGTTTGGGACGTGCGACAAGTCCTTATAATATAAGTAAACCAGTGACGAGTGATTTAGCACGCGATAGCTTTTTGCTATCGCTCCGACTAAATGGATTAGCAACGTGCGACAAAAGCCAAGCAAACGTGACGCACGTTTTCTTTTCTGTAAGTACTACGTTGCTATAATATTGAGAGACTTATGTCAACGGGGTCCATATTTTTGCCACAGGCTGATAAGTTTTATTGCTCAGACGCATTTGCATTGCGACTGAAGCACATCTTCGTCGTAGTAGCAATTTAGAATGTTGGTTACATGAGAACAGAATTATGTGCAAAAAGTCGCATCGAATCAAGGACTAGGAGGCAAGTGCGGTCTGATAAGACGTCATCAATATGATGCGACGACAAGGCATTAGGCCACACGCGTTTGCCGCTTGTCGCAAGTCGCATCGCATGAGGTCGTAAACGGGCCCTAATGATACTGATAGTGATAGTTTGTGTAGATATTTCATATTACGTAATATTTTTTTTGCTTATCAAATACACACTTTACGCACCTTTTGTGCGATGCTACTGAGGAAAATTTTGTATATGTTGTAAATGTTTTTCTATAATAGTAAAAAGATAAAGCGCTTGAGAATTATCAGAATTCAATATCTTCTAGTAGATCATCTTATACCACTGTTTATTACATTTATAATTTGTTTCATCTTCAAAATAAAACTAATTTTGTTGAGGAGCTCATCGGGCTTTTTTTTTAGCGTGGTAAAATCATCAAATGAGTCCTCCTACCCAGGGCAGGGCGGGAGGGACTGTCAGACTTGTGAATTTTAGACTTATACGTAATACTTATATAGTCCTTTTTACAATTACATAAAAAGAGCTTGTGGATTTTTCCACTTGAAAGAAATTGACTCTGGCACTTTTGTTCCCAAAGCCCGATGTACCATTTAAACGCGATGGTACTGCACAAGATTCCAAAGTAATTTTTGAAAATTTCCACCGCCAAATTGAACCTTAAAAACACGAACCCAAGACGTTTTCAAAATAAAAACAAACCACGATATAATCCAGACAATTTCCCAAATTAAACTTTTTCTTCTCACGAAAATTCTTGCAACAGAAAAAAAAACTATGGCCCACAAAGGGCTTTAACAATTCACTTTACCTTAAAAAACAAAAGTAAAGAAACTTTTTCTCCCACAATTTTTAATTCCCACACGAAATCGCGGTAAACGCCAAAAAAATATAATAAAAGACCTTTACTTAGCGCTACATAACTTAAACACCCTACATTATGCCCTCTCATTCTATCTCACGTTTCGGGGCAAAAATATCTAATGTTACTCCACAAGCGAAAACAGACCTTATGTTGTGAGTACGAAGGTGTTTACGATGTAATGCTATTTGCGAAATGCGGATATGTTCAACGTGCTTAAAAAACCGCGTTCATTTGTCACCGGCAGATGCAGTCGAATCAGTTGACGGGCCATTGAAACTGCGGAAGCTTTTTTGGGGGTAGGAAATCATGAATAAACACCTTCCGCTCTAAGGAGTGTGAAAGGGACTGACAGATTTGTACTGACTTAAACCTACCCTGTTCTTTAAAGGAGAATGCTCAGGCTTCATGGAAAAAAAAAAAACTCAGGCTCCGACAGAAACGAGTTGTATCTCAAATTAACAATAGTGTAGTGTAATAAAATAATAACCGGGTATGATCGTGATCCTTACTGGCAAACCTTCCAGTAAGGAACACGATCATACCCGGCTCATGACAGTTTTGTTATTCAGTCGTCCATATAAAAGTATAGTTAGTATACATATTATAGATTAGTGAAAGTTAGTATAGATTAAAAATTCACCCTATTCCCCAGTCAGTTGCCTATTGCGTTTCAGGGTCACGGTTATCATTGCAGACGGTCCTGTGGCAGGCCGTAAGCCTTTGAGATATTACATGACATAACAGGTTGATCGTATATAATCGCTGGAAGATGAAAATTACTGCTATTTTACAAATGTAGTAACAAAACTATGATACTCGAGAACACTAGGCCTTGCCAAAAGTAGGTACTTATACCACTACAATTTACCTGTCTTTCCATAAATTAAGGTCACACTCCCGCTCTTTTCCTAGCCCAACCGCAGTCGGCAGTTGATTGAGCACTGTCCTTTGACACGGCCCAGAGGAAAAATTACGCGGATTTTTTGCGAAGAACCCAGGTAAGCATTATGGCTGTGACTGTACGTTCTTCTATGCCGACTGAGATTTTAAAGATTACTGTAAAGTATGTCGACATTTTTGTCTCTTTTTTGCTTCACATTAGAATTTTCCGTATGTGCGTTAATGAAGGTAGGAATGATGTTTGCTACGTTACTTTTCGTAGTATGGTTGTGCTACACTTTTGAAGCTACGTTGCCTATGCTACGATTTTTTTAGTTACGAGTACATTGTGCTACGGGCCTGTGTTATTGAGTTGCTACGGAGCTACGCTGTGCCTTATTGCCTATGCTACGATTTGGATACTACGCTATGCAGGCTACGTTGTGTCATGACGAGTGTTTCGTCTGTTTTCAGTTTCCCGCAGGCTGGCTTGTAACACCTGGATGAGATTTGCCAGGAATTGAGCTAAGTGGCATTCAATTAGAGCGTCAGCATAATGAGAGCGTCAGCATAATGACGGGGTCCCCTCTCTAGAGGGCTAAAGCCTGCCGGGGTCGCGGGACTTATCTCATTACCGTGACCCCGGAACATAAAGGGCTATTGAAGGACACCGTGGATTTTAGTCAGTACAAGTATGACAGTCCCTCGTGCCCTGCCCGGGGTGGGAGGACTCATTTGATGATTTTACCACGCTAAAAAAAATATTACTTATTTTTTTTTAACAAAATTTTCCCCACGTTAAGAATTTCTCCTGAATCCTGGATACGTTTACAAACATAATTCCAAGACCCGGAACAATACATTGTAGGTCATACATTTTTTTTTCCATGCGGGAAGAAAACCCTTGACACACAGCCGAGCAATCCATCGGTCAGCCACTACGCAAACCATACCAACCATCAATAGGCTGATAATAAATCTTCATTAGTTTAGTTTGCTCAGGTTTTATTTATTGGAATTGGAAAATCATTTCATCTTATATGTGAAGATTTATACTAGACTTACACTCAGGCTGCCACTTTCACTCACTATCGGTATTTTATTTCATTAAGCTGTAACTGATTCATAGATCAAGTATTTATAAAACTCAGACAGCCTTACTACAAAAACTTAAACATCTTTTGAACACTTGTCTAAAAAATCGTGACTGCAAAACGGACCTTATTTGAACGTCTTAATCTGAGATTTTTTTAGACAAGTGTTCAAAAGACGTTTAAAAGTTTTTGTGGTACGACGGAGAGAGTTTTCTTTTTGAGACTTGCTTACTTAAATCATAATCCTGCATAAAATAAAAAATAATACTAAACTATTAAACTTTTGGGCTTATCTGTCATCGAGACGCAATATACGTAACCCTACTTTTTCACTGTAGTCCAGTAAAAAACAACCGTATTTCAACTCAGTTGTCCAAAAAAACAAATCAGCACCCTCCACACAAAACGCACCTTTATCTCTAATCCCTTCACAATACAATTCCGAAAATCAGCGCCACATTCCGAATCCCATTAGCAGGACCTAAATGCTGAACAAAAACCCAAATTAATTTATACGAACGCTTTCTACAAAGAGATATATGGATAAAAACCAGCCCGGATTGTGGGCCGTTTCCTTATTGTATGATTTCTCTACCCATTCGTCATTTCCCTTGTCGGATTTCGCAGATCACGGCTGGTCGAATACATTATCTATTTATCGAAGGATAACCGTCTCCATCCTCATTATTGGCACACAATGTAGGTCCTCTTTGCTGTGGGCGTCATCGGTGGGTAGTGTTGGATAAAGAAAGCAGTGTTTTTACACTTGAAAATCATCTTGGTTTATTTTTCCTATTTAGCACTAATGAACACTGCACTATAACTGTACTTAAAAAATGTAGGTATACGTATCTCAGATCGCGGGATAGTTTCAGTGATCCGCTCGCGCCGGCTGCCAACAGTGAAGTGCCGTTGACCGTCGCTAGCGCGCCTCACACTAACTCCATCGAGCGCCACCGGATGGCGCTGGCGTTCCGAATACGTCTCGATTCCGACACGGCCATCCTGCTTGCACACGTCCTCGTGTGATCTTCTTCTTCTTCTTCATCCTCTTTCTATCATCTTGGTGTAAGCCTCATTCAACTCTTTCCACTCGTCCTCGTGTGATAATCATTCTGAAACACAAAATAGTCCAAGACAGAACACTGTTCCACTCGGTCATTCCTGACCAAACTCTAGATTCAGTTCTTCGGTGAAAATAAGGAAATTTCAGAACTCTACTGTATCATTAAAACCAATACTCTTTAAATTAATCAAACACTGGGAACAGGTAATTGAAAATACAACAATCACTACCCTAGGTCACTGACAACTACCCTAGGCCTCTAACAACTACCCTAGGTCACTAACAACTACCCTAGGCCACTAACAACTACCCTAGGCCACTCACAACTACCCTAGGTCTCTACCAACTACTCTAGGTCACTAACAACTACCCTAGGCCACTAAAAACTGCCCTAGACCACTAACATCTACCCTAGGCCACTTACATCTACCCTAGGCCACTATCATCTATCCTAGGCCACTAACATCTACCCTAGGCCACTATCATCTATCCTAGGCCACTAAAATCTACCCTAGGCCACTAACAACTTTCCGATGCCACTAACAACTACCCTAGGCCATGTACCACAGTCGTTCGCATCAACTTTCAAACTCTATTGCAAAAAAAACTTCCAATTTTCCAGTATCATTCGACTTTCGAGTAAAACCTCTAACGCCACGGCTCTCCAGCCGACCAGCAATCACATTGCTTTCACACATCCACGCATGGATCAAACTTCTGTGCGCATCCACCACGTGGATCGCCCGTGTGCATCACCCGCTGACTACACACTATGGTCTCTCAAGACCCCAACCTCCACCAGGGTTAAACGCCTATCGCCTACCCACGGTCTACTTGAGTTGCCTCAACAGATACCGATTTCTACGGGCTACGACTACGTAATAACCACTAGTGACAACACACTATGGTCTCTCAAGACCCCGACCTCCGCCAGTGCCATCCGCATACCGCGTATCCATGGACACCAGAATGTCAATAAGTTACGGACTACGGCTACGAAATAGCTACTGGTACGGTCGAAAACAATACGGCCTATAGACCGCTTTACTCGACCTCTCACCACAACTTAATCAAAATCTATGGTAACTTCGACTGGTACATGACCCCTTGGCATGTTTGTAGGTACACTTAGAATTCAAGGGTTTCAATGTGTAACGGTCACCATACAAAATCTCTATCACTAAACGGACCCTTGAACTTTTGATCTAACTAAGACTGATTTCGTTCTTCATTTTCTAATAACACAAAATCTTGCAATTAGCGGTTTTTTGCCTTTGTTTTGTCAAATCGGGCCTTATCATATTCCCTACACTACAATGAAAAACTCAGAAAATTATTTAAGCGTTTGCAAAAGCCTAGACTTGTCATTGCTCGTTATATCCGTCGCGATAACAGTTAAATCCGATTGAAATGCGTTTTCACTATTATGACTCACTGAATTTACACAAAGGACTTTTCGTTAACGAAAGCTCAGTTGGCATGGAAACATGTTTACAGAAAAACCCTGAATTATTCGCGACCTCACTTTGCTAATAATTGTCGGGCAAAACACGTAACAAAATTTCAAAAGGATGATCACCCGTTAATCACTACACAACATAAAATCTGTTCTGGACTGAATACTCGTGTCTGACCTATACCAGTCATAGCAACAATATTACAAACACGTTTAACACTAAATTTCGATGTAAAACTTTTTTTTTTCAACGAACATTCAGCACCAGAATCGTAAGTAAAAATGAAACGATTCACCTGTGTTATATCCTGCCTGATGGTGGTTGCTCAACTCAGACATCGACGCGTCGCGTCGCGCCGTCGACTGGTCCGCTGCCGCTGCCGCCACCACTGCTCGTACAGCGCACGGCTATTTGACCTGGCTTGCCACATTTGAAGCACACCAAGGTCTTCGATGCCGGCTGCTGCGTCACTTGGCTCGATGATGCTGTAGGTTTTACAGGTCTTCTCTTCGTGTCCATCAGCTTACTTCTGCACTCAATACGCTTATGACCGTTTTAACGTAGTTATAACGCTTAATCGACGTTATTTTTCCTCGCTTGGTATCACTTGTATTCGATGATTCCCAGATGGTGTTCATTTTTCGCATCAGATATGAAACGACTGGCAAACGCGGGCAACGTTTTTTTTATCACTTGGTTTTTCGCCGCTCATTTTTTTTTTTAATGAGGGTACCCGCCAATGCGAAATAAATCGTGTTATAAAAATACCTTAAATTCCTTCGTAGGCTATTTGAGATAGCCAGGTTGATGCTTCACCTTTTAGCACCTTGCAGCCAGAACAAGTCAACCCCCGCTTGGTGGATTCTCGACAAAAACACAAATCTGCCGTCGCGTACCATAATCTTGCGTCGCATCGGTACCTTGTTTTTCAGAATCGAATGCGGGTAGATCTTCACAGTACGCTGGCTTCGATTCTTTTTTTTTTTTTTTTTCTTTTCCAACACGTATCCCAATTCTGATGTCGAAGGATAACCGTCTCCATCCTCATTATTGGCACACAATGTAGGTCCTCTTTGCTGTGGGCGTCATCGGTGGGTAGTGTTGGATAAAGAAAGCAGTGTTTTTACACTTGAAAATCATCTTGGTTTATTTTTCCTATTTAGCACTAATGAACACTGCACTATAACTGTACTTAAAAAATGTAGGTATACGTATCTCAGATCGCGGGATGGTTTCAGTGATCCGCTCGCGCCGGCTGCCAACAGTGAAGTGCCGTTGACCGTCGCTAGCGCGCCTCACACTAACTCCATCGAGCGCCACCGGATGGCGCTGGCGTTCCGAATACGTCTCGATTCCGACATATTTATTTTGGTGCGGAGGTAAAAAAGAATCGGATCGTAAATGGGTGGTGTATGTGTGTATGTATTTTGTTTGGGTTTAAAGGGATATCGGATTTTGGTAATAGATTTCATTTGGGGAGCTCAGTGGTAACGGTGGCTCAGGATTACGAGATAAGGTCATGGTTACGTACCTTGACAAGCACATTATGTTATATCAGCCAATTGCCGTCCACTGCTGGAGTTTGGCCCCCAAAGATTGCCAAAGATTGACAAAACTTCTTCGAATTCTGTCTTCGAATTTCTGTGACGGATCAAAAAAAATGACGATCCCTTATGCAATTTGAACTTCGATCCGTCATGTCGATTTTTGACTTATGGTCTAAGAGCTACTTGTTTTGGAAAAGTGCTTGAGGCACGCTGAAATCTTGCTCAATACTTCTTCAATTATCCCTTAATACAGAAATGCTGACCTGGCTGAGAGAAACTGGTTTTGAACGAAACCAGACGTATTTATAGATGCGATTGATGTGTTAGTTTTTCGCAAAAATTCGCGGAGCTCTCCAGTTAGTATAGTCATTGACGAGTCCCATGTGTATGAGCCTCTTGCCTAAGAATGACATAAATAGAATTTCATTACGTCATCTATTCTGATTACTCAAGAACCAGATTGGAATACTATTAAAATAACAGTCACGTCGTCTCAAAATTTCTATTGTGCTATTCAAATCACGTCGGAATTGATCCAATGAGGTGTGTGCTTCTAAGATTGCGTAGATTTTAGACTAAAGACACGTTTGACGAATATTACTTTGAGTAATTTAAAGTAGTAGCTTAGTAGTATTTTAGCGGCATAGCGTTCCACAGACGAGACTATTAGTCAGAAGCTCTAAAAGTCTGACAACCAGTCTAACCATGAGGTATCGTATTACCCAGTTACTGGGTGGTGGAGGTTCGATAGGTAGTCACTCCATGTAAACTAGTGATATTCAGCTGCATCTAGTTCGAATTGAAGCCGACCCCAATATAGTTGGGAAAAAGCTAGGCAGGTGATGAGCGTTCCACAGAAAACAGAGATTAGAATAAAACCTTCTTTGTAACCAAGTATTTGCGAACTTTGTCCTCAAAATCAATAGTGTAACGAACTCTGCTAAGAATTGCTTAAACTCAATTGCTATTAACGGGTTTCGAGATTGGAAACGAAAAGAAAAGATTTTCTTTTCTTTTTGTTGAATTAATTTTGTGGTATCTTCAGTTGTTATGCTGATGAAGCGATTTTCTTGGAAGATTATTTTCAGTTAACCGATTCGTATTTGTAAAGAAGTTATCAGCCGACCTTATTCGGTCAATTTTAGCCGTTCCCACATCTGGGACACGGGCCTCCTTTCTATAAGACGGAGTGTGTCAAAATCCACCACGCAGGCTTTCTCAGTGTGGGTTGGTAGATGTCACATAAAATCTTCGAATATTTGGTTCTAGTACATGCCGGTTTCCTCACGATATTTTCCTTCATCGTTTTGAGAGCAGTGGTGATGGAATAAATTACACAAAGTAATGCGCCTGGTGTTCGAACTCATGACCTACAACTCGTAAGTTGGGGTCACCATTGCTCTTACAGGCATAATTATCTTCAATACAAGGAGGTATTTATTAGGTAAGTGCTTCTAGAGCAAAGAGAGAGGTATCGAAGTTGCAATTGCAAAATCTTACCAATAGATAAAAAAAATTGAATACTTAGTAGGTCTGCATTACTATTTTAATGAAGAATTTAAAGTTAATGTTAAAAATAAGTTCAACACACGTAGGGCCAGAGAGAATAAACTGGTTCAACCACAGACATGTAACTACTACGGTAAAAGAACATCGAAGTATCTGGTACCCAAAGTGTTTAATAAAAAAAAATCTAACCGACTTCTAAAAAAACAACCACGAAAAAGGGTAAAATAACCTACCAAAAAACTTTTCTTTCGGAAGTCGGTGGCTTTGCTTTTATATTTCATTGACTTTTTTGCCACCGACTTCCGAAAGAAAAGTTTTTTGGTAGGTTATTTTACCCTTTTTCGTGGTTGTTTTTTTAGAAGTCGGTTAGATTTTTTTTAAAAACTTTTTTATTTTATCCTTTTCAGTTTAAATATTCAACCCAAATTCTTGTCAAATACATAATTTTCTTACATATGCACTAGAATTTTACTATCCGTAGCACCGGTTATAACATCGCTCATGTCCCCAATAAGCAAGAACACCAAAATAAATGTTTTTTTTTTATGGGACCAAATGGCAGGTATACTGCATCGAACAATAACCCATATGGGTGCAAAGTTCTCATCAGTATAAATGAATTAAGTCCAAATACAAGATACCTGCTATAAACCGTTGAGGAGTTCCCTGAACTGTTCTTCGTCTTCATCATCAGAACCCTAATGACAGCTACAAACCATCTAGGTGTAAAGTTCTCATCAATATAAATGAATTAAGTCCAAACACAAGGTAGCTACTGTAAACCGTTGAGGAATTCCCTGAACTGTCCTTCGTCTTCGTCATCAGACCCCTAATAACAGTTACAACTCATCTAGGTGTAAAGTTCTTATCAAAACAAATTAATCAAGCTCAAACACAAGACAGCTGCTGTGAATCGTTGAGGAGTTCCCTCGACTGTCTCTCGGCTCCATCATCAGATATACTCCAGACCTTTATTAAATTGTAGTGCTTTGAAATACTTAATGATAAAAATAATTTACTAAGTCAGTCGATGCCTACTCCTTACTGTTAAGGAGTTGTACCTTCCATCATCAGCTCAGCTACATGAGATGATGGTTACCATACGCAAGTCCTTAAATTACTTCATAATATTTGCGAAAAACGGTGCGTCGGCCTATAAAATTTGAGGGTTTCCCTCGATTTCTCCTGGATCCAATCATCAGATATTGAAATGGTGACAATGGGACCACACGGGAAGCACCAGCTTTCAAACAAAAAAAGAATCATGAAAATCGGTTCACCCAGTCGCAAGTTATGAGGTAACAAACATAAAAAAAAAAAAAAAAAAAATACAGTCGAATTGATAACCTCCTCCTTTTTTGAAGTCGGTTAAAAATAGATTTATTGCGAGAGAAAGTCAAAATTAGTAAATGGTCACTTAAAGCAAAATTAAAAATAAACCTACAGGATAGTTATGAATAAGTAGATAATACGCAATTTTAATTGATTCTTTACATTGTAATGATTTAATAGTGAGTTTATAATTTACGGTGTAGTATTGTATAACCCATTAATTTTTTCGTTGGTCCGTTGTAATGTGAAAGAGCGCCTCTCGCCATCAAACGTAACAGTTTGGCGATTTTGTAATCTTATACCAAAATTTGTATTAAAAAACCGGCCAAGTGCGAGTTGGACTCGCGTGAAGAGGGTTCCGTACGATGTTACCTATCACGTTTTTTTTAAATCTGACCCAAATTGGTACGCACAATATTGAGTGATTTACCATGTTATTTTAATATCATGGACTTCTTATAGGTTTTCCTATAATCTATAAGTAGAAAACTAATTTCTGTATTTAAAAAAAATAATTAGGTTCAGTAATTTCGGAGATAAGGGGGGGGAATGGTCAAATTTCGTCTATTTTCTTGAATAACTTGGAAACTATTTATTTTAAAATTACAAAAAAAAATATATTTAAGATTGTCTCAACAAGACCTTTCATTTGATATGTCACACGATGCAGTTTTCAAAACTTTTTTTTTCATTTTCCCCTTCCCCCCCAAAAATTACCTCCCATATACAGATATGGACTTCTTATAGGTTATCCTATAATCTATAAGTAGAAAACTAATTCCTGTATTTTTTTCAAAATTTTAGGTTCAGTAGTTTCGGAGATAAGGGGGGGGGGAATGGTCAAGCTTCGTCTATTTTTTTTTGAATAACTTGGAAACCATTTATTTTAAAATTACAAAAAAAATACTTTTAAGTTCGTCTCAACAATACCTTTCATTTGATATGTCACACGATGCACTTTTAATTATTTTTTTTTAAATTTTCCCCTTCCCCCCCCCAAAAAATACCTCCCATATACAGATATGGACTTCTTATAGGTCATCCTATAATCTATAAGTAGAAAACTAATTCCTGTATTTTTTTCAAAATTTTAGGTTCAGTAGTTTCGGAGATAAGGGGGGGGGGAATGGTCAAGCTTCGTCTATTTTTTTTGAATAACTTGGAAACCATTTATTTTAAAATTACAAAAAAAATACTTTTAAGTTTGTCTTAAGAATACCTTTCATTTGATATGTCACACGATGCAGTTTTCAAATATTTTTTTTTAAATTATCCCCTTCCCCCCCCAAAAATTACCTCCCATATACAGATATGGACTTCTTATAGGTTATCCTATAATCTATAAGTAGAAAACTAATTCCTGTATTTTTTTCAAAATTTTAGATTCAGTAGTTTCGGAGATAAGGGGGGGGGAATGGTCAAATTTCGTCTATTTTCTTGAATAACTTGGAAACTATTTATTTTAAAATTACAATAAAAATATATTTAAGATTGTCTCAACAAGACCTTTCATTTGGTATGTCACACGATGCAGATTTCGAATATTTTTTTTTTAATTTTCCCCTTCCCCCCCAAAAATTACCTCCCATATACAGATATGGACTTCTTATAGGTTTTCCTATAATCTATAAGTAGAAAACTAATTACTGTATTTTTTTCAAAATTTTAGGTTCAGTAGTTTCGGAGATAAGAGGGGAGGGGGAATGGTCAAATTTCGTCTATTTTCTTGAATAACTTGGAAACTATTTATTTTAAAATTACAAAAAAAAAATATTTTAGATTGTCTCAACAAGACATTTCATTTGATATGTCACACGATGCAGTTTTCAAAACTTTTTTTTTCATTTTCCCCTTCCCCCCCAAAAATTACCTCCCACATACAGATTTCATCTATTCACGTCACACCTCTGTGCTTGGGTCACAGGAATTGATATGTGTACCATATTTCAACCCAATCGGTCTAGTAGATTCGGAGATAATTGACTGTAAGCGACAGACAGACGGACACACGAGTGATCCTATAAGGGTTCCGTTTTTGTATTCGGACGTACGGAACCCTAAAAAAAAGTAAGACCGCGATAGCTCGGATGGCAAAAGTCTGGTGTACTGTATCGGAAGGCCACAGGTTAAAACCCTGCTCACCATGTCGAATTTTTCTTTCCACAGATTTTTTTTTAATATACAAGTATGTAATTGAATAAGATCTAGAAAGAATGTTTGGCACTCTATATCAATATTAGGGCTGAAAATTTTCTCTCTACGTCAAGACTACAATAAATGTTACTACCTACTCATCTATACGTAGGTACCTAACCCGTGTGGGCTTCGTAAAAGCTTTCCCGAGAGCATTCACCGGTATTGAAACAATTTATATTCGAGCATTACATCAGTGCAAATGCTAAAGCCTTAAGGGCGCATAACCAGAAAGTTGGCAACGTCGCAAATAGCTGTCAAATATTTACAAGTTTTAATTAATTTGGTAAATTTTATCACAAATATTTCTTATTTTCATACATTACTGTATGAAAATAAGAAATATTTGTGTAGTATAGTGCACTCAAAAATTGATTAAGGAATGCAATAATTAATATCGTAACACCGAATATAAAGTTTTAGATGTAAAAAAAGTATTTGGAAACTTTCTAAATGCTTTTTTTACACCTGAAACGGTTACAACATCAAATTCAGTGTTTTAATTGCATTTCTATATCAATGTTCTAGTGCACTGCAGAGAGATATTTATTATTTCCATACAGTAACATTGCAAAATAAATTAATTAAAACTTGTTAATATTTGACAACTATTTGCGACGTTGCCAACTTTCAGAATAAGCGCTTTTAAAGTACAAGTTTTTAGACGACCATTAAACAGCAGTAGTTTTGGTTAGAAGAATGTTCGTTTTAAAAAAAAACTTTTTCAAAAAAAATGTAACCGCCTTCAAAAACAACCACAAAAAAGGGTAAAATAACCTACAAAATAACTTTTCTTTCAGAAGTCCAGAAGGCCTTTGTTTTTTTTCATTTCATTGTTTTTTGCCACCGACTTCTGAAAGAAAAGTTATTTTGTAGGTTATTTTACCCTTTTTTGTGGTTGTTTTTGAAGGCGGTTACATTTTTTTTTAAAAAGTTTTTTATTTTACTCTTTTTAGTTTAAATATTCAACTCAAATTCTTGTCAAATAAATCATTCTCTCTCAAGTGCACAATAAGCTAATAAAATTCCCTATCTCAAAAACGACTGAACCGATTTTGATGAAACTTGCAGTATTCCGTAAGTTAAACAATACTTAGTACAACAAAAAAGAATTACTTAAATCGGACTTGTAGTTCCAGAGATATGCGAACACAAACTAAATCAGTCGATGCCTACTCCAAGCCGTTGAGGAGTTGTACCTTCCATCATCAGCTCATCCACCTGAGATGATGATTATCAGATGCAAATACTTGAACAGCTTTAGAAAATATTTGAAAATGGTACTATGTGCCTATAAAATTTGAAGGTTGCCCTCGATTTCCCTGGGATTCCATCATCAGATCCTGACCTGATGATCATGGGACCAATTGGAAAGTATACCCTTTCAAACAAAAGAAAAATTTTCCAAATCGGTCCAGGCGTCCTCGAGAAATCGGGGAACATACATAAAAAAAAAAAAAAAAAGATTCCGACGAATTGAGAACCTCCTCCTTTTTTTGAAGTCGGTTAAAAATAAAAACTATTTTACCCTTTTCATTAGTTGAAATATTCAACAAAAATCTTTATGTAATAAGTAGAATTAATAATAAAAGTAAGCAATAACAGGTCCATGTGGACGACGCGACGTCGCGGGATATCCATTAATGTTGTATTCTTAAACTTCTCCAGAATGTAACATACATAAAAAAAAAACAAATAATCGACAAACATACGGGTCTTACTGAGAACCCAATACCAACATAGGGTCACCATGTACGAAGGTGACATAAAACGCTAGAGAAATGATGACCTTCTAAAACTCTAAACTACCTTGAAATTACGACAGAAATATCAAGCAACATTAAAATAATATGATATTTAAACACCGTTGAAACTTTCCCTCTAGAGGTTTTGAAAAGTAAATTCGTTGCTCCTTTCATAATATACACTTCAAAGGGCCTGTTTAATATGTGTGGGAAAATTTACTAATTCTGGATAGTGGCTGCTTATAATAATGTGTTTTATCTCATTGTTGATTTTTTTTCGAGGCCTTATTTAAAAGCATAGTTAGCCTAATTATTGTCACTGCTGTGACGAATTATTCCGTATGTGACGAATTATTCTGTGCGTGACAAATTATTCTGTTATTGTCAAATTATAGTCTAACTAGCTTTTGCCCGCGGCTTCGCTCTCGTAATCAGCCAAAAATCTAAGAAGATTTATACAAACTTTCATCCCCTATTTTATCCACTTTGGGGCGGAATTTATTAAAATCATTTCTTAGGGGATGCATAAATCACAGTAGCTTTATGCATGCAAAGTCTCAGCCCGATCGGTTTAAAATTGACAAAGTTTCATACAAATTTTCTTCCCTTATTTTATCCTCTTGGGGGTAGATCTGGTCAAAATCCTTTCTTAGCGGATGCCTACGTCATAACATCTACCTGCATGCCAAATTGTCCAGTGGTTTAGGCTGTGCGTTGATAGATCACTATATCAGTCACCTTTGAGTTTTATATGTTTAGATAGCTGGGACACACTTTAACTTGTGAAAGAGAATAGTCAGCTTATAATATCCCCGCTGCTGGGTCACAGGATTCCTTTTTGTGACATATCATAATTCAACTGCAGGGACACAGTCTTCTTTTCTGTGTAAACACATAATAAGCCGTTTTTGTTTTAAAAAAAAAACGTTGCTACACTAGGACTTTCCCCTGTATCGTTGGTGCATTTAAAAACATTTAAACTAATATAAAAAAACGGCTCGGTTGAAAATGAGCGTCGGATGTACTGAATCCGAAGGTCGCAGGTTCAAATCCTGCACGCGGTTCGAATTTTTCTTTCCAAAGAAAATCTTTGGAAATTACGATTCCGTCAACAGAGTTTCCTTCAATACTTTAAAACTACTCACATTTGTCGATGTAGTCATTTAGTCTAGTCTAAATATTCTAAATGCCTGGCGTATGACAAGAGGCCTGCCCCCATTACACAAGCCCAAAACATTACTGGAGCAATGTATGCGTACTTAAACAAATCTACCCAACTTTGTAGCGGAATGCCGGGAAGATATTAAGTTATGTTAATGACAAGACACAAGTTTAAGGGCCCTAGTACTTGTAAATTCTTGGCCTGCTATATACGACGTAAGGGAAATCATCTCTAATAGGGTTGCGGAAATGCCGGAGTTACTCGACTGTCTAAACAGGGTACCGTGGCAAAGGGCAACCGAAGAAAGTAGATTTTTGGACACAGCCTCATGTAAACAGAACTAGCTTATTCCAAGCCAGGACAGCTAGCCAAGACAGTTTAAAAGAAAACTAGCTTGCTATCCTAGCTTGAAAAACTAGCCTCGTGTAGCCCGGGCATTAGTGAGGTGAAAAGTTGTGTGTTGCGCTCGGCAGCAAAGTTATTCTGCGTCTCGTACCTTTGAAAACTTCGCTCCGCTCAGGATTCTATATATTTGAACCGTTCGCTTCACCCGCGGTTTAATGTTAGGATCCTTCGCTCGCTCAGTTTTCAATTCAAGTACTCGTGCCAAAAAACTAATTTGAAGACTTGCATAAAAAAATAACTATTTCACCTCACAGGCTCGGAAAGATTTGTTATTCAAAATCTGAGCGCAAAACTCCATTTTATGAGTGTGAGAGTACTCGCGAGGTGCTTGTGGCTAAATAATAACAGCCGCACAGGCCGATCTTCCGTGTTAAGCCGTGTGGATCTGTCATAGCGAGTTTCCTCCGAGCCCCGGAAAGCATGTAAAGCCTGTCATTTGTGATCTTTGACAGTCGTTACTATTAGTCAGAAGCTCTAAGTCTGACAACCAGTCTTACCATGGAATATCGTATTACCAAGTTACTGGGTTGTGGAGGTCCGATAGGCAGTCGCTCCATGTAAGATACTGATATGCAGCTTCATCTGGTTCGACTGGAAACCGACCCCAATATAGTTGGGCAAAGGCTAAGCAGATGAAATTCAAAATGAATCTGTTACTTACCTATAATGTTGGCTTTCCGGGTAAGCTACAGTGACCCTAAAAACTATTAGTTATCGCGATAATTAACGTCATTTCCCGTAAGTATAAAAAACACCCACAGTTTCTTAAAACCAAATCAACAAAAAGCAGTAACAAATAAAAACAAAAACAAAACCGAACTCGCAATTACACCTACAACCGAGCCTAAAGCCTAGCCCATAATTTCCAATTCCTGCCGTCTATAAGAAAAACCATAGATTACAATGTAAGTCCTCCACAAACATATTCCCAAACATTTTCAGCTCTAAATCAGTCGCAAGACTAACATTATAACGGGGAACATATTTCTTCCCTCTCATGTTATTTCAATACAATAAATAGATATTACTGTTTTCGCCGACGTGCCTAATGGTTCATACGTCACGTAAGATGGCGGAGAGCTTTGTTTATATGTGGTGAAAATAAAAGTAAATATTTCGTCAAATTTTGTAAAATATTTCACAGAGGGTTTATTAGTAAGACCATATTGATATTTTTTTTCGTGATAAAATCATCAAATGAGTCCTGTGGACTGTCAGACTTGTACTAACTAAAATCCACGGTGATCCTTCAATAGCCCTTTACGTTCCAGGGTCATGGTTACCTGACGAAACAGTCCCGCGACCCCGGTAGGCTTTGGCTCTCTAAGGGGGGCGGGGGGTTAGCTGACATCTGTTTGAGGCGCGCGTAGAATACGACGCGCCGTCGACCCGGACTGGTCCTTGATCGGACGGCGAGTCACCCATTACTCGCCATCAGCATGCCCTCATATTGATCACACACAGATAATCAGGTTATATGTTCCCATTGCTGGCACACAGGCCTCCTCTCTGTGAGAGGGAATGGGCTGTAATCCACCACGCGGGTCCCGGTGGCCTACCATAAACTGTTAACGCGATCCAGTTTAGGCTGTGAGAAAGAGATGGCGCTAGCTCTGTCTCTTTCCCATAGCCAAAACTGGATCGCGTTAAGAGCTCGTGGTAAGGCCCCTGTACGCGTTGAAAGATGCCATATGTCTTCGAATTTGTGGTTTTAGGATATAGCGGTTTCCTCCACCGTTTTGAAAGTAGTGGTTATAAAATAAATTATATAAAGTATTGTGCTTGGCTAGGTTCAAATCCATGACCTTGACCATGAATTCGTTAGACGAGGCCGCTTACACCAATTCCACTTACAAGGGGATACTATTTTTATTTTGGGACAAACCCACCACACTATTCCCAAACCACTGCAACTCCTGAGAGCCAGAATCAACAGTGGCAACCACCAGAAAAGCGCCGAGACAATGAAGCTCGACGTGTCCTGGAGAATGAATTTACCTGTCTTGGATCCTGTAACGAAATTAATCAGAAAATAATAGTGGAGGAGTAGGAAAAATATGTTTCCACTTCCCTCCATGCAAGCAGGAGACAGAACAAAAACCAAAGCCAATAGGCACAAATGGAATATTACAACTGGGAGAAGCCCAGTTGCCTTGCACCACGGGTACCTAAAAATGACTAAAAATACAAGGGGATACTATAGTATACGATACGAAGCAACGCCTTGTCCGACATCCTTAAAGCACCTTATCATGACCACAAAATCAATAAAAAATACATGTGGCACTCGGAGACTGCCGCGGTGAAGCTATTGCATAATATTTTTTTTTATTTTAAAAGAAAAAAATCGCTTACCGCGTATATTTAACGAGAATATAATTTTTTAAAATGTTTGTGGTGCACTACTGTAATAAAGAACTTCTTTGTTGTAGGAGAATTTTATAAGTAGGTTTCATTGTGAAAACTCCTTTTATTGCTGGCCGTTTAGAATCAGTAAGAAAAAGTAAATCCCTCTTCGTACCTTTATGAGCACGTCTGTCCGTACCTTTATGATTGCCGAAGTCTCTCGAACTGAAACGACGTGCTGTCAAATGTGGTCAGGTTTTTTCGTTAGGTTTTTCGCGCCCGCCGCGCTCAGAGCCTGCGATAAAAGCTATGCAATAGCTTAAAAATAACCACAATTCACCCAAAAAGCAACATATTTCAACAACAACAAAAAATACAATGATTTGTGTACCCAAAAAAATAATGGTTTATTTTATACGACAAAAAATATTGTAATGATTCAATATTGTGTAAACAAAATATGGAGCGGTATTTAGATATACGGGAGGGTGATCAATCAAATATAATTTATGTACCATTACACATTGAACGAGAGCAGAGGATGACGAAAATTGAGACGAAGAAACGGATTTTTTCGGCAAAACAATATTCCTGGCTTTATTTTTGTAGAAAAATAGGTTTCTGGGACATGTTAGTCAAACGACATGTTGGTTACGTAAACCAAAATTGACGAAGATACGACTGTTTTAAAAAAACTTTTTCAAAAAAAAATGTAACCGACTTCCCACAAAAAAGTTCTAAATAACCTACAAAAAAACTTTTCTTTCGAAAGTCGGTGACTTTCTTTTTATTTCATTGACTTTTTGTCACCGACTTTCGAAAGAAAAGTTTTTTTGTAGGTTATTTAGAACTTTTTTGTGGGAAGTCGGTTACATTTTTTTTTGAAAAAGTTTTTTATTTTAACCTTTTTAGTTTCAATATTCAACCTTCATAAATGTACACTAAAATATTGTAATCCGTAGCACCGGTGATAACATCGTCCATGTATGTACTCTTACACAATGAGCTAAAAATTAAAACTGCTGCACCAAACTAAATGAAAATTTTATGGGACCAAATGGCAGATATACTGTATCGAACAAAAAAAGAATCATCGAAATCGGACCAGAAACCTCGGAGCAATCGGTGTAGACAATGTTGAAAACTTTTTAGGTTTTCGTTGTTTTTTGTTGATTTTTCAAAAAGTGCTAGTCCGATTTCGATAAAATTTTAATGGGACCATTCGGGAAGTATACCCTTTCCAACAAAAAAAGATTTTTTCAAATCGGTTGGTAAACGACGGAGTTATGCCCGAACAAATATAAAAAAAAAAAAAAAAAAAATATAAACATCCGAATTGAGAACCTCCTCCTTTTGGAAGTCGGTTAAAAAATGCCAATACATCACAAACAAGTAGAACCTAGTATTCTAGTAATAGTCCAGCGCTGGAATCCAGTGACTCTGGATCCATATGCTGGATAAAATGTGAATCAGCATTAACTTCCAATAGGCATAAGAGCCAGAATATATTTTTTGGGTGGAAAATCTTCTAATGAGTCTTTGCATTCCGGGTAGAAGCTAAAAGGAGAAACCTCCCGAAACAACCATGTCCGGTAAAGATCTGCGTAAGGTGGACAACATAGGGACATTATAGTGTATCTACCAGCGTACCCAAAGATTTAGTTTGCTGCCACTGATAAATTCTGGATTGGAACACAACAGATGTCCAAGCCAATGCCGTTTTTAAGTGCATGGAACTTAATCGCAATATCTGCTTTTATCATGTTTATTTTTGAACCATCTCTTACTTGACTTACTGTTTATAAATATTACAACGCAAGAATAGAAGGTTCTCGAATCAACGCGTATTACTTAGACACATGGAACTCATTAATAAATGAACTCAAAAGGTCGTTAGCAAGAAACGACATAAAGAAAATCGAATAAACAACAATTTTCCATAACGGAAAGTTCTACGAAATCAAAACATAATTTCTAACAATCTAATATTATTTTAATATTTCAGAGTAAAAGATTACGCCCTACATATAAACATAGACAAGCGACAAAGATAGTTACAGAAGGTCAGGTCCACACAACGCGCAAAAACACACGCACACATACACACGCTTTACGTACAGTGATCGCAAGCGCACTCGCGGTTGTCATTCGTTTGAAGAACGCACACACACATAAACATGCTTCTCGTACAGGGAATGCAAGCGCGCTCACGACTGTCACTGTTTACAAAACACACGCACTCAAAGGCACGCGCCACGTACAAACTCAGACTATGGCATTTGTTTGAGAACAGGAGGTTACAAAGATTTTCTTCGGAAAGAAAATTAATAGATTTTAAAAAATCTAAAAACCCACGTTTTTAAATGTCCTAAAAATAAGAAAATAACCCTACGGGGCTGAGAGAGGGGCCACTCAAAACGTGGGGGCGTATATTATTTAAGGGATTATTTATGGGACATATTTACATGACGAGTATATGATGTGTGATCGTGGGTGTAACTTGCAAATATCGCCCCCACGTTTTGAGTGGCCCCTCTCTCAGCCCCGTAGGGTTATTTTCTTATTTTTAGGACATTTAAAAACGTGGGTTTTTAGATTTTTTAAAATCTATTAATTATTTTATTATTTTTATCTTTGTTCATCGGGTTTGAAGCTACCCTGAAGATTTCAGCCTGCTAGCTTTTCGGGAAGTGCCTCAAAACCTGTCCGCCATCTTGGACGTCCGCCATATTCGATTTAAGTCACATGATTATTTTTTTCATATTCCTGACAGCAAACCCTTTCATTTGATACCCATATCAGGGGGGTGGATTTCAAACAGCCAGTCTGCCATCTTGGACGTCCACCATATTGGATTTAAGTCACGTGACTATTTTTTTCGTACTCCTGACAGTAAACCCTTTCATTTGATATCCACATCATAGGGGCGCATTTCAAATAGCCTGTCAGCCATCTTGGACGTCCGCCATATTGGATTTAAGTCACGTGACTATATTTTTTTCGTAATTCTGACAGCAAACCCTTTCATTTGATACCCATATCAGGGGGGTGGGTTTCAAACAGTCAGTCCGCCATCTTGGGGAGGCCGCCATATTGGATTTGTTATGACGTATCTTAGCTAGTCATATATTGTCATCAGAACTCAGAGCGTGTGCAAAATTTCAGCTTGCTAGCTTATCGGGAAGTGCCTCAAAATTGAGTTGCAAAAGTCCAACCGGAACGACAAACAAACAAACATACAAACAAACAAACAAACAAGAATTGTGAGTGTATAAAAACGTGGGAAAAATTCGAACCACGGACAGGATTCGAACCTACGGCTTTCGGATTCTGTACATCCGACGCTCTTTTCCAACCGAGCCACCGAGGTTCTCACCTGCCGCGGCGAATTCTTCCTTCCATTTCTAACGTCTCAAGGTGACGTGTAGCGCCATCTATTGCAGAGCATTTCAACTACTACACCAACATGTTTAACATTCCTGTTCGAATCCTGTCCGTGGTTCGAATTTTTCTTTCCGAAGAAAATCTTTGAAAAATCGCTACGCATGCGTTAATGCGTTTAATATTTATAAAATATTAAGGAGGTTACAAATCAACGAGACAAAAATTGAAAAGCGGCACTTATTTTGAGATTATTTTGAGAATGATGATGTTCACATACAAAACGGGCCCGCATACAGCAAATGCAAGCGTACTCGCAACTGTCGTTAGTACAAAGCAATTTCCACTAATGTACTGTGCGATGTTTTACGTTTTCGTATTCATACATAGCATCATCACACTATAAAGTTCACGCTGCTAGGACACAGGCCTCCTCTCTGTGAAATGAAGTTGGCCATAAGCCACCACGTGGACCCAGTGCAGGTCAGTATCGTAGTAGTTCATCTTAAACTTGAAACCATTAATGTTTGGCGAAAACATTGCTTTTATTTTTTACCTGTCTATTTTTCTCTCTTGTTTTCGTTCGTTTTGAGCCTTCTGTATCTATCTTCATTGTAGTCTCACGGGGGACACCCCAAGGACCTCAGTTGGGTCCAAAGTTTAATTAGCCAAGTTTATGGTGAGCTCAAATGTTTGTGTTTAGAGGATTACATGGAACTCATTATAGAATATTATAGATTATGTGAGGTCTGCTTTGATGAACTTTCATCAAAGCAGACCGAAGTTTCACACGTATCTATTATCATAACAAATGTCCGATTTCACAACTGCTAAGCCTTTTCCATTGCAATGGAGAGAGCAATGCTCGGAGTTTCTCTGGCGGATAGAATTCGGAACGAAGTCATTCGCCAGAGAACCAAAGTAATCGACATTGCGCGTAGAATAAGCAAGTTGAAGTGGAAGTGGGCCGGCCACGTCTGTAGACGGACCGATGGTAGATGAAGCAGACAGGTGCTAAAGTGGAGACCGCGAATAGGCAAACGTAGTGTAAGACACTCTGCGGCAAGATGGGGCGATGATTTGAAGAATGTGGCTGGCATCGGATGGATGCGGGCTGCCCAGGACCGGGAGAGTTGGCGCTCTTTGGGGGAGGCTTATGTTCAGCAGTGGACGGCAATAGGCTGATAATATAAGCCTTTTTCAGTGACATCGAGAAGTTAGGTCAGAGGCCCCGTCATAACTTTGACGTTTTTGTGACATTAATTGGGACTGCGTCGTTAATTTGATGGTAATAATTAGTTCCTCATTCATACACTAGAGGCGCTTCTTCAAAATCCCACACAGTAAACGCAGTAAATACTTCATTCAAATAGGCAGAACATAGAATACAGAAATCTTGTGATGGGGCCTCAGATCGGCAGCCGCTTTATATCCTTACTAATATAATATCACAAATGCAAAAATAATGAAGGTTGGATATTTGTGACTTAATAACGTCCCAACTGGCTAATGGATCGCGGGACTGTCTTATCAGGTAACCGTGATGGCCTGAAACGTTTAGGGCTATTGAAGGACGCTTTAAGACGTCATGGTAGGCCGCCTGTTTTACGTTATCACAACTATATTCTAGACTTTATATAATGCCGGTTTTTTGATGTTTTTTAATGTGGGACAAAAACTTTTTTTTTAAGTTATTGCACAACTTTTATCGCGGGCTCTGAGCGACCATAGCCTAATTAGTACAGGAATAAATATAATAAATAAATAATTATATTTGCATAAGTTGATAAAAATGCTATGCAATAGCTTTACCGCGGCAGTCCTCGAGTACCACACTTTTTTTTTTGTAATATGACACTAGAAATAATTTATATAGCAAAACAACGTTTACCGGGTCAGCTAGTAAAACAATAAATTACCCAGATTTTAAATAATTTATTAAAATAAAAATAATAAAATTTAGAATCACGACAGCCGTTCCTTCCATCGCACTCCAAAACGTAAACTTTAATCTTATAGAAATTTTCTTTTGCAAAATTTCATCAATGAAAGAGGGACGGTTCCAATCTTCACAGACGCTTTCATATTGTTTTTTTTTCTCCCTTTTTCACGGAGCTCATCCAAAGACTCCTCATTCGAAGATTAATAAAATGTAAATTTTCTGACATGGCTCGCGTTTCCGAACAATTTTGCCAAAGTGTTTCTTAAAAATTCTTCGAGAGACGAGTCTGAAGACTGTAGATGATAGACTTAATCTTTTCTACAAACTGTATATTTTAAAGTTGATTTAGGACGAAAGAATTTGCGGGTAGATCGTGCTATGATACTTAAGTTAGTTCATGAAATAGGGAGGTTTATGTAATCAAATCTTGAACTAGAAGTTTACGATCTTGATGGTTAATGAGTATTCAGATTTATTCACCGTTGAAGAGCTTTGTAAGTCATGACTGGTATGAAAATGTACACTAAATTATCTATACTAAGAATAATAAAGAGCTAAACTTTATAGAGTTTATTTTGGATACATTTTTGACAGCACAGGGCTGCTAGAACTTAAAGTCTGGCAACTTTAAATTGTAGCAGTACTTTAATGTTTCAATGTTGCAATACAAAGGGGTAACGCCGCCAGTCTCTTAGGCATATTACCAGCTGCCAAAGTTGAAGAGCAGTTTTTCCATACTTTATATTTCAGTACGATACTTTGTTTCGAAAGCCCTTGGCCACAACTTTAAACTCGAGAGAAATGCGATGGAAATTGCAGTAAAATCAAATGAAAAAAGCAGTCAAAAGCCTGCCACCAATTCACTGCATCGCGACTGGATTACACATTTACTCAAATGACGAGTGATTAAATCAAATACACTAGCTTATAAAAGCAGTTATCTCCTAAAAGAAATCTCTGAAATGTCTCTTACACCACTGCAAGGACGTCGCATCAAAACAAGCGGTGTTACTGGACTCAAATCGTATCAAAAGTCGTATCACCCGAAAACGCGAATGGATAATAAACGTAGACCCAATATGATACGATATTATACAGTTTCCAAAATAATATTTTTTGCCTCAAATAAAAAAATAGGCTCAAAGTAAAGGACTCATCGTTCGCTCCACGCGTAGGTAATCAATTTCGACATCAAACACACACGAAACAGGAGTGAAATTCTAAATAAAAGACGATGAGAATTTAAAAGACCAATTTCCCTTACCTTCATCAAATATGAGGTAGTACAAAATGTATAAAGTTTAACATAAAATAGAGACTGACCAAAGTTTCGGTTTCGGCCATGATTTTTATTCAAGCTAGAATAAGGGCGAAACTTTAGCTCGGCTATAACCAACGTTGTGTGCTGACAGTTATGGTTATAATGGAAAATTGCGTTAGTGATAATTTCAGGATATCAAGATTTACAATAATTACAATTTACTTTAATTAAATACATTCATAAACTCACACCCGATTTTTAAGGTTAGGCCGAAACTACAGAACGACACCTGCTACGAACCTTACGTACTCCTTTCACCTCCTCTACATTCACACATCTAGTCATACAATCAATATAAACACACCAATTATTGCCGAAACCGGCGTATAAGCCGAATTTTCAGTTTCGGTTTCGGCTTCAAATTGTATTTCACAACTCTAGCAGAAACATAGCGAGTTGAACCTTTTAAAACGAAAGTGACCCGTGGACGCCCGAATGAGGAAATTAAAGATATCAACGTATAGAATTGCTCAGGAAACGAGCGAGAGACATGGCGAAATATTGGCAAGTCATTCGTATGGTTTGCTTCGAGTGTAGCTATGTATTTCATGATCGAACAGCATTTGATTTCAAATGGAATAAGTACAATTTATTCTAGCCAATACTGGCTACTTTTTAAAGAGTTCTGTCACCATCTTTTTGATCTGTTGGAAGTTTTGGATTGAAGCTTAGAAACATTAAGTACTAGAGGTTATCAGCAGCGGTGACCCAGTGGTATCGGCCCCGACTTACGAGTTGCAGGTCGTGGGTTCGAATCCAGCCAGGCGCATTACTTTGTGTAATTTGTTTCATCACCACTGCTCAAAACGGTGAAGGAAAACATCGTGAGGAAACCGGCATGTCCTAGAACCAAAAATTCGAAGACATGTGACATCCACCAACCCGCACTGGGCCCCCGTGGTGGATTATGGCCCACTCCCTCTCTCAGAGAGGAGGCCTGTGTCCCAGCAGTGGAAACATTTATAGGCTGATGATGAGAGGTTATCAACGTGTAGATTTTGTAATGAAATAAAACAAGCCAATGATGGTCCTTTGCAAAGATCGTGCGTGTGTTGATCTCAATTAATAGTATTGCAACGAGTACAATGTTATTTTCTATTCATGTGTTTTGTGTGGGATAGTCCGTTTATCGAGAAAGTTATTTAGCATCACGCACGACTAATAAATAATAGCCGAGCAGCGTATGAAACCGTGAGGAAACAGCTAGTCTTTTTTTCAAGAAAACAAGTAAGTCATTTAAAAACTATGTTCTTTATAAAAACACTAGCGACCCTCCCCGGCTCCGCAAGGGTGCAATCTATATTGTGCATGTTATATATGTATAAACCTTCCTCTTGAATCACTCTATATTTAAAAAAGCCTCATAAGATCCGTAGCGTAGTTTTAAAGATCAAAGCATACAAAGGGACAGACAGACAGCGGGACGCGTCTTTGTTTTATACTATGTAGTGAAAGTTGTATTGTTACAAAAATATGTATGTGTATTGTTACTAACAATAGACAAAGTACTCGTCAAGACGAATCAAACGAGTCTAAACTAATAGGGTTTGCGGTGTTTTATTACAGAGTTCCTATGGCCACCTTCCAGTTCCATCACCACATCGGCTCCAATCATGTCATCATAATATTGCATTGTCACGCTATATCAATATACGTGCAAAATTTCAGCTCAATCCAAAGAAACCAGGCAGTGGATCTAAAACTTGCAAGAATTGATTACAGACAAAGGGACAGGCAAAGTAAATAAAAGCTTGTGAAAAGGTGGTGAAAGCGTAATTTTGCATAAAATAGTTATTTATGATACTAGTGCGGTAAGTTTGTTTTTACAAATGAGTAGAAGAATGTAAGCCCGAGACGAAGTCGAGAGCTTACCATAGTCACGAGTTAGTAAATACCAATTTCTGCACATGTGTCATACAATGTTTTTCAACACATTTGCGAGAAAAGAGTACCTACAATATGTAATTAAACAAACTTTATTTAACAGTGGGAAAGTCGCAACAATTTTTGAAGTTTCTAATAATATATGTTAATGGCGCGAATTTGCAAATGGCGCCTCATGCACGTGGTGAAAATTAGAACTACATCTTTCGTCTCATTTACTCTTTAGTATTAAAGTGAGACAACATATTGAGCAAAAGCGCTCCCAAGGAGGTGCGATCAGTCAGGATGTTTATTCTCATAATAAATATAAGAATTCCACCAAAGAGTTTTACACTCTTTGGTGCAATTCTTATATTTATTTTATGGAAATTTAAAAAAAAACCGTAAAGAAAACGCACGGTGCTATACAACGGTGTATGCCGTAAAATAGGTACTTAGGTGAGAGTACCTATTTTACCGCACGTTCCGTTGTATGGTGCGTAATTTTTAACTTTCGAACAATGTATACAGGCTTTGAAAATGCATTTTTCGAGCAAATGTGTTGAAAACGTTATTTAATCTTCTCCAATACCACGTTTCCAAATTATATCTACCATTTTAATCCATTTCGTAAATTATCCGAACGAAAATAATATTTTACAAAACTGAAATATTTTACAGAATCAATTATGAAATAAAATCCTGAGATATAAATTCCGGTAGCAAGTTATACAGTAGCTGTAATCAATATTCAATTTGTATTTATTTAAAGGTAAGTTTGTAATTTTTGAAACAATGTCTATAGTTGGTGTTCGAAAACCTTTATTGTTAGGTCAGTTCAGACAAACTTTGAGCAGCGACTATAATCCGGGCATCACAAAAAATTTAATCATTTTGTTGAACACATGTCTAAAAAAAGTGTACCTTCAAAATGACCCTTACATCAACGTCAAATGCCGTTTAGACATTGTCACTTTTTTTGACGAGTGTTCAACAGATGCTTTTTTGTAGTAAGATCGTAAGTATCTTTAACATTTTCAACTGAAACTTTCCTACATTTTGGCTCAATGTCCCGTGTCCAAAATTCCTAGGAGTTGGCCGCTTCATAGCATGAATTGCATCATAAAATCCCTGGATGTTTGTTGTTAAACTGTTCCATGTACTATTGACATTTACTTGTACCGGGGAAGCAAACAAAGCCATTCACTTGACTGATTTTCCGTCAGAATATCATATTCTAAAAAGGAGATGATACTCGTAATGTTGTAAGAGCAGTGGTGGCCCAGTGATATCAGCCCTGACTAACGAGTTGGAGGTCTTAGGTTCTAACCCAGCTAAGCGCATTACTTTGTGTCATTTATTTCATCAACACTTCTCTCAAAACGGTAAAAGAAAACGTCGTGAGTCCTGGAACTAAAAATTCGAAAACATGTGATATCTACCAACCCGCACCAGCCCCGCGTGTTAGTTTATGGCTTAGTGTCTAAACACACTATGCCGAAGTTCGGCGGCTGATTTTACGTTCCGTCTTATTTGGCTGATATGACTTCGGCGCGGGCGGCTCCCTGCTGCTCCCCGCCCCCGGATCTTCGTCGGTAATCGAACCGAACTTCGGTCGCGTATAATGTGTGGTCACAGAATAAGTTGCCGCTGAAGTTACACCCGACCGAAGTTAGGCTGTACGCTATGACGCAACGTAATTTTGGCATAGTGTGTCGTTAGTAATTCAAATAGCATTGCAGGCGTAATTGTGCTGAACTTCGGTCGCGTAACTTCGGCATAGTGTGTTTAGACACTTAACGTGGTAATAGTTTTAACCATTTCACAGAGGGAGCCTAAGTCCCAAAAGTGAAAACAATTAGAGGCTGATGATGATGTTGTAAATCCATACATATACATAATGCGATAGTCACAAATTATATTTAATTTTGTAACATTGAGTAATGCTTTCTTTCTGTCAATTTTAAGAAAAAACTGCTGACCTTCTATGAAATCTGTGTAACTTGGCAAAAGGTAAAACATAGACTCTATTTCAAGTCCTTGACATTTTGTATTTAAAAAAATAAGTATGAAGTACAAAGTTTCCACAGGCACAGTCACCACAAATAGTTAATGGTTCTTTGATATATTAAATGAAACGGATAAGGAAAGTGACGTGAAAAGAGGCTACTGCTAACTTATTGATTAATCTTCTCGCTTATTGACTTAATTTAAAAAAAAACCATCAATAGCAAGCCTCTCCATTGTTTCCACTTCCCTGTATTGTACATTCATTAAAATTCGTATAAATACCGAAATTAATTTACGCCGTAGTTAAAAAAATTACACACACTCATAAAATTTTTAGCTCAAAAAATTTTACATATTCCAAACGCACGTTATAAATGTTTTCGTCTGAACGCACTCTAAGGGTCTTTAAAGGAACTTGTTGAAACTTTATTTCGATTAACTAGTAATATTTCAGCATTTAACCCGGTTTGAAGCTAAATAATTTGAAATTGAAAACGTCTACTTTAAGTATTTCGTCGAATAACATCGCCTACCTACTTTGTTTAGACTTCCAGGGGCTTTTGACTTTTGAACGCGTATTTTTGGTTGAGCTAAAATTAGAATCCTGATGAATTTTAAATGTTGGTAAAGGTGAAAGTTAACTTGAAGTTAATTTTCTTTCAGTTATTGGCTTACCTTGTATTACTTTCACCGTCTTACCACAAAAAAATAAACATCTGTTGAACACTCTAAAAAAAACTCAACGTCAACGTCAAAACGACATTTCACGTTATTTTAAGGGTCGTTTTACTGCTACATTTTTTTAGACAAGCCTTCAAGAGGATGTTATCTTTTTGTGGTCAGGCGGTCAGGGTTTGAATTTGTCTTTGTGATTGTTAAAGTCTGTGAATGTTTCATTATAAGGCGTATTCTCATACAAAGAGTCATAATTTCAGGCCAATCAAGTAGAATGGGTCACGTTTGGTTCCGTAGCGTATCTATTAAAACGGCAAAAAGTCATGTCTGCTCCATGGAAGCCCCCTTAAATTTTGATTTTATTCTGTTATTTTTTTTTGTAGTAGTAGTTGTTGAAGCGGCAATAAAAATAAATACAACAAATGTGAAAATTTCAACTGTCACGGTTCATGCCCAGTTACAGACGGACAGACAAACGGACAGCGGATTCTTAGTATTAGGGTGCTGCTTTACCCTTTGAATACGGAACCCTAAAAACATCAATGGAGGTTATAGACATAGAAGCTTAAAAACTTTCTTACGTAAAATTTTAATGAAATAATTATGTCCGCTAGACGATCACTAGTAATGATAAATCGCCTACGCTAAAAAAAATGGCCTTAAAAAGTCAGAACCAGCATTAAATAGAGAAAATGAATCAAAATCTAATCCAATTTCCTAAAACGACATAAGCAAAGATTTATCAGAATGTGCTTTTAACATTTTCAAAGTAATATTAAGAATTCGATATTGACATCATATGACGCCCTTATCGGCTCATATCCTGTATAAAGATCAGGGTCCTATATAACTTTTTGAATGGAAAATATTGAGGGTGAGAGTTGATTGGTGTCACAGAGCTTGGTAAAAAAGGCGATGGTAGAGGCGGCATTATCAATACGATTCATTATATCATAAGAACATATTTACCATGTTTTATATTCGTTTTATTTGTTAGTATCAGTGATTATGGCGTGTTTAACAATATGGAATATAGACCAAGTATGTTTAAAAAAATTAGAACATGATTTAGGCTGCTGCCATAAAAGCGTAGATTTTTGAGTTTGAGTCGCGTTATTTCGGGTTTGAATTCAGTGCAGACAACTTTACTTTATGTCACGGTGTGAATCTAATAGGATTTTTCTATGATAGCGAATGCAGCAGAAATAATGCGTTTGAAATCATGCGATGCATACCTAATTCAAAATTAAATTTATCCCACGCCAATATTCCAAAGAGAAACAGAAATCAAAATCCTATCTTCAAACCTAACGGTCAGCTCAGACCGAGACGTGACGCTGCGCGTACATATCAATAGAGCTATTCAAAATCTAACTCTATTTCCTACACGAAAAGATACACCTGTCACAACCCACCGCGGCGCAGCGCGGCACCGCGCTGCATTTTATTGGCGACTCAAAATCTAACTTTATTCACTACATGATAAGATACACATTTGCAGTATCGTTGCGTCACGTCGCGTCGCTTCGCGTCTCGATCTGTACTGACCCTAAGTTTTAGTCTGCCTCTACGCCAAATTGTATTGTTGTCTGTTCAGCTATTAAGACTTACAAAAGTAACAGATGGACAGATGGATAAGTAGTATGGATGCCTTCTCCAGTGGCGGTACCTTCATATAAGCCCAAAAGCCCGGCATGCCTTAATTAAAATGCTCGATAGAGAATCATAATCAAACCCGAACTATTTAAAAGTTCGCGCGCTTAATTCTTATCAAAATAACACAAAATATCTACCTAGTACCTATGCCACACGCACTGTCACGCACACTACTACACATCGCGTCGCGATCGTCTACATATAGCTATCTCGCTTACACGTACCGGCTTATACCGGGCTTTCAAATACTATCTCTGTCTCTTTCGCACCTAAAGCGATGTGCCGTATAACGAGTTAGAACCTTGTGCGTCTACAAATCGATCAGTATGGAACATTTAAGCCAGGCTTGATGCGTCTGAAGTTGCGACGCGTATGCGTGACCTTGTGTCGCCTTTTTTTTAAAATTTATTAACGGCAATGGATACAGGTCCTTATGCCTCTTGTGTCGCCTTGCCAACGCAGTGTTGCTGTTTTATAGCGACGTTGTGAGATCTTGGAGATTTTTAACATGTTTGGAAACTTTTTTTAAGATTTAGCAGCAATAAAAACTAGCGACTTTTTAAAATAGCGAAATTAAATATTCAAGCAATATAATAATAGTAATTTATCTCAAAAACATGTTTACACTTTGAACAATGAACACAGAAAATAATATTTTTGTGGGTAATTTAACATTATTCGGGTAATATTAAAAACTGAGGAACTGTACAATACAATAAAATAGCTTAAAAAAAAAAATTGCGACATCTATCTAGAATTTTCATATACCTGGCGACTTTTTTTTGCCTAATGACAACACTGCAACTCTGCGTAAATAGTTCCCGCACACCCGAGAGTGCAACTAACTTCAGTCTCATTTGCTTGATGGGGAAAAGTTTTGGTGTTAAAGTTTTATTAGATTATCTCAGTGATACAATTGTTTTGGTGACTTACCTACAACAATGGAGGTAATTGTACCTTGTGAGGATTTAAAATGCGTTCAAGTTTTGATTGGCGAAGATAAGGTAAAATCTTTAAACTTTTCTCAGAAAAAACAGTTAATTTCTTCATTAAAACCGACGCCTAATCTGTGTATTTCTCAGACTAGTAAATCGCATAAACGAAAATTTTATTGGGCTTGCCTTATTTTGAAACTCTAGGCACGCCACTGGCCTTCTCTAACTTCGTTCCCAGTGATTCTGTATATGGTTGGTCTTGTCAATGACAAAAATGAAGGGAGGCGAAAAAGACTGATTTTTATGAGAAGATTGGCTATATGAAAGAATGTTTTTCAGTCTGGCGTCAGTGTCAGTTTATTACTTAAAGTTATTTGAAACTTAATTTATACAGCAGAGAGTTAAAGTTAATTTTAACACAAAATATGAAATAGGAATTAAAGATAAAAAATAGTTTTTCTAAAAAAAAATCAATATGTACTTCATCATCATCTGATGAAATGCTGCTGAATATTAGTATTTTACATGGAGCGACTGCCCATCGGACCTCCACAACCAAGTAACTGAGAAATATAATACCCCATGGTAAGACTGGTTGTCAGACTTTTGAGCTTCTGGTTGTGATTAACGACTGTCAAAGATCTACAAATGACAGCCGGGACCAACAGCTTTACGTGCTTTCTGAGGCACGGAGGAAACTCGCTATGACAGACTAACCTCGGCAAGCGCGGCTTAGTGTCTAAACACCTATGCCGAAGTTACGCGACCGAAGTTCAGCACAATTACGCCTACAATGCTATTTGAATTACTGACGACACACTATGCCAAAATTACGTCGCGTCATAGCGTACAGCCTAACTTCGGTCGGGCGTAAGTTCAGCGGCAACTTATTCTGTGACCACACAATATACGCGACCGAAGTTCGGTTCGATTACCGACGAAGATCCGGGGGCGGGGAGCAGCAGGGAGCCGCCCGCGCCGAAATTCTGCCGCGTAAGTTCGGCACTTATGGTGTGTCATATCCATATCAGCCAAATACGTCGGAACGTGAAATCAGCCGCCGAACTTCGGTCGCGTAACTTCGGCATAGTGTGTTAAGACACTTAACCCGGAAGATTGGCTTGTGTGGCTGTAATTATTTAGCCGCGAGCTCCTCGTGGATAAGGGTTATAATGTTCGTGTGACAATGTTAATAAAATGTAGTTTACCAATCTTACCAATGAGTTGTGAAATCAGACAGTTCATGTAAAGTAGATTTTCCAACTATGTTGGGGTCGGTCAGTGAGACTGCTAGTCGATCCCAACATAGTTGAAAAATTCCAGACAAATGATACTGAGTGAAGATAAAAATATTTTATCTTTTAGTGCTTGTTCCATATCGCCATTTTCTTTATTATGTTTTTTTATAAACAACGTTAAAATCCAGTGTATCTTGTAATATTGTTCTAGGACTTAACGTTTAATTAGTACTGTTTAATCTTCGCCTAACAAAACAATTGTTTTAAGATGCAAACAAACAAGTTGATTATTGTTTCGAGTTTTGTTTGTTTTTCGTTATTGTTTATTGCTTTTTTTATTTGGACAATAAACAGACTGTGAATATTTAAGAATTAATTGGCTTTTTGACAGTATCAATAAATATTTTTATTTGTAAAATCTGTGTATACTTACCAAGTTATAACGCATCAGAACTCGAGAGTGGGAATTTGTGACGTCAGAATGCAATAAAATTTGTACTAAATTGTGACGTATTGCCAGTTTTGTAAGCGTTATATCTCCGTCAATTTTGGTTTAATATAACTGACGGACTTTAAAAATACAATTTTTCAGTTAAATAGCTAATTAGGTGCGTCTCCACAGACCGCGCAGGCTCGCGAGGCATTTTCCGCGCGAAGCAGCTCGGTTGGTGTGGACCTGTCTCGGGCGAGGCAAGTGACAGCGCTGCCGCGGTCGAGTGCAGCCGAGTGCCCGAGCCATCCAGTATCGGCTTTTGTTTTGCTCACATAAATTGTTTCGTGCCTCGGTCGAAAAACAATAGACGCGTCCACACAGAGTGAGCAGCCTCGCTTGTCAGTTTCCTCGCGCATCAAATGCCTCGCGAAGCCTCGCGCGCTCTGTGTGGACGCACCTATTGAGTAAGGAAATATGTCTACAAATTAATAATTTTCTTCAGAAGTGAGGATCATGTGTGAGGATGAAACCATCCTCAGGAGCTGAAGTTTATTAGACTACAGTCAAGACTCTATTCTAAATCAACGGAACAGAGACAAAGTTTATGATGGAGTGAGCTTCGTCATCATCATCAGCCGGAAGACGTCCACTGCTGAACATAGGCCTCCCCCTTAGACAGCCACGCCGGACGACAATTCGCCACTTGCATCCATCGGAGTGAGCTTATCCAGAAGAAACTTGTTGACACTATAACTGATGATTGGAAACGCTTATTGCGAATTGGTGGATTGGTAACCAAGTTTGACCGGTAATTAAATTTTTAGGACTTTTGAAAAGAGATTCAAAATAAAAGTTTTTTATCAAACCGGTTGAATAGCCATCCATAATTTTGATTCAGCATTCAGATAACCATTTTGTCAGTGCACAAAATATTTGCCGAATTTAAACTAACGTGATATATCGTCAGAACTGACCTAAACGTTACTTGGAACTCTGCCACGTGGGATCAGCTGATTCACTACTTTGTTGAAATGTAAGCAGATAATATTCTATGTTCTTAGGGCCAGTACAGACCAAGACGCGACGCGATGTGACGTGACGCGACGATATTGGAAATGTATGTGGGATTTGTATATTTCATGTATGTATGAAAACGAAAGCAAGAGAAAGAAAGATTCATGGAATGATGGGAAGGCTGCCATTACGATGCCGACGTTGACATATGCAAATAAATGAAGATGAATAAAATATTGAATTGTATGTAAAGTGCACGATATGTGTTTGTGTAGTAAATAAAAATAGATTTTGAGTGGCTCTATTGAAATGTGCGCTCAGCGCTGCGTCTCGGTGTGAATTGACTCTTAAGCTATTGTCAAACAGACAGGCGAAGCGAATGCGATCCGAATCCTGTCATATAGAAAAGCGAAAGCGGTCCGATAGTCTATGTGACTGGCTGCAAACAATTCCATACATTACAAACAAAAACGCTTCGGTTCGCATTTGCCTCGCCTGTCTGTTTGACAAAGGCCTTAGAGGTGCTTCATACTTATTCGGGTCGGTGTTAGTTCACATTTAGGCGACAGAAGCGCGATAAACGCTGCTCACGCGCTTCAGTTCTTATAAAATGTGAAGGAATCTGCTTCTGGCGCGCCACTGTCGATCTGCTAACGTCATTATATGAAAGTGGCCTTATTCCGTACAAAGCGGTAAAACCGAATACAAAATTTGTACTAAATTAGAGAGAAAGATATGATTTCAAATTCAATGTTATCCCCGTCATAAGCAACCACAATGAATGACGAACTATTTTTTATAAATATTAAACGTATTAACGCATGCGTAGCGAATTTTCAAAGATTTTCTTCGGAAAGAAAAATTCGAACCACGGACAGGATTCGAACCTGCGGCCTTCGGATTCCGAAGAAAATCTTTGAATGACGAACTAGTTTACAAATGTTTATAATCTTTGTTTTTACAGTTAAAATGTTAGGATAATTATGGATTGTACGTCGTCAATATTACGAAATGTCAATTTTAAACCATTTTATAAATTCTATCGTGATTCATAACAATATCTTACTATATTACTGCTGATTTAGCTGTTTTATGCCTCTTTCATAGTTTGATTTTGCTAAATTTACAGTTTTAGACCTCTTGATCTTCAACTATTCTGCCGAACTGAACGTACTACGTCGAATGTGTGTGTAGTAACCCTTACTTACATATTTGCAAATCAGCAGAAAGTGCGAGAAAGCTTGAACTATGAGTACTTAGGTTTAATGTCGAGAATTATTCATGTTTATTATGATTTCAGCGTTTTGTAGAACTTTG
This sequence comes from Agrotis exclamationis, assembly GCA_950005045.1. NCBI lineage: Eukaryota > Metazoa > Arthropoda > Insecta > Lepidoptera > Noctuidae > Agrotis > Agrotis exclamationis. The sequence goes on from OX465440.1 coordinate 11,013,872, forward strand.
CTCGATATAATATATTTGAAATCTAAGCACTTAAGAGGAAACACAAGGGCCGTTTTTCCATACAAACGTAGTCCCCTGTTTCCTCCCTGGATAATGCCAGTAGAGTGTTCGTTTAATAGGTATTTTCGTTTCAAGCTGCAGTTGTCTCTATCGCGCTCTGCGGGGTTCAGTTCGGGCACTGCGCGACAGCCATAGATTTAACAAATACCTATTTTTCAATTCTCTAGCCCTTGGTGTTTCCTCTTAAGCATTTTCATAATGTTGCGTGAAAAGGGGTTGCTTTATCAAACCTATTTTGGGTCCTTGGCCCATCAGACTGCTGACAGCTTCTTGAGGAGCGCGTGGATATCACGCACCGTCTCAACCCGGTCTGGGGGTCTAATCTCTAAGCACGAAACCCGTGGTTTCGGCCTTAGTAACGAAGGTTTTCTACGCCCCGTGACATCGAGCGCGAACTAAGAATGAATAAGATTACGATTTAGCAGATAGTACTTAAAGCCCGCGCCACCGCCGCCCACCACACACCTGCGGGAAATTCATGGTACTACATTTTTAATGCAATTTCACCGCGTCAAAAGGACTTCAGCCGTGGTGGTATTATCCGTCTGGATTTTGACGTTAATTACGTTCTTACATACGTATACGTATCCGTGTCTTTATTCGCGGCCTTAGAAAGTAGACCCCTGGTCCTTGCTCGGACGGCAAGCTACCCAATACTGGCTGCCCGGTCCTAGAGTGGTCAGAAATCGCCATGCGGGCGTCCCCCGCGGTGCTTAAGCCCCTTCGTGCACAAGGGGACGCCAATCCGATGCCTTACGACTTTGGTATCCAGGCAACTATCGCAATACAAATCCATAGAGGTTCGTACACGGGCACGCGTCAATAGGTGCGTCCACACAGAACGAGCAGCCTCACGAGGCATTTGCTGCGCGAAGCAGCTCGGTTAGTGTGGACGTGTCTCGGCCGAGGAAAGTCCGCGCGCTGCTGCGGGCGATCGACCGAGCACTCGAGCCATCCAGCTATTCGCTCTGTGTGGACGCACCTAATGGATACCAAAATCGTAAGGCATCGGAGACTTGCGTCGCCTGGTGCAGAAAGGGGCTAAGTCGTGAGGTTAACAATATGCCTAGGCTTTACAGCCATTCCCGCTTTACGCTTACAAAGTAACCAACCCCAAAGTGCCGTCATGACGCGCCATCACCCCGAAATGTCTTAATAAATTAACATTCAAAGCGTTGTTTGCTAAATGACGCGCTCGACCTTCGCGTAAATTATTAACAGCATTACAGGGTTAACGCGACTCGCTCAAAACTTGGACCGGCCATAGAGAATTATAATGAGGAGCGGTTGAGGGTTGAGTCCTTATTAATGAGATGGTGTCATTTGTGAGTGTTAGATCCTTTTTGGTGTCACGTGAAACGTGGATTTGAATATAGAACCTGTGTTATGTTGTCAAAATTTAAGGACTGTTTTGACAGCGCAAAAGCTTAAATTTTCAAATTGTTATGTCATTGTGACAGTGTAGTGTCACAGTAAAAGTGTCAGTGTGTACTCTTTGTGAATGTCATGTTAAATGTTTCGTAACGTACCCAAGATACAGGAGACATTCCTAGTGTCGTGCAACTTTTTTTTTTAATTGTGTGGAGTGGAGTGGAGTGGGTCGAAAATCGCTTGAACCTTTTTTTAACTTGCTATCGTTAAGCAAATGTTTTCCGACCTTCACTTGTTTTACCGATTTGTCCAACTGATTCTCACCAGTAGGATAAATCGGTAAAAAAACAAGACAACCATTTTAATTCGGTCGCATTGAACAGTGTGGTGTCGCGACGATTATTTTTGTTGAGTGTATACAGTAACTTCGTTCCATCCGGGTGTCCCTTGACACCTCTCAACTTTTTTTATTCTAAAATGGTAATTTCGGAGTCGAAGAATGAAAATCTTCTCTTCTATATGCCAACAAATCAACTGCGATTGCCGCTATCGCATATCTATCTAATATATAAAATTCTCGTGCCACAGTTTTCGATGCCATACTCCTCCGAAACGGCTTGACCGATTTTGATGAAATTTTTTGTGCTTATCCGGTATCTATGAGAATCGGCCAACATCTATTTTTCATCCCCCTAAATGTTAGGGGTAGTCCACCCCTAATTTTTTTTTATTATTTATATGGCAAAACAACGTTTGCCGGGTCAGCTAGTGCGTTATAAATATTATGCAATGGCTCAACATTTTCTGGAAGTCTGTTGTTTTATTGTTTTTTGCAAAAAAAGTTTGATGTTCTTTTTATGTATTTTTTGCTCTTGCGCAATTTATGATTAGTTTAATACTAAGCAGAGAATATTTTTGTGCTCAGATAGCAATATCTTCAAATCAAAATGGCGACACAAATTGAATCAAGCCGTAAATCACGTAGCGTACTTTAACATAAGTACGTAGGTACAGTAATTCGATTATTTATAATAGTCCTTAAATAATATACAATTCATTAAGAGATTTTATCAGTCCTCTCAGACATAATTCCACAGATTTCATCATTTCGCTCCAGAAAGTTCAGAAAAAAACTGAAGTCGCATGATTAACTATCTGTTAGTCGCACACAATGAAGGGTTCAGTAGTTGAAAATATTTAAGCCAAAATACACTTTTTTTTTAATTTAGCGACAGGCTCTCCTTTCATCACTATCTCGCCTGACGGTGAGCGAATGATGTGGTCGACGGTTGCCTAAGTCACCTATTCACTCTTGACTTGAAGACCCCAAAGTTGTAGCTATCAGAAAATACAACGAACGATGAAGTGATCCTGTAATTTAAGGGTACCGTTTCTTGTTTTCGAGATACGGGACCCTAAAAATCAGAACAGAATGATAGGCCTTTATCAGAATTACGTAACGACCTAAAATCTTTTTTGTTATAAAGGAAAAAAGGGCTAATGGAGTGTACTAACGGCTACACATCAAGCTATACATAACTAGTTTATGATGGCTCTGGTTCGTATGATCATTCTGCACAATGAACGGTCAGTTTATACTGGTTTACAAGCAGTTTGCTATGAAAATTTGAAGGCCAAACAAAATCATTATTTATTAGAAATACATTAAGGCTCTTTATCGTTGTTCTGGCTGTGCCAGAAGCCTATTTTTATACGAAAAGGCATAAATATTTAAACGCCTTATAATACCACATTTATGTAGATTAGTGATAGAACTTTTTTGACGAAAATCGACCTTGTCACTACGACATAAAGGTCATCTTCAAGTTGGAAGTTCGTTGGGGTACATTGGGAGGGGCCTATATCTATAAATGGATGAATAGGTACATACTGGTGATGATGATGGAAACATTAAGTAAAGGCTACTCCTTTTTGCCTAAAACTTAAAACAGGAAAAATGGCGGAAGCGAGCGAAGCCGCATGGAAAAACTAGACTTCAGTTACGAGTTCACCACATTCCCTGTGTAACTTTTATTTCTCGAAAATTTGTTTACAGAGAAAGTTTTTTCTTTCATATTGAGATTTATTCTTTACGCTTACAATGAATCTGTGATTTTTATGTTCCGTGACCTAGTTTTCAAATAAAAACTTGACGTCAAATGCCTGATTTACCTGAAGATATCCTGAATAAATAAAGTATACTTTTGTGCCTTGATAAATAAATAAATAAAAAAAAATTTACGTGCAAGAAGTTTTTCTCAGTTACGGCTAATTTAACAATGTCTTAAAGCCTTCAGTGTTCTTTTTTAACCGACGAAAAAAAAGGAGGAGGTTCTCAATTCGACATGTATATTTTTTTTTATGTATGACCACGCATAACTTTTCCTGGCGTGGTCCGATTTCAAAAACTCTTTTTTGTAAACCGCAATTTACCTTTCTAAGTTACAATCATCTACAAGAACTTTTATATTATGTTACTTGCTGCTACGGAACCCTTTATGGGCGAGTCCGACTCGCACTTGGCTGGTTTTTTTTTAACTTTCCCTTCGCTGGGTATTTCTTCTGTATCGTAGTGCATTTATAAACATTTACCGTCTTACCACAAAAAGTTAAACACCTGTTGAACACTTGTATAAAATAACTGCAAATTAACCCTTATATACGTATCAACGTCAAATGCCATTTTGCAGTTGATAGTTTTTTTTAGACAAGTGTTCAACAGATGTTTAACTTTTTTGTAGTAAGACGGTTAGCGGCTAGAAACTGACGAGGATTAGGGCCAAACGCCTGCTGGGGTCATGTGACTGTCTAAGTAGCATATTGTGGCCCTGGAACGCAAAGAACAACCGAAGGACCAGCGTGAACTTTTATTCAGTAAGACTCTGCCAGTCCCTTCCGTAAAGGACGGGAGGACTCTTTTGATGATTTTATCACCGCAAAAAACAAACAGTGAATCGTACCGAAGAAATTAAACTTGGTTTTGCTCTGCGATGGAAGAGCACTTGATGAATTATTAATATTAATTATTGCTTTACACAAGACATCATAAAGTTCACATTTCAACGTTTTCTAAACTTATAAAGGTGAGTAACAGCAAAACTTATACAAAGAAGCATAAAAAAATTGTAACAACACAGAGTGCCCTTGATAACAACCGCTAAAACAAGAAAAGCAATTCTGAAAGTCATCATGTAATCTATGAAAAGTTAACTTTGTCTAAGAAAATTACTCCAAAGGTGAGGCGGTGAAGGTTGTAGTAACTTTTAATTTATTCACACCCCAATTTGACTATGAAAGTGGGAAGTAGCAAGGTCTCTTTGAGTGCAGTAAATACAACGTTAGTTGAGTATTCTCTTGTGATATGTACGTTCGGGAAATTTCGTAACGTTTTTTCATTTAGAATACCTCAGTGCCTCAAGTCGAAAGCTTTCAACCAAACCGAGTGATGACATATGGCGCCGAAACGTGGTCTCTTACTATAGGCCTCATTAGTTAGCTCAAAATAGTCCAACGAGCTAAGGAGAGGGCTATGCTCGAAGTCTCTCTGCACGATCGTCTCAGAAAGGAGGAGATTCGTAGACGAACCAAAGTTACCCACATAGCCCAACGAATTAGCAAGTTGACATAGCATTGGGCAGGCCATATAGCACGCTGAACTAATGACCGATAGAGCCGTAAGGTTGTCGAATAGAGACCATGCACCGGCAAGCGCAGCGTAGGACGTCCATAAGGTGGATAGACAATCTTATGAAGACCACAGGATCACGCTGGATGCAGGCCGCTTACAACCGGTCCTACTGGAAGTGTATAGGCGAGGCCTATGTTCAGCAGTGGACGCCTTACGGCTGATATGATGATGATGTACTGTGTACTGTATAGGGTATACAAGGTGTATTTTCCAACTGGACGTGACTGGCCAAATCCAAAACTATGAAGAATAGCCAAAAATACTGTAAGGAATACAGGCCGATTTGGATAAAAACAGTTTTAGTTTTTATCAAAATCTTCGAGATTTTTGAAAAATCAATAAAAAGTAATACATTATTTTAAAACCAATTTGTGTTCCATAAAAAAGGTAAGGTAAGTTAACATTAAAAGACAGACATATGCTTTCGCGGACTCTTTAATGCTTTTATGAGGAAAATTCCATTATGCATGATTTCTGCGAAACTTTAAAACCGTTTACGCAGCGCACGCAACGAAAGCTTACAATCCTACTAATATTATAAACGTGAAAGTTTGTTTGGATGGATGTATGTTTGTTCCTCTTTCACGCAAAAACTACTGAATGGATTTGGTTGAAATTCGGTACATAGATAGTTTATAACCTGGATTAACACATAGGATAGTTTTTATCCCTATTTTATGTTCCTACGGGATGATTTTTGAGTTGTAGCGGGTGAAACCGCTGGCAACAGCTAGTAATGAATATTTTTTCCTGATTTTGCAACATTTTCATTGGTGCTCTGCTCCTATTCGTCACAGCGTGAAGTTATAATAGTCTATGGTTATAATAGCCTTTCTCGATAAATGGACTATCGAACAAGAGTTTTTCAATTCGAACCAGTACTTAGTTTCTGAGATTAAAATGTTAGTACCTATAGATTTTAAATCTTTTTACGATCAATACAGTGTTACCAACAACACTTTATCCACACAATTTTCGCCCACAAATTACCTACTTTAAACAATATCCAACAGAATCACCTAATAAAAATAACCTTCCTAAGTGCTCCACTGTAATATGATCCGTGGCCATTTTAACGTACCTAAGTCTAGACAATTTGATGGCAGCAAGAAAACAAAGTCATAAAAATAAAAAGTGAAGATCGTAAAAACAGGACTAAGTGTAAAGTTTCAAATTCCGTAGTAAATTGTATGAATGCATGACATACAAATATGTTATGTCCGTTGCTTTGTTCTCCTCGGAACTACGAAACGGATGTACCAATTTAGATTCTCTGAAAATTATAAACTTTATAAGTTGTACCTCTTTTTTACCAAAATACTGGCAAGAATGTCCTCCTTATTAGTTCGAAAACTTTTACCGTCGTACCACAAACAGTTGAACATCTGTTGAACACTTCTTATAGTAAGACGGTTAGCGTTTGGAAACTAACGTTGTTAAATTATAAGGCCAAACGCCTGCCGGGGTCGCAAGACTGTCTAAGTAGTATGCTGTGGCCCTGGAACGCAAAGAACAACGTGACATTTTATTCAGTAAGATTTTGACAGTCCTTCTCGATCCACTCAGGGCCGGAGAACTCTTTTGATGATTTTAGAACCACTTGAAAATATTAAATCTACAATTATTTCGTCAGTTTGCTAACAGCTCCTTGAGGCGCGTGGTGGTAAGCACGCCACCCGCCTAGTCCATGGTTGAACGGTGAGCTACCAATTAGAACCTGTCCGCAAGGCAATCGCCTCGCGATCCCTGACGCAATTGTGATCTCTAGCGCGGGCTGGGACATGAGTGTGGAGATTGCCTCCCCGTCATACGTTTGCCCTTCTATTATGCTCGCAAAATTGCTCCGCAGAAGGAAGTGACGACTTCATGTATGCCCCCTCGCTTATCGCTTCCTTCGCAGTTATGAGGACACGGCAATAGTCCACCCATGAGAGGCAGACCTTTGCTGACTGTGCTCTGCCGCACCGTATCATTTTGGCAGACCACACGATGGTGACACCCGGGCACAACCTGCTGTCGAATCCAACACTTTAACCTCCTGTAGCAACCTTCTTCGGTGAGGAACTGCGTCAAGCGGAAAGGTGAGGATATCGTCGCGTCTCTCCAGCCATTCCTCAAAGATCCTCTCTTTGAGGACCTACCACCTAACATACCAAAAACACATTATTGTAACTTATATTGAAATCTATGGAAATAACATTTTTTTTCTAGGAAGGAAGGAACAGTATGTCACCCCCCGCCCTGGTGACAGCTGAGAAACAGACCTCCCATTTGTCCCCTCTAGTCAGTTTTCAAAGGGAACAGTCGGCACAAACTGTCACCCTGGTGACAACTGGGAAGACAATTCCCAGCTGTCACCCCGGAGGACGGGGCTAGAGGGGACTATTTGGAATAATTCGACGTTTCAAGTATCCTTTAATAGAATATAATTGTAGTTTTGGTTAGATACAGCAACCGCAACACAGATGATTAGATTTTATGTCTTATTCAAACATCGATTATGGTTTTCAATGGCCTTAACGGCTATTGTTTGGACTATAAATAGACCATTCAATTCCCAGCGGTGTCGTTAGGGTTAAGGGATAATTTATTTAGCGATTATTGCGAACTGGTAAGGTAGAGAGCGGTGTAATTGTGGAATACTTTAGTGTCAATATTCTTAAAATTGACAACTAACTCACAATAAGGCCAGCCGCTCACTGGCAAATTTTTGTGGCGGAGACTTTTTATCTCACTGTTAAGTGCTATGAAGATATTATGATGAGAAATAGTTTTTAGGGACCCATACATTTGACATGGAAACAAAAATCTCCGTCTTAAAATTTCCAGTGAACGACAGCTCTTATTGTGTTATTTTCGCTGCATGGTATTGCAGTAGGTCATTATCATCATTATCATCAGCCTCTATATTTTGTCACTGCTGGGACACAAGCCTCCTCTCTGTGAGAGGGAATGGGCCGTAATCTACCACGCGGGCCCATTTGCGGATTGGTAGATGTCACATGTCTTCGAATTTTCGGTTCTAGGACATGCCGGTTTCCTCACGATGTTTTCCTTCACCGTTTTGAGAGCAGTGGTGTTGAAATAAATTACACAAAGTAATGCGCCTGACGGGGTTCGAACCCACGACCTACAACTCGTAAGTCGAGGCCGATACCACTGGGCCACCACTGCTCCTTGCAGTAGGTATTTACTCTTAACACTTAGATGCGATAGAGAATGCATTCCTTAATGAGATGAGTGTCAGCCACTTATAAGTAAGTTCACACTGTGACATTTTACCTGACGTCGAGCGCAAAACCCATTTTTAGGGTTCCGTAGCCAAATGGCAAAAACGGAACCCTTATAGATTCGTCATGTCTGTCTGTCTGTCTGTCTGTCTGTCCGTGTATGTCACAGCCACTTTTTGTCGAAAGTATAAGAGCTATCCTGTTGAAACTTGGTAGAAAGATGTATTATGTGAACCGCATTAGGATTTTCACACAAAAATCAAAACAAAACAAATTTTGGGGGTGCCCCCCATACTTAGAATTGAAACTCAAAAAAATTTTTTTCACCAAACCCATACGTGTGGGGTATCTATGAATAGGTCTTTAAAAATGATATTGAGGTTACTAACATCATTTTTTTCTAAACTGAACAGTTTGCGCGAGAGACACTTCCGAAGTGGTAAAAAGTGTGCCCCCCCCCCCGTAACTTCTAAAATAAGAGAATGATAAAACTAAAAAAAATATATAATGTAGACCTCAACCAAAACTACCAACGAAAATTGGTTTGGATGAGATACAGTTAGCAGTTTTTGAGATATAGTACATTTTCAAAAACCGCAAATATAACTTTGCCATTCATACAAATACTATGAAAAACAAAGTTATTTTTATTGTTTTTGTATATTACTTACTAATCTCAATATAATTATATCTCTAATCTATGCTTGCTGCTACGGAACCCTTCATGGGCGAGTCCAACTCGCACTTGGCCGGTTTTTTTAACCTATCGTATTGCCTCGCATCACAACCACCACGCAAAAAGGACATGTCATAACCAGTAACATCAGATCAAAGACACGTAACCCTTCAGTTTACGACCCTCAAGCCTGTCATAAAAATGTCTTTTTATGGCATAACACACTCCGTTATATGTTTAAAGGTTAACTGTTTTCGGTCATTTAGTACATAAAATTTCATATACTTGTTGATAAGGTTGCGGTTGGAAAATTGTTGGTTTATGACCTTGGCGATGATTTAGTTGGTTTCATTTTGGGAATTGAAGATTTGGTTGTGATAAAAATCTGATTTAGGAATAGTACTGAATAATACGATACAGCTTGGTCTTTCGGGCCACTTAGGGAAACAGTGTATAAGACGGGGACGTTAATAATCGCGAGGTATAATGGGGACATACACTCTTATGCCATACTTAACACAACACTAACGTAGAGCAAGCGCCATCAGGACGTCATTTGCGCTTGTGCTACGTTAGTTTTGTATTAAGTTTGCCTTATGTGTGTGATTTCCCATCATACCTCGTGTCCCCGTCTTATACACTGTTCCCCTACTACATGTAACCTTTCTCAAAACTTTACAAAAGACAGCAACAACGTGGCCGATTTTCAAGGTCAAAGGTGGCTTCGGGCATGCGGAAGGTGAGTAATGGGTGACTCGCCTTCCGGTCATGGACAATGCCTGCCTCAAAGAGTTGTTAGCAATATGACATGGCTCCCTTAGAGGGCCAACGCCTGCCGGGGTCGCGGAACTGTCTCATCAGGTAACCGTGACCTTGAAACGTAAAGGGCTATTGAAGGACACCGTTGATTTAAGTCAGTACGAATCTGCCAGTAGTGGGTGGGAGGACTCATATCTTTATGACAGACAAGTTTATGTTTCATCATCATCATCATCATCAGCCTTCAATGTTCCCACTGTTGGGACACAGGCCTCCTCTCTGTGAGAGGGAGTGGGCCATAATCCACCACGCGGGCCCAGTGCGGGTTGGTAGATGTCACATGTCTTCGAATTTGATGGTTCTAGGACATGCCGGTTTCCTCACGATGTTTTCCTTCACCGTTTTGAGAGCAGTGGTGATGAAATAAATGACACAAAGTAATGCGCCAGGCTGGGTTCGAACCCACGACCTACAACTCGTAAGTCGGGGCCGATACCACTGGGCCACCACTGCTCTAGTTTATGTTTAAAACAAACAAAAATGGCACAGTTTTTACAATTTTATCCTCTTTTCAAAACTAGACGATGTAACGGGAACATTTTCTCAAACAAATTATGTGGCACTGCGTTGTATCCGACAAAGCTCTGTCACTCTACGTTACCGAGTGTGCGAGAGAAGCGCTTCAGAGACGCAAATTTATGAAAACGTGCAGTCTTCATACAATTTGTTCCGCGAATCTGACGATTATGGTTCTTTTGAAAGTTTTAAAAGGAAGGTTGGAGTGCACTTTTATGTAAATGTATGTAATAAGACCCTTTTACACATTATTATTCAGTATAACTTGGTAATTGGGGTGTTACGATGAATTTTCGGAATGGACTGTCGGCGCCTTTTCCATTTCGTGTCTTTTATTAAACTGATATTTTTATTTAATTAATTCCTTCTTTTAGATTTTAAATGTGGCTTTATTGTCCGCTTAAATGTTTTATGCTTATACCAGATAAACAGAGAATAACGTATAGGTACTATACTATAACGGTAGTTACACAAAAATATTTTAAAATCTTATTAAACAGGTTGTTTTTAAGCAGTTGGATACTGAAGTATCTGAAGCATAATGTAAACACGTATGTTTATCTTTTTTTTTTGTAGTAGCAAAAAAAAAAACAAGTTTTCTTAGATTAAACATGCTTATTTTGAAACAGAGTATTTATGGTCACGCGTTGGTGTTTCCCGCACTGGGCCCGCGTGGTGGTTATAGCCCACTCCCTCTCACAGAGAGGAGGCCTGTGTCCCAGCAGTGGGAAAATTATAGGCTGATGATGATGATGATGTTGGTGTTTCATTTATTAGTGACAAAATACAGTTCTACGTTACAATATTTATCTAGGAATAAAAAACGCATAACCCACACCATTTTATACGGTACAACATTACCTATTTGTCCTTTCAAAAACTTTATCCCATCAAGACATAATCGAACATTCCAATACCTAAAATTGCTACATTTTGTACCAAACATGGAAGTTTCGAAGTTTTGTAAAACGTAAGAACATTATCTACAGAGTTAATACATGAAGTTGCTTTGAACAAAATCGATTATGTACCTACTACAGAAGTTTTTCTAGTACATGCTACTAACCTACTCGTAATTTACAAAGTTTCAAGTGTGGCAACATTTGTGAACATTATTATATCGGGTCACGCATTACAGCACTGGTTCTGGGTTCCAAATTGGTGAAACCTTCATAATATACGGCAGGCCTGTTGGTCTAGTGGTTAGTGACCCTGACTGCTATGCTGGAGGTCGTGGGTTCGATTCCCACCCAGGACTAATGTTTGTGTGATGAGCACGATCATTTTTTCTGTGTCTAGGTGTAATTTTTATATTTATGTAATTAGATATTTATATGTATGTTAACAGTTGTCTAATAGTACCTACCCATAACACAAGCTCTGCTTAGCTTGGGACTAGATGGCGTTGTGTGATAGTTGTGGAATATCTAATATATAAAATTCTCGTGTCACAGTTTTCGTTGCCATACTCCTCCGAAACGGCTTGACCGATTTTGATTTTGTGCTTATCCGGTATCTATGAGAATCGGCCAACATCTATTTTTCATCCCCCTAAATGTTAGGGGTAGTCCACCCCTAATTTTTTTTATTTATTTTTTAGACAAAATTTTTAATTTCTATTTTTTATGGCAAAACAACGTTTGCCGGGTCAGCTAGTTATATTATATTATAATATCGGGGAGTTTTATAAGTTGACAAAAACTCAATTAGTACTGATTGGAATGGTATAAGTACCGGTGTAGTTGATATTTTTATGGGCAAACATCTTTAATATCTTATCTTTACCTTTTAAAAAAATGTTGCCCCACACTTGGAATTTCTTCCTGTATCGAGGGTGCGTTTACAAACATATAAACTCACATACGCAAACACCCAGACCCGAAACAACTACTTGCAGATCATTCAAACATTTATTCCGTGCGGGCATCGAACCCGTAACATGCTGCGCAGCATTTGTCCCCACTTTATCTATTACATCACGCTATAGAAATACCAACACCAAAAATATATAGTCAAACCACAACATTACACAAATTCACAACTACCGACATGTGGGTATCCCAAATTACTCACACATCACCGTTCCCCTAAAAACTTCCTCAAAACACTATTTTATTTGCCTTTTGATCACAGTTTCCTGAAAATTAAAAGGTCCAATACCCAAATTAAAATAAACAAAACAGATTTTTGGGGCAACCCTTCAAATGTCAAGTCATTCCTTGAAACGAAATTGCTAGGCCAAGGTTGCTGTATCTATGTTTTGAATTTTCCCCATATTCATTTTATTTTTCACAAATGAAACGTGTTCTACGAAGCAACTGTTTAATCCTCTTTTATTTTTTAGAACAGAAAATGGGTAAAATAGAGAGGCAAAAACTAAGTGTATTTTAATTATGATTGTGTTTACTTTTGTGTCTGTGTTATTGGGCAATTGGTGCATTTTACGGATTTGTTTATTACTTTCTGATATCTCTTGAGTTTTGTTAGAGTTTCTTTTCCATTCTTCTCCAAATGAAATTACCTTTGCACTAATTATTTTTAATCTTTGAAATTCAAAGTGCCTTTTCATTTATTCTATTTATATTGAAAACTGCTCCGAAACGTCTCCCATTTTCCTAACACCCTTTCAAGCGATTATAATTTTACCCGAAAACAGGGGAAAATATTCCCTAATCCAACACAGACTGGGACCGTAAAGTAAATGCTCGTCAGCCGTACCCAATGAAGTTCGAATGAATGAATGTCAGACCTCATTTGCCTAAAAGTTGGGTGTAATTGCTCCTCGTTTCCGCACCCGGATCATTACATACTTTTACAATGTGTTGATGTTGATGTTGAGTATATATTATTATGGTGTTATGTTGAAGGAGAGTTGTGGAGGGTTAAGTACGTATGGTAATGAGAAATATTACCAATGAAATATGAATGGTAATAAGAAGGTTGATTTGTCGAATGCGTGATGTGTAAAACTGGTTGTGGTAATGCTATGAGAGGCCTATGCCCTGCAGTAAAATGATTAACGACTTAGATAATGTATAAAAACCGGCCAAAGTGCGAGTTGGACTGTCCCATAGCAGTTCCCAGTCCCTGTTCCGTAGCAGCAAGTAACATAATATAAAATTCCTTGTAGTAGGTTGTAACTTTAAAATGTAAAGTGCGGTTTACGATTTACGACGTATTAAAAAAAAACTTATTATTTGATCTCGTTCAAACCAATTTCGCTGGATTTTGCATGGTAATGCACATCATATTTTTTTTTTAGTTTTATCATTCTCTTATTTTGGAAGTTACAGTGGGAGGGGACACACATTTTACCACTTTGAAAGTGGCCCTCGCGCAAACTGTTAAGTCTAGAAAAGTATTAAATTAGTAACCTCAATATACATATTTTCCTTAGGTTTTTCGTTATAAATAATAATAATAAAATAAAAAGCCTTTTATTTCTTGCAATTAAACAACAATTTTATACATGTTAGTTTAAGTTAAGAATTCTTCTTAATCTTAGTGTTAATTTTTTTTTTTTTATTCTACTGTTAATTATTATTGTGTGAAGCAAGAACCCCGTCTTCACAGGTGAAGGCCTCCTCCAAATTTAGCCACTTGTCCCGATCTTGGGCTACTTCTGTCCAGTGAGGACCGGCAATCTTTGTTATTTCGTCGTCCCATCTCGTGATGGGTCTTCCTTTGCCTCTTTTCCCAATCGGACCCTTCCATGTCGTTACGATCCCGGTCCAACGGTTATCACTCAGTCGTGCTACATGGCCAGCCCATTTCCACTTCAGTTTTTTCGCGTATTGTAGAGCATCTGTAGACTTGGTTACTTTTCTTATTTTTGCATGCCTTATTTTTTGTATTTTCCTAAGGCCAAGCATGCTCCGCTCCATACCCCTTTGGCAAGTTCTTATTTTGTCCTCAATGTAGTTAGTAAACTTCCATGTTTGGCAGCCGTATGTCAGACAGGGTAGTAGACATGAGTTCATAACTTTGGTTTTCAAGGGTATGGGTAGGGCACTCTTAAATATATCTCTCAGTTTCCAGTATTTGTTCCAGGTATTCTGTGTTCGTCTTTCTATTTCATTTCCGTTGTTATTCTTATTAAAACTTACTTGTTTACCCAAATATATGTATTGGTCAGTGTATTTCAGCGGTTCTTCTCCTGCGGTTATTTGTCTCTGTGTGCTATTAGTCATCACCATGGTTTTTCCAAAGTTCATTTCAAGGCCCACTTTGATACTTGCTCTATGTAGAGATTCAATCATTTGTTGAAGTTGCGAACTCGTTTCAGCCAATATAACTAGATCGTCTGCAAAGCGAAGGTGGTTTAGGATTTTGCCATTTATGTTTATTCCGAAATTCTTCCAGTCTAGTTCTCTAAAGATAGATTCCAGTACAGCTGTGAATAATTTCGGGGATAAGGGATCTCCCTGCCTCACGCCTCTTTTGATAGGAAAGCTTGGGCCTTTGGTTTCCAGCTTGACTCTACCTGTGCTATTTTTGTAGAGGCTCTTGATAACTTCTATATACTCTTGCTCTACATCTTGGTTTCTAAGGGCTTCCCATATGCTCTCATGTGACACCGTATCGAAGGCTTTCTGGTAGTCTATGTAGGCAATGTATAGTGATCTCTGTTTTTCCCGATATTTTTCTATAAGTAGTTCCAGTGTATGAATGTGATCGATTGTTGAAAATCCTTTCCTGAATCCGGCTTGTTCTACTGGTTGGTTTAGTTCTAGAGATGTGCTTATCCTGTTGTTTATGATAGACGAAAAGAGTTTGTAGATGGATGATAGTAGGCTAATTGGTCTGTAGTTTGAGATGTCTTTGGGATCACCCTTCTTATAGATCAAAATAATATTTGATTCGGACCATTGTATTGGTATCTCCGCCGTTTTTAATATTTGGTTGAACATATTTGCTAAAGGTAGAGCTAGTATTGCTTGACCTATTTTTAGGGCTTCGTTGTGTACACAATCTGAGCCTGGGCTCTTGTCTCTCTTTAACCTGGTTATTGCCTCTAGAACCTCCAGTTCGGTAATTTCATCTATATCGTTATTTCCAGCATAGTTTTCTGATGTAAAATTATTCGTGGGTGGCTTTCCGCTGTATAGTCTTCTATAAAAATTGGTAGCTACTTCTATGATCTCTTTGCGATTGTGTTTAGTTCTTGTTGAAGTTTTCAGTCCTTCTATCCATATTTTATTTGTCGTTAGTTCTTTGAAAGCTTTTTTAGTACTTCCTGAGTGGTTGAGATGTTTTGCAATTATATTTTGTCTGTGTTTGGAGTAGTCGTTTTTTATATACTTTGCAATAAGTTTATACAGGGCTGTTAGTTCGCTTTTTTCACTTCGTGTTTTGTTTTTCGTTTTATGCAGCGTTCTCCTTCTATCCATAAGTTGTAATGTGCGCGATGATAAAATTTCGTGGGCTCTGGGGGTGGTACTGGTTGAATGAGCTTCTCTTAGACTTTCAGTAATTATATTAATTAACCTGGTGTAATATGATTGTATGCAATTGGTGACTTGCCAGCTCGGGAGCGTTGTCATTTTGTGGTTTAGCTTCTCTATAAAATTCTGGGTTTCCTTTTCGTTCTTTAATGACGCGATTGTGTTGTTTCTATAATTTGCTCTTCTTTTCCTCGTGTATGATATAATTATTTTTGCTCTGACTGGTCTATGGTCTGAGGGATACACTATATTTAAAACTTCAATATTTTGGAAGAAATCCGGTCGGTTCGATAGAATATAATCTATCTCATTTTTGTGTACGTTGTTTGGTGAGCGCCACGTCCATCTGCGGTTGGATTTTTTCTTATAGAAGGTATTTAGTATGGAGAGTTTATTTTCAATAGCAAAGTCGATGAGTTTTTGTCCTCTGCCATTTCTGTCACCGTATCCGTATGGTCTCATTATTAAGTGTTCACTTTTCTGCGGTTGTCCAATTTTCGCGTTAAAATCTCCCATTACTATGTAGTCATCGTGAGCTGCTTCTATTGCTAGTGAGATGGTTTTGTAAAAGAGAGAGATTTCTTCTTCTTTTGCTGCCTCTGTGGGTGCATAAGCCTGAATTAGCGATATTCGGTGTTCCCCGAAGGTGAGGTTTAACATTGCTACGCGTTCTGTCAAGCCAGTGAAGCTTTCTATATTTTGTTTGAAAGAGTTGTTTATAATAAAACCCACTCCATGCCTGCCCGGTGTCTGGCCCGTGTAGCATAGTATGTAGTCTCTATATTCTTCGATTTTACTTCCTAATCGTCTCACTTCAGATACTCCCATTATATCACAATTGATTGTCTTGAGTGCTTCAAATAGTTCTATAAGGCGTTCATGGGATCCAAGTGTTCTCACATTGTAGGTAATGACGTGAAGTTTCTGTCTTTGTTCTTTTTGGTTTTGGTTTAGATTTGTATTTAGATTTATAGTGTTTGTATTTGGAGGGTTGTGGTCGTATTCTTCCACGGTGACCAGCCGGGTTGGAAGATTTATTTTTTTATTTTTATCTTTACTGGTTCTTCTTTTTGTATTATAATAAGTGCTTGTTTCATTTGTGAGAGGCGGGGGCGTTGATTGCTATGCTTCATTTTGATCCTGGTTGTCTTGCTGGTTTGTCGAGTTATTCGTACTCTTGTTAACTAAATAGTTTAGAATACTAGGCTTTAGAACTCCCTCTGTGATACTAGAGGACCTTTGCAGTGAAGGGTTTGCTAGGTTTAGGCTTGTTATTTCGATTTTCCTGTGGTCTTCTGTCTGCAAGTTTGTGAGGGTTTAATTGGTTAGCCTCAGGAGAAACAGAAAGCGTTCTTTTTTTGCTCCCGAATGTATCAGATTTATTTTCGAGTATGATGAGTTTGTCATATTTAATTATAGCTTTGTTTCCTTTTTCTTTTTCGGTTCTAACCTTTTCCTGTAATTCTTTCCTTTTTTCTAAGACATATTTTGGATAGTCCTCTTTTATGTAGTAATTAGTGTCTTTTAGTACCGCTTTTTTCTTCAATAGTTCGATTTTCTTACCTAGTGTTGTAAAAGTTACTGTTATAGGCCTAGGCTTTTCGTTCTTTTTGCCTATTCTCGTAATCGCCTGTTTTTCGGTTTTTCGTTAGGTTTTTGGAATTTTTTTGATTCGGACGCCGCGCCGCGCCGCGCTGCGCTCAGAGCCCGCTATAAAAGCTATGCAATAGCTTAAAAACGAAAAATTAAAATCAAAAGCACCCGAAAATTAGTCAATTTGTTTCATAACTTTATTAATTACCTATGTAATTTTATATTATTCCTCCGTATTTTGAAACAAACTTTATGACTAATCTTCAGTATTATTAATGAGATTTCTTAATTGGAAATTATCATTCTATCTAACTTTTTTAAACAAAATAGATTAGCCTAATGAAAAAGTCATTTAAACAAAAATTGTATGTCTTCGTATTCTAGATTAGCGTCGAGAATTTGGTAGAAATAATAAAATCTGGTTAGCGAAAGTAGGTTAAGTTAAAATTTAAATCAGAAGTCATTTATTTAAATTAGGTTGATTTTCAGCACTTTTTGAAAATCAACTACGACGGACAGTTCCCTAATAGCCCGAAAATGTGTATTATGACGTATGATATTTTACGACCTTAATTTTGACCTACTTCTGTTTAAATTTCTTTCAATAAGTACAAAAATTAATGATCCTGACATTAAATTTAGCTTACCAGTAATTCTTTCATAATTGTTCAAGTAATTATTTTTATGATGTCCTAAATTTTCCCGTTCATAAGTTGCACTCATTTATTTTCACATAGAGGGTGATAAAAAGTAGAGTATCCACCTCGGGGGCAACACTATTTTAAGCTCACGCACTTTGAATCCTTGGCTACGCTCCGGATTCAAAAACCGGCCAAGTGCGAGTTCGACTCGCCCATGAAGGGTTCCGTAGTAGCAAGCATAGATTAGGGATATAATTATATTGAGATTAGCAAGTAATATACACAAACAATTTTATTAAAATAACTTTGTTTTTCATAGTGTTTGTATGAATGGCAAAGTTACATTTGCGGTTTTTAAAAATGTACTATATCTCAAAAACTGCTAACTGCATCTCGTCCAAACCAATTTTCGTTGGAAGTTTTTGTTGAGGTCTACATTATATATATTTTTTAGTTTTATCATTCTCTTATTTTAGAAGTTACAGGGATTACACACATTTTACCACTTTGGAAGTGTCTCTCGTGCAAACTGTTCAGTTTAGAAAAAAATGATAATAGTAACCTCTATATAATTTTTAAAGACCTATCCATAGATACCCCACACGTATAGGTTTGGTGAAAAAAAATTTTTGAGTTTCACATCTAGATATGGGGGGCACCCCCAAAATTTGTTTTGTTTTTATTTTTGTGTGAAAATCCTAATGCGGTTCACATAATACATCTACCTACCAAGTTTCAATAGGATAGCTCTTATACTTTCGACAAAAAGTGGCTGTGACATACGGACGGACAGACAGACAGACATGACGAATCTATAAGGGTTCCGTTTTTGCCATTTGGCTACGGAACCCTAAAAAACACTCTCGCCTTATGTAAACAATCTATTGTCTGATACTATTGTATAACTTTCTGAAAAAATTACTTTAGGAACTCGATTCTAATACACATAGGAAAACCTATCCAATATAACGATCAAACAAACGCTTGAAGTCGGTCTTCAAGTTCCATAGAGAAGTTCTAACATAAGTTCAACGACTTCTGTAATTGCATAGACAATTAACAGTGGTGCCAACCTCAGAGTGTTGTTCAAGTCGAGTTGATGGACCAATACAATCTAAGTTGTAAAGCAATTAACTTGTTAAGCTCAGTAATTAGATATTTTGGTTCTAACGTGTCAGAGGAGCTCCTGGCTAAATAATTACAGCCGCACAGGACGATCTTAAGCCGCGGTTGCCGAGGATGTTTTGTGAATGGATGACCATCTGTCATAGCGAGTTTCCTCCGTTCTTCGGAAAGCACGTAAAGCTGTTGGTCCTGGTTGTCATTCGCAGATCTTTGACAGTCATTCCTATTAGTCAGAAGCTCCAAACTCTCAGCCAGTCTTACCATGAGGTATCGTATAACCCAGTTACTGGGTTGTGGAGTTCCGATAGGCAGTTGCTCCACGTAAAATACTGATATTCAGCTGCTGGTTCGACAGGAAGCCGACTCCAATATAGTTGAGAAAGGCTAGGCAGATAATTCGATGGTTCTAACGTGTGATGTTTTTCTTGGACTTGACTCCAATGCACCATTCCCTGAGACTGATGATGGTACGGTTCGCGCAGTGGCTGGCGATTGACGCTGCGCTGCATATCGCAATTTCGAATCCTGCACGGAACAAATATTTGTACGATCTAAAAGTAGTTTCTGGGTGTTCTGGTATGTACGAGTATATTTAAATGTTTTAATCGCAACTACGGTACAGGAGAATGACACAATGAAGCTAAAGTCCCTTTTACAAGCAATGTAGTTGCACTTAAGCTATTGTCAAACGGACAGACGAACCGAATCCGTGGCGTAGCGTTTTTGTTTGTAATGTATGGAATTGTTTGAAGTCTGTCACACAGAGTATCGGATCGTTTTCGCTTTTTTATATGACAGGATTCGGTTCGGTTCGCTATCGCCTGTCTGTTTGACAAAGGCCTAAGAGATCCGTGTCTCGGAAAGGTCATATAATATTAAGACGTATGTTCTTGATTATTACCGTTCTAGAATGAAATTAATAAACATCTGAAGGAGCAGGTTAGTTCTTAGTCAGGCAAGTCCCCTTCCGTTCCATAAAGACCAGGAAGGCTCACTAGCAGTATCATAATTTTACCGGGGTCACCACTGTCTAAATGGTTTTGTATAAAGGCGGCGGTTCGAACCAGAGACCGCGTCAGGAGACTGAGACAGGAGACCGCGACAGGAGGCCGCGACCGGAGATCGCTACCGTATCTGTCTCCTCTCTGTGTCTCGCTCGCGAACTGCCGCTCATACATTGCCTAATGTTAAGTACAGTCGCGGTCTCCTGACGCGGTCTCGGGTCGCGATCTCCTGTCTCTGAGCGGACGCGAACCGCCACCTTAAGTGATGGACTTCTCTGAAGACACTACGGGTTTATATACTTAAAACTCTATTCGTGCGTCTCTGGTTATAATCAACGTTTTGTTCGTTGTTATAGAGTAATTACTTTTCAACAAGTTAAAACAACTGGCTAGATATTAAGGGTCCAACAATACAACTCTGTGACTATTGGATTGAAAGTCTACATCACAAATTGAAATATACAATTTTCCCACGTCTAACTCTGAAACAACTGTCCAAAACAGAATTTGAACACCCTCTTGACCCAAATACAAAATAGGCACTGGCCAAAAAACATGGCTACCCGAAATACGTCAATTAATTTATTCTAACAATAAACTAAATAAATTGGAACGAGCCGGTTTGCCGAAACAGTTTATAAATAAAATACAAACCCTTTTCGACAAGTTTGACAAATAATTGTGAAAAGGTATATTGTAATTTGTGTTTTAAATGTCTGGGGATAGGGTAAACTACTAATTGAGTGTCATTGAATAAATGAACAAGTTAGTCAAGTTAGTCATTTCAAAAACTATGTTCTTTTCAAAAACAAGATTTTATTTTTAAAATAATACTCACGAAAAACAAAGTACTCGGCAAAACGAATCAAACGAGTCTATAATACTCGATGGGTTTGCGGCGTTTCATTACAAAGTTTTCTTGGCCAAATTCCTGCTCCATTATCAGATCAGCTCCATGTTATCATAATATTGCATTGTCCCGCGATATACATATACGTGCAAAATTTCAGCTCCATCTGCTAAATAAAAGCTTGTATCTGCGAACACTTATCTAAAAAAACTGTCAACCACAAAATGGCATTTGACTTTGATATGAGGGTCGTTTTGCAGAGAAAAAGTGTAAACTTTTTTAGACAAGTGTTCAACAGATGTTCAAATTTTTCTGGTACGACGGTGAATGTTTAAAAACATTTAACCGATTGATATTAATTTTATTCATGTCAGATATAGTCACAATATCTTTAAAAAAAATAGCTGTATCGTTTAAATTGCATCGAAACAGTTTCTCGATGATATTATGTTTGCTTTTGGTCATTAGACGGGTCCTCGGGCAATTCTATCTAGTCTGTGAGCTTTGAACATCCTCATTGTATCTTTTTAGTGGTTCCTAGTTTTCTAGCGTACCTAACAATTTGAGTGCAGCCTTTTATTTCGAGATACATTTTTATACGGTCAGTAAAATATTTTGCTTTTTAACACGCTTAAATTAGCTTCACTTGTAACTATGTACTCGTATGTAAGAAAATCTTGGAATCTAAATTTGACCCACTTCCCGGTCTTCGATTAGGATGATATTTTGCACACGCTCTGAATTCTGATGATAATACAGTCATGACTAACTAAGAAACGTCATTACAAATCCAATATGGCGGCCTCCCCAAGATGGCGGACATGCTATTTGAAATGCACCCTCATGATATGGGTATCAAATGAAAGGGTTTGCTGTCAGAAATACGAAAAAAATAGTCACGTGACTTAAATCCAATGTGGCGAACGTCCAAAATGGCGAAATGGTTTATTGAAATCCACCCCCATGATATGGGGATCAAATGAAAGGATTTGCTGTCAGACATACGAAAAAAATAGTCACGCGACTTAAGATACTGAGACTGTAGTGGATAGGTTCTCATCCCCACTTTGGAGGTCATTTGTGAGAAGGGTAATTTAGTATTTTAATTTAATAATTTGATAATAATAATTCTTAATTCTAATATATTTCTATATTTATTTGATATCTTGTGCCTTAAATTTTTGAATGTATGATTGAATTTTAATGTATGACTGTGATTTTAATGTATTTGAATGTAATCCTAATGTATTTAATTTTTATAGTTTTAATGAATTTTATTTGATGAATTGTAAACTACCATGGATCTTTTAGACATCTGAAATAAATGATTTTATTTTATTTTTTATTTTATTTAAATCCAAAATGGCGGACGTCCAAGATGGCTTACAGGCTATTTGAAATGCACCCCCATTATATGGGTATCGAATGAAAGGGTTAGCTGTCAGCAATACAAACAAAATAGTCACGTGACTTAAATTCAACATGGCGGACATCCAAGATTGTGGATTGGCTATTTGAAATGCACGGTCCCCATGATATGGGTATTAAACGAAAGGGTTTGCTGAATGGGATACGAAAAAAATCATCACGTGACCTAAATCCAACATGGCGGCCGTCCGAAGGTGGCGGATAAGTAGTAAATTAAGCCTGAATAATAAGAAGACTAAAAAGTGTAATTTTTCGTGCGTGCTAAAAGCGTGTTTTTTTAGTTTTTGAAACTATTAAAGAATTATTCAAGTAGGTTTATATTCCATTCCTATCGCGTAGGTGGATAGGTAGTGTTTTGTTTTTTTTTTTAACCTATTGCATAGCTTTTATCGCCGGCTCTGAGCGCGGCGCGGCGCGAAAAATCTAACGAAAAATCCTAAGGAAAATACCTGACAGCATGCATCGTCTAACGTCGTTTCAGTTCGGGAGACTTCGGCAATCATAAAGATACCTACGGACAGACGTACTCATAAAGGTACGGATAGATGTGCTCATTACTAGCACGAAAGCATGCTTTTATTGAGGGAGAGGGAGAGGCAGAGGCAGAGAGAGAGGAAGGAGAACGTTTCTTGACGTTTCACTTGATTGACGTGGCTGACCACAGCATAATAGTTGATAAAAAAAAATGCTATGCAATAGCTTTAGCGCGGCAGTCTCCGAGTGCCACGTGTATATTTTTTTGTGTATTCTTGGTTGCAGTCTATTGTCAGTCTTACAATTGGCCCTTAGCATTCAAGGGCTACGATAACTCTTTCGAACAATCCCGCAACCCTGGCCGACGTTCGGGCCCTGTTAATTCATGCTTTTTTTTAGCGTGGTAAAATCTTCAAATGAGTCCTCCCACCTTCCACAATAGCCGTGGCGCGAGTAGGAGGATGACCTCTCTCAAAGTAAACCGAATACTTGTAACTTCTTCTTCTTCTTCTTCGTGTCGATGATTCCTTTAAATTGTTTGTTTCGAGCAAAACTCTGCCACATTGATGGCATTGGTGGTGGCCTCGGACAGTTCCCTTAGAGTGCAGGTGGAGTTACACAGAGTACAGTTGAGAAGGTGGGCCATCGTTTGCGATGAGGCTCCGCAGTCGCATCCTTCTTCATCAGAGTACACCCACCGGACCATATTGTATTTGCAGCGACCAACCTGACATCGCAAGCGGTTTAAAGTTTTCCAAGTAGGCCATGGCAGTTGGTGGCCTGCTGGAAGCTTTTCTGTACTTGTAACTGTAAACAGTGCATTGCGCAATACGTTATAATCGTTTCTGCGTCGATGTCCTTTTAACCTTCTAGAATAAAATAGAGCAATTTGTTAAAATGAAAAGGGCAAAAATACATAATTTATTAAGTTAGGTGATTGTTCAATCAAAACGAATATCGAACTCAATTAAAACGATTAATCATTGATTTCTAAACTCAAACTTAACTCTCTATTAATAAAACCTTCTTACAACCTGTGAAAACTTTCGTTGAACAACCTTTAAAAGTTGCCATAAAAAAAGGGATTACCTACTAAAAAAATACATTAAACTGAAACATTATTTGTAACTGTCAAACATATTTTAAAGACGTTACTCGTTCCTCTGCCTTTTGTGAAAAAATAAGCTGTCAAGTTCGACTCAAAACACTAATTAATTTTGTAAAATTACAAATGGTATTCTGGTACCTACATTACATTATAAAAAAAATAGTTCAAGAACTAAAAACCGATCACTGTAAAAGTCCCAATTGCCCTGTACGTTCCGGGGTCATGGTTACCTGTTTGGACAGTTTTTTGACAGCACCTTGAGGTACGCATGGAACACGAAGCGCCGTCAGCTCTGGCATGGTCCCTGATCAGACGGCGAGCTACCAATTACTAGCCGTCCGCATGCCCGCGCCTACGGTAGCCGGAAATCGCCTTGTAAACTTTCGCAACCTAATCGTGTGTTAACTAGCCTAAAAGTTTACACTTCAATACTGCTGATGCCTTCCTCAATTTTCCCTCATCCTTTAAAAGCTTATAAATTATAATATTGATATATTTTACGAGCAAAAAAACCCCAACAACTTTCGCCTCGGCACATGTTGAATATTTAATTGTAGTTCCCAACGAATTCCAGGATATTTTATTTCAGGTTTTTTTGCTAGTTAATCCTGTTATGAAACAGTTTGAACTAGTGAAACTAGCTAGGTAATAAATCCTTTTTTTTTATTTGAACAGTAGGTAGAGCTGTTGAAAGTTTAGGTTTTAGGACACGGATGGCGAAGTGGCTCAGCGATCGACTGCGCAGCAGTCACACTGCACACTGCGCGGTCGCGGTTTGATCCCGGCACGAAACAAATATTTGTATGATATGCAAGTCTGGATATTAGTGTATGTGAATTTCTATGTTTCCTGTGTTCGACATAGGAGAAATTTCTAGTGTGGGCAAAGTTCTAAAAAAAAAACGACGTGTTGCATTCCGGGAGTGCCGGTAGAAGTGAAAACTTTTTTATTATTGTGTTATATTTTAAAACTGGAGTGGTACAAATATGAAATTAACGAATTTTGTTACATCTTGTTAGTGTCGTACAGGTGTCAAATCACAAATGTTTTCATATATGCTCGATAGATGGCGTTACGCGATTAAAATGCAAGCTATCGTTTGCCTCTTCGTGTTAAGAATTTTAATTTTACGTGGTTCACGCTAAGAGCGATAGATGGTGCTTGTTTAAATTACGTCTTACGCTTTTTCGACCAGGGTAACGTGACCCTGACGCGAGTTTTTCATTTTTTACCCATTACAAAAAAAGCGTACAACACCGCTAAAGAAGTTATCACTGGCTTTATTGTGGTAGGTCCTCCATTAAATGACTAGAAGTCGTGTAAAAATAAAAACTACCTTAGATAAGCTGAGTCAAAAAAGTCGCGAGACGGGGCACCGTGACTTTGAAGTGCAAGGCAAGCAAAGGAGCCGAGTGAGATTTAATGTCAGTTAGAGTCTGTCAGTACCTTTCTCTCCACCCAGAGTGGAAGGATTCATTTGAAGATACCACACAATAAAAAACCGGTCAAGTGCTAGCCGGACTCACGCACGATAGGTGCTATGGGTATTTGTTGTTATAGCCAACAGAAATACATCATGTGTGAAAAATAAACTGTCTAACTATCACGGTTCATTAGATACAGCCTGGTGACAAGCGAAAAAGGAAAGGTTTACTTTACGGTCAGTTCACACCGAGACGCGACGCGACGCGACGTGACGCAACGATACTGCAAATGTAGCAAATAAGGTTAGATTTTGAACTGCTATTAAAATGCAGCGCGGCGCCGCGCTGCGCCGAGCTGCGTTGTTCTGGGATGCGAAAGGTGTATCTTTTCGTGTAGGAAATATCGTTAGATTTTGAGTCCTCTCTTCCTTATTTTGAGTGCTCTATTGAAATGTGCGCGCAGCGTCACGTTTCGGACATCTGTTTAGCCTTTTTCTGACTCTATTTATGATCCCGTTTTCGCCTTTAAGTACGGAACCCTTAAAAGAGTAATAAACCCTTAAAAAAGGCTAATTAGATGTCCAGACCATTATACTTCTCTTCTCACGAAAGCGCATAATCACCTTACACTTTACCAAAATAAAGGTACTGTGGTACTCTCAGCAAATGACACAAGTCCTCGAGAGTTTCCTAATGTTCCAGCATTTTAGATGGACACAAGGAAACTCTTGTGATTATGTAAATGTAGCTGTTGTAGAAACGAGTAATGTTTTGTTTTGCTTTAGTGCTCGTGACGCAAAGTGTTAAGAATTGTTGTTCAGTTTTGCACATGGTGTACTTAAATATATCTCAGTTAACCAAAATATAGAGATTGGACATTCATGTTTCGGACTTTTTCCCAATACTAAATAGCTATAAGCCACTAAAAAGTGTGTTGCTAGGGAAATCTTGGCTATTAACAATATGTTTTTTATCAATTCGTAGTAATTTTAAAGTTACAGACCTCGGAAACAGTCGCCTCCTTCTGCGAAGCAGTCATACTCGCGAAGGAGGCGGCGGGCCGCGCGAGGGAGAGGACAGCGTCCTCCCTCAGCCGCAGTGGTAGACGCCCACCGCGACGGATGTCGCGGGACGATCTCCGGCAACCGTAGGCGCGGGCATGCGGGCGGCGAGTAAAGGGCAACTCGCTGTCCGACCATGGACCATGCCCGTGTCGACGGCGCGTTGTGTTCCACGCGCGCCTCAAAGAGTGTCAGCACAATGACGGGGCCCCCCTTTTAGAGGGCCACAGCCTTGCCGGGGTCGCGGGACATACGTATACCGCGACTTCGGTACACAAAAGGGCTACCGAAGGACACCGTGGATTTTAGTCAGTACAAGTCTGACAGTCCCTCCCGCCCTGCCCGGGGCAGGGAGGACTCATTTGATGATTTTACCACGAAAAAAAAAAGTTACAGACCTAAATATATATCTAGAGGGCACCACAGTTAAATTCAATTAATTTCATCATCATCATCATCAGCCAGAAGACATCCACTGCTTAACATAAGCCGCTCTTAGACCGCCACGGCGAACGACAATTCACCAGTTGCATACATCGGTTGCCCGCAACTCTCACGATGTCGTCGGTCCACCTCCAAGTTTAATTCATTCATTATGAGCGCTTGATTTTCATCACCAAAAAAAAAGAAACATTTATTATGACACTGCCACTGACTCTTTTGTTTCTACGCCAGCTATTTCATTTTATCATTTGGTCACGGAAAGCCTAAAATTTCACGTGTATCGAATTTGTTACCCGATAGTGGGTTGACATGAAAAACCTATTTTCACCGGTCGAATCGAGCGTTAGAGAAAGGAATTTATTTTTATGTTGGCGTGTCCCTGGTCCCGAAAATTCGACAGCTGATGTATTTATTTATTTAAAGAATTAATCCTTTACTATGAAGTATGAATCGGTGCAGGTAGTCGGTACCGATCTGTGTATAACACCCGCACAGATCTGTATGAACCTGTCTACACTGATATTTTCACATTTATATAAGCACCCTGTGGGACGAATTTAATTATCACCACTGACAGTTGAGCAGTCATCGCACTAAATCGTATTTATAAGCTTTCAGTATCCAAATTCTAAACCATTTTGTTTGGTGCGACTACGGGGCCTGGTTTTAGGTTTTGACACGTAATAAGCAATCATGTTTCCAGAATCGAATGTTTTTTTTTTTAAATTTATTGTATGACAATCAATTCTTGAAGTCTCCACTAAGTGTAGTCACCAGACTGACAATGACTCTGAATACTATTTACAGAGAGTTTTCTTTGGAAAGACAAATTCGGATTCAGTACAACCGACGCACATTTCCAACCGATCTAACGGGGTTCTCACCTACCGCGGTGAATTCTTCAATCCATTTCTAACACCTCAAGGTGACGTTTATCGAATTTTTCTTTCCAAAGAAAATCTTTGAAATTCGCTACGCATGCGGTAATGCGTTTAATATCATCATCGTCATCAGCCTATAAATGTTCCCACTGCTGGGACACAGGCCTCCTCTCTGTGAGAGGGAGTGGGCCGTAATCTACCACGCGGGCCCAGTGTGGATTGGTAGATGTCACATGTCTTCGAATTTTTGGTTCTAGGACATGCCGGTTTCCTCACGATGTTTCCCTTCACCGTTTTGAGAGCAGTGGTGATGAAATAAATTACACAAAGTAATGCGCCTGACAGGGTTCGAACCCACGACCTACTACTCGTAAGTCGAGGCCTATACCACTGGGCCACCACTGCTCTCATATTAATGCGTTTAATATATTATACATAAAATAATATTTACAGTATAAGAAGCATTTTCAACAATGCAAATCTTTTGTAGCACTACCCTCAATAAATTCAACGCCCATTTTATTCATAACCCTCCAACAAAAACAAAATCAAATCAACATCGCAATCAACATCAGCTTTACCTAAAAATTTAAATTTCCTCACCAAAAGATTCACTGGACGGCTTCATCCGAACGTAAATTACCAAGTCTTATGGCTCTACACCAAGTAACCTTGAAATTACGGGCGAGAACGTTTTCATTCCCCGCCGTAACTTACACAAATTTACGCGATGTTTTAATCTAAAAAGCTGACTGTGTTCGCTTAGAAAATCCTAAATTAAAGGTACTTCTCGCTTAGGTGACTTAGGAGCAGGGATGAGATCTGCTCTGTTTTGCGACGATTCCTTAGGTGAATTGTTTGAAACACCACGATGCGCCAGTGGTGAATGCGCGTAAGTACCTATAAAATAATTAATGCCTTATTCGTGCCGGTCGCCGCACCGCTCTCCGCTTAGACCCAGCGTTTCCCATTTGTCGGTTCGCGACTCGGTACCGGGCTATCAAAATAGAATACCGGGTTGCAACACCCCTTGTTTTACTTTTAGTAAAAAATAAGCAGTACCTCCATAATTCGCACATGATTTAATAACTAAATAGGCGATACTAAAGTATATATGAGCGTTAATAAAACCTTTTTACTAATTATTTTACCTAACTAACGGAACCAGCTTGAGTTTAAAACTATTAAGTGGGTCACGAAGGGGCAGTGTGAAAATTAACGGTTCATGGCAGAACACTTTTTTTTTTTTGCGTGGTAAAATCATCAAATGAGTCCTCCCACCCCGGGCAGGGCGGGAGGGACTGTCAGACTTGTACTGACTAAAATCCACGGTGTCCTTCATCATCATCATCATTTCAGCCTATTGCAGTCCACCGCTGGACATAGGCCTCTCCCAGGGAGCGCCACAGCGCACGATCTCCAGCTTTTTTCATCCAGCCACTGCCAGCCACCTTCTTCAGGTCATCGGTCCATCTTGCCGGGGGGCGTCCCACCCTACGCTTACCTACACGCGGTCTCCATTCGAGAACCTTCCTACTCCACCTATCGTTGGTTCTGCGGCAGACATGACCAGCCCACTGCCACTTCAGCTTGCTACAGATTTGGACAATATCTGTAACTTTGGTCTTATGCCGTAAGACCTCATTCCGGATTTTATCCCTTAGTGAGACCCCAAGCATAGACCTTTCCATAGCACGTTGCGTGACATGAAGTCGGTGGGCCAGCTTGACTGACCCAATAGCCCTTCCAATGCCCTTGTCCTTCAATAGCCCTTTATGTTCCGGGGTCACGGTAATGAGATAAGTCCCGCGACCCCGGCAGGCTTCGGCCCTCTACGGAGGGGGCCCCGTCATTATGCTGACGCTCTTTGAGGCGCGCGTGAAACACAACGCGCCGTCGACCCGGGCATGGTCCATGGTCGGGCAGCGAGTTGCCCTTTACTTGCCGCCCCGCAGAACAACGTTTGGGAAACACTGGCTTAGCTTACCAATGTCGTGAATGCGCTGTGCCCCGAATTTTGACGTAAAACAGATTGGTAAAATTTGTGGTAGTGCTACACATTTCTGTTGTTGCAATCAGTGGCGAAAGCAGTGGTGGCCCAGTGGTATCGGCCTCGACTTACAAGTTGTAGGTAGTGGGTTCGAACCCAGTCAGGCGCATTACTTTGTGTTATTTATTTCAACACCACTGCTCACAAAACGGTGAAGGAAAACATCGTGAGGAAACCGGCATGTCCTAGAACCAAAAATTCGAAGACATGTGACATCTACCAATCCGCACTGGGCCCGCGTGGTAGATTACGGCCCACTTCCTCTCACAGAGAGAAGGCCTGTGTCCCAGCAGTGGGAACATTTATAGGCTGATGATGATGAATCAGTGGATTGGAGAGTTTGCTAGGCTTCACAGTCACACTAGTTACTCGTGACGAAAGAAATATCAAAATCTGGGAAACAATGAAGAAAGAATCTTCCAACTAACCCATAGTTGGAAGATTCTTTCTTCTTTGTTTCTTCAGATAAAGCAATGTGTTTTTGGGTTTATATTATTTTATACCATACAAGTATGCTGGTCCGCCTGATCCGGAACTGTCATCGGAGCCTTCAACACTAGAGGTATCGTCTGCGCGTTGCCTATCTTGCAATTTTTCACGCCCTTTTTGAGGGTGTGAAGAAAGTAGGAGGGAGCGTTGTGCCAACAATAAAGGGAAAATAGTTTACAACAAGGGTCACCAAATGGCGGACCGCGGTCCGCATCAGGACCGCCGACCCATTTTGTGCGGACCGCGAGAACACAGCGACTTGCACTACAGAGTACGATCTTATAATATGATCGATTTCCAAGAAAACATGTTTCTCATAGAAATGTGAAAAAATACCTTTGTTATAATTGTATATATTCCATAATAACATTTGTGTAACATTTTTTTTTTCTATAAAATGTTTCGCGATGGTCATTTCATCATGTCTTAAAACGGACCCCGAACGAAACTAATTGGTGACCCCTGGTTTACAGCATTTGTTGGTATAAAGATCGGGATCAAGGGTAGTCACGACCTTATGGTATAAAATCTATGTCTTAGCACATTGATTTTAGTCCGTAAATAAATCGAGGTAGCCCTATTAGTTCCTTACCATTTTAGTTAGACAAGGTCAAAAAGGATTGCTTACTTTACAATACAAATCTTCTTGGCATTTTCGGTACTTCACAGTTTGAAACCTTGATTGTTTGTAAAAGAGAATTTATAGTTAGAACCTTTAGGGTTGAAAGTCTGTAAGATCTTTGAACTCGTGAGGACTGGAGAGCTAACAGACTCATTTATATTCTTTCAAGTGTTGGGAATTTGAAAATCTAATTAAAAAAAATGAGTGCGTTGACCTAGGGACGCACGAAGGTGTTAGTTTTTTAGGGTTCCATAGCCAAATGGCAAATCGGAACCCTTATAGATTCGTCATGTCTGTCTGTCTGTCTGTCCGTCCGTCCGTACGTCACTGCCACTTTTTGTCGAAAGTATAAGAGCTATCCTGTTGAAACTTGGTAAGTAGATGTATTATGTGAACCGCATTAGAATTTTCACACAAAAATAATAACAAAACAAATTTTGGGGGTGCCCCATACCTACTTAGAATTGAAACTCAAAAATTTTTTTTTTCACCAAACCCATACGTGTGGGGTATCTATGGATAAGTCTAGGAAAAAATAGGACACTATGAAAAACAAAGTTTTTATTGTTTGTGTATATTACTTACTAATCTCAATATAATTTGATTATATCCCTAATCTATGCTTGCTACTACGGAACCCTTCATGGGCGAGTCCAACTCGCACTTGGCCGGTTTTTAGGTGGTGCAATCGTCAAATGGAATAGTTAAGTTAGTTAGCCTTAGTTTGGCCTATCACCGCAATTGGAATCACTCCGTGGTCACCGCAGGTTTCACAAAGCTACTGATTTTTTGTCAATTCTGTTAAAAACGGTGTACTTATCACAGGATTTATGTATTTTATTTATAGCCTACTTGAAGTATTTACGGCGTTTATTGTATGGAAAATTGAAAAACTGCTTCTAGTATACGAACGAGGATTACGAGGAATTAGTTTCTTCCTTCAAATTAACGTCAAAGTTCAAGTTTACTTTACGTCACACAAACTCAGAGCCTCAATGTAAATATACCTTGTAGCACAATTTTTCATCTAAAAACACACGTCGACTTATAATAATCTACTTATTACATGCCGACGTTACAACAAAGAATGTTAGTCGCCAAATAAATTAGATGAATTTAGTCACAAGTATGGAACATTTATCACGGGCCCGGCCCAGAAGATATATCGTTCGTGTATTAAAGGCTGTAGTATTAAAGTACGAGCAGTAGCTGGATATAGGAATTTATTAGATTTTAGAACTATGTTTTGGATTATTATATTTTGTTACGATAAATTTTCGGCTGTCTTTGATTTATTCGACCTGAATATGTGACCCCGTAAAGCCTCCTGCAGACACACGCGATTAATCGCGCGGGGCGACATGTCGCGGTCAATTCGCAGTATTTTTAGAGTGGAAATTAGCTTGGCTCGTTGTCGCAGCGCGATTAATCGCGTGTGTCTGCAGGAGGCTTAAAAAGGAACACTATATTATAGTTATTTATTCAACTGTTGTATAATCAGGGGTATTAAAACACGAATGTGGGTTTCGAATTTAAATTCAATTTATCACGCGTTTGGATGATATAATGATCATAATATCATTGAGTGTTTTAATGATGGCAATAAGCTAATTGTTATAGGTTCTTTTATAGAGGATTAATAGCATGATAGTAGATAATAGTAGTTTATGAAACTGTCACATAATGAGAGGTATCACACGAGTGTATAATACCTAGTTATGTGCAGTTTCATATACTACTTTATGTACTCTCATTGAACACGAATATAATTATCAAATAAAAGATAAATATTGTTAATAAGTGTTCATTTTGTATTTATAATTGAGTATGAAATTGAATATGGAATTGTGTATCGTTGGCGTTAGACGTACTCCCAAAGTCCCAAAGCGCGCGCAGCCACAGATAAAAAAATAAATTCATGGATCTATGATCTGTAATCCGTATCGTAATGAAAAAAAAAATTATCATAACATTATTTTGTTAGAGAAATAGTGTCATAATTTAATTTTTTAATTTCATTTCGATATACTGTGTGTAAAGTAGGTACGTCATTATAAACTCGTTTTGAGTTTTGTATTTTGAATTTAACGATATGAGAGTAGATAAAATATATTATCGACTAGCTTACATGATAATGGTTTCGCCCGTGTGTTAATTCAATGTGTTATGGTAGACTACATCTACATATATCTTTCATGTTTCCAAAACTGTCGCAAACGCACGGACAGAGTTTTAACTCTTCGTTGACAATTTAAAAGCAAGCTGGTCGACTGAGTTCTGCTTGGGTTAAAATAGAGCAAAACCTCTCTAGGGGTAGAAAAAAGCAGAAGTACCCATTTTTTTATCGTGGTAAAATCATCAAATGTTTCGGATCGGAAAAGCGTAAGACGTAATTTAAATAAACGCCATCTATCGCTCTTAGCGTAAAGCCACGTAGAATGATTAAATTCGTGAGACGAAGAGGTAAACGATAGCTTGCATTTTAATCGTGCAACGCCATCTATCGTGCATAATATGAAAACATTTTATGATTTGACACCTGTACGACACTAACAAGACGTAGCAAAATTCGTTAATTTCATATCTGTACCACTCCAGTTTTAAAATATACCACAGAAATAATAAGTTTTCACTTCTACCCGCACTCCCGGAGTGCAAGTGCAGTTCTTTCTTTCTTTCTTTTCTTTTCTTTTTCAAAAAGTTTTAACAGAATAATAAAACTCATAACAATCTACAAACCAGTCCTTATTACTAAAACTACTAAAATTATACTCGACAGAATTTCCGAAACGTATCTGCATACTTTGACAAAGTTGCAACCCCAAGGAATGTTCACAACACACACTTGACGTTGTTTTGCTCAAAGCCCTTTGCGAACTAAGAGGTAACAACGTTACGTCACTATGTTATGTTATTATTATGTAACTGTGCCGCTTGAACACTGGAAGATGACAAAGGAGGTAAACAACATCTTAACAAGACTTTGGAATTATTCAAGCGATGTATTTGTTTGTATGGAATCGCTTGGACTTTAACCCGACACGCGGGGGCCACATTAACGGGAAATACCGTTAATTTTCAGGATAATAGACTTAAAAGGCTCGTTCATTATTATGGTCTAAGCAATGTGACGGGTGGCGTGAATAAGACATTAATTATTTTGTAACAACACGAAATCGCCACTAGCGGTGGGTCGTGGAGTGTTTCAAACATTTGATGTTACTGCTCGCCGCCCCGCGCTAAGTCACCGCTCACAGTGGCAACGGCATTCCCTATAAGTGCATTAAAAACAAAACATTACATCGTTACATTGAGACTTAAGTCGTTTCGCACGGCAATTAGTTTGAACCGCGATGCGAATCGCCAAAGAACTCTTTTTGAACGGGTCGATTCCGACCGCGGTGCGGTTCAAACAGCTTTTTACTATGTTCCGTCGATGCGCAGGAGTTCCAGTACCTTTACCATGAGTTGTCATCGGAAACTTACACGCTATCGTCGAAATCGCTAGCGTGCTAACTTGGATCAAATAGATTACGATATTGCCGGCACCATGAGATTAATTGAATCTTACGCAGGCGATAACGTAAGCTCGATAGATGGTGTCGTGTTGCTAACTGCACTACTTATGTTTTGTTTCTTTCTTTCTTACAAATAAGAAGAGAGAACGGCTTATGATACGTCACTGTCGTCTATTGTTCGTTGACCTTGCCCTTGTATCACTGACACTGCGTTGTATGGTTTGAAAGTTTATAACAATAGATTATTTGGATTATTTACTACAAAGTGCCTCAGTGTTTCAATTATTGGTGGATTTCATGAAAAGGAATGTTTTATTTGGTATTCAATTATTTAAAAACGTGAAGTTATAAAATTCCAAAATAGTTTCCTCTAAACGCAGGTTAATGTGCTAAGCCACTTGAAAATGTGCAAGTGTACCTATTAAGTCAACCAAGTTCAAGTGTCTAAAGACGTGAGAATCGCAACAAATCAACAATAATGGGCACAAATCGTCAAACGCTTCTTTAAAGGGTCTGTTAATTTTAATAAATTATTATTTATGCTTGGAATTCACATTGTAGTCTCTAGATTAAGCGGAAACTAAGATAGTCCATGCTAAAAAGCTCTTACAAGCATTATTTTGACTTTTTTAGACTCAAAAACGTTTATGCTTTTAATGTAGATACATGTTTCACACGCCAAAAAGCTAGTGAGCTACGTAACTACTATAGCAAGCGTATCGTTCGCTAGCGCCTGTAGTATTGGTGACTCATGGTACCGTATTGTATGATGACAGTTGAAAAACGCTAGTGACCGTCGTATAGATTACGTTAGGTTTTTAACCAATCGTAATCTACAGTGCTCATGGTACGAATTTTAATTCTCACTGTGACCGCCAGGGGCGCTGTACAATATTTCATACAAATAATTTACGGAGACGCTAGCGAGTTTTGGCTGTGTAAACTCATGGTAGAGGTACAGCTCTCTCTAGGTGAGCTCGCGCTATCATCTATCTCATCTTCGCCTCTGGGCTAGATCGAAACTAAGAGAAAAACCATTAAAAATAACTAAAACTTTACTTTCAACTAGGGATAGGTCGTTGACGGTTTTTCCGTCAACGAAACGTTAACGTTGATTTACGTTTGTCAACTGGTTGATCAACTAGTTAAATTCGTCAACGAGTTAACGTACTACTAATGTCAACTTGCAATGTTAACCGTTGATTCATTGAACGGTTTTTATTATTCAACAATTGCGCGTTCAATTTTAGAAACAATTTGATTCAATTGATGTATTGGTAAACGTTTGATTGACGGTTCTACTAAGATGAACTTCCCTTCATACTTTCATAAAATAAATATTTCGAAAATCAACTCTTTCATCCGTTACTTAGAGTTCAAATTGTATGATGACCACTCACTCTATGACGTTATTTTCAACGTAAGTTTTATAAATTGCTCAGCTCGTTGCGTTTGCGTTCTCGTTAATTCAACGAGACGCACGTTCATAAACGTCGTTGACAAATTTAACTAGTTGATTCATATACAGTTAACGTTAATACGTTGACAGGAGATCAACGGTTGATTCAACTAGTTCGTTGTTTCAACGCTCATCGAAAGTTTCGACATTCTCTCAAAAGATGTCCGCAAACTTCCATAGAAAGATACCAGCCTACTTTACAGAGATGCATTGTTTACGGGAACCAATAACAATGTTACCGCAGCGTTGCGTCGCCGTCACAGACTAGATCATCTGATAGACAGTGAGCTTCATTCAATATGATGTAGGTGTGCTAGTGAATAGCTTGGGCATGGCGTAGATTGTAAGGGATTATCGACTGTTGGCATATGTGTACTGTGTTTAATAAGGTTCTTATTTGAATGCACTAGTGTTCGTTTCTCTTGTTTACTGGACCTTTAATAAGTTACCTATTTCCAATGTTTTTACCTCTGAGTATGTCAGTGGTCAGTGCTATTATTATGATTAAAAACCGGCCAAGTGCGAGTTGGACTCGCCCATGAAGGGTTCCGTAGTAGCAAGCATAGATTAGGGATATAGTAAAATTATATTGAGATTAGTAAGTAATATACACAAACAATAAAAATAACTTTGTTTTTCATAGTGTTTGTATGAACGACAAAGTTATATTTGCGGTTTTCGAAACTGTACTATATCTCAAAAACTGCTAACTATATCTCTTCCAAACCAATTTTCCACTTTGGAAGTGTCATTTTTAAAGACCTATCCATAGATACACACGTATGGGTTTTTTTAGTTGTAGTTAATAACCATAATTTATTTTGCATTATTACGCAATTTACAAATAGCCGTGTAAAATGTCAGTTTTGAAACCGCGAAGTGTCTTTAACATGCAAGATTTGCTTAGAGAAAAACAATGGGCCAAATTGACATGGACATCTATTTCAATATTTACTCTATAGCACTATGTTATGACATTATTGCAACTAACAAGGTCATACAGTCTCGAACGCGGTCTAATTGAATAATAGTCTTATGCATATGCAGTTTCGTGGTGCCACGCAACACGAGTTTGTGATCAAAAGCTCCTGAGATTTCGACATATGACATAAAGTGAACTATTTTTTTTTATTATTATATATTTTAGGTCGCTTTTTAACATCTAGGGTCATTAGCGACCACAGTTAACAATACATTAGGTTAGGTTCATACATTAGGTTACATTATAATTATACATAAAGCTATATACATACGAGTACATTAGGTCACATTCTCTATAATATTAAAATTATTATTCATTTTCACAAACATTAACGTTTGAGTACATCCCTCTTTGTTTAAGCAATCTGTTACTTTTTTCAAATATCAAAAATCGAATAATTAAGTCCGTCATTTAGATTAACAATGTTAGTATTTTAACCGACTTTGAAAAAAGGAGGAGGTTCTCAATTCGGCTGATTTTTTTTAATGTATGTTCCCCGATTTTTAGATAATGCCTGGACCGATTTGGAAAATACTTATAATTTCACAGATAGTCTCGTGGTAATTAGGTCAGGATCTGATGACGGCATCTTGGAGAAAACGAGGGAATCTTCAATAAACTGTAGCAAATCAACGACGATTGCTGCTATGGCATATCTATGCATTAATACGCAATCACACAAAAAAATATTACCTACGCCTGTTCCCACTAAAAAGGTCAATATAAAAACAATGACAATAAAGTCAAAGAAATAATAACTTTTTAACAAAAAAATCAAACCGACGAAAGATTGAACTGAAAAGCTAAAAATAAATTTTGAGGCGGCGCCAAACAAACATACAAACATGTACCTAAATTAATTATTTGAAGCGAAGCATAATTTTATTGTAGCTAGGTTGCTTTTCGTTGATTGTTTCTTTGGCGCCGCCTCAAAATTTATTTTTAGCTTTTCAGTTCAATCTTTCGTCGGTTTGATTTTTTTTGTTAAAAAGTTATTATTTTTAGCTTTTTAGTTGTATACCATGATTAGAGTGTTTAACACATGGAAAAACCCGTCTTCCCTTTTGTCATTGTCAACGTAACCGTCACAGTAATTAGTATTAACTGTTGAGGACCTGTAACTTGCAACTAAAAACTCCACTCTCAGACTGTCAACGACTGTCAAATCCCAACTATGTTTAAAGTTCTTATCATGATGAATGAAATGAGCCCAAATACGATATAGTTGCTGTTAACTGTTGAGGATCTCTTGCTACTGCCTTCTGTCCTCATCATCAGACCCTCGATGACAATTATACTCCAGCTAGGTCTAAAATTTTCATCAAGACTAATGAAATGAGCCCAAACACGATATAGGTGCTGTTAACTGTTGAGGACCTCTTGCCCCTGCTTTCCGTCACCATCCTCAGACCCTCGATGACAATGATACCTCAGCTGGGTCTAAAGTTCTCATCAAGCTGAGTGAAATGAGTCCAAACACGATATAGCTGTTGTTAACTGTTGAGGAACTCTTGGGACTGACTTCACAACATAACAGGGATCTGGAGTTGATCTGATGATGGTGACACCATCATGTTATCTTCTCCACATCTCTGCTATATAGTAATGTCCTCAGAACTACATATGTTAACTTTATTTCAAACGAATCGGTTCACAACTGAAAATTCTGTAGGAAAGTTGACAATCAATTCCTTTTTTTCTACCCTTAGAGGCCGATTTTAGTTTTGAAATTAAAATGGGACCAACTTTGAGATATACTCTTTCCAACAAAAAAAGAATTTTTGAAATCGGACCACGCTGGGAAAAGTTATGCGTGGTCATACATAAAAAAAAAAAAAATATACATGTCGAATTGAGAACCTCCTCCTTTTTTTTTCGTCGGTTAAAAAGAAACAAAAGCGACTTCCAATAATAACTTTTCATTCAAAAGTTATTTTACACTTTTTTTTGTGTTTTATTATAAGTCGGTTTCATGTTTTTAACGAGTTTCACATTATTATTACGAGATTGACCCTATTTCAAATCACTTTGAAGTTTGCCAAGTGAAATGTAAAATTTCATTACTTTTGACTTTAGAAAAGATATTGATGACCAACTATTCGTCACGAGACGTTTTCATTCCCAATATTCTTCCAAATTGTGACGACGGCTTCGCTGTTATAGAACCAATCTATTTTCGGCAATAACGCGGTCATGATCAAAGGGCATTTGTAAAGCGATTCCACACGACGCTGCTTGTTGCGCGGTCGACTGACGAGGTCTCAAAAGTGCGGTGATAAGTTAAAGAAATAGCGTTAACTTATCACCGCACTTTTATCACTGCTCAACGCTAGAATCAACAGTGGTAACCACTAAATGCCAAGGCAATGAAACTCAACAAAGTCCTGAAGAATTTATTAGAAAAGAATAACGGAGAATTACGTAATAATCATTATTTCCAGTTTCTTCCATATCAAGCATGCGACATGATGGAGAGAGTGATGGGCAAGCCTTGTTTTTTGTTCTTTGTCTCTTGCAAAAAGGACGTTAATAACTAGGATAGCCTAGTAAATAATTAAAAAGTATTATTAAATATTTATAGGGCCTAAATGCAAAAACGCTTGCTCGCACAGAAACTTGTTCTCGAATTGGCTTATACGAAATCCATTGATGTCTAACACACGCACACCTACCTACAACTCGCCACATTGCCACAAATTCCTTCAACCGCGCGAACGATTGTGGTTGTGTGAGGATCACCTAAGACTAGATCTCTAGAGATATGAACCGGCCGAGCTTCCAACTAGTTCAAGAAATCGTGCAGTCCAAACGTTTGGTATTAAAACTTTTTGTTCTAGATATCTCTATTCCAGACTTAGTTTGGTAACCCCCTAGAGTGTCGTATATTGTTTTAGATTATGTTTTATTATGTTTTAGATTGAATAGAGGTTTTTTTGTGTTTTTTTTAAGGTTTCTGTAGGCAAGAACGTCTAAAGGTCTAAAGAAGTAGGAAGGAAGTCTATGTGTCAAAAGGGATATTCAATGAAAAAATGTTGGAATAATTAATAATCACCTAACAAAATATGCATGTTTATTGTTAAGGTTGTAATTTTAAGCTAAGTAATAATTTTGTATCATAACTCTATGAAATATAAATTTCAATAATAAGTTATCTAAGTACATTTTCACACACGGCAGTAAGAGATAAGGCTAAACAAAATGTTTCTTCGAATAGTTTATAGTACTTAAGGGCGCATAACCAGAAAGTTGACAACGTTGCAAATAGCTATTAAATATTTACAAGTTTTAATTAATTCGGAAAATTTACTGTATGAAAACACTGAATTTAAGGCTTCCAAATACTTTTTTTACATCTAAAACTATTTATTCGTTGTTACGATATTACTTATTGCATTCCCTTACCAATATTTTAGTGCACTACAGTGCCATATTTCTTATGTCCATACAGTAACATTGCTAAATTAATTAAAACTTGTTAATATTTTTTTTTTTTTTTTAGGGTGGCAAAATCATCAAATGAGTCCTCCCGCCCAGGGTGGGGCGGGAGGGACTGTCAGACTCTTACTGACTAAAATCCACCCGTGTTCCGTCGGATGCCCTTTACGTTCCGGGGCCACGGTATCCTGGATTAAGAAAAATCCGCGACCCCGGCAGGCATTTGGCCCCACAAGGGGCCCCGTCGGTGACGCGTGAAACACGACGCGCCACCGACCCGGGCTTGGTCCTTGGTCGGACGGCGAGCATACCCATTACTCACCGTCCGCAAGCCCGCTCCGCCGCTGTGCCCTCTGCTGTTCAGAGGGACACGCGTTGGAGCGTCCACCCGACAGGCTATTTGCATACGGGCAAAGAAACCCCTTAGGCACACAGTGCCTAAGGAGAGTTTTTGCCCGCATCCCAGGGTGCACCGGCCCGAAAAACTGGTCTTCCCCCCGGACGTATCCGAGAGGGAACTCCAGTCCACGGGCGCACGTGGAGGTTTCCTGTCTTAGCACCCCAAAACTTGTTAATATTTGACAACTATTTGCGACGTTGCCAACTTTCAGAATAAGCGCTCTTAATACTTACTGTACAAAATATTTTGAAACCCCTGTAGAACCTAAAGAAATGACATTGCCCATATCAATCTCAAGAGTGTCAAGAATGCAGATCTAAATCATGCTCTAAGCTCTTGCATAACTTTTGAACCGACACTTTATACAATGTTCAATCTAGATACTTTAAAAGTACTGTTAAAAAGCTATTGTATGATATAGATTTGCATTCTGGGCGTTATTGGGACAGAGTCCCGTACTAATTTAGGCGTCAGCCTTTTAAGACTCAGAATTTTACAAGACGAGTTTAATCTTGTAAAATTCTAGACGCCAAACTTTTTAGTAGAAAACCAAATACTACCCATTATCGTAACAAGGCCATAAGATCAGTAATTTCAACCTACATTCTTTTTTTTCTGGATTTATAACCTTGTAACCTGAAAACGCTTTTAAAAACTCTACTACCCCTTTTTCAAGAACCTAACCTAACGAATCTTTTAAAGATCAAAGCACGTAAGCTGTTTTTCTTTTTATGACCTAAAACTTGAACACAAGACGTTACTTTTAGGCCTAAACAAAAACTAAGAGCAATGTATTTCTTAAGTTTTCCGTATATTTTTCCAAGTTAGTTGTTTTGTGTATTTTTAGGGTTGTTGCCCAAAGGAGGTGTATAAGTAACCTACACATAAAAAGCTTAGTAACAAAATTTTATGTACATGTACAGACGCCAGCACATCAACCTACCCCAATCTGACAGATTTTACCAATCGAAAATTAACCTTCTACTATTGTGATAAGGTTGAAAATCTATTAAAGAAATTTGACAGATTGAGGTAGGTTGATGTGCTGGCGTCTGTACAATCGACATAACCGGTTGGCGAGTGATGGGTAGTTTTTATTTTTACCTCGCGTCGTCAGTTGCCGTGGGTTTGAGGTAAACGCTGTCCTCTCCCTCATGCGTCCCGCATCCTCCTTCGCTAGCATGACTGCATCGCAGAAAGAGGCATCCACTTCCCATCCCGTCTCGATCCGCAGCATGGCCTCAATCAATGCCGGGCGCGAGAGGTCGCCGCCTATAGCCTCCGTAAGGGCACGGCGGTGCTCTTCCCAAGCGGGGCAGTCCTGCACTGTATGCTCCACGGTCTCCTCCGGGCGATTCTCGCAGTTGTGACATCCAGGTGTTTCTTCCTTCCCAATCAGACACTTCCGTGTGCGTTGAGGACCAGTGTTGAACGGAAGGTGAGAACGCCGTGACGCCTCTCCAGCCACTCCTGAAAGAGGGGTCTTACCGCCGCGATCGCGGTGTGCCCGAGCGATAGGTAGCTTGCCATCTGATCAGGGACCATGTCGGAGTCGGCGGCGCGTCGTGTTCCACGCAAGCTGTCAGCAAAAAAGTGGGCAAGTGCGATCGCTTGTTGCAACATTCGTTGTTCTGTACAAATAATGAATTTGCTTGTCTGTCTATGTGTGTATCACGTGAACGCCTGCCACGGGCGCGGAGGCGGGCGCGGAAGCGGGGGCGGAGGCGGGCGCTGAAGCGGGCGCGGGGACTGAGACGGGCGGGCAAGCGGGCGCGGAGGCGGATGCGGAAGCGGGGGCGGAGGCGGGCGCGGAAGCGGATGCGGAGGCGGGCGCGGAAGCGGATGCGGAAGCCGGCGCGGAAGCGGGGGCGGAGGCGGGCGCGGAGGCGGGCGCGAAGGCGGGCGACGAGGCGGGCGCGGGGGCGGAGGCGGTCGCGTAAGCGGGTGATGAGGCGGGCGTGGAGGCGGGCGCGGAGGTGGGCGCGGAGGCGGGCGCGGAGGCGGGCGCGGAGGCGGGCGCGGAGGCGGGCGCGGAGGCGGGCGCGGAACCGGATGCGGAGGCGGGCGCGGGGGCAGACGCAGAGGCGGGTGCGGAGGAGGGCGCAAGTAACAAAACATTAAACGTTTCACTTAAAACGCTGGAACTAATTTTATTGCTAAGACTAATCAATGTTAGAGGCTCCAACGTGGAGCCGTTTGACGTGGAATTTTGTAATGCCACCTGGAGGGAAAGTACTCTTATACTAATCTTAATTTATCATGTTTGTTAGAGAGATTTCATCCTTATAATTGACCCTAACGATCGATGCAATAAAAGTACAGGGTATAATTTTTCCAGATTTTAGCCGGTTCGATTCCGGGGTGTGGGAGAAGAGAATTTTCGAAAATTTTTGCAAAAAAAATGCAGTTTGCTTTCTAATCAAAAATAAAGGAATGTTTCCTTTGTGTAAAACTTTCTATCTGCAGTATTAAAGAGTACTTTCCCTCCAGGTGGCAATACAAAATTCCACCCTGTATGTAAGAAATATACGAGTATCAATGACTGGACTGGATGTACGAGTACAATAATCTCGAAAATTTCATTAAATTATGGATTCAGGCGTTACTTTGCGGAAATCCGTGAAATTAAATGTTATGAAAAATATCTAGTGCGATGGTACTGAATCCTGCATCAAAGCCTGGTTTTTCGTCGCGAAATTTAAAAGCATCACCACATAACATAGTGCCAGAAAAAAAAGGAAGACCATGAATTTTTTACATTTTTGTTACAAAATTAATCAATTTCAAATGCTCAAAATAAATCCCATTACATACTGTTAAAACTAAATAAATAATGAATATAACTAAACAAAATTATTAAGGTATTCCGTGTATCGATATCAATCGTCAAATTCAATATTCGACCTGGCCACATCACTACTTGAGTAGCGAGGTGCTTTCGAGAATGTTCTATTGAAATAAAGCAATCCAAAATAAACTCTCTCTTAGTGGTATAAGGTTGATTTTGACTAACTGTTCTATTTTATCCTACTGGTGAGAATCAGTTGGACAAATCGGTAAAACAAGTGAAGGTCGGAAAACATGGTGCTTAACGATAGCAAGTAAAAAAAACAGGTTCAAACGATTTTTGACTTTATTGACCACTGATCGCTGAATCGCTTGCACCTGTTTTTTTAACTTGCTATCTTTAAGCAAGTTATAAAAACAGAACACATTACCCTCCTTTGCGTCGCGCAGTCGGTAAAAAGTGTCGTGACAATTTTTTCCGTCTAGCCCCCTTTCGCAACGCGCGATAAGGAACTTCGTTCCAAAAAAAGAATATGGTTACATCGCATCAAAAATCATAACGTAGACATTCTAGAAGAACAATGGAGTCAAACAAACACAAAAAGCTTGTTACATTTATTTAGAGACGTATACAAAATACAAAGAGACGAACAAAACTGCTGAAATATGATTTACTTAACAATTTAATTCAATTTTGAAACAAGACGCGAAAGATAATTTTATGAAACAACATCTTCAAATGAAATGAAACAATCCAATGACAACGAAACATAAGAAAAACCATTAAAAAAAAAACTTTGTTTCTACAAATATTGTTATTTTGCCGTATGTGGAATACCTCAGGTGCTATTTTAGCGGGTGCCCAACGTGGAATACGATGAATCAAATGCTAGTTAATAAGCTATTCCACTAAAAGCACCTGCAAAACATATTGATAGGTGCCATTTGTACTATGCCTCAGGTGCCATTCCCGTAAAAGTCATTTTGGCGGAAGCCCAATATGGAAAACTGGAATAACATGCTAGATAATAAACTATTCTACTAATGGCACCTCTAAAAATGTTGATAGGTG
Source organism: Agrotis exclamationis (assembly GCA_950005045.1). NCBI lineage: Eukaryota > Metazoa > Arthropoda > Insecta > Lepidoptera > Noctuidae > Agrotis > Agrotis exclamationis. The sequence goes on from OX465440.1 coordinate 11,058,523, forward strand.
CCGTATGTATGTATGCTAAACCTCAGGTGTCATTTCAGCGGGTGCTCAATGTGGAATACTTCTCTTATAGAGTTCCACTAAACTGTTGTGGTCGAAAAAAAAAAACAAACGGAGCACAATTTTTATCGTGAGATTATGGTCAAAAAAAGTCAACCGTTTCAAACCGTATGCCATAATAAATGATAAAGTACCGACCATAATAAATCGACATAATTTTTAACGATAGGACCCGGACATAATAACGATAACAGTGTACCAATACTGTCAAATAACAGACGATTAAATTTTACGCAAATCGTAACTCGTCACGATATTGAAGTGCACAAAATGGACGACCGTGCGGCCATTTTGTGATGTTCACAAGAGTGTGTTAGATTTTTTGTTGTTGTTTGTTTTGTGTTGATGTGATCTTATTAGGATTGACACTCAACTAGTTAAGTGAACATTCGTTTTTTTTTTTTTTATTTTGATACAAGACGTAGGTAAGAGCCCTGCGAAGCGGGCCTTCGTCGACTTGCTTCTTGACTATTATATCTAGTAATTGTCGACGAGTAATACTTATAACCAGCTCCATTGGGCAAAAGTACTTTTAACTGTTATATTAGTCAAAACTATTATTGACTAAAGCATACGGTCAATAAAGTACTTTTGACTGATTTTGCTAGTCAATAGTACTTTTGACTGGTTAAGAGTTTTGACTGGAACATATCCATTATTTGTCAAGACTCAACTGGTGGACCTGGACTCAATAGATTTGTAATATATTGTTGCTGTCAGCGTGTCCTATGCCTGTTAAGGGCGCATAACCAGAAAGTTGGCAACGTCGCAAATAGCTTTCAAATATTTAAAAGTTTGAATTAACTTGGTAAATTTACTGTATGAAAATAAGAAATATGGCTCTGTAGTGCACTAAAAAATAAAAAACCGGCCAAGTGCGAGTTGGACTCGCCCATGAAGGGTTCCGTAGCAGCAAGCATAGATTAGAGATATAATTATATTGAGATTAGTAAGTAATACACACAAACAATAAAAATAACTTTGTTTTTCATAGTATTTGTATGAATGGCAAAGTTATATTTGCGGTTTTTGAAAATGTACTATATCTCAAAAACTGCTAAATGTATCTCATCCAAACCAATTTTCGTTGGTAGTTTTGGTTGAGGTCTACATTATATATTTTTTTTAGTTTTATCATTCTCTTATTTTAGAAGTTACGTGGGGGGGGGACACACTTTTTACCACTTTGGAAGTGTCTCTCGCGCAAACTGTTCAGTTTAGAAAAAAATGATGTTAGTAACCTCAATATCATTTTTAAAGACATATTCATAGATACCCCACACGTATGGGTTTGGTGAAAAAAAATTTTTTGAGTTCCAATTCTAAGTATGGAGGGCACCCCCAAAATTTGTTTTGTTTTGATTTTTGTGTGAAAATCCTAATGCGGTTCACATAATACATCTTTCTACCAAGTTTCAACAGGATAGCTCTTATACTTTTGACAAAAAGTGGCTGTGACATACACGGACAGACAGACAGACAGACAGACATGACGAATCCATAAGGGTTCCGTTTTTGCCATTTGGCTACGGAACCCTAATTAGGGAATGCAATTAATTCACTGAATTAGATGTTTTAACCGTTTCAGATGTAAAAAAAAAGCATTTGGAAAGTTCCCAGAGACTTTTTTTACATCTAAAACTATAATTATATTCGGTGTTACGATATTAATTATTGCATTCTCTTATCATTTTCTAGTGCACTACAAAGCCATATTTCTTATTTCCAAACAGTAACATTGCCAAATTAATTAAAACTTGTTAATATTTGACAACTATTTGCGACTTAAAGATGATTTTTGAGGAAAGAAAAATTCAGTTGCAAGTGGGATTCGAACCCGCGTCTTCTGGATGAGTACTCCAGACGCCTTACCAACCTTACCGCCTTGCATGCGTTAATGCGTTTAAAAATAATTAATAACTATTTGCGACGTTGCCAACTTTCAGAATACGCGCTCTTAAGAAAGATAAACATTTTATTATTCAGAAACTCGTATCACACTAGCAACGAATATAATATTTCATCTATACATATAATTAACCTTTAAGTATGGACGTGGAGTCTCACAGGCTACTCGATGTTTTCGTTTTCTTAGTTTCACCTAATTCCCCCCACTCCCGGTGATTGAGCGGCTCAGTAGCTTTTGTTTTAGTTGTAAAACTACCAACGAGGGAGGAGGTTGCGTCTTCCGATGAATATCACGTAAGTAATGACCATCAACATATTGACCGAAGCCTGTCAGGCTACACGTCCATTGTTGCCCTATGATATATTTTATAAGGGCGATTATGTTTGTTTTAGATTTTTTAGTGCAAAATGTCAAAAAACAATAAAACCGGTAGTTCTAAATCAAAACGACCATCTACGAGTTCTGTTCAGGGGCTTCCCCGAAAAACTTTGCGTGCAGGAGATCCATCTTTCGAACAAGCAGTGAGTGAGTTGTTGTTAGCTTCGGATCAGTCTGACAATGAAGAGAATATTGAAGATTTTTTTATATTGGAGTCCGAACTGATACAAAATCATGAAAGTGACAATGATGAAGATCAGGACCAATATCAACAAACCTGTGTGCCTCCAATGTTCTAAACCTATGTGCACTGACTGCCAACAAATTTACATTATTAGACTGTTGTCAATTTTTTTTATATTTGTTACCTGAAGTAGGTGTTTTGTGTTTTTGGTTTCTTATATATTATATTTTGAGAAAAAAAGACTCATTTTGTTGTAGTAATTAGTTTAGCTGTTTTCAATGCCTAAAAATATAAATTAAGTAGATTTAAACTAAAAACTGCCATAAATTTTGATTTTTTAAATTTCTATAATTCTTGCAATAAAAGTTGATTATATAAGCACGTTTTTTTATTGCTAAAACACATAACTTTAATATTCAATCAGTTTTAAAGAGATCTTATATCAAATTCCCAAAAAAAATGTGTGTGCATATAGGTAGCCTGTGAGACTCCACGTCCACAGTAGTGTTAAGAAAAAATGACGTCCATACTTAAAGGTTAAATGGTAGGAAAGTCAAAACTGTACATTGAATATTTTTTTAAAAGAATACTTGAGGTGATGGTCTACACTAAAATCGATACCAAAGCCAAAAATATAGTTGTTAGAATTTTTGTCTGTTTGTATGTATGTCCGGGATAAACTCAAAAATTACTGCATAGATTTACTTCAAATTTGGCACGAATATTATTAAGAAGTCGGGTCAACATATAGGCTACATATTATCACGCTATCACCATAGGGGAACGAGCAGTGAACCTTTATTTCTTCAAAGCATTCACGCAGACGACGTCACGGGCAGCAGCTGGTAAGATATGAAAGTTATTGTTGACGAAATAAAAACATATTTTAAAGTAGTTTTTCATGTATATTGTAAGCTTGTCATTGTATATTTAAAGCCTTTGTAACCAGCGAAAAATATCATATTCTTATTTTTATTTCAGGTCGTAAATTCCGATATTTTCTCTTGTTGTTTATATCGATATTTTCGTTTCATTATGACGTGTTGATGGCGTATATTTTAAAGTTTTATTTCGTGTGATTTCTGTTCGACGACACTCTGACATTCATTTATCATTTTCTGATTTACGTGAGCGAATAAATATTTATGCCTTTGTTTCGTTTGTTAATACTTACGTTGAAAATGTGAATTGAAATGACTCTTGTATTGAAAACCTATAACTATAGTATAGGTTTTCAATACAAGAGTCATTTCAATGAGTGATAAATAAGAAAACTATGAGAACGAATAATGATAGATTTAAATTGTTTTTGGTTGATTGACACAAAAAAATATGACTGCCATTTACCTACACTTACAGTCACGAAAAATGAAAATAATTATGTTTTATAAATTGCAACACATTTCATATTCTTTCACTTAGTATTGTTAAAAATATATTGGTTTAAAAACAGTTACTTACAAATGTGCTATAACTCGAAGTAGAAACGTTGATTCGAGAAAAATCGATTTTAGATTTTGCAACATTTTGATATCTTGTGACTGTAAACTACACAAATATGAAATTGCCAAATAACTATTTTAAAAAATCTGCTTTGGCAATCTATAAATCGTAAAATATATAGAAAGTAAAAACAATAAACAAAAACAACATCAACCTAAACAGTAAACGATAATTTATTGGAAAATACAATTAATTATATGTGGTAAACATGTATGTTCAATTCATGGCAGCTTTAATTATTACTTATTACTTGTAAAGGCAAACTTGTAAATTCTTAACTAACTAAGTACCTACCTAATTAAAACTCATACTAGAGATTATGTAAGGTGAATTGTTAAACAGTGGATAATTAATCTTACAATATTAAACGAGCAATATTTATAACACATACCTACGAGTATGTGTATTATAATATTTTGATGACAGGCCTGTTGGTCTAGTGGTTAGTGACCCTGACTGCTATGCCGGAGGTCGTGGGTTCGATTCCCACCCAGGACAAATGTTTGTGTGATGAGCACGATCATTTGTTCTGTGTCTGGGTGTAATTTATCTGTAATATTTATGTATTTAGAAATATATAAGTATGTTTATCAGTTGTCTAGTACCCATAACTCAAGCTCTGCTTAGCTTGGGACTAGATGGCGTTGTGTGATAGTTGTGGAATGTTATATTATTATATTATTTTCATGTTCTCAGAAACAGCTCTAAGCTACCAGTCCCACGGGACTGTCTCATCAGGTAACCGTGACCTTGGAACGTAAAGAGCTATTGTAGGACAGGATTTTAGTCAGTACAAGTCTGACAGTACCTCCCGTCTCGCCCTGGGAGGACTCATTTGATGATTTCACCATGACAAAAAAAAAACGACGGGTTGCACTCTGGGAGTACCGGTAGAAGTGAAAACATTTTGTTACAATCAAATCACAAATGTTTTCATATATGCTCGATATATGGTACACGATTAAAATGGAAGCTATCGTTTGCTTCTTCATCTTACGAATTTTCATTCTACGTGGTTCACGCTAAGAGCGATAGATGGCGCTTATTTAAATTACGTCTTACGCTTTTTCGATCAGAGTCCCGTGATCCTGATGCGAGTTTTTAATTTTTTACCCATTACAAAAAAAAGTGTACAACGCCACTAAAGAAGTTTTCACTTCAACAAAGTACATTAGCAAAACTAACAAAGTACTAAGTAAATTCTAAAACTTTGAGAGCACGGTAGGCCCAGTAGCTGAACAATTGAATTACTGCGCTATGTGTTGCGGGTTCGATTCCCGCACGGAGCAAATATTTTTATGATCTACATGTAGTTGTTCCGAGTCTGGGCGTTTGTGTATGTGAGTTCATGTATTATGTTTGTAAACGCACCCACGGTACAGGAGAAATTCCTAATGTACTTTTTTTTAAAACGTTGCTCAATGCTTAAACAAAAAAAGTCTCCTGAAGCAATTGGGTAACAAAAGGGGTGCCTTAATGACCTTAATGATAATCCAATCCAATTCTCCCAGCTATGAAGAACTGCATTTACGCATAAATAAGTAAACAAAATGGTAATTTACTCCATTCTGTTAACTGTCACGTTCAATATTTCCATACGAAGCGTTCGATTCTCATATCGCTCGGAAAAATATATCACACGAAAGTAATCAAATAGGCTGGCTTGAAAAGACCATTTTTAGGGTTCCGTAGCCAAATGGCAAAAACGGGACCCTTATAGATTCGTCATGTCTGTCTGTCTGTCTGTCCGTCCGTATGTCACAGCCACATTTTATCGAAAGAATAAGAGCTATCCTGTTGAAACTTGGTAGGTAGATATATTATGTGAACCGCATTAGGATTTTCACACAAAAATAAAAACAAAACAAATTTTGGGGGTTCCCCCCATACTTAGAATAGGTAGTACATTTTCAAAAACCGCAAATATATCTTTGCCATTCATACAAACACTATGAAAAACAAAGTTATTTTTATTGTTTGCGCATAGGTATTACACACATCAAAAGTGTCTAGGGATCAACATATATTTTTGTAATAACTTTTCTCCTGATTGATATTAATTAAAATTTTCTTTAAGGATTCATCAAATAAAGTGTTTTCGTTTGTCACAGTAACGATAAACCAAGTCACCTTTGCATTAATAAAGAAATTTGCCATTTTCCTAATAAAGGGATTTTTGACATTTGAACCACTAACACAAAGTTCGAAAAAAAGACTGAAATAACAGTTTTCTTTAAAATTTTATTGGGTAACTTAAACAATTAATAATCCGTGTTTCTACCGCGAACACTAACAACACAAGAACATCGGTTTGGCATACTCAAAATGAGTTCATCCAAATCACGCTGTGGAATGGCCGCCCATGTTCGTTGCAACAACAAAAAAAGGTCTTCTTGCGACTGGATACCCTCCATATTCGGCAGAGCTCTTCTCTGTAGCATATCCCATGCATGCTCAATCGGATTCAAGTCTGGCGACTGAGCAGGCCAGGGCAGGACATTGATGTTAGCTGCGGCGAGAGTCTGTCTTACAACTCTTGCGATGTGCGGTCGTGCATTATCATGCATTAACTGAAATAAGGGACCGATTTGCACTTGTAGAGGAACGATGACGTCTGATACAATCGTCTCAGCATAAAATTGAGCGTTGAGGTTGCCTCTGATCCAAATCAACTCAGTTCTTCCGCCGATCCAAATACCCGCCCATACCATGATGGTTCCACCACTATAAGGATGGACTTCCTGGCAGGATTTTAATCGCTGTTGGCGTCCAGGGGTTCTCCAGTGTCGTATACGTCTTGTATCCGGTCTCATACCGAAACGAGACTCATCAGAAAAGCACACGAAACGCCATTGTTCTTCTGCCCAATTTCTGTGTTCAAGAGCCCATTGATATCGAATCCTACGATTGTGCATTGCTATAGGTGGTACCCGTAGCGGTCTTCGGGAATGAAGGTTCACTTCATGCAAGCGGTTTCTGACTGTTTGGTCGCTAATTAAGTTCCCTGAAGAGTGATGAAGCCTCACGGCTAACATCATGGCGGTTATTGTTGGAGCTCTTCGAGTTAAGATTTGAATGTATCGGTCTTGTCTCCGTGTGGTGCAGCGATACCGTCCTCCATGGCGCTCAGCCACGGTACCAGTGCTTCGGTAACGTGTCCAAAGTCGACTGATAACACTCTGACTTGTATTCAGAGCTAAAGCCACAGTACGTTGCCGGGAACCAGCTTCTATCATTCCCACGGCTCTGAGCATTTCTTCCCTGCTTAAATGACGTCGCCGCTCCATAATAACGTTGGTTTTAATCAGTAGTAGGGAAACAGTAGCACTAATAATGTCTTCAATGCGTTGTATGTTTTTATAGGGAAAATATTGACAGCTAATTTTCATCTTTTACTCGAATTTGATTCACAGTTCCTGATTCAAATTATGAAATGCACCAAAAAGGATCCATATAAATTTATAAAATCATAAATTTATTACAAAGCCACATCTCAATCTCAAGAAATCCGCATAAAAATGCTTGATCCCTAGACACTTTTGATGTGTGTACTTACTAATCTCAATATAATTATATCCCTAATCTATGCTTGCTACTACGGAACCCTTCATGGGCGAGTCCAACTCGCACTTGGCTGGTTTTTTAGCGTCTAAGGCCGCCCATTGTGTCACCTTATTTTAAAGATCATCGCCATTGTTACATGGTGAACATGAACACCCAACTTTTATTGTGCGTACAACTAAGCAGTGGAATTCAATGCCGGGGTCTGTATTTCCTGACCATTACAACATTGGCGTCTTAAAGCCAAGGTTACCAAATGCAAATTGTAAACGAATTTTTGAGATACTGGCAAACCACGTTGGTTTAGCACGACTCAATTCACTAACTATATTACCACCCATTCAGTCTACTACTACCATAATCGTTTAAGCTTGAACCAACCTTATTCTATCACACAATAGAATTTAAATCGTTGAACATAGTGACCAATAGTGACACCTGACTTTCAAGTACTGTTTCACACGGGCATCCTAATGAAATATATCTGAAAACTCATCCAAAAACCTCAATTTACTTATCGACGAAACCAAACCCTATCCTACAAATACTTCCATAATCGACCCCCACGTTTGCATTTACTTCGCCCGAACATTTCGTGTGATGTTTGCTTGTACTACCTACGCGCTACGTACCAACTACGTAGACGATACGTATACAGTGCGGTGTTGTCTTACATAGAGGCTTTTATTTATACGTAAATGCTTCGCTGACATTATGTAAATATTTTATGTGTGTTGTGTTTTAATAGTAGGTGGGCGGTTGACACTGTTTGATATTTGTGTTTGAACTAAAATGGTATACAAAGTGAGACGGCAAGGGTAAATCCGAATCCATAAGATAGTTTTACAGATATTATACATTTCTTCTTTTGTGGGACAACTCTTTTGAATTTAAGGAACTATTTCGACATTTTAATTTTTGAATCAAGTGTTTAGTTTAAGATTAAGGTCAGAGTGGCTAATTCCGTCATATGGGGCGTAACCGTCTACTTAAAATTATGCTCGAAACCTCCCATTTGTATAGCGACTAACGCCATCTTTTTTTTTTTTAGGTGGCAAAATCATCAAATAAGTCCTTCCGCCCTGGGTGGGGCGGAAGGGACTGTCAGACTCTTACTGACTAAAATCATTGTAGCTATCGGATATACAAGGTGTTAAAAAATCAACTGCAGGAATTTCGTAAAAAAAATTTTTTTTTTTGAAAAAAATGCTTGAAAAAAAATTTTTTTTATTGGAATGTACTTGGTTTTTGATACCGAGTACCCACACGAAATTCCTGCAGTTGATTTTTTAACACCCTATATACATGGATAGTAAAATTCTCTAATAAAAATTCTCTTCTTTTTCAATGTTTAAAAACCGGTTTATTAAAAACTTTTTCTGTGTAAACTTCTCATACTTTTCCCGCATTTAAAAAAAAATGATAGTCAATTCGGGTTTTTTTCTGCTTGTAATAGTATTCATGAATGTGGAATGTTGTCTCCCGCGACGGCTGGGTCGTAAGGTGGAACCTTTCCTCTCCCTCACGCTTCCTGCTTCCTACTTCGCTAGCATGACTGCTTCGCAGGAAGACGCGACCGCTTCCCATTTCATATCATTCCGTCCGTAGCTGCACTCTGAGGCGGACGTTGCAACTCGGTGCATATTATAATTAATATCGTACAGCGCGGCGCAAGCCGACGCTCGTAATTGTATTGCCATGAGTGAGAAACTTGTGCCAAATGAACTGCTGGCGTTCCTGCAGCAGAAGCTGGACGTGATGGACGAGGTGTCCGCCATCCAGATCTGTGCAACGAATTTCAGCGAGGAAGATATTGCTGCTGCAAAGCTGCTGCTGTTCCGGTCACTTAATAAAGTCGACCAGATGGTGTCTCGCCGGCGCGACGGGACGAAGAAAAGTGTGCAAGATATCATCACGCTTCTGAAGGCTACCGATCCAGATGATGTGCCGACGTTTGTGGCGAGGGATCTAAATAAGTTACCCCCAGTCACATTCGACCACGTCGACGTTACGAGCCTGTTGAAGGACATTGTTTCTTTGAAGGCAAGTCAGACTGATGTGCAGAGGAAGTTGGAGACATCCCAGGACACCGTCGCGGACCTGCGCTCAGAACTTGATGAGTTGCGCAACTCCGTGGCGTTAATTGGGTCACCGGCGGCGCGTGTAAGCAACGTAAATACGCGCCGAGGTGTAGGCTGCCTCGATACATCGGCCACGAGTTTTGCGTCAGCGGTTTTGTCGCCGGCGCCGATTGCTGAGCCAGCGATGAGCGCTACAAGTGTGCCTCCCTGCCCTGCCCCCGCCCCCGCAGCTCCTCCCCGCAGCGCTGCCCGACCGATGCGACCTTCGAACCCGGTGGTAACACCCCCGGCTCCCCCCGCAAAGCCCATGTCTTCAAAAGACACGGAACGGGCTGATGACGGCTTTGTGACGGTGCAAAGGAGGAAGCGCCGACAGAGTAGCTGTAAAAACCGCTGCGGCAAGGCTCCTATAGACCCTAACATGAAACTGCGTGCTGCAAAGCCGAATACTCCGGTGTATATTTCGCGTCTCCATTACACCACTGACGCGGAAGACATCGTGAAGTACGTGAGCCAAAGGCTGAATTACTCGCCGAGAGCGCAGTTGCTGGAGTCGCATCGCAACGTCAACTTTAAGGCGTTTGTGGTGCGCGTACCAACGTGCTATCTGCACCAGGTGATGGAGGAAAGTTTTTGGCCACAAGATGTGGTATTTCGTCGTTTTCGCGGACAAGTGCCACCAGAACGCACAAAGACTTAGTGCAAATTAGTGATACTAACATAGTTTTAATTTATATTTACTAACACAATTGTGATAAAACATTATGTATACTTAGGTTAAGGTATTTATCTATGGGTCTTTGTTACCTGAAAATAAATGGTTTTTTTTTTTTTTTTTTTTTATATCGCCCCGCAGCATGGCCTCGACCAATTCCGGGCTCGAAAGATAGGTGGCGACCTATCGCCTCCGTGAGTGCCTCAGGGCAGTGCTCTGCCCAAGCGGGGCAGTCCTGCACCGTATGCTCTACCGAGTCCTTCGGGTGATTCTCGCAGATACCGAGGTCCTTGAAGTGGCTAGTGGAAGGGAAAGAACAAGGTCCAAAATTGTATGGACACCGTCCCCACCCTTGTAGCACCTTAAAACCTATGTTAATCGAAGGGCCATAGTTATCTTATCATTTTATTGTACTACGGCGAAACTGAAATGTGCATCCGAAAAAAGTTACATTGACATGAAGGAACCGGAACCATCACAATATTATGTTCCCAATCACGATCGTTTTCTTCTTTATTGTTACTGTTGGATGATTTTGTTCGTTCGTGGCTAATTGTGGAGCTCGTGGCTAAATAATTACAGCCGCACAGGCTGATCATTCGGGTTAAGCCGCGCTTGCCAAGGTTGGTCTGTGGATGGGTGACCAGCTATCATAGCGAGTTTCCTCCGAGCCTCGAAAAGCACGTAAAGCCGTTGGTCCCGGCCATCATTTGTAGATCTTTGACAGTCGTTACTGTTAGTCAGAAGATCTAAAGTCTGACCACCACCAGTCTTACCATAGGGTATCGTATTACCCAGTTACTGGGTTGTGGAGGTCTGATAGGCAGTCGCTTTATGTAAAATACTGATATGCAGCTGCATCTAGTTCGACTGGAAGCCGACCCCAATATAGTTGGGAAAAAGCTAGGAAGGTGGTGGATGATTTCGTTCGGAGTTTTCAAACAACTCCTTGGAACTAGTGACTTCCGCACGGGAACAATTTACAGGGCCAAAAAAAGATCAATGAAGAATTCTGTTGAATATCGTTATTGTGAAGTTTTGACGGTTTATTGGGAGTTTTCAAATAAAAATATCTTTTTAATTACATTATTCGGTGTTTTCAGTGTCTATTACAATATTGATTTATTATTATTGATTATGTTTAACGGGTATGAGGACAGTTGGTGCCTGCGCGCATGTTGTCGGTATCGTGTGGTACTATGGAGTTGGAAGGCATCTAGAGAATTTCGTTGGACCAGCCAGTGCCCCAGGCACTGGCTGGTCCAACGAAATTCTCTAATCAATAATAATAAATCAATATTGTAATAGACACTGAAAACACCGAATAATGTAATTAAAAAGATATTTTTATTTGAAAACTCCCAATAAACCGTCAAAACTTCACAATAACGATATTCCACAGAATTCTTCATTGAACTTTTTTCTGCACACAACAAGTTGTTTCCGTGCGGAAGTCACTATTTAGTTCCAGAGTTGTTTGAAAACTCCGAACGAAATTATCCACCACCTTCCTAGCCTTTTCCCAACTATATTGGGGTCGGCTTCCAGTTGAACCAGATGCAGCTGCATATCAGTATTTTACATAGAGCGACTGCCTATAGAAACTCCACAATCCAGCAACTGGGTAATACGATACCCCATGGTAAGACTGGTGGTCAGATTTTAGAGCTTCTGACTGTAAAGACTGACAAAGATCTACAAATGATGGCCGGGATCAACGGCTTTACGTGCTTTTCGAGGCTAGGAGGAAACTCGCTATGACAGATTGTTACCCATCCACAGACCGACCTCGGCAAGCGCGGCTTTACCCGAATGATCGGCCTGTGCGGCTGTAATTATTTAGCCACGAGCTCCTCAATTAGCCACGAACGAACAAAATCATTCCACGGTAATAATTAAAGAAGAAAACCATCGTGATCGGGAACATAATATTGTGACTGATTCCGGTTCCTTCATGTCGATATAACTTTTTTCGGATGCACATTTCAGTTTCTCCGTAGTACAATAAAATGATAAGATGGTTATGGCCCTTCGATTAACATAGGTTTTAAGATGCTACAAGGGTGGGGACGTTTTGGGTATTGTTCTTTATTTACAAATTCCATTTGGGCCAACAGATAAAAAACCATTACGCAATCGCGGCCATCTTGCACAACCAACACGTATATTGACACAAGCGAAGCTTTTAACAAAATCCTTTTGCGTCCATAAACCTGTAATACTTTTTGCTGGTATACAAAAAATGTATAAAGCTGTTAAGAGTAGCGAATAAAAACTAAATCGCGTACAATCCTTTGATCCTTCCAATTGAAATATTTCCCGTGGAGGTTTTTATCGCGGAATAGACAGGTGCAGAAGGTCGGATCTGACAACGAATAAATTGCACACACATAATGAGTGCAGGCAGAAGAAGCAGGTTTTCGGTATAGACAGATCGATAGGTACAGGTCATCATCATCATCATCTCAGCCATAGGACGTCCACTGCTGAACATAGGCCTCCCCTTTAGATCTCCACATATACCGGTTGGAAGCGACCTGCATCCAGCGTCAGGGGTACAGATCGCTGCAGGCAAAATACACCCAATACCCATATTCTGTTATGCGCTCGTACGTAAGGTTGTCTGGAAGATATCGCTATCAGCGATAAGACCGCCGTTTTACCCTTAAGATTAACAATACTGTAAAACGCTATTTGTAATTTCTGTACAATAAAGTATATTCTATTCTATAATGTGTAAATAGCTCGAGTTTCTTTAGGCAAGTTTTACCTACCTTTTTAGTGTTCCTTAGCCAAATTTCAAAAAACGGAAGCCTTTTAGATTCGTTATGTCTGTCTGTCTGTCGGTCCGTATGTCACAGCCACTTTTTTTTTCGAAATTATAAGAGCTATCCTGTTGAAACTTGGTAAGTAGATGTATGATGTGAACCGCATTAGGAATTTCACACAAAAATAAAAAAAAATTGGGGTTTCCCCATACCTAGAATTGAAACTCAAAAATTTTTTTTTCACCAATCCCATACGTGATGATATTGAGGTTACCAATGTCTTTTTTTCTAAACTGAAAAGTTTTCGCGACAGACACTTCCAAAGTGGTAAAATTTGTCCCCTCCCCCCTGTAACTTCTAAAATAAGAGAATGATAAAACTAAAAAAAAAAATTGCCATGCAAACGTCCTGCGAAAATTGGTTTGAACAAGATCAAGTAATTAGTTTAATACGTCATAAATCGTAAACCGCAATTTACCTTACAAAGTTTGAAACTTTTTAAATTATGTTACTTGCTGCTACGGAACCCTTTATGGGCGAGTCCGACTCGCACTTGGCCGGTTTTTTTTATAAATGCACCCTTAATCGCGTTTTGTATGCAAAACATGTCACGAGATTGTGTGGCAATGGCGAATAGTCAAAGAAACTTAAAATTAATCGAATAGTTATGTTGCATAGCGTCTTTTTTGTCGAAAAGAGAATAACGGTTGCGCCACCATACTCCCTTTCCGAAACAAAAACGATGCCATGCGACATAATTGGAATGGCATGCGGATAGCAAGTAATGGGCGACTCGCCGTCCGATCATGGACCATGCCCATGCAACGTGTTCCACGCGCGCCTCAAAGAGCTGTCAGCAATATGACAGGGCCCCCCTTAGAGGGCCAAAGCTTGCCGGGGTCGCGGGACTGTCTTATCAGGTAACCGTGGCCCCGGAACGTAAAAGGGTTATTGAAGGACACCGTGGATTTTAGTCAGTACAAGTCTGACAGTCCCTCCCGCCCTGCTCTGGGTAGGAGCCGAGGACTCATTTGATGATTAAAATTATTAAAAAAATACATGTGGCACTCGGAGACTGCCGCGGTGAAGCTGTTGCATAACATTTTTTTTTCGCTCTTTGTATAAAGTACGCGTTCTGTAATATTGTTGTCTTGTGGTGCAATGGTTCCATGTGTGAATCAAACTGTTATTTACTCAAAAGCATTCTATATACAGGGTGCGGAATTCAGTCACGAGTCTAGTAGGAGGACTCATTTGATGATTTTACCACTATAAAAAAATACGTGTGGCACTCGGGGCCTGCCGCGGGAAAGCTACTGCACAGCATTTAAAAAAAAAGTAAAAAATTATCGCCTACCGCGATATTTAACGAGAATATCATTTATTTAAAATATTTGTGGTGCACTACTGTAATGAATAATTATAATCAGTAAGAAAAGTAAATTGTCTTTAAGACGGACGTTTTTATGATTGCCGAAGTCTCCCGAACTGGAAGGACGTTAGATGATGCGGGGTGTTAGGTTTTTTTCGTTAGGGAATTTCATGATTCGGTCGCCGCGCTCAGAGCCCGCGATAAAAGCTATGCAGTAGCTTTAAAAAGCTCTTTCGATAGGAATCGATATTTTAACACAAACAAAAACCTATCAGGGTCGAAATCCATTCGAGTCTTCTCTCTATTATGACTGGCCGATTTAGACTGGCCTGTTGGTCTAGTGGTTAGTGACCCTGACTGCTATGCCGGAGGTCGTGGGTTCGATTCCCACCCAGGACAAATGTTTGTGTGATGAGCACGATCATTTGTTCTGTGTCTGGGTGTAATTTATCTATAATATGTATGTATTTAGAAATATATAAGTATGTTTATCAGTTGTCTAGTACCCATAACACAAGCTCCGCTTAGCTTGGGACTAGATGGCGTTGTGTGATAGTTGTGGAATATTATTATATTATTATTACTATTATCCTTCTCTAAAAACTTTAGTGATTATTCGAATCCGCAGCTTCGGGAGACCGCTTAGCGCTCAGGTGCCGCGGAATCCGCTTGACAAATAGCTCGGGAGAGGATATTTACGGACACTGCTTTTACCAGCTGGAATAATATGTAGCTAGCTTGTGTTTTCACTTTGATTGCTTGATAGTGTAAGTTATAGGGCACATTAGCACGAGCAGATTTTTCATTTAATTCATCATCATATTTATGCCTAGCCTTTTCCCAAGTATATTGGGGTCGGCTTCCAGTCGAACAAGCGACTGCCTTTCTTACCTAAACAACCCAGTAACAGGGCAATACGATAGATACCCCATGGTAAGACTGCTGGTTGTCAGACTTATGAGCTTCTGACTAACAGTAACGACTGTCAAAGATTTGCAAATGACAGCCCGGATTAAACGGCTCGACGTGCTTTCTTAGGCACGGAGGAAACTCGCTATAATAGATGGTGGCCCATCAACAGACCAACCGCGGCAAGCGCGGCTTAACCCGCTTAATGAAAAGATATAATTATATAGTCAAAATACAGTGTTTAAAGGATCTTTTTGTGGAAAATCTTGGCAAGACTGACATAAATCAACTTCAACATCTTTTCCACACAAAAAAATAAATCTAACACCAAAATACCTGTTACATTTCAACCGTAACAGGGTAAAGAAGACCGAGTACTGTATAATAGACCACAAGAGTACGTTCCATTTCCACGTAACACGCGAAATTTTAATATTTTAACAGGCAAAACAGAATTACGTACATTGGAAGCAAAGAAAACCTTTTAAATATACACAAACACACATTTTTCGGTAGACAGAGATTGATGGTGTGTTTTTGTTTCAAAATACGTGGTAATGATAAGTAATATTATGATGAATGTGGACTCTCTCGGACGGAAAAAATTGGGACTATTCCATTTTATTTTTCTGTTAATTTCTTCCATTTCAGGACATTATTTGATTCGATGAGCTAGTATTTAATTTACATAATTCATCAGCAAATCTTTCTAATATTAGAAATGTGAATGTTTGCAGGTATAGTTGTTAATAAATCACAAATGACATGACATATTTTCGTTTTTTCTTTCAAATAAAGGGACTATTGTTTTAAATTTCTATTATTATTTTTATTCACGGCATTATTTTATTTGTAACACTACAGCTTTAAACATTTTATTCAGCTAAAAACACCCATTATACTGGTAGACTAAAGTGGAATAATCCAAAATTAGTAGGCACCTTTATTTTTTTGTTCTCGCATAGCCGTAGAGGTCTGTTTTCAAACCCTTTTTTTGTTCGGGTAAATCCTTATGGATACCTTTCGTAAAGGGACGTTGTTGAAGGGTTTTTGCCCGCCTCAAACCCTACGGTATTCTATCATTAGCTTGGATAGTGGAAAAAGTCCGACTTTAAAAGACCTGAAGCCCTAGCAAGGCTGCAAAGAGTTTGGCCTCAGTTCCGCCATGACTCTAATACTGCATTTTCATTCCACTTTTATCGGTGAAGGAAAGTATATAATTATGTTAACGGTATACAATTCCTAGGAAAAGTATGTAATTTCTAAAATAGTCCGGAAATGTGTGAAACCAAACCGAAACTCGACGTCTACAAGACTTACAAAGGCGCCAACAACTCTTGGGCACCCCGAGATTCGGTTTGGTTAGGTTCCTTTAAGTGTCTAAACACACTATGCCAAAGTTACGCGACCGAAGTTCGGCGCAATTACGCCTGCAATGCTATTTGAATTACTGACGACACACTATGCCGAAATTACGTCGCGTCATAGCGTACAGCGTAACTTCGGTCGGGCGTAGTTCGGCGGGAACTTATTCTGTGACCACACATTATACGCGAGAGAAGTTCGGTTCGATTACCGACGAAGATCCGGGGGCGGGGAGCACAGGGAGCCGCCCGCGCCACCCGCGCCGAATTTCCGCCGCGTAAGTTCGGCACTTATGGTGTGTCATATCAACCGAATACGTCGGAACGTGAAATCAGCCGCCGAACTTCCGTCGCGTAACTTCGGCATAGTGTGTTTAGGCACTAAAACTTGCACGCGAAAATAGGAGCCCCGTTCATAGGTTGTCTTGTATGTGGAATCTAAAGAGGCTTACAATATGCGACAAAACTCCTTATTTTGAATTTATTTTGAAGTTACACTATTCTTTAAGAGGAAACAGCAAGGGCTGGAGAATTGAAAAGTAGGTATTTGTAAAATCTATTGCTATCGCGCAACCCCAAGCCTTTCCCCGCAGAGCGCGATAGAGACAACAGCAGCTTGGACCGAAAATACCTTATTAAATGGCACAAAATCAACGATTCGTAGTCCCCTGATTACTCCTCCAAAACTTAACCGATTTCACTACTTTTTTCTTTAAAAAATAAAGAAAGGCATTGGCCATGTTCCTATGTTTTCCTTTTTTATATAATTTCGTCAAATTTGTTTTCTGGATATTTGAACACAGCGGAAAATCAGGCGATTTTTTTAGGATTTTGAATGTTCATATGTCTTTTAATAATTAATTTATAGAAAAAAGGAAAACATAGAGACATGCTAATAGTGGTCATAGATTTTTTGTAAAAAAATAATTGCTCTACTGGCATTATCCAGGGAGAAAACAGGGGACTACGTTTGTATGGAAAAACGGCCGTGCTGTTTCCTCTTAAGACCTAGGGCCGTGTTAACGATAAAGCCATGGTTCGTCTTTAATAGACTTTCAACTTTGTCCTCTAGAGCATAAAGTTGAAAAACCGCTAAAAACAAACCGTAGCTTCAGCGTTGCCGCAGCACAGAGTTTTATAGAGAATAGTTCTACACATATTTATACTCGTCAGGATGACGACGAAAATAATGAGGATATGCGTCTCCAAAGTCCTGACCACTTTTTGCTACACATCACCTCACCCATTACCCATTCCGTAGGGACGAATAAATTAGCCCTTAAACCGAATATGTCCTTTTTACCGTTCAACGACCTCATATATTTTAATATCATGACGTCACAACTTGAGGCGACGTGTGTCTAAGCAAAATAGGGTTTTTCTATACATTTTCCTTGTACTGAAATATTCATATTGAATAGATTTCGGGGAGGGTAATATATGGGGAACAACGGATTGACTCTTCAAGTATAGATGACTCAGGTTTTATGAGAGACAAGTGAAGGTAGACATATTTTGGTCGTATGTGGCGAATATTCGGTTGTTTTCCTTTTTTTTTGTTGTTGAAAGGTCCGGCAGATTTTTTTTGCCGCCAACAGCTTTACCCGCTACAACTCAAAAATATCCACTTAATAAAATATCCGTGTACCTTTTATCGATATCTGTTCAGTAGTTTTTACGGGAAACAAACACAACCAATGTCTAACTTTTTCTAGTAAGATGGATACCATCGTTTGGCAGTTACACTTGTTCAGACAAGTGTTCAACAGATGTTTAACTTTTTTTGTAGTAAACACTAAACTGTTCCTAAAGTTTTTTTTTTACATAACCCAAAAGAACATCTAAATATTTCGATCCTAAACCGCCTCAAAAGTCTTATTCCGTAACTCGTTGTGCAAACTCCAACACGTATCCTATCGATTACTACACTACGTAGACAACACGACTTCTCCACGTTAACCAGAATACCGATCGTCGGATAGTATGTCGAACGTAGACGGTAAACTAGGAGTTGGCACCAATACCGGTTGTAGGCAAAAATGTTTCGGAATACGGACACTTTGAAGTCATACAGACACTCGGCTCTTATATTGGTTTTGTGTTGTATTTAAAGTATCTTGAAAGGTTGTGTAGTGTAGTAATGAATCTTTACATCTCTCATATTCGGTAAGTAGGTCCTTATTACCCCCAAATGGGGCTTGTAGGTAACCAATTAGCGCTCTAGGTTAATAATGTAGTTAGAAAAGCCCTAGGGCGGTAAGTAATTAAAAAAAACTCTTTCAAAAAGTTCGCGTACATCTAACCATCATACTGGCAACAGACATCATGCATTCAGCCCAATGACAAAGGAGGTCGCTTCGCTATTCAGCCTTGTCTTCGTATGAGTATAATAATAGTCATCAATTTTAAATATCGAACGGCGAAGCTCAATTTCGTTCTTGAAAAAAATAAATAAAAAAAAGATGAAAAAAGGCGGGAATAGAAAACTTTTACTTAAAATATTGTTTGTTTTTGTGATTTTTTTATAATTACGTGCTAATTAGGAAAAAAACATGAGTTCTGCAAGTGATGAAGATATAAGCTGCACTCCCATGCATTGCATGAAAGTTGTTCTCATTTCACTATAAATTTTAACTAAAAAAAACTTTTTTCAAAAAAAATTTAACCGCCTTCAAAAACAACCACAAAAAAGGGTAAAATAACCTACAAAATAACTTTTCTTTCGGAAGTCGGTGGCTTTGTTTTTTTATTTCGTTGTCTTTTATGCCACCGACTTCCGAAAGAAAAGTTATTTTGTAGGTTATTTTACCCTTTTTTGTGGTTGTTTTTGAAGGCGGTTAAATTTTTTTTGAAAAAAGTTTTTTATTTTACTCTTTTTAGTTTAAATATTCAACCCAAATTCTTGTCAAATACATCATTTCTTACATGTGCACTAGAATTTGGTAATCCTTAGCACTGGTATTAACATCGCTCATGTACACAATAAGCTAATAAAATTCCCTATCAAAAACTGCTGAACCGATTTTGATGAAACTTGCAGTGTTCCCTAAAGTGAACTATTCCTCGTACAACAAAAAAAGAATTTTGAAAATCGGTCCACAATTGGCGGAGTAATCGCGTAACAAACACTCAAAAAAGTAAAAATCATCACATCATCCATCAATAAAAATGCTCACAAAATAAAAAGTACTGAACCAAATTGGATGAAATTTTTATGGGACCAATGGGAAAGTATACTGCATCGAACAAGAATTACACTAATCGGACCAGAAACCTCGGAGTAATCGGTGTACATACATAAAAAAAAAAAAAAAAAAAAAACATACCGACCGAATTGAGAACCTCCTCCTTTTTTGAAGTCGGTTAATAAAATGTTTTATTCTTGTAATGCCGGTTTTTTTTTTTCTACTTACCTCACAATCGAGATGTAAAGCAGAGTAGTTAGCTCGGGTGTAAGCATCAATTGCACCCTCGAACTATAGGCGCCCTCGCTGCGCTCGTGCGCCTAAATATCTCGGGCTGCAATTGATACCTTACAGCCCTTGGCTACTAATCTACTATTTATCTATCTATATATATTAAAATCAATGCCACTTTTCGTTGTAACTTTATAACTCAAGAACGGGCTTACCTATGTAAACCAAATGTTTAGGCTTTGTTCGGACTATTTAGTAGATTATTTATGTGAAGTTTGCACAAAATCGGTCGAGTGGTTCTTCATTTATCACATTCTTTGTAACACGTAGCGAAGCACGGGGCGGGCCGCTAGTCTAGTATAAAGTCTAAAAAAAATCACCATCGCTTTAGACTTTTTTTTTAACGTGGTTAAATAATCAAATGAGTCCTCCCACCTAGGGCGGGGCGGGAGGGACTGTCAGGCTTGTACTGTCTGAAATCCACGGTCACGATCCTTCAGTAGCACTTTACGTTACAGCATCACGGTTTCTAGATGGGACAGTCCCGTGACCCCGCCATGCTTTGGCCCTCTAAAGGGGACTCGCCATTGTGCTAACAGCTCTTTGAGGCACGCGTGGAACACAACGAGCCGGCGACCCGGGCGTCGTCCATGATCGGACAGCGAGTCGTCCAACTTGAATGAATAGCTAATGAAGTTGCTGGAAATGTATGAATCATGAGGAATTTTGCTAAAAATGCCCGTTTTAGACCGTCAGAAAGCTAAATACAATTCACCTGATTGTTAAAACCTCAACTTTGAATAATATTCAAACCCCTTAACTCAAATACACGTAAACTAAACGTTAGCCGTTTTGGGGTCCTAATCCTCCATGGTTTAATTAATCATCTTGTATTTACTCCGTGTCTTCGTGTTTGCAGCATCTGAGGGTTACGTAGCAACTCTGATAAGAATAACGGTATTGTTTAATTGTTCAACGTCGTTAGCTTAATTTTTGAACCTAGCTATTTTAATTTCTGGGCGACTCGCTGTCCGATCATGGACCATGCCCGGGTCGACGGCGCGTTGTGTTCCACGCGCGCCTCAAAGAGTGTCAGCATAATAACGGGGCCCCCCTTTAGAGGGCCCAAAGCCTGCCGGGGTCGCGGGACTCATGAATTACCGTGACCCCGGAACGTAAAGGGCTATTGAACGACGGTAGATTTTTTAACAGTATTGTTCGATGTCATAAGCTTAATTTTTGAGCCTAGCTATTTTGATTTCAGGATGTTTTTATTTGAGATTCAAGGTATGTATTTATGTCCTACGATGTTCTTTTTAGCTTTCAGGACCCGAAGGGTAGAAAGGGACCGTATTACTTAGACTCCGCTGTCCGTCAGTCACCGGGTTGTATCCCAGGAAACTTTTTTTTATGCTGTTTTTGTTTTGTTACAGATAATTTTTTGGAACCCTCCGTGCGCACACTGAATTTGCACTTGTATGTTTTTAAGCTATTGTATAGCTTTTATCGCGGGCTCCGAGCGCGGCGCGGCGCGGCGACCGAATCAAAAAAATTCCAAAAACCTAACGAAAATACCTGACACCACGCATCGTCTAACATCATTTCAGTTCGGGAGACTTCGGCAATCATAAAAATATCCGTCATAAAAACAATTAACTTTTTCTTACTGATTCTAAACGGCCAGCTACAAAAGGAGTTTTCACAGTGAAACCTTCTTATTAAATTCTGCTACAACAAAGAAGTTCTTTATTACAGTAGTGCACCACAAACATTTTAATTAAATTATATTGTCGTTAAATATACGCGGTAGGTGATTTTACTCTTTTGAAATAAAAATAAATGTTATGCAATAGCTTCACCGCGGCAGTCTCCGAGTGCCACATGTATATTTTTTTTTCTATTTTAGTTTGAGGGCATTATGTTGATTCCTCACAAGCTAATCACGTAACCACACACATACTCACAAATATACACAACACATAAATGCACCTACAAACACACACACACGCACACAAACATAACCACACACTCTATATTTCTTGTGTTTAAAATAAAATAAACTGTTGCACAGTTACTATCCATATTGTGTTCTATTTCTGGCCGTCCCCTCACGGCACGTGCTTAAACCCCAAAATTTGCCAAACTTTAATCGAATTAGAGTTATTGTGTGATACAAAGTCATACACACACATATCAGTTACGAATTAAATTACCTACATTGTATACATTGCTCTGCCAAAGTTAGGCAGACTTTAATTCAGTTGAACATAATCTGACGTGTACACAGTGCATTTGAAATGATTCAGAATTTCAAAGCGATGGTCCTTTGAGACGAATATGGCTAAGTAGCTCATACCTCCGGCGCACGGTGGGCTGAAAATCGGCTTTCATAGACTTAGGCATTTTATTTTGCAAGTGCCAGTTTTTATACCGGATATCACTTCTATTAGTTATAACAATATACAAAAATGATACCAGAATTGATTCTGCACAAAAACGAAGGAATTATAATTTTTTTACGAAAATTTTGTATGGAGCTAGTATGAAAAATCGAAATATCTCTAAAACGGCAGGGATAACCGTAATATCCTTATAGGGCGTTATAGTACTAATTATTTATGATTTTTTGACATACGTTACATAACGGTTGTAGATGCCGTTTTTTTTAAAAAAAATCGTCAAAATATTTTTATTTTTTTTTACATATGAAACGTTCGTTTTAGTGTTTAAGTTGAAGAATTCAGAGCTTTAACAACTCTTAACATAAAATAGCATCACCCCTATAGACCTGAAGGACTAGACAGAGCATCTCCATCTGTCAGTTTCAGTGGCACCAAGGAGGTCATGAAAATGCTTGAATCATCATGCTCGCCGTCCATTTTCTGCTTGTATCGGCTTTGGTTGGAAGCACCATCAAATCCCTACTTCAATATCAGTTTTAACTGCTTATTTTCCACATTATCAGAAAGACTTTGAAGAATCCGCTTCACCGTGATGTCAAGTAAAGCTTGAAGTGTAATTCTAGCTGATCAATCCGTAACTGATACTGATTGATTAGGAGGGTAGCATGCAAGCTTAGTTTGTTGCAGTTTATAGTAGGATGGGTAAATATCCTTAGATCCTTCCCGAATGGCAGTCTCTCGCAACGTAATATATTGACATTTTGAAAGTTTAAGTGATAGAAGCAATCCAAATGCTTTCTCTGGTGTAAATATTACTGTTTCACTGTTTTCTTAATGCTCTCATTGATTTTAACGGCAGTTTCTGTATTTTTTACCATATATTCGATTAAAGATGCGATATCTTCATACCCTTCTTCTTTTAAACGTGCTGCAGCTGCATATGCCAATTCAAAGGAATCGTCGCCTATGTGCTCACTAGATCTTCTCTTTTTCTGTTTGCTTCCCAGATCTTTTAATGGTTTTCGGGACCTTTTTGTCATTGTTCCAACAGTCGATGATGTCGAAGGTTCTGGAGAGACAGAGCATGCTCTTGGTATCTCATCAACAGTTGTTTCTTGATTTATTAAAGGTTGCACGCAACTTGGCCAATCAATATTTGCTTGCAGCCACTCTCCGTACGCATTTCTAAACTTATCGTTTAGATTTCTGCCACCTGTTTAAAGCAGCTCGCGTGAATCTCCGGCAAAATTCTTTGAGAGTTACTTGATCTTCGGCAGAAAGGCAATCGCCTATGCGGGACACAATTGCACTAAACAATACTTCATGATTAAAAGAAGGACATTCACTTTTTAGAAGAACAGACAAGTCTAAATGTTTGTTCTTCTAAAAAGTGAGTGTCCTGTAAGTTGAGTGTTCTTCTAAAAATTAGTTAACTACCCTCGTTAAATTTATAAAAGATATGATAATGAAAATTTATAATCGTCAAAAACATTTCGTAGAACCCATAGTACAACTAATCAACAAATTAGCTCACTAATTATAAAACGGTAAATGCGGTTCTTAGTTGGTATTGTTGCGAGATATTTCAAATCATTTGATCACATATTAGGCTCGTTAGCATGAGAAGACTACAACCCTCATTCTAATTACTTAATTACTAACTTGTCATCAGACTCATTAGATGACTACACAATATGTTATTTTGTATTTTGATCGTATGCAAGGTTTTAAAATTCCTTTTGTGTCGATATTTTTTATGTGTCCGGTTATGTTGTAATCATACTTTTAGGGTGTGATCAATTAACAATTTAATTCCCCTATCTTTCAAAAAGAAGCGACAACATGGGCACTTTGATATTGATATTCAACTATTTGGTATTGTTGGAAGTCTTACAAGATTAACAAGATACTACACACCTCTGTCTAGTCCTTCAGGTCTGGTCGGGGTGATGCTATTTTATGTTAAGAGTTGTTAAAGCTTTGAATTCTTCAACTTAAACACTAAAAATAACGTTCCATAATGTAAAAAAAAAAAAAAATATTTTGACGATTTTTTAAAAAAAAACGGCATCTTCAACCATTATGTAACGTATGTCAAAAAATCATAAATAATTAGTACTATAACGCCCTATAAGGATATTACGGTTATCCCTGCCGTTTTTGAGATATTTCGATTTTTCATACTAGCTCCATACAAAATTTTCGTAAAAAAATTATAATTCCTTCGTTTTTGTGCAGAATCAATTCTGGTGTCATTTTTGTAAATTGTTATAACTAATAGAAGTGATATCCGGTATAAAAACTGGCACTTGAAAAATAAAATGCCTAAGTCTATGAAAGCCGATTTTCAGCCCACCGTGCGGCGGCGGCGTGGCCAGGATGAAGTTCCGTATTTATACCAAAGGAAAATCAAACCGGAATAAAAGGTGTAATTTTGTAAAATCCTAATCGTCTCACTCCAAAAAAATTAAACATCTGTTTAACACTTGTCTAAAATGTTACATTTTATGCCTCACTTTTAAATAAACAAAACAATTTGACTTTTGCCGCCGACTTGTTTTTGAAGTAGGCGCGAAGTCGGCCCCCTCTAGAGGGCCAAAGCCTGCCGGGGTCCCGGGACTTATCGAATGACCGTGACCCTGGAACGTAAAGGGCTATTGAAGGACACCGTGGATTTTAGTCAGTACGAGTCTGACAGTTCCTCCCGCTCTGCCCTGGGTGGGAGGACTCATTTGATGATTTTACCACGTCAAAAAAAAAGTCAAAATACTCACAGGTCGACGGAACCCTGCTATTTATTTCATTTGCCTTATGTAAGTTGTAATTATTGGTAACTAGCTTCCGCCCGCGACTCCGTCCGCGCGGATGTCGGTCTTCGCGTGGATGGTTTATTTCTCCATTTTGAGTCAGAGTTACAATGACATCTTATAAATATCTATTGGACCCAAATACGGCTAAGCCTATAATAATTAAGGAGATCCCTCTATTGAGCTACTGCTGTTGAGCTCGCGTTCTGTAGTAAGTATTTTTTTCATAGTAATTCCGACCTTGTATTTACAAATAACTGATCGGAACAGTAATCAAAAAGGTCGCGCTGAAAAGCACGGTTTTAAATGACACGCATACAATATTAATTCCACGGACGACCGCTCGCCACACTGGACACGTCCGCTCGGATCAAAATTCAGAATTTATATGCATCGCGCGGCGCGGAACGCGGCTCCTTATATAGGAGTCGGGGAGGCGTGGCCCGCGTGTGCCGCAAACGGTTCAAGCCAAATCCGACTTTCGGCGCTACAGGTTACGGCGCTGAATCCACTGCGGGTAATGCAACGTGTGTTCGCGGTTCTACAGAACAACGTCTATGAATAAAACTGAAAAATAAGATTTTTTTTCTACGTATTTTTCCAGGATAAAAAGTATCCTATTTTATGCCCAGGATAATAAGGTATAATTATACCAAGTTTCATCGAAATCAGTGGCGCGTGGAGGCGCAGCGCCGGGGAGAATTCCCGCTGCCCCGACAAGTCGAGGCGCGGCGGGAAGAGGTCCGGCGCGATCTCAGGGCAGTATGGAGGGGACGATTGTCGCAACCGACGGCCGGGCACGCCGCAATCGCGGCGGTAAGACCCCTCTTTGAGGAGTGGCTGGATAGGAGTCACGGCGTCCTGACCTACCGCATGACGCAGGTCCTCACCGGACACGGAAGTTTCGGGAGGTACCTGTGTCTAAGGAGAAAGGAGGAAACGCCTGGGTGTCACCACTGCGAAGATCGCCCGGAGGACACAGTAGAGCATACGGTGCAAGACTGCCCAGCTTGGGCAGAGCACCGACGTGTCCTCACGGCGGCGATAGGCGGAGACCTCTCGCGCCCGGCATTGGTCGCGGCCATGCTGCGGGGCGAGACGGAGTGGGAAGCGGTCGCCTCCTTCTGCGAAGCAGTCATGCTCGCGAAGGAGGAGGCGGGCCGCGTGAGAGAGAGGACAGTGTCCTCCCTCCGCCCCACCCGCAGTGGTGGACGCCCACGGCGACGGACGTCGCCAGACGATCTCCGGCCACCGTAGGCGCGGGCATGCGGGCGGCGAGTAAAGGGCAACTCGCTGCCCGACCATGGACCATGCCCGGGTCGACGGCGCGTTGTGTTCCACGCGCGCCTCAAAGAGCGTCAGCATAATGACGGGGCCCCCTCTCTAGAGGGCCAAAGCCTGCCGGGGTCGCGGGACTTATACCATTACCGTGACCCCGGAACATAAAGGGCTATTGAAGGACACCGTGGATTTTAGTCAGTACAAGTCTGACAGTCCCTCCCGCCCTGCCCGGGGTGGGAGGACTCATTTGATGATTTTACCACGCAAAAAAAAAAAAAAAAAAAAAAAAAAAAAAAGTTTCATCGAAATCGAACCGTTAGTTTTCACGTGATGCCTGCACATACAGACAGACAAAAATTTTTTTAATCACATATTTGGGTTTGGTATCGGTCCAGCAACACCCCTCGCTATTTATTTTTTCAATATTTTCAATGTACAGAATTGACCCTTCTACAGATTTATTATATGTATAGATAACCGATAAAATAAATAATTCATTACTTTGGCCTTTAATTTTGGTAATTATCAATAATTTTCAATTAATCACACTTACCGTAACATTTATAGGACTCAAAACTTCTTCAGAATGTAACGAACACTTCTCTCAAAACCACATCAAATTCGGTTCAGCCAAACGCGAGATAATCGCGGATACATACAGGTCGCATTGAAAACCTCCTTTTTTGGAAGTCGGTCAAAAAGTATATATTTGTGACACTACTCTCGTTTCGATCATACATTTATTTTATTTCTCTCTCTTTTGTAGTCGCTATCTCAACTGCAGCAGTTGTATCGCAAAAAAAAAAATGATACAGACAGAAATACAGATTCACTGATTTTTTTTTTTTTTATTATTAGAATATGAAACGCTTGCAAATGTTTAGTTTGCTAGAAAAATATATTTCAAAAGAAAATTGTATCGTCTTGGGAGATATTATTATGAATGTTTTATTGTGAGTACTTAAAATCATAAGTTCAGAAAATACAAATATATGACTGAAATGATATTCATACTTAAGTACTGTTTTATTATTACAATAATATGATATTAGAAGATGTAATTTCATCTTGAAAAAAGTTCAGTGACTTTTTATATTCGTATAAGCTAACTAAAGGGAACGCGAATGATGATGATGAGTCGTCCCACCCTGGGTTTACCCCGGGTGGGACTCATCATCATCATCATCATCTGCCTAGCCTTTTCCCAACTATATTAAACCAGTTGAACCAGATGCTGTTGAATATCAGTACTTTACATGGAATGGTCACTCGCCTATCTGACATCAACAACTCAATAACTGGATAATGCGATACAGCTTTGTAAACTGGATGTCAGACTTTCGAGCTTCTGGCGAACAGTAACGACCGTCAAAGATACTACAATTAGGTATTTGAATTTAGAAAAAAAAAGAATTTAATTAGTAAGTCTACCACAAATAAGAATATTCATAGAAGAGAAAAAATCTTAATTCTTTTTTGATAAATTAATTATGAACGATTTAAGAGTGAAAAAAAATTGAACAAAATCGACGTGAACACAAACGTGCCCCAATTGCTCGCCTTGAATGACAAAGAATTTCCTTGTCAACTGGCTTCTACAATAACAATTTCAAAGTTGGAACACGTACCTACTATCGATGTATAGAAATTGTCATAATGACGTCACACCACCCCGTCGGGCACTGTCGACGTGTTTTCGGCTCGGAATTCAATTAATGATTTTGAAATTTAAAAAAAAACTAAAAACAGTTTGTTAGGAAATAAATATATGATATTTCCAGTTGTATACCATGATTAGAATATTTAACACATGGAAAAACCCGTCTTCACTTTTGTCATTGTCAACGTAACCGTCACAGTAATCATCGCATTAACTGTTGAGGACCTGTAATTTGCAACTAAAATTCCACTGTCAACGACTGTCAAATCCCAACTATGTTCAAAGTTCTTATAATGATGAATTAAATGAGCCCTAATACGATATAGTTGCTGCTAACTGTTGAGGATCTCTTGCTATTGCCTTCTGTCACCATCCTCAGACCCTCGATGACAATTATACCCCAGCTAGGTCTAAAGTTTTCATCAAGACTAGTGAAATGAGCCCAAACACGATATAGGTGCTGTTAACTGTTGAGGACCTCTTGCCCCTGCTTTCCGTCACCATCCTCAGACCCTCGATGGCAATGATACCTCACCTGGGTCTAAAGTTCTCATCACGCTGAGCGAAATGAGC
This sequence comes from Agrotis exclamationis, assembly GCA_950005045.1. Taxonomy (NCBI): domain Eukaryota; kingdom Metazoa; phylum Arthropoda; class Insecta; order Lepidoptera; family Noctuidae; genus Agrotis; species Agrotis exclamationis. The sequence continues at coordinate 11,087,463 of OX465440.1, forward strand.
CCAAATACGATATAGCTGTTGTTAACTGTTGAGGAACTCTTGGGACTGACTTCACAACATAACAGGGATCTGGAGTTGATCTGATGATGGTGACGCCATCATGTTATCTTCTCTACATCTCTGCTATGTAGTAATGTCCTCAGAACTACATAATGTTAACTTTATTTCAACAGAATCGGTTCAAAAATGAAAATTCTGTAGAAAAATTAGCAATTAATTCGATTTTATACCCTTGGAGGCCGATTTTAGTTTTGCAATTTAAATGGGACCTTTGAGATATACTCTTTCCAACAAAAAAAGATTTTTTACAAAAAGAAGAAAGAAGAAGAAGAAGAAATTTTTAGAATTTTAATACATAAAAAAAATGTAAAAAATGTCGAATTGAAAACCTCCTCCTTTTTTTTTGTCGGTTAAAAACGCAGGTCGTCGATTTTAATCGTGTAACTCGCAGCTTTAACAAATTTATTTAACAAATTAAAATTTATTTAACAAATTCAAACATCAAACTCTCTCAAATAAACCTACAACATTACATAAACTGTTGGCAAATCGAAGCTGAATCCATATTAATTGGACGCCGCAGCATCAAAGAGCGGTAGACGGTACAAACGTGGCTATCTATGAGATATCTACTCTAGTTCCGTAAGTCTCGGATAAGTTCGTAGCAGTTGAGAAATGTCGATGCACTGGGGAGATGTCGGGTCTTGGATTGATAGCGATGGATATGTGTGAAACACTGGTTATTTTTGACTTATCCTAGAAATAAATGATCCCAGTTGCTATCTTCGGTTTGATCTGTCTGTAACCAATCAATGAGCGAATTTGCCTATCCGAGTTTTAAAGATGTTCAATGTCGATGCACTGGGGAGATGTCGGATGTCGGTGGCTTTAATTTTATTATTTCATTGATTTTTAGCCACCGACTTCCGAAAGAAGTTATTAATTAGGTTATTTCACCCTTTCTTGTTTTGTTGTTGTTTCTGAAGTCGGTTACTTTTTTGAGAAAGTTTTTATTTTACCCTTTTTAGTTTATTTATTAAATAGTCAACCCAAATTCTTGTAAAATACAAAATTTTCTTACATAATATGCACTAATCTTGTAATCCGTCACAACATAAAAAAATCCATATCTCTAAAACTACTGAACCGATTTTGATGAAACTTGCAGTGTACCCTAAGTTGAACAATACCTAGTACAACAAAAAAAGAATTACTTAATTCGAACTTGTAGTTCCGGAGATATGAGTGCACAAACATAAAAACATACATACATACATACACTTATGAAATTTGGCACATTTGTTCAGACGCTGATATAGACTAACATTATATGAAAACTGGGCAGTTCTGATAATATTACATACATACGGGTCGAATTGATAACCTCCTTTTTTTTTTGAATTCGGTAATAAACTTTTAGTTACGTGTTTAGAAACTAAATATTGAACAGATTAATGGCAGCAGGCCCAGATATGCAGAACTGAAACGTGGTAAAGTCAAGACGTAGGGGAATAGGGTCTATGACGGGGACGCGATATGATGGGAAATCATACACTTATGGCAAATTTAACACAATAGTAACGTAGCGCAAGCGCCAACAGGACGCCGTTTGTTAATGGCCGCTTGCATCGTCACGTCCGACGTGCACGTCCTGATGGCGCTTGCACTACGTTAGTGTTGTGCTAAGTATGCCTAAAGAGTGTATGTCCCCATTATACCCCGCGTCCCCGTCTTATACACTGTTCCCCTATATGTATTTCTCGATTAACCGATCTTTTCGTATTGGTTTTAGTCACATCTGAACAATGCGATCGCTCGACGATTATACTAAATCGATAAGCGGTGCATAAACCCCACCATATGAGTGGAGAAATGCCATAAAAAAACTCGAACATTTAGAAATTCTTAGATTCATATTCAGACCGCTACGCTACAACAGTGATCGTCCATATCCACCTTAGTTCATTCCAAGATTTGGTGTGGAGTCAATCCAAAATAGCACATGCATGGCGAAGATCCGAAATGTATTCGCCTCCGTCAAACACATAGGATGTCTGGATGCATGACTTATAGTATATCCCAGGGGATCATTCTGTTTGGGATTTATATGTTGTCAAATTGAGTAGTAAGCTGGCTGGATCTTTAGCAACGGCTGGGCGATTGGCTGTTGTGCTAACTATCGTGGATTCGATTCTCGCATGGACCAAAAATCTGTACAGGGTTATTTGTATAACATTAACAACATTTCATTGGCTGAAAGTTCTTATGGTTATCAGAAACTATTACTATGAAGATCATAAAATATTTAGGTGTTTCGTACATTCATCATCATCATCATCATCATCATCATCAGCCGGAAGACGTCCACTGCGGAACATAGGCCTTCGTACATTGGCAATGTAAAAAAATTCCATTTTGTCTGAAACACCAGAATTTTTTTGGTCTTTCAGAGTACCATCTCTGAAAGACCAGAAAATTCAGGTGTTTCATACGTAGTAAAAGTTGTTTGAAACCAGTAGCCTGTGTCCCAGCTGTGGGAAAATTTATAGGCTGATAATGAAATGATTGTCTTATTAAATAATAATAAAACAGTCATAAAAATTTCAAAGACTTCGGTTTAAAATAACAAGATGGGAATAAATATTTCCCATTATGCGCTCTCTACTTTTATCTTTGCACCCGGCGTCGTTATTTTATTCGTTTATAATAAGTACAGTTAAAGATAGAAGTAGTAACACCACACGTTCAAAAAGAGCAATATAAACCAACTCACGTTGCCACACCTCAAAATATTCCATGTTTCCATAACAAGTTTCCTCTGCAATACAACCACAAATGTGCAATTTCATTCAGCATTTTAGTGTAAATACTTGACCAACGTTTCTTGAACCGCGGTAGAATATGGAACTACATTTGAAATGTACTCGTAGAACTCGTGGCTAAATAATAACCGTCACACGGTTGATGTACTGCAATTTCCTTTTTATATTATTATTTAACAATGCAGAGTAAATGATACTGTGACGTCTGATAGGGGAGAATGGAAGAAGAAAACGTGTTGCGCCGACCCCAAGTAGAATGGGATAAGGGCAGGAAGAAGAAGAAGAAGAAGAATGCAGAGTAGTCGTGGCCGAGTGGTATCAGTTCCGGGTTCGAACACAGCCAGGCGCATTCATTTGTGTAATTTATTTCATCACCACGGCTCTCAAAACGGTGAGGAAAAACATCGAAACAAATACAATTCTGTTTAGTAGTAAAAAAGTTAGTAGTAGTAAAAAGTTTTAGCGTGAGATTAACAAAAATCCATCCATTCATTCTCACAATTTGACAACTAAATGACATTTCTCGACCAATATGATTTAAGACATCATGTCTCAAGTTATACTGGTCGAGTAATATGTTTTTATTTACAACTTAGGTATTGTTTGGCAGTCGGAACAGCGTCATATTGTATTTTCAATGGTTACTCAAAAGTTGGGACGTAAACAAGGTAATTTGTTTCTATGTTTTGACAGAGGAAGGTACAAATACGAATATTTAGATAGGAGAATTGTCATTCTGCTTTTTTCCCGTAATCATCTTTCTAGTGTTTTATAGTAGGGACTCACCGTAGTTTCGCACGATGTTTCCGAGAAATAGTGACACAGTGAACGTGGCTACTAAAAGCTTCGTCAAACACCTACCAGCCTGGTGTGGTGGTACTGTAGCGTGGCGTGTGCTTGGCAGTATTGCGACGTGATCAGGTTACGCCGCGTTCCCGCCGCGCCGACCTGGCGTGTCATGTCACGCCCCGTCAGCCTTGGCGCGACGTTAGCGCTAGCGTGGCGTGTTTTGTGTGATGAGTTACATATGTATATACGCGCTGCGCCACTCTCCCTATTTGATGAATTAAAAAAAAATATAATTATTATTTTAAACAGGATAATTTACCCTTTTTATTATACATACATAATTATGTTTGAGTTTCCAAACAAGACGGTAAAATCCCATTAAATGTGTTATGTTTAGTTAAAAAGGGTTTTGGAAAATTAAGGACTTGATTTTTTTTTCGTAGTGTGCTCGCTTCTATACTAAAGCCTGCGATGACAAGGTCTAGATCTGACTTACAGATATAAATAACCTTCGGACCAATGTAAATTCTTGCTCCCATCTCAATTTAGGCTCGTCCGTCCTCCTACGTGCCAAAACTAAGTTTGTCGATGGCAAATAAGATTGCTAGCAATGTAGGTCATACGTTGATAGTCTTGACTGTCTAGATTAATCTAAATTACATAATTAGGGTGAAGAGGTTTCGTGTTTTGAAGTTACTCGGGAGCAGAGGTCAAATTGACCTGGAA